>CM056208.1:39302530-40532530 GCA_029692085.1 Gymnothorax javanicus | reverse complement strand
GGAAGACGTACATCAACCTGACCTATGTATTTTGTATTACTGTATTATGTGGGCTGCGTTGTCCGCTGGGTGTTGCTCCGTTTCCGTACTGAAGCCCATACGGCAGTTTCTGCCATTCCAAATTTTTTTGCATCGATTGTGTTCTCCGGATCTTCTTGCGTCTGACAAGCGCGAAATGCTATTGCGCAATTTGATGACTTGACACACAAATATGGATGGCTATCCCAGCTACATGTCAGTCGGGTAAAATATGTGGAATTTTGCTGGACTGATGCTGGACATTTGGGCAATTTCACGCTAACTTAGGCCATCCGTGTCTCATGGGGTAAAAATTTGAAATACATTTTGTTATGTTACTTCCAGTGGCTATTAAACCAACATATCTTATATTTCTGAAAAAATTAATGTTAGTAATCTACAGATGTTATGACAGTTTTGCAATAACAACAAAAATTTGAGTTACTTGTGAAAAATGATTGATTCAACCACTAAAAAAACTGAGCACCTCAGTATATGGTATGTACCAAAATGCTGTGGTTTGCTTATCTGTAATAACACCTGAACATCAAAATTTGATACAAAAATACTTCCATGTTGTCTATTTAGATCATAAACAATTGAGAAAATTAAGTTTTCAGCAAGTTTAATCTGCAAATTTTGAAAATGCTTATGCACACTGTTGGAGTATGCAAATGATACAATAAATTGCATAGTTATGTCCAAGGTCAAACACCTGATCCATCTGTAGGTGCTCCTACTTTTGTCACAGGCAAAATTGTTTGGCATCAATTGCCTCAAAGACAAATTTAGTTAATTTGTGTCGGAGTGGACATTTTTAGGAGAAACAAGAATTGTATAATAAACCTTTTAAACGTGTTGGGTCATCTATATTGCAAGGTACGTTCACCAAATCATATTTTATGCAAATGCCAGGTACTGCTAATTAAAATTTTAGAGAAAGAATTTCGCTTACTCGCCAAATGTAAAAAATATGTACAGAAAGTAAAGTTATACTTCCAAAACAGGCAAAATAATACTGCAAAGACAGTTCTCTTGTATCTCCTTAAATTTACTAGTATTATCTCTAATATCAGAACCCTTAACTAAGCCTTGAATGTCATTAACACGGAATATTTGAACATGCTGCATATGTGTCGGAGTGGACAAACATTTGGACATCATCCATGGTATCTCCGACTTTGCCCGGAGATACAATTATTTCATTAAACTGGCCATAGTGGCTTCAGCAACCATGTATGTTTTATCTGGGAGACTAAAATGTTGTCTGGGAGCTGGAGCAGGCAGATCATTCAGGCTACATAGCTAGGATCTCTTGAACGGGGAATGTGTTCCTTTCAGGCTTTGCGGGCCATACAAAACGATTCTGTTCAGCTTGGGGCTTCTTAAATTTGATGGTAGCTGATTCATCTTAAATGTCTTCCACTTCAGCTGGAAGCCAAATATTTTTTTCATGTCTTGTGTCGGAGTGGACAATCACTGGACATTGTGCTTGGCCTACATGTAACAACGAAGCACGTGACCTTTCAGAAACTTGGAGTTACTAAAAGTATTATCGCATATTTGCCTGTGTATTGCCTGTGTATTGTCTTATATTTAGCAACACTAAAGACACACAACAAGCAGAAAAACAAATCTGTCGGAGTAGACACGTTTGGACGGAAGATGTTTGGTACCTTGACAACAAGTGGAAGTACCAACAATGTAAAATATTGAACTTTTACTGAATATCTCTTCATAATGTCTGTTACATACATCCAAAATAATGGGCTTCCCCATTCTGTGGCAATGGGTACAGACCAATTTGTCGGAGTGGACATGTTGGATGGAAAAAAGTGGCTAAAGTAAACAATATGAAAGGTGAATAAATAGTTGCTACACACTCAAGCCAAATAGCTTTCATTTTTTGTGACACATAGATCTGTTAGTATTGTGATAGAAAATTTATGTGGACACAAAGCTACAACAGTTCATGTAAATGATACATTTTTCTGAGACACAAAATTCCGTCCAAAATTTGGACATATTTGGACATTATAGAAAAAGCACTCAGCCGATTTTGTTGAAACTTGGCATGATGATTGCTCATGAGGTGCTTTTCCATATAAGTATCAACATCATCAGCCATACCCGGTATAAAGTAGGATTTACTGCTCATTTTTGAAGTATTGTTGATGGCCTAGGTTAGCATAAAATTGCCGATTTACTACACACGTATTTGGATGCGCTTGATCAGCGAAAACGTGTTGCGTTAGTACGAACAATAGAAACAAAATTAATATGCTAGGAGGGAGATGGCCTACTGTAGAGGGATAAATATTTAAAGATACTTATTTCAGTATGTAGAGATAAGTATCTGTCATTATCGTGTCAATTACCAGTGAATTGCCCGTTATTGCCCATTCACATTCACGTCACTTCGGAACAGAACTACCGCAGGGTAGGCTTGTTGACATGTTTGGTGTGCATTGCTTTCCATACTGGAGTCACTCCGATCTTGGCCAGTCAGCTTATGTACTGCAGCTGGTGGACATTGGGTCTAAGGATGTTCCAGGGCAGTGGTCCCCAACCTTTCTGAAGGAGAGCGACCATTCTATAGATCAGTGCTTCTCCCACCTCTCCTGGAGTAACCCTTGTCCTGCATGTTTTGCATCTCTCTCTGCTCCAGCTCTGGTGATTTAAATGATCCGCTCATTATCGATCAGCTTCTGGGGGCTGATTGCGACCTGATCATTTGAATTACCGGTTCTGGAGCTGGAAGAGATCTAAAACATGAAGGACAAGTTGTACTCCAGGAGAGGTTTGAGAAGCACTGCTATAGATTGTTGCTCTGACCCCAATTCAGCACACCATATTTGGCTAATTAGGAACTCATCGAGATCTTAAATGGGAAATTAGGTGCACTTCAGTTGGAGTGAAAACCGTCAGGATGGTAGCTCTCCAGGATCAGGGTTGTAAACCACAACTCCAGAGCCTGTTACCCATATCAAACCACTTGATTAGGCATCAAATCTGGATTACAAGTCCAGTCTTTATATTTTCCTTTCTGATTATTCATTGAACTATTTGTGGTACTGATTGGCCAGACTTTCATCAAACCTGACTCCCAAGTAAAGGGAGGGTTAAAAACCAGCAGTTCTCAGATCTTGAGGACCGTGATTTAATAATCCCTGCACTACAGCAGTAAAAATGTTTTAAATTATGCCACTAGGTGCACAGCTAATTAACCATTATGAGCCAGTTCAAAATCTCTCCTTCCTGACATCACAAGGGGGAGTGACCACCCAGAATAATGTAATCTGATTGACTGCTTGGCTGAAGTTGTTCAATTCTTCTTGCCTCTGGTTGGTTACTTCCCCATTTGATGTCAAGAGGGGAATATTTTTGAAATGGCTTGCAATAGCTAATTGGCTGTGCACCTGGTGACATAATCGGGGACCTTTAAATTCTGCGATTAAGAATGTATATTCACAAGCAAGACATGATTTCTGAGTCAGAATTTTTTTCTTCTCCTGTTTCCTGTCATCACATTGGTATTCTGGTCATTCTATTTGATGTGAAATACAGACTCAACCGCTGAGGTAGACGGACTCTCCTATCCCTTTGGGATGTTGTTTCTGACATGGATTCCAGCAGTTATGTAATGCTCTGTCGGCTCCAAGAGTTGGCCTTAAAATGGTGTGGACTAGTTATTAGGTCTGTGTTGAACTGCAGATTCTCCACAGCTCCAGATGATCAGATTTGTGGTTTGAAATTAAAGTCCATTTCTGTCTGTGTTAGAATTGTTATTGGCCTTCATTTTGTTTCTCAGAGTGGTTTATTCATGCCACTGTTGAATGCCACTTGTAACCTAAGTTTAATTTTAGCCTGTATTTTAGAATGACAGGATGGTTTGGCTTTCATCCATTGAACCCCATGCTCATGGTATTAAAATGAAATAAAAATGCAGACCCTCTTGATTATATGGTTTCCATTTTGAATTTTATTTGAGTTTGTGTTGGCAGTATCCTTGAGTTCAATGAACATTAACTTTCATGAAATGAGTTGAAATGTGATGGCAATGACCAATGCTTCGGTTGCGGTCTGGGTGTCCAGAATGTGAATATAGTCATCCTCTGGTGAATCTTCTGTTTGGTGAGCTCTTGTCTAATCAGAATGAAGGCTAGCTGGCAGAGTTGGGTTCAATTACTTTTTTCAATTACAATTGCAGTAATTGTAATCAATTACTTTCGTAATTGTAATTATTTATATCCCCGAAATAAGAGTTTCAGGGATATCATGGTTTCGCCCCACCCGCCGCGTCCGCAGATTTTGGCCGTTAGCGCAATAACTCACAAAATACTTTACACTGCCTTCTCATTTTTAGCTTATGGGTAGATATGGTAGAGAGGATGAATTGATTAGATTTTGGCCAAGTATGCACTCCTAGGTTTGCCACCATGTGGCGCTATATATTGAAAAAATCAGTTTTTTAACCATATCTCTGGAGCAATTACTTACACAGACCTCAAATTTGCCTCATATTGTAGGTCTAGTAAAGGGGAATCTAATATAGGGGGCTTCGAGGATTGGGGAATTTCAGGGATATACCCCTTGCTGTCGGCCGCCGACAGCGTAGGCCTAGTTTAATTTTAATTGAATTTTTTATCAAAAAGTAATTGTAATTGAACATTCTGTCCGGAAAGTAGTTGTTATTACAATTACAATCAATTGTAATTGAAAAAAGTAATTGAACCCAACCCTGCTAGCTGGTGCTGTGGTGCTCAGTCAGTACCGCCATCTTGCCTAGTTACTGTATGTCATACTGTCCACGGCCTTGATGAACGGGCTGAAGTATGCTGTGAATTTTATTTCATTGATGAAACAATGTTTGCTGTAAATTGGTGCGTATTTCGTTCTTGTCTTCGTCTTTTTAATGAAAGAGAAGCTTTCAAGGATTTTTGAGAATTTTCATGATACAAAGAACCTCACTGAGTTATTTGGGCTAAAGGCATTAATTTTTTATTTTAATGAAGGCATGATGCAGGCTTTGACATGGCAATTATGCTACACATTAATCACTAATATTCAGTTGCCAACATTCAGCTGTACTATGATCTTCAGGTACCCCGTTTTCTTTTTGGACCTCTGAGTTGTCTGGAAACGGTCGTTTCTGCACTGGTGTCCAAATACAGTCTATTTGCATTAGGGCTGTGTGATTAATTGACTCGGCCTGCTCCTGTGCGCTAAATTACAGTTAAGCAATTTATTTAGCAATTGATGAAAAACAATATGTAGCCAATGAACATATGTGGTGACGGGATTTTGTAATATTGATGTAGTCTCTGTCTGGGACTTCAGCTTGCAGTTTTTACGGTTTGTTTACAGTGACCAGTTTTCTGGGTACACTGTCCAGAAGCTATTAGAGCCCGTTGATTTCCTGAATTTCTACATTTATGGTCACCGAGGTGTTTGGGTTTTAAGGCCGCTTTAGGGAAACATAGTGGGCGATGGGTGGGCAGTTCAGTGAACAATTTAATCTGTGAAAATGAATATTTCTGAACTGTCGTGAGGATTAAAAAAAGGTGTGGGACGCACATGAAAATTTGGATCTGAAGTACATGCAAGTGTTTTGTTTGTCCTGGTTTGTTGCGGAACAAAGTGATCCTGACTTGTTTGCTGACCGTCTGTGGTAAAAGTACGGTGTTCAAGCACGGCCATGGTAGTATTTTCTCAATTTTTTCCTTTCCATTGTGCACAAAATGTACAACCCTTGTAGACTGTTTTCTATGGCGGCGTCTTTTTCACCAAGCAGTGTGCCATCTTACACCGAGTAAGCTGGACTTTGTGTTAACTTTCAAAATAAACCCCACTATACAATATTATAATTGCCCGCCCATGAGTCACAATAGCAGGGGCCTGTGATTGGACCATTTACATGCTCATCATTTCAGCTGTCCTGGATACAGTGGGTGTGCCTTAGCCACGTTTCTATAGCAAGTGTTCCAGACTCTGATGGTTAAGAGTCTGGGTCTGCATGAGCAGTATGGGAGAGATGTCTGTATGGCCTTGAGGTTCATTTTCCTGTTTCAAGAAAAGGTCCTTAAAATTTGGGCTTTCTTTCTGGACTTAGGTAGCTCTAGAACTTCAATTGTTAAAGCGCACTTATTACCTCGCCCGCGGCAGAATCAGCGGGGCTAGGCATTGTAATCGGTGTGGTTTGTTTGTTTGTCTGTTTATGTGTCTGTGTGTTAACAATCTAGCGTCTACACGGTTGCACTGATTGACTTCAAACTTTTACAGTAGGTGGGCAATGGTCCGTAGAAGACCTGATTATATTTGGGGGGTGATTGGGTCAAGGTCAAGGTCATGGTCATCAGGAGTGTAAAAATGGTTTTTTTGTGATAACCTCCTTCAGATTCATCGCATTGACTTCAGACCAAAACAAAAATGTGAATCTGTCAATTCTGCTTCCAACCATATGCTGTATGATAGGGTAGCTTTGATAGTCTCCATACTGGCTGGGCGTAAATGTCGGGGGTCAAGGTCATTGATGAAAATAATACTTTCCATTATAACTCAAAAATGCTTGCAGATGGACAGATGTTTACTATTATTGCCATATAGGAACTCCTATATGGGCTATTATTTCACACCATGACCTTTGACCTTGAGTGACCTTGAAAGGGCAAACTGAAGGTCACGGATTTTCAAAGGACAATCCGTTGAAAACTGTTCCAGGTGCAGTACTGTTTTTGCATACCAGTTTCCAATTTACCTGGCCCAGAAGACGCTAACCCTCGCTTAACACAATGCTAACAGAATCCAAGGGGAAATCCAATATAAAAATGGCACAGCTAGCGGAGTGAACATTACATTTTTTACTCTGGAATAAGAACTGAATATGAAGACAGACTCTCCCTGTGAACTCATACTAACTTTTAAGGATGTGCAGGAGCCTTTCAACCAAGCATAAGGACAAGGGACCTTTGACACAAGACATGATGGGCATGAATTGCCTTAATTTCTAAACAAGCGACAAGCTGTTCTAGTGCAGCATTAGCATTGTGGCTTCATTATATTACAAACTGCGAAACAACCCGAAATTCCAGATCCTAACAAAGTGGGCACAACTACACCTTTTAGGAGTAACTGTTGAGAATATCCAGCATGAGACTGTGTCCAATTCACATAGCAGTCCTCAGTAAAACAACCGTAACTTCTAACTGCCACTGCCTCTTCATTTCTTCCTTTGGAAGTCCACACACCTGGGATTTTTATCGCACGCTTTAAGCTGCATTTGCGGGTGTAACCTACTTGAATCAGGGGCGGTCTTAACTAACTGCCTGGTGCGAAAATTCAGTTGGTGACGGAACCAATCAAAGGACTAAATGGCGGAATGCTGTTGGAGTGACTCGGGCAGCTCTGGGGCTGTGTTGTAAGAGCTTCCTCTGGTCGTGACTTCAGGTTATTTTCCCATGCAGACCTTGTACGTGCACACAGAAACTACAAGATACACACCAGAGCACTGCGCGGGGCAGTCATACCCGCAATACCAGCGGGCAGCCCGCAGACAACCATGCGGGTGCGGGTGTAGATGTCTAAAAACTGAGGGTGTGGGTGCGGGTGCAATTAAATTATTTGCGGGTATTGTGGGCGCAAAATATGTGTGGGCAACTGCGGGTGTAAGAGCAAAAAACATGGGGGTGTGGGCGCAGATTTTGCCTGCGGGCACGGGTGTGGGTGTACACCTGCGGGTGCTCCGGGTGCAGGTGCGGGCGGGTGCGGATGCATGAGAATGCACCCTCACAGTGCTCTGATACACACAAGGACAATAAAAAAATGAAAAAATCATAATAGGAGCACTTTGCTGCCCTTCTGATTTGTTGCAGTGTTTTTAAAATAATAAAAGAGGAAATGGTTTTGCCCTGACCCAATTTCACACTGAAGTGAGTGCTTAAGGTGGCTTATAAATACACACTCTTAAATAGCCTCTTAGACACTTGTCACTTCCTGAAGTAGCTAAAGGTCACATGCGATGGTTCTCCTAATATTTGCCCATTTATGGTTCGGAATGTTGATTTTATTATCATTAAACATTAAGTTTTTTGGGCTGTTTACCATAAAATATAACCAAAATAATTCGCTTGTAGGTGTCTTTTTCAGTCCGAAATGCACAGAAAATGCTCAGAAGGCTTTGGAAATGGCACTGGTGTTATTGGAGCCAGGCTGGTCGTCATAACACTCGGTCAATGAATTGCAGTGAAGCGGATCTTTAGACCTTGAACAATCACCTCGCTATATGCTTGGCCATAGTGTATTGTGTGGCCCCAAATTGTTCTGGCAATTCTGTAAGACTCAAGGCTTCATGTACATTTTTTTGCCATGTGCCATCCAAGCAAGAGAGCACTTTTCACATATTAATTCACTGCTCCTCCACTTCAGTGCATGCCAAGTGAAGGTCGTTGCCAAGCAACATTCAATATTATTCAGTGCGCACACTAACTTTGTTTGAACAAACTAGCTAACAAGTTAACTTGCCATGGATAACGCCGACTCAAGGAGGAGGAAAATTAATTTTACTAATGGAAGAATTAGAAAACTTGAAGAGATGTTCGCAAAGAATAGAAATGTTCTCACGGCCGAATTAAAAAACATCCACTTTACTGCCATTTTCCATTTTGGGCTTCTTTCTTGAATTTATAAAATTGAAAAAAAAATTTGACATGTTAAGTTCTGTGAAATTATGGATCTTGACTGTAGAGACCTTTTGGTTTTCCATCGGGTGAAACCAGTCTGGCCAATTAGCAGTCCAAGAAGAAATGGACCTGGGGCAGGATTTTGGTTTCATGGGCAGATTTGCCAACAGTTCTATGTAAACGTATGCACATTAAAGACCTGTCCAGATTTCCTTAACAGCTCTCAGATATTTATCCCAACATCATCGCGATGGGCTTTCCTGCCGAGCGGCTGGAGGGAGTATACAGGAATAATATCGATGATGTCGTTCGGTAAGTGCTGCTCTTGGCGTTTTACAGAGCTGTCCTGCATGTTCCTCTGTCTCCAGGTGCTGCGCTTAACTGCCGTCATTTGTGTGGGAATTATTTTCTTCTCAAATGTTTTTATAATCGAATGCTATATTTTGGGCAAGAAGTGCACATAAGATTTATTGCAAGGTGCCAAATTCTGTATGGAATAATGACCGTTGATTGGGGAAGTTCAAGGGTTTATAAACCCTGGATTGTTTCTATTTTTTGTTTGAAAAATAATTATTTTTTTCCTCCATAATAGGTTTCTGGATTCTAAACATAAAGACCATTACAAGATATATAATCTGTGAGTATACTTTCCCTAGACTCCTGTTTGACTGTGGTGTGCATGATTTCTTCTGAGCATTTGTAACCCCTCTGACTGAATGCAGCACTCTGCCTCCCGATAAAGTCGTCTGGCAAACAAATGCAAATGTAATGAAAGTTGAGGAACTCATGCGTACCTTTTCTGTTACAGATGTGCGGAAAGACAATATGACACTGCCAAATTTAACTGCAGAGGTAAGGAATTTAGGCCAAAATAGAGGCATTTCCTGCTTCTTTAAATATTGGGTGGCTTCAGTTTTTGGGGGGCGGATGCTGATAGATTGCTTACTCAATGGTTTCAGTGGGAAGGTCTGACTCGATGGTTGTGTTTTTTAGTTGTTCAGTCACATCAAGGAGCATTCGTACTGCAGCGATGAAATTGACCAGCTACCATTGATTTTCAGCGGGATTTGAGTGAATCCCAGCAATTTGAAGTGATACCAGTTAATGACTTAAAGTGGGCAAAGCCAGCAACGAAAAAAGTTGAATTAAATTTACCTTTATGCAAATGAGGAGCAAGTTCTTTCAGGCAACTACCAGTGGGAGTGAGGTAGAGTGGGCACCAAGATGGAATGTTTACCATTGTGAAACAAGTACAGGCTTTTGATGCCTGTACTTCTCCAACTAGACCACAAATACTGAGAGCCTCATCATAGCGATGTTCAACCTCCCCGTTCTGTAAGACATATCTTATGACACATAGAGAGACATTTCCTGAAGAAAAGTATGTGTAGAATTGCTTTGGAAACTGCAAGGACTCCTTATGATTTTTTTATTAGTACATTTTCATGCTGCAGTAGCCTATCAAATGGCTAACTCTGTTAGCTATATCATGCCCTGAATGCTTGGGTGTAACTATTGTGTTTTTCAAAGAAAACATTTGTACAGTTTATTGTCAAGTAAGTTTTTTGTATGATCTTATTTTGTTTTTTTGTAGTATTATGCTAATTGTTTTTTTTTTTTCCACTGGACACAGGTTAGGAGTAGCTATACGTAAATGTTACCAGGGCCGCCAAAAGTAGCTTGTTTTGGGAACGCCCCACCTCTGACTTCAGGCATCGATTAATTGCTGGAGTGTGAAGGGGGCTTAGTTCTGTGGTCACTGGTTGCTACGCAACTTGGAAGAATTCCATAAGCTGGTTGATGGGCGTGCAGCAAATGCTGTATTTTCTAAAGACATAAACCAGTGCTGTTTCTGATGGATGGCTACTGCTATATTTGGGGCAAATACTGCCTGGAGACAACCAACAATATGATTGAACCAAGACACTGTACCGCATATAATGGCATGTAAAGGAAAAATTTTCAAATGTGATGCATTTAATTGAGTTTCCTTTAGAAAATGTCATTGAGAGAATGTATCATATTGATTATTTCTTTTTTTGAAAAATATTTTTAAAAAACAGCATTAAGTTGGTTAAAGTTCCTTAGTGAGTCAGGTTATCAGACTCTCAGATTGCAGCGTGTTGGGGAAGGGTCTGGTGACACTATGTCCCTTTCATGTTCACAGTTGCACAGTACCCATTTGAAGACCACAACCCACCCCAGCTGGAGCTGATTAAGCCCTTCTGCGAGGACCTGGACACCTGGCTGAGCGAAGATGACAATCACGTGGCGGCGATCCACTGCAAGGCGGGGAAAGGGCGTACGGGCGTCATGATCTGCGCCTACCTGCTCCATCGCAGGAAGTTCCTCCGAGCACAGGAGGCGCTGGACTTCTATGGAGAAGTGCGAACCAGAGACAAGAAGGTCAGCAGCGGCTAGCTCCTTGAGAGCAGTGGTTCTCAAATTCGGTCCTTAGGGACTAGAGTGTACGCTGGTTTTTGTTCCAACCATAATTACAGTCCCAGAATTTTAACAAGATGTTCATTTCACATGATTTATTAGTTGCATTTCAAGTTTTGAGGGATTATTTGCCCCAGTAATGCCAAAAATGGCTGTGTATTCCATGAACAGTGGAAGCCTAGACTGCACAGAGTGTATTTTGACATTTTTCTAGTGACAAAGAGGAAAATTTTTTTTACTTGATCAAATTCAAGACTATGATGAATCAATGAGCTGCTAATAGTGTTTCTGAATGCAGTTGGTTTAAGTTTGTTCAAACTGTTTGCACTGCAGCTTAACACAAAAAAAACATAACAGGTTTGATTCATTATAATTGGCTATGTCTTTGTCTTCGTGAGCTAATAAATGGTGAGTTTTAGTGACTGTGGCTGCAATTTCACCAGTGAGATGCCCACTGATTATTACATTTCATCAGTTACAATTTTTCCTCTTCCAACAAAAGCCAGCGTGCACAGTCGTCCCCCAGGGGCGAGTTTGAGAACTAGTGCTCGAGTGCATGGAGATTAGCTTCACTAGCTATCTTCACGGGCTGCACTGCAGTGGGTAGCACTGTTAGCTCGCTGCTACGGGAGTTTGAATCCGGCCTGGGCCGTTACGCGTGGAGTTCGCATTGTATCAGAGGTTTTTGTGTTGGCCAGGAGAGCTTGCTCATTGAACAAGACTTCCTGAGCTCCCAATACAGAAACCCTGAGCTGGGCATATCCTGTTTGTAGACCCTGGCACAGATTTGTCAGGGAATGTTTACTGTAAGGCTGCTGATTAATGAGCAGAATGACTGTGTTTGCCTCGGCAGGGCGTGACCATTCCCAGTCAGCGACGCTACGTGCTGTACTACAGTTTCCTGCTGAAGAACGAGTTGGAATATAAGCCCGTGGCGCTCCTGTTCCACAAGATGATGTTCGAGACCGTGCCCATGTTCAGCGGCGGTAACTGCAGTGAGTATTCGCCATGCTCGCCTCGCCCTCACACTTCTTATCTGGGCCAGAACTCCGGCACTGTTCAGATTTCCCTACAAAATTTTATATATGGATAAATCTTATTGCCTAGATGTGCCTTTTCATTTTTCCATCCATTGCAGTGCTGCAATGTTGCATTTGTTGTTACGGCCCTAACAGTGTCTTATGTGAGGGCTCTTTCTGCATTTTTCTGCTGACAGCTCTTCCATCCTCCTGGGGCTCTCGCGTAAATTTTTGTTTTCACTTTGAGGTTCATATGGTGTATGGTTGATTTATTTGTCATTAACTGCATGGATCCTGTCCATGTGAAGTGTAACGCAAGCCTGATTATGTGTAATTTATGGTTGTGTTTTTAAATTCTGATGAATGTAAAGATCCTCGTGAGGATGCTGAGGTCAGTGTGCAGCACAGCAGGCAGTGCCGTTAACAGACGCGGTTCTGGTTGCGTCTTAGATGTTAGCAGTTCCTCTGCCCAGGTCTGGCTCTGCCTTCCTCTCTCTCTCACTTCCTCTTCTATGTTCATTTTTAAAAACGGAAAGTTTTAAAAATTAACTGAAAAACGTCTGTCTTCCTGCTTCGATAAACCAATTTTTTCTTCTTGCCCTTTTCTGTGCAGATCCGCAGTTTGTGGTGTACCAGCTGAAGGTGAAGATACACACCTCCAACCCCATGTTCACGCGACGTGAAGACAAGTACCTCCACATGGACTTCCCTAAGCCCCTGCCCGTCTGCGGAGACATTAAAGTGGAGTTCTTTCACAAACAAAACAAGATGATGAAGAAGGTAACTCTTCCTTCCATTTTCTAAAATTCTGTTATTTTAATTTAATAAATTAATGGTATTCATATGAAATTAATTATATTTATTTAAAATAAATTAATTGTATTTATAGCTTGTATTTAATAAATAAAAGTTTTATATCAATTTAATTTGATGTATTTTTTCAAAAACCGAACTAATCATGATGAGCCTTCATTTTGAGTGCTTTATTGCTTTGTTTTGTTGGTAAACTTTTATCTCAAAATCCAAAGATTGTAATTTTTTTTTCTTTTTTGTGGGATAAACGACTCATACAGGAAATTATTTGTAAATTTATAAGCAAAAGCTTTCAGTGTATCTGGTCTGGTGATCAGTGTCTGTCAGTTGTTGGAAGCTGATTGGTTGTTCTGGCAGTAGAAGGTGTGGGGGACGCTGTGGGAGTGTACAGCTGTGAAGATGACATCAGTGGTGTCATATTTTCTACAAAGTGGTGTGAACATGATTTCACTTTTTCTGCTGGTGCTGAGTCCATCAAACAAACGGTCTTCTCAGCTTCTTTGTAAGGTTTTTTTTTTTAATGTTAATTATTATGTGTTTTTCCCATCAGGACAAGATGTTCCACTTCTGGGTGAACACGTTCTTCATCCCCGCGCCGGAGGAGAACTTTGAGAAGATGGAGAACGGGAGCCTGTTGAGGGAGACTGAGGAAAACCAGGCGTCGGAGCGAGCGGACGAGAAGGATTACCTCATCCTGTCCCTGACGAAGAACGACCTGGACAAGGCCAATAAGGACAAAGCCAACAGATACTTCTCCCCAAACTTCAAGGTATTCGCCACAGGCCTTTAGTGCGTGCTTTTCCCCCCTGGCACAGATTACACCAACATCTCCATGCGGAGACCACCCCTCTGGAGCAGTGATAAAGCCTTACTCAAGGGCCAAACCGCTTCCCTAATGTTATTGTGGCTACATTGTCAAGATCACTGGGTTACAGACCTCCCAGTCGGTCTCGCTGTAGCGAAAGCTGTAATGTAGGCGCTATTTTTATTCTTCCAAATGTCAGTGCATTACAAGTTGCACAGTTTGTTAGAGGGCCAATACAGAAAAATATGGGGTCAGTAAATGCCGTATTGGGCGAGGCGTCAGGCAAGCCATTTACTGACCCCATATATTTCCGTATTGGCCCTCTAACAATCTGTGTAACTAATTTATCCCACCAAAGACCTTTTTTTCACATGCATGCCATTTCGGCTGCTCCAGAGACGCTAAGGGAGATAATCTGCTCGCACACCGTGTATGGGGCTTGGAGACGTAATATGGGAATATAAAGGGTTTCCATGTGACTGCTTTCGACCAGTGCCATCCAAGAATTCTTTTCTGAAGTGGGATAATATATAATGCGTCGATAATGATCGTGACGCCCAGTTGTCTGTTCTGTTTTGACGACACAATGCAGACAGTCCCTGTTGGTGTTGATATTGTTTCTCTGTTTGTGAAATACTGCACAGAGAAGCACAGGCCAGTTATTTTGCCGAGCCCCCTTTAATTAGATTATTGTAGCCCCCAGACGAAGTATGGCTACTGTGGATTCATGGTCATTGTCTCTACTGTCAATGCGTTTGTAGAGATTTTCTTGCGGATGCTCTACAGACTGCAAATTTCAACTGATTTCTTTGATAGTTGGTGTGGGGGCATAGGTTATGGTTGGGTCATGACACCTATCGATTTTGGTTGGCAAGGCAACAGAATTGGCCGAATAAAGCACACTTTCATGCTGAAGATATGCCCATTTCAAGTGTATGGCATGTAATCCCTCTACAGGTCAGAAACGGGCATTCGGGGGCATACACCTATGCCCTCACGGATGACCAGGCTGTCTAGTTATTTACTGAATTGTGTATTACATGCTTTCCTGGATCATTTGTAAAAATTCATGCAAAAGAAGCTCTGATTTTTTTGTCCTGATTCTGGTAAAGTAAGGTGGTCATCAAAGCATGTTCTCTTTTATTATCTGTGAGAATGACAGTGTTTTGAGCTGTGTGATGCAGGAGAATGTGAGGAGCTGTTCTTTTGTTTTGGAGATGAAAAGATTAGGCATCTCCCTGTTTTTTATTATTCTTAAAAATCTGGATCATGCCATCAACTCCGCTGAAGTAAGGGATTTGTGCCTTTGATTCTTTCTGCGCAGCTGCCGAATTGTTAGTTTTCATCATCCCGGGTGAACATCGCACTAGTATCGCTAATGAGGTGCTTCACCTGGGTCCAGATTCTGCTGGAGCCCCTCATGATTACTGACATTCATTTTGTGGTTTGACATTTCACTGTTCAGTTGGACGTGTAAAGCATTTCACATGATGCTCCTCTGTCTGACCCCCCCTAGATCTAATTTTTAGTGCACCAAACCTTCAAGCCCGTGCACCGAAAGGCCAGGTGAACTTAATGCAAATCTGGGTTAATAAAACTGTATATCAGCGCCCCCTGCCTCAGACAGAAGTATTGTATCAGTGGAATTATTTGCACAATGTTATTAAAAGGACCTTAAAGTGCAGTAAACTGCAGTTTTTAATTTTTATAATTTTTGTTATTTTCATTTATTTATTTTAATTTATTTTTTCACACTCCATTGTATGGGACCTTTGGTATCTTTAGGGGCAGTAATCTCGTTTTTTTGCTCATTTTATCCCCGTGGCATTTGAAGCTGAGGGATATAGCAATTTCTGTCTTTGTCTGTTTTCACGTTCTCTCCGGAGCATATCTTGACAATCTTTTGATACTTTTTTCATTAAAGTTGGCACATGCATCCTCCACATCCTGAATACAAAACAAGATCAAGCTGGCAATACATTTTGCCATTTTGGAATCGATTGACCATTAGGTGTCACTACAATGTTTGAACCATAGGTCTCTGAAACAAAATAATTTTTTTTGCTGGATTCTGTGAGTTGAGAGGAATCTATCCATATGAACCAATTATAGGTAGATTTTCTACTATTTTGAATTTTGTATTAAACTTTATAATTCTACGTTCTTAAAGAATTGGGGTACTCTGCATCTTCAGAACAAGATCTGTAAAATATTGTATGAAGTTCCTACAATAAAAAAAACTATTCATAGTAAACCAATAAATTTTTTTTGGCCTGGCCTGCCCTGAATTGATATATTGGGGTGCATCTCCTGAACGCAGTGCCCCATCATCTCAAAACTCAAAAGTTTTTACAATTATGGGACAAGATGAAGCCTAAAACATTTGGTGTCAGTTAGCGAGTAGAAGGTGCCTTAAGATTCAACAATGTAAAATGGCTGCTGAGTAACTATATGCTAATGTGTACAAATGTTGGCTGTATTGTATTGTATTGATTAAATACAAAAATGTTCAGTTATTCAATTGTTACTTTTATTCTTTTTATTTGAAGTCAACAGTGATGTGGCATAACAAATAGTTTGGAAGCCCTAAGTCAACCCATTATAAATTACATGAATCTGAACTCAATATTTGTGCATTTTTTCCTATAAAAATTGTGACAAGCCAGTTGAAAGTAGGCACCTACTGTTCCAAATCTGTTTTCTCTACACCTGTTTTTAGCTTACCGGCCCTTTGGGCCGATAAGCTATTGTCGTGGTGTGGCGTCCGTCGTCCGTTGTCCGTCATCCAGAACATTTTTTAGCTTACCAGCCTATTGTTGTGGTGTGGCGTCCGGCGTCTGTCGTCCGGAACATTTTTTATCTTTTTTTTGGCCTGATGAATTTTCGTGTAAATTTGCAATAACATACTACTAGACCATATCTCCAGTCATTTTTCTCGGAATTTTGAGTGAATCATTTTTGTCCGTTTTATGGGCCCTTGAAATTTTGGCTTCAATGTTTAAGATAGGTAATAAATTATTTCTCAAAAACCACGTGATAAATTTTTTTTTCTAAATCAGGCAATCAACTTACCTTGGTACCATCAATGTACAGTGCGAGTGCCATTTTGATTGAATCGACGGAAGTGGGTCTATTGGGGGCGCTGTACTTTATGAATATGCAAGATGGCCTGTGGAGGCCAAATGGTTGCAGATAGAGATTAAGTTTGTATTATCGACATATAGGAAGTCATATATGACCTATATTTTGGCAATGTTAAATTTGACCACAGATGACTTTGAAAGGTCAAACTTGAGGTCAGGGAATATATTAACAATGTTAAAAGATATGACTTGAAAATTCAAAAAATTATTTCTCAAGAACTGTCTAACTTTTTTTCTAAATCTGGCAATCAATTCACCTTGATACACTTTATGTACAGTGTGAGTGCCATTTTGATTGAATCGACGGAAGTGGGTCTAGTGGGGGAGCTGTACTTTAACATTGGGTCTTATGGAGAATGGGCCAAATCGCCTGTGGAAGCTAAATGGTTGCAGATAGAGATTAAGATTGTATTACTGACATATAGGAAGTAATATATGACCTATATTTTGGCCATGTTAAAGTTGACCTCAGATGACCTTGAAAGGTCAAACTTGAGGTCAAGCAAAATGTTACAATTTTCAAAGTTTCTAGGCTTGAAAATATTGAAGATTGGGAACATATGTGCATTGAACACTTGTAGGAATTCTCATTTGGTGGCCTTGAACTTGACCTTCAGCGACCTTCGAAGGTAAAAATTCACATAGTGAAATTTCAATGACTCCTATCACCAAAACTATTACTGATAGAGCTTAGTTTTGTATTGCGGGCATATAGGAAGTCATGTATGTAGTTTCATTTGGTGACATTGAACTTGACCTTCAGTGACCTTGAATGCCCAAACTTCACAGTGAAATTTCAATGACTAATATCAGCAAAATAGTTACAGATAGTTTTGGTTGTATTGGAGATGTATAGGAAGTCATACATGAACTTTCATTTCGTGGCCTTGAACTTGACCTTCGGTGACCTTCGAAGGTCAAACTTCACATAGTGAAATTTCAATGACTTCTATCACCAAAACTATTACAGATAGAGCTTAGGTTTGTCTTGTGGGTATATGGGAGGTCATGTATGAAGTTTCATTGGTCGACCTTGAACTTGACCTTCAGTGACCTTGAACGGCCAAACTATGCAGTGAAATTTCAATGACTTATATGAGCAAAATCGTTACAGTTTGTATTGGAGAAGTATAGGAAGTCATGTATGAACTTTCATTTAGTGACCTTCGTATTGACCTTCAAAGGTCAAATGTGACCTAGTGAAAATTCAATGACTTCTATCACTGAAAAGGTCACAGATGGAGCCCAAGTTTGTGTTACTGACATCTAGGTAGTCACATATGAACTTTCATTTGGTGACATTCAACTATACTGTCAGTGACCTTTGAGGGTCAAACTTCACTGTGAAATTACAATGACTTGCATCACCAAAATGGTCACAGATTGTGCCAAGGTTTGTATAGAGACATTTAGAAAGTCATGTATGAAGTCCATTTGCTGACCACAACTTGACATTCTGTGACCTTTAAAGTTCACAATTGACATATTGAATACATATTGACATATTTTAATGACTTGTATCACCGAAACTGCTTCAGAGCTTAGGATTGTATTACAGAAGGTCTTATAAATGTATGTGAACTTTTAGTGACCTTGACATTGATTTTCATTGATTCAAATGTCAAACTTCACATGAAATTTTCATAACTGGTATCATCGCTGCAAGACTGCTTGCCGGTAAGCTACAGGACCCTTGGTCCTATTTTTGATGGATACTGACAAAATACAGATGAACCTTTATCTAATAAAGGTATTAAGTTGATTGGCTTTTGCATTTTTGAAGGAGAATTTGATATTTTCTGTCATAACATGTTACTTTTTCCATCAAATCAGTAGTGTCTAATGAGAATTTCACTACTCCCATGCATTCACAATTCCATAATAAGTGTTTAGTCTATATAGGAAATACACTAATATCAAACAAAAGTGTGAATCCTGTTTGCATTATGTTGAGCAGAATTTTAAATCTTTTTATTCCAAATTACAATACAACATTTCCGTCAGAAAATACCCCACAAAATAGCCATTCAAATGGTCCCTTCAAATTGAGACTGCCTTGTTGATGAATTTTGGCGCTTTCTGAATGTTTTATAATTTTTTTATGTTTTTAGACCCAAATGTGCTAGTCTTGGGCTTAATAAAAAAATAGGTTTTAATGTAAAATGTTCATCTTCAAAAATTACCTCCTTCGTCGCATCTTGTAGTCATACGTGTATAATGGCCATCTCTTCAGCCATTTGTCCCCAATAGTTCTAGATTTTTGTTCTGTATCGCTCACTCAACCTCAAATATTCCTTCCAGAGAGCAAGAGAAATCTGTAAAAACATGGCTGCTATTTGCCAACCAGGTTACAGCTGCTATTAGACAGGCTTTTCAATGACCAATGAACATGAAACTTGCCGGGCAAAGAATACCATGAGTAGTTGCATTGAACTTGGCATTGTTTCAAAAATTCAAACAATTCTGCTTTAAAAATGATAATTGCCTCTTTTCTGGGACTCTGTTGATTACCACTTTCGGTTGTATTTCAAATTAATTTCCCATTTTAGTGGAAGCATCTGTGACTTGGGTTAGTATGTTTTAATGTAAGTTTGTAGCTGTGGCTCTCCTGATGGCTTTTGTTGTATTGGACTTGAGGGTATCATTCTGAACCCTTCTCCATCTTGTTTTGTTTCTTGCTCAGGTTAAGCTGTTCTTCACCAAAACCGCAGACGAGCTATCCAACTCGGAGGCCAGCTCATCGGCGTCAGTCACGCCGGACGTCAGCGACAACGAACCCGATCATTACCGCTACTCGGACACCACTGACTCGGACCCTGAGAACGAACCGTTTGACGAAGAGCGACACACACAGATCACGAAAGTGTGAGAGATTTTTATGGAATCAAAAATTACAAAATTGCACCCGAGGAAGAACTAAAAGATAAAGTGGAGGACAAAACTTGAATATGAATTGTAAAGAGAGACCTTTTCTCCCCCCGAAATGGCAATAGGACGGACGTTCACATCATGTTTAA
This sequence comes from Gymnothorax javanicus, assembly GCA_029692085.1. NCBI lineage: Eukaryota > Metazoa > Chordata > Actinopteri > Anguilliformes > Muraenidae > Gymnothorax > Gymnothorax javanicus. Next base: position 40,512,595 of record CM056208.1, on the reverse strand, counting down.
ATGCCACTGATAATAGGAAAGTTCTCTGACCAATCTGATTTTGTTTTTTTTTTCCTGTAAACATCCACACGGTGTTGCCAGTGTTGCTCAGTGGAAAGAGATTCTGTAGGTGTTATGTACTTTCCGATATGTGTGGAAAAGATGATGGATTTGAGGAGTAAAGCAATCGGAAGATGGAGACCGGATGGAGGGGAGAGAATTATGAACGCGCTGCTGGGTCTCCTGTGTAAACTAAGGCCAGTGCTTTTGTCAGTTTTTCTGTCGCCCTCAGCCTACGCCACCGCTTCCTGTCTGTCTGCTCCGAGGCCCCTCCCCTTTCCCTCACAGCCCCTCCCCCCATTCCTGGCGTGAATGCTTCTCTGGCTTCGGTCACGTGACCCTGGCTGACAGCAGTCACGTGACCTCAGCTGGCAGCGTTTCACACCACCTGGCTTCAGTGCGACTTCATGCCGGGGCTGTGCAAGTCTCGTTTATCATGAATTGACTATTCCAGCGCTACAGAGCATTCGCCTGCCATTCCTCTCACTGTGTAAACTGTTGGACAAATATGCAGAAAATGATATCTTATGTAACTGTCAATGTTTTTTTATTCAAAGATAATAAAAAAAAAATATAACACACCAAACAGCAGGGAGAAGGTGTTGCAGTAATGTTGACACTACGTTTAAAGGCAAAACAGTGTGCATGTTACTGGAGATTTTAAATGTCCATGTTTAATAAATGGTGCATTGTGTTTTGCTAAGAGGTTTCTCCTGTCACTTTAAAACCCACATCATATTTATGCAAATGAGCCTTGTTTTTGCAATGTGCTGCACTCCCATCTTTACTAAGCTCCAACACATTTCCAGTTACCATCTGCAGATATTTCAGTTTGATTTGCCTGAAGATCAAGCTGAAATATACAGTTTAAAAAACACTAAAAAAAATGGAAAAAAACAGTGAATACTACCAACCCACAATTGCAAATAAAGTCAAATAAGAGTGATTTGGAAAGACAATTCACCCTCAGCAGTAGGGGTATTCAGCCTTTTTCAGAAAGGGGAGATGTAGGTGCAGGCTTTCATTTCAACCAAGCAGTTACGCCCCTGATTCTCCTGATTGGCCCCTAGTGTCTTTACTGAAGAGCTTAATCGGATAGTTCACCCAAAAATGAAAATTCACTCATTTACTCACCCCAAGGCTAATCGAATGGTCCGTGAATTTTGTTCGTCCTCAAAACACTTCAGGAGTTTCAAAGAAAAACGGCATTGAAGACAAATCCAAATCAACTGAAGTCATCAGTGACAAGTGTAAAAAACAACATTTAAAAAACACAAAATGCCTCCATACTGCTCGTTTTTAGCCTAAATGTCCAATGTAGCCACTTACCTAGGAGCCCTGTTTATTTTCTCGGAAGAAGTTGACCTCACTACAGTGGCCAACTAGGGTAAATACTGCTGCAACGGCCCTAAACATCTCCGATTGGAGAAACGTGCTGCAGTTTTGAATGTTAGCCTTTAGGTCTGAAGAGCTTATTTACCCTGGTTGGCCACCGTTGTGAAAGATTGGTCACGCTTGAAAGAGTGGTCACCAATGACTTCAGTTAATTTGGATTTGTCTTCAATGCTGTTTTACTTCGAAACTCCAAGTGTGTTCTCCCAGCAAGGGAGCTCTTTTAAACAAGTGGAAACACGATAGGTTTTCAACAGCACAAGATAATTCAATCTATATTTTTGAAAAATGTATTCCAGCACTCTTCAGGGTTAATTAAAATAATTAGGTGGTTGACTGATTGGTTGGAATGAAAGCCTACACCCACAGTGGTCCTATCTGAATGAAGCTGAATTTCCTTGTTCAACTATAGACACTACGACACATTATTTGATGCTGAAACTCATGAACTCTTATTGAAAATATACACTTATTTCAAATCTTTTGACTGTAGCAGACTCAAAAAAAGTTGGCACGGTGCAATTTAGGTAAGGTAAGGTTGCTGTAAGGTGATGTGAAACAAGAGTTTGCATGTCCTCCCCGTGTTCGTGTGGATTCTCTCCAGGTACTCTGGTTTCCTCCCAAAGTCCAAAGACATGCACGTCAGGCTAATTGTTGACTCAAGATTGCCCATAGGTATGAATGTGGGAGTGAATGGTGTGTGAATGGTGTGTGCGCCCTGCGATGGATTGGCAAGCTGTCCAGGGTGGGTCCCTGCCTTTCGCCCGTAGTCAGCTGGGATAGGCTCCAGCTCCCCCCGCGGCCCTAGTTTGGAAGAAGCGGATATCGAGAATGGATGGATGAAATGTGCGAAAAGGGATGATGAACAGGTGAGCTAGTTGTGTTATAGTATCAAAAAAAGCCATCGTCTCTCAAAAAACAAGGAGTCTGTCCAATTTTCCAGCCAATCTTAGTGCATGATCCATTACTGAGAAAAATGTTCTTTAAAGACAAATTGGTTGAATTGTGGCATTTCTGCCTCTCCTATGCTGAAGATAATTGAACAATGTAGGGAATCTGGTGGAATCTTGGTGCGTAAAGGGCAAAGCTGAAGACCACTTCTGTATACGTGCGATCTCCGATCCCTCTGATGTCACAGTCTTAATCGTTATGTGACTGTGATGAATATCAAGACATGGGCTCTGAAATACTTTGGTAAACCTTTGTTGGTCAACACCATTTGCCAGTGCATCCACAGTGGTAAGTTATAGCTGTATTATGCAAAGATGAAGCCTCACATCAATGCTGTCTAGAAGCATCGAGGACATCTCTGCGCTTGGGATCATCTGAGATGCGCGGTAGTGTAGAGGAAGAGTGTTTTGTGATTTGATGGGGCAACATTTAAAATGATTTTGGAAAAGACAGCGGCTGATTTTTTTGAACAGAAGACGAGGACGACCAAAGCTGTCAGGGTCCGATTCTAAAGCCAGCATCCGTCATGATATGAGGGTGTGTTCAGTGCACATAGCATGGGATGACGTCTACATTTTCAAGGGCACCATTAATGCAGGAAGATATTAACGACTTAAGGAGCAACGTATGTTATCTTGAGGTTGTCTGTTCTAGGGTTTTCCCTGCACTTTCCAGCAAGATGACCTCAAACCGCACTCTGCCCAGATTGCTTGTGCATGACTGCATAAGCGGGTGCTAGAATGACCAGCCCATAGTCCTGATCTGTTCGTGATTAAAAATGTATGGGGCATTATTAAGTGGAATATACTGCAATGAAGACGACGTAGAGTTGCGCAGCTGAAGGCCTGCGTAATGTAGGATCTGACTGGCTGCTCTGGGAGTATTCATCAGTCAATTCCATTCTGGAGATTTACTGCAATTCCCTCCATTTATTTCGATGAAGAAATGACGCGGATGATATTAACCCCTTTTTTTGTACTCAAGTTACCTGTTGGACCTGGCCAGTGCTTTTTTATACTTTCAGTGGCTCTGTATTTACTAGATGTTGCCACGGAAACTTGCTCTAAAGTGCTCGGCACAAGGTCCATAGCTCTAGGTACCAAATCGGGTGAGAAGTGAAAGCTGGAGTTACAACCCAGCCGAATTGACTCAATAAAAACCTTGCAGCCCACATTAACGGTTATGCGTCCTTAAGCACCTTCCATAGAAATCCCTGTTGCTGGAAAACAGCGGTCTGCCATTATCCAGGAAACACCTAACGTACGGATACCTTCCATAATGGTGCTGGCGAGAAGCACCAGCCACCAGTGGGCGCCAGAGTGATTCTCTGCTTCAGGGCTTGGTTATAGGTACTATGTATAGTGTCAGGTGTATTTTATGACAGTGACTGAACTGTAGTGGGCTATCTGCATAGTTTACTTAAGAATGCAAATCCAGTTTCTGCACTTTAATTTTTGGTCATTTATATTCACCAATGGGATGGGTTGTGCTGGAAATCCTGCCCTTAACATGATCAGTGCCCAAATACTTAACGGAAGTTTGTAGGCCTACTAATTTCTTTTATCTCTTTAAAACTGGCTTATATCGTTTCAGATAGTGATGACAGTCCCTCTGCATGTAATGCTGATCCTGAAACTACATAACCATCAATGTGTAAACTGCAGATCCTCAGATTATAATAGCTAATTAACATCATCTTTTTTTGTGTTAGGTGTTCACATTCCCCTCTCCTCCTATACAGAGTTCACTCACAAATTCTATTGAAAAGTCAGAACTGCTTTGCTTCAGTTTTATTTTTGCATCTGATCAACAGATCACAGAAACTGGACTTGACACATTTGTGTTTGGTCACTTCTTACGATTTGGCGTAATACTTCTTGAGAAAAGTGCTGATATGTGGGACTACATCCCCGTTTCCAAAGAAGTTGGGATGCTGTGTAAAATTTAAATAGAAATAATGTAATGATTTTCAAATCATTTATACTGTTTCATTGAAAATGGTGCAAAGACAAAATAAGCAGATATTTTACATAAAACAACAGAATTTCTCAGTTTCAATATCTGATATGTTGTCCCTGTACTATTTTAAATACAGAGTTTAAATGATTGACAATTCATAGCATCCTGATTTTATCTACATTCTACATGGCATCCCAACTTTTTTGAAAACAGGATTGGATTTGGAAGCTCAGACCAGTAAAGTTTATTGTAACGGCTGTTTCTGTGGCTTTGAAAAAGCAATGAATTTAATTCAATAGTTTAGGCTACTAAAGTCTGCTTATGGTAAAATTTATCATAAAATTTAATCAGGTGTGGAATGGCGAGGCTTAATCTTGTTTTCATGATGGAATTCAAAGTGAAGTAATCCCTTTGGGAATTTACCATTTATCATCTTTTGGCTTCTTTAAGGTGGAGGGTGCATATCTTTAGCTTGTTGGAATTACTGGAAAGGAATTCACATTATGCCTTGCATGACCTTATGACCTGCTTCGATACTTTTCTTGCATCCAACATTTTATGTTCTGTGATGAATTGGCAAGCTTTGTGAATAACACTAAATCAATGTGGTGTATTAATAATGATGTTCGGTTTATAAACTTATGAAGCGTTTTGATATGCATGTATCTTGAATGTACAACCCCAATTCCGAAATAGTTGGGACAAAGTGTAAATTGTGAATAAAATCAAAACGCAATGACTTTCAAATCAAACCAGCCAGTATTTTATTCACAATAGAACAGAGATAACATAGCAAATGTTGAAACTGAGAAATTTTACAATTTTATCCACAAAATGAGCTCATTTCAAATTTGATGGCTGCTACAGGTCTCAAAAAAGTTGGGTCAGGGGCCTGTTTACCATGGTGTAGCATCCCCTCTTCCTTTTAACACAGAGTGGAGGCATCTGGGCATTGAGGAGACAAGTTTCTTGAGTTTAGCCACTGGAATTTGATCCCACTCTTGTTTAATACAGGCTTCCAGCTGCTGGAGAGTTTTGGGTCTCCTTTGACGGACTTTTCGTTTAATTATGCGCCAAGTATTCTCAATCGGTGAAAGATCAGGACTGCAGGCAGGCCAGTTCCGCACACGGACTCTTCTACCACAAAGCCATGCTGTTGTAGTAGCTGCAGTATGTGGTTTTGCATTGTCCTGCTGAAATACACAAGGCCTTCCCTGGAATAGAAGTCATCTGGAGGGGAGCATATGTTGTTCTAAAACCTTTAGAAAATGCTGTTAAAATGCTGGCTTTTGAACTGAATGCTGATAACAGCAGGGGTGGTCTTTCTCCTCTTTAGCCCGGCGGACACGACGCCCATGATTTCCAACAAGAATGTCAAATTTGGACTCGTCTGACCACAGGACACTTTGCCACTTTGCTACAGTCCATTTTAAATGAGCCTTGGCCCACAGAACGCGGCGGCGCTTCTGGATCATGCTCAACAATGGCTTCCTTTTTTTTTTTTTTTTGCATGATAGAGTTTTAGGTGGCATCTGTGGATGGCACAGCAGACTGTGTTTACTGACAGTGGTTTCTTGAAGTATTCCTGGGCCCATTTAGTAATGTCAATGACAGAATCATGCCGGTGAGTGATGCAGTGGCGTCTGGGGGCCCGAAGATCTCTGATATCCAGTAAAGGTCTTCGTCCTTGTCCCTTACGCACAGAGATTTTTCCAGTTTCTCTGAATCTTTTGATGACGTTATGCACTGTCGATAATGAGACCTTCAAACCCTTTGCAATTTGATGTTGAGGAACATTGTTTTTTAAGTATTCCACAATTTTTTTACGCAAGCCTTCGCAGGTTGGAGAGCCTCTGGACTCAGCCTCTCTAAGACATCCCTTTTATAGCCAATCATGTTACACACCTGATGCCAGTTAACTTAATTACTTGCTAAATGTTCTTTCAGCTGATTCTCTTATATATTAATTGCTTATTCAGCCCTTTTTTGCCTGTGTCCCAACTTTTTTGAGACCTGTTGCAGCCAGAAAATTTGAAATAAGCTCATTTTGTGGGCAAAAATGTAAAATGTCTCAGTTTAAACATTTGAAATGTTATCTATGTTCTATTGTAAATAACATATTGGCTCAAGTGATCTGAAAGTCATTGCATTTTGATTTTATTCACAATTTACACTTTGTCCCAACTATTTCGGAATTAGGGTTGTAAAACTGACATTGAACAGGAATAAGCGTGTGGTTAGACCAAATGTCTGAGTAAATATCTGGGAAATATGTCCAGATGTTGAATATCTGTAATTTTGGTAAATTTCTTTGGCTGCAAATTAAAGCAAGGCTTACTTTTTTCAAATTGTATTCACTACAAAATTACCCTAATTTCTGTCCCTTTTCGCGGACATTCCTCAGTATCGGTTTGTAACATCCTGCTATTCAGCAGGGCTGCTTGACAGATCTGAAGCCTTGTCATCAATTTTCATTCCGTTAAGCTAATGATCTGGTGGATACTGGAGGAAGTGAATGACTGTGTACCAAAGGGTGGGTGTGCCATAAGCCTTGGGGGAGGCTAGTATGACTCTAAGGGCCGTGACTGATCATCAAAAATTTTTTTCAAAACTGGGCCCCTCCACCTTTAATGTGCAATCCTTTTATGGGGCCCCAATCCCTTGTGCGGCCCCTGCCAGACGGTACTATGGATGGATAAATTCCTTCAGTCTTCTATGTTGTTGGAGTTGCACTCTTTCTGGCTGCGTGTCCGAACAGAATGTTATTCATTATGGCTATCATTTTGGGAGCGTCCAATTTGCTTGGTTTCACTGGAAGAAACCAGAGTCTGAATGGAATTGTTAGAGGCCCTATTGTTCAGGAGTTTAATGGAGAGCTGAGGGGTGCACTACGAAGCGTGTTCAACATTCTCAGGCTTTCTCTGTGTGAGCTGGCTCGACAAACCCTAAACTTGCAGCCAGTGGTACGGCAAGTTACCATGACGATCTAGCCAGGTTAAAAGAGAGCCATCTGTGTGGCATTGAAAACCCTGGATTTAGGCTCAACGTACCGTGCTAACCTACTAAGGGTTTGTCCTGAGATTCAATATCTCCAGCCCCTTTCGTAAACTTGCCCAAAGTTCTTCCAATTTTGAGTTAGAATGAGCAATACATGTTGAAAGATGATATTTTGACTTTTTTCGTGTCTTACAAAGAGTTGATAAAGAATGAGAGACAGTGAAAGACACCCCTTTTTAGCAGATCTCATGTCAGTTGAAACTCTCCAAAAAAACCTCAGTAGAATTATCCCATTTTCTTACCTATTATTGCAATAATGTATCCAAAACTCATATGGCAATATCTACACATAATAAACAATGAAAAACAGGCAAAAGTATCACATTTTATTACATGACTTCTGACCTAGATACAGTTAACAGCAGCTTACATTACTATCAGAAGTCACTTCATCATGCACTTTCAAAGTTAAAAACATCAGCCTTGCCCTCTTCTAGGATTCTATTGCTTGAAATAATATTTTAGATATGATAAGTGTGTACAACATATATCACAGATTAGAATCCTGGAGGAGGGCAAGTTAATGTATTGGGGCTATAATACAGGAGTAAGAAATCTTGATAGTTTTACTGATATACAAAATATTCACAGTAGTAATGATGACCTAAGAATTTTTCATACTTATTAAAATGAAATATTGGCTTGTTGGGATGAAAAAAATGTACAGTATATACCATTCTTTGATGTCTTTATTAATATATCTGACCATTCTTTTAATAAATAAGAAATTATATATTTATCTTAATACAAATCTATTGCTGTTCTATTCTACTAAAACTTTATTTTTTGGGTCATTTTAATCATTTTCTCTTCAGTTTGTGACTTTAATCACAAAAAAGTTAAATCATAGGCCTACCAAAAACTTTTTTTTTTTAAAGACAAACCAGCGCTACACAGTGTTGTTCAGGAGCTGGAGCCATCCAACAGCAAGAATAACCTTTCACCCCGACACCAAGCATTACATTTTACTCTAACACCAAGCATTAGGTCTGAGAGCACAATGATAATCTACAACTGTCAAAAATCATGGTTAAAGGATTAATGGTTTTTGAGTTATTAAGCTCACAAGAAAACTGAGGACAGACTCACAGACACACAAACATTTTCTCATATACGAGCCCTGTTGCGCTCTTATGCAGGGAAAATTATTTTTAAACATGAATACATAATATTCCAATATATAAACATATATACAGATGAGAAACCGAAAGTGGGCTGAAATGATAGGAAAACAGGACGTCCTTTCACGTCATAAGGCACGCCTAAAAATCCACACAAGAGTTTCAGGGTTTCACTGAGATGGGAAAGCAAGGTTCTATAAAATAAAAAATGGAAGCACAATGTAATATCTTCATGGATTTGTGGATTTCGACTAGTCATTCTTTAATTTAGCCAGCAGCCATACCACTATTCAATCTGCTCCAGCCGTGTGGCTGAAGCCAAGCAGGTGTGGGCTCGGTTAGTACTTGGATGGGAGACCACCTGGGAAAACCAAGTTGCTGCTGGAAGAGGTGTTGGTGGCCAGTAGGTCGCATTTTTCCCTCTGGTGGAATAATCCCCAATACCCCAGTGCAGTGATGGGGACACTGTACTGAAGGAGATGCCGTCTTTCAGATGGGACGTTACACCGAGGTCCTGACTCACTGTGGTCATTGAAGATCCTATGACACTCATCGATAAAAGCAGGGGGTTTCCTGGTGTCATGGCTAAATTCCCAACCTGGCTCTTTCAACCTGCCACCTAATCATCCCCTGATCTAATTGGCTATGCAACTTGTGCTCCCCCTCCCCACCTCAACCCCCCAGGGCTCCCTTGAAAAAGAGATTTCAAATCTCAACAGGACTTCCCTGGTTAAATAAAAAAAATAAAAATTTGCGTTTTCATTTAGTGCATTCTAAGGGTAGCATTTATTACCCCGCCCCGCCCGAAGGGGGAGGGCAAGGGGTATTGTTTTGGTTCGGTTTGTTTCTTTGTTCACACTTTAGCAGCAAAACTAATGGCCAGATTCACCCCAAATTGGTTTTAGGGATTGCCACTGACCCAGAATAGATGCCTATTGAATTTCGGAAAAGTAGGTCGTGCAAGGGGCGGGGTTTGTTGTGCCTGGCACCACTTGTTGTGGTTGGTTCTGTCGAGTGCCCAGTAAGACAAGGGATGTGGGGTCAGGTGTCTGCATGCGAGACTACTATGGGGGCATGTTGAATAATGATCCCACCTCCCATTTCAAACTGGCACTCATCACATTGACCATTGGCCCCAAAACGCATTCTAATGAACTTGAGTCAGACTAACAGAGTTAGGTAACCTCACAAGTCAATGTGTGTAAATTATGCAAGGGATCTCCACTCCAGGTATGATGTGAGGGACAGTTATGTTGGGCAGGTGTGTAGAGGTGGGTGAGATGTGGTGCGGTGGGTACAAAGGTTTTGGACTGGATGATCTCCATGCACCAGCAGGAGTTTCCTCTGTGTAACTACTCTAGTATTGTTCCACTGGACAGAGGCATGCAGGTTAGGCTGAATGGATAGTTGCCTGTAGGTAGAGTAGCTTTTATGACTGGAATCCTGCCTCTTGATCTGTTGATTCTGGGTCAGGTGTCAGCCCAGTGTAACAATGAGCAGAATTGAGCAGGTTAAAAATGTATTGCTGGACAGTGATTTTAGGTGATTTTGTGGGATACAGGGCGAACACCTAAGGTCACAAACTTTGCATGTATGTATTCTATGCGATTGATATATCCTCATCGCCAGGAGAGAACATTCTTGAACACAACACTATGCTGTAACGTTAGGTCAGGAGTTGTGTCTGATCCTGTTGGAGAATTACACAAATTCCTCTCTGATCACCCGGAGCACTTGTGTCCGGGACAGAACATCTCTGACTTCTTCTCTGAGCCCATCTTGTGTCACAATCAGGTCTCGAGCACATGAAATAATCATAATCTACATGTTAACTAAGACTGACAGGAGCAGTCCTCACTCTCCTGCATCTCCCTCCCTCTCCATCAGTCTCTTCCTCACTCTACCACACATCCCTTCCTTCTCTCCCTCTGTCCCTCTCTTCATCTCCCTGTCATTTCCTGTCCATCTCTCCATCTGCCTGTCCATGTCTCTTTGGCTCCCTCTGCTGGATTGGTTGTGCTTGCCCTTTACCTGTCTGGTGTGGCTGGGGCTGGAGACAGCTGCAGGAACATGGACTACACCGGCCAACCCAGCTCTGTCACAGGGGGAGACCTGTACCTCCAGCCAGGAGGGAGCGCCATCACCTCTCTCTTAAATCACTATTGGGTCATTCCGTGTCAACTCAACCAGAGCCCCCCCGCATCAAAATTTTGATTTTAATAAAACTTTGCACATTTCAAGAAATATGCATTGGCAGTACTGAAGTCAAATATTTCAGTTCAATTATTGCTAGTTCCTGAAATTTAGCCTATGTTAGGGAAGGGGGGTCAATTTTAACAAAATCGCCATAATTTTGGAGGGAGTTTGAGGGCCTCAGATATGGATTTTCAGAGCTGACAGACCCACAAGTTTCATTTTGTCACCAGAAAAGTTGCTGAACTCTTGGCTTAAGCTACTTTTCTTTACTCAGTATGTTTAGTTTACCTGTACTGTGGCCTGGAAAAAGCAAAAAACACCAATCATACTACTTTTTTCAAAATGTAATGCATTTAGTATTCTGTAACTAATTAGGATAGAACCCTGAGACCTGTTACGCAAACTGTCGGTCAACTTTCTGAAGACCACAAAAAATATCAAAGTCGCAATGGTTGTATTAAATGTTATAATGTCCTTGGAAGTTGGCTTCAGAATGAAAAGTGCATATTCTGGGTCATTATATTGGGTATATATCTCAAAAGGGACGGAAGTGATCAATGTCATATTTTCAGTGCTTTAAGGCAAGGATCTTTGGTCTAACATATTAAAAATCTGGAGATGTAAAACTCTTCCTTTAGACTGTACAGCATGCCAATCATATTAGGTGTCTAACTTACTTTTCGGAGCACCTTAGCCATGGTCTAAGGTTTTTTTTTACGACCATCGGTGCTTGAAGTTGTCTACATCTTAGTGTGTAATTGTATGTTTTCTTGTTATTGTCATGTTGTCTGTAATACTTTATGCTGCCATTTTGGCCAGGTCTCCCTTGAAAAAGAGATCATTGATCTCAATGGGACTACCTGGTAAAATATGGGTTAAATAAAAAATTTAAAAAAATGAAAAAGATGAATGTGACACATACACTTGTTCACCTCCGCCAAGGAGGTATATGTTTTCGCTGGCGTTGGTTGGTTTTTTTGTTTGTCTGTCTGTCTGTTAGCAGGATATCTCAAAAATTTTTAGATCTATTTTAGAAAAATAGATTTTAACCAAACTTTGCAGGATGTTAGAGCAGCACAAGAGGAACAAGTGATTAAATTTTGGCATATCTAGGCCAAAGGACAGCTGAGATATAGGCCAAAGTTCAAATCAAGCTATGCTGGCAGAGATTTCAAGTCTTTCCAATGGGCTGGATTTCCAATCGGCGTGCTTTTGGCTTTGCTGCCACCTGGCGGTGGAAAGCAACAACACCCTATATCAGCCAACGAAAATAACTAATGCACAGAGTTGCCTTGGCGTGGTGGAAGTGCTCGTTTCATAATGAAATAGGTACATCAGTGGCGTAGCTAGTGGGGGGGCAAAGACACGTCCCTTTATGACAATTAGTCCTGGCTAGTTCTCAATCATTTCCCTTTATTGACGCGTTTTCCAATTATTGTCATTGGCAACTGAAGACACAGTTTCTCTCCATATGCGATCTAACAGTGATGAAATCACGGGCTAAATTCAGTACAGAAAAATAATTTACTTATTAATAGGCCAATGCTTCGCGTTTATTGAACTGGTCCACGTTCCAATGAAACGCGGACTTTCACTCTCGGTATTATATGGGTTGATTAAAAAAAAGTGGCACTCAGCAGTTCATTAGGCTAGGCTATAAAAAGCATGCAGCTCCAGCTATTTGCGTGAGAGTCGACAGGTATGCCATTTTGAATAACGTTGATTTAAATACAACAAATACGCGTCCAGATGAATGATTGTCGTCTTACCTAATCGGGGAGAACAAGCAGCACCTGATAAGTGTGGAGTGCTCTCGGAGTGAACCTTCTGTTAATTATGAAAATGACTGAGAACAGGTCAGGACTAATAATTGTTTTAAACAGATGTTTTGTGCAGCTGCAGGGTGAGGTTTCCTTCAGACATCGACTTCCAGGCTGCTCAGCCTGTCAGGCTGTGTAAACGCCGCCCCCCAGTACAGCCAATCAGATTGCGAGCTAGAGCACAACCTATCCGCTCAAGAGGCAGTCAATTAAATTCGGAAGCCTATACTCGGTAAGTGGGCTTAAGAACATCAATATTGTTAAAAACAAATGCATTTAATCATCTTTCATCATTAAAGAAACTGATTAGTAAGGTAACGTTAGATATTTCAGCTATTTTGATTATGTTAACCAATGCAAACAAGTGCTATTTTTTTGTCTTACAGTTAACTTATAGACCTAACCTTAGCTAAACAGGTCATACTTGTTAACTTAAACACTTCTACAATATAACTTCAAGTATAACTGTTTGAAACATAAAATTGACCTACTTGTGAGATATTTTGTTCAATAAGCTGTTTAGTTGAGCTTCTGAAAAACTTAAACTGCAAGTTGCTGTAACGTTAGCTGCCTTCAAGGCTGATTGTAGAGACTAGTGCCTTGCAGGCTGTTTAGAAGGCTAATGTGGATTTCATATTGTATAATCTTCAGTAGTATTGCCTCAGATGCCTTCAAGGCTGATTGTAGAGATTAGTGCCTTGCAGGCTGGTTGGAAGGCTAATGTTGATTCCATATTGTATGATCTTTCATAGTATTCAGTCAGATGCCTTCAAGGCTGATTGTAGAGACTATTGCCTTCCAGGCTGGTTAGAAGGCTAATGTTGATTTCATATTGTATAATCTTTGATAATATTCAGTCAGAGACCTTCAAGGCATCATGGCCCAGGGTTGGTGGTGGGGCGGTTTTTTTTTTTTTTTTTTACTTTTTTAGCGGGGCGGGTAGATAGGGCTCCACGAAGGCGCCGAGACATCCTTTGAACTCCTAAAAAGAGTGTAAAAAGTAAAGACAACATCAATATACAACAACACCTCAGTCAGTTTTCTGAGGTAACATGGTTGGTTTCGAACTGTAATAAATCTATGAGCTGAAAAATAGATTTTAAATTAGCCTTGGAAGGCTCCAACTCAGTAGAGGCCCCCCTCAGTAATGCTGAGGGGGTCTCTACTGTCAGCCTTGAAGGCATCAGAATTGTACACACACACACACATTTTATATATATATATATATATATATATACACACATACACAGTTTCAATCAAAATTATTCAACCCCCGCTGCAAATTAGGTTTACTGGCAAACTTTACAAACTTTCAGCTATTTGCAATGAACAAATCAAACAAGAACAATTTAAATGGCTCAACATAACAAATATTACAAATGCCTTCTCCAAATTAAACATAAAATGCCACTTTTAATGACTACTGCAGGCTCAAAATTATTCAACCCCTTCATGACAAGCATCTTTAATACTTAATAGAGCACCGTTTTGCCGCTATGACCTGCTGGAAATGTGATGCATAGGCAGACAACAGCTTCTGGCAGCATTGCCAAGGAATCTTAGCCCAGTCCTCTTGGACAATGGCCTCCAGTTCACTAATATTCTAGGGTTTGCGTGCTGCAACTGCCTTCTTCAAATCCCAGCAGAGATTTTTTAATGGGGTTCAAGTGAAGCGACTGTGATGGGCACTCTAGAATCTTCCAAGACTTGTTCTGAAACCAAGCCTTGGTGGATGTTGAGGTATGCTTAGGATCATTGTCCTGTTAGAAGGTCCAATGATGCCCAAGCATCAGCTTCCGTACAGACGGCATGACATTTTCTCCTTGAATATCCTGGTACTTGACTGAATCCATCTTGCCCTCCACACTTTGCAGGTTTCCAGTGCCAGAGGAAGCAAGGCAGCTGGATAGCATCAAACAGCCCCTACAATTCTTCTCTGTAGGCAGGGTGTACTTTTCAGCATATGCTTCTTTGTTCCTCCTGCAGACATACCACTGCTTCATAAGCCCGAAAAGTTCCAGTTTTGTTTCATCACTCCACAGAACAGTATCCTAAAACTTCTGTGGCTTATTTATATGGTTTTGAGCATATTGGAGCTTGTGCTTTTGTATCAGTTGTGGTGTGTGTCTTGGAGATCTTCAACGTTTAGTATGCGCCCTACTATGCGACCTGAAACCTCAGCGCCTCCTGCCTCCAAGCCTTGCTGCGGGTCTCCTGTAGTCACCCGAGGGTTTTTGACCACCCGTCTCGTCAGGAATCTGGTGACAGCCATTCATAGCTTCCTCTTTCTGCCACATCCTGGTACTGTAGCCACTCTTCCTTTAACTATGAACTTGTGAACAATGCTTCCAACTGTATCTCTACGAAAATTCAGTGCCTGTGCTACCTTTTTCTGTCCTCCTCCTTGTTTGTGCCAGGCAATGATCTCCTCTATTAGCTTTTTGGACATTTCTCTTGACAGCCATATTTCTGATATGCAATCAAATGTCACTGTCAACAAACCCCTAGCGAGTGCAAGTATTTCATGCGTTCTGTCTCAAGCAAACCTGATGCAACTAATTAAGCTTTTGATTAGCTGCATTGGGTGTGCTTGAGACAATACCTGACTTGCAAATAAGCTCTTCTGACAGATTCTATTCAGGGGGTTGAATAATTTTGAGACTGTAGTAGTCATTAAAAGTGGCATTTTGTGGGGCACCCTGGTGGCTCATCGGTCTAAGCGCATGTACCATAAAGGCTGTGTCCTTCCCGCAGCGACCTGGGTTCTAATCCGGTTTGGGTCATTTGCTGCATGTCATCCCCCATTCTTCTCCTCAACCTTCCTGTCTCTCTACACTGTACAACAATCAAATAAAGGAAAAATTCCCAAAAAAAATCTTTAAAAAAAAAAAAGTGGCATTTTGAGTTAAATTTGGAGAAACCACTTTGCTTTTTTCAAATAATATTAGTTTGTGTTGAGCTATTTAAAATGTTCTTGTTTAATCTGTTCATCGCAAACAGCTGAAAGTTTTTTGTAAAGTTTGCCAGTTTAAACCCAATTTGCAATATGGGGGTTGAATAATTTGAAAACAAAAAAAATAGCACTTGTTTGCATTATATATCAAAATATATATATATATATATATACAAATCATCAGCCTACCAACCAGCCTGCAAGGTACAGGGTGGGGAAGCAAAATTTGCAAAATAAATCACCATCCATAGATAGTATATTATTCATTTTAGTCATTTTACAACCAAACGACTAAAGCACAGACTCAGGTTACAGCTTATAGTCTTTGCTTTTTCAAATAACAGGTGCACACAATTCAGAGGAGTGGTTGTGGGATTGTTTGTACTTTAAATGTCAGTGCAAGTTTTGCTTCCCCACCCTGTACTAGTCTCTACAATCAGCCTTGAGGGCATCTGACTGAATATTATCAAACATAATAAAATATTAAATCAACATTAGCAAATATTTGACATATTAAGAAACATCAACCAGCCTGCAAGGCACTAGTCTCTACAATCAGCCAGTTTTCAAAATTTTTACTATCATAATTAAGAAATTTAGTGGTTCTGTATTTGCAGTAAGAGGAAGGTTTTTAAGGTCAAAGCTAGACAGAAAATTATTGAACAAAAATATCCAAAAACCATTATACAGCTGATGATAGGCCAATTTTTATGTTTCAAACAGAGTTATATTTGAAGTTTCTTATATTGTAGAAGTGTTTACGTTTTAACAATTATGACCTGTTTATGTTTTTAAGGTTAGGTAAATATAAATATTAGTTTCAAAAAGACAAAAAAATTGGAAAATTCAGATTGTTTGCATTGGTTACCTTCATAATCAAAAATAGCTGAAATATCTTAACGAAACCTCACGAATCAGCTTTCTTTTATGAGCTAAAATCTCATCTGACATTGCATTGGGTCTAGCCAAAATATTGATATTCTTCAGCCCGGTTTACCGAGTAGAAAAGGATATTTCATTCTAATGAAACAGCTGATAAATTAAGTGGATATTGGTGTGGTCAGATAGTCAGGAAATGAAAGTATCTAGGTAAAACGGTGTGCCAAGTTCCAAACAGGCTGGGGCTGATGTAAAAGCCTGGAACAGTTGACGTCTGATTAGGAAATTTTCCAGTTGATGCTTAAAAAATACATGATCAATTTTCTGTTCTATACATCGCCACTTTTATTCTGGATTTTGAAGGTTATTATATCATTTCAGTTAATATCCGCTGATAGATGCATTTGGATATATAATGAATTAATTCAGTTGCAAATTCAGCAATAGAAATACAATAAACTTTGAAAATGATTGATAATACATGTTAGATAGTTACAATTTTAGAATTTTTCAAACTAAATGGATTAATATTTTCTTAAATTACGTGAAGTTCTAGCCAGGACATTACTATATATATGGGACATGTTGGTCACATTACAAAAATTTGACATATTAAGAAACATCAGAATAACTACTGAATGATTGAAAATATAGACCAATCATTAATTTCCAAAGTTTTTTTGAGCCTCCCCAGTAGGAAAGGTTCTTGTGCTATTACTGCTGTCTATTGTTGAAAATTCTTATTACGTTGACTTTTAAATGAAGGACCCATGGTTACAGTTCATCTTTTCAAAAAACTATCATTTTTCAGAAGGTTCCCCTTTATTACAATAAGGTAAATCAATTGATAGCAGACAAATGAAAATAAACAATTCTTTTTAAATGTCAAAAACTATGTGATGATCTTTAGAAAATGATGCAACAGTGCTCTGATAAAAACAGTTTGATCATTAAAATTTTGGTGGTCAGGACAAATCATGGTATCTAGGCTTAAACAAATGCTTCTAAGTCCCCACTTTTAAACTTCTTGTTTTGTTGAGTTTTACAGTTTTCCAGTTTTTTAATTTTAGAATCCCTTCTCAGCACTAAGATATGACATTGACCTGATTGCTCAACGTAATATAACTATAATGACCCCAAATTACTCAGGGTCTTTTCATTCAGATGCCATCTTCCGGTTTATTAAAACATTTATTACAACCATTGTGACTTTTAAATTTTGGTTGTGTCTTCAGATAATTCTTCCTGCCAATCAGGGCCTGTTCCAAATTACAGAATAATAAATCTGAAAAAATTAGTATGATTGGTCAGTTTTTGCTTTTTTCAGGCCACAGTACGCTGAATAAACACATTAAAGAAAAAGTAACTTTGAATATTAATATATTGTTTCTGATGTATCAAATGACCATTATTGATGTTTGGATATGCAAATGAATTAATCTCAGGCCTTCAAACTTAATCCAAAGTTTTGATTGATTTTCATTTGAAAACTAATTGCTCCTCCCCATTCCCTATATATAGGGCTAAATGGAAAACCCAAAATTTGAGCATTAATTATTTCACCATTTCACCCCAATTTATAAATCTTCCAAATATAGAATATAATAAAAACTAATTTTTTTTTGGTAGTTTGAAAAAGGATTTGACACAGAATACATTGCATTGATTATGTACACTGTCTTATTCTTCTATGATTTTTACATGAGGTTTTAAGATGCTAAAACACTGGTATGGAATTAACAACCGACCAAGGTAGTTTAGTGAATACAATATTTGTGTATATGATGCATATGTGAAAAATATGATGAAAAATAGACCGAAAGTGAACTTGATGCTGATGATACTACAGTTAACAGATTTATCACTAATCATCTCCAATTTTTAATGTTAGACCCAAGGCCCATGCCTTCAAGCACTAAAAATACATGATATTTTTTACTGTGAAAGAAATTCAGTGCTTTTCATTTCATTTTATCTAGTCTGAGTAAGGAAAAGTAATATGCACATGTACAGCGTTTGATTCTCAGGCCTTCAAACTTACTCCAAAATTAATTTTCCTTGACTCCTCCCCCCCGCTAAATTCCTTAATTATTTACACAAGATGGTGGGGGCAGCATCTCTATTGCATTTTCTGGTTAGTTCAGCTGATGGCGTTGTCCAGTTTTGGCGAGATGTTTTCTTTAGGTCAATGGTGTCAACCAACTGTTTGGCTGTCGCCAGTTAATAAACGTGCTCAGCTGGTCAAAATTTGTTTGCTCCATCTCTCTCTAGCGGCCACTCCTGGTCAGCCAAGTGCATGTCGCTGTACAAGCAAATTATACTCTGACTGCATTACCCTTCACTGGTGTAGGCAGTGTGTGATTGGTGATGTGACAGCATAGTATAAAATAAAACCAGCCAGGACTAGTCCTTACATGAGTTGGAGGAATCGTGTGACATAGCATCTTACACCTAAGTTAACAGGAGGAGGTCGCTGTGGTGAACGAACCCCCCCTTCAAAAAAAAAGTGCCAGTTGTGTTCTGCTCTTGTTTTGAGAATGATTTGCTGTTGGACTCAGGGCTGGTTTCCACAGAAGCACAAAGAGCCAGCCCTTAATCCTCTGTTTCCATGATCTATTCACAGTATCTCTGACACAGAGGAATTAGTAGCTGGTCAGTGCAAACATGATCACATTCTGAAATCTTAAGATAAATCTTTATTATCCCAAAAAAGTTGCACATTTAAAAAAAACAAGGAAATACATAAAAAGAATATGGAAAAACCAGTAATATACATAAAAACATCTATTATACTCAGTCTTGTAAACAGAGAGCTTTATCACTTGTAGCCAGACGCCAGTAAATTTAAGACAGTTTATTTCAGTCACATGAAATTCCATTGCTATTGCTTTCAGTGGAAAGAGCTAAAATGAAGAGAACGCATCGAACACCAGTAGGGGGTGACAAAGCGCAAGCGCTAAACCGAGCGAAACCAAAACCCCATGAGATAAAAAAAAAATATCGGCCCAGAAGCATTGACCGTATAAAACACTAGGTAGAAAATGGCGTACATAATAAGCACCAGTTGCTCAGTTCTGTTGCCTAACCAGCAGCACACAAGCCTGTCTTCTCTGCATGCCCCATGAATGCCTGTGCAAAGCAAAAGATGTTTGAACTACAAACATTTGTACCTTCTAAAAGTCCACTGTTATTATTACTAAGGGTACTCTTGAGTGGATAGGGGGCATAACAGTCAAAATCTTGGAACCGAAATCATAATGCTTTAAAACTCGTTCAAGCAAACATTGAGTGCACATTCTGAGTGGAACCTGGATCTGATAAAAAGGCAGTATCATAAAAGAGCCTCAATCAGTTCATCTCATTGTCTTTGAACAGCGCTTCAATCTCAAATCACATTTGCAATAGAGTGACTGGGATTAAACTAAAAGATAGAATTTCTGTCGCTATATCTGTTCCGGTAATCATAGCATATGACAACCAGCCGGTACAGGCTTAGTATGACCATCAGGAAGTTTTTGACTGTGAAGAAGAGCAGGTGCAGGTGGAAGAGCTCGAAATAGAAGAGGATGATCATTCGCGCGACAAAGAAGGGGCCGTCCTGGATGACGAGGGTCTCAAAGACAGTCCAAATGGCCGTGCTCCTCTTCAGTAGCAGGGAGTCGGTGTTAGGGTCAAACGGGCTACCCGCGGACACCACTGATGAACACAGGATGCATGCAGGAGTTAAAACCTCAATGTCATCAGATATGTCACAGAACTAAACATTGGAATGCAGATGCAAAAATGATATGAAATAATAAGCCGTAAAGTTCTACAATTTTGAAGTAAAAAAAAAAAAAAAATCCCCCCCCAAAAAAAAAACTCCTCAAATAATATAAATCTTGTAAACTTAACCCTCGTCCAACCAAGGGTTTTTCTACTACAACCCCGACCATGGGGGGGCGGGGGGTGCCCCCCCCGGATTATTTTTAAATTAAGCGATAAACATCATCTTGTTTGGTATCAGTGTACAGCTACAGATGTCCTCTCTTCAAATCAAGTACAAATAAAACACATTTCAACATTATGACGTCATAGTGACGCCATAACTAGCACCATATTAGGAAAAAACATCAAAATGACAAAAATCCATGTTTTTTTAAAATTTTTATTAGTTTTAGCTGAAAATAAGTAACTTTCTGTAACCTCTAGAACTACTGATACTACAATTCATATTTTTGTATTATTATAAATGTTATAAACTCATGAGTAACATAAATTTGACATTACTATGATGTCATAAATAGCTCATTTTGGGAAAAACGCATACAAAAGGAAAACAAGTTCACCGGACAGATGTACAAATGTCTTCCAAATGTTACACTTGCATGAAAGGTTTATCTATAAATTATGAGAACAACTTTATGAACAATTCTATGAACTTGTATAATAGTAGGCCTATAGCACAGTATAAAAATAGTATACAGTACAGAAACCAGTCAAACACACAAGTAAAAGTATGTCAGTCATGCACTTCTAATATTATTAGGTGAAGATCACTTCAAGGTTACTGGTCACTGCTGGTCATTGTTAATTCCAAGATTTACTAATACAAGGACAAGCTACATCAATAAATCAATAAGGATGACAATCGGTGTGGTCTACAAAGTTCATTGAGCATGAAACATAATAATAGCATACTATTTGCAACTAATTTGACGCTGGTGGCAACTAGCCCTTCGACTTTGATGGCCTACCCTACCCCCGGGGGGTGAGGTACCCTCATCGTTTTTTCAGGAACATGAGTGCAAAGGATGAATAAACAATTACCAAGAAGCATTAGATCATATCTGTTAACGTTTTTGTGCGACAGGAAAAAATCTGTTCCTTGGTTGGACGAGGGTTAACTTCTACAATTTTTCCATATATGTAGCAATACACATCTAAAATACATAACTGGGCTCTTCTACTGAAGATAAGAATGTCCATATCTGACAGGTAAAGTTATCAACATCTGAGGCTCCCAGTGAAGATGTGATGTATCTATGACATGCATACGTTTGTTAGACGAAGCCCATAATCCTGGCTTACCTGCCAGGTGAGGGGGAAATTGAAGCATGCTCCATGACCAAACCCCAAGAATCATGTGCACCATCCTTGGGCTGTTCTCCCTGTCAAAAACATACGCAATGAAAGGTCTTGCCTGCCATTTACTGTCTTATCTGTGCTCATACGCCAATGAAGTTTAGCATTGTTTTCAAAAAGTAAATAAGGCAAACAAGACCACAGAATCAATCCTTGGCGGTTCACTATGACAAAATGGACAAAGGCCCATCGGGGGATTTTAGTGTCCTTTTTTGAGGTTGTATCCTTCTTTTCCTCTCATGGTTTTCTGTTCATCTTATTATTGTCATCAGTCATGACATCACTGCATCCAACGCGCTTCAAGGACGAGACCCTGACGTGAAATTTTATAAAATGGCGGCGCCCAACATGCCAATTGCTCTCCGCCAACCCATGAGAAAGTGAAAAGCTGACATCTCAGTGACTTGGTCTATTGTTTATACACAGCCTGTGATATACGGTAGCACAAGGTAACGTCCATGGCAAAAGAACATTAAACTTTGTCATTTGAGGGGAAGATGCCTGAATACATGAAAGCAATGATTTTATTTTTCACATTCTGAACAGGAATTAACTCACTTGACGTCTGAGAGCGTCTCAGTGCTGAACTCCAAGATGTCAGCAGCCGTGGCGACGTAGATGAGCAGGAGCTGAGAGAGCTCATCTCTGGTCACACCACCCCCTAGTGGCAGAACCCACTTCCCCAGAATCAGCAGGATGAGAAGGCCCAGGTGAAGGCCCTGGATCCAATCAGACGCGCACACAGAAATGTCCTGTGCACCAAAGTCCTACAGAGGAGGGCAGACATGTCAGAACACTTCAGATTCATTTAAGAGCCATTCCGTGAGAAAATGGCACTTTTTGAAGAAGTTGAGGAGTTGAGCCCTCTGGAATTGAATGAAACTTGGCACATAGGTAGATATGGTACTCTCACGGAAAAAGCCACATTTTTAGGTCCATGTCTCGCTTAGTCTGCCTGTGGCGCCACCTGGAAGCCACTAAAGTGGCTCAGTTTTGCTTTTGACACCACGTTTTACATCTATTATTATGACTTAAGGGTACAAAGTACCAGATGTGTTATACTTTTATCATGACCTGTGACACTTCAAGTCTGGATAGACATCAGCACCACATCATCGCCAAGCTGGATAACTGTGTTATTGAGCCTGAATTATTTGAGAAATCAAAGTAAAAATTTAAAATGGGAATGGGAATAAAATAATATCCCAGACACATACCAATCAAGAATGCTTTATTATGCATTTACTCACAACAAAACTATCATTTTCAGTTAATATTACCTTGGCATCTTGCTGGGTTAGTGCAATCGATGGCCAGAAAGATGGTCGAAATTCATTTTTGGTTCATGTTTGCGGTATATTTTCTCTGTAACCCAGATTTGTGCTGTGAGGGTACATGCTGTTTGTTGTGCATTTGGAGCTCTATTTTCGGGAATACCAAGCATTTCTTTGGTAGTATCTACACTTTCAAGCTAAACGGAGCCAAAGTTGGAGGAAAACTCGAAATTGACCCTTTCATAGCAGCTTGTTCCTATGTTTAGGTGGCATTATTTTGTTTACCCAGCAAGATAAATATCTGAAACTCTCTGGATACATAGATTCTTTGGGGTATATTACAGCATTAGTAAAATCTCAATGGTAGCATTTTCAGTGTAGATGATATTAAACGTCAAATGTCGGAAAAATTCACCTCCAGGGGGCACTGTAGGCTGGATGTAAGTACTGGCCATCCCCAGCAATGTGCCACAGAAATTGTTTTTGAATTATAATGCACACAGCTAGTTCTCTCTGAAAATGAAGGGTTTAGCTTGGTACTATTCTGGATGGACAGCTATCTGACCAAAGATGGTGCTCGAAAGAGCTAGTGTTCTACCGATCTAATATTCCATATTCCCAGACATATACCAAAGTTCTGTCTTTTGAAATATATGAAGTACATGCACAGTTATACATAAAATTTGTAATAATTGTAATAATGTAATAATTTGGTATAAATCTTGTTTGGTTGTAAACTGGTGGTGACTGTGAGCATTACAAACGCACAATGCATGGGCTATTACCAACTACGGGTACAGCGCAGTCAGAATTGTACAGTACGTTATAAAACATGACCAGTCCAAAATTTTTAAATGCCAAGAAAGAACTAATGTAAAAGGCGTACCACCATAAGCATGAATGCAGACATGCATCAGCAGTATACGTACACTTAAATAAAACTAGACGCATGTTGATGGCGCGCCATCGCAAATCTCCGCGATCCGCAACGAATGTTATGGGAGTAGTAGTAATGTGTCAGAGGGCAATTCACTGAACTGGCATTCTGCTGTACAAATGATAATCTGCTTGTTGCAGCGACAAAGCACTGATACTGATCAGAGTTATAGCAATGTGATATAGTTCGTTAGTTGGACAGAGTACTTTTTGAGTGTCTGTTGAGGGCATAAATTACTCTTCATTTTGAAATGAGATTATTATGAAAGGAAAGGACGTATGGTACAGCGATTGGCACACCTGACACCATTTGACCTAGAAAACGGTCAAAATTAGATCAAATCAAAAACCCGTCTGATAGGTGATGAAGGGTCATCCCATGCACCTCCCATAAAAATATGAGCATCCTAGCTCAATGCATAAGGTAGATGTGGGCATTTTTCTTTTTTAACAAAAAGCCCCCCTAGTGGCCAAAATATGAATCACAGGACGGCAATTTTTGGCATGCAGGTTGCCATCACCAAGATACATATCCATACCAACTTGCAATCTTCTACATTGAGTAATAACAAAGCGTGCCATCCTTTTCAACGATTGGCACACCTGACACCATTTGACCTAGAAAACGGTCAAAATTAGATCAAATCGGGGGCGGCCTGGTGGCTCATCGGTCTAAGCACGCGCACCATAAAGGCTGTGTCCTTCCCGCAGCAACCTGGGCTTGATTCCAGCTCAGGTCATTTGCTGCATGTCTTCCCCCATTCTTCTCCCCAATCTTCCTGTCTCTCTACACTGTATAACTGTCAAATAAAGGAAATTCCCAAAAAATAATCTTAAAAAAAATTAGATCAAATCAAAAACCTGTGGGTTACCTTCCGTACATTCTAGCATCCATATAATAATATTAATAATATTTATTGACCCCATGACTGGGGAAAGATAAAATACAGCACATAAAATAGGCTACATGTAGCATAAAATTGATAACAGATTTCATATTTATCAGAATTGAACTCTCAGCAGCTGGCACGCCATCAGGTGTGGGACAGACCCAGGGGCTAGGAAGTCCTCGCGATGGAGCAGGTTAAAGAGAGAGTCAACCACTCCATCCTCGCCATCGCGCCGGCCACCCAGCCGCACCCGGGGCGCCCCATCCAAAGCAATGCCAGCGGCCGAGAGATCATACCCAAGGACACGATCGAGAATAGTGCCCTTAACCCTTCGACCAGTAGACAGATACTTAGATAGGGCAGCGATGTTGAACTGACGAGCCGGGAATCATATTTAAATATTCTGGCATACACACAGTGTTTCTCCTAATAATGCCCGTTATTTTGGGGATATCCAGGGCAAGTAGGAGTTTAGAAAACCGGGAGCGCCCCCCAATGCTGTTCATACTTTTCACAAGAGATCCCTGAGTGGATTCCAGTCTATTCAGATCATTATCAGTGATCCCCTGACATTCAAGTCCAAACACAAGAGTCGAGACCCCGACTGCCTTCCACAGGAGCGTTTTTGCTTTAGTGGAGAGGGGGCCAGGGTATTTCATCCCACAGGAAGAGAGCCCAAATATAGAACGATGACATCGGGAGACCCTCTCGTTTACATGCATAGTACTCTTTAGGTCATTAGACAGGACGCTACCAAGGATGGTCAAACTATCAGTGCTCTGGATGGGGGCTCCATCCAGGTTCCACACAGGGGAACACTTGAACAAGTTTTTCCCAATACACATACAAAAGGTTTTCTTAATTCCGAAAGTAAATCTCCAAGTTTTAGAGTAGCAGACACAAACATCAATTAACCTTTGTAGACCTGGCACTGTAGCACATGATAAGGTAACATCATCTGCATAGGCAAATGAATTAAAGAGAGATTCTCCAAACTGCAATCCATTGTCCATGTCTGCCAGAGAGCAAAGCAGACCATCAAGAAAAATATTAAAAAGCATAGGGGACAGCACACTGCCCTGTCGAATTCCCCTGCCCACAGAAAATGGATGGCTGAATTTATCGTGGAGCTTAATAACAGCTTTTAAGTTTTTATACCATGTAAAAAGCAACAGCCAGTTGCCATTGGGGATATTGCCCCACAATTTGTGGAACAATCCATCATGCCATATAGAGTCAAAGCACTTTTGAACGTCTAAGCTACATGTAAATACCATGGAACCAGAACTGGTAAAAGTCTTACATATATCATAGATAAAATTACTAGCCATTGCAGTGCCCCGCCCCTCACGAAAACCGAACTTATATAAACTTAACAGGTGAAACACAGTCAGGTGTCATCTCTCGGTGCAGAAACACTAAAAATTCAACTTGTTCAAATCTTGCTAAAACCAGTAACAGAATTTTGTATCATATCTTCTGGCTATCATCTGAAAATACTTTGTATTAATCTTTATCCTTGCAAAAACTGTCTTTTTAAATCAAGTGCTCGTATCACAGCTACAATACATGTAAAGTAATGTGTTGTAGTGTAAAGTCATAATGACTAAAAATCATTTACACAATAAAACTGCAATGAAAAATATAATTATACAACATTTCTAATGACAAAACACATTTATTAATATTTTGCTTTCTTGTTGCAAATTTAGAGTTGACGCTTATGGAAACTACATTTTCCAGCAATCATTAGTCATATTGTTCAGCGGTGGGTTTCCCGAAACCCTCTTAACACTAAGAATCTCTTTAAATGACTCTTAAGATCGTTCTTAAAATAGCGTGGGTTTAATGACAGTGTATTAAATTAATTTGCACATGATAATATCACATTGATAATTTGATAATATTTAACCCAATTAATTTTCAATAATTAGAAGATGACAATGTAATTACTTTTTAGAAATGACAAAAATGGCAGCACCTGAATAATCTTATGAATAAGGCCGAAACACCACCACCCCTGCATTCAGTCACGGCCTTTTTCAGTCACTTTTTTGACCGAGAGTCAGACATCACATTGCCACAAGCCAATGTACTGGAGCAATCAGGCTCTGATTGAGTAACAATGAAATGAGCAGACAGGAAAAAGGGAGTTTTACTTCATTAATCAGCCTTTTCTTAATTATTGTTTATTCCTGTAATCTTTCGTTGTAATATTTCTGTAGGCTTATTTAACTAAAAAATACACTCTGAATCAATTTAGTTATAGTACGATTATAAGACAGTGTATTTAGAAAACTGTATTTCACTGTGAATTGGTTAAACGAGTGACTTAAACCTCACAGCAAAGATTTATCAACTACTAATACTTTAGCGAGGATGCGCTTGGCAAAGAAGCTCTTTGCAAAGTTCCTCTTAAGGCTCCGTCGAACGATTGTGCTCGAGAAACCCACGTAAAGAGAGAACATCCGTTGTTAAAGAATCTCTTAAACACTCATTAATCCTGAGACCCATATATCCATATACTGGGAAACCCACCACAGAATTATTTTATTATTATTTTATTTATCTACTTATATCACCAAATACATGGAATATGATTATACAAAACTGTCTTTCTTATGTTTGTCTTTCTGCATCATCTTTTACAGGTGTTAAACATATAGGCCTACAGACACTAAAAGTTTTGTTTCCTCAACATTACCATGATGATAAGTTGACACATTTTCAAAACAGACATGTTGAGTGCTCATACGTAATTATATCCCCGAAATATGAGTTTCGGGGATATCATGGTTTCGCCCCACCCGCTGCATCCACAGATTTTAGCCATTAGCACGATAACTCACAAAATACTTTACATTGCCTTCTCATTTTTAGCAAATGGGTAGATATGGTAGAGAGGATGAACCGATTAGATTTTGGGCAAGTATGCACTCCTAGGTTTGCCACCAGGTGGCGCTATATACTGAATTAATCAGTTTTTTAACCACATCCCTGGAACAATTACTTACACAGACCTCAAATTTGCCTCATATTGGAGGTCTAGTAAAGGGGAATCTAATAAAGGGGGCTTCGAGGATGGGGGAATTTCGGGGATATACCCCTTGCTGTCGGCCGCCGACAGCGTAGGCCTAGTTTGATAATTAAAAGTGGTGTTCTTTTCTTTGTAATATGCCCCAATTCAAAGGAACATGATGTCATTGAGGCATATGATGCCTCCGCATAATGTATTATAGCATGAAATGGTAAATTTCATAACAGTGTCATTAAATAACAAGTGAGTATTTGACAAATCTGGTAAAGGCGAGTATCTAAAAAAGTGAGAAAATAAAACAAAGTTAAATATAGAATACATTTAACATTAAAAACTCAATTTTATCCATAAAAATTGTATTTATTTTTTTGTATAACATTCACAATCTTTGAAAGATGCTACAGCATACCAACCAAAATAGCTGCTTTATACCCTGGCAGCTCACACTTGCATAGCTGAAAAGTTACACAAATATATTACACGGAAGTGTGCAGTGTTGATTATACACCACCACTTCTGTCTAAAAGGGGTCTGAATATATTACTTCTCTTAATTTTCTAATGAAAATGTATTTAAAAATACTATTGTAGGCAATGAGAACAAAAAAAACAATTTCCACAAGTAGATTGAAGTAAAAAAATTTGGGTATTAAACAAAAACACCGAAAACATTCATTTTTTTAATAACAATTGAAAGGAGTCTCGAGTTTTTTTTTTTGACTCTTGCATAGCCTGAATGCATGTCTGAAGGCTCATTCCATGATTATTAATGCAAAAAAAATCTGTTTAAACCGGTTTGAGGCAACATGACTCTGCAAAATTACCTCTGATGGTTAGCTGTTCCAGTATATAAGGTGACATGAACTTTGAGCAGTGTCACAGTGTTAAAGTAGGGATTCAAAGAAAATAAGTACCCATAAAATTGGTCCGTTATGGCAATTTCATGATATGTTGAAGGTATTCACTCATATAACAAGAGAAAAAAAGTTCATGCTACTTGATATTCGCTTTCAAAATGTTGCTCCTTTTCCACCGTAACCAGTCCGCCGAAAGTCTCATTTCCTATGACGTCACATACGGGTTGTGTGCTCTGAAAGTACCCAGATTTTCCATAGTTATAATACAGTGAACACAGTGAAAATTGTTTTCAATTTTGTTTTCAAAGCCTGACGAGTCACAACTCTTAAAAGATTTCTTCCAGATCTCCCAGTAGTTCATAGTTTTAAATCCCATGTTTAAACCTTTTTTTTTTTTTTCCAAGCTAATGTCGCATAAAGGTGATTTCTTTCATCGATGCATATTAGTTTTGCTGGTTATTTTGGTTCGTTCCGTGCCTGCAAAAAGTCCAGTCGCCGCGCTGGCTATACGCTATACACGTACACGTTGTCTAGTTTAGAAAGAAAATTATGTTTTTACTGGAGTCATGCTACCATTCCGAGGAAGGTTGGATAAGCCAATGCTCAGGGCTACAGAAAGGATAGTATTTTATGAACACGATCAAGTGGACTCTCATAACAGTGATTGACTGACATAGAAATATGGAGTGACGAGGTCGATACCATTTAGAACACAATCATACCCCCCAAATATCTCCATCCAATACCTCAAAAGCAACCTGAATCGTCCGCCTGTACTTCTCATGCACTCAAGCTCAATTTCAGGTCTTAATTGCTTTTTTATAGTTGTTGTATCTCTTCTCTTCTGTGTTTGCTGTGAGCACATCCTGCTCTACCTAATTGTATCTTCATGATTACTTAATTCCAATTCCGGAGTCCGGAGTCATAATCGGTTTTCATATTATATGTGAAATCCACCGTGACGCATGTGAAACGGATAAACCTCCATGCACATAGACTTCAATTATTACATCGCCTACTTGCTGATTAATGAAAACTGGCCACACCTGATAATGCTGAGTTTTGACCCGACGCTGAAGCCCTCCGCCACAGTTTCAAAAAATCCTGGAGGAAACCCTGCCTTCCCCATATTTACATATGCTTTCCGTCAGATCGTTTATATGTCAATGATAATCTTCAATGTACTATATAGAAAAATATGAGTTTAAAAAAAAAAAAAGACAGATAAATTTTTCTCCATTATAATTTATCCATCTCAAGTAAAGTACGACTCAATTTGAACCTTAAATAACAAAATATAAAGCTTAGAGAGAGACTAGTACAACCCCAATTCTGAAATAGTTGGGACAAAGTGTAAATTGTGAATAAAATCAAAATGCAATGACTTTCAGATCACATAAGCCAATATGTTATTTACAATAGAACATAGATAACATTTCAAATGCTGAAACTGAGACATTTTACATTTTTATCCACAAAATGAGCTTATTTCAAATTTTCTGGCTGCAACAAGTCTCAAAAAAGTTGGGACACAGGCAAAAAGGGCTGAAAAAGCAATTAATATATAAGAGAAACAGCTGAAAGAACATTTAGCAAGTAATTAAGTTAACTGGCATCAGGTGTGTAACATGATTGGCAATAAAAGGGATGTCTTTGAGAGGCTGAGTCTCTCAGAAGTAAAGATGGCCAGAGGCTCTCCAACCTGTGAAGGCTTGCGTAAAAAAATTGTGGAACACTTTAAAAACAATGTTCCTCAACGTCACATTGCAAAGGCTTTGAAGGTCTCATCATCGACAGTGCATAACATCATCAAAAGATTCAGAGAAACTGGAAAAATCTGTGCCTAAGGGACAAGGCCGAAGGCCTTTACTGGATGCCCGTAATCTTCGGGCCCTCAGACGCCACTGCATCACTCACCGGCATGATTCTGTCATTGACATGACTAAATGGGCCCAGGAATACTTCAAGAAACCACTGTCTATAAACACAGTCCGCCGTGCCATCCACAGATGCCACCTATAACTCTATCCAGCAAAAAGGAACCCATTGTTGAGCATGATCCAGAAGCGCCGCCGTGATCTGTGGGCTAAGGCTCATTTAAAATGGACTGTAGCAAAGTGGCAAAGTGTCCTGTGGTCAGACGAGTCCAAATTTGACATTCTTGATGGAAATCATGGCCGTCGTGTCCTCCGGGCTAAAGAGAAGAAAGACCACCCCTCCTGTTATCAGCGTTCAGTTCAAAAGCCAGCATCTCTGATGGTATGGGGATGCATTAGTGTATATGGTGAGGGACACTTGCATGTTTTCAAAAGCACCATGAATGCTGAAAGGTATATAAAGGTTTTAGAGCAACATATGCTCCCTTCCAGACGACATCTATTCCAGGGAAGGCCTTGTGTATTTCAGCAGGACAATGCAAAACCACATACTGCAGCTATTGCAACAGCATGGCTTTGCAGTAGAAGAGTCCGTGTGCTGAACTGGCCTGCCAGCAGTCCTGATCTTTCACTGATTGAGAACATTTGGTGCGTAATTAAATGAAAAGTCCGTCAAAGGAGACCCAAAACTCTCCAGCAGCTGGAAGCCTCTATTAAACAAGAGTGGGATCAAATTCAAATGGCTAAACTCAAGAAACTTGTCTCCTCAATGCCCAGACGCCTCCACTCTGTGTTAAAAAGAAGAGGGGATGCTACACCATGGGAAACAGGCCCCTGTCCCAACTTTTTTGAGACTTGTAGCAGCCATTAAATTTGAAATGAGCTCATTTTGTGGATAAAATTGTGAAATTTTCCAGTTTCAACATTTGCTATGTTATCTCTGTTCTATTGTGAATAAAATACTGGCTGGTGTGATTTGAAAGTCATTGCGTTTTGATTTTATTCACAATTGACACTTTGTCCCAACTATTTCGGAATTGGGGCTGTACTTCTATCGAATCTGCCCAAAAATTCACAGAGCAGAGCTTGCAATACCGTCCGTGACGTCACCCAAAACGGGCCTCTTTCCTAGCATCACGAAAGTATTCACGCTCAATAAAGTACTGTCGTTTCGTGCTTGTTTCCATTTTCTCGTATCGATAATGCGACGGAATGACATTATATTGCATTCTTTGCGTTCTAAGCTTTCCATTGATGTTGAAATTGCCATATTTCAGTTTTTTCTTTGAATCCCTACTTTAAACATGAGGGCACGACAGAAGGTGCTCTCAGAGATTGTTCATAGCCGCTTTGTGGCTTTATCTGATGCTGAAGATGTTAAATGCTCCCATGTCACTGTAAGAAACACCATCAGGTGTTTCAAAAAAGACCGGTTCGCTTAAAACTAAAGTGGCAATAGAGGTGCAAAACAGAAGTTAAAGACCATGAAAACCCCAGGGGATAGGCAATCATTACATGATTAGAATTACTCAAAGATCGCAAAACTTATTTTTTACAAACGTCGATCGCAGCGAATTAAATTTATTGATCACCTCCGGCGGAGTATGCCGACCACGGCGCGAGCGCACCCGAAGTATGCATGACATCAGCGCTAGAACACAAACAGGCAAGGTCAACATGGCGTCATACAGTTTCAGTGAATCTAGTGGGAATTCTGGTGAGAGTTTTCACGACTGGAGCGATGAGGAATCAGGAGACATTAGTTCTTACTTTGGCAGATACGGAGGAATACAACGGTCCTCAACCCAACCTGTATGGGCCACCAGCAAGGCAAAAGATGGAGGACCAAGCGGGACATGCAGCTGATGCCGTTCCTTGACGATGCCTTATTATTACAAGATCGCCTTGGAAATACGACTTGGTATGTTATTTTCCTATAGTTTGAATTATGGTAACGTTTATTTGAAAACAATAGTAAATTAATCAAGTGTATAAAGAATGACGATACAGTTTAACATCCCCGATCTCCGCAAATATATTGGACTATTAGCTAGCTGCAGTGGCGTGCCGTCAGATGTCAGGAAGGCCTTCAGTAATATCACCCTTTCCTGCATAAATTGTTTTAAACTGTTTGCGATCAAGTTTGCCTGATTAACAGTCAAACAATTTATTCACTAAACAACCACCGCTAATGCATGACACGTAATGATTAAGAAATGCTAATGATAAAGCGATTGCCTATTGGCTATGTTGATATAATTGATGTGACTCAGCAAAGATGACAATCTGAAAAAAAATCCGAAACTTTCACTGACTTCGCAGCAATCATTTTCGCCATCACTCAGCAGTGCATCGTACCTAACAACGCCATTTAGCTGTCACTTCATTCAGACTGTAGAACGGATTCTCATGGCTTATTGCTCAATGAGCCTCGCAAACTAATTTACGCAAATGTGTGCTGTTTCACCAGCTACACGAGTGCAGAAATTATAACGACTTATTGATATTTTTCTTTGTCATTGATGTGCGGAAGAAAACGCCGTATAATTTTGTAGTGCAATGTATAACTAGGCTTTCAAAAATAAATGACTCTCGTCGGTTCTTTCAATTAGTCTGAGCAACTGTTGCTAATTGGGAGAGGTAAACTGCGAGAGGCGTAGGTTGGAAATTTGTGAATTCTATGTCTGGTTTTATCAGAATTTCTACAGAATTTGACAGCACAACGCTGAACCATCGTTCAAAAAGCTAGATAAACAATCAAAACAACGAGAGTCAATGGCTGAATGCAAATTATAGCTGTTTATGTGCGCCTGGGACCACCTGCACGTTGATTTGTGCTCTAGAGCTGACGTCAGATGCCTCTAACAACAGCGCCACCCTATTTTTAGCCAGGCAGCCAGACAGCGCAAAATGATGACTTTCAAACCTTGGTGACACGGCAACAAAGGACCACCGGGTGGAACAGTTGCCTCCAAAATGGTTTTGGGTGTGTACTCAAACAGAATACGAAAGCAGAGCGAAAGTGAAGGGAGGGTTTTCATGCTCTTTAAGTGCCTCTGATGTTTGTTATCTGTGTGCTCGACAAGTAAAAAAAAAATCGGAGGTTGACAGCACGGCAACTCTGTGATGATATTAATAGCGCCAGAAGTGAAGAGATGAAAGTATCGAGATCTACTATTTCCAGACGCCTGTGTGAAAACGGTCTGATTGGTCGTGTTGCTGCCAAGAGCTGGGAACATCAAAAAAGACTTGAGTTTCCCAAGAAATTCAAGGATTGGACACCAGTGGACTGTAAACAAGTCCTTCGGACCAATTAATCAAAATTCAAAATTTTCTCACCCAAACGCAGAACTTATGTGCGCCGCAGGGTTGGAGAACGTTTCAAACCCCTGCAGTAAAACATGGAGGTGGTGATATTATGGTTTGGGGTTCAGTCTGCTCAAAAGGTGATCTCATAAAAATCGACAGAATCATGGATCAAAAAAAGTATCACAGCATCCTTGTGAGGCATGCACTGCCATCTGGAAAGAGACAGATTGGGCAGGGATTTCATTTTCAACAAGGCAATGAGCCTAAACACATTTCTAAGTTGTGCAAGAATTATCTCAATCGGAAAGAAACATCTGGTGACATAAAAGTTATGACTTGGCCGGCTCAAAGCCCAGACCTTAATCCAACTGAGCAGATCTGTTGTAACATTGAAAGAATTTCTTTGGAATGCACATCAAACCATATGGAATGGTTTAGCGAGGGAGGTAACGAAAAATTTGCGAAAACTATGCCTGAATGAATAAATGTTGTTATCAAAGTAAAGAGTGGCCACACTAGATATTGACTTTTGCTCTCAAAAATAAATTATGTTTGTTTTTACTATACAGTGCTGTCAAAAAGTATTTGCCCCCCCTCCCCAATTTCTTTTTTTTTGCATATTGTCACACTTAAATGTTTCAGATCATGAAACAAATTTTAACATTAGACAAAGATAACCCGAGTAAATACAAAATGCAGTTTTTAAATGATGATTTCATTTATTGAGGGAAAAAGCTATCCAAGCCTACCTGGCCCTATGTGAAAAAGTAATTGCCCCCTAAAACCTAAAAACTGGTTGTGCCACCCTCGGCAACAACTGCAATCAAGCGTTTGTGATAACTGGCGATGAGTCCTTCACATCACTATGGAGAAATTTTGGCCCACTCTTCTTTGCAGAATTGTTTTAATTCAGCCACATTGGAGGGTTTCCGAGCATGAACGGCCTGTTTAAGGTCGTGCCACAGCGTCTCAATCGGATTTACGTCCGGACTTTGACTAGGCCACTCCAAAACCTTCATTTTTTTTAAGCAATTCAGAGGTGGACTTGCTGGTGTGTTTTGGATCATTGTCCTGCTGCATAACCCAAGTGCACACGAGCTTGAGGTCATGAACTGATGGTTGGACATTCTCCTTGCAGGATTTTCTGGTAGAGAGCAGAATTCATGGTTTCATCAATTACGGCAAGTCGTCCAGGTCCTGAAGCAGCAAAGCAGCCCCAGATCATCACACTACCACCACCATGTTTGACTGTTGATATGATGTTCTTTTTATGAAATGCTGTGTTAGTTTTACGCCAGATGTAACGGGACGCACACCATCCAAAAAGTTCAACTTTTGTCTCGTCAGTCCACAGAATATTTTCCCAAAAGTCTTGGGGATTATCAAGATGTTTTTTGGCAAATGTGAGAGGAGCCTTTGTGTCCTTTTTGGTCAGCAGTGGTTTTCACCTTGGAACTCTCCCATGGATGCCATTTTTGCCCAATCTCTTTCTTATGGTTGAATCATGAACACTGACTTTAACTGAGGCAAGTGAGGCCTGCAGTTCTTTAGATGTTGTTCTGGGTTCTTTTGTGACCTCCTGGATGAGTCGTCGAAGCGCTCTTGGAGTAATTTTGTTAGGCCAGCCACTCCTGGGAAGGTTCACCACTGTTCCAAATTTTCTCCAATTGTGGATAATGGCTCTCACCGTGGTTCGCTGGAGTCCCAAAGCCTTAGAAATGGCTTTGTAACACTTTCCAGACTGATAGATATCAATGACTTTGTTTCTCATCTGTTCTTGAATTTCTTTAGATTGTGGTATGATGTGTTGCTTTTTGAGATCTTTTAGCCAATTTCACTTTGCTAGGCAGGTTCTATTTAAGTGAATTCTTGATTCAACAGATCTGGCAGCAATCAGGCCTGGGTGTGGCTAGTGAAATTGAACTCAATAAATGTGATTAATCACAGTTAATTCATGATTTAACAAGGGGGGGGATGACTTTTTCACATAGGGCCAGGTAGGTTTGGATAGCTTTTTTCCCTTAATAAATGAAATCATCATTAAAAAAAATACATTTTGCATTTACTTAGGCTATCTTTGTCTAGTTTTGAAATTTGTTTGATGATATGAAACACTTAAGTGTGACAAATATGCAAAAAAATAAGAAATCAGGAAGTGGGCAAATATGTTTTCACAACACTGTATATTGTTATCTGCTTACTTATTTTCATCTATATGATCCAATATTACATGAAATAAATACCTGAATAGTACTTGGTTTCTGATTTATCTTCATTTTGTTAAGTGTATAATCATCACCACACACTACTGCATGTCACTGTGCTCAGTAAAGTCTCTACATCCCAAGTATTTAAATGCTGTCTAAAGGCAGTGTTTTAACTTCATAACACATGATACATTAAGTACTGACACCTGACCATGTTTCACCCGTGTAATATAGCAACTGAGTGATGATATGAGAGGTTTTGCAGTAGAAGACGTTTCATGCAACATCACCATTGCCTTTTCCCAGTGGGGAGGCAATTTAAGGATTGTTGGACCGAGTCAGGTCTAGCTTTCATGCACCTATTATTGACCAGATTTGCTATGTAGTCCCCCACCACCCGAAGGGATTTCGTCCGTGTTGATCCGTACGTGCGTATCTGCGGCTGATCTTTGGCAAGGGACTTCTGCAGCGTCTGACCGGCTTGTTAAACATAAAAAATATTTTCACAATCTTATGTAAAATTGTGATATGCATTTTTTGTAAACAATAGACATGATATAGTCTCTAGAAGTGTAAGATTCAACTTTTTTCCATTTTCTAGAGTGAAAAAAGCAAAGAAAAATCACAATAAATCGTATTATAAAATCACAAGACTTGCGGTCGCAATACGCATCGAATCGGCACCCAAGTACCAGCATGGTATCGAGTTGAGAGATTAGCTTATCTTCCCAGCCCTAATATAAATGCACATACACGCATAAAAACACATACACAGTGTACACATTAACAAACACACACAGTACTGATGCACAAATACACAAACACATACAAGCCTGTAAACACACGCACACTGCTAAAGTCTCAAGAAGATACGGAGGGCTACAGACAGAGCCAGCCTTACTCAAGAGATAGGGAGGTGGCTGTGGCCAACTCCTACTCACACACATGCTGCTCACTGACCTGGAAATGGAAATTGAACAGAAAAAACTCCATATTGGGGCCTGTTTCTTGAACTCTGGGGTGTGGGGCCATACTGCTTAGTAGTTGGGCTGGGAAGCACTAATACTGTTCCAGATGTTGGCAGTGCCTCTTTGGTCATTACATCCATATTACTAATGGCTGTTAATCAAAAATCGCACCGTGTGAATGTTTTGTGAACGCACCAGTATACCCAACAATATCGCCACAATTCTGATATGAAGTATCAAACGCTGTGATATTTGATTTTGTCTACATCATCCAGCCAAACTTTCTTCACAGCATGAAGCTCTTACAACAGCAACAGAAGGGCTAGTCTATGACTTTCGCCTTTGTGGGCCATCCTTAGAAGAGAAGATGGCTCTAAGCTTCAGTCTTATCATTGAAACATGATAGTTTTTCAAGGTCGGGCCTCATTTATCTCAACAAAGTTAAAATGGCCTTGTGCTACGGAGAATTTTCTATTGGCTTCACATTTGTTCAGACATTTTAACACTTCAAAAGAATGTAGACTTTGAAAGCAATATAAGAGAAAAATCCTCATTCTTATTTTGCTCAACTGTAGGTAAACAGGAAACATCATAAATTTTAGTAACTTTGGGTATGTTACCCCAGTGTTCAAATAACAACAGAAATTAAGAAGGGGAATTCTCCTTGCTGATAAAGAAGACTCCGAAAATGTTATGAAACACGCATTACATCCAAGCACTTTTTCTTTAGAAAGTGTACTTGCTGTTTTTTCTACATTCAAATATAAGCATTTAATGAATATACATAATGCGGCTGAGGAGCCATTACATTTTTCCATATTTGATGATGAGCATCATTTGACAGTTTAGCCAAAGTTTATAAGAAGTGTGCTACCCAAGTCAGAGTCATCCTGTAGCATAATTTGAATGTCATTCTGGTGTACTCTCTTCAGCGGAGCAAAACCGGCACTGATCAACCGACAAATTTTGGACTTGGAAATCAATTTTATGCCCACATTATTTTTTTTTCCTGAGGGTGCGCAATTGCAGTTCTGCTGTGCAATTTTAAATGAAAAACAACATTCAGATGTTGCAACTGAAGTAAAGGGGTTAATTAACAGTCAAGGCTGGAGGCAAAACAGGAAGCAAATTGGTGATGGCAAAGACACAAGAAGCTTCACCTATAAGCGGAAATGATGTGGTTTCAGATCAGCATAAGCAACTAACAACAAAATCGCTCAGCATTGTCCCTTGAGACACAACAAAAAAATTCTCAATATTTCTTCCAGCACCTAAGAAATCTACAAACAAAAATTCTGATTGTCAGAGAAGTGAAATTTACATCAAAATGGTTGCAAGTCAGCAATGTACAGTTGCCCTATAACATGGAGATTACGTAAGAAAATTTTTAATCTGAAGTGACTCACAGCAAATCATGCCCTTAATCCTGTCCCCCATATTTTTGTTTGCCACGCCATGAAATAGCATGGTGGTGACAGTCACACACTACACTTGCAAATTATCTATTTTTGAGTAGATTCACCAAGACAAAAGAGGAAAAAATAAACATGATGGCAGAACTATTAACATCACTGAAC
This sequence comes from Gymnothorax javanicus, assembly GCA_029692085.1. Classification (NCBI taxonomy): domain Eukaryota; kingdom Metazoa; phylum Chordata; class Actinopteri; order Anguilliformes; family Muraenidae; genus Gymnothorax; species Gymnothorax javanicus. Next base: position 40,474,173 of record CM056208.1, on the reverse strand, counting down.
ACATTTTACCTTTATCCACTGGTGAGACTCATTGTGACTTCTGTTGGAAACCACAAGTCTTCTCACATCCTCCCATGAGTGAAATTTTATGCACTATAAATGGAGATAAATTTAGAGGTAGGTTACAAGGGTGAACGTTAGAATCTTGCATGGTTCCTCTAGCCTGAAGCACTGTTTCAGAACGTCTATAAAATTAAAATTCAAGCAAATCCAAAATGTCTCACACAACATACAGTGCCGTGAAAAAGTATTTGCCTCCTTCCTGATTTCTTACTTTTTTGCATTTTTCACATTTAAATGTTTCAGATCATGAAACAAATTTTAATATAAGACAAAGATAACCCGAGTAAATATAAAATGCAGTTTTGAAATGATGACTTCATTTATTAAGGGGAAAAAGCTATCCAAACCTACCTGGCCCTATGTGAAGAAGTAATTGCCCCCCTTGTTAAATCATGAATTAACTGTGATTAACCACATTTTTTGAGTCCAGTTTCACTAGCCACACCCAGGCCTGATTACTGCCAGACCTGTTGAATCAAGAAATCACTTAAATAGAACCTGTTTGACAAAGTGAAGTAGGCTAAAAGATCTCAAAAAGCAACATATCATGCTGCCAACTAAAGAAATTCAAGAACAGATGAGAAACAAAGAAATTGACATCTATCAGGCTGGAAAGGGTGGCAAAGCCATTTTTAAGGCTTTGGGACTCCAGAGAATCACATTATCCACAAATGGAGAAAACTTGGAACAGTGGTGAACCTTCCCAGGAGTGGCCGGCCCACCAGAATTACTCCAAAAGAGCATCGACGACTCATCCAGGAGGGCAAAAAAGAACCCAGAACAAATTGTAAAGAACTGCAGGCCTCACTTGCCTCATTTAAAGTCAGTATTCATGATTCAACAATAAGAAAGAGACTGGGCAAAAATGGCATCCATGGGAGGGTTCCAAGTCGAAAACTACTGCTGACCAAGAAGAACACAAGGACTCGTCTCACATTTGCAAAAATACATCTTGATGATCCCCAAGACTTTTGGGAAAATATTCTGTGGACTGAAGAGACAAAAGTTGAACTTTTTGGAAGGTGTGCATCCCGTTACATCAGGCGTAAAACTAACACAGCATTTCATAAGAAGAACATCATACCAAAAGTCAAACATGGTGGTGGTAGTGTGATGGTTTGGGGCTGCTTTGCTGCTTCAGGACCTGTACGACTTGTCGTAATTGATGGAACTATGAATTCTGCTCTCTACCGGAAAATCCTGAAGGAGAATGTCCAACCATCAGTTGGTGACATCAAGCTCAAGCGCACTTGGGTTATGCAGCAGGACAATGATCCGAAACACACTAGCAAGTCCACCTCTGAATGGCTTAAAAAAAAAACAAACTGAAGGTTTTGGAGCGGTCTAAGCAAAGACCGGACTTAAATCCGCTTGTGATGCTGTGGCACGACCTTAAACAGGCTGTTCATGCTCCAAAGCCCTCCAATGTGGCTGAATTAAAACATTCCGCAGAGAAGAGTGGGCCTCAATTCCTCCACAGCGATGTGAAAGACTCATCGCCAGTCATCGCAAACACTAGATTGCAGTTGTTGTCGCAGAGGGTGGCACAACCAGTTATTAGGTTTAGGGGGCAATTACTTTTTCACACCAGGCCAGGTAGGTTTGGATAGCTTTTTCCCCTTAATAAATTAAATCATCATTTAAAAACTGCATTTCGTATTAACTGGGGTTGTCTTTGTCTAATATTAAAATTTATTTGTTGATCTGAAACATTTAAGTGTGACAAATATGCAAAAAAAAAAAAGAAATCAGGAAGGGGGCAAATACTTTTTCACGGCACTGTATAACGTGCCCACAATGTTACTGCAATATATTATCAATGTGTACCATTGACAAAAACGCATAGATAACATATAGACAACATTTTGTGTTTGCCAGGAGGAAGGGGCACGTAAAGGTAATCTAAGATAATGAACATTGATTGTATAAATCGGCTTACCAAAGCAACATTTTAACAAAACAGGGAGCATTGTTGAAATTGTCTCCATCATAATACTAAGTAACAGTGTTTTTAAGTTTGTTTACATCGAGTAATTGTGTTAAGATAACTTAGTGACAATCAAAAGAAATGCTTGATAAAAATGTTTGTACCAGGGGTTCATGCATTCTGTTCTGTTGATGATGCAATTCCAATATCCAGATGGACGGAACAACAGTGATGAGGAAGAACAGGACAGCCAGTGAAAACCTGGATTAAATGTACACACACGAGCGCAGTATGAAAGACTTGGGAAACCCCAGTGATCGCTGAAATCTCTGTCCTGAAATTTGTGGAATGCAGGTATGCATGTGCTGTACTTCACTGCTAGCCAAATCCGTTAGCTGGAGATTGACATGGAAATTTCCAGACATTAATTGACCAGATAGTTTCCAAAACTTTTCCCCCCACTGATAGCTGAATATATTAGCAAGGAGATGTGGGAAATACAAGTAGCAATGGCTAACCTAATAAATGAACTCTGTTCGCTGCATTACATCATTTGCAACATTCACTTGGGCTACTTTATTCAGCTAACTTTAGCCTGTTTCAATTAAAAGATTCCGTCTTGAACAATCTGATAGCCAGAAACGCGCGAAATAACCTGAGATGCAAGATTAATGTGCACCTTTCTAAGGCATCCACATAAAGGCGTTAAACTCACCATTTGTAGTCTTTCCCTCTTCTTTTCTTTAAACAATAAATCATTTCCCCAATGAGAGGAAGGCAGAGAAGGGACAGCAACCAATAAAGCTTATTGTCTTCGACTACGGTCACTCGCCATATTCCAATGAGTGAAAAAATCATGAAAAGCACCCTAGTTAGGATCGCGAAAATACATCTTAGAATCATGATTATTCGGTTGAGCAGGATCTTGCAGAAAGTTTAGCCCAAGAGGTAGCCTGTTTAGGTACAGGCACAAATCCGTTATGCGCTGCCTGCAACCAGCTTCCGACAGCCACTGGCAAGTACATGAGCATGGATCTTTCCGGGCTGTATCTGAAGGAAACGAACCAGTTTTGGTTTCGATTCTCTGAGGAACAAATGACTTTACAGGTGGGTTTTGTTCTGCTCGCCGATTTAGGGGATTTCCCCCCCAAAAAAAGAGCACAATGCTTCTGATTGCACACAATCTCCCGCCAATTACTTACGCGCATGCTCATTTTCCGACATCACGGCTATAACAAAACCAGTCTGCCCCGCTATAGGTCCATGGCTCATCTCCAGTGTCCAGTGTCTGGGAGCGTTATGTTGCCCGGTATTCGACCTTTAAGCATTGGTGCTCGTTACTCATTTGGCCTCGAAACAAAGATAAAACCCTTCAGCTCAAGCTGGGGCGGATGAAAAATGGATGTCAACAGTGTTATTAATTGACTGAATTTATCAGTTAAATGAATGCACCGTCTCCTTGTCATTTTAACTTTAAGTGGAGTCCTGCGCGCATTTCACTGTGGTTTAGGGTCAACTTACACGGAACCGCTGTTATAAACTGATTGTAAAATGACAGATGAAATAACTGGCAAAAAGAGCGCCAGTAAAAATAACTGGCATAAAGGTGCCAATTTATAACAGTGAATGCCAGCAAGCCTATCCTCAAAAAGGGGTATTTTGTGCGGGCCTGGAAATAACGGACTTGATAAAATAATACACTGCTTTTGAGTGTGAGACCACATGCCTCTACTAAACCTTTTGAAGTGCCTCAAGATTCTGTAATATGTTTAGTATTCTAACTTACACTGTTATAAACTGGCACCTTTTTTTTGCAAGTTATTTTAATGGCGCCTTTTTTTGCCAGTTGTTTTAACTGCAATTTTACAATTAATTTACAACAAAGGTTCCATGTATGTAAACTGTAAACCACAGTTAAATATGCGCAGTACTCTACTTACAGTTAAAATAACAAGGAGACAATGCATTAATATAACTATTAAATTCAGTCAATTTCTGACAGTGTCCTTATCTCACTGCGTTTATGTTTCAGAGTTTTGCAGGCAGGTCGGGGGCGTCACTCTCAGGTCATCCTTAAGAGCCCAGAAATAACCAGGAAAATTTATTAGCCTGACAAGCGTGTGCCCTTGCAGATAGGGGGAAATACCTCAGTGGATTGGAGGAACACCAGAGATTTTCAACATGTGGGGGTTGTTTCGTGGCTCTAGTTTGATCTTTCAAGGTCAGTTGGATCCTTTGTCAAAAGATACAGACTAGAATGAAGCATTATTTATCCAAGACTGATAAGGTATTCACTACAGTGATTTGATTTGTACAAAACATACAATTTGAGTACTAACTGGAATCAATAATCGTCAAACACCTTTATGAATTACGTATCATTAATTGATTAATTTTACCTAGAATGTTATTCACTGAATGACAAATTACTATTCAAAATACTCATCTACATTTGGAGTTCCTAGTTACCTCTGCCAGAAGGTATTGTAAACTGGTGTGTTAATGCGTGTGTTTGTCAACAGGATTACTCAAAACCTATTCAATGGATTATTACAACATTTATGGCGAGTTGGACTGTATGAATGGGGAGCAGCTGATTACAAGTGTTAGTGGATCAAAACCTGCTGCAGAGCAGAGGTATACGCTTTCTGTGTGCACTCTAGTCACGGAACCTGGTTTTAGTATTCTATGAGTTATATTAAAATGTAAGGTATTTAGCAAAGTACACCCTTTTAGATTTTGGACAATATTCCATGCAGAAAAAGAAAAACGGAAAAGGGGAGGGTTGCTGAGCCAGCAACTTATCTGGTAACACCAGAGGAGCAGCCCCCCTGCCCCTTCCCCCTCCTTCCTGGGATGGGTCAGAGAGGGTCTAATAGTTTGCGCACACAGGAAGAGTTTGCACTCTTTCTTCTACCCTCTTGCATCTATTAATTTGCTTCACTAGTTTTGAACTAATCACTGCAATAAATGTAAATATTATTCACCAGCCCTGGAATTTGACTCTTTTTCCCCTAGAAGCAGAGAAACATATGTCAATAATATAAAATATATAATAATTATCATTATTTTAGTCAAATTAGTGCCAAAACTTTTCAAACAAACTGAATATTTTTAACAAAAGAATTTATATTCGCAAACAAATTAAATATGCTTTGCAAAGATAAAACCTGACTGTGAATAAACAGATATTGGTCTGCAAATACAAAAGTCCATCTGTGAGGAAGTGCAGGATAGCTATCTTATATGTTCAAAAAATTTCACTTTGATCCATTTGTAAGGAAATTGTTTTTGTGAGAAAATGTTGTTTGGGGGTACTTTTTCCAAAAGCATTGTAGCATAGCTCGACCATACACAGTTAATGGTTCCAATTATGTATGTTAGCATTAGTGCTTTGGAGAAACATTCCCCAGTTTATGAGAACACATTTGTCAGACATTATCATTCCATCAGCGAGAAAATCTAAAAGGTGCCAAAACAGTGCCAAAACTACAACTTCCAAAACAGTAGATGGCGCTACAGCTATGTATTCCTCTCTCAAAAGAAGAGGCAGCTCTTGAGTGTGGTTGTCACAGTTGTCAGCTTTATACAATCCATGCTTTATACCCAATAATGTTCCTGACTTGTTGCAAGGTAAGCTGTGAGACGTTCCAACTGGTGAAATTTTTAAAGGATCATACCTCTTTTCCTGTCTTTTGTTACCTCTGTCCCAACTTTTTTGAAACTAGTTGCTGGCATCAAATTCAAAATGAGCGGATATTTTTCAAAAAAAAAAAAACAATACAAATATCTCAAATTTTACATTTCATATGTTGTCTCAGTTCTATTTTCAACAGGGTTTAATGATTTGAAAATCATTGCATTCTGTTTTTAATTTACACGTCACACAGCTCTGCAACTTTTTGCAAAATGGGGCTTTACACACCATGATGCATACAGTAAGTACTGTCTGTGTCAGAATACATCTCTTCTCCACACTACTTACTTATGCGATGCATAAATAATCTGTGCCAGGCAACTCTGGTATAAACATAACTGAGACACTGAATGTTTTCACCCAGAACACAAACATATTTATCATTTTCAACAGTGTTCTAAGAGTGCAACAAAAACCCAATACAATCTGATTCCTTTTTGGAGCATCGCTTATAATTACTTCTCTGTCAGCGCGTTAGATATGACTCCTTGTAAGGTTTATGGCTCAGCATAAAGTGCAAGGCACCTCCTAGTGGATTAATTCTGAATATCATGCAGATAATTTCATTGTGAATATCTGTTGTCGTTTTTATTTTTTATAATTTATTTTCGGGGCAAAATAATTGTTTGGCATGTAGCAATCAGCTAAATTAGATATTTTTACTTTTTTTTTTTTTTTTTTTTTTCCAGAAATAAGCTCACGTATACACACACACACACACACACACATACACCCTCAAACACTCGACACAACAGTATTGTCATGCTCGAAAATATCAGTAGCGGATGGTCAACTGTCTCACGACTGAAGTGCTGAGAGTCACAGTGTGACCTCTAGGGCACAGCAGGGCTACAAGGCTAAAGGTTTTGCAGGGTATAAGCAAATTTGCCCACAGCCCAATTTGAACCATCTTCTGGTTATATGTACCTACTTGAGGGACTGTCCAGAAAATAGATTTGAAATGTGAAATTTGCATACAGGAAGTGAACTGTGACCTATTTAGAATTGAGAATATTTTTGTGGGACAAGGCCCCGAGAAGTCCATATTTAAACCCATAAATGATTGTTCTGAAAAACCAGATGATTTTTAATGGCTACACAACAACACGGCAGACATTTTGATACCAAACATAAGTATATATGTGAAAAACTGAAGAAGTTTCAGACAATTTTCCATTGAAAAATGCATCTGTCTTGACCAAAATTGATCGAAATGTAAAGTTCATCTTGAAAAACAACCAGGTTCCTATGAAAACACGCCTAAGATATTTTCACAAAAGTTGCCTCATATAGCTGGCTAAATAATGTGCGAGTGTCGTTAAATTGCGAGACCGGTAACATGGATCCGGATTGCGAAAATTGGAACCATCCCTTTATTTAGAAATTATTACTAATAGGTCACTAAAATAATAAACATGGAATGCTTGTTATAGATACTTATCCAAATTAAGAGTCTTAGAGTATATGTACATGATTGACGAGGCACTGGCCATCCAGATCATTCTGGATCATAACTACAATAGATCTGAAACATATTTGTCTTTTTGAGATTCGACAAATGTAGACTGTTACTATATATAGTATATAGCTGTATGTTAATTTATTAGGATATGATAACACTTTCAGGATCACCTGTAATTGTGATAAGATCAGTTAATGGTGGTGTATTCAAGACATTTTTATTATATACTACATATTTCTCAGAAAAGCCATTTAGATGTTTTCATAAACTGTTGTACATTGTATAGGTTCTATATCTCCCAGGCCTTGTTTTTACTCCACTGAACAAAGCATATTCTGTGCTTGTGGTCACACTTCAATGATTTTGTGAAAAACAAAGCATTCAACATTGTTGTATGCCAGGGGTAGGGAACCTTCTCCAGATAGAGCCACTGCGGGTGCAGGCTTTCATACCAACCAAGTTGCTACACACCTGATTCTACTAATCAACCACTGGAATGTTTGTTAAAGTTGGGGACACACTAAAAGATTTTTGGCCAGATTTTACCCACGATTTGCAGTTGGGGCTAGTCTGCGCCAGTCAGCTTTAGTTGGGGACAGTCGTCATGACAAGTCAGTGCAGAATCTGTTAGTGTGTGATGTGGCACAGACTGGAATCAGCAAGTGTGTGAGGTGAACAGACTCCGCCCGACTTCAGTCGCCGAAATTCAAACATGTTTGAATTTTTTGAGCCGACTCTGGACGCAGTTGTGTAGTGTGTGATCCCTCATCTGCTGCAGTCCTTAAATGTGTGATCCCCAGTCTTTACTGCTGAAGCCAGTCTTGTAGTGTGTGCTCCAAGTCTTCTCAAAATCTGCAAAGACTGTGAAAATCTTGCAGTGTGTCCCCAGCTTAAAGGTGTACTATGCAAGTTTGTTTACTTTCTGCGCGATTATATTTTTGTCTCAATTCGCCGACATCTCTCCATGATCCGCTAGCTGCCTGCCCCTAAATTCACTGTAAAAAAAAAACCCCGGGCTCTGGAGACCGCACAGGGGTCACAAACTGCGAATAAACACAAGGGGCACAGGCTGTGCCCCATAGAGACGACCGGCACACCCGGGTACTTTGCCAAACGTCAAGGCCGCGCCCCTTTTTGGGGGATAGAAAACCTCAGATCCCATTGACCCTAATGTAATTTGATGTGTTTTCAGGTGTAAAATTTATCCGATTTATTTAACTACATTTCCTATTTATATTCATTTATTGATTTATTTATACATCTAGCGATTATTTTGCTACTTTGCCCGAACCTGAGCGTTCATGTTATCTTAATAAATTAAGGTTGATCAGTCCACCCTCTTGCCCTTTCACTACCACGAATTTCAAAGTCTGTGTCAGTTTGGGGTCAAGAATAACTAACGAATCCACATAACGTTAGACCGCAAACCTGACTCGGTTGGCTGACGCTACTATACGTTGGCTAGTTAAGCAATTAAAGAATAAATAATGACACGAGACATAAATCGTAGCGAATAAACCTATTAAAGTATAGTACCAAGTCTTACATATTAAAGGGTACTTACGTTACTTTTTAAGTTTAAAAAAAGAGTGGCATGGCCTGTTATGAAGCGTTTCCCACACATATAAACATGGGAAGAGGCTAGATACATAGCTTTTACTCTTCATCTTCTCTTAACTCTCCTTTTTGAATTCTTCCCTTTCCCAGGTAGGATGGGGAACCTGAGGTCCGGACTGGTCATTTTTTTTTGGAGGTGCAACCCAGCACACAACAACTTTTGGGCATTTTACTGCTCAATTATCGCGCTTATTTCTCATTGATTTCAATGCATAAGAGCGTTTGTTTTCCCCCAAAAAGGGGCGCGGCCTTTGCGCTGACCTCTTGATGACGTTGAACCGGTTGTCTCTATAACATAACAAACCGTCCCGGCCAATCACCAACAAGAGTTGACAGTTATGGAAGCATGGGAAGGAGGGAACTATGGGAGGGAGGGGCGGGCTACCTCTGTTTTGTTTGAATTCGAATGTCAACAGAAGTGAAAGTAAACAGACTTGCATAGTGGCACTTCGCTAGCTGACATCATTGCTGAGTGCATTTAACTGCGTTCTCCGCAATTTTGATGCTAGAAGTGCTAGAGGACACAGACAGGAATGTTCTCAACAAGATTCCAGTTTTTGCGATCTTGCAATTCTGATCTTTGCGATCTTGCCAATGGGGAACACCCATTGAGTGCGCATAGCAACCCCCAGCTACTTTACGCTCTGTCGCGATTACATTCCATCCAACACATAGCTGTTTCATGATGGTCTCTGTGGGCCATTTATCTGCTAGTTGTCATAACTACTCAATACAAGCAATCAGCTCATTCAGCGTTGACCAAATCATGAGTAAAACAAATTTGTCCGTGAAAAGTGTCAAGTAAAATCACAAATTGATTCTTATTCTGAACGTATATGTATTTCAGTCATAACTGTGTAGAAAATTACCCCCATATTGGCAGAAAAGGGAAAGACTTTCTCCATTACAGCCAATGGAAAATAGGAGAGCTATGGTCCATTGGATGCCGCATTGGTTTCTGCAACTTCGCAAATACAAAGACGCCGTGATGCCCATTCCACATTCTTCAGTTCAGAGGGAAGACCAGACATGTGGATTCAGCGTGGAGTTGTCCTGTCACACTTCGGGTGCAATGTTATTTACTGAGGGAGTTGCAGTGCAACTCTTCATTGTTTCAGTATGTGCTGACATTGCTGCTGTGAATTGTAGTCCTAATCAACCCTCATCACTGTTGCACGATAGGCTGACAGTATGTCTGGGAGTTGAAGTCCTGCTATCCTGGCAGATGACACACAGCCGGTACAGATTCAGTATGACCACCAGGAAGTTCTTGATGGCAAAGAAGACCAGCATTTGGTGGAATATCTTGAAGTGGATGAGGACAGCGAGCCGCACAGCGAGGAAGGGGCCGTCCTGGATAAAGAGGCTCTCGACGATGCTCCACATGTCTGTGCTGCGTCTGGACAGTAGAGAGTCGCTGGGGGCTTCAACAGACTTCTCTGCTCTGGAGGTCACCACTGAGGAAAAGAGATGTACGAGAATGTCCAACTTCTATGCGCAGAAAATGTTGCTGTAGTGTTTTTATACACAAAATGTGCAGTAATGTGTTTTTATCAACTGGCATTGCAGACAATGGAAAACAAAGTCGAACCTACGAGAGCCCACTTCCCCCACCCCAGTTAGTTTGCCAACTTGTTGTACTGGAACACAGTCAACTCAGGGGTGACGTCTTTCCCGATTCTGACTTTCAACTTCGGAGGTAAACAGAACGCAGCCGAAGACCTCCCCAGTATTTTGCTCTCATCACCTGGATTCGCTAAATGGCACAGCTCATCACTCAGGTGATAGAGCAGATCTAATGAGTCTTGCCTTTAAATCAAAACTACTTTATATACAAATGTTGAAATCTATTGTTTTCATCAGCTTAAGCAAACTGAACACATTTTTAAAACAAACAGTGCTAACAGACCACCTCACTCCTAAAATGAAAGTACAAAATGAGAGCATGATACTTAAAGACAAGACAGACAGCACGTCTCAAAAAACAAGCTCTTTGTCCCACAAGTAATGGAAGGCCCTGTTCAACTACATTCATCAATAGTTTTAAAACATGCAAAAGTGCTTTCAGGATGCTAATTACATAAAGATCAGTGAAATTAAAGAATTTTGATTAATTAATCGAAGTGGAGTCTTGCCTGCTAGATGCAGAGGAAATTGCAACATGCTCCATGTCCAGACTCCCAGAATCACGTACACTAGCTGTGGGCTGTTCTCCCTGTTAAGAGACATAATTGTTGCTAGGGGTTAGTCAGGGTCAGGTCAGTTGCCCTGTCCGTCCCGCGTTTGATGTCAGTTTCTCTTTTGTTCGTGTTTATGCAGCTGCCTGAGGAACAGCAAATGTAAACGGCTGTGGTTTGACATTAAGCCTTTGGATACCCCTCCATTCCTTTTTCTATGGAATCCCCAGCCATTAACATCTGTTTCCAATTCTCAATCTCCACATGGAACATCTCTCACATGGAGATGCTAAATGCACTTTGTCAGGCTGCCAGCTGCTGATTTTCACCATTAGCAGATAAGGCTGGTTCACAAAAGAATGTCCAGTGCAGAATTAACCGGGCCAAGTCAAAAGAGAACGCTTCAGTCAGTGCAGCTCAGCCAGCTTATTGACCAGCAGGGGTCACTAGGAGTGAATGTGCACAGGACTTAACTGACGTCGCAATCCTTTAAACTCAGTGAGCCCTAGCATTTTTTTTTGGTTATTACGGGATGTGCTGAGCACAAACAAGCACCAGAACGGTAACCCTACAGGATATGCCATCCAACAGACTTCTGCTTTAGTATTATATTTGATTAGCATCCCAAAAAGTCTGATCAACACAAATTATCCAGAGCAATGCTTTGTGTGATAACTGAATTGAAGCCCATCGAGGGCGTTTTAAACTTCTTGAACATTATGTTTCCTTGTGATGAAATTGACCTATGGCTAAGCCCCGCCCCCTCCACTGACTCAGACAAACAGTCAACATTTTAGAACAGGCGCTAATGGCTGGTATCACAGTCGGAGATATTTTTCAGGATGCTATCGATGATTTTTGGCGATAGAAGGCTCAAATATAATAAAGAAGTCAGCAAATAGGGTTACACTATGCATTGGAGGAATACATTAATGAATTTAGAGTGGAGAAGGTCAATGAAAAGTTTAAATTGGAAGCTAAAATTTTCAGGTCTCATTGCAAACGCGATCAACCGCATCTCGTTTCCGTCACCCTCTCACACAACAAGATAGAGGATCAGCATTGTTCGTGCACCGCAGGGTAATAAATTTAATTTACGAATCATCATTGCTAGCTACTGAATTTAAGAAATCTAACCTGACGTGACTGAACTCCTAAGTAAACAAGGTGACATGTGGTGAACAACGCAGCCAGGAGCTCACGTTAAGCCAACGTCCGTCAGCACTGAAGTTAGCCATAGAGTTTACTAACTTTAGCTATCGTTAGCTAACTTAGCGATGTAAAATATAACTTTACATTAATCTCCAGCGAAGTGACAAGATGTCGCTTTAAACACAATGTTGACTTAGCTTGGAACAAATGTAGACATCCTTGTTGACCTTCGTTTGCCACGTTAAGCTGATAGTGGGGTCTTCCACAAAGCTTTCAGATGCTTTCACACCGGACGCGAAACGAATTGTTTGCGCGACAGATTACATTCAAAGTCAATGCAAAGCGTCTTTGCATTGACTTTGAATGTAATCTGTGGTGCGAAATATTCGTTTCGCAACTAGTGTGAAAGCAGCTTTATCCAGAGGAGACACTTCTCTCGGTTATGGTTATGATGTGGCTTTGGGAAGGGTATAAAGTATACGCCATCACCCAGCCTCTCAGGATACCTCGTATTGGAGTTAAATTTACCCCAAGCACAGCATTTGACCATTTTTTTTTTACTTAGAAACATTTTAAAACCCCATAAAAGCGAACAATTTGCAGTATCCGTAATGCATTTCAATGGAAGTTCAGGCTAAGAATGTCCGAGTACATGGGGAGAGAATACGCACTGTGATTGGCTCATCGCATTTGAGGGCGGGGCTTAGCCATAAGGTCAATTATGCACAGATCATGTGTGTTTGTTGTCCATTTGCAATATTGCCTTGATTCATTTTTTTATCACACCATAATATTATCAGTAACAAATCCTCTGTGAAACGGCATTGCAATGACAGAAACAGAAAAATCTATTAAAGCATTATCTGAGATAAAGCCATAATGAGAGGTTAGCAAGTAAGAATCAACAGATTTCTTTGCTCACATAAATGGGGGACACTGTACATGTGAGTAAAGCTTGACACTGCTTCGCAATGTGAAATAACAGTAAAATAAACATTTACCATCTGGCTGTTTTTAACAGGAAGGAACTCACTTGACATCTGACAACGTCTCGCTCGTGAACTCCAGGATGTCTGCAGCCAGGCCGACGAAGATGAGCAGGAGCTGAGAGAGCTCGTCTCTGGTCACACCACCCCCTAGTGGCAGCACCCACTTCCCCAGAATCAGCAGGATGAGAAGGGCCTGGTGGAGACCCAGGATCCAATCATCGGCGCACACGGAAGCCAGCAGCATATCAGCATGCTTCCAGCCCAGAGGGAGAAAAAATACAAGTGTCTGATACACATACATTCCGTGAGGCATCACAAAATATTACTTGAATGCATCAAGGTTTGCCACAAAGAAAACTTCCTTTCAAAGGCTTGTACATTCCCCCACATACACTCAAAAGTGATTACATGATACAAATATGGACTAGTCAGAGAAAGAAAGAAAGAGAGAGAGAAGCACAATTAGCACACAGAGATCTCCACTACTGTGCTGAGCTGTTTATCACTGTACTTACACCAGATGTTTCTCGTTTTACAGTGTAATTTCTTCATACTTCATGCAAGTCACAGAATTCATTTATGGTAAACTATATGTATAATCTAATGCACAAAAGTAGATGCAATATGTTTTTTTTCTTGACAAACGGGATTAAGATCTCTGACATCAGCCAATTACGTCCATGTGCATACACTGGCGGGATCAGCCATCAGCTCGGTCTGGGTGCCGATCAAACAACGACACGCAAGCTAAAAGCTCAGGAGGCAGAGAGCCTAAGGGTGGAATTCGAGCCCAAAATTAATAGCAGATGCACCACATGCTGATCCTTCATTTTCACTCTGAGTTTATCTAAATCCAAGAAAAATCAAATGCAGCCAAAGTATTCTGTCACAGAGGGGGAAGGAGCTTGGTCTAACAGCCCAGGATCTTCAGCACTACCCTCCAAAAGCTGCTTTCGAGATTCAGTACAGCAGGGATCCTCAATTCTGTACCTCGAATCCTAATCCATGCCTGGTTTTCTTTCCTCTCGGTAAATTAACTCAACAATTAGCTACGCTGATTGGTCGGACTAGTTTCACACCTGACTCCCAGGTAAAGTGAGGGTGGAAAACCAGCATTTCCTGGCCCTCGAGAACCTTGATTTGAGGACCAGGGTCGAAGAGGAGCCCTTTCTAGCTTAAATTTTCTTCGTCAAGCAAAATTATTCAATCTTGGAGCTTTTCCACTTTTCAAATGGAAGGATAGAATATTTCTATTTTGTCAAAGCAGACATTTTGGACTCTAAAGGTTAAAATCCAAGGGTACTACAAAAGAAACGGGGGGAAATAACAAAATTGAAAATAATGTCCGCACACTGCTAAATCAGGTACCTGACGAAGGCTAAATCGGCTGAAACTGTTGTACAATAAATTAATGTGAGCTGATTTAACAGTTTGTTGACATTTCATTTTCAGTTTTGACGTACATGTTTGTCCTGCGCCTGTTGTAAAACTTGGATGTGCATGTAACCACTGGGAAATAACAGAATTAATATTGTGGCTCTGGAGGTAGCAGAGGGGTAAAAATAAGTCATTGTAACGCTGAAGGATGGCATTCTGCACTGACTGCTCTGGAACTTTATACATTTTATTTAGCAACTGCTCAGCCTTTGGGGTAGCTGAACAAATAATTTTGAGATGAATCCATTTATTTCACCCCACGGTCATGTGAGAATTGAGCCCCTGAGAGCCATACTGGGCCAACCCATGTTGGGGAACTTTTGAGAAAATGGGACTCAAAGTTGCCAGCTTCCTGCGTCATCTAGAGTATCTGGGAACTAGAAACACTGCTTCTGTTAAAAACTCAAGATATGTACAGTTACGTAGTGCACTTCTTATGCAGGTTTTGGATGCCCTTCTGTTTCATTTAAAGTGAAAGGTACCTCCTTCTGAAGAGGAACCATCATCTTCTGATTGATTTGGGTCAAACTCTGGGTCTCCATTATCTTCCACTTCACCATCATCATCAATCATAGCAAGCAATTCCTTATCAGTGCGATACCTAGCCGCCATGTTTACATTGAATTATGGAAAAGTTGTGGGATGGTCCACTATGACTAAGGCAGTGCATTGCATATTTACAGTGGCAGAGAGGACGTTTGCTTACATGAACAATCCATGTGGGCAGATTGGGTTGGCTCGTTTAGGAAATGTAGATCTCAGTTTTCTGCACATGCTGACTACCTCAACTCAATTCCGCCAAAAGTGCGGGATGGCCCGGTATGGTTCTTAGGGGCTCAATTTTTCCCTTTGCCCTCCAACGTTTCTTACCTTGTATAAAGAAAAATCAAATGAGCGAAACAAATTTAAAAAAAAAAAAAAATTAACTTTTTTTCACCCTACTTGTAACTGGAGGTTTCATTTCCAAATTACACACAAGCGTTGTACCCTTAAACACATTGTACGCAGTACTCAGCCTAAATGACCCCAATCATTTTCAACAGGGTGGCATCCAAGAAATATAAGCTATGTACATTGCTTTGGACAAGACCGCCGTTCATTGCGACAAGACCGTCTGCTTTACATTATTCAGATGCAAGTGCCCTCAAATCAAAGCTAATAGCCTTCACTTCAGGCTCATATCACTTTCAAACTATGTCCAAATTCTCTGTGTCGGACTACAGATCCAAAAATTGTGCCACTGTCCAACAACTCACGTATGACATCCCTTCCATTAAAATGTTCACGTCCTCGATCATGTGACAAACCAGGAAAAGCTCAGTTCACAGCAGAAAGTCAGTTTTTTGTTATTGAAAACATTCATCCTTCCTCAGGTTTAGCCAGCCCAGAAAGGTTTTCAGGACAACTGGAGCTCAGTCTAACCCCAGTATGAAAAAATGCGTGCATTGAGCAGAACTACTGTATATTTTTGCATTTCGGACCCAAGAGCAGTCCATGTTTCTCCATTTACAGCATTCTCTGGGACATGAGAGTAATGTGTACACACACATTTTTAAGAAATGTCAGAAGTCAGTTCAACCCAAACAGTATTATACTAGTCCAACTGGGACCGTGTGTACTCAGTGGGAGTTGATTAAACTCTGAATATTTTATTGTGTTTAAACAGCAAAATAATAACAATCCCATGCAGAGTAAAGTATGCCTTTCCTCAACTTTAATGATGGAGGTCTGACACAGATTCATTCTGGTTCTGCAAGCTCACAAAACATAAAGACTCAGACATGTCGACCTACACCGAATGCCCACAAGTTATGCGGATTTTCTTCCAATGACAAGGCTTACGGACGTACAAATAAAGTTATTCAAATTTTTTACCGAAAAAAATAGTTGAAAATATTATTTATTGCGAGGTATTCATTTTAACAACAAAGAAAGAGTGCATGAACACACACCATGGTGAACAAGCAACAACCGGATGCTAGTTTTCATAGCACACCACAGTTTGCAGTTGGTCGAAGAGGACCACCCAGACAGAGAGCTTCTGTCAAACATACGTTAGGACCGCATAATCGCCGAAAGCATCATTCACAAACACATAAAGTAAACTCAAATTATTAAGAATAGCTTGGGTCCTGAGGCCATACAGCATTGACTTTTTCTGCACATCACCCTCATGATTGACAAGTCGGATGATAAGAATACGGATAAATGTGGAGCAAAATCAAGGATCCTCGTCATACATGTGTGTAACATTGGCACGAGCGAGGGAATTTTCATTGCCCTGGATAAAGTCTTGTTTTTTTTTTATATAAACTTAAATAAAATGCCTTTTTAAGCTTTTAAAAATATTTTTATCTGAAATTTTTACACTTCATTTATACCAGTTTATGTTTCACACACACACAACACACATAATAGTTTTTAAAAATCTTAAGGAGTTTTAAAGGATTCAATGGATATTTACAGAAGACAACACAGGTAGGCACCAGCAGAGGTTGAAATATATGCAGACTCCTCATTGGTAAAAAAGTAAAAACCCATCATGTCAAAAACAACAAAGCTAAATTAATTTATCAGTATTTGGGCAGCAAAATAACTTTGATGAGTTCAGGATTTTTAAATTCTCAAATGTGAACTGAATACAGTGGTTGCCTTTCATTATTTTTGTTTTCTCTGGCTCTTAATGCACATTCCGTGCAATACATAATGATGATCCTCATTGCACAAGCTCTTCAAAGAAGATTTCAAAATAATGAAGCATTGTATGATGTGACTCATAAAAGATTACTGCCGTGCAAAACTGAGTGTGCGAATATTCCAGTCAAGTCCTCTCACTTTTTGAATTTTCCTACATGAACAGTGACTGTAGCAGATGTACTTTTTGAGAAGAACAACAACATCAACAAACAGATCAGTGTTTGACAGTGGTAACAAACCCCAGTCCTACAGATATGCCATCCTGATAAGTTTTCACTCAAACCATACCGAAGAACAAGAAGTTCAACAGCAACGAATCATGTGCTGCTAATCGCTAGAATCAGTTATATCACATCAGGGTTGAAATTAAAAGATCACCAGGGGCAGGGTTAGTTACCACTGGTGTAAGGCTTGTGAAAAATAATAAATAAATGCACTTTACCTCGAGAATGCGACTTGCAGTGGTTTCATTCAAAGTAATCATTTTTATTATGTTATCCCAGGAATCCAGTTTCTCACACTGAAAAGAAAAATAAATGCATCGATGAGTTGCTTCAAGGAGTGGTACAGCAGTGCAGTGGGTAGCACACTTGCCTCACAGCAAGAAGGTCGCACGTTTGAATCCTGAGGCCTTTCCGCGCAAAGTTTGCATTCCCTTCCCATGTTCACACTGGCAGATCCAGTAACCTCCCTCAGTCCAAAAGACATGTGTGTTGGGCTAATTGCAGCCTCTTAATTGGCCATAGTTGTGAGTGAATGGGGGGGTGACCCCAACACAAGCATGGATTAGCCCCCGGCTGATTGGGCCGGCGCCCGGGGGCCTCCGACCTCTAGGGGGCCTCCAACCACCTACAGTTTTTTTCATAAAATTAATCAATTAATTGAGAGAGTGTGTGCATTCGCCTTATGCCAATCCCAAAAGTCGTGTGATGCTATCGGGAATTCCGGTTGAAATGTGCGCGTTGAAAATGAATGGGAACAAACATTGATTAGCAAATAAAAGCGACATAATCGAAGATTAACAGCAACTTATTGTTTGCTACTTTATGGTATTGATTCCTCGTGCCTTGTAGTAAGCAGTGAGTGCATATATAAGTCCATATACAAAAATAAAGTGTAACCAAATGCTCCTCAGTCTCATTTAAGCATCACTTCGTATATTGAATAAGTGAATTGCATTCTTCAAACCTCAATCCCCTTTGAAGTAAAATTTCCCTTGTAATGAACCAACACTCAATGTAGCACTCATCTTCTTTAAACTGGAAATATAATTTTAACAATTAATTTTACTGAAATGTCAGATTGAAGTGACAAGAAATGTACATATTTACATTATGTAAATCCCATTTGCTCAGATTGCAACATGTTCAGATTTGAACAGGATTGCCTTCTAGATAAAATTTTACATGAATAACAAACTGGCTGTGGACAAAATGCGCTATAAGCAAGTATATGCCAATATGAGGGAAATAATGTCATAGGTTAGGCTAAATATTTGTAAAAGTTTTCAGATTTTTTTCAATGCAGAATTTTCATGAAGATTTTTTATGTTTGCAGTCCCTTTTCTCTTCCAAAATCACAAAAATAAATTGAAATGTGATGAAAAAGTTAATGCTGCAAGTGTATTGTTTCAGTTGAGCCATATTCCCCCTCTCTATGAAGCTTAAATCTTGAATTATAAAGTATTAAAGAGGGTAACGCATAAATAGCCATATTTGGCTTCTGCGCAAAGGGGTTACGTTAATCCAACTAACAGCATTTTCACATTACTTTCTGAACCTTGCATATTCCATGATATTACATCTAAATTCTTACCAGCTTTGCACATGGGTATACACATCAATGTTGCAAAAAATCTAGCAAAATATTTAGGTAAAGTGATGGGGCGGCTGACCTTCATGTTGAAGGCTTTAGTCTTGTTGAAGTTGTTCTGGATAGAGATAACCTAGACCACCTTTTGACAGAAGTGTGAACTAAACCTTTATTAGTCTAAAGATAAAGGAAACAGGTCATTAAAGTCATAATAGGCATAGGCTTTGTTCCTTGGTCACACACGTAACGTCATACATGTCACACACGTAACACTGTGTTATGTGTGTGACAGGTACATTTTTGGCTATAAAACAGATTCTATTTGTGGGACTGAGGAAGTTATGCACTCCAAGCATGGAAGGTATGGTATTAATTTATAATATCAGGTTCTTCATATCTTTCCTTAGATTTATTAATTTTATAAAAACCTTTGTTGTGTTATGTATGAGTATTTTATGTAAAGCACTGTATATCATTTGTAAATGGAGATTTGTTACATGCTGTTTTTGCTGCCTCGCTAGTCAGCTATTTATTTTGTTCATCAGCACCCTCTGGTGGTGTGTCTGTAGCAAAACATGATCTGATGAAATATCATTTGCAATAGACTAGTGCTTTCAAGAAGCTTCTGGCGTCTTCCTGCCTGGAGGGGGCGGGATTACCCAGGAATCCTGTAGATCTTTCCAGAATGTTGCTAGTATATAGATAAATTCTGTCCTAGATCCCCTTCAGTTTGTTCACAGGCGAGGGCGGGGTACAGATGACGCCATTAACGGCATCACCCACCTTTCACTAAAACACCTGGAAGACCAAAAGGCCTATGCACGTCTTTTATTTATCGATTTTAGTTCTGCTTTTAATACGCTACAGCCTCACTTACTGATTCAAAAATTAATTAAACTGTCAGTAAACCTTTTTATTATTAAGTGGTTCTATTCTTTTTTAACTAATAGAATTCAGAACGTTAGGGTTAATAAAACCACCTCTGACTCAAAAAGCATTAGTACAGGTGTACCACAGGGCTGTGTGAGCTCACCTGTCCTTTTTACCATCTACACCAATGATTGCACCAGCAGCTTCCATGGAAACCATGTTTTTAAGTTCTCAGATGATCATGATACTGCCATCCTCAGCCTCCAGTACAAAGATTCAGATCTCTCACTGTACTTTAATGAGGTGCAGTCTTTTGTTCGCTGGTGTGATGTTAACTATCTCACCATAAATGTAAATAAAACAGAGGAGATGGTACTCGACCCTCGTTCAATTGGTGATCACACCCCTCTGCTAATCCATGATGGAAAAATCAACCAAGTCAGCTCTTACAGGTATCTAGGCATTTACTTAGATAACCAGTTTAGCTGGGAAACGCACATCGCTAGTTTGTGTTCTCGTTTACAGCAAAGGCTGTATTTTTTGCGCCGACTCAGGGTGTTTGGTGTTGATCAGAAGATCATGTTTTTGTTTTATCAGGCTGTTTTAGAAAGCATTATTCGGTATGGGCTGTCAGCCTGGTTCGGTAATCTCTCTGTCCAGTTAAAATCTAAACTTGCTCGTCTGGTGCAGACCGCCATGAAGGTTGTTGGGAGGACTGAATACACTTCTCTGCAGTCCTTATATGAACAGTCTGTTCTCGGGCAAGCATGGCGAGCTTTATCTGGTCCTTCTCACATCCTTTACCCTGAGTATGAACTCCGTCCGTCTGGTAGGAGATACAGAGTCCCTAAATGTAAACTGAACCGCTTTAAAAACTCGGTTGTGCCTACCTCAATTAGAGTTTTAAATAATGTTTCATGAGGATGTAGCCGGATTGTGCAATAATGTCATGGTGCTCTCTTTTTAACTATTTATATGAGAGTCTTGTGCAATATGAGTATGTGCAATATGTGTGGGTGATGCAGTTGTATCTTTCTTCTTCTGTGTTATTAACTGGCAGCTTCATCTGTGCAGCTCTTGAAGTCCAAGACAAATTTCCCTAAGGGGACAATAAAGTGTATCGTATCGTATCGTATTGTATCGTATCGTATCGTATATATAAATGCTGTGATTTTGGTCAGTAGGAGCAGAGTTTTTGTTTTGGCAACAGAGTTACATAGTGGCATTAGAGTGTTATTACAGGATTGAACAGTGGATTATTTGTAGAAGTTTTTTTTTTTTATCAGTGAAGAATAAATTTGTTTAAGTTGTCATTGCTGGTTTTCTTTGTTGTGGTTTTCAAGTCGTAACAGTTGCCATGTGTTACGTGTGTGACGTCACTCACCACCATATATTTTGACCCCTTAAAAAGGGTAACTTTTCTGTCTGCAGGGACTTTTGCTGCAAAAGTTGAAAAATAACAACCTCAGCAATGGATTATTTCTGCTGCTGAGTTTGACACTCACCCAAATCATAAAAAGATTACTTTAATTTCAAGCATATCTCAAAAAATTGTGAAAAACTAAAGGACTTTGAAATTGGGAAATCTTGCCCCAAAATGCAATTTTTCTGATATTGGCATTTGCCATCCTTAACTAGAACAATAGTTGTTAGAAACAAATGCAGTAGTTATTTGATGGAGCTTGTTGGAAAATTTGCCCTTCCAGGCTCATATTCCAGAGAATGGCCCCCATGCCATTCAGCTACACCTTGTAGGCTAATGCTTTGATATTGTTGCGCTGGCCCTGGAAAGTATTGCTGCAGTCGTGTAAATCCTGTATGATTGAAGATATCTACAGCTGTTATTGATATTGTCCTTCAGGTTGTGATCATAGGTTGTCGCCTGTCTGTGTAAATCCAGTATGAGCTACAAGTGTTTCAAACAGATGGTAGCCTTCGCTTAAAACTTATGATTCAAAACTACACACGCACACTCAAGTGCATGTGTGGAGCCAGGGCGGGGGCCTCCAAGATTTTGTGCCCAGGAGTGTTTGCATTTTTAATTCATGCCTGCCCCAGCACATGCTTAGAAATGAGTAGGCTACTTAGAGTTACATGATCTACCCAGAAGGAAGGTACACCAGTGGTATAGGATGAAAGAGTTAAACAAATAATGAATTAAATGACTGTACAGCATAGAAATAAAACGGATAACAGGCTAAAAACGACTCAAAAGGGAATTCCCCTCCTGGACATATGATTTATACAATACTTCACATTGAAAACTACATCGACATTCACATATTTTCCCTTTCCAATGT
The DNA here is from genome assembly GCA_029692085.1 of Gymnothorax javanicus. Lineage (NCBI taxonomy): Eukaryota > Metazoa > Chordata > Actinopteri > Anguilliformes > Muraenidae > Gymnothorax > Gymnothorax javanicus. The sequence continues at coordinate 40,451,973 of CM056208.1, read as the reverse complement.
CTGTACCTGGAGCTCAATCATTTTGTTTTGCTGATGGTGCAGTTCCAGTATCCAGATGGAAGGAATAATGGTGATGAGGAACAGCAGGATCGCCGGAGAAAACCTGGATCAGAGATGCGCAAGGGTATGAGCGGGTAATGACGAATCTGAGTAGATCAGTCACTACCGCAGTAAGAGTTCCAATGGTCTCTCTCAAAGTTGTTAAATCTGACTATGCCGCGATGCAAGCCGAGATCAAGTTTTCAGCACGACTACCTCAACTGCAAGACGAAATTGTGCCTTGATCAGCCGAGAACATTAAATATCGACAATGGTATGCGTTGCTCTCCAACATTTCATTAACACAAATATTTATTTACTTCTCTCCCTGATTAAGGTCATAGTTCGCTCTTCAGGCTAAAAATCAATTCTGCGGCAACAAGTTTTTCAGGCGTCGTCAACCCAATGAGAATTCCAGCAAATTACACTCAGCAACGTGTTTAACTCACCACTTGTAGTCTTTCCCCTTCCTTCTCTTTAAAGTTATTATCATTTCAGCAACGAGTGGCAGGCATAGAAAGCACAGAAACCAGAAATTGTTGTCTTTTTTTACGTGTTTCACTCGCCATATCGCGATGAGTGATAAAATGATGAAAAATATTCTGGTTAAAATAGCGCACACAAATTTTATAAGCATATTTAACGAGGTTGTGCGTCCTAGTGCAATGCAAATATTCCCGGTGCTTTAGGAGTACAGTTATGTAGCTGTGGTACAGCTACGTCGGTCAGTTGACTCAGTCTCTGGTACTAGCGCCTCCCTCTTAGCTTGGTGTCCCAGCTGGGACATCCTTTGTCTCAACAAAAAAAAGTTAAAGCCTCTTTGTGTGCGTCAGTCCTCCTCCTCGAATGCCTGCATCGCTCTTAAGCTGCCTCTTCATGTTCTAATGTGTTTAAAAGACTGATAAGTAGAACCTTGTTTTAGTAGTCATTGATTTGCATTAATGCATGCGCTATCGGTTCCATTCAAATAAAATTTGCGACACTCATGTAAATGTGGGGAACAGCGTCCGTTGACAAAGCGAGGTTCACACGTTTTCAAGAACTCTTGTGGAGAAATAGGAGAAGAAAAAACAATGACATTTTTTTTTATCATTTATTTACTTTTATATTCAGCACGATATTCAGGGCATTCCGAGACTTATTTGAAACTTTTAACTCCTAATTATCACGCTCTGAGAACATGGCATTTTTTTCTATCTTCATCTCTGTTTCTTTGATACACAATAGACCTAATGTAGTGTTTTTTCTTTCTTTCTTTTCTTTTCTTTTTTTTTTAATGCCTCAAGGTCTTGTAATATACTGCAGAAAATTAAAATAAAATAAATGCTCATTTCTGGGCAGAATGGCTCTTCTGGTTCTTGAGCCATACCCTGTGAATAGCAAATAGCCAGGCAGCAGCGCATATAAGCAGTTACTATTCATATCCTGAGGAGCAGATTGCAAACCTCTCTGGGACAGAGCTGCCATTGTAAGAGTGTTATGGTGACGTAGCATGTTTGGGCCAAAGTGGCATAGTAATTGCATTTACACTGATTCACTTGATTCTTCACCATCAACACACGGAGACTGTGGGGCAATGGAAACTTCTGGAGATGGCCTTCGCCCAAGTTATAGCCCACAAATGCACCAGCTTTAAATGTTGCTTGGAGTCTACTCATCCTCGCCTCTGTCCTGAGATGTAGTTTTTTTCCATGAATTGTGATAAGGTCGGAGAACACGTGTAGAGGGTTTTTTTGACCAGTTACCTCTCACAGAAATATGCTAGATTAGTGATAGTCTTGGGTTTGTGCTTAAAGACTGCCCTGTCCAATTATGATGGGATTTCAACTGGATTTAAGTACCGACACTTTGATGGCTATTGCATTACATGGATTTTGTTTTCACCAAATAATTTCTGTGTGGATTTTAATTTATCTTTGAGGTTATTATCCTGTTTCAAAATCGCTCTGTGACCAAGTCTCAGCCTCCCTGTGGAAACAACCAGATTTTCAAGATAAATTTCCTAGTATTTGGCGGAATTCATTTTGCCATTTATTTACATTATGCATAACTGGCAGCAAAATATGCCTAAAACATCAATGACCCACCTTCACATTTCACCATGGCACATCTTGTATACTTTCCTTCGCCACCATACATGCAGATGGCGTGTCTGGCCATGAGTGTCCATTTTGAGTTCATCTGACTCTCTTCTGGTCATGTGATGATTAACTCCGGATGCTTGGTTTTCTTACTTTTGTCAGTTAGACCTTTCTTTGTATGACCCTTCTGAAAGGTTTATTGAAATGGAGTTGGCATGTCCTCATAGTTTTTTAGACTTGATGACCACAAGGTAAAATCTACTTCTGCAATGTCCAAGCCACGATTTGTAGGTTCATTTCGCCTGCTTTGCCAATCTCTTTTTCCTCTGAGGACACAGTATGTATGTGCATCATTTTCAAGCCTTTCCACACTGTTTACATTCTTGTGACTGCCTTCACGGTGCTAAGTGGTGTTTTCTACCAAGTCCCTTTTGATTGGATCAGATTAACTCACTTGTCAGTGGTGAAGGGGCACCACATGCATTTTATTTCATTTCCATTTTCATTTTTATCCCTTTGTGGTCTTCATTTGAGATGGCATGGAAAAAGGAAGTAAAAAAGAAAGCAGTGATTTGTAGGTCATCTTCGACTTGTAATACTGTGTTGACCGCACAAGATGAAATACAATGTCTTACCTCGTCGACTTAAGGGTTTTTTTTTTAAAACCACTCCCATTCTGAATTTGATGCCTGAAACATGTTCTTAAAAGTAGAATAATCTTACACTCATAAAGTGTTAGAATGCTTAAAAAAGGTGTACAGATCATACTTGGATATACAATAAAGCAGCTCTTTCCCTCCTACTCATACTGGGAAAAGTGCTGTTAACATAAAACACAAAGTAGACTATAATTCACTGTCTTAGCCATTTTATTCCCCATCAATAGCCTCCTATTTATGTGTTTTATGTACTGTTTATATGACCACATTTGTGATTATTTTGGCATGATGGCTTGTATGTGACTTACAAGATGGAGAATAAGCCCTTCATATATTTTATCACATTTGCATATAAATAGCCTATGTGAAACTGTACATAATGCATCCAAAATAAATTTCAATTCAGACTGTAAGACAATGGAGTTAAATAGTTCACGCTTTCATTTATTATTTATTTGCAACATGTCTGCTGTCATGGCTGGTGCACAGGAACTCTTTTGTATGAGAAGGAAAAGGGTGTGACCTCGTGGAGATTGGGGGATCGCCAGTCTTCCTGCTGTAAAAATATGGTGTTTATCCCCTTCCTGGCTTTAACAGGAAACCGAGAATCTCAGGAGATGCTGCCCCCGAGTGATTTCCACGGCCTGTCTGCCCTGCAAAAAAATGTGCTATAGGAATTCCTATAAATGTGCTATAGGAATCCAGTAGAATTCTATAGAACTTTAGTACCTCAAGTCCTATAGAAAATCTCTGGAGGACTTCCCCCCCCATTTGGCATCTTAAATCCCACCCAAATTTGGAAGGCAACCATGTTATATGACATTTCCCAGCAATCATTTCCCAACTTGCATCTCTGAAGTACAATGACCTCTCGTGTGCTACTCTGCCCAGGGCTTGATCCCAGACACTTTTGCTCCACGATGCGGTGCTTTAACCAAGTGAGCCATTCAGAAGCTTGTATATTCATGGTTAGAAATAACCTTTAGATAAATAAAGATGGTGGGAATAAGTCTCAGCAGACCTCAAATTGTATTCAAATTAATTCTAAATCTGTATATAATCTGCAATCACATGCATGTGAATGGAAAGGCGTAATTTGATTGAATTTTTAAAATTAAGGGAAAAGTTCAAAAGGTCAAAATTTCAGCGTAATTCTGTCTTCATAAGCAATAGAGGAACACTAGTTTTCTATTATAGCATAATAAAGTTGTAATGCCTTACATTTATATTTTTGAATTGCTGCCGAGGAAATGGAAAGAGGTCTTCATATACCGTAACTGAAATACTGCTAAGTTGTGTGGTCAGTCAGTCAATCAATCGTCTGATCAGAGACTCAATGAGTAGGTATGTGCCTGGTACCCCATGTGCTTAAGCACACCTTAAAGTTAAAAGGGACACAATTTCCTTGCTACTTCAGTATCGTGGATATCACTGCATATTGCACATTTTCATACCATTAGTCCGGTTTCTTTCTTCTAGAACCCAAGTTTCACCTAAGGTAAATTGACCCTTCAACAGAGCATTGCAAGGATTCATAAGATTTATTTTTATTTTTATTTAACCCTTATTTAAGATGTCTTTTCCATTAGGTTTTTGTTCTTTTAGAAGGTCCTAAAGACCATCAGAGTCCTATAGAACAGGTTCTTCAACGAGGGTGTTCTATAGGAAGGTCTTATAGAACAGCAATAATCTCATAGGACTTTCTTTTCCATAGAAATGCTCTATAGGTTTCTAGCAAATTCCTATAGAACACACGTAAAATCCTATAGAACATGCTGTTCTACTAAAATGTTCTATGAAGTTCTATTGATGTTCTGTAGAGTTCTAGAGAATTCTATAGAATTCCATAGAAGTCCTATAGAACATTTTTTGCAGGGTGGAGAGGTCCTGTTTTTAAGCCTTAGCTTGTTATTCCCTCTTGTGTTTACTTTTTGTAAAGCATATTTAGTATAGATTTGTGTGATTGAATGTCTATTTCAGAAGGGATTCTAATCTCAGTAAGCTTAGTATTTACCTAAAAGAAAATAGAAAACACACACTTTTGTATTTTTCTTTTTCCTCCTCCTCTGCTCTACATGTGAGGAAGTACTGACTGATTTGTAACTTAAGCTTCATTAATAAATCTCTGATGCAGGGGGCGATGAGACGTTGAGCTAAAGGATCTTATGGTCCAGGCGATTAACCAGCCAGCGTCAGTGAAGGCCTCATCGGTATCTCCCTCTCACTGAACAGTCATACGGCAACTGCATGTATTGCAGCATATTCACATATTAGCACATAACTGCGAGCTGGTGATGGAGTCAACACTATGTGTGGTTCCTCAGCTCCACAACCACAGGTGAGCGTCACTATTCATGCTTTAAATACTCTATTTTGAAAGATCTTTGATCTCTGACTGATCCTTTCGGTTCAACGCAGAATCACAAAGACATTAGACAACACAAATGATGCAGACATGCAGATAGTTGCATTGCTCGGAATCCGCATGTAATGTAGGCCCACAACTGCATTTACTGAATTGAGCGTTTGGAGTGCCCGAATTTCCTTACCATGTGCCATACACAGGAGGATAATCGCAACATCTTCTGTGTTCCATCCATGTGAGTGGAGCTTTGTACATCTGAACATATGATCCAAGCCTTATGCCAGGGGTGACCAACCCTGGTCCTGGAGAGCCGCAGTGTCTGCCGGTTTTTGGCGTTGCTCAGCACTTCATTGATGAATTAAAGCAGTTTATTACACACTTCACTCATCTCACCGGGTGTCTTAGGTTTAAATTAGGTGGAGAAAACCAAAGTCAGCACACCCTGTGGCTCTCAAGGACCAGGGTTGGCCACTACTGCCTTATGCGATAGCTTTGAGTGGGCATGACAAAAAGAGCAGAGATCTGTCTAAAGTGATTGGGTTAACTTCAACACCAATACTGCCACCCTACGTCTCATCTCTTCTGTATGCATGAGCAAAAGGCTCACACATAATTTTTTTGTTTGTTTGTTTGTCTGTTTTTGTCAGGGTGCTTGCCTTTATTTTGTGAACATTAATAAAGCATTTTATAAATAGCATTGTTCATTAAAAATTCTATTTATTGCATTAAAAAAATCATGCAGGGCATTCACCAAGGGAAAAACAACCGCATCGAAGTAGTGCACATTTACTGCATGCTGGATATGTGATAGTATATACTGCATATTCTATGCTACACTTCATTGGAGTATACAATGTATTAGTCATTACATGGCCATTACCACATTTTTTATTACACTGTCCCATAAATACCGACCCATTAAGATTGCTGGTAAATTTGATATTGGTTGCATACTGTATACAACGACTGTGACCACAATCAGGAACTGAGTAGCAAGTAGTAGGTGGCTCCAAACATGCCAATAACTCCACAAATCTGTTTGCATTCTCCCGTCCATCAGGCAGCATTCCAACATCTAGCTGCCTTGCTCTTTCTAATACATACCGCACAACTTGCAACTAAAATTCAATTGCGGAATAATAAAATATTCTTTTCAATAGAATTATGAATTGGCATCCAAATGGATTCTGGAATGACACGGTGGCATGTAAGGCTAGGGCAACTGTTATTTTGACTGCGACAGACAGGGAATTTGGATCTTTTGGATCACAGATGTGCCAAAAACCACAAAAAAGACTTATCTCTGAATACACATGGGTCATCGCCTCTTGCCGATTCTGTATTCCATTCTTTGTACGCGCTTCCAGCACCAAAAATGTATGTAGCTAATTGAGTGAGTAGCATCAAATAAAACCGAGTGAACAGATAACTTTTGAGTCCTGAGCTGACGTTTTATGAGTTTTCTTCAGCTATGCCCTGACATTCACCTGCTATAGAGACTAGCTGTGCATGAGAAGTATCACACGTGCCCCACAGTTAAGTTGCATTACTGTCAATTTCAAATTTATGCCTGCATGTCATTTTGTTAATTTTTCATCAGGGATGAAACAATGATACAAGACAATTAGAGCACACTATTTACATTAATTCCTTTAAAAACCTGTTCCTTAATTCCATTTTGCACGATAGACATGGCTGCTGTCCATTTTGGGTTTTTGGGAAACTCTAGTGGAAATCGTGACATTGCTGATGCGTAAGTTAAGGTTCTTGCAAGTCATATGCAGATGACCTTATGTTTCAGTTTAATACCAAATCTCCTAATTTAAATGATACTCCGATTTGTACCAGCTAATTTACATGGAAACCCCCCTGAGATAGAGCTACACCCTTGACATCCAGCTGTCCACCCAATTGCCTGTCATGTGGACAAAAATGACCAATTAGTTCTAGCATCAGGCAGAAAATCAGAAAAGATATAACGATCTGTCTGTGCCCATTCAGTCAGACCAGGCACATGCAGAAAATCAAGCCCATCATGCTTGGATACCCATACACAACAATGAACTGCACTAACATGGCACTATTGCACAAAATAAAGTGGGTTGTTGTGTGAGGTTAATAAACTCTACCACTATTTGCCATTGCTATCAATTTCAAATTTGCTTAAATGGCCTGAATTTTATTTTCAGCTCTGTAACATTCAGCACCATCATGGTGCTCTTCTTAAATATGACCAAAAGTTGATATGAATTAATGTCATCATTGTTTCTCTTCTCGATACTTAATTCAAAAGATTAACAAAAATACAACCTTTAATTGAAATGCAGTAAAATTCTTGAAAGAAAATAATTACCACCTTGAACCAAATATTTTTATCAAAAACGCATGAGAATAAAAACTTTTTTTTTTTTTGCCAAAAAGCTCTATTTTGGTTGTCATCTGACCATAGAACTCAATCAAAGAGCTTGTGAGCTGTAGGTGTATGACTTTGTTTTTGGTGACAACAGAGGCTTTTTCCTGGAAATCCTCTTTAACATTTTTGTTGTGTAGATGGTGTCTAATATAGTTTTGGAGACTCTAACTGCAAGACATAATTAATGTCTGCAATTTTCCTGTAGTGATCCTTGAAGTTTCCTTTACCACTTGAACTATCCTTTTCCCCGGGCAGGCGTTCAAAATAGGTACACATCCTCTTCCAGGCAGACTTTTATATGCCCAACATTTTGTTGTGCTGCAGCAAACATAAATTGTCGAAAGGGAAATGTGAATTATCATGAAATATTATACATTCTTCAAAATTGTTTAGCGTGTAAGCTGAATTAAAATGGTTTTTCTGTAAAGAAAGATTGGCTCTAATATATTTATCAGTGAGACCGTGACAAAAGTCACGGGCAGCAAAGTCACTAGTGATGTGTACTCGTGATTAACTCCTCCAAAAATAGAGATGCACCTATACTGATATCAGATATTGTTTCAATTCTGATTCAAATAGCTTGATTAGAAATTGATGACAATGGGCCAGTCTGGCAACAGACACCATTATTTGAGTGAATAACAATTCAGTACATTTAAATCTATGTATTTATTTGTTACATTTTATTTTACAAAGTTAGGAAAGCAATGTTTAAGTCAAGCCTGATGTTGCCTTGTACAAAGGTGTGATCCCAGTCTTTTCATCACAGTAAGACATACAGCTTATTAATTAAACACTGGTATCAGATTGGAACTCTGTATTGGTCAATACCCAAAGCCCAGGTATTGGTATTAGCATTGGAACTTGAAAAATCGGATCAATGTTACCATCATCAAAAGCATACAGAGGTTTTCCATGGCACAATAAACATGGATAACGTGGCCAAAACACAACCGATCCGTATTTATTGTGTTTATTAACTCCGCCGTGTGTCCACGCCTCCAAATTTTCACCCGACAGCATCAGGTGTGTTTTATCACGGCAACTGTCGATTGTTTTAATCCTTTTCTGACAAAATTTAGTCTGTGAAATTTAAATCTGTCCCTTGAGTTGGTGTGCTGGAGCACAAAGTGGACTTGGGTGTGTAAGAGCATACTTGCCAATAATGCAGAAATACACTGTTTTCAAGGGGGCCTATTGCAGTTGTAGCAAATTAAATCTTTAGTATTTGGATTAGACTCAAAATGGCTGTGATGAATTGATATTGGCGTTTGCTTTGAGGCTCGCTGCCTGCAGTGAGTGTATTTAGGTCATGGAAATGAATCCTTTGATATTTTTGGATCTGAAGCATAATTTGATGATATGCTTGTCGGAAATAATTTTTTTATTTTTTATGTTTTTTGTGGAAACGGAGGGACATGGTAAGAATATTATGTATAAAGAAAGAATATTATAAACATTGTTGACACAGCTGGTAAAATGTGCTCTACAAGCTTGAGTAATTAAAAAATAATAAGATGGCTGTTATCATGCCATGAAGTGAGAGCTTAATGACTTTGAGGAATAACCTTGATTGACTCCTCAGGGAGAATTTTATTTTTGTAATGTAAAACCCAAACAGGTTTATGGAGGTTTCATGATCAGGTTAAAATTATCCTGAAAAATGGGTAGATGGAATGATATTAGTAACTTGCTACTTAAATACTTAAAACTGTCGTTATATTTTAAATGAATTTAATGAATTTGAAAAGACAGCATGACATCATGCGAAGTCTTGCTGAATGATTTTATCTTTGTGATTCATCATTATTCCACTGGGTGGCAGTAATCTACATTTTTCTTGAAGTTTTTCCAATTCCGCCTTAATTATCGTGAAATAAATTGATCAGAACATTTTTAAGTCCTCGTCCCTGCTTCCCCGCTGAGATGTGCATCGAATATTACAATAGCCCTCTCCGAAAAGGACTATCAAACCGTTTAATGGTTTTGATATATACCAAATGTTTGGTCTTACTTTTCTCTCATGAGTCCTGAATGTATTTGAGCCTGTTAGAGCGTTCTGGATGTTTGCAATCGCTGCTTTATTTTACCGAGCATTGCATTACAATTGCCATTCAGAGCCTGGTATATTGATTGCACTGAAAATATGCGTGCAAAACCTCTCATAGTAATTATACAGAACATTCATAGCATATTTATTGTGCATTGCACAGCCAAACATTTATGGACTTTTCATTCAAATTCCTACTCTATATTTTAGACCAGCAGTACTCAGTTGATTCATCGTGGTAAAAACTGAGTTTTATTGCAGTAGTTCAATAAATTGTCCCTGAATTGAGAACAATTTATGACTCGTCCTGTCTGTGTGATCCTTCATGGACTTGAGTTTTAAGCAATGGGTGATTTCCCCCTCCCCCTGCTTTTTCCTGAGGGTATTTTGGCTTTTGGAGTTCTCAAGAGCTTGATAATGCACACTGATCAGATAGCCTGTGGCTATGTACAGTACACAGTAAAATAGGCTAATCTCTGGATTTTATTACATTCCTGCCACAACCGTGGTATGAATGCTTTCCGTGTCTCCTCCCATTAAGCAACTTTCATGTCTATCAGAAGTAATGTCATCTTTTGATTGATTTGCGTCTTGCATGTTGCCTTATCTGCGGCTGGGTCTCGTTTGTAGTTCTCACCATTTGTACCCATGACATATATTTAAACCCCCTCCTTTGAGTAGCTGGATCAAAATCTGGTCTGTGTGCTTAAACCCAATCAGTATTTGTTAGTTTCATTCTCTGTCTTTTGAAGGTAAAACAAAGCCTTCCATGATAGCAATTTATGGAAACTATCTTCTTTATTTTGATATTGAGAGCAAGCTCCCAAGCCTCTCTGAGGTCCTGAGCTTGTGACCGCATTCTTTTTAATTCATGTCCAAGTCTGTTCCACTGCCCAGTTTATTAGGAACAAGCTCCCAATCTTTCTATGGTCATCTGGATTGAAACTGCATTCCTCATAAACTACTCCTTCCAGCCCCGGGACAGTTTGGCTCTGGAGAAGTGTTCACTCCATCTGGCTGTCATCTCGGAGCGCCACTGACCAGCAATTGGCAACGCCTCCTTACTTTGCCCACTACATCTGAACTGAACTACCCTTGTCTGGGTTTCATCCCATTGTTACCGTATTACTATCAATAAACCCGACTTCTGTATCAAAATCCACCTCCACACTTGATTCCTGGTCTGGATCATAACACATCCCATCTTTTAGCTACTACATACCAAATTATTGCCATTCCATGTGTGTGTTTGCGAATATAAGGTTTATAAAATGCATGAAAACATAATTTAAATTGAAAAAAATGTAATTTATACATGTCATTATAAACACTCAGTCATTTTACACCAAGTATTATGATATATTTGCAATTCTGTGAAATGTCAGATCTTGTTCAATATTTTTATAATGATTGACAATGAAAGTAACATGACTTGATCTTGAAGGTCAAGATCACTGGCGTTCAAGAAAACAAACAAATGACTAGTTCTGCTCGGTCTTAATTTATGCAGAGGTTGAGAGTGTTAATATTTTAAAGATGAGTTACTGTTCATCCTCTGTATATAAATGGTTTGAAGAGTTACACGTGCTAAACATTTTCCCTGAGAAGTCTGAGGAAAATTGATAGCACATGATTCCATATTCTGTTGGGTTGATTTCAAATGACTGTTCCAGATTACTTATACAGTGTTTAAGGGAATAGGCTGGTGGTCATGTAGTTCGTATAAATACTGACGTGGCCTATTAGTGATTTTGTTTTACGCCCAATGTCTGTGAGAGTTTAAAACACAAAATTAAAGCTAGGAATGAGAAACCTGTTAAAAGGAAGAATAAAAACAACTCCATGTTTGGTGCTTGTTTGGGGCTTTTCCAGTGCATATTTGTGGATTGTTGTTCTGCATTTGAATGGGAAATGGGTCACAGAAAGTATGCTGTCTCATTAATGGGGTCAGGGGCTCGGAGAGCTGGACTCTGAAGTCCTGCTTCATCGATGTGGGTACAAAAAGGCAAACTAAGCTTTGCTCTGATTATAATTCAGGTCCGTAAGCATTTGGACGCAACTCCATTTTGAAGAGCTGTAATTATTATTCGATTCTCTCCGTGTAGATATTAATACGGTCAAATGAATGCGCATACTGGCTGTGTGCTGTCATCCAGGTTGAGAGAGGAGTGAGTGAATCACACCCCAACGACATTGCGTCACTGCCCAAATACTAACTGACCTCATTCTCCATCTGTGGATTTCTCCACTGTAGTTTCACAACTGCTATGGGAAGATTAAGTGATCTGTTCAGCCATGCAACTCCACAGATTTTACGTCTAAACCCTTTTGCCACTTACCAGTGTGTAATAAATGATTGAAGAGTTTGTTTCCAAAATGCAATAAGTGCCAAAATGGCAAAAATTGAGATAATACCATGGAGCGATAGCCCTCTGCTTCTAACACATGCTGCAAAAATCTGTTTTTAGAAATTCATACTATAAGGTGTTTTTTTTTTCATGGTCAAAGTTTGTGTCTTGCTATAAAATGCAAAAGGTGTCAACATGGAAAAAGCTGATCTACTAAAATCAGTAAAATGGATATATTGTGTTTTGGAAACAAACTCTTCCATTATAACTAAGTTTTATATTATCCTTTTGGTAATTGGTGCTTGGGGTAGTTTGATTAACCAGATCTCGGCAAATAATTCTCTGAATCAAAACTATTTCTCGTTGCCCAACCGACGGGACTGATATAGGTGGACGAGCACAAATGAGCATTAATCGCAGATCATTTGTGTCTGCCATTAGGCCTAGTGCAATTACTAAAGCCATGCCGTAAAAACCTGCCTGAGGACCATGAATATTTCATAAGCAGTTAAAAAGTCATTGTGACTAATACAGAAGAGCAGCCTGCTCTCGTAAGGGCATGATGTCATAAGCCTTTAATTGGTGCTGGATCTGTGCAAAGTGGGAGGTCAAGGGCTTGGCAGGTCATCAAAATAAAATCTTCTTGACTGAATGGCCAACACTGTCTGGATCAGTGCAGTAATCTGTATTCTGAATACACTGCGAATTTGCAATAATGTGCCAAAATATTATGAACACCTGCCTAATATACTGTAGGCCAACGCTCATCGCCGAAATGGCTCCGTCAAACTAATGTCCACATCAAACACCTCGGCAGATGGTCTTCATCTTCTTCATTTTGGTTTCTCCTGGAGTTTCCTCTTGTCTGCCACTGCGCAGTTTCTCCTTGTCACTGTTGCCTTAAGGTTAGGCAAGGATTAATATACACGGAGATTGGGGTATAATTAGCGTCAATTGGAAAAGATGGTTCTAGTTTCACTGCTACCCAAAACTTAGACTCATTAGTACTCTGTATGGGTGCACTATAAACCCTGATAGTGTGGTGAACTCAAATGTTTTGTGGAAACCGAATACCTCAAAAAAATTGTGTAGGCGAACTTAACTGCATTGTGTGGAAGGAACTTAAAGAAAATAAGGTAAGGTTTTTCTTTTTCTTTTTTTACATGTTTTTGAGTGCTGTGAACAGAAGATCATTAAGTTGGCATACACATTTTTTTTTGAGGTAATCGGTTTCCACGAAATATTTGAGTACACCACACTTATCGGGGTTTACAGTATAGAATCACCGCAAGACATATTGCTATTGTACACTTTTGTTCGATCTTTATGTTGTCTGAATACAGTCATAAGCTTGCAGTATGCAAGATAGTGATGAAGTACAGATAATATTCTTATAATGATAAAGCATTTTAAATTGAATTTAAATTAAAAAGTAGCTGTGTAAACCAAGCCTTTTACTGGGAATGACAATATGAACACAATTTCAACAATTGCTTGTTAGTCCTTGAGTGCTTGTGCATGCATTGTTGTCATTAAAATGTAAAATTACTTTATTGTCAATAGTGAAACAGCACATCAATGTCAGGCAGCTCACAAAAAGTCACATAAGTCTACAGATTAAACTCCCCTTTTCTGACAAACACTGTAGCCAAAGAAGACTTGTGATGTTCTATCAGTCTGCAGGAAAATAATCAAAAACCGAATTAAGCCTGTGTGCTCTTTAAAGGAGTATTTCTCATGTCATTAGGCGTCTTAAAATACATCAGCACTATGGCAACCATGCACTATTCGTAGGCAGTACAGCTTCAGTAGACTGATGCATTATTAACACTGACTAGTTTTCCTATTTGACAACGCCTTACATAGAATGACCGCAAATATCAACAGCCCCGAACACGTTCTGTATTTAACCATTTGTACCGTCTGTGTGTTTTGCTGGTGTTCGTGCGCATAGACATATGTGTATATTGTCTCCTTTTCAGTGGGTCCTCTTGTAAATTGGACATTTGTGCCCTGTTTTTCCCTGAGTGTTTATCAGTGAAAAAATGTTGACTTTGCTTGAGAATAAATGTTTTATAAAAGTTTGCAAGAGTTGTTTACATGTCTGGGTATTTCTACAGCCGAGCTAGTGTGAACGCTTGGAAACACATGGCCGTAATAGTTGGGAAAAAAACATATACTTCTTCAAAGTAATTATTATTGCAAATGTTGGTTATTTTTTATTTTCAATTTTGTTAAATTGAAGGTGCTTTTTTATGAGAGTGTGTGTAGGCTATATATGTATTTATATCCTGTGTATGAGTGTAGGCTCTCTCTCTCTCTCTCTCTCTCTCTCTCTCTCTCTCCTACTCTAAGAAAGCAAAACTCATTCAATTCAACAACTAGAGATTTGCATTGAGCTGCTAATTGCAGGAATCTGCTGAGTAAAATTAGGGTTGGAGTGAAAACTGACGGGAGTGTAGATCTCCGGGAACAGGGACGGAGGGCCCTGCTTAAATGTGTCACTAATAGAGATGCGTTTCACTGAGAAAAGTCTAAACAGCGACCTCTGCTGGTATATCATTTAACCTGCATCAATTCTTCAATTTTATTTTATTAAATTTCGGTCATGGTTTATCTTTCAGCGATAAACTGCGACAGTTTTTCTTTCTTTATTGCTCAGGTATCATTAAAAGTGACAATATCCATTTTAAATGATAAGCAGGACAACAGTAAGATACATACATGGAGCTGGCCTGTGGGGAAGACGGAAGATCTCTGCAAATACTGTACATTTTGAAAAGGTTCTTTGGAGGGAATGTTTGTTTTGCCTATGAAGACTCTGTTTAAATGTTTGCCATCTGGATCCCAAACACTGACCAGAGCCTGGGTCTTCAAGAAAATACTGCTTCAAATGCGCAGCAGTGTCATTACCGAGTCAATTTGAATTACTTTGAATAAGTCCACTTGAATGCGTGAAGGGACATTTTTGTTCTTGCATTCGTGTCTCATTCAGAGATTCTCCCTCCTTTTTGGCTTAATGTAATTTAACTTGAATGTCTTCTGGTGTTTTCTGAGTCACTAAGTATTCAGAAAGCAATCTGTTTTTACAGCAGAGGGGCACTTGATCTTGCCTCACATCACAGACCTGGTTCTTATTACAGACTGTGGACAAACGGACCTGCTCAGTCTCCGCTATCACAGCAGTCACAGGAACCCACACAAATTCCCACTCATCTGCTTTCATACAGCAGAGCTCTAACTGGGAGTGTGTGTGTGTGTGTGTGTGTGTGTGTGTGAGGGAAAAGGCTTCTCTCCTGCTAATTGAACGGGCATGGCCACATCAAACAGCCACGTTCCTCAATAGGACTTCAGTACTTTTTGTATTCCCTATCATTATTTCTGGCGGATATTTTACGTGCAAGGAAGCGTATTTGCAAGATTATATCGATACAAAAGCTAACCGAATGCCAGCTCCTCTCCTGGTTTCCGCTGCTCATGTATAAAGCATTTCCCCACTGTGGAAAATGAGTTACAGGTGACTCAACAACAATAATAGTGGTGATCTCAACTTTGTCAATAATACCCACCATGCAGAGGAGGAAATTAAGCATCATCTGAAGTTTGGATGTGTTTTAAGTGGAATGGAATCTAGAGTTGGAAACCTCTAGGAATATGAGCATGTCTGGACAGTCTGTAACTTCCCATTGTCTTCTAACTGAGTGATTTAAAACCATGTTTTAAAAGTAAAATGTGGGAGTACCCTCTTAGTTCGAGTATGGGCGCACCAGCTGCACAGAAGCGCTCGAGGAAAAGTGCTCAAGGCAGTTTGAACAGAAGTTTTTGATTTTCTTTTGTTATTTTTTTCTTTTTGAGCATGCTATTTATAAATTCTGGCACATACAGTTTCAAAGCAAATTTCTAAAGAGCCTGTCCTCCAACAAAATACGCCCGCAAGGGTCATTTGTCAAGCAGCTTATTACGACCTAAAGTTACGTTTAGGAGTTAAGCGACCTCTAGCGGTCATTTAAATAACTACAATCTGGTTTCCATCGTCAGCGTCGCCGTCAGTAAATCCCTAACCTAAACCTAATCCTAATTCTAACCCTTACCATAACCATAACCCCAACCCTAATCCTTACCCAAAGCGTTATTTTAAGTGTAAATATGACTGAAACTGTATCTGGAACTCAAACTGTAATTCCAACAGTACCTTCCTGCTGCCAGTAGGGGCGCGATTTTAAGAAACGCTCCTGTGGGTCGTAAATCAGAGTAAATGAGAATGAGAATAAACGACATATTTGAGCGAATGGTTGGAGGACAGGTTGTTTGTTTGAGAGTACTTAATTAAAGTTTACTTCATTTAAAGTTAAATAAGGACTGTTTATGCATTGTTTTTGTATATGGATAAATCTCCTGGCCAGGTCTTAGAGCAGTAATAACTAGAGGGCACTCATAGAGCGCATACCTCTGCCAGCAGGTTTTGATCCACTAGCACTTATAATCAGGTAGAGAATCTAGATCTGTGTCTGGATTGATCTGGAAATTTAGTAACCTCTTGCCATTCATACAGTCTAACTCCTCATAAATTTTTGTGGTGATTCGTTGAATGGATTTTGAGTAATCCTGCTGACAAACACACACACACACACACACACACACACACACAAATGATCACAATACCTCCTAGTGGAGGTAATTACAACCAGCAGCTACTCCATTCATCTGGATTAGGCATCAGCTAGGTCTGTCAGTGTGTTGTTCTCCAAAACCCCTTTCTACTTTGTGTAATTATTCGAGTCTTTTATTTTTTTCTCATTATCTGCTTCAGCATTGAGAGCAAACTATGGTTCATTTCCTCCTTTGTTTATTTTGAACAGTCTTTACTCTGAGTAAGTTTGATTTGCTGTATGGCAAACCCACCCCATGGCATACATTGTGAATAACTTAAACTATTTTCAGAAAGGGTTAAATAGACTATTTATTGAGTTATTTATTTGAATGGTTCAGCAAAAATCTTTTCTGTAAACATGTAGTCATTTTCAATTGTACAATCTCAACAGTGCATTTCCCCTTTGGGAGCTGTGTGAAGTCTAATAGCGTGTCATTAATTTGCATATTATCTTCAATTATAAAGGTGGAGAAATGCTGATGCTGCTTCCTTTCTCGGGTTATATAAATTACTTCAGCTGAAGCGTACATGAAACCCCACGAGACCCACTCTAAATTCAACTCAGGTCTGACAACCTCCAAAAGACTGACGGAGAATATTCATCGGTACATATGTTGAATACTAATAGAACTGTAAATACAAATACTGTTCCCGGAAATGTTAGATGTGGCTAAAATTAACGTGAATAGTAAATGACATAGATAAATAAATAAATATTAATGTGAATAATAAATGAAATAAATAAATAAATAAATGCACTAATGAGGTTGATGAAAGACTTCAGATCAATCTACTTGTTTTTGAATCATAATTCCATCTTTGTTCTCCGGAGCACAATGACTAGTTTATTCTGCATAGATAAATACAATTGTATTCCCCCCGTGCTCTCCATCTCACAGTCTCTCCCTCCCTCTCTCTATACCCGCTGCCCCCCCGTTCCCTCTCCTCGCACTTTCTCTCTCATTCCCTTTCCCTCACATACAGTGTAAAGAATTCAATTCCACCACAAGCCCTCAAACTACACATTTTCTCAGCAGTTCAGAAAAGAGAAAAGATTGGGCCATCAATCTGCTGCGCTCATATAGTCAGCCACGAGGATAAGCCCTGAGCTGCGCAAGATATCTAATACGGTCAGCGCGAGCCGCAGATCACATTATCCAACACCATTACCTCATCCTTTATCGTCAGCTTTTGATGTCTCTAGCTTATAATTAGCGGGAACAGTCGAGCTTACGCAAGTGCAGAGAGAAATGGCTGTTATGTTACGGCTCCCTCTGTTTAATAATTATCATCTTGCTATTTCCAATAGATGTATTGGGGTATGTGTATATGCGCGAGCAGAGCGACGAGAGAACTGTTACTTTCTCTAGAATTGTTATGTAAATTTGACCGAGTGTTATTGAAAAGGCGAGGTGCAATATTCCCATTTGTCTACTGAGACCCCTTATCGCAATCAAAAGAGCACACAATGTAAATGATAACGCCAGGCTTATCGGGATTAATTTTGGCATAAAATATTTTTATTGGAGGTATTTATCTTATATCGTCAGTGATGTTGTTGTGCCAGAATGTGTGTGTGTGTGTGTGTGAGAGAGAGAGAGAGAGAGAGAGAGAGAGAGAGAGAGAGAATGTGTGTGTGCGTGCTTGTGCACGCACACACGTGTCCTTTTGATGTATAACATGCTGGTATAAGCTCGAAAGCTCGTTCTGCCGTCTAAGGCTCAGCTGAAGCAAATTATTGATTGAACTTCTGCCCCAATGTTTAATATTTATTTAATTTCCTCTAAATCAAATTTACATGCCCATTCATATATTTATGTCCTTATCATCATGTCGTTCTGAGATTTTGGTGTGAACTTGAATAACCTTGTGCAAGAGTAAAATACTTGGAATGAACAGCATATTGAACTTATAAATCGCAACAGACATTAATTTTCGTTAAAAGCATGTCAGGAACGGCCCTTACCCCTACTGTCTCGCTTATTAAATCTGCTCGCAAGTCGCACTTGACTTGATTACTTTGCATTTTCGTCACTCGAGCGGGTTATAATCGCTACTTTTTCACTTTCTTGCTTATTGCAGCCTAGGATAATGAAAAGATGTGCAAAAATCACGTGACGCAATCGAATAAAAAAAAAGTCCACGAGCAGTTCTTTAAAAGTATCAAGGAAATCGATTTCTTAGAAGCACGCGCATTCGCTTTCAGCTCGCTGTACATTCGGTACTCCCTCGTGACTTCAGACAACACATTGCATAAGGTATAAAAATAGCCCTCATGACTACCGCAATGCATTCGGGGGTAGCTACTGTAATAAACAGGTTCCAGTCTTCGTTTTGTCATTCCAATTCATCTGCATTATAGCAGGCTCCAACACTGCATGGTATTCACGCCGATATATAAAACAGTGGGGTTATGTAAGCTACCCATAAGTAATTTTAGTTTTCATCATAGCCTAAATTAAATGGGCGGTGCATTACCCGTCTGGCTGTGGCTGGCTCTCTGTCTCCATATTCCACTAAACATTTGCAGTTTTATTTTTTGCATTTGTTAACTCCCTACAGTAAATCCTACTGATACTGCAAAAGGAACCCCCCCCAAAAAAAGCGGGAGACTTAATTGCAAATGAAATATTTGTTGTTTACGTTATGGCAGTAATCTGACGTTGTTTGCTTTTTGTGTTTTTTCAAGCATAGGTTATTTGACCCATTCACAGCAGAAATACTCTCTTGAAGTGATCATTTAGTCTATATCTGTATTAATATACTGCTGATCACCTTCGCACACGAAAAGCCAGTGAAAGCGTTTTGAGCATTAACTGATTTATTGAAGTCAAATATTTGGGCTCATAGCCCTGAACAAAGTAAAACTGCCCAAATTGTTACAGTACACGCGCATTAACTCGGAAAAAAGGAAGAGCGCCCCCGAATCTCTGCAGGAAATGTTCTTTCTATTATACATACAGTCGTCCTCTACACAGGTCCTGCATGATATATATTCCCTCAATAACGTCACTTTAAATAACAAAGCAACAATTGAATTTATTTTAATTATTGCGAAAGCATATAAACGCGCAAACATCCGCACTCTTTTTCTTGAAGCAAAATTTCGTCAGGAAGGGGCTACTTTCATTTCACGCCTGAATCGATACAGAATAAATGAATGAAGAAATGTATGTTCCCTCAGTAATTTCAATGTACTGTCAACGATACGCGAACGGTCTGAAAACGAGTTCATAGTTTTAAACGGCATACAAAAATACTAAATAGATATAATATTGTTCTCATTTTGGAACTATTTCTCAAGTGCTGTCTTAAATTCATATTCAGGGTGTAACGTCTGTAGCGGAGGAAAGATTTTATCCTTCCAGGACCGTTGGCAATCCATTCAAGCCAACAAGTTTGGAGAGAATGTTGTGTTTAATCAATTCAGAACGCCGAGATGGAGCCGCATTCACTTAAGGTAATAGCGATTCTCTTTATATCATTTTGATAAATTTATATCGTGAATATTACACCTGCGTTTTCATAAAAGCAGTAGTGGTCTAAATTTAAAAATTCTGGAATCACCAATAAACTTTTATCACAAAAATGCTGTGTTGGCAAACATTATATATTGTTTCATTATTGTAAAGAATACGAACACGTCTCTCTCTTGTTTCTTGAATTTTTGCCCCTCATTCATTTTGTTCTCACTCAGTTGGTTGCAATCCTATGATGCTGTGTTTATTGAAAGTAAATGTGATAATTTATTGAATTAATTTAATATCGTTTATTATCGTTTCCGCAGTGGGTCGGCTCCCCTTGTGGTTTGCACGGACCTTATGTGTTCTACAAGGCATTTAAATTTCACCTTGAAGGCAAACCAAGAATTCTGTCCCTGGGCGACTTCTTCTTTGTGAGATGTAAACCGGGGGATCCAATCTGCATAGCAGAGCTCCAGCTGCTATGGGAAGAAAGGACAACCAAGCAACTCTTATCGAGCTCTAAACTTTATTTTCTGCCAGAGGACACTCCCCAGGGAAGATCTGTCAGTCACGGAGAGGTGATTACGCATGTCTCAGTGTTTATTCATAGATTGAGTGAAAATGTTAACATTATTGCTTGAATGGGATTTGGCCATCATTTCGACGTTGTCAATGTGGATGTATGACATATTTGTAGCTATCGAGTCTACTCTGAATTAGGAATGACGTAAAGTCATACAGCAGCCTGCTTCGCTTTATCAGTGTATCAGTCAATCGAGCTTCAACAATCGTAATGAACTTAGCTTCCCTTGATATCATTTGAGTAAGTGGGGGAAATGGCACAAACCGCTAGCTGGTTTGTTCAGCTGGAACCGTACATTTACCGGTCTATTACGATTAGATGCCGTGGAAGAGCAGGCTACTGCCGTCTAGATAATGTTTAGAAGTGGAGTTATTGAAATCATGTGTCGTCGGATGAAAAGCTCTATTGTGTAAAATAGAGCGGAAATTACGAAATGGCGGATAATGTAATAAAAAATAAGCCGCCACGTTAGCAATCAACGTAATAAAATGATGCATGACATTTACGGTAATTGCCCACTCTCAAGCCCCTGGCTGGATCTGCTCGGGCGTAGGTTTAAGTAGACAGGCAGCCAACCAGCACCAACATGTTTGACAGTCAGCAAAATATTCGCGCTTAACCCATAAAACATGATCTGTCAGTTTTTATGTACGACTTCATATGGTTACCATGTAATCTTGGAGACGAAAATTGTATGGCTTCAGTCTACGAGTGGCTATCGTAAACGGTAATTCTCAATGTAAGCATTAAACTGATTTCAGTCTGCAACGATTAATACTGGCTATCTGATAACGGCGGCTTGATTCTGCGCTTTAAACGGACAATGACATTTATGAAGGTTATTGTGTACAATCGCTGCAACACCACCCCCCCCAGCCAATACACGCTTGCGTTAATAAAAGAGTATTATGTCCTGATGTCAGCTGGTCTGGATATGTAGCATCTGAATGGTCTGTTTCGACGTGAAATATCGGTTTTACATCTGACGATTTTTTTTACGTCGGAAACTGAATGTAAGCGTCAGAATTTCTCTGAGACAATATATGTAAACATATTTAAGTTATTAGTCTGTTTTGCGACTTTTTTTGTTGGCTTGCTAAGTTTTGATGGAAGCGCTAAAACTCAAAATATGTTTTTCATAAGGGGGAACGCAACAGTTAACAAGTGCGAGGAGTCTTGGTAAAGTGTGAATAATGAAATTATGCTGAACAAAAAAGTAGCGTCTTGTAATATACGTTTAGATGGGAATGTTTTGTGCGTCGAACGTATATGCAGCAGTAATCGTAAAATAATCTGTATTAGCTGCTGTTATTTCGAGTTTTTATTCTCTCCACCCCTCCCCCTTGCGTGACGATATGAATGATTTGGTTTCCGAAAGCGAAAGATTTGCGTGACTCATGATGAAAGTGACATTCCCTCTCTGATTTTGGCTGGTTATTTGGCTCGTACTTTACAATGTATTGAAGGGTTGTCTGAATTGACCGCATATTAACCCCATGAGCACATGGATGTTAGTTGAATGTTTACTCGATGTTGTAACATTACCACTGTGTGAGAACGAAGACAGGATTACACATCACCCAAAGTGTCATATGCGGCCTAAATTATACAGCTTTTAAATGATTGTGCCCTGTGCCAAATAAAGAACATAGTCATATCACTGGAGTGACCTAAATGCTGATAATAGGCATTATTGGCAGCTGTTTTGTCTCTTCAGTTACTGGCTTTCATGCTACTCGTGTACGAAGTACCCAGATAATATTACAAAAATGCCATTTACCAGTGCAGGGATAACTGCTTACCATTCTCTCAAAATGCAGTTGTATTCTGGCATATTATGCGGACTAATTTGAGTGCTTAGTGCAATTTTGAGACAAAAGCATGTGGTTCTGTTTTGTTAATCGCCTGCATATTTTCAAAACAAAAAAAAAAGGTTCTCTGACTCTTTCTACAAAGCGTGGATGCTATTTTTTTGGACATGACCCCTATAGTTTGGAAAATTGCTAATGCTGATTACTGCAAGCTGCCAGCAGATTTTATTGGCCTTTCTGTTACTGCTGCCCCAATGGGAGAGAGGGAGGAGGGGAGAGAGGTGGAGGAGGGAAGTAGAGTGAGATGGGAAGAATGTGGATAAGAGGAGGATGGAGGAGAGAAGGAAAGAGGGGAGAGAGGGTGGGGACAAAGAAAATACAGAACATGTTTATCTCCTCTCATTAATTTCAGAGCTTTATTGCTTGCTATAGCTGTAATCCAAACACCAGAAATCTCCATCAGCTTTGACCTTGAATGTGTGCTGGCAGAAGTGTAAATTCCAGCTTCAGGAAGTTAAATTCCTCCCAGGGTTGTGGTCCAGCTGCTACTGTTTATTCATCCCATCCACACAATACTTCTATCGGAGGGTTGAATATATCGGTGAAATCCGTTTTCTGTGTTCAGGGGTGGAAGTAACTCATGGCATGACTTTCTAACCCCTGGATTTCCCACCTGTTAGAGCTTATTCTATCACAGGGGTGCCAAACTTTGGTCCTGTAGAGCCGCAAGATGTGCTGCTGTTTGTTCTCATCGCCCAATTAGACCTGAGAAAAGAAACCAGGGGATGAACTATGAAGCAAGTTCAACAATAGTCAGGCCTTCATTTGCATACCTGTCTTGACAAACTCTTAAGTTGCAATCAGAGATATGATTAGGTTCCAGTGGCTAAGTTAAAAGAGAGCTACCTTTGCCACATTGAAAACCCTTGTTTTAGACTTAATGTACCTCACTAACCTGTGGATCTCGCTTGGCTAACTTTGCAAACATCTGTTCATTCTGTTCAATTAAATGCTGAGTAACAACAAAAACCAGCTAACACTGTGACTCTCCAGAATCAGGCTCGGCTAACTCTTTTCTGTCAGTTCATTGGGTCAGTGTTTCATTTAAGAATTTAGCATAGTCCACATAGGACTGTCATGTATTTAATTTTGGTAAAATTCTCTACGTTTGTTCACCTCCTCAGTTGTAAATGGGTTTTTTATTGTTAATTTTTTCTTTGCTGCATGGCCAGCCTTGATTGCACTTTGAATGGGGTCATCAATTGTCATGATGCTAATTGGCTCATTATAGCGCACTTGATCATTCAGATTGAATAAAAATGTGTTATTATGCAGGAGGCACTTGAGATGTAATTAGTCCAGGAAGTAAAATTCGCTGTCGAGGATGTTATTGGTATTTCTTTCGGCAAGCTAGCTGTGACAAATCGCCTCAAGATTTGGGGGGATGAGGTGGGGGTGACCCGACACCCTACTCTAAAAAAAAGAAAACATGTATCTTTGTCCCCCACATATATTCTGTGCTAAATATCATGGAAGTGTCCTCAAATGGCAGAAATTCCCCTATGGACCCTTAAAAGCACTGAACTGCCCCCTCAATTTTAAAATGCACTCCTGTGCCCTTGGCATTGAGTAAGGAGATTTGTGTCCACAGCTTGGAGTCAATCTTGCAGCAGTGCCCACATAGAAAGAATCTATATGAACATATATGTGCATATATGCAACCTATATGCCGCATATATACAGCTTATATGCGCATATATGCCGCATATAGGCCAAATTCAGGTACATATATGTGCTTACAGAGGGCGTATAGGTCTCCTATATAGCTCATATACCCAGTGGCAGGTTCTGTTTGTCATACCTATTGTATAGCTCATATCTCACTTTTGCAACTGTCATACATGATGCCTAGCTCATATTTTTATTCTCAAGGTAATATCTGCATATTAGTCCAAAGTCCCTCACAGAAATAACAAGAATTTCACGCAATAACTTATTAATTGCATGAGAACATGTGAAAATGGCATCACATTTGATCCTAAATACATGTTGACATGTGACAACAGCATGTTATGTGTAAACCAGTCATTATTAACTATGGCAAGTGAGAGGAGACAAAAAGCTCTGATATCAACACAAATATCTAATACTATTTGTTACATTTTTTTTCCTGAAACATTAACAATAACACGGTCATCAATTCTTTCTTGACCATACTTATTTCCATTCTATGAAGATTGAGTTGTGTATTGTGGAAGAGAAGGAAATGTATAAAAACAAATTGGTTTGATTATGTTTTTTTCATCAATTAAGCATTTTTTCAAGTTTAAGTCACTGCCAGATTCACCACATTAGATAAAATTGGATTCACATCATTACAGCTCATACACATCCACTGAAAGGTTATACACTAAACTGTTACATCCACCAAATGGCAATGTTTTCTATCTTGTCTGTTATGCAGTTTCTGGATGATTATGGCTCCGAGGTCCTTAGTCTAAAGTGTAACAAAATAAAACAAAAATAACAAAATAATAATACACAGATGAACATACATTCAAGTAAACATGCCTTTCAAAAGTCATTTTCATCCCCACATCTATTTGAGCATTTCACTGTGGTTAATGAATTTGAAGACAAAGTCTACATTTCTGTTCACAGTTTTAATGAACAGACACTTATCTTTTATCTGAGATGCCTGTGTAGCAACTAAAGGTCCCAGACTTTTTCCTACAGGGATGAAATAAAAAGGATTCTTAAATTCCCACACGGAAAGAACCTATATAAACATATAGGTTTTAATCCCTGCCCAGTGGTCTGCAGCTCTTTTCAGAAGTAGCATGCAATTGGCCAATGCGCTACAGGGATGCAAATTGCGAAGGGCCTGCTGGGAAGGGTTATGTAGATTAGAGTTCCCCTAGGCGCGTCCTGTTGGGCAGACGGGCGCTCATAAATTAGATTCTGGCTTTAGTGTGGAAAGATTTCTTCGCTCGCATCCTGAATTTGTGAGGTTGTAGATGTAAGTATTTAAACAATAACTATGAACAAGTGCAGGCTTCGGAGAGGAACCACTAATTGATAACATTTGCATGGATTGTGAACAGGAGGTCGTAAAACGTGGAAAAAGCCTAACCACTTGTACATAGTTCCTTACTTGGGTATCTCAGCTTCGAGAGCGATTGGAAATGCCAAAACCAAAAAAAAAATTTTAGTTTTAATATAGGGCCACATATAGGTTTCGCATATATGTGACATATAGGTTCATAGATGTACCTATAATATATGAAAACGGCCAATTTTATGTATGTCACATATATGCGAAACCTATATCTGGCCCTATATTAAAACCTATATGTTTATAAAGGTTCTTTCCGTGTGGGTGATGGCCTGAAAGGTGGTGCGTCTGCAAAGATACAAGTCTCTTAGTAGTCATCTAACAGAATTTATTGCCAGCTTGTGTGTCTATTGTTGCCTAGCTTTGCAAAGACCTCCCTCAGTTAGTGGAACATCTTTTAATAACGCAGTAATGGTGTTTGTATACAGTGATTCTGTGCTGTAAAAGGGTCACTAATGAAGTGTCCATGGTATCATATGTCTATTTGGCAGGGGTAAACTAGTTTTGGTGATCTTGAAGGGTTGCCAGGTGACTGGAACACACTCATTGGTAGGTATCTGGGGACGACTTCTCAGCGCTCCTGAGATAGATCAAATTTTGAAATTTCTTACAAATTTTCAAAACATTACCTCACTGCATCTGTTAACTTGCCTGTGGATTCATAACTTGACTCTTCCCCTTTGATTTGTCAAATCAACTATAATCAGGCAGCCTTATTAACTTGCCTGGCAAGTTCTGATAGATTAAAATTAGTGGATTGATTTGATGGGGAAATTCTGCCCATTATTCAGGACTCAGTGGGGAGGAATGCAGATTAATTGGTAAAAACATGTTATCACCTGCTTGTGTCAAACACCCCTTGAATCTAATGTGAACATTTACAGTCTTATTGAATTTAGTGGTGCTTTGGCTCGTACTTTGCTGATACTATATCCTTGAATTACTTTCAGGGATATTATAGATCCACTCTGACCGCTGCTGCTGATCCTCCATGTCAACACAGGATTTTAACCGTTTTAATTGGAGTGTTTCAAAATTCGGTTTAGACATTTATAGCCACCAGAGGAAGAACCTCTGGCCAACTCAAGGTCTGGTTTTAAATGACCAGCATGGTCAGTTAGTCAGTGTTCATGTGAATGAAATCAGCCCCACCCATTAACAGGAAGAAAATAAAATATTTCCTGGTGCATAAAGTTATATTGAATGTAATCATTCTTCGTTAAATCACTTATTAATTATCACCAATATTTCTTCCTTGATGCAGAATGTAAAATAAATACTGTGTAATATTGTCATTTTTTTCTATTGCTTTTAAGTGAGTCAGTCTTCCTGGAATTGGTTTCCTGAAACCCAATACTCCCTTGTACTGCAAGGCATATGCAGAACATTTCAAAGAAGCCAAAAGCATATGAAATATAATCATACAGTTGAATTTGCGCATTTGGGAATAATGAGAGCTGGTATATGTTTTCAGACGACTTTCATGCACTAGATTTAGGTGATATCATTTCCTTTCTGATGCGTCATTATCATTTATTAAGTGAAAGAGCCTTGACAGGAACCACTACGGCCCTGGGGTGAGGTTTCTCTGGCTGTCTGCCTATAGTGGAGCTTAATGGCCGGTGTAAGCCTGTAGAGCACAACATTAACCTTACCCCTGATAACACGTGCTTGTGTTTATTTCGCCCAAGTGACTGTCCAGGCAAAATGACTATTCTGTTACTGAGCAAGCAAGAATTATTTTCTTTTACAGGAAACAACATAGTGGATTGTAATGATTGATGCTTATTTTTGTTTGAGTATCTTATCAGCTTTTTGTGACTTCAAGAACAAAAACAATAAAATTGATGAATGTAAGTCTCGAATTTTGAGACACATGATGCGAAGTTTGATACTGTTAAGGGATATGTCAGGGTACGTATTGGCAGGCAATGGTGGTTTCCTCGTTAGTGTTTAAAAAATAGGTACTCAATGACTACATGTGTCTACAGTGGATTGGTAGTTCACTGCAGGTTTGGACGTTTTACTTATGGATTTATGGACATACGACTCGATAGCATTGCGTCTACTTGCGCATGCATAGTAGACACAAAAATCTTAAATTAATTAATATTTGGACTGTGGTCCTTTTAAGGAGCTATAGTTTTTCTATGGTTCAATCAATACTCATATCAATGTCTCTCTGCTATTTATGCCCTTTAAAGCAATATTTTTATCTCCGCCAAGGAGTTTATATTTTTACCCCTGATTGTTTGTTTGCCTGTCTGTCCGTCCGTCCGTCTTTCTGTCAGCTTGATAGCTCAAAAAGTTATGATCAGTTTGGCACGAAATTTGGCTGGATGAGAGGTGGTAGTCCAAGGAAGAGTTGATTTGAGTTTGGAAGTGATCCAGAACATATTCTGTAACCAAAAGAACAGATTTATGGCGTGGCGAGGTATGCGCTCTTCCGAATGCCCTCTCGTCACAACTTTGAATATGGGGCTTAATGTGCGTTTGCGAATCTGTACAATACATTCTGCATTTGACTCACCGAGATTCCATACCTCTGTGACGAAAAGTGGTGTTTGTAATTTGTCATGGCAATATACTGTACTGTACGTATGTGGTGAAATAGCGTAATAATGGCCTGCTGTTTAATAGATTACCTCCTGGTTTCTCTCCTGATGTTTCTGTTTACTGTCCCATTTAGAATTACAGCCATTTTAATATCAGGGCTGAGTTGTGCTGCTGAATTTCAATTGGCTTTAATGTAATTGAGTGGACTCGGAAAAGTGAGCAGTCTTTAATTAGTGTTTTTTTCCCACCCGCTTTTTATCCTGAATTATACAGCTGCAAGTCAAGGGTGCTGTCACTCCAATAATGTTATTATGTAAAAAATTTGTAGCTTGAGTCCAGATCTATATTTTATGGTTTGTCGATGGCCCATGTGCTTTTAAATATATGATATTTATAGTTTACATGAGATGTAAACTATGTAAACTCTCTTATGGCCTTTTTTAACATAAGGTACAAATTCTTTCACGTTATACTAATGACCGCGTCGAAGCGCTGTCGCCTTCGGAGTGTTCCTAAAATTAGACACAAGTGGCAAATCTTAATAGCCATGTGTACTTCATATGGACCATATGCTGTCAACTGCAGGATAAACGCCTCAGACAATGGCTATAGTTCGAAAGGGGGTAGGAAAAAAATACAAGCCTAACCGCTCCTTCAATGGAGTGTGAAAATTGCCCTTCAGCAAGTTTCTTTCGTATTAGAAGGAATGTAAATTATTCACAGATTTTGTCATTACCCACATTGTGATCACTGCATACTGCAGTTTTCTTGTTAAAATGCAAACGACCCCAGAACCCATGAGATCTTGATGGGAATGTGCTCCTTTCCTGTGTTTATTACACAGAGAGGATCATGCACCATGCATTTACAAACAAAACACGTGAAGCATTTACTCTGTGTAATTGAATAGCTGTGAATAATTTAATGCATCCTTGTCACAGGCGTAGAAGCCACATGCAATTCATAGATTTGTATTGAACCACATGGGTATTACTCAAAAGGTTCATTTCTGCATGAGTCTGACTGTGCTTTATCAGAATGAGATGTTGTAGGAAAGATATTTCTTTCAAGCTTTGCAAGGTCCCTCTTAATCACAACCAGAGGCCACTCTGTGCTGTGTGATGTGGACCTTTCAAAACGGAGTTAGTCAATGCAAATGGATGTGAAGTTAAAAAAAAAAAAAAAAACGGAAATATGAAAGAGTTTTATAAATGAAGTGCATATAGAAAATGAAAGTATTTTGCAGGTAGACTGTTTGAAACCTGGGAACCTGGTTTTTTAACCTGAGTTAAAAAGAGGAATATGAAAATTGAAACTAAATTGTGTTCTTCGGAGAACCTTAAAATCAAGCCAATCAAGATAATCTGATGAGAATAAGAATAAATGCATAATAAATTAATGAATAAATAAATAAGTAAAAACATACAGTTTATTTATTCATGTATTTAAAGTTGTTTTAACCAAGAAGGCCTCATTGAGATTAAAAGTTGCCTTCACGAGAGTGTCTTGGCCAAGACAGGCAGTAGCACAATTAGCGCATTACAGAAATACAACACATTACAGTAACAGGCACACACAATAACCATAATAATAATAATATATGTAAAATAAATTATATTTAGTCATATATCTGCACAGTATGCTGTGTAAAAATATCAATAGAAACTACATCCTCATTGGTATATTTATTCTGTGGTATTATTTATTTGAGAATACGTGAACACTTGCTTATCAGCACAGCTGACTTTGCTAAATGCCATCCTCTGGTTGTGTCTTATTACCGTTGGGCATATTCAGAATATCCCACATGCAAAAATCAGCTGTGACCTCATCTTCAGGATTAGCCGAGAGGAAAAAAAATCACTGAAACATTAGTTCTTGACCACTGTTGTGATGCACTACTGTATGTTCTGCTGCTAGCTCAGTACTTCGCTAACTTCTGATAATCTCATAGATGTAGCTTAGTGAGTATGGCATTGGATAGGGTATCGGGCGGTTAGTGGTTTACACCCCACTGCAACCACAATAATGGCAGTGCAGCATTTAGGCCCTTAACCCCACACTCCTCTGGGAGACATGGGCCCCTGCTTTGTCTAATCAACTGTTAGAAATTGAGGACGAAAGTGTCCCCCTGATATTGTAGAATAAGTAATAATATGCGTTATACATGTGTATTGAAATCACGTGCTATATGTTGTCTTTGTGCTGTTACAATCATCTTAAGTAAGTGAGGACTGAGATCATTGTCGGGCCAATCTGATGGTTTCTTGGTTCATTTTGTGTAGAACAAATTCAACGGCTAACATTGACATGGACACACGCTGTTTTCAAGCTTTGTGTCAAACTATGTCACCAACAGTTTGCAGGATTCGTGGAATGATTTTATTAATTACTGCAATGTTCAAACTACATTTTGAAGAGAACAGAGTATTTGCCATTATTTGTCAATCAAAGTCTGTGAAAGCACTGTCCATTCTGTAGTAGAAAAAGGCATTAAGAGCAGTTTGGCAAATGGGAACAATCTGAAAGGGTTTTTTTTTTTTTTGAAACACTAATGAAATCTGAATGAAATCTGTCCTTTTTTTTAATCAGGATGCACTGGCATGACAATCGTGCTATGATTCATACACTCAATGTTCAACTTTGAATATTCATTCTTGTGCTTCAGTGGAGGATTTTAAATTACCACATTGCCAAGTGTGCAGTTTTCCTGATTCACTAATGTATGGTAATTGTATTTTGATGTAACCCAACTGTTTCTCTGGTGCTTCGCGGCGTTATTATAACATCATTATCGTCGATCAGTCGCACAGTTTCTTTGGAAGCCTTCACCTTAGTGGTGCTCTTCATTATATTAATGCAAAGAGAGCCATTAGATGAAATAACCATCTGTGTGTCATTCTCAACCGAATGCAAATACATCTCAGCCAAAACAGTATTTTGTTTAACTCCTACTCCCATTTGTAAATGTTCTACATTGCATTTGGCCTGTCATCAATGACATTTGAATTTTGGCTCACTAACAGTTCTGTTTTTTTGATCATCTTTGCTTAAACAACCACATGTGGTAGGTATTTGTATTTGTTTTGGCAGCTGTCGCTGAAGGATGTTTGATACAGCACCTTGAGCTAATAGAATGACGTTTTTTGGAACATGGCTAAAACCGACATTAATCAGGTGTGGATAATCATGTCCTGGGATTTCAAAATGTGTCAAGCATGCATATAGTCTTTTCATGTATCTGCATGGAATTAATGTGCCATCTATAATCTTTTTTCTTTATGATGCCTCTTTATAGTGGGGTTGGCATGAAGGAGATTAGCAGCTGAATTATTTGGAAAATTAACTTGCCTGCCAGATCAAATGAGTTTCTGAGGTAACGCTTGCGAAGAGCGTTTCCTGATGCTCATTTGTTTGGTGGAGCCTTTGGGGTTTCTAGGCCAAATCTCTGGAGGAAGCATCTTCATTATAACGCAGCATCATTTTAAAGAGGGAGTGTCATATTTCCTGTACAGAATAGGAAAAGGGAAGTGGTGTTTGGGGTGCCAGTTTGGGGGAGGAACTGGAGCCGCATCGCACCTGCCTCACTTCCACCATCTCACCCACACTGTGCCACATCTGTTGTTATGACCAGCGTTTCACGTTTAAAAGGGAGATAAGACCAACAACACTGATTTCAAATTAACCTGAATGTGATCAACAACACTGAACTGCTGACAATCATTTAATGCCCCTTTTCTGCGTAATTCCACTGTGTTCATAAAATTTATTCCGAAGTAAGTTAAAGTAGCCTGTCAGATAAGTTCACAGATTTTGTGTGAAAGCCAGTTCTGCATTACATTATTCTGTTACCTGTATCAATTTAGTCATTGAATACTGTGATTAGTTGTTTGAATTGGGTGTCATGATGCTGGCCTAAATTGGAAACCTGCACCTACAGTGGAGGTTTTCAAATAAGAATAGAAAATCTGGTGTAGTCATTTCTCTTTTGAAAGCTATAACACTAAAGCACAAGTGATCACATTTAATTTTAATGGCGCTAGTATTGTACATCTACAATTTGCCGACCTGAAGGCCAAGCTGTGAGCGAGTGGTCGAGTAGTCAATACCTTTACTGGTCGTTTTCCTGCCTTGCATAACAGGTGCCCCCTAATGAACATATGTCTAGGCAAATTTCAG
Source organism: Gymnothorax javanicus (assembly GCA_029692085.1). Lineage (NCBI taxonomy): Eukaryota > Metazoa > Chordata > Actinopteri > Anguilliformes > Muraenidae > Gymnothorax > Gymnothorax javanicus. The sequence goes on along the minus strand of CM056208.1, from coordinate 40,419,659 downwards.
AACCATTTTACAGAACTAGCTTGCATGAAATTAGCACGTAGTCACGTAGTGATACACTACACCAAAGTTTCTGTGAGCTTCTGAATTGCTGGTTCCTTCTGCGTTGTGTGTGGCAACAATTTAGTACAATTCAAATAATGATAAGAAATCTAGGAACTGAAACAAGTGGTTCTTTATGAACTATAGACCTTGGTTGAACTCAATTTTTGTAGTTCTGTCTTAGTTACTATGTTACTATGAAGACATTTACATGGACAAGTAGAAAATTAGTCATAGCAGATTATTTTATTTTGTTGTCCTTAACCCCTTTGTGCAGATGTAGACTCTCGCAGACATAAACTGCAAATTTAAGCACGTAGTTATACTACTCGATCACTAGATGGCTCCCCCGGATGAGTTATTGAATATTCAAAAGCAAGCCGAGCTCGAACACAGTTTAGAATATGGAAGAGTTCACTCCCATTCCTATTTTTCAGGAGTTGCATGAATTAAACTCCTCAGCTAAGCCTGATGTGCAGACTGCTCAATATACTTGCCCATAGTATCTATCCAGCAGTTTAAAAAAAAATCTCTTGCCACAGAAAAAAATCATTGTCTTCTGTAGCAACCACTTCAGCTACAGTGTCCCAATCGTATTCCAATTAAGTAGTTTAAAAAATCAGTTTTCTGAAGCAAAAAATTTGCCATGGTATTGCTACTATGTCACTCTCAGATCAATTATGGTCATCAGATATTAAAAACGCGTAATTTCCTACCGTGGATTTACACGTAGATTTGTCTGTCGAAGAATTCAGCTCTCTTTTAGAGCCTAATGCAAGATCTCACGGAAATACAATCACATCAATGGTTATTTCAATGGTGTCTGCGTAACAGCAAAGCTGTAGTACACGCCCGCGTGAAACTATCCGATTGATTGATACGATTTTTATCCAATTCCAGACAGTGTAAGCTTTCCTCACTAATTGAAAGACATTGATTAGACCCTCAGAAATGTATTGAACCACTTGGGTAAAGAGAAGTTGGGTTGTATTCTCAACTTTGCGCAGCTGTGAATGACGCGATTGCATGGGAAAAAAAGACTTCCAGAAACAAGCCTGGAGTGTTGAGCTTATATTTAAGGGATGAAAATGTGATTCTGAGATAGAAAATGGCAATTATACTGAATGGAGCAGACTGGGGGAGCAACTGGAGGAGCAATTGTGAGTAAACTTGTATTTTTTTGGTGTAGTAAAACTTTCTTTTTTGCATGTACTTCTAGCCAGCTAGCTAACTAGCCAGCTATTTCTTATTTTCGGTTTACCACCATGATCACAGAGCTAGTTTGTCACATTGGGTAACAAGAGTAGTCGATACTGCAATGAGCTGCCATTTTACTTAGTGGTGGTCTGTTTTAGAATTTATGTTGCAGCGTCTAAAAAATACACAAGGTGGAAAACATTCTGAAAAGCAGATGAATAGGAATGTGAGATATGAATTGTCACAGTCACACTAAATGGCGTGGCAATGGCAATCGTGTTCATACAAATCTGTGCTGTTTAATGGCCATTTAAATTTCAAAATGCAGCAATCAAACATGCTGTCTCGATAAACAGCTCTACTCATTCAACTTAGAGAGTAAACGAATCCACCATTTGATTACTAATCAAGCAAAGTAAACGGGAACAGGTTTACTTTTCTTAGAGTTGCCTAATTGGTTAATAGGAGACGATTCTGTAGTCCTTTACTTGGCTCTGTGCTGCATGTCGCCAAAAAATACTGATGTCAGTCAAGTTTTTTTTCCGGAAGCATTTCCTATGCCCTTTGATGTTTGGCACTTTCGTTCAACCTGCGTTGGGTTTAATGAAAGAAAAGGGAAAGCTCAGATGTTCGCCCCATGGCAGCAGGTGGTGGTACTATGCCTTAAAAAAACTACGGATCATAATTGTTACAGCCCTAGTTGAGCCACATTCGTCCTCTATATGAAGCTTAAATCTTGAATTATAAAGCAATAAATTGGGTAACCCATAAATAGCCAAATTTGGCTTCTGCGCGAAGGGGTTAATATTGCTACTTGGTACAAGCTACATAGATAAAATTCATTTTCTTCTTACAATTCACCAAAATTCACACTATTTCAGTCAGGTTAGACGGGATTAAGTATTCTGGCTAAGGTTGAAGCCGAAATCCTGAGCATGTGCACGTAACAAAAACTGAAAAATATGTCCATCTCGACCAGTATTTCTGCTAATTATGACTGAAGTCTTCAAACCTTTTCTGTATGGCTGAAAATGAGACAAGATTGCCAATGAGTTAACATGTTCAGACTTATTTCAACATTTACTAACTGTGTAAAGAAAATCCAATCGTAAATAATGCTTGACCTAAACATCTTTTTTTGCTTGAAAGAAAAAAAGATTTGAAGTTGCATCTGTAAGGCGTAAACACCAAAGCCGCGCATGTTAGCAGTCTACATCGGTAGCTCACCTCTTGGTTATCCTAACGCCTGACCTGCGTCCCTTGCAGGATGAGATCTTGGCCGTGTCGGAGAAGGTTATTGTGAAGTTGGATAACCTGGTGAGATGGACAGTGGTGGACGCATCGCAGTGGAGCAGAGGCCTGAAGGCAGTGCCTCTGAAACCGTCTGTCCTCAAGGAGCTGGGGAAAAATGGCCGCCGTGAAGCTCTACACAGATACTGCGAATCCACCCTCAACGGTGGCCTCAACTTCAGGGATGTCTTAAAGGAAAAGGCCCAACTAGGTAAGCCTTAACATGCATCTCTTTCACTGAACATCGGTCTGCTCGAGGCAAAAAAAAAAAAAAAAACAATAGCCACTCAGTCAAGATTTACACAATGGCAATGCTGTTACCAGGGAAAATTTGTTGATAATTTTGGTGAGAACCTTATACTGCATTGCTTTGCCCGCTGTCATGTTTGTAACGATTTTTAGGTCGGGCTGCCTTGAATCTCTGATAGTCTTGAATTAATCTCTGCTAGTCTTGAATTCAGTTTTAGTACAGCGGTTAGCGTGGTTGACTTTCACCTGGAAAACCTGTGTTGGTTGCCACAACGCTTATTGACCAGTACCATTTTCAGTGTGGTGGTAAACACAGCGGCCTCTTTCTCAGGGAACCCAAGCTTACGCCAGGCTTGATCATCGGTCCTCAATGTCCTTGGCTATTCCTTTATTGCTATAAGGAGACACAGTGGTACAGTTGATGAAACCTCTCATCTCTCAGTGAGGAGTGGGGTTTGAGTCCTACTTCTGACCTTTCTGTGTGGAGTTTACGTGTTCTCCTCGTGTTCGCTTGGGTCTTCTACGGGTACTCCGGTTTCCTCCCACAGCCCAAAAACATGCATGCTGGGTTAATTGGAGACTTCAATTTGCCCACAGGAATGTGTCTGTCTGAGAGAATGGAGTGTGATCCTTGTGATGAATTGATAAAACTGTCCAGAGAGTGTTCCTGCCTCCCACCTATTGTACGATGGGACTGGCGCCAGCCCTCCCCTCCTGACCTTGACCAGGAGCTGATGACCTTTTCATGCCGAAAGGTTTCCCTCTTTATTTTTATTTTCTGTCATAGTGTGACTCAGGAATGAGGAACTGAAGCACTGTTTCCATTTTGAGGAAACTTCACTTTGGTGCTTTAGGCTGTGATTAAAGGAATTGCACACTATGAAGTGAGGTTAAAAACAAAAGAACCCCCATTTATTCAGCTTTTCAACATGCTTGAGTTTCTGCCAAGTCCTTCCCAGCTCCATGTAAACGACTGTGAATGTTAAGTTTATTGTCTCGTAAATGGGTTGTTTTCCCTGGTGGTTATTCTGTTCACACAGAAGGAAGAATTCCAAACTTGGAAATCTCTGTGTGAGATCTGTATATGAGAATCTTCTGAGTAAGATCTTTATATTGTAAATCTCTGTGCGAGATCTGTGTATTAGAAACTTCTTTGTAACATCTTTATATGGTAAATCTCTGTGTGAAATTTACGTAAATAATGGAAATCTCTGTGCAAGATCTTTATATGGTAAATCTCTGTTGTGATCTTTATATTGGAAACATCTGTAAGTTGAAAATCTCTGTAGAAGATCTGTATATTTTTGTGGGCAAGGTTCAATGCCAGGGTTTTTGTACTTGATGATCATCCCTTAGACCTGTTGTACAGCGTGTTTCATGGAGCCATCTGAAATGCTAATGATTGGGAAGAGTAGAAAAACAAATGCTGTGGGGACACACACAAACACACACACATACACGCGACCACACACACACACGCACACACAGACATGTACTCATGCATTATGTTTGGTGGCTGCGCTTCCAGAGTCTGATGCATCTAATATCTTTGTGCCTATTCAAGTCGTCTCCATCCAGGCTGTGCTGTTTTCAATGTAAAATGTCCGGCTGAATCAGCTTTTGTTGCATCTTATGTCAATTAATGCATGAATCAATGATTGCTATTTTTTGCCCGTACATTGTGGAAAAACTACATAAATAATCAATGGCCGGGTAATGGCAAAACAAAATCTGTTGAAAAATGCATTGGCTGTCTCCCAAGTGGCTGAATATATGTGCATGTAGGTTTTTATGATGTTAATCAGCTCTTTTTTAATGACCACATCTGTCTGTGTAGTCAGGACAGATAATGTAGTGATTCATATAATTCCCCAATCCTCTGAACTCCTTTTAGTCAGACTTAGAAAGGGATAATTCATTAGCCAGCAAGCACAGCATGCTTTCAGTTAGGAGAAAGCAGCATTGCTCATGGAAATAAATCATGAATTGAACGGCTACATGGCATTGGTGAGTATAGTAGCTTCATTTCAAAGAGCTCTCATTGTCTCTCTGCAAAATATTATGCGTTATTAGTTGGTTATGCTCTTTCCAAAGTTTCAGTCTGAGAACAACTGACTAAAAAACAAACAATTAAATCAATTTCAACAAATATTTTGGACTTATATTTTGACTTCAATTGATGTAGATTGGAGATCTGAGATTTTAAACATTTGCATTATGCTTGTATAAAAGATGTGGTAACTTTGACATGAGAGAGAAACATTTTCCTTTGTGTTTTCGCTAGACAAAACAACTTTAAACAGCGCAACTTGGAATTTGCAGTGTAATTTGGAGAATCTTGACATTGTGTGGCATGAGAAATGATCAATTTCATCCCTCCCCGTGTTGGTGCACAAACCTGCAATGTTTCATTTTGTAGATGGCAGCTGTGTGTAAATTTGTGGCTTAGGGAAGCAAAATACATTCCAGTCCCACCCCTTCTGATTCAAATGTAGAGGCAGCAGCTAATCATGCTGAAATACAGTGTAGTTAAACTATTACCTGAAGCAGCTTTCAGGAAATCGCTGTACATCTACCGAGGCTGACAGCTAGGTCAAAACAGAGCATTGAGCGGTGACAAATTAGCTTGCATTGTCTCAAAAACATTTTACCGAATGACTCTGTGGCAGAGGATTTATTCTGAAGGAATTTCAGTAGGTGACTGGTCGTAGTGTCAGCTGAAATGTTGTATTGATATGATGGTGGAAGAAGTTTTCTGGTTAGAAGCGGCAAATGCAGCAGTGTGTGATGAAATGACAGATTTAAAATGGTGTTGTTATACCTCCTCGGGAGGTAATATATTTTCACTATTGTTTGTTTATCTGTTAGTTTTTTGTTTCTTTGTTTGTTTATCAGTTAAGGCAGTATCTCAAAAAGTTACAAATGGATGTCATTTAAATTTTGTGTGTTGATAGATACTGTGCTAAGGAGGAAGTGGTTTAATTTTGGTGAAGATCAGACTCATATTCTTGATCCAGGATCCGAAAGAATTTCTATCTACTTGAAAACAGCACTGTTGAGCACCAGTGTCGATTGAAAAAGTTATCCTAGCTATTAACGTGGCACTAGCACCCGCTTGAGTTGTCATATTACTTCTTTGTACGAGTAATTTATGGTAGGATAAATCTGAATCCAACTTCCTCTGCCAATTAATTTCAAAATGGCGGAGGTAATACATTCTTGGAGTGCTTTCCAATTACTGCTATGGATTTGGTGTGTGTCCCTGAGGTAAGCTTGAATTGACCCTTATTATATGTGTGAGTATAAAATGAGAATGCTGTTCTTTGGTTAAAGCCTCTGTATGATTATGAGAAAACATAGTATTTTAAGTCTCATTTAGGTAGATTGTTTTGCAGCGAAGGCTGTTTTAGTGTATTTGTGAATCTACATAGTGTTTGGAGTTGTCAATGAGCCATTATGGCCAAATTTGATAGTGAGCCAATATGGTTGGTGTTATTTGTGATCCACTTTGGTGAGTATTGCAGTCATAGTGTGGTTCTTGTTTTATTATTATCCCCAATGCTGCTACATGTTGAGAACGAATTCTTGTTCGATCCTTAATATCAGTCAGTGGGAGGATCACTGATCCATGATTCACTTGTGCTGTAAACAGACCAGTCCACACCACAGTAGGGTTTATAACGAGATGTGGCATCAGTAATTTATTTTATCAGAGACAAAATTGGCAATTGGTTCTTAATTCATCTAGTGAATAATGCACCCTTGCACAGTAGGGTCAAAGGCAGCATGTTTTTCGGTTTATGCTTTGGAGGGACCCAAAGACTAGATTTATTATTCAGAACTTATACTATTCAGGCGCTTCTAGAGCTGAAATACTTCTTAATTTCTGGTGACCAAACAAACTTTACTTGGCCTGCATACAAGGGGGAAAAAACACTCAATGGACACCTTTTATGGATTATATAATGCTTGGAAGGTACAGTACCTGTCAAAAGTTTGGACATTGTTTGCTAATGTCCCAGCACTCTGTTTGTAGAGAAATTTAAATGGCTTAACTTCTCTATTTAATCTCATACGGAATCTTGTAAAAGGTAAACAGTCAGAAATGAAAAGAGAATAATTTACTTGTTTGAATAGTGTCCAAAATTTTGGAATTCTCAAAGAAGCCATATTTTGCAAAGTAAACAGACAAATAAACTCTTTCTATTTTCCAACAGCTGAATTAAAGTCAAGCGGTTTTGGGACTTATTGGGCGAAAAGGTTGATGAAGAGAACACCTCAAGTGCAGCACGTCTTTGGGAAGTTGGACAGCCGTGCCACTGCAAATTCATTATAGTCATATGACTGCCCTTGTTAAAAAAAAAAATGTGAGAATGCTCTGCAAATATGGCAACAAACTGTGGTTAGTTTGATGGATTTAAGAATTAGATCTTTTTTTTTTGCAAAATAAACGCTGCTTATTTCTTTATTTAGCATATATTGTAAAGAAAAACGAAGGTGTTTCCAAACTTTTGGCAGGTACTGTAGCTAATGATTATCAAATATGCAAGAAAACCTATAGGGCGGCCACAAGGCGATTGTGATTTGTTTCATTGTAGATGGCTAAGAGCTACAACATTACTTGTGGCATCCCCCAAGGTTCTGTACTTGGGCTCATTCTGTTCAGCCTGTGTATACATCCTCTCGGCAGTATCATTCAGACTCAAGGTATACATTTTTAAAGTGACACTGATGATATTCAATTTTGCACTGCCATAGATCCTAATGACACACACCCCACTGATGCCCTCCAAGACTGTACCTTGGATGGAAACGCATGGATGGGTCAAAGTTTTATAGCTGAACCTGGATAGAACATAAGTCCTTATCTTTGGACCAAAGATGCAGAGAGTGCAACTACCACCCGTACTACAGTCAGTTACACTCAGAACGAAGCACCAGCTAAAAAACATAGGTGTTATCCAGGACGGTGACCTTCATGTTGATGCTCACATCAGGAGTGTGGCAAAATCAGCTTTTTTCCATTCAAAGAATGTTTCTAGAGTGCAGCCTTTTCCTTCTCAGGCCAGTGCTGAGCAGGCTGAATTATTGTAATCCACTCCTCTGTGTTGTACAAAAGAAATCAGTCAGTCAGCTCCAACTGATACAGAATTCAGGAACTGATGGGAAACAAAGTTGTTGACATATATCAGTCTGGATAGGGTAAACCACTTTTTCTAAGGCTCTGGGGCATCAGCAAATCATGGTGAGAACCATAATCTACAAATTGAAAAAATTTGGAACAGTGGTGAACCTTCCCAGGAGTGGCCGGCTGACCAAAGTTTCTCTGAGAGTGCATCGAAGACTCATCCAGGAGGTCACATAAGATCCCAGGCTAACAACTTAAAAACTACTGGCCTCACATCCCTTAGTTAAAGTCAGTGTTCATGATTCCACAATAAGAAAGAGACTGTGCAGTTGGGTTATGCAGCAGGATGATGATCTGAAGCACAAAAGCAAATCTATTCACAAAGGATACAGAATGAAGTTCTGGGAGTGGCCTGGTCAAAACCCTGACTTGAACAGATTTAGATGCTGTGCCATGATCTTAAACAGCAGTTAATGCTCAAGAACCCTCCTAGGTGGCTGAATATAAACAGTTCTGTGAAGAAGAGCTGGCCAAAATTCGTACACAGCAATGTAGAAGACTGATAGCCAGTTATTACAAATATTTGATTGCAGTTGTTGCCGCCAAGGGTGGCACAACCAGTTATGAGGTTTAGGAGGGCAATTATTTCTTTTCACATGGGTGATGTTGGTTTTGAATAACTCTTAAACTTCAATAAATTAATAAATGAAATGATCATTTAAAACCTGCATTTTTTGTGAGCTTGCATTGTCTTATTTTAAAATGAGTTGGATGATCTGGAACATTTTAATATGACAAAATAGCAAAAATAGAAGAAATTGAGATGGGGCAAACATTTTTTCTTAGTACTGTTTCTGTGAGTCTTAGAATCTATTTTAAGATGCTCTTATTGATTTGTAGATTTTTAAATGCAATGGAGCAATCTGCCCGAGGCTCTGAAATCTGCAGAGAGTGTCAACATATTCAAGAGAAGTCTCAAAACACACCTTTCTTGTCAGGTTTTTAGTTAAGTCAACATAATTTACTCATCCATGCTTAACAGTTCGCCATTTAGTAAGTGTGCCTTTTCATTTATCCTGTTTTGTTATTGAATTTCTTGTTTGTCTGTTAACATGTGTTTAATGTTCTGTATTTCGACTGATTTTATGTTCAGCACAGTGCATTTTTTGCACGAATTATGCTTTATAAATAATGATTGATTTGCACTTGATTTTGTGCAGTACACTAAATATGTGCAACACATTGGAGCAGAGAGGCAGGAAAGTGGAAACAGATGCCATGTTGGCTCGAACAGTTGCGTAATTCACCGAGCTCTAAACTCTGTACGAATAATTTTACTTGCTGCACAGTAACTGTGTGTTGATAACTGGGCCATGATCTGTGGTATTTCAGACAAACTTAAAATCATTCATGTTCTCTTGCAGAGAGCTAGTAAAATGGAAATGGAATCATAATCACTACTGAAGCGAGCAGGGTTCCGTTCCCTTGCCTTGAGTTCACTTATTCTTGGAATTTTGTTTGCAAATTTCTCATTTTTCTATGGTAACGAAACCATTGCTTTGTTTCGCACTAAATTCTGCTGCATATTACTGGGTGTTGTTGAACGCTGCAGTATTTATACCCTGAGCTGGTTCAGTCACTCTTTTATGGATGTGTCTTGATTAGTTGCAGGCCTGGTGGACGTTTATATATGCTGTTCAGTGCAGCTTTGTGTTCATTGCTGCAGTTCCCTTATAACTGAACTCTGGCCAAATGCCAAGGCCTCTAATTCTGAGAGAAAGCTGAGTTGAAAAAGCAGTTATTTGCAAGGAAACGTCTGAGTTTTTGGGACATGGGAGAGACGTACGGCATGCGCCTGTAATCATCTCTAAATTCCATATGCTGTGCTTTGTGATAGCATGATTCCAGACTCTTTGAATCCCACATGCTTTGTGGAGGCAGTAATGACTCATTCATCCTTATAAACAACGTTAGTGTCTCTGAGTGCTGACCTTAGTGGAAATGAACTGTTTTTTATTGTCTTTGCATCGCTGAGGCTGGAACAGCAGACAAGTTATTAATCTAGCCTCTCCCCATACGTAAAAAAAAATAACCGGCTAAAATGTTTTCTTGTCTACATCCAGCTGATTTACAATACCTGATATTCATATTTGTAATTGTTTCTGTTTAAATTATTCATATAAACCTGAGGACGGGCTGTATGCTCAGAAACACCTTGAGGCTCCTTCAGTGGGTGATGTTCCCCAAGCCATAATGACGTCGCAGAGTGAGTATTATTCCCAGTGTGTCTTGGGCATAAACTGTATAAAAAGATGCACGAAGCAACCCTGACAGCACCCATTGGTTTCAGCACACCATTTAGGAAGCCTCGATTTTGGCAATTTGAACAACGCCATTTTGTCATTTTGAAACCGGATGTGATTCCTTTTGGACGAGAGCGTGAATTGAAGATCCAGGGAGGAGCGAGGGGTGGATCTATGGGTGGATCTGACCGTGTCTGACGAGGACCAGAGGATAGCCACGTCCCTAAAACATATCTGGGTTTATCCTTTGTTTTAGTCTATTTGGGACCATAATTTACAAAAATGAACATCATGATATATCGAAGGAGACTTGAAACTTGCGATAGACACCATAAAATAATGCGGAAAATCATAATTGAGATAATGGATCAGGTGAGAAAGTTAGGTCATTTTCTCATAGACTTTTATAGCATTGAACTTCTCTCTGCAACCAAGGACATCTGCTGGCCATTAAATAGAATGCAATTTTAAGATATTTCCGCATTGGCTTCACTTTCCAAACCTGGGTGCTGCGTCCATCTATTTATACAGTCTATGGTCTTGGGTGCATTTTTGTTTCTCCCCCACAGTGGATGCTGGGATAGGCTTCAGCCTGCCTGCGATTGTGACGAGGGATAAGGGGTTTAGATGATGGATGGATGGATGGATGGATGGATGGATGGATGGGTAATCCATTATTATCACCTACCAACCAGTTAGCGCTGAACTTGGCCAACTCCTTATGTGATGATCACTCTGAAAATTCTTGAAAAGCACATTTAAGAAACAAGTTTGTATTATTACGATCAGACAACGTCGATAATCATGTTATTATTTGGTCAGCAACTTCTACTCATCAGCAAAGACTTCCATGAGCGGATGTCAGTCATGTAGCAAACACAGGCCTGAGGTGCAGTTTCATGTATGTTTTAAGGCTGTGTTTGACTTTGTGAAGAAGAATCCTGTGCTGTTTCATTCATCTTTGTTGTCATCAGGGATTGTTTCCCCGGGATAGAGACTAGTTTCGATGTGCATTTTACATCACAGAATGCCATACCAGTCTCACTGGTGACTACATCACAGAATTGCCTTGCAAAAAGCAGTGTAGTTATAAGGGTATTAGAAATATGTGAAAACATACCATATTCAACATGCACGTCAATAAACATGAAATATAAAGATATTGTTACCCTTCGCAATAAATGGAAAAATTAGCAAGTTATTGCCACGTTCAGTTATTGTCGTATGTCTAATCCATTCATTACCTTCCTTGTCAAAACAACAGTTTCTTAAGAAGTTGGCACATAATGGAAAATGCAAATAAAGTTAAAAAGAAGTGATTTTGAAAGATCACTCTCCCTCTACTTTGTTGAAAACACTTCAACAACCCATTATTTCATGTTCCAACTGTGAATTCAATTACGTAATGAAAATGTATTTTAAATCTGATGATCCCAAAAACAGACTTCCAAAAAGTTGGTGTAGGGGAAATTTAGCACTGCTACTGATGCGACAAGTTGTAATTATGACATGATAATTAACAGATGAGTTAAATATTATTAAATGATGGAATGAATCTGGTCAGATCTCCGAGTGTTAAGGGCAAGGCTGTAAACCATCAGTGGCGTTGCCAAGATGGGGCCCCACGGACATCTCGTGCCCCCCCATTAAGATATTTAAATAAATAGTATCTGCCCCCCCCCGCTCAACAAAATGAATGAGACACAAATTTGTGCCTCCCTTGTGCACCCCCAGAATAAAAGGTCTGGTGACGCCACTGTAAACCACCATCTCTGTGAAAAGAACTGTCACGTGACTGTAATGGACATTACGGCATGGACTCGGAAATATTTTTGTCAGGCAACACCATTTGTTGCTGTGTCTACAGATGCAGATCAAAGTATCACGATACAAAACTAAAGTCATACATCAACACTGTTTAAGGTGCCTTTGAGGTAATATGCATGCGCCATCCCACTCAGTGTGATAAGGGTGTCGAGGAAGTGACCAGTGTTCTGCAATCTGTGTTCTGTAGTGACCTTGGATGCAATACAAAGCAGCTATAAGGCACACATGCTTGAATACTCACGCCCCCAGCAGTCCTGCCCTACTCCACACAGAAGAGGACCAAATCTCATGTCAAATTGATCAAAAGTGACTCTGTGTGGATACTCTTGGTGACTGTCCATAAAAATATGAATGATTCATTCTTTTGAAGCATGATTGAAAAGCCTCTCTCTTGGAGTGGGTTGCAATACAAGGCAATGACAGAATAGTGCATTGATTGTGTACTTAGCACACAATCAATTCACCATTAGACCGCCAGCTAATTTCTTTTTCATGTGTTAGGTTCTGAATGATCTTAAATTGTTTTAATTAAGCTATTTCATTTCTCATGGTCATTTTTACGGTTCCAGTTAGTATTGCTATCATTTTATCAGCTCATTGCCAAAAAAAGAGAGTAATTATTGTTCAGTGTCCTTTAACAATTACATTTTTATTTTGGTGTTCTCATGTTTTATGAATGGTTCTACTATGATCCGAATTACAAACGGTTTTATCTTTCATGCAGTGTATATTATTGCTGAACATGTCCCTGTTTGCTGCCATAATGTCTCAATACATTTGTACAAATATGTAATAAATAGTGCTTTTCTCGTAGTATGTGCACCATAACTCACTTGTGCAGTGTTTATTGTATGTGCTGTGTACCATCTATGACAAACAATCTCATTGAAATGAAAATATACTAATGTCTCATCATTAAGTGAGAAAATGGGTGCTGTGATGACTGCGTTTATCATAGCAGGCCAGCAGGTTCCCCTCAGAAACTTCAGTCAATAGTGATTCACATTCTGGTTAATGTAAATAATTTAATGTGTAATGCTACATAAATGTGTTTCAGTTCCCTGTTATTCACATTTGTACAGTCAGTAAGTCCGCCTGTTGGGTATGATGTGCTGTGGACTGAATGAATAGATACAGTTGTCTTTTTCCTTTGTGATCTTATGTTATTGTAAGTTAACTGCCCTTAAGATGAAATAAATGGTATCATTCTCACTAAGTGCAAATTCCAGTGTTTACACTGCAAAGACTGATTTACTTAATGTTCGAACAGGTAAATCTTTTTTGCCCATTTTGCAAAACCAGAAACCTTGCCACTGATTGGTGCAAGGCAAGTACCCTGGCCAATCATGGGCAATGTTATTGGTTTTGCACGGGCAAAAAGATTTTGCATGTGCTAACGGTCTTAGTAAATCAGGCCCTAACTGACAACATATTACACACTATCTGTATTCAATTTAGACATGTATTCTGTATGAGTTGATTTAACACTGAGCATTTTACACTGTAATCAGAAGACATGTCAGTCCCAAATAGTTGCTTTCTCTTTTGGCTGTATAATGCACCAGGAATACTGAATAAAAATGCACCACTTTGTGTCTTCAGTAATCTGTCACTGTTGCAGGTTTTCTTAGAGCGTGTATTATAGCCTCTCCAGGTGTCGTCTAAAGTGACGTGTAATTCCCCGGACCCGCTTCAGCGATCTTTACACCAGGAGCTCCTCTCATTTCTCCTCTGAAATGCGGATTCCGCTCTTCATAAAAAATACATTGCAGTAAACAAGACATCCGTTTCCCCCAGCGCTCAAGTCTTTAAGACTGAGAGCTCTTTGATAACTTACTTGAGGTCTCAGCCAAATAGTATTTCCAGCAAATTGAACTGAGGATGTTATCAGTTCTCTGAAGCCAATGAAATAATACTCTGAAAATTTTGAAATCTTTGAAGGTTTGATAATATATGCAAATTAAAAAAAAGAAAAACAATTGCATTTATACTTTTTAAAAAAATTCTATTTGATTTAACAAGTCTTTAAGAATACCGTTGATTATGTAGAAATATTATAATACAAAAGGCTCAATGCGGTTAAACACTTGAACTGTTGTGATCAATAGACTCTCAAGTTGAGCTGAATTTATTGGCGCCAGTTAATAGTTCTGAGCCCGATGACCATTTTCACAAGAATGAAGGTCTTAAGATAAATCTTGTCTCTGTAACTGTCCTGATTGTGGTATCGTATTTCATAGTGCCGGTTATTAGCATCAAAGAAGAAAGCCAAAAAAAGATTTTATTTTGGTTCAGAATGTTAGCAGTGATACATGGACTGTATGCATATTACAAGTTGAACTTTTTTACTCTCTGGTATCAACTGTGCTCCTCTGCTCTCCCACACGTTTAATTTGAGCAATAATGGTGTCCTGACATTTCAGGCTCATTTGTCAAGGGGGGCGGGGGTGCGCTTACAGTGGTATATTGTTGATATATTGGTTATGGTTTTCAGAGCTATCTCTTTGTTAGGCAAATTAATAATTTGGCTTGAGGAATTTAGCGTAATACTGTCATGCATTGCAGAAGCTATTAACCGCGAACTTTGCAATCTAGCAATCAATAACGTGGTCGGTTAAATCTGGAACGGCGCCCGGAGCGTAAAGCACTGAACAGCGCTTCGGCTTGTTGCTATGGAGCCCCTCTCTGGAAGCTTGGAGACGGGAATGTCTAATCTAATAAAACAACATCGTCTGACATTAATCATCAAGAAAGCATTTTCCATCAGCACTGTTGATGTATTGGGAAATTACGCTTTCGGGCAATTTGGATTTAAAATTCTAAATAAACACAGCTATGTTATCATAGCGCAAATAGGAACAGAGGACATTGAGCTGCCTATTTCTGGATGCAGTGCGTTTGAAGTAAATAAGAGCCAAATCAATTTTTTTAATGCTCTTTGAAAAATTTTATTGTACAAATAAGAAAGAGTGAGAGACCTATCAGGCTGTTTGGACAATTGGACTGGTGCTGGAACAAGCTTGCAGTTTTTTTCTTTTTTTCTTCTTTTAGGTTAATAGTTTAAAATGGCTTTCCTGTGTCTTCCCAAAATAAACAAAATGCAAATATATAAAGTTTAGAATTTTTCATGTCTGGCATGCTGGGGGGTGGGGGATGGGGAGCAGCTGTTTATTGCTCATAGATCACACATGAAGAACAGCAGTCTTACCTCTTCACAGTCAGGCCTGAGACAAATCCACACAAGTCCACAGTGGGCACTACTTAACTCATTTAAATATCAGAAGTTTTCTGCTGCAAATTTGCTTGGAGCACAGAAACTGTCTGAATACTGCACGTCTTCACACTTCTGTCATGTAGTGTTGGCAGCTTATGCTCTCATTTGTGAATGAAGACTGAGTCCTAACTGTGTTATGTCTTATGTTAAAGTCTGTGGATGTTGTCAGATGTACAGGGTAATCCAACAATGCATGAAAACATATGGAAGGGATCTGCTAAACAAAAACTCCGGGATCCATTTTTCAAGTGTTCCCATTTCCCATTGACTGATGATGTGTGAAAGCTTGCAGATCAGTTTAGTGTAGTATTCTGTGGTATAGTATACTTTTGGGTAGAACATTGTAGTATAGTGTAGATTAGTGTACTTAAGTGTAGTATAGTGTAGCTAGTGTAGGGAAGCATAGTGTAGTTTATCATAGCATAGTATAGCAGACATTCTGTATTCCATTTTTATAGCTATTGATCAGAATATTATGTTTGCGCTTTTCATGACATCTGACGAAAAAACCTTGACCTGGTGCCATGCAAGATTGACCGTTTGTAATCCCAGTACAGGTTACTAATTTAATCGTATCTCAAACTTAACTGACATTAATACTCATTAACGTATATTTTGGAAGGTTTGAGCCTACATTCTGTAATGTTGTATTTTTACTGTGTTGTATATGATACATGTTACACAGATAATTGCATAAAATTGTTGTTCAAAATACAAAACCCAAAACCAGTGAAGTTGGCACGTTGTGTAAATCGTAAATAAAAACAGAATACAATGATTTGCAAATCCTTTTCAACCTATATTCAATTGAATACACTGCAAAGACAAGTTACTTAATGTTCGAACAGGTAAACTTTGTAATTTTTTGCAAATATTAGCTCATTTGGAATTTGATGCCTGCAACATGTTTCAAAAAAAAGCTGGCACAAGTGGCAAAAAAAGACTGAGAGAGTTGAGGAATGCTCATCAAACACTTATTTGGAACATCCCACAGGTGAACGGGCTAATTGGGAACAGGTGGGTGCCATGATGGGTATAAAAGCAGCTTCCCTGAAATGCTCAGTCATTCACAAACAAGGATGGGGCGAGGGTCACCACTTAGTGAACAAATCGTGAGCTGATTGTCGAACAGTTTAAAAACAACATTCCTCAACGAGCTATTGCAAGAAATTTAGGGATTTCATCATCTACGGTCTGTAATATCGTCAAAAAGGTTCAGAGAATCTGGAGAAATCACTGCACAAGTGCGACAAGGGAACAAAAACCAACATTGAATTTTTTTTTTTTCGATCCCTCAGGCGGTACTGCATCAAAACCGACATCAGTGTGTAAAGGACATCACCACATGGGCTCAGGAACACTATAGAAAACCACTGTCAGTAACTACAGTTCGTGGCTACATCTGCAAGTGCAAGTTAAAACTCTACAATGCAAAGCATAAAGCCATTTATCAACAGCACCCAGAAACTTCACAGTCAGGCCTGGGCCCAAGCTCATCTAAGATGGACTGATGCAAAGTTAAAAAGTGTTCTGTGGTCTGACGAGTCCACATTTCAAATTTTTTTGGAAACTGTGGACGTGTGTCCTCGGACCAAAGAGGAAAAGAACCATCCGGACTGTTATAGGCGCTTCAAAGTTCAAAAGCCAGCATCTGTGATGGTATGGGGGTGTATTAGTGCCCAAGGCATGGGCAACTTACACATATGTGAAGGCACCATTAATGCTGAAAGGTATATACAGGTTTTGGAGCAACATATGTTGCCATCCAAGCAACGTCTTTTTCATGGGACGCCCCTGCTTAAACAAGACAATGCCAATCCACATTCTGCAGTGTGTTACAACAGCATGGCTTGAGTAAAAGAGTCGGGTACTAGACTGACCTGCCTGTAGTCCAGACCTGTGGTATATTGAAAATGTGTGGTAGATTATGAAGTATAAAATACGACAACGGAGACCCCGGACTGTTGAACAACTTAAGCTGTACATCAAGCAAGAATGGGAAAGAGTTCCACCTGAAAAGCAGAAAATTGGTCTCCTCAGTTATAAACGTTTACTGAGTGTCGTTAAAAGGAAAGGTGATGTAACACAGTGGTAAAAAGGCCCCTGTGCCAACTTTTTTGCAATGTGTTGCTGTTTTTAAATTCTAAGTTAATGATTATTTGCAAAAAAAAAATAAAGTTTCTCAGTTTGAACATTAAATATCTTGTCTTTGCAGTGTATTCAATTGAATATAAGTTGAAAAGGATTTGCAAATCATTGTATTCTGTTTTTATCTACGATTTACATAACGTGCCAACTTCACTGGTTTTGGGTTTTGTAAGTCACATACAGCTATATATGAATATTTAATGTATGTTTTACATTACTTGGATTTAGTTACCCAATTAATCAGTCCTCTCCTTGTGAGCAACTGTTGAGAATTTTTTAAAATTAGGTCATGATTGTCAAGTGCTGGTATGCAGTGCTGAGATTACCTATTCATATATAGTGCCGTGAAAAAGTATTTGCCCCCTTCCTGATTTCTTACTTTTTTCCATATTTTTTGCGCTTAAATGTTTCTAATCATCAAACAAATTTTAATATAAGACAAAGATAACCCAAGTAAATACAAGATGCAGTTTTTAAATGATGATTTTATTTATTAAGGGGAAAAAGCTATCCAAACCTTCCTGGCCCTCTGTGAAAAAGTAATTGCCCCCCCCTTCTTAAATCATGAATTATTTGTGATGAACCACATTTTTTGAGTCTAATTTCACTAGCCACACCCAGGCCTGATTACTGCCAGACCTGTTGAATCAAGAAGTCACTTCAATAGAACCTGTTTCACAAAGTGAAGTAGGCTAAAAGATCTCAAAAAGCAACACATCATGCCGCGATCTTAAGAAATTCAAGAATAGATGAGAAACAAAGTAATTGACATCTGTCAGTCTGGAAAGGGTTACAAAGCCATTTCTAAGGCTTTGGGACTGCAGTGAACCATGGTGAGAGCCATTAACCACAAATTGAGAAAACTTGGAACAGTGGTGAACCTTCCCAGGAGTGGCCAGCCTACCAAAATTACTCCAAGAGCGCATCGACAACTCATCCAGGAGGTCAAAAAAGAACCCAGAACAACATCTAAAGCACTGCAGGCCTCACTTGCCTCAGTTAAAGTCAGTGTTCATGATTCCACAATAAGAAAGAGACTGGGCAAAAATGTCATCCATGGGAGAGTTCCAAGGCGAAAACCACTGTTGACCAAAAAGAACACAAAGGCTCATCTCACATTTGCCAAAAAACATCTTGATGATCCCAAAGATGTTTGGAAAAATATGCTGTGGACTGACGAGACAAAAGTTGAACTTTATGGAAAGTGCGCGTCCCGTTACATCTGCCATAAAACTAACACAGCATTTCATAAAAAGAGCATCATACCAGAAGTCAAACATGGTGGTGGTAGTGTGATGGTTTGAGGCTGCTTGGCTGCTTCAGGACCTGGACGACTTGTAGTAATTGATGGAACTATGAATTCTGCTCTCCACCGGAAAATCCTGAAGGAGAATGTCCAACCATCAGTTCATGACCTCAAGCTCAAGCGCACTTGGGTTATGCAGCAGGACAATGATCCGAAACACACTGGCAAGTCCACCTCTGAATGGCTTAAAAAAAACAAAATGAAGATTTTTGGAGTGGCCTAGACTTAAATCCGCTTGAGATGCAGTGGCATGACCTTTTAACCGGCCTTTCATGCTCAAAAACCCTCCAATGTGGCCGAATCAAAACAATTCTGCAAAGAACAGTGGGCCAAAATTCTTCCACAGTGATGTGAAAGACTCCTTGCCAGTTATCGTAAATGTTTGATTGCAGTTGTTGTCGCCGAGGGTGGCAAAACCAGTTATTAGGATTTAGGGGGCAATTACTTTTTCACATAGGGCCAGGTGGGTTTGGATAGCTGTTTCCCCTTAATAAATGATTCATCATTTAAAAACTGCACTTTGTATTTACTCGGGTTATCTTTGTCTAATATTAAAATTTGTTTGATGATCTGAAACATTTAAGTGTGACAAATAGGCAAAAAATAAGAAATCAGGAAGGGGGCAAATACTTTTTCACAGCACTGTAGAACATTAATATCTGTGCCTCGGTTCATTGGACTGTTTCCTAGCAGGTCTTGCTTTTGTGGGAGTCACTTCTTCATTAATCAGATGTAGTGAATGACTCAGTGCAGTGGCACACTAATGATATCCAACGTGAGGCAATGCTTGGTGAGTGGGTGGGGAAATGCTCAATGAAATTCAGGGCCTTGAAAATGAAATGCACAGTGTATAATGGCAGCCAGGGCTGTGAAAGATGTGCATCCATTTAATGTCCCATTGAGGAGCATGAGATCCATGTCAGGTGCCTGTGAGCTGAGCTGTAGCAAGCTTGTTTTCACATGGTTTTTCAAAAAAAAAAGAGATTTCAATATACATACTTTCTCACAAATTTCCCTCTCCTGAAAGCAAGAATTGGTCATAATGGGTAATATGCATGAACTACATAAAAAGATTTTTATACAGTCTATAATATGTTTGCTGCCCTAAATGCGTGTTACGCCATTCTTTAAAGAAGTAATGCATTTGGTGGAATTATACTCATGAAGTCAAGCTTCATAGCCATTTGCAGAGATCTTCTGTATAAGGGAAATTACATATTCAGTGTAGAAATCTGCAGCTTTTTAAGAACCTGGGTGTAGCCTGTAAATTCTTTTTTATCAGTAAACACGGCCAAGTTGTGCATGCAAAGATTTAAGAGACAAAATATGTGGTGCTGTCGTCCCGACCAATCATTGTGCCATGTATGGAGAGCAAATAACTTATGATTGGTCTGAGTCAGCTATTCATAACTCATTGTCATTAAAGACTGTTGGGGATTTGTGAAGCAGTACTATAAATACAAATTGGAGTGATGTGCAATTGATGTAAAACTTTATTGGCATTGCCTAATGATATTAAAACGACATTGTCAATAATATGAAATACTACGGCTGTCACCTGTCTTTGGGCATCATGTCCAATCAATGACATGTCTATGATGTGATTCCATCTGGATTTGAATTATGAAAATAATGCATCATAATGCAAAATGAAATATCGTATCCAGGGGTTGTCATCATCAGAGGCCATCTAAAAGACTGCTCATTTGCTAATGTTTGCTGTAACTCTCGTAGGAATGAATAGTTGCATCTATTAGGAAACATTCTATTCTCTGTGAATGACCGTGCTTTGGTTCTTGGATAATATGCTCAAGAGGAGGGCTGAGCTCTTTAAAGTTGCAATAGGTAACTTTAATAAAAGTAACTTTTTTCATTTTTGCTGAAACTGCCACTCTATACAGACAGGAGTACATGAAATGAGTAATCTGTTAAAAAAAATAAAAAATCAGGTACATTTGGCTCCTCCCAGTACATCTAATGGCATTGGCAAGAATCCACCGCGCCCAAGCAAAATTAACCAATCAATGCCAGGAGGAGTTTCTAACACGGTGTAAATTACTTCTCGTGATCATGTTGTTCAGCCCTTCTCTGTGCATGCTCTCTTCCTTGGTCAAGAGTCCAATATAGTCTGTGACCGGTTCCTGAAGGAGGTTAAAGCTGCTGTTGCTAACTTTTTTGTGTTCTATTCGGTAAAAATGTCAAAATGCCCTTTCAGCTATCAGTGATTGAAGTGGTCTGAGAGTAAATTTCGACCTCTGTATGGCAGCCCCGAAAAGTGAAAATCCAGGAACTTCAAAATCTCTCCGTCTGCACTTCTGGTTCCTTCATTGTCAACGACTGCATGACTGTTATTCTAGCAGAAAAAAAAGACCAAATATTCTACCAGAGAAAAGAGTCAACAAAGAAAGTGGTAGAGTTTGGTTGTAATTATTGCAATCTGCATGGACTTGGCATAAATGTTTTGGAAGATCTGCCGGCATCGCGTTGTTAGCATGCTTCTACATTAGCTCTTGTCTGCGCATTTATTTACTGTGACTGGGCTCCAGTTAAAACAATTTATGTAAAAACAATCTGCCTGTATCCGAATACTCAGCAGTGTGTAATACTTAGAAACTGTTTCTCTAATAACCAGTGCCTACATGCGTTTGATAGCCCAGCGTAGCAGTGAAAGTTATAATCTACATAAAGCCAAATCAGTGGCTGGGAAGCAGACTTTACTGTAGTGTACCAGGATGCAAACCAACATGTTTGCAGTCTCTCTACTTCTATTGTCCAGTTTTTGGACGTGGAGTGCAGTTATCACTGGTGCCAAGGCTGTCATCTTGTACACTTAATTAGGTTAAAAAGTTAAATGTTATTCGTCGCTGGGTAGCTTTTGTTATATGTGCGGCAAGTTACTAGGTTTGGTCACTTATGCTCACATCATGTAGGTAATGTTGGTTCACTTACTTGTTTGGCTGATATGCAGACACGTTTCTTTATCAACTTTCAATTACCAAGCACAATCGCGGTTACTTCGAGATGGCATGTTATGTCTGTGAGTAATGTATAGTTTTTGTTTTTACCAGTGTTTCGTCTTTCGCAGTAAGACATCATGTGTTTCTGTATACTGCTTGGTGAACTGAACTTATGAACAAGTGTGAAGGGCTTGGAGGAGAGCAAGGGGCTACAGCAGGGAGATAATGAGCAGGGAGGGAGGGGCAGTAGAGTTTGTGATCAAAACTGCTCTCTCCTGTTCTTTTTTTTCCCAAAGTTACCCACTGCAGCTTTAGTAGATGGGGAAAAATTGCAGAAGTCAATTGGGAACATCATTAGTGTTGTAACCTAAACTGCGAAATCAGTGAATAAAAATCTTTTATTCCAATATTTGTTTTTGATCAATAAAAAAAAGATCTGCTCTAACACACAGTGAACCATGATGCATGACTGCAAATATTTTTGCACCTGAAATAAACGGTGCTGAAGAGGATGCACTATTAGCTCTAAAATGTACAACAGAAGACTACAGCATTTGTTATCTCAGGGTTCTATCTTAGCTATGCTGTGCTAGTGGCACTGCATGCCATTACACTTTCCCCCATTCTATTCAATCCTGTTGACGTGACTCGTATATTGTCTTCGGTGTCATTTATGATGAATTCATCATGGGAAATGGTGGAGTGAAATAAATACCTGCATCAATGAGAAGTGTTGGGGGAATGTTGTCATATAGGTGATTTAAATCCTGCTGGCTGACTGGTAGAACATAGACATGGAGGAGATCATATGTCGGCATTTTTAATACCAAGTTATTGCAGGAACAACTGAAAGCAAATATTGAAACCTTTGACCTCAGAACTTGAAAATGGATGGGCTATTGAGGAGTTGTGTGGAAATGTCATGGTAAATGTTACATTAGAACAAGCCAAAAACATCATGTTTCTCCTGGGGCATGTACTGGAATTTTATTGCACCAACGCGCAAAACAGAAATATGTTTCAGCATAATTTTATTGCAAAAAGCCAGCAAAGTTAATGTAGGTTAGTGATTTTATTTCAGTTCCAGTAGATTTTTTTCTAGGGTTTCATATCAGATTTCCTTGAAAAATAAGATCTAGAATTTAAAAAGGTCTTGGAAAATTTGGTGATGAGGTGCTTGGAATCAGTTAAACATACATTGAAGTTAAAAAAAGCTAAACCTCAATTGTTTTGCTAAAACAGAACTGTTACCCCATGTTCAAAATTTTATTGGATTATACTTGGTGGTGTGTGTTGCAATATACCCCGGAAATCTCATTGTCCTCTTGACATGCTGTGAGAAGTCTTCTTCCCAGAACAGGCTTTTACTTGTTCTGATCTGTTTAGAAGTGATTTCTGCTCATTTGTACTCATTCTATGTACAATGGAGGGCTATGTATAATGTTCATAACAGATTATGCCATAGTTATGTTTGGCCTGACCCTCATGTAGTGCCAGACATACTGAAGTATGTTTTCTTTATTTGTGACATTCTGGGCTTTTAAAATTTTTATTTCATTACCTGCATTTGCACCAATCCAACCCCAAAAGGTAAAAAAAAAAAAAAAAACCTCAAATTGCCCCAAAGCCACTTCCAAGTAAGTTGCTCTTCATGTTTGAGGAGGATATTTCACTGTGGACATTTTCTTTGTTTTATATTTCATTTTCTAGCAATAAAAGGACCTTAATTGCAGATGAGTTCTGAAGAGAAGTATTAGAACAATATTTTCGCTGGGATCATTTCAGATTTCGGCTGGCTGACTCAGAGTCATTATGTAAATATTCTCACAGTTGGCGTTGGCTTTTTTTTTTTTTTTTTTTTTTTGAGTTACCAAAGTCCTATATCAAAGAGAAATTGTCAGAATTTTCAGTTTAGAATGACCCTCACTGATCTGATAAACACTGAGCCTGGGCGCATTTTAGGGTCCGCATTGCAACCTCGGAGTACATACCTGGTTTCTCAACAAAGACAAGCATTCTGTAGCATAAACTGGAAATTATATGTTTTTTCTTCTTTCAGTGGCACTCTCTCTGCACTTGAATGACAGCACAGTGCCAATTAAATTGCTCATGTAAAAATAAGTACTCCTTTACTAAGAAAGTACTGAGGAAAAGGGAATTTTTTTTCAGGAAGTGGTTCTGAGAAAGCTTTCTGTTCGCGTTTCTGCCGCAAGCAAATGTAATGAGCACAGCATAGTGGGGACATCCGGTAGGATAAACTGCACTAGAGAAGCTCATTAAGAGAATCATAATAAGCCTATATTTTCCTAATCAACCTACGGTAATCGGTTATAGTTCGCAAACTCGCGCAATAGTGCGGTGTTTCAATGCATTGATCATTGCTTGAAAACATTATACATTTGCAGGATTATGGGCCTGTTGCACTCCAGACTGTGTCAGATGACAAGAAAAAATGAAAAGTGAAAACAAGCCACAACGCATCCAATCTAAAATGAATAGCTGTGCACAGTGGCCATGGGCAGAAATGGAGAACTCACCAACCACAACTGTGAATGGGAAATATTTAGCTTGTCTCTCCTTCCTGTTCCACAAGACCTAAGAAATATGATTTTGATGATGAAGAGGATGATTTTGTTCCTTGGGCTTTATCGATAAGTCAGTTTCATTGCTGAAAAAAATGAATTCTATGAGGAAAATATTCCTTTTTACTAGATTTTTACTGGGTCTAAGTGTATGAGCTCACTACATCCTTTACCTTTGACTTTTATATATGATTTAGGCATTGCTCATAGAGCTTTTACAAGGTAAATATAACAGAAGCGTGATGAGAAGAAACCATTCAGCCTAACTAGACTCGCCAATTTTCTATCGCTCAAGTGTACATTTTGGACACTTAAGGACTAGACAGTGTCTAGCACTGTATCAGGTCTGTTCTTGAAAACTCCCAGAAATATCTTCCCCATATGACATGACAAAGCAAGCTGTTCCACACTGAGACCACTCTATTTGTGGAAGAAAATTATTAATATCTGCGCTAAATCGACTCACGGCTAATTTTCATTTATAACCCCCTGGTTCTTCTAACAGAACTTAACCTAAGTAATCTTTTGTGCTTCACTTTGTTAGTCTGTTTTATATATTTAAAAGCCTATTCAGAAAAAAAAAACAATTCCTATATCTTGAAAGTTTTCTCAAATGCAGCATTTTCCATTGGCTAATTATTTCTCCCCCCTGGAGGGAGGGGAGACGTATTGTTTTTGTACGGTTTCCCGTCCGCGTTTCAGAATCAGAATCAGAATCAGACGACTTTATTTGTCCTAAAAAAGGCAATTCAGTTTCTCCAGTCTACCGGGGAAGGTAGACTGCAGCGGGTCGCACACTGAGAAACACGTTTGCATTCACATCGGCGTTCCCACTGTTTCCAGGCTGAAACTCAGAAGTTGTTTAAGATATTTTCATCAAACCTTGCACACTCTTTCAACATTGTATGCAGATGTGCCTTTTACTGTCTGTGAACATCAATGAGGGGGGGCTCCATTGGGATGGGGGTAGACATTTTTTTTTTTTTTGCCTTAAAAACAATCTCTAGTTCCCTCTATTCTTCCCCTACAAATGTGAAACGCTGTGATACTGGCTCGTTGAACCTCGTGGGCAGTTATCTTGATCAGCAGGCATCAGTAGTTTGTATTCGATGGAGTAATTATTGCATTGATATAGGTCATTTCTGCAACTGAGCTGAATAACTGATTGTAACAGTAGTGAGGAAATTTCAGTATTCAAGACCCCAATTTCCTCTGACAGCAAACTCAGAATGTTTTCAGATATATGCTATGGGCATGCAGTATGTTTTGCATTAAGCAGACTCGACCGGCATTTTGCATAACTGAATCCATCAAATGTCTGGTGTGTTCTCAAACAAAATGTTAGTGAGCACCTGTCATCAGTACACATGGCGTCATCAGCAAAAGTACTTGTTTTTAATTTAAAGTTGCCCTCTGGGCATCATAACCGGTCAAACCTGGGAGATCAAGAAAGTATGATTCCAAACCTGTTCCAAGCCTGTGTCAGTGACCTCGTAAAATTCTGAATTGATCATACGATAGCAATTTTTTAATCCATTCTGACATTCTTGGCTGTTTCTTGGGTTTGAAGGAGCAAATGCTCGGAATTAAAGGTACAAACATATCATTGGGATGTTTCCTTTACTGTTGGCGCACAAAATTGAACCTCTGCCCAGCTGCGCACAATTCAGTTTTTAACAGTTTTTAACAGAATACAAATAATGCCAAGCGTTTCCTGTTATGCATGAGCCTATTTAGGCTTTATAACTCAGTATTTGTGCCACAGAGGCTCTGGAAAATTATTCCAGTGAAGCAAAACATTTGGAAATTCAATTACAGAATTATTTAGAAATTAAATTTCGGAATCTACGGTTGCCGGCGTCTATATCTGCGCAAAAGGGGTTAATATACTTATTTGTTCTTACAACATGTATGCATCTTATCGTGATTCTGCTGCCAGGAGTTAGAACTAAATTAATCTGTGAAGTGAGTTTGGCTGAGTGGAAGAAATTAATGGAAGAAGTTTTATTTTTATTATTTTGTGACCTCTGTTTGACTCTTTATCTTTGGTAATAAGGGAAATGTTTTAAAGACCCTGCTGTTTTTTCCCCAACAGGTGAGGATGAAAATGACTTGAAGAGGGTACTGGTTCTCAGCTATCCGCGGTACTGCCGGTATCGGTCGGTTATAGCCCGGCTGAGAGAGAGGCCCTCCTCACTGCTCACGGACCAGGTGGTTCTGGCGCTGGGTGGCATTGCATCGCTGAATGGAAACACTCGAATCCTGTACTGCCGTGACACCTTCGAACACCCCACTCTGGTACAGAATGAGAGCATCAGCGACCAATTTGGTGAGTCCTTTTAAAAACTCCTTGGCCTCAATGCTAAGCATGTCTGTGTGGTGTCACGAGTCCTATACCTGCCAAAAAAAGTTTTTGAAAACTTCATTCATGTTTTTCCACATGGTTGTAAGTGAAATATGTGCCGTTTTTCACTTATATAAATAACTTTTAACCTCATAACATAAGAAGTGAACTGTAAGAGGTTGAAAAGGGGAGGAGAATCAAACTAATTTGGGATGCGAATGGGACAGAAGAGTCAAGAAGACGCAGCAAAGTATGGCACATCTGTGAGAACTTCCACTGTGTTGTCAGGTGTCAACTTTCAGGACTATATGGCTGTTTTGTGCAAAAAAAATTGATGAACATGACTAGCAGTTATGGCAAAAGATGGCAACTTTGATGAATCAAAGATATTGCTCCTGTCTTGAAACCAAAAAGTGCCACATATATATTTTTGAGGTGGCACGGTGGCACAGTGGGTAGTGCTGTTGCCTCAGTTCGCATGTTCTCCCTGCGTCCGCATGGGTTTCGTCCAGGTACTCTGGTTTCCTCCCACAGCCGAAAGACATACAGTACATACATACAGCCAATGGGAGACTTTAAATTGCCGGTAGGTGTGACTCTGTGAGTGCATTGCATGTCCGTCCTGCCTTTCGCCCATAGTCGTCTGGGATAGGCTCCAGCTCCTCTGCAACCCTGATAAGGAAAAAGCAGTTTAGATAATTGATAGGTGGATTTTTTTTACCTCTAAGTGCTTGTGATATGTGGGTGTTCAAGACCATTTTAGTAGGGGTACTCCTGATCTCAGTGTTCCTCACGGAACATTCTAATGCTGGTCTGACCTTCGCTACTGTCAATGGAAGTCTCCGAATTCAACATTTTAAAAAAGTGCTATTTAAAGGGTTTAAGGAAGATTGGGGTTAATAGAACCTATTTACTGAATTTTCTTTGTTGAATGTGCTGTACAAAATAGATAGATAGATAATAGATAGATAGATAGATAACATCCTTCTTGACAAGCAGTCTGAAAAATTTTGGTAGCTGAGGAACATTGTTGGCAGTATGTAGTAAACACAGAACAGCTGAAATTACACTCTGTGCCATGTCTTGGCTTTCATTAGTATGCTGTTCTGTGATCAATAAACTAATCAACCAGTCAGCCTATCAATCCCTGTCCCTTTGGATTCTTGGGCAACAAATCCTAGAATCGTGAAGTGAAGTGCACCAGATGTTAAATCATGCTGTCTATAGTGCAGAAAGAGAAACAAATAAAAATCGTTGCCATTTTAAGGAAACGTTCTGCTTTTGAGGAACCTGCTGTGTAACTTAAGTTTTGACCTGACTCAAAAGCAAGAAATTTGAGAGGCAGAGTATTTCCTTAGAGGGCCTATGTCTACAGCTGGAGCAGGACTTTATATAGCTCACAACAAATCCAAATATGGTCTTGCCTGAAATGGAAGAGGAATTGTTTAATAGTTTTAATAATTGCCCCTGGATGAAGTCGGGGCTACTATGGACTTGGCCTCGTCACGCATCCGCCGCCACCGCCATGGAGATTTCCTTGTGGACGTTCTACAGGCCAATTTAAAGCTATTTCTTTTATATTTGGTATGTATATGGGCTGTAGTTAGGACACAGCGCCTATAAATTTTAGTTGCTATGGAAACATAAGTCACTAAATAATAGACGATTTGGGGTCAAAAATAAGCCAAATAAAAAATGTGGGCGATCGGGGGCTACACCCATTGTTTGCGGGCGGCCGACCTATCCAGTTACAGCATGACTATTCTTTGTGTTAGTTCTCTCTACATTATCGCCAGTGCTAGGGTAGGGCTGATAAGAGAATAGTTTTGTGCTCTGAACACTGTAATTCATTGGCACAAATAAAATCACTTTGGGACACTATGAGATTTTGCAGTTAAAAATTGGTATCTCCTCAGACCATGGTAAAGTATTTCAACAAGGGGATAACAGACGCAACATAAGAGTGGTTTGTTTTAGTGTTGTGGGAGCATGTTTACTGAATCTCGTTCAGATTGTCGTGGTTCATGCAGGGGTTACAGAGCCTGTTGCCTGAAATGGTATAAATAGTGTTTTTATGGGAGATTTATGTGTGCATTGTTAAAATTACATTCCTTGAAGCTGTTTGTACTCCTAAAATGACGTAAAATCTTGGCTGGATGTGTTTTTCAGTCTAGTTCACAGTATTCTTGAATCATGCACCAGGGAATTGATGGTATACAACTGACGAAACTAGTAATTGAGATTTTATTCATGAGCCAATAGCTAAAAAAATCCAGAACCTCAGCATGATGAAAAGTGAGAAGCCGTTTGATTCTTTGGAACATGTGACTAAAATGGAAGGAGTCTCTGTATGCCTGTCTTTAGATTTTCTGGAGAACTTTTCATTTGTTTGACCTTGCACTTGGCACATGCATTTCTGAGAAAGCAATGAAGTGTTGAGAGTGAAGTTGTTTGGCTGAGAGGTTCTTGAGAATGCTGCTATCAGCAATTCAGGAGGCGGTGCTATTGGCCCGTTCTCAACAGACATGTTTTGAATGGGCACTGCATTTGTATGTTATAAAAGGTGTCATGCAGTGTGGCATTTTGGCAAAGGAGCAGAATAACTCCAGCTCTGACAGGGTTTTAGTCTCTCCCATGTTGTTTTTATCCTTGTTTGGAGAAAATCCGCTACAGGACCTTTTTTTTTTTTTTTGTTGGAGGCGAGGTGGAAGAAGGCTTTGGGGAAGATTAGTGCAACATCTTGACCTAATTATCACCATGGAGATGCGCCATATTGGCTATAAACAAAACCGCTCGCTATGTTGAATGTTGAAGCAAGTCACAGAGAAATCACCTCTCACAATGATTCTACATTTGTTTGGAACGCCTAGCTGTGAGAGAGAAAGATTAATGATGGTCGACGGAAGAAGGGACAGTGCTTTGAAGCCGAGTATAACCACTGACAGCATTTTCTCCTTGGTTAATGAGCCTCAGCTCCTCTTAATATAATAACAATATGCCAAACAAGCTAATAGGCGCCATATTCCATTTTTGTTTGTACCCATCCGAGGGCTGTTGCTACCATGATATCACATTAGAGTGGAAGTGATGGAATTGCTAAACTTCTCCCTAGGGATGAAGTCTCACAGGTTGAGGAGAACTTTGTGTGTGTGTGTGTGTGTGTGTGCACATGTGGGTATGGGGGCGCATGCTAGACTGGGCCTAGCCCTGCATACAGGAAAGACTCAGGAATAGGAGAGACTCCGGACAGGTTGCCAATCCATCGCTTGGTACCCACACTGTTCACTTACGCACTATTATACCAATTTGAAGTCACCAGGCAGCCTCTGTTGCATGATTTTTTGGCTGTGGGAGGACATGGGAGTATCTGGAATCCCACACCGACTCGAACCTGCAATCCTGAAGTCCTATACAATATAAAGTAGTGACAAGATCATTTTTTTATTATAGATAAAGTGAGTTTACAGATGCAGTGCATGTGTTTTCGTACATTTGCCCTCATGTTTCGGTACTTTCGCACTACTAATGAATGGAATGAATTTGTCAAACTTTGATTTGCTTTTGCAAGTGCTACCTCTGCTGTGTGGTGCACTGCTGTTATGTCCTCAAGGCCATTTACTGATTAAGCCATCACACACTCTGTCTGTTTACTCATGATGGTAAAAGATACTCCTACAGGGAGTGCTGTATGCTTATGTGTACAATACTGCACTTGGTCATAGCACTTAGGGCCAAGACAGTCAGCTCCATAATGTTTCAGACTAGTGGCTCTGTATGTCACGAATGCTATTTTTTTTTTTTCAAATACATTTTATACATTTTGGCTTGATCTTTTAGAAGTATTCTATATCTGCATCTACATGTGTATATGTACTTTAAACTTGAAGTTTATATTTTTGAATAACTTACTGGCCAGGGTTTGAAATTGCACTTGTGAAAGGTGGATTTTTTTGTGAAATGGACAGGCGTGAAAATGCTGCTCGTTCCAGACTGCAGTTTTGAATGCCTGTCTGGTAGCATTTTTTAATCTTAAATTCAGGCAAATTTTTGATGACTGTTATGTCCTTGTTAGTCATGGGAGTTGGAGCTGCAGTAATCTCACCTGACGGGGGGAAAACACTGAGTTATCTTGACTCATTAAAATGCACATTCAGGCATGAAAAGTGTTTTCCTTTTCATGTCCAGTCGTGTCACACCTAATGAAATGAGGATCTGAAAATAATACAGATGCGTTGTTTTTCTTTTGTGTCATATTATTCAGCAGGGAAACACCTCGCCATGCATTTAATTGCTGCAAACAAGTGCCAACAGCCATATGCTGCTTTCAATGTGACAGAAACAGCATTGCTTTTACAAAATTACATTGTACAGTGAAGGGTTGGAGGCATCATACTATAAAGCGCTAAAAATAATGGTGAGTGTTCTATGTTAAAGAATTCATGGCCCTAGCGTTTATTATTACTTTTTACAATGTTACAATTTGTCATGTCATGAACTTATAATTTTGTTTCCCATGTGGCTCTGACATGTAGAGAACTGTGCTCGCCATTTATTACGCACCCCTACTCACCCTATGAGTGTGTTGTGTTTGTCCAGAGTATTTTCCTACCTGTGGCTAGGGGTATGCTGAGACATGCATCAGTGACCCTTTGACCCTGACTTGGGGGCTGTATTCACGAAGGGACAATGTTGTTGTTGCCAGGCTACAAAAATCCACTCCTGTAAAGGGTAATTGATGAAGGGGCATTTGGTCTTATTGTGGCCCTCCCTACTGTCTGAAAAGTTAAGGTTAGGGTTAGGAAAGTGAGCCTATGACTCTTATGAAGGGAGAACAATTTATATTCAAAATGGAGACAGCCTTGATTCATCTGATGCAACACAGGTAAAACTTGAGAAGGACCTGCATTTTCTCCATTCCTCTCTGCATTTAAGAGTGGTTCTGGTCATCCCTCCAAAGGACAAACATTAACTTTGGGGTGATAATCTCCCACTCTTTCTTTCTCGGTGCCGACAATAAAAGCCTGAGTTCAAGGTGTATCTTCTTTAATAGCAACACTGTATTGTTAGTTCTGTGCCCATGCTCTACTTATCTCTTCTTTGGAAGAGCAACTTTTTTCTTTTTATATAGTATGTTTCTTGCATCTTCTTTGGCAGTTTTTTGGTCACATTTTAGATGAAGAGTTGCTCATAAAGCCTTTATACAGCATGTATAATGCCTTCATAAATGAGACATAATGTCTTCATAAATCATACATAAGCAAATGTCATGCTTTGTAAAGGGTGAAATGACGCATCTGTATTCAGCATGTGATGCCAGATGTGACAATGACAATGTCACTTAGCTGAAAATGTCACCCTTTATAGCATTTAGCCACTAGCTAAGTGAGGTTGTCAGTTATATCACATCTTGCATCAAATTCTGAATAAGTATTTGTAATTTAACCCTTCACAAACATGACATTTTCTTATGTATGATTTATGAAGACTTTATGTCTCATTTATGAAGGCATTATACATGCTGTATAAAGCCTTTATGAGCAACACTTCATCTAAAGTGTGACCAGTATTTTATTTCTCCGGGAGGCTGACGACATCAAATTGAGCATGTGTTGTGGCAAAATAGGTTATATTCTTAAAATAAATGGGGCGTTTCTGTTGGCCCTGCTGACTGCTGTCCGGGAATACGTCTTGCATTCTTAGAAGTTACAGTCCTTAAGTTCTTGAGACTTCAGGGACTATCGCCTTGAGAAGTAACAGTCCCTTCATGAAAATGGCCCCAGTACTTTGCCTCTTACTCAGTGGATGTGTTTTGTGTAATAATGGGTCATCTCTTGACATCACATGAGGAGGGAAAAGCGCATCGCTACTGAAGTCTTTCTCCTTGAGGCTTTCATCTGAGGCTTCACAAATCAATGTGTGAAAAATAAATTGCATGGCTGCCACAGCATACCGGCTCTCCAAAAATCAGTTTGTTTGTGTCTGGAAGGATTTAGCATTCGGAGTTATTCTGTCTTTACCTTGTTGTGTTTATCAAAAGCATTTTGAAGTAAGAATATGGCATTCTTCCCCATCCTGAGCAGATGGCTAGCATCGTGGTTTGAATTCCTCTGTATATTTGATCAAAGGAATCAATGCAGGCATAATAAAATGTGTATTGCCGTGTATGTTTTGGAGACGTACGCTGGATAATAATTTATCTCCAAGTGATGCCAGGAATATTCAGAGCTTTCCAGAAAATGTATTTGAGCAGACAGAGGGTCTGGTGTAGGTGCAGGGTCAGCAGAAAAGCCTCAAACGGTGGAGAATCACCTCATTGATACCTGTGAATAATTAGAGCCTGCATTCAGTATATAGTGAATATCATAAGGGCATTTTTATATCACACCCTGTATCAACCCGAGATTCACAGTGTGATATGAAAATGCCCATATCATGTTGTATTTATCATATACTCTGATACAGGATTTTTCCCGCGGGCTGATACAGCCTCGTGCCCCGCGCTTGTATCACTGGTGCAGATTCCCTGTATTTATATGGAAGTATATAACAAATAAACATATCCACTCAGTGTAGCACAACCACTGCTTGCTAATAATCTGGGAAAGGTAAACGGATTAGCATCATCCCTAGTTCCCCCCACAGTTCAGCTCAATGCGGAGGCATAGCGCATGAATAATCAATCTTGTTTAACCTGGTGCACCTTAGCCTGTTCAGCCAGTGATCTTTTCCTGCCATTTACACAGAGTTTTTCTGTGTTATGTGCTGAATATTGAACATCCCTTTGAATCTTCCATTGAAAACAGAGAAAGCACCACCAATGTGGTCGGTTTGTTTGTTTGTTTGTTTTATGTGCGCAGAACTGGGCTGATTCCATTTGGAGAGGGTAGGGGGAGGACATGAATTTACAGTTTGGGGAATTTTATGTTGGCAGATTTAGAGCAGTTATTAATACTGTTCAGACAGTCCAAATATATCAATTTTGCGGTGCTGTGAAGCTAACTATATTTCATGTGATGTAGTGACTGAATACATTAAAGCGTGCATTCTTTGCACAAACACTAATATGAAAATATGAAACAACAGGCTGTTTTTACTCCGTTTACTTTTAGACTTGTACTACTGATGTTTGTGCCGACTGAGTATCGACATAATACAAATATATTAAACCAGGCCTTGAACTCTCCATGTATTCCTGACATTGTTAATTGTTGCCGAAAACTTTGCCTGTTGTCATGCGGTCAGCGTGTTGGCACTGGTTTCCTGGTTTCCTCCGGGTATTCCAGTTTCCTCCCACAGTCCAAAGACGCACATGTCAAGCTAATTAGAGAGACCACAGGCCTGAGTGTGTGAATGAAAGTGATCTCTGCCCTGCAGTGTATTTTGGCACTACTCTGGGTAAGTTCCTGGTTCTTACCCAATCAATGTTGGGATAGACTCCAGCCCCCCCCCCGCCAGCCCCCCATGACCCTGACTAAGAATTAAATTTTGCGCTTTTCCCGTTTCTGTTTTGGAAGACATAAGCACATCATGACTTGGATGGCATGCAGTGGTTTAAGCTGTATTTTGAAATCTTACCTCCAGTGCTTGAGCTCTGTGTTGGTCTCTCTGGTTTCATTATTCCCTTGAAGGCCTGGCTGTGTTTTAGACACTCATGGAGAGATTAGTGGCAGCTCTTATACTAAGATCCTGTCTTCTGCAAGCTGAGTTTATCGCTCAAGGGTTGCGGAGTGATTTTGACTTGGAATTATACTGGTTTGTTTCCAAGATCTCAAATCAAAGGGATTTTAAGACTGAACGGCGTGGGGTATTCACAAACTGGAATCACCCAAGGGTGGATGCATTTCTACAGTTTATATGTCTACAATACATACATAATTCAGGGCCAGCCCTTTTTATTTTTCATTATAGAGACTCGTACATCAAAAAACATAGCCGGGCTATGTTTAGCTGAAGAACATCACTCAGCCAAAATAACATTTTAAAAAGTTCTTTCTTTCTCCGTGCATTAGTTTTGGAGACATTCCATGACTAAGACTTGTGTCCACATTTGAAGACCACAATGGAAAAATGATCAGAGTCACATTTTCATGTTGTGGAGAAATGATGAATTAAAAATTCAAAATGACCTTAGAAACAAAGCACTGAAAAAATATGCAAAAAATATAAAATATATAAAATAAATATAATTCTAATTCTAATATATAATTCTAAATATGGACTTTTTTTTGGACTTGTTTTTTCTTTGTGGTCTTCATTTGTTAATGCAGTAAAATGTATACAGTGATCTCTGTACAATATGCCAGTAACAGAATGGGTTGAGGTTGATCTAAGCTCATGTTGGAAACACGTGCACAACCTCGTCTCTCAACACCGCAATTCATGTAGTCTTCTAGAATGCCGTAATATAACATTCCGCGGCAGCTGTGATGTAATCTTACCCCCTGTTTATGAATTCTTTGGCGGTTCTAGACCAGCAAAGAAACTATGAAGGCTGATATTTCCCAAACAACGATTCGAGCGTCCATTACATGAAACTGAAAGGCCGCAAATGGCTTGTATTTTCCTTCCGTGAGGCCTCGCTACAGTTCGGTGCCCTGACAGCTCGTAGTTATCTCAAATGCTTTATTAAAAGTTCTGTGAAAATACCGCGTGGGAAGGCCTGCTTTGTTAAGCTCTTAGTACAGAAGGATGCCGTCGTCGTAACCCTGACAATTAACCAGCAGCTCGGAGGATCTGTCTTGGACTGTGAGATACTGTTGGCCTCCGACATCTGCTTATAAAAAAGCCTCATTTCCGAGATTTTCCATATCGAAGCTGTCAGGCTCGTATATTGAGATAATGGCATTCATTTTCACAACCTCTGATGACCGGACTGCTTAGTCTTTCTGAAATAGTAATCACGTCCGTTCGCTTGCCCAGAATGAGCCTTGTTTCTGAATTTAATTTGTCCCATGCTGTTTTCAGCGCACAGTCTGTTATTTGGACTAATGCTTCGCGGTTAATTTTCCAGAGTCCGAAAGTTCACTCTCAGCTGGCACTCCTTGGAACTGAGCGGTGAAGTCAATTCTCCTTGTTCAAAAATCAAGACTTCATTCTCGTGAGAGACGTGTCAACCTTCATTTTTTATCCCCCCCCCCCCCCCTTTTCCCCTCTATATTTGACTTTGAAAATATACCCCTGCTGTATGAAGTGAATTGACTTGTAATTCTGCTCTGAGAAAGAAAATGTTGAGCCTGATTTTTAGTGCCTCTGATCCTCAACAGGCGATTCAAAGGGAATATGAATAATTCATGACGAAAAATGGAACTTGCCTTTCAAAGTCCCCGAATCATTTTTATCCCGCCGATAAAATGACTGCTTTATGGACATGAAATGTCACTTAAAGCCCCGTCCAGTTTTTAATTATGATTTCTGTATATGTGATTCTCTCTGAGGTCACGCTCTGGCTATCGTAGTCTGCTTGTTTGGTGATTCTAAGCAGATTGACGGAGGATGAGATTTATTACAAGGCTGACATCAGCCCGTCTCCCTTTGAACATTTAATGAGTCTGAATATGTGCATGTGAAATTGCACAAACACAAGCACACAGACCTATATACTGTTGCAATCAAAATTATTCGACCCCATTGCAAATTGGGTTTAATAGCAAAATTGACAAACTTTCAGCTGTTTGTAATAAACAGATAAAACAAGAACATTTTAAATAGCTCAGCACAACTAATATTACGAGTGGTTTCTCCAAATGTAACAAAAAATGCCATTTTTAATGACTGCTGCAGTTTCAAAATTATTCAACCCCCCCCGAATAGAATCCATCATAGAAGCATATTTGCAAATCAGGTGTTGTCTCAAGCACAGCTAATGCAGCTAATCAAAAGCTTAATTAGTTGCATCAGGTTTGCTTGAGATAGAACACATGAAATACTTGCACTCGCAAGGGGTTAATTGACAGTGACATTTGATTGCATATTAGAAATATGGCTGTCAAAAGAATTGTCCAAAAAGCTAATAGAGGAGATCATTACCTGGCACAAACAAGGAAAAGGATACAAAAAGGTAGCACAGGCACTGAATTTTCATAGAGATACAGTTGGAAGCATAATTTGCAAGTTCAGAGTTAAAGGAAGAGGGCTACAGTACCAGGATGTGGCAGAAAGAGGAAGCTATCAATGGCTGTCACCAGATTCCTGAGGAGACGGGTGGTCAAAAACCCTTGAGTGACTGCCGGAGACCCGCAGCAAGACTTGGAGGCAGGAGGCACTGAGGTTTCAATTTGCACAGTAGGGCGCATACTAAACGTTGAACGTCTCCAAGACACACCACAGCTGATCCAAAAGCACAAGCTCCAATATGCTCAAAACCATATAAATAAGCCACAGAAGTTTGGGGATATTGTTCCGTGGAGTGATGAAACAAAACTGGAATATTTTTGGCTTATGAATCAGTGGTATGTCTGCAGGAGGAATAAAGAAGCATATGCTGAAAAGTACACCCTGCCTGCAGTAAAGAATTGTGGGGGCTTTTTGATGCTCTGCGGCTGCCTTGCTTCCTCTGGCACTGGAAATCTGCAAAGTGTGGAGGGCGAGATGGATTCAGTCAAGTACCAAGATATCCAAGGAGAAAATGTCATGCCGTCTGTAGGGAAGCTGACGGTTGGGCATCATTGGACCTTCCAAAAGGACAATGATCCTAAGCATACCTCAACATCCACCAAGGATTGGTTTCAGAGGAAGTCTGGGAAGATTCTAGAGTGCCCATCACAGTCGCCATACTTGAACCCCATAAAAAAATCTCTGGTAGGATTTGAAGAAGACAGCTGCAGCATGCAAACCCTGGAATATTAGTGAACTGGAGGCCATTGTCCATGAGGACTGGGCTAAGATTGCTTGGGAATGCTACCAAAAGCTGACATCTGCCTATGCATCACATTTCCAGCAGGTCATAGCGGCAAAAGGGTTTTTTACTAAGTATTAAAGATGCTAGTCATGAAGAGGTTGAATAATTTTGAGCCTGCAGTAGTCATTAAAAGTGGCATTTCGTGTTGAATTGCAGAAGCCACTTGTAATATTTGTTGTGTTGAGCCATTTAAATTGTTCTTGTTTGATTTGCTCATTGCAAACAGCTGAAAGTTTGTAAATTTTGCCAGTAAACCTAATTTGCAAAGGGGGTTGAATAATTTGCAACTGTACTTGCGCGCGCACACACTTGCACAATCCCATACATATTTGCACGAACATAAATAAACACGTTCCCCAATGTACGCATACTCATGTGCGCACAAGCGAGCATCCACCGATGCAAAATATCCTATCACTGGTTTAAAACCAAAAATTAGGTTTCATTGATCTGTGCCATGGTGAAAGCGTGATTTCCCTAGTAAGGCGTTCATATCTTCTGTTTTACTTGTTATGTATTTAACGCCACTGTCCACCCACTCACTGCTATTATACTCCCCCACCTAATGATGCAACTGTTACTAGGCTTTGATATTGATTGGATGGTGTTTTTGCTTAGCTTATTGTTTTATTGATGCATTGATGCAATCTCGCTGGTATTCCACAGAGCATAGTCCTTGCAATGTATTGTCACTACATAAATGTTACTTCCCTCCAGGGTTCCCTGTATTTTTATCCCTTCCAAGCACTTTGTGTTGTACTTCACTCTGGATAAGAGCATCTGGTAAATTGCAATAATGTAATTACAATGCTAATCATTAACCTTACACAGTTGTTACCTTAGCTGGTGTCATTCTCCAAAGTAACTTGGTTAATAAGACTTCTCCAAAGTAACTTTGTTAATTAATAAGGTGCCTGATCTCCTGCCGAGGGCCTCGCACAAGGGCCCAGCAAGGGCCCTGATTGTAAAAAGTTGACTGCATTGTGGCGTGACCCCACCCCAGACCTTCTGAGTCCCAATCAGATATCGAAGTCACTATGCTAGTATGTCACATCTGGCCCACTTCCTAGTCTGTAATCCTGGTCTTCAGGAAAATGTAAGGCGGGAGTGGGTCTGCTGTTCGATCTACACTAGCCCCCTCTCCACATATGCTTGTCACAACATGATGGACACTGACCAATGGAGGTCACATTCTAAAAAGGCTACCGATTGGGTCCTGACGCCCTCCTTGTGAAATAGCTCGATATCATTACTCAATCTGGCCTCTCTCAGAGGGGAAATGAGTTAATCACGTAGAGTGCTAGCTCATCTCAAGCTGCCTGCTGCCACATAAACAAGCCTCTGTCTTGTTCTCTTCTGATTTGCTGTGAAGATTTTTACCCCCTCCTCCCCCGGGGATTGCGGGAGAATGTCATCATCAGCGCAGTGATCTGTCCATTTGTCTGTCCGTCCGTCGACATTTAGTTTCCGGGACAGAACTCAAAAACTATGTGGAAATTTTCCTGAAACTTTACCGTCATATCGATTGACTGTTTAAGTGGTGCCTTTTGCTATATCTGAATTTCTACTATTTTTATCCCCCTGGCATATAAAGCAGGGGGATATAGTCATCAGCATGTCCGTCCGTCCATCCTTCCATCTGTAATCATTTTGTTTCTGGAGCAGAACTGAAATACTGTGAAGTATTTGAAACTTGCTGTGCGTATTAATCAGGTCCAACGCTGGTGCCTTTTGAAATTTTGGGATTTCTGAGATTACATTGTGGGGGCCAGGGGGATATGTCATCTTCTGATGACTCTTGTTATTTATCTTTTTTTTTTTTGGGGGAGTTTACAGGATTGCAAACTCTTCTTGGGTTCTGTGGTGATTCTTGCCTCTGTTATATCAAACTAATGTCAGAGACTTGGCTCCATCGTGAAAGAAAGCGCAGTGAACTATTCACATAAACTGCATGCTGTTTGTTGAAAGGCAAGAGTGAGCTCTGTTAATTCAATTAAATTATTTAAGTGATGGATCATGGAATGATGAAAAGTATCAAATTGTACTGTGGAATTATTGTCATTATTAGCTAATGTTGGAACTAAGTGCTGTAGTAATTAAGCGATTTTTTTTATTATTACCTTGAATTTTTCATGTAACTGGCACCCCATTAGAATAAGTGCTTTTTATTAATTTTCAAGTTAATTTCTACTGGTTGTCCTTGATTCGCTCAATGTGATTTCTGTGTAATGATGAGTGGGTGGATTTTTTTTCTACCACTTGCTTCTTTTTCAGGACACCCTCTATGAGTTTAAAAGCCTGGCCTTCGTGCATTTGTGTCACTCTGTCTGAAATGATTGTGGAACATTGTGAGGGTTGTGTGTTTTGATTCCTTTGATTGCGTAAGAGTATTTTTTTCGCATGCCTGACAGGCAGCTGTGCTTACACTGGCCTTGCGCTTTTATCATTGTTTTCTATCCTCGAAAGGGGATTTTTCTGTTCTCTCTAAACACCTCAGTCATAAGAAAGCTGCTTCCAGGATGAGTTAGCATGTCAGCCACTAGAATGTGTATTTTTGCCCAGTTAACTGATTAATCTTATTAGTTTTTCCCTGTTCCCATCGATGGAAGGGTCATGTACCATCTCTCATTGGAGGAATAAGACAGCTGATGCTGCTTGAAAATATGCAGTGGTGTTCTGGAATATAAAGCAAAATTCAAATTTATTAGCTTAGAGGTCAAAGTTCGATTAGTGCCAGTCAAAGCTCAGAGTTTTGACTCTGTGACTGGGATTGGGATGAAAGACAGTGAGCTGTTGTGACAGTTGATTGTCAGTGTCTCACATGACCATCTTCAGATTTTGAAGACAAAAGGGGATCGGCTCAATCAGTCAATAATCTGTACCCCTGCAGTCATGACTCCTGTGCATTTTTAATTCTCCTGTGATCTGGGAAAACCTAGTAAGTTTATCAGTGGCAAAGATCT
Source organism: Gymnothorax javanicus (assembly GCA_029692085.1). Taxonomy (NCBI): domain Eukaryota; kingdom Metazoa; phylum Chordata; class Actinopteri; order Anguilliformes; family Muraenidae; genus Gymnothorax; species Gymnothorax javanicus. The sequence goes on along the minus strand of CM056208.1, from coordinate 40,379,155 downwards.
CGCAATTGAAGAAAAATTTTAGGTTCTGGACTTCTCCTAACAGAAAAAAAAATGATAGAAACTTGATTTTGAAAGTTCAAATGACACTAATAGCTAGTGTTTTAAGATTCACCACTCTTAAATACTGCAAATGAAGGTTAAACTCAGTTTCTACCAAAAGTGACACACATACTAGGTATTTCCAGATCACAGGAGAGCTGAATGCCAACAAAATCTGGGCTCGTTTGGAAATTTCAGTATTACAGTAAATTTCAAATATTGGAAGATATAGCTGCATAGTTTGTATTTTCAGGCTAATTATTGGTTTATATGGTGGCCTACTTTGGATCAGACTTGATCAGAGTCTTCTGAAATGCATCGTTGGTGAACGTATTAGATGAAGTCTTTATTTGTTGCCAGTTTTACCTTATGAATGTCATATTTATCATTATGAGACATATGAAGCTGTTTTATCATTATCTATGGCTTTGTTATGTGAGCATTGCTTTGAGTCTTTCATGGGGAAATAAGTTGACCACACTGGGGGTCTGTATGCTGGCAGCGCTATTAGCATAGCGCTTCAGTCAATCAATTAGTTGCTGCTCTCCGCTTCCCCAGTCTGTGTACGCCGAAGAAGACTCGGCCAAATCATGTCTCATTTTGGTAAAATTAATGGGAGATGCAAGAGCGCTGTGTTAATTAGAGGAAGTTTGAATGGAATAGCATGACAGAACTTAATTTTTCTGTTCACTGGCGAGCGCTTAATGGTTTGATGGTTTAAGCAGTCCTGTGTCACTGCTGGAGTGGGTATGCTGTAAATTCTAGCCCTCCTTGCGGCTTTCGACCGTGAATTCTGTAGTAGTGAAGAAACGGCAAAACACACATGAGAATGCTCTTCTGCTTTTCAGTAAGTAAACTTGAATTAAACTAATTTCTGTTTAGCCCCATGTAATTTCTGGAACCAAGTGTGGAATTGATGGCATTTTACACAAGTCTCATACTGTTAGATCAAGGCGCTTCAATGTGTTATACTGGTTTAAGTGGCTTTAAACGGCAATTTTGGCCCCCTGCAGTGCATTGACCGTTAATTTTACAGGAGGGCACAAGCATTTATTACTTTGGCTGCAATAATCATTGATGTGGATACATCATTTTCTTTACTTGATAATATTTTAGTACTTATGGGTAGTCCCAAGGAAGCTGTCTTTCACAGTTTTTCTGAGGAGTTTGTACAGTTATTTCTGCATTTTGAGCATGCTCAGACCAGAGGCTTCAGGGCAGAGTCGTTCCTCTCACTTACTGAAGATGCACTCTGTCTTTTTAGGGTGACTTCACGGATTTATGTAGCGACTAGCAAGCCCTTGATGTGCAGAAATCCTGGCTAATGGTGTTTAGCTTTACAGTTGAAATTTTAATGCCCTTGAGGTTCCAGATGTTGGGGGGATTTTTGAAAGTGCTTGAGGTGTGTATGCCTAGATGTAGAAGATTTTATATCGGAGCCAATGAACATTGAGCCCTACTTTTCCTTTTTGAAGTTAAGGCCTTTATTGGATGCAAATGAATTCATAAAGTTAACAAAGTCCTTTGAGGAGTTTAATTGCCTCTTCCCGGATACTGGTTGGCTTTACTTCATTTGATGTATGCCTAGCTGATGAAGATGCAAATTGTGTTCTCTTAAATGCTCATGTTTCGGAAGTTAAGCATCAAACTGTAAACACTGGGAATAAACATCAATAAACAAAGGTTTTGCTTTTAAATTGGTTTGGAAATCTACCCTAAAATTCACTTTGATTTTTTCCTCTCTTTGGGCCGATATGCTCATGAAAGAAGGCAGTGGACGCATGGTTCAGAAATATGCAAATTCACTCTACTCTCACTGTTTTTAATTTATGAAAAAGCATAAACTACACACAACGATTGTCAATATTTTGTACGGATTCTGTTTGTGGTGGTAACTCTGGTACTCAGTCCTGTGTTGGTGTGTGTGTATGTGCATGTGCGTTAGACTTCTTGATTTTCACAACATTCTGTTAACTGCTTCTCATGTCAGCTCGTGTCATGCCAGTGTGTGTAAGTGTTGTTGTGTAGATTCTCTCCTTTGTTCAGGTGCATCGCTTTTCAGGGAGGGTAGTTTCATTTTTGTTAGTATATACAAACACTACATGGACAAAAGCGTTGGGACATCTGGCCACTCTTATAGGAACTTTTATGACATGGCGCAGTGGTTGAGTGTGCTCGACTTGGGATCGAAAGGTCCTGAGTTCAAGTCCTTGCCACAGCTTTTGCGGTGTGTTCGCTGCGCAAAAACTCTACAGTCCCACAGTGCCTCACTCCACCCAGGTTTATAATTGGGTACCAGCAAATTGTCGGGGAAACCTGACTAAGAGCTGGGGGGTAACCTGCGATGGACTAGCATCCCGTCCAGGGGGAGTAGCAATACTTCTAATCACTTCATGCTACAGAAACTGGAGTTAAGCACCGGCGTGATGAGGCGCATGGGCTCGGGGGGAGTTCTAAATTCATTGGTATTAATATGGAGTTGGTCCCCACTTTGCAACTATAATATGTTCCATTCTTCTGGGAAGGCTTTACGTAAGATGTTTGAGCGTGTCTGCTGGACTTTTTGCCCATTCATCCAGAAGAGCATTTGTGAGGTCAGCCACTGATGTTGGATGAGAAGGTCTGGCTTGCAGTCTTCAATGTAGGTCATCCCAAAGCTGTTCAATGAGTTTGAGGTCAAGGGGTGCAGGCCAGTCATGCTCTTCCACACAAAACTCACAAAAAAAAAACCCATGTCTTTATGGACCTTATGCACTGGAGCTCAGTCATGCTGAAACAGAAAGGGATTCTCCCCAAAGTGGTCTCACAAAGTTGGAAAGATAGAATTGTCCAAAATGTCTTGGTGTGCTGAGGCATTAAGATTTTCGCTCACTGGAACTAAGGGGCCTGGCCCCACCCCTGAAAAACAACCCCATACCTTTTTCCCTTTTTCACCAAACTTAACTGCTGGCACAATGCAGTCAGGCTGGTAACTTTCTCCTGGCATCTGCCAAACCCAGACTCATCCATCAGACTGCCAGTCAGAGAGGTGTGATTTGTCACTCCACTGAACATGTTTCCACTGCACAGGAGTCCTGTGGTGGCGTGCTTCGCACCACTCCCTCTGACGCTTGGCATTGTGCTTGGTGATGCAAGGCTTGCAACTGGTAGTATTGGCCCCATTCCATGAAGCTCTGGGCACATGGTTTTTGTGCTGATTTCAATGCCAGAGGGGTCATTCCGTGTCAACTCAACCATAGGTCCCACGGTGACCAACTCTGATTTTGCTCAAAAGAACTGTGGGAGTACCTCTACATATGTAATGAACACACGCAAAAAATTTTAGGTTTCAGCTCTCAAGGGTTTCTGAGGTATACTCCTCCATAAATGGGGGGTGGGCATGCCAACATTTTCACAAAATTGATTTGTTGGGGGTTTCGGAGGCAATATCTCTGAAATAAATCAGAGCTTTGGGCTGAAAATTGCTACCCGTGGTAAATTGGGCCCAGGCTTTCAGAATCTGCCATCATAATTGGTTCATCTCTTCTCCTTTAAATGATTGGCCTCTCAATTATGAATCTTTTCACAGGCAGAAATCAAAAATTTTATTTTTTAGGACCCCCCGTCAGCCCAGGATTATTCACGAAGTCTCGATGATTCCGGATGCCTTTTATTTCGGGACAGGTCTGTCTGCAATACGAATGTTGACTATATTTTAGGCTTAATATGGAAGTTATGGGCCTCGGAAAAGGGTCCCAGCTGCAAAATGACTTGCCAATTTTTGGTATACAATACCCATTGTTATTAAATTTTTCTACATAATTGCATGTATCTTGCCTGTATTTGTTCAGAATTTCAACTTGTTTTCAACTGTGTGTGTGTGTGGGGGGGCTGGCCTCCTGCTAATGGCTGAGGGGTGGAACAATCAACAAGCCCAAATTTCCAAATTTAGAAACTAGCAGGAAGTGAGATCATCGACCACGGTAACTGTATGGTAATGTAGCTCGCGGTTAAATTTGCATTATATCCCAGAAGTGACTGAATGGACTGAGCGCATTTTACGTAACATAACAATGACTAGAACAATGTGGTGTATGTACTAATTTGTTAACAAGATGGTGTAGCGTCAGAAAAACTAGGTGGCATCTACTACTGTATCAAGCCTAGCCTAGTGATTCTGCTTCCACTACATAACCTGACAAGCTATTCTATTATGAGATCACTCTCTGCATGGAAAAAATATTTGTTTATGTTTGAATGAAATTTACTGTCTGGTAATCATACCTCTGCAAGGAGTTTTTTCACCATTGCTTGTTTGTTAGTTTGTTCATTCGTTTGTTAGTTAATGTGGTATCTCAAAAAATAACAATTGAATGCCAATTAAATTTTACATGTTGACAGATACCGTGCTAAGGAAGAATTGATAAAATTTTGGTGACGATTCCACTCATGTTCTTGATCCAGGATCCTATAAAATTTTTATGTATGGAAAGGCGGCATGTTTAGCACTCTCGTTTGATGATAATTCCTCGCCACTAAAGTTCAAAACGGCGGAGGCATTGCGTTCTCCCAGCACCTTCTAGTTTCAATTTATGACTTTTAAGTTCTGCGAGTAGAACCTTGATGAATCTGCTGTGGCTCTCTGATGGAGTGGTGGTGGTGTTTGGATTATTACTCAGTGAAAGACTGCTACTGCTGGAGCTGGCTTGGGGGATTCAGGACTGTGTACAGACCCAGACCGTAAACCCAGCAGAGGAACACATCCTTGAAAGGCTGTTTCACAAAGCAGGATTGATGATTTAGATTACTACACTGGGAGCAATCCAGAACAGCTCTTTTTAATTCAATCTCATATGCATGCCTGTAATATGACCTTCATCTTCAGAAAGTGCTGACTGCATGCAGCACGTGTCAGTTTGCTGTCGTTTCATTTTGCGCAGGTCTTTTTTCCTTATATTTTGTGTGCATGTTTCAGACTGCAGTGCATTATTGGTGAGCGGAACCAGTTTTATATGGAAAATATTCCAAATCCGATAAGAAAAGCACACACAATATCATCACCCACCAAATATTAACACTGCAAATAATGCTTCTTTACCTGTAAATAAATCATGAACACTTGTTCCCTTTTTGCCCGTGCCAAAACACATTTTGTCATGGAGAAGTATTTGTAGAAGAACTGGAGTGGTGGTGTGGGGGGGGGGGGGGGTTTCTAATCACTCATGTGTAAGGCTGGCATGCCACTTGATAGGGTCGGAGGTACATAGTATTTCTGACAGCCATTTAAACTGTGCGGCTTTTAGCATGATCCAGTGTCCATTTAGCCTAACTGCTGGTACGCCACACATCATTCGCTGATATTTACTGCAAATGATGGTGCTCAGCCAATGCTCATGATGTTCTTTAACGTGGAAAAGGTATAGTATTCCACAGTGCGTTTATTTCCTCAATGCGTTTGTGAGCATCCCTTTACAGAAATTAAATAGACTGAAATCTACTTCAATGTCAGAGCAGTATTTTTTGGGTACATTTTAGGCAGGTTATTTTGGATGTTTTTGATGCAAAGGAGTATCTTAACCATACGAAGTATATATTCAGTTTTATTAGGGACTTCATGTAAAAGGGAGGTATTTTGGCATCTGCTTTACACTGCTGGTGTGATGCTTATTAGTGAATATTACGTGATGCATCTTATGTTAAATATGTGATTATTGTATCTTCAGACAATTGGTCAGGGATACTATGGATCTGTGATTGTCACATAACATCTGCTGCGTCTCTGCAGGCCACCAATTTCAGCTGATTCATTTCATATTTGGCGCGGGCCTTGTGTACGGTGTGGTTACAAAGCCTATGAATTTTGGGAGCAATTGCTTTAGGGATTCCGGGTGTACAGGTCAACCAATAATGACATCAACAGATCTGCTTGAAGCCGCATTCGTCGTTAGAATAATTCTTTCTTGGAGTTTTGTGGTTAATGAAATTCATCTCTCAATTTGTGCCTGCACAGAGAAATGCAACCATGACAGGGCTCTACGCTAGCTTTTTTTCAAAGGAGCACAGGCGCCCCTTCATTGAAAAAGGTAGGAGGACGCACAGAAATTTGGGAGTATGTCGAGCACTGTGCCCCCAAGGTAGGCTAAATTAGAGGCACAGTCAAAAAATTTTGGGGCACAGTCACCGTAATTTTTTCAGGACTTTAAAAGTGATGCTTAGCAATTCATCAACATGAATAACAGATGAAAACAAAAACTGCAAATCCTTCAGTGGGTGGTATAGTGGCGTGGGAAATACCATTAACTCTTCGCAGTCTGAGGGTCCTGGGACAACCTTGCTGGTATGGCAAGCCGTTTTAACATTTAATCGGTAGAGGTAATTGCAATTGTAGATGTCAACAATTGCTTTTTGACTAGTTAGAACTCCAAGCCAACATATCCATAATGTAATTTTGACTAGTTGCAATTCTAATTAATGATATGTACAATTCAATTCTCACTAGTCACAATGTTAATTATAGATATCAACAATTGATTTCTTACTAGTGGAAATTGTCATTGTAGATATCTGTAATTTACTTACAACTAGTCAACTTTTACCATTGACTTCTATTCAAATTCAATTACAGATATCTATCATTCAATTTTGACATGTTATAATGCCAAATCGACATATCCATAATGTAATTTTGACTAGTTGGAATTCTAATTAATGATATCTGCAGCTCAATTCTCACTAGTCAAAATGCAAATTGTTGATATCAACAATTCAATTCTCACTAGTGGAAATGTCAATTGTTGATATCAACAATTCAATTCTCACAAGTGGAAATGTCAATTGTTGATATCTACAGTTGTTGTTATATTACAGATATCATAAATGGAATTCTAGATATCTAAAATTTAATTCTGACTAGTCAAAATTAAATTACTGATATGTCAGCTTGGGATTGTAACTAGTAAGAATGTAATTTCAGATATCTAGAATTGCATTTCAGATATCTCAAATACAATTGTAACTAGTGAAAATTAGATTCATACTAGTAACAATTTTATTTGAGATATCTACAATTCCTTTTAGAACTAGTCAGAACTGAATTTTAGATATCAAAAAAGGAATTTCCACAAGTCAAAATGTCTTTTCTGATTAAATGTTAAAATGGCTTGCCAGCAAACCGTTTTAACATTTAATCAGATATGTTGGACATATCCGGAATGCAATTGTTGATATGTGGGACATATCCAAAATGAATATGCTAACTAGGGCTACATATCCAAAATGCAATTGTTGATATGTCGGACATATCAACAATTGGCTACATATCTAAATGAATATGCTAATTAGGCGAGATATCCAAAATGAATATGCTGATTTTGCTACATATCCGAAATGCAATTGTTGATATGTGGGACATATCTGAAATGCAATTGTTGATCCACTAGTCACAATTCTTTTTTGACATGTGGAAATTCAATTGTAGATATAATTGTTATTCTTACAAGTGAAAAAGGAATTACTGATATCTATAATCAAATAAAAGATATCTGTAAATCTGTTTTGACTAGTCAAAATTTAATTACTACATGTGAAAATATATTTGTAGCATGTCAAAATTACATTCGAAATGTCATTTCCACTAGTGGAAACTAAATTGCAACTAGTAAGTCCTACTGATTAAATGTTAAAACGGCTTGCCATATTGCTGGGGCCTATCTGTGTTGTACTGGCATGTTGCCTGACAGTGGGCATTCGAGAGAACCATACTACAACATTCAGGATTTGGCATATGTGCTTTCCATCTTACAGCTGAGAGGCTTTGTAGCATTTTAGCTGAAAAAATTCAGAAATTTAGACTAATTTTGAATTTCCAAATATTTGTATTGCTCTCAACCTTTGAATTGTAATATGATTGTGGTTTTAAAGCTAGGTAAGTGGAGAACTTTATTTATTTTTAGTACCGTGCTTAATTTTTTGTCGCATATATTAGTGAAATACTCTCGCATTACATGCCCTGCTGGTTAAGTTCCTCTCGCGAGAGGTCATCATTAATGCAGCTGAACTTGGGTGCAGTACTTCTTTCTTACACTGGGAGGCTAATTGTTAGTGTACATGTCTTTGTTGCCTCCGACAGCATAAAGGGATATTGAACTCTCCTCGAATAAAATTATTATTGCATTTTCACGCTGTTGCGCAAGTGAAAAAAGTATGCCTACTTCACTTGAAATTAATTTTAGTGTTTGAATTTCTCCATGAGCTTACGTGTGTATGGAGCCAGACAGATAAACGCACCTGCGATTCTATCTGAAAATATGAGATCTAGAATTTAAGAATTTAAAATTCGGACTGGCACGATGAATAAAATGTGACCTTAAGATATCTTCCATATTTCTGCCTCGCGCTTCCACATTTGTTCTTGCTGCGGACACATCTCGTCGTCAGCTCCTCCTGCAGCAGGCCTGCCGCACATTAGCCGTGTGTGTTCCACTTCCATTGCGCATCCTGTCTTTGGGCCGTAAGAACTATGTAACATACCCGAGAAGGATCGCCGCGGACAAGCGCAGATAAAGGTCGAACAACTCCACTGTCTGAGACATTATAAAAACAGCGCATCGAGGTATGAATACTGAATGCATAAATTCAAAGAAATTCATTAATGAAACATTTCCGGTACAGCTGAGGCAGCGCGCACCGAATTAATCATTGCAGAAGCGCGAAGAAATGTCGAGATCCGGTTTCGGTAAAAAAAAAAAAAAAGATATCATAAAACGGGAACACGAGCCCCCACTCCAGTGCGGCGGTAGAGAAAGACTGTTTTTCTCGTTTTACTGTCCTATAGGCTGCAGCTGCTTCACTCTGAGTCAGCGTTTGACCTTTGGCGTCCCGGAGATTCAGTCTGGCGCTTCGCTGCGATGCTTCCCTTTCGAGAGCGAGCGAGAGAAAACATGTAAAACCTGCTAATAGGACGTAACGGCTCATTACAAGCACATTCTGAGCTCACCGCGGAACAGATTTAGATGGGTAAAATATAGGTCCCTGGCAATGTGGAACGAGCAACACAATTATGTAAGGTTTAAAAAATAGAACAGTTGCTATTTTGGACAAACAGCAGTACTTTACTGGAGAAGGAATCATTTATTCATGGTGTCATTTTTTCCCCCCTGGGTGAGTGTTGCAGTGCCATCTGCTGCAGATGGCAGTACTAACTTCGATGGAGAGGGAGTCTATGTGTGTGCATGTGTGTGTGTGTGGCAGTACTAACTCAGATGGAGAGAAATTGTGCGCGTACGTGTGTGTGTGTGAGAGAGAGAGGAAAGAGACTTAGAGAGCACTTGCATTGTTGTGTAGAGGAATTGGTGTGGGGGCAGGCTGTTAAGAGCTTGAGGGGAGCAAAAATGGAATTTTTTTTTTTTTTTTTTTTTTTACCAGGGGACTTCTATGTTAATATTTAGCTTGGGAAAATTGTTGGGGACGGAGTTAAAAAATTTGAAAATGACCCCCCCAATTATGCTCCTGAGCACGTGTATGAGAGAGTGTGTGTGCTTGTTGGAGAGATAGAGATTGCATGTGTGTCTGTGTGAGGGGGGAGTGTGAGAGAGAATGTGTGTGTTGGAGAGATGGTTTGTGATGTCAGTGTGTGTCAGAGCAAGTGAGAGAGCATGTGTTATTGAGATAAAGTGAATGAGAGAGAGAGAGAGAAAGAGGGAACAGATTCTTCCTTCTAATTTTTACAGATGTTTCACTGAATCCCCAGTCAGGATAGGCCGGGGGCCTGTTTCCTACTCCATACACTGTGTGTTCCTGTGTGTTTTACCCCCCGTGCTTTAAAACTATTTTCACTGGATGAAACTGGCATACCAACTTCAGCGAGGCTTGGATTCAATCATCACCCGCCGTTTTAACTGTTCTAAACTTGTAAAAAAAAAAAAAAAAAAATGCAAGTGTTTCTTCTCAAATTGACTTGGTCGAGAGAAGCGATCCCCTAACCTTCTTGACCTGTTGTATGAATTTAAAAAAAGTGAAAATGCAACTCTAACAGATTTATTTGGGAAGTCAGATTTAAGCGTTGATGGTAGTCAGGCTCTGCACTCTGAGTTGTACTGCCCCTCATCTGAGCATGAGCTGCTGTTTGTAATTTAACATGCTATGCGATTGACTCCAGCTGTGCCTGATGGATGGGAGGATATGCTGCAGTCATGTCGAATCCCGCAAGTTAGTTTCTGCTGCATGCGGGGAGTCGATGCATCAAACAGCCCCGGTTCAGTAATGGATTAACTTCCATTTTGTATCAGACGGAGTTGTTGTGTCTGCGAGCAGGCCGTTTGTGATAATGTTGAGCAGTTTATCAGTTGACCTGTATTTGCATCATTTGTGCTGAATGCCGTATTTGTTTTCGCTTTAAAAGAAGTTGGGATTGAATGAGCTGCTTTTGTGGCCAGTGGCAGAGGAAGCCCATTTTGAAGTGAAGTTGCTTAATGATGGAGGACTGACTGGATGAAGCTTGATACTTGTGACTTTTCAGGGAAACAAATCCACGTGGTGAAAATGGTGCACTTTTCAGAGAATAGCCGTTCGATTTCTGCGATGATGTATCACTTCGCGACAATGACTTCACCTCAGGTTTCTCGAGATCAGCCTACGCAGCAAAGTGCACAAACCACACTGAAATTCTTCACGTGCCTCTTTGTGACCTCAGGGGAATGCTTTAATTTTTTTTTCTCGTTCCGAATTGAATTTAATTTCCTGAAAGATGACCCCCTCCAGCCCCCCATCTCCTGCTGCAGTGGGAGGGCTTTGTGACGGCACTCTGGCCATGTCCAGAGATCCTGTTTAAATATCAGGTATTTCCTTAAGCTGCATTTCAGCGAAGTGTCTTTGTCACAGCTTTTCTGTGAAAAGCGCTATACAAATAAAATTAGATTGCATTTTTGCTCTGGCCTTCACACAGAGCCTCTGGTTTTCCTAATTTGTCTCTGTTACATCTGTGGGCTTCAGGACTGCATGGCGAAATCACCAGTACAACCCCCCTTGTCTGCTTTCATGCACCACTGTAAACGTCTCAGTCTGAAGGCTTCTACCAGTACACAAGGCCCTGGTTTATAGATGGAGAGTAAACCTTGTCATGGAGTTATTGAGTTTTGTGTGGAGAATCTCATCTGTAAGCTGCCTCAGACTGGGCTGAATTTGCATTTTATAAGCCGGCTGAAGATGTAATAATAAAGACCTGGGTGAGCATTGGTGTGCAGCTATAAACTTGAATTTCAGATTAAGAGAAAATAAATAAATTGAGCTGTTAATGGGTAGCACTCACTATAGCTATGTCGCTGCTTATCCACACTAATCCTGTTTATTATATTACAGTAGTGGTTTGGGAGAGATGGATAAATTAAAGTTCACTGTTGCTGTGAAGTCTAATTACAGTACCTAACTAGCGGTATGTAATTTGTGTGTGGAATATTTTATGCTCAGACTGTTTACCCAGAAAGTGGGAACAGATGCTATTTTTTTATTTAGCAATTAAGTGAAATTATTCACAGTTTTGGTGGAGAAAGGAAAAATAAATGGGGGCATGTTAATGTTGAGTGAATATTAATTTTTCTGAAAGTGGCAACCAACACAGTAAAAAATGTTCTCTCTGTCTCTTTTGCTCTTTGTGATGTCAGGGATTTTTAATTTTTTTTTTAAATTTATTTATTGTTTGCTGAATTAAAAAGCAGATTTTTTTTCAGAGCTGGCTCAGGAAAAAAAAAACACAGCCTTGCAGTTGCCAAGGCGATAAAATGCGGTAACTGATTTCCTGGTGAAATTATTGTTAATTCAGTCTCCCCTTGTGTATAGCTGGTTTGACGGATAATGCAGTAAAATGTCAAGCTGTCAGAACATATTTCAGTTCCTGTAATGAATTTGTCCTACATTTCATGATGCTTTGTACTTGTCCTTTAAACTGCAACTGAAACATGATTTGATTATTGATAAAATTCGACGGCACATCCGCACTGAAGAATTATGTAGATTGATTTAATTAAGGTTGTGCTTAGAATATCACATCTCTCTATTTGACTGGAAGGAACTGAGTTTCGCCACAGTATTCTTGTGGCTGTTTGATTGCATGTTTTTGAAAAACAGATGGGATTCGCGTTCAAACTACCATCTTGTGAAATCAATAAAGAAATATTTGTAAATGTGCTTTTGAAGTACTTCAGTGGTGCTACAAAGAAATAATTAGACTGTATTGTCACAAGACATTCCTGTACTGCGTGCAGTGTGGTAGCCGATAAAGTGGTTTGCAGTTACTATTGTGTTACACACCTCGTGCTTGTATGCCCTGGAGCAATTAAATCTCTCATTCTCAGCACATTCTCAGCAATGATACTTCACCTTAACAAAATGCACTAAAACATCCTAAATGTGTGGGCTATAACCTTTCAGACAGGAAGAGAATTTTGCGCATGTATTGGATTGCTGTTGGGTTTTTGAAGCCTTTTATGGACGTTAACCTCTGCGAAGGTAAGAGGAGGGCTATGGAAATCCTCCGCATGCTGATAGAATGAGTTTCCCTTTGTGTGAGAGCGGGCTTACGTGCGTGTGTGTGTGTGTGTGTGTGTGTGTGTGTGTGTGTGTGTGTGTACATGTGTACATGCATGGACTGTATTAGACATGGGAATTCTAAAAAAGCTGCACATTGTCCCATCTCCTCAGCTCCCAATCTGAAAGGTCGGCCACGGAAGAAGAAGCCATCAGTTTCTCAGCGCCAAGATTCACAAAGCTCTGCCAAGGATACCAGTAGCACTGACACTTCCGCACCTGCTAAGGTAAAGTCTCTATAAACCCTACTGCTCCAAACACTTTATACCTGCTAAGGCAAAGTCTCTATTAACCCTACTGCTCTTAACACACTGTACCTGCTAAGGTAAAGTCTCTATAAACCCTACTGCTCCAAACACTTTGTACCTGCTAAGGCAAAGTCTCTATTAACTCTACTGCTCTTAACACACTGTACCTGCTAAGGTAAAGTCTCGATTAACTTTACTACTCCAAACACACTGTACCTGCTAAGGTATAGTCTCGATTAACTTTACTACTCCAAACAGTTTGTACCTGCTAAGGTAAAGTCTCGATTAACTTTACTACTCCTAAACACTTTGTACCCGCTAAGGTAAAGTGTCGATTAACTTTACAACTCCAAACACACTGTACCTGCTGAGGTAAAGTCTCAATTAACTTTACTGCTCCAAACACACTGTACCTGGTTCGACTGAAATCATTAAAGAAAAACTTGGTCCCCTCTCTGTCAACAAGCACTCTTTAATTAAAAATCTCTGTGTCCTCTTTGATTCTTCACTCAGTGTTGAGAGCCAAATTAGTGCAGTAGTTAAGAGAAGCTTTTTTCAACTCCCATGTATTTCCAAACTAAAACCTCTACCCTCCCAAGCAGACCTGGAGACTGTTGTCCATGCTTTTATTACATCTCTTTTGGATTATTGTAATTCTCTGTACTTGGGTGTCTCACAGTCTTGCCTCTCCCGACTTCAGTTGGTTCAGAATGCTGCAGCTTGGCTCTTGACTGGGTCAAGAAAGAGGGACCATATCTCCCCTGTGTTGGCAGCCCTACACTGGCTACCAGTTAAATTTCGAGTTGATTTTAAAGTTTTATTATTTGTTTTTAAAGCTCTCTATGGTTTGGCTCCAGAGTACATATCAGACCTCATCTCACCCTATTCCACTGCACCGTCCCTAAGAGCCTCCAATAAATTGCTTTTGTCAGTTCCTCGGTCGAACCTAAAAACCAAAGGTGACCGCGGCTTTTCAGTTGCAGCTCCTAAACTGTGGAATACACTATCTCTGGAAATCAGGTCTTCACCTTCTATTGCCATTTTTCATTCACGTTTGAAAACTTATTTCTACTCTCTTGCTTTTTAATCTTCCTGTTTCGTTTGTTTTTGTCATTTCAAGTTTTTTATTGTGCTGTTTTCCCGTTGTGCTTTTATGCTTTGTCTTTTAACTGTTGCTTTTAATTGCGTGCTCGTCATGTTATCTTTATTTATTAATTTGTTTACTTCTGTTTGCTCTATATGTACATTCTTTTATTGATGGTGATTTCGTTTTACAGATTTATTGATTTTTAGCCCGCTTGGCCAAAAGGCCCAAAGGGGCTTATGCTATGCTCGGGGTCTTTAGTGGTGGTCTGTCGTGCGTGCGTCCGTCCGTCCGTCCGTACTTGCGTGCGTGCATAAACTTTTGGCTTGTCTGCGCTCTAGCGTCTTCAGTTTTTGACCGATCCTTTTTCATATTTCATATGTGAATGTATGATCATAACGTCTAGATCAAGTTCGATTTTGAGCCGAATCGGACCGATAGTTTGGCCAGTAGGGGGCGTTCTATTTTGGCCATGTTTGGCCAAGCGGGCGCAGTGGCTTTGCCACTATTTTATAGATGTTTTAGTTTCCCCATTTTATTCTTTGCCAATTATCATTGTACAGCACTTTGGTTCAGCTTTTGTTGTTTTAAATGTGCTATAATAAACTTGACTTGACTTGACTTGTACCTGATAAGGTAAAGTCTCGATTAACTTTACTACCCCAAACACTGTATATCTGCTAAGGTAAATTCTTTATTGGGGCGGCATGGCTCAGTGGGTAGCGCAGGTGGTCTAGAAATCAAGAGGTTTCTTCCCTGGCTCCTCAAGAGAGCATGTTGAAGCGTCCTTAAGCAAGACACTGAACTCCGCTCCTGATGTGCAGGTTGGCGCCTTACATGGCAGCCTCTGCCATCAGGGTGAATGTGAGGCCTAATTGTAAAATACTTAGTGTCATGTGACTATAAAAGCGCTATATAAATGCAGTCCATTTGCCATCCAAACACTCTGTATCTGCTAAGGTAAAGTCTCTATTAACCCCTCTGCTCCAAACACTTTGTATGTGCCTTGGTGAAGTCACTGTGCTTTTCTTTATTGATATGCCTGATTTGAAAAACATTTCAAAGAACACTGCTTTTTATGTGTTTAAAAATGTGCCTTGAAGGCCCCGTTTATGCTTGTCATTTCATGCGCCATCTTTCAGGGTTATATCCGGGTATGATTTATTCCCTTCCATGCACACTGTGCCACAGCAATGTGTCCTCTATAGACTGATACAAATTCAGTTTGCAGTCTCCCGCACAAAATGCTAATATAAGTTGATTGACAGTGGAGAAAATGTGTCTCTTCCGTCTGCAAGTTAATGGCGTAGCTAAAAACGTAATATTTTGGATAGAGCATAGGCGCTGATGCATGTGGCTTCCCTGGGTTGACCCAATTGCACTTGACCACTTTGTGGCCACAGTGTATCTTGACTCCTCTGGCGGCTATTTATGTGTCTTGGACCCATTTACACTTGATCTTTTAGCTATCGGATTGGCTCAGGATGCATGACGTGGCTGAGTGTAAATGGGGTTAGTAACAGTAGATCCTGAAGAAGTCTGTGGGCTTGCAGTGATACTTCCTTGGGGAGGGTTATGACATCATAGTTGGTCATTATCACATCAGTCACTGGGGGCACTTCCCCATACTACATATGACCACACAGAATTTGCTTTGATACCTATTATCTCCACTGTCCACGTAGTAGATAGGCTACAATGTGTAAGTATCAGCAGTGTATGCACAAAATCAGACATGCTATGTGGCCACCATCTTGCCCATCTGCTGACCTGATTTACGTGTAACATGGCATTGTTGTCAGGAGCGGTCAGTATCTGCAAAACTTCTGTTAGGGTCCAAAAGTATGCATTTTTAATTTGCTTTTAATACTGTTTGGGTCCACCCAATTCAGATGTTTTCTCGTGTTTTTAAAATGCATTTTCCTTCGGTTTCAGATCAAATCTGACCCGAAGGTAGTTGTAACTAAACTGAAAAATGGGAGCAGTGGTGGTAAGAAGGCTCTGGCGGAGATGCAGGCCAAAGCGAGGACGGAAAAGCGTGAGGGAGAAGAGCAGGCCTTCCTCGTGTCCCTGTACCAGTACATGAAGGAGAGGGGAACCCCCATCGAGAGGATCCCCTATCTGGGGTTCAAACAGAGTGAGTGCAGCGGCTCAATCGCGAGTTAAGGCCTTTTTATACTTGTAAGGCGCTTGTCTGTGGACAGTGTCTGCGACCAAAATGATGCCAGTGAGACAAAAAAGTGTTGTTTATCGTGAAACCAAATGAGGATGGTAATAGAATTTTATCCAATTTATTATGGTGGTCAAATTGTGAGGAAATAATTCAGCAACAGTTACAGCCAAATACACTGTGATGTCTGTGGCCCCTTGGTACCAGAAAAAGAGACCCCAAGAAGGAGCACTTAGAAATTTATGCCAGAACAAAGTGGGCTGTTCTTTGCAGTAGTCTTTGATTAGGCACAGAAAAATCAATGGAGGGGAAAGCCCATGAATGACCTACGGGGGGTTACAGAGGGAAATTCAGGTTATAACAATGGAAGGGGATAGTTGGGGTAATTGGGGGAGCCAGGTACAGTACAGATTGATGGGGGAGGGGGAGAGGAGGGTTGCCTCCTTTCTCCACACGTCCAATAGTGTCTTGTGCCTGTCAAGTATGTTTAATGTCGCAGACACTGTCATTGGTTGTACTTATATTTTCATTGGCTGGATGGACCGAGAGTTCGGCAGTTGTTATGTATTTGCAAAGAGATCGGTCGGTTGTAAAACAATAAATATACTAGAGAGGCACTCGTAGAGTGCAAACCTCCGCCAAGGCAGCACAATCCAAATGTGCATGAGTGGGAGCAAAGTTGAGTTATCGCGTGTGATAGGATTTCAAGATGGCTGCCGTGGCGGCCATATTGTTTCAGTGATCACGGTCAAAATCAATAGGGTCCATCCTTTATGTAATAGCAATCCACCCACAAAATTTCAGACAAATCCATATATTACTTTTTGAGTTATGTTTTTCACAAACAGACAAACAAACAAACAAACGGGCGAAAACATAACCTCCGCCCCAACTTCGTTGGAGGAGGTAATAATTACCATGGAAATGAGAACTCGCACTGCAGATGTTGTCAGACATTTGATTTAAGCATGAAAGCGTCTTTGTTGTCTGACACTTATCTTAACAATGTCTATCAACGTATGCCTTACAGGAGTAAAATGGCCTGTACACACACACTGATGGGGAGAGCCAGACTCTCAGAAAATAAAGTACTTCATTGAACCATTAGGAGTGTAATAGCTTGTTGCTGGGGCAGTGCCCTCTATTGTACCCTTAAAAATGTGTTTGTACTTTTTTAACCCCTGAAAGCATACACATTGTTATGGTGAGGTCCAGTAATTAGCCCTTTGGGAACATTTGCGTAGATTGTACCTTGAGGGGCAGACTCCCATTGTACCCCTACGTATTTCTGACAGTGCGTAGACTGCTGTTGTCATAGTAACATATTGAGAAGTTAATTGGTCTCATTGGATGTGTCCGGATCCAGCATGTGCATCTCCTTCATAACACTTCAAAAAAAAGAGATTCTTTTCTTGTCTGAACTGTGCATCTCAAGAGCAGCTCGGGGAAAATTAACACCCATCTAGAGATGTGAAAAACAGTATTGTAACGGAATGCAGCATAATTGAATCCTTGAGTTTCCAAAGGGCCCAACTCCAAAGAACACTCTTTTTCAAGAAAGGGAAAAATTTATTTAAAATTGATTTATTTTTTTGCTCATATGTTATGACCCATATGTTTTTAGTCTATTTCTTTACAAGGGATACTTTTGGCTGAAATTACAAGAAAGTTCCCCTTTTTATTATAAGAAATGCAGACCTCTAATTCATTGGAGTTGGGCCCTTTGGAGACTCAATGTTTCAATTTGAACAAGAATCCCTCCTTAAAATGTGTTTACTTTAAGGTAAGACATAACTCAGTAGGCTATTAGGTAGCATGTCATATTTGACCAGGCTTTGTTTAATTTGTGTGTTTTTTATTTGTGAAATATGAGTAAACCAGAGTGGCTTTGCATTTGGAGTCTGGTTATTGACATTAAACTGGAGGCGAATGTGCTGCTGTGTGTGATGGATTATTCGCCCATACTAATGCATGCTGTCCCCTCAACAGTAGACCTTTGGACTATGTTTCAAACTGCACAGCAGCTGGGAGGCTACGAGCCGGTAAGTGAAATGGTTGTTATGGTAACTGCCCCCCCTTCCCTTTACAACATTCCTTGTATAATTGGTAGTTTTCGGGGGACAGCAGTTTGGTCCACATTTGGGAAGAATGGGGCTATTTGTTGGTTGGGGAAGGGTGTGTCTGTAATTGGAAGGTTCTGTAAATTTTCCTTGTGCTAAATCCCTCGAGAAGCTTCTATTTCATTATAATCCAACAGCACAACAAATTAACTACGCTTGGCGGCTTACCTGATGTGTTCAGTTTGTGGGAAGCCTATCAAAGCCACTTAAATCAAGGCTATAATTCGTTTGCAATTTTGTTTGAGTGTTATCAGTGTGACGTTAATCAAAGGAGGCAGATGAGGAGCCAGGTAGTCCACATTTTGAGGAAACAAGGTGATGTTTACATTTTTCTTCATGTCAGTCGGTTTGTCCTCTAAGATAAGCTGCCGTTTGCCTTTGTCTTTTGAATGGTGAGTTGCATATAAATGCAGTACCAGTCAAAAGTTTGGACACGCTTTGCTAATGTCACAGCACTCTGTTTTTAGAGAAATTTATACGGCTTAACTTCTCTATGTAATCTCAAATGGAATCTTGTAAAAGGTAAACAGTCAGAAGTGAAAAGAGAATAATTTACTTGTTTGAATACTGTCCAAAATTTCGGAATTCTCAAAGAAGCCATATTTTGCAAAGTAAACAGACAAATAAACTACTCCTATTTTCCAACAGCTGAATTAAAGTCAAGCGGTTTTGGGACTTATTGGGCGAAAAGGTTGATGGAAAGCACACCTCAAGTGCAGCACGTCTTTGGGAAGTTGGACAGTCGTCCAGCTGCAAATTCATGATAGTCATATGACTGCCCTTGTCAAAAAAAAATGTGAGAATGTGCTGCAAATATGACAACAAATGGTGGTTGGTTTGATGGATTTAAGAATTAGATCTTTTTTTTTTTGCAAAATAAAGGCTGCTTATTTCTTCATTTAGCATATACTGTAAGAAAAATCTGGGTGTGTCCAAACTTTTGACTGGTACTGTATGTCAATAAAATAAAATTGGGATGAAATCACTAATTACCTAGCTATGAATAACATTTTTCCAATGGACATTTTTCTGGCCTGTGCCCTCTCCTCTTATTCCATCAGAGGTAACTGACACCGGTATCTGAAAATGAGTTGACACAGGAAGATGATGTCATCGGAGTTATTTATTCCGTGCAGAATGATGGGAATAAAGTCTAGCTGGCTGGGCATCTCTGTATGTTCTTGTCACTAAGTAAACGGAAAACCTGCCTCTCACGTGAACTCATCTGTCAGTATAGAAATCTTTTAGCACTTGACATATTTTTAGTGCGCACTGGGATTTGAATTCACGTGTTAAAAATCAAATCCACTTGCTCCCTAACACCATCAAATAAAGTCACAGCTTTCATGAATAAAATCTGCCCCCTTGGAATTTTCAGTGACAGTTCATGAGGTAGGGATTCAATTTGGCTCATCGCAAGGATTTTATCGACATCGCTCTGCGGTTGAATCTATTCCAAAATATATTTGTTTTTTTATATTATTTGGGTGTTAATTTTCTAAGATTTCAGGTTTCCGATTTATGATGAAATACATGAATTTGTTAGAACTTCATTTGATGCCGAAAACACAAAGTAGTACACAGTATCATTGGATAACTAAACTAGATTTGTTTTACATTGAGTGTGGTTCTTAAAGGATTGTGTTTCACAAGATTAAAATGGGATGTGGTTGACCGAATTGTGACCGTCCTATGAGCTGTAATCATGGTGTTGGTATGCCTGTTTCAAGAATTTTGTTAAGCTGAGCGACCAACAGATTGTGATGTGAAATTAACATGGGGAAAATACCCATGACATAAAAGTGTTTAGACCTAATTGAATTCGCAAAGTTAAAAGACCTTTATTTCTGCCCAGCTAATCACTGCCTTATCAAACTTAATTTCTGCCCAACTAATCAGTGACATATTAACCTTCATTTCTGCGCCACTAATCGGTGACGTATCACCCTTCATTTCTGCCCCGCTAATTAACGACTCATCAACCTTCATTTCTGCCCCACTAATTGGTGACATATCAACCTTCATTTCAGCCTGACTAATCAGTGACATATCTACCTTCATTTCTGCCCCACTAATCAGCGACTCATCAACCTTCATTTCTGCCCCACTAATCAGTGACTCATCAACCTTCATTTCTGCCCCACTAATTGGTGACATATCAACATTCATTTCTGCCCCACTAATCAGTGACGCATCTACCTTCACTTCTGCCCAAATAATCAGTGACATATCAACCCTATTTTCTGCCCCACTAATCAGTGACATATCAACCTTAATTTCTGCCCCCCTAATCAATGACATATCAGCCTTAATTTCTAGCCCACTAATCAGTGACAGATTTACCTTCATTTCTGCCCGACTAATCAGTGACATATCAACCTTTGTTTTTGTTCCGGTAATCAGTGACATATCAATCTTCATTTCTGCCCCACTAGTTGGTGTCACATTGATCTGCATGCTCTATGTTGATAGGATGTCTAACCCCTTTGCACCGAATACAAATAATGCCATTTTTTTCCTGTTGTGCATGAGCCTATTTAGGCTTTATAACTCACTGTTCATGTCACAGAGACTCTGGAAAATGATTCCAGTGAAGCAAGACATTTGGAAATTCAATTACAGAATTATTTAGGAATTAAATTTCAGAATTTATGGTTGCTGGCATCTATATCTGTGCAAAGGGGGTAAACAATGTTTGTTGGGTAGACCCTGCAAACACACCTCACCCTCAGTCTCTTGTACCCATCAAACATTTTGACATCTATTGGATGTCTCATCGGCATGGGTCAGGAAGGTCAATGGAACTGTGGGCTAAAATAAAAGTTTTTAAAATGCACATGTAGGTGAATCATGATGTTGTTTTTGGCAGCAATAGCATAAAGCAGAGGTCAGTCATTGCTAGGCTCTGATTGGATGTTGACCTGAAAATTGGGTACGGGTGTCCTAATGCATTCCGTCTGTGCTAACGAGCTGCGTCTCTCCTCAGATCACTGCACGGCGACAGTGGAAAAACGTCTACGACCAACTCGGTGGAAACCCCGGGAGCACCAGTGCGGCCACGTGCACGCGCAGGCACTATGAACGGTGAGCATGCACGTACGTGTGTGTGTGTGTGTGTGTGTGTGTGTGCGCACGCGCATGAGAATACGCAGGACGGTGTCTGTGAGATGCCTGATGCTGAGTACAGTAGAGGTTTCAGTTCTATCTGATGAGAAGCGCTGATTTAAGAGCACTGTCCTGCTGCAGTGCTGACAGACTCCATCCACGCTCTCTGCATAAAGGATCAAATCTTGACAGTTCTTACCCAAACAAGATTTGTTTTGCAAATGTGCATTCCCCTCTCAGCCAAACCATTTAAACAGTGTTTTATTAAAGCAGAACCATGAAAGCACCCATTTTAAATAAACCGGATTTCATTTTAGCTTTTACAGTTATCTATATAGCACATGTTACTGATATATTTCAGCCCCTAAGAAATAGCTTGGCTGGGCATATTTTCTCCTCAGCGAAATAATCAATTTTGTTTAACAGTTTATAGTGCATTTTCTACAGTCCATTCTCAGGGACAGTAAATTACCTGGCCTTGGCCGGAGATCGTTTAAGTAATTGTATTAAATGTATTCTGCATTAATCAGTTATGAGGCTGTTATTCTTGTGACGGAAATCAATATTTAACATACGCTAAGGTTCAAGGCTCAGAATAATAAATGCTTTTAATGATATTCATTTAATTAGTTCCTAAGATTAGCTGTCAGTGTGATAACACATTGTATAAAAATCAGGCAATAAAAAAGACATTAATAACATTGAAAGAGGCACCGGCATCCATTACTGTACATTTCGCACCGTTTTTTTTAAAATTATGTGGGTCAAAGTCATTGATCAGAGTTGACCTTGTTATTTTCTTTAGCCTGCTAGTTTGCTCAGAGGCCTTTTGTTACAGGAGTGTTCATTTGCAATCACAGCTTTGCACATACTGAGCCCCGACCTTTTTATATGGTGAATTTATTTATCTGGGAAATGCATGTGTGCATACAGTAATTATGTGGAAATGGTTCCATGGCAACAGTGAAATATATTACTCATAAATATACTACACATATCCATTAAAGTTCCTTGGCTAAACAGTGTAATATTACTATAACCAGGGTCTACAACCAGTCTGTCTTGCATGTGATATAAAGTGATATAAAGTGTGTGATTATTGAGCTTATTCATTGCTCGGATATGCAAACTGAAATGCACAAACAGCATGAAATCCACGCGTGCAGCTTTTATACTTTTGCAGAGAGGAAAAGCCTTGAATATAAATACTGCTTTATTGATCTTGTATTCCCCTTGGATTTAATATTTGCTCTAAATTCCTGGCTGCCAGCCGTAGGTGAAATGCATCTTTTTGAGATGGTGGTGAATGTGACAGATTTACTCTGCAGGGCTTTGAAAATGAGCCTTTAAGGCTGAGTCTTACGCAACAGGATGTATATTCTCCATCTCCTGTCCACCTTCTCTCCCCCAGAGATGCAGGCTTTATTCTCGATTATTTTCAGCCGTGAGCGCAGTCAAAAAAGCTGATTGTTCGGCAAGGAATTCCACTTTATTCTGTCATTAATCTTATCTCGTACGTTCCATGTTATTCTGCAAGTTACAGGTTTTATAATGTCTCTTTTTACTCTGTCTTGCATATTATGACTTATGATTTCAGTGACGTTTAAAAACTAAGAGCTGGGCTTTGTCCTCTTTGTCCTCTTGTCTTGTTTGAGCTGCACGATGTGTGCTTGAGGTGGGTCACATCAAATACCCAGATCTGGCTGAGATTCCATGTGGAGAGGACTGGGATCTATAACTGGCTTTCATTTGTTTGGTTAGCATTTATTATTGAGCAGCCTACACTGCAATCTTCCTGTTTACGCATTACAACAGCTCGTCAATAATTTATGCACTTAAATATAGAAAGCTGTATTTTACAACCTTGACATTATCTACTTATTCAAGACAATTTTTGGAGAAAATTATTATCGTACAAGCAAGAGGACAGCTCAGAGTTCAATTTATAGCTAGCTTTCACCATGAGACTGATGGGAGAGAAGTAAACTTTAAATGACGTGAAAATTTAAACCCCAGGGGACTTCACCTGAAATTAATGATCTTCGCTTACTTCCTGAATTGGATAGAGTATAATTTACACCTTAAACAGTGGCGCCTGCTGTGGATCTCAGATTATCACTTGTAATTAAAAGCATGTACGCACCTGTTAATAATTGGTTTGGCTCTCGTTAAAATCCGCAGTGTGAAGATTTTGCGGGTTTTTTTTTTGTTTCATTAAAAACTACTGTACTCTTTCGCTGTGGTCACACTACCGCCGATATTGGGCTCAATGTGATTCAGTCATATAAAAAAAGATTAGTTGGTTAGCATCCCTGCTCGCCTCCAAATATAACCTTCCTGCCTCCAGTCATTTTTATTTTTTATTTTGGAAAAATCCACCAAAATTGCATCAAAAAGAAAGCGAGAATGCTCAGAATCCCAGTCCAAGCAGCAGACGATCTGTTTGGCTTTCCATCACTGCGCCGCCTATGGGTTAGGCAGATTTCGATTCTTTATGTTGACACGTTTTTGTTATTTGGATTTGTTATGGTATTTGGATTTCAACCGCTTTTTATAATAAAATAGAAAATTAATAATAATTAAAAAAAACCCCGCCTGCCGCCCTGAAAAATTGAAATGTGAAGGACGTGAACCAGCTAATTTTCTTTAAATGGCCTAATATTATTTTCATGTTTTCTGACTGCTGTGAACAGCAGATTGCTACAGAATGGCACCTTTTCTGTTTGATTTGTAGCACTGGCAGGTGAAGCTGGCTTGCTGCTATGCAGCCATTAAAATCTGAAGGGCTCTGCCCATGAACGTTCGTTATATCTTTGCCTAAAGGTGTAGAGTACGGAGGTGTATAGTACAGTATGTGCGGTTTAGCATGAATGAGACATATGGATGGGACGTGCTCTATATTAAAGGCTCAGTTGGTACAGAGGTACAGACTCCTGCCATCCAGAGCTGCACCACTTATTTCAGCTTCACTCCGTTTGGCAGATTAATGTTGTAGTAATTCTTCATGGCAGAGCTGTTGAGCCTCTTGGGAGAAAAAATGTTGTCAGGCTGAAAAATAAAAATCAAATGCAAGCAGCAAATTGGAAGTGAGAAATATTGCCTAGTCTGGATGTTACCATATCCACCATATTGAATATGTTTTTTTTTTTAATGCAAAATTAAGGAACTGCTCTGTTATTCTGGAGTCATTCTAATAAGATGTTATTTAATAGATCTGAGTTAAGCTTGGTATATTATCAGTGCTGCCTAATGGAAGCACTGGCTGGGCTGACCATGTTATTGGTATACATTCGTGAAACCTAGCATGTGGACCAGAATTTGAAAATTTTATCATTTGTCCAGTTTTATTTTTGTTTTTGCCTGTTGGATGTAAATGGATGGTCGGCTGATTATTTCTGACAACCACTACAAATATCTTTCCTCTGTACATATTTTTATTCCATCATGGAATAGTGCCCTCTATTGATCAATAAAAGATAGTGCATAGAAGTATAAGCTTGACTTCATGCAGTGTAATTCATTCTGTCATCTATCCTGCACAGGACTGCGAGGTGTAATAGTTTGTGCAGCTACATGCATGAATAGATTTGCGCACTGTGCCAAACTCTAGTGGAGCTCAGGATTACAGAAGCAATGTTTGTTTTTTCTTGCTGCGTCTTTCAAAAATTTGAGTGATTACATATAATAAGGCCCTCAAAAATTAATGGTACTGAGAAATTAAACTTCATTTGTTATTATGGCCTGTGTCCAGTAGGAAGAAAAGGCCTCATTCAGTGGTCGCTAATGCTACATTAATATCCTGCGGGTGCACATTGCTGGTGGTACTTGCGCATAATATTTCAGTATTTGTAAACCTGTCATTCATATGTTCCTCTGAGCAAAGTAGATTCTGCCTTGATCACTGTGAAAGAGTTCTAATGGAAACGACCACTGAGCTGCATTTTGTTCTCTTCCTCTATGGTATTAGATGAACTAAACTGGAGTTCTGCGCTGGTTTCACTCCTATATGAGGATGTAATTCCTTCTCGTCTGTATGTGTCTCCACGGGCAATTTGGAGTCTTTTAGAAGCCTGGCTCAGTCCAATCCATTGCTTTGCATAATTATGATATTTCTGAGGAGACATGAGTCTGCGATTGAATGCCTATTATTGAAATATTACAGTAATATTATTGCTGTTACATAAGGTGAGAATTAGAAGCTTGGAGGAAGTGGACAGAAAAGTCTGTTTATATGCCATCCTGAATAATACCACCCCCAGTGTTCACGTGAGGTATCACAACAGATCTCAATAGTTCAAGGCTGACTATGAACTCATGGAATCTTTTGGAACTTGAAAAGCTTATCTTAGGGTGGCAGTATTTAACATACTATGAACTCAAGATGCGGTCCTGAATTTATTGCTCATTACTTTGTTGTGCTCCTGATGTTGCAACTTTAGAAATCAGACTTTTCCTCTCGTAAAAAAAATGTATATTTCAACATTTTTGGGCTGGGCCGAGCAGCGGCCCGGCCCCTATAAACGCGAATGTCGCTGAGTGAGTGAGTGCCTGAGTGATCAAGTTCAACGATTGGCTGGCCGGCGGGGAAGAAGTTCAGCGATTGGTTGACCGGCAGGGAAGAACTTCAACAATTGGCTGGCTGGCTGGTCGTGGAATTGAACCCGCCACACACATTTATGCTTGTGATTATCCGTCCTACGTTAAACATCCGTCAGTCCAACATGGGAACTTACACGATGTTAGAAAAAATTGATAAATTCTGTTACTGTGACTATAGCTGGACTATTTACATACACTGAAGTGGCGCAGACACTATTATGTTTCAGTATTTTCAAGAATACCGGTATGATGCCCCGACTGGTTTCCAAATTACCTTATACCCTTACGCGTTCATGAGTTGGTTCGCTTGAACGGAAGCGGTTGTGGTGGCCACTTTGATTGTAGCCTATATAACAGCGACTGTAACCGACACCAATGAAAACAATACATTTAAGAACATATTAAGCGTCAAAGATGGCGCCAAGCTGGATTCGACACCCCATCATTGAGGTAGCTACTTCTTCACTACGTTGTTGTACCCTCCAGTACGTCAATGTAATTTGACCAGTACTTGAATCTAGTCTAGCAACAGGCTGCAATAATCAGACAAATGCACTGTTAAATTAAAACATTTTTATGTACATATAGAATGTTCACAATGTGCAATTTTTGAAGCCAGTGAATGTTTCTTGGCGATATTGGTCGCCATTTTACAAAAATTAATGCGTATTTTCTTCTAATGGATAGCAAAAGCTATATATTAATATAGCGGATGCATATGCTGCCCTTGCCCTAGCTAGCATCCAGGTCGTTTAAAAAGTTCCATTCGATTTTGTTGCATTACGAGCACAATCCTACCATTATTAGGCTAATCTTCTTTCACGCTTGATTGGTTCGGTTTGTTTCAGTCCTCCATGCTTGTTTTTTCTCTGGTACCGGTTGCGAGACTCCATAGAGATAGAGGAATGTAACACATCGTACCTATCTAGCGTGAAGGAATCATAACAATGGTCGGAATGTGTTTTTCAATTTCCCTTTTCAATCTCCCAACCGATACGACAGTTAACAAGCTCGGAGGACAGTATCGGTTGCGAGATTGAATAGGGAAATTAAAAACACGTTCTGACCATTGTCAAGATTCTTTCACGATAGATTGGTATGATGTGTTACATTCCTCCATCTCCCTTTTGAATTTCGCAGCCGGTACGAGGATTATTTCCTTAATCTTCCTATACGAGAGAAAACAGGTACAATGAAGGGATTTGGGATACATTATCATACAGAGGTGTACATGTACTTCGTTACATCACTTAAGTAGTTTTTTTTTTTTGAGGATGTGTACTTTACTTGAGGTTTTTTTTTTTAACGGGGACTTTTACTTTTATTGTGCTACATTTAAAAGATAAAAAGAATACTTTCACACTGTTACTTTCACACTGGCCTGTGGCCACTTCGTTACTCGTTACAAATTAAAATGTGAATATAATTCATCATTTAAGGATTATCTGGATTTGGCGTGTTCGAGAAGAACAAGGCAGTTGCTACGGGTACGGCAGTTTTTCAATGCATTTCAATGTGGAGAGGTACGGCAGTCCCCATTTCAAGCCCTGCCCTAACGTAACCCTAACCCTAACCCCTAACCCTTCCCCTAACCCTAACCCCAACCCCTAACCCTTCCCCTAACCATAATCACGAATCCTTATCCTAATCCCTCGAAATCGACTGCCGTACCAATAAAAACTGCTGTGTCTCTTGACACTGCGGAAGAACAACAGTGCTTGGCAGGGTATCTTTGTGCGGATGTGTCCGTAAGCGGACATGGAGCTGCAAATATATGCAAGCAGTTACAATATTCTATCATTAGATGGCACACCAGGATCAGTTATTGCAGAGCCGTACGGCTCTGAGTTATTGAATATTCACAAGCAAGCCGAGCTCGCGGTTTAGAATATGGACGAGTTTACTCCAATCCCTGTTTTTCAGGAGTTACCTGAATAAAACTCCTCAGCCAAGCCTAATGTGCAAACTGCTCAATATACTTGACCATAGTATCTATCCAGCAGTTCAAACAAAATTATCTCTTGCTACATAAATAATCGTTGTCCTCTGCAGCAACCACTTCAGCTACAGTGAGCCAATGGTATCCCAATTGGTAGTTAAGAAAAATCAGTTTTCTGAAGCAAAAATTCGACATGGTATTGATACTATGTAATTCTACTGTTAATTATAGTCGATTATAGTGGTTTTTAAACCGCCGGTAAACTATTCAAATGTATAACATGCTTTTCATATGTTTTCCTTACTCAAGACCCCCCCACACACACACCTCCCACTCCCTCACACACTCACTCCCTCACTCACACACTCTCACTCACACTCTCACTCTCCCACTCCCACACTCTTGCACTCTCCCCACCCACTTTGTAAATAATTTAGCAGCTCCAGCTCATTACTAAACTTGCACTTCATATAATTGTGTTACCACCCTTTTCTTGGGCCCAAATTCTCATACAGCACTTGGCGGCCCAGCCATATACTAGGTTGCACCTAGTCTTGTTTATTGGTGAAGTAGTCAATAAGACTGCATTTATCAATGCCCAATACCTTCACTAAAAAAATCCTTGCCTGATTTACTACTCATTTCAGTTCATTTCATGTATTTTGCACACTCAACATGTAAAATTTCACTGTATCCATTGCCTGCTCATTCTCATAGAACACTTCAGCCCACCTTCTGAAGCCCTTTTACGCATCAAATCAGCCCTTATGCCATTTTGATTAGAGCTGCATATGAAGAGTTCTTTTATAGACAAAGAACACTAATGTGTTGGGCAATCCCGAGGGTCATTTTAGATCTCGGATTGGTCTGTTGTGCCTGAAAATGTTTTTTAAGCCACACCCAATTCACATACAGAGGTGGAAAAAAAACTCATGTTTCCCAGAAACTTCACCTGAGAGGGATTCATAAAGCAATCAATGTGTCAGCCTGTCAATTTATCAATGACTCATTTGCTCAGAGAAGTATAATTTCATCATGAATCAAGTGTTTACTTGACTAAATGCTCTGGAACACCCTATTGGGAAATATCTCTGGGCATTTGCAGACTTGCCTATTGATTGCACTGTCATTTACAAATGTTATATGTGAGTAAATCTTGTAATCAAGGATGAAATGTGTTTAACTGTTAGCAACATGTCTGTTCATGATTCATTTGGATTCAAAGAGTTTTAATTAATTTACAGGAAACTGTTGAACGTGTCCCCAACTCCCCTTTTCAGCATTAAATCATTATTTTGTGATTGCATGTATATAAAAGGTGAAATTAATTTACCATTTAAATTGCTGCTGCATTGTATTAAAAAGGAAGCTGTGTATTTAACCTCCAATGGATTATTCTAATCTTTGGAAAGCTTGTTAATCAAGGGAAATTCCTTATGTCAAGTCAAGACGACTTATTAGTTAAAAGGGATTTTTCTACCCTCCTCTTAATTTCAGGCAAGCAGCTGTCTCTAATGCTGACTGAGCATGCTCAGTAACTGGTGTACTCCTATTTCTTGGGCTGGCATTGAGGTTGCCTGATTTGGAGTAAAAACCAGACAAGATCTCATGGAAGCATAATAATGATCAAATCCATCCAGGAGTGGCCCAACGTCTGCTCTGGGAGTCTGCCACAGGCACATAAGTTAATTTCAAATTGCCACCAAATTTGTTTTGTCAATTCCTTGGACCAGACATCACAGTTCCACGGTCTGTTTCATAGAACAAGATCACAGGACACACTGGGTGAAACCCAGAACCGCTCTTTTTAATCTAGTCCTTGTTCCAGACTTCATTTTCGCTCTGTGCAGTGATCCAGCTGACTCAGTTATTTTACTTCGTGAAACTGGGCGCTGTTCCTATTCGATACAGTCAGCAAAAACAGTAAAGCTGGCATCCCACCACAATGCATCTCAGTCTTCGCCTTGTTCCTGTAAAGAGGTGGGATGTGGAGAAAATGAATCCCTATTTCATGTGGAATTAATGGAAAGCTCACGCTCATTCCAGCTAAAGGGCACTCGGAACAGCATTGCACCCCTGACTCATTTATCACTGTTGTACAATACGCAGTTTCTGCAGTTTACCTGCCTCTGTAGCGGCTTCTCTCCCGTCACACACGGGATTGCTTTTCTCGTCTGGCCCGCCCCTGCTGCTCACTTGAAAATATCCTCCTCTTGCGTTTTACTCTCTGAAATTGAAGAAACATATTTGCTTTGTTTGGTCGGTTTTCAGGGGATGTGGAGAACAAAAAGTGTCAGAGAGGGTATCAGATTGTTTTTCCTTGAATGTTAATATGGAGCAAAAGAAGTTGGCATTTGAGTTAAGTCAGAAAACTGTGTGTACTTTCGTACAACTCAAGACTTAAATAAGAGAGTGACAGCTCTTGGGTTTTGAAAAATTTAAATGGCATTAAAATAAAGTCTAGTGTTAAGAAATTCCCAGGACTTGTTAATGCTGGTTGAATCCCAATGTGTGCATCAAGTTTCATTACGTAAACATAAGTGAAGCATTAGAGTATAGGCGTCGGGGATTTCACAGCTGTGGGGGCTTGTTATCTTTGCCAGTGTTGGCAGCTGTCGCCCGTCTGAACTGTGGGTAATGGGACCGGATGATGAGCATTCTCTCCGCCCTCCAGCAAAGCTTCGGATACTGAGCATGCTCAGTCAGTGCCGGTTACTGAGCGTGCCCAGTGCTTACCACATACTGTACATCTGCACATGGCTCAGCGCAAACCAGTAACTGAGCGTGCTCAGAGTTTATGCAGTGTTTGTGTTCCATTTTTTATGGTGTTTGAAAAAAATAGAGAAATAATTTCTGTCTTTCTGTGTTCAGTAACATCTGTCTTATGTTATCATCATACTTGCTGTCTCATTTTAGTGTAATGTCATCTATCATGTAATATTTACGCAATAGATCATGAGAGGCCGCATGTCACTGTGAATAATGTCGGGGGTGTGATTTGGTCGCAGGCACGAGCCGAACGAGCTGTTAATCTGCTGTTAGTTTGGCAGCTGTTGTAGCGTACCACTGCGCTTAATGGGAGGTGGCCTGTGATGTTATTGTAAATAACACACGGCACTTGTCCAATCAGATTGCTTGAACAGAAACGTTTGTCCTATAAAATAAGATATACCAAGTGTGTGTTCGGGTATGCACTCATCCATTCTTTGGCTGCCTTATTTTCCTTCAGCAGTCTTCCCTGTGTGTCTCATTCATCACATCACATTACATTGCTGCTCAACATCCTCATTTCAGTTTCTGCCTGTTATCAGGGCCTGTTTGGGTAATGTGGAGTGGACATTTTCTGGAGTGTTTCATCTGTTCAGTATAAATACGGCAGCAGAGAAAACGCAGGATACTCTCTGTTAGAAGAAGAGAGTTAACCCGGATTATGTTTTCTAAAACTGCTGCAGTTTTTACTTGGTTTCCTGGGTGACCTGAGCCCAAATGCTCCTAAGAGGGCACCATTACAGTGGTGACACCAAGGAACTGGTGTTATGTCATCAGCACATGGGACCAGACAAAGTGTCTTCAGAGGAACCAAAAAAATTCATCCCCTGCTTGAGATATTTCCAGAATGCAATGTTTGGATGCGATTACGCTGACCAAATCTGGACTTTTTGCAAAATTGTTTAAGGGCCTGTTTGTTTGTGAATTGAAATGAAATGAGTACAGTGTACTTCAAATTGCTTGCTTCAGTTTGAAGGCATTTACATCAATGTTGGGTGATCTCAAAAATTTCAACCATTTTTATGCATTGTGACCCACTGTACTCACATGAACTGCATTGTACTTACCAAAGGTTATTTGTTATTCACAGCAAAACTGAGAGAATTTTATGTTGACTTCTTTAACTGTAGCAGTCTTTTATAATTATTAAAGAAATGCCCTTAGTTTGAGTTGTCAGTAATAGTTTAGGTAAATTGGATGTGGTAAAGGCTGGTCATTGTCTGCCCAATGAATTCACTTCTTTGACTACCTATAACAGTGCTGAATGACAAAAGAGTTAGGAGCAACAGTTTTGAACAGGGAGGGTGGGATTTCACTAATGTAAGCACCAATCAGCTTTCTTCTTCCAATATAGGCTCCTCCTCCCCTATGAGAGGTATATTAAAGGTGAAGACCACCAGCCACTCCCACAACTACAGCCCAAACCACAGGATCGTGACGTTTTGGAGTGCAATGGCACAGTAAAAACCAAGGAGGGAAAACAGCTGAAAATCACTCCAATCCGTGAGGCCCCTGCAGAGATTGACACCTTCCAGAAAAGTCCAGAGCCTGTACTGGTTAGTAGCCTACACTTTTACGTTCCCTGATCAGTCACACGCTTCTGTTTTCATACTGAGAAGACTGCTTCTGACGACCTTTTTTTTTTTTTCCTTTGGCTGGACCAGCATGGTCCGGGCCTACATGTGTGTGCCTGCCTGAGAGTGTGTGTGTGTGTGTGTGTGTGTGTGTGTGTGTGTGTGTGTGTGTGTGTGTGTGTGTGTCGGCAAGTGAGTTAGTTACACCATTGGTCGGCTGGCCAGTTGTACTTTCCCCATTAGCTGTCGCTCTTTCAAACATCCGCATATCTCCGTGGCTTGCCGCAAATTTGCACATGGACACTACGAAATCCAGGCATATTCTGGGCATTGATCTAGTCTTGTTTCACTCAAAAGAGAAGCCGCCACTTTTACAGCAGTGCTGCCATGAACAGCTGGTTTTAGAAAAAAATTATTTCAGGCAAGTTGAAATTTTTACTAGGAAGATCAAACTTAATTCCCCGGATTTAATTTGACAACAAAGTGCACTGAGGTTATATTCATTGTTTATCACAATATCTTTGAGTGCTGGGCTAAACGCAAAGCAATACATTGTGTCACTGTCTAAGTATGGGAAAACGAAATGCAGCTGCACTACAGAAAAGGGACAAGTTCAAGTGAGAGCATAGCTTTGTAGTTTATGCTCGGAGCTGAGTAACAGTTTTGTGTATTTCCTGGCAGGAGCAGAGCTGTATATAGTCCTTTCTGTTAGCACAAACTGATGCAGCCTGTGTAGGAGCTTTATATCAGGTCTGGCAGACTGCTGTGCAAGAAGTACCACCATATGCCCCTGTTGCACAAGGCTGATGTATTCCAAAAAGGCAGCAATTCCAAATTCTGATTTGTCATTTTAGTAGTTTAAGGGAAAAGGCTCATTTGCCGTGAAAATGCCATGAAAGATCTGAAGTGGCCATTATCTTAACAGAATCGTAAGGTAAGGGGAGGCTTCACCTCTGTGTATACGTAATTATGTTGAGAATCATGAGGCGAATACGAACTTTAGCGCACAGTGATTTTGCAGACTAATCTGTGGCTGACTGCTATGTGTGTGTTAGTAGGCTGATCAATATCTCATTGCTCTGTGTCTGTTTTCAGGTCGCTGACAGTCAGGAGAGCGCTCCTCCCGTGGTCCGGGCCGCAGAGCTGAGAAGGAACTGTCAGGAGGAGGATGAAGAGGAGTTTCGGCTCATTCTGAAGGAACAGACTCCACGCAGCGACGCGATGGAGGAGAGAACGCCGCCGACCGAGCTTTCCAGCGTGGTCAGGGCGATCGGGGGGCTGTCTGAGGACCTGGAGTATCTGCAGGGATACCCCGAACCCCACGCCCGTGAAGCCCCAGATGTAGACCTGACAGAGGCAAAGTTCTCCCCACAGTTGCACCCCTCCCTTACTCATGTCTGTGCTGCCTCACAGTCCGATAGCAGGCTGGACCCGCCCACTGCTACAGAAGCCAGCGTCCATGTGGGTCATGTTCCGCCCACCTTGAAAGAGAAACTGCCATTGGCACCCACGGATGAGGAGCAGCCCCACCCTTGCATCAGCTGCAGAACTGTGGCGCCCCCTGCTGGTACAGCCAGTATCATGTCGCCCCTGGCTAAGAAGAAGCTGCTGGCACAGGTTAGTGGTGGCGGCGTTCCAGCTAACAGTTACCCGTTTGCCACTCCCTTTCCTGCGGAAGCTCTTGGCAACCATAACGGCGGCTCCGCCATCAGCAGGCCATCCGTCATTCAGCACGCTGGAAACAGGAAACAGAACGTGACATCTGAACTCTTCCAACCGGACCTGGCTCCGCCCGGCCCAGCCAGAGGACAGTGCCAGGCGGAGAAGAGCACAGGGCCCCTGTTTTACGGGTCGAACTTCCCAAACCTACACCCCACCCACCCGCTGCTCAGCCTGCACAGGCAGGGTGAGTGTTGTCTGAGCAGGGACGCTCTGTTCTCTCGAAACGGGCTGAATGGTTACAGGTTTTCCCCAAACCTATATCCTGACAGGACTGGGCCAGGCTGCCGTCCCTCTCTGACTGAAAAACCAAACCTGCCCGGTGCGGAGGTCCCTTCTGAGGACCAGCCCACGGATTTGAGCCTCCCCAAGTCCTCCCCTCCTAACCCCCCTCCTTGCCAGCCTGAACTGTGCAGCCTCAACACCCCTGCTCTCCATCGAGACTCTCCCTCCCCTCTTCTCCCAGCCACAACCATGGACTGCCACCCAGAGGCCTGCTGCATATCCACCATGTCCGCCTCCATGCCCCGAAAACTCCTGGATGCACCCCATCCCCTGAGAAAAGACTTCGTCCTTGGCCGCCATTTTGTGGGTCCTGTCGGCTGTGGGCCCCACCAGAATATGTTTCGGCCCCATCCCATCCGACAGAGCATGGAGGAGTTAGATAGAGGCCCCCCGGAGAAGAAAATTCGGATGGTTACTCCCATGCACTCCATGCAGCCTCGGACCCCTGACTCAGATTCCAACGATAAGTTGGGAGATCGTCCTGTGGGGGGCCTCAAGTTACCTGCCCGCACCCCCCTATTCCATCCTCTCAACCCCAGCGCCCAGGAAATGTGTGACAGATCGGGCCCTGCCACAGGGGCTGGGTACCCCCTTCAATGC
Source organism: Gymnothorax javanicus (assembly GCA_029692085.1). Lineage (NCBI taxonomy): Eukaryota > Metazoa > Chordata > Actinopteri > Anguilliformes > Muraenidae > Gymnothorax > Gymnothorax javanicus. The sequence goes on along the minus strand of CM056208.1, from coordinate 40,344,346 downwards.
CTAAAAAGCCAGGCTGTGGTCACCCCCTTCCTACCCCCATTCACCCTCCACTCCCTCATGGTCCAAAGGCAGCTGCTAGCCTCTGCCAGCCCCCACCTCTATGGCCCTCCCAGTGGGACCTCGTACAGAGACCTCCTACATCACCCCAACCTGTTTCCAATGTCTGCACTCACCCCGCCTCCCACTTTCACCACCCCTCAAATATCCTCCTTGCATCCCAGTACCAAACTTTAATGGGCCCAAAAACTGGCCCCACTTTACTGGGGAACGCCAGGAAACACTGTCATGACTGAAAATATTGGGCCTCATATTCAGGATAATTTATCTCTTTATGTTTTGCGTGTTATATATGGTGCTTAAAACTTCAACAAACCATTTCAGTTTTCCAATTTGAGACAATCTTCAGTGAACACTCTCTGTCAAATATAACCTGTCCAATGCTCCAGCACTTTGTTTTTTGAGTGAAATTTAGCAGTTGTGAATCACAAGAGGATGGTTTGCCCTTACACAGTATTCTCCATAAATGACAAAATGAGGAATTGTATCACATTTAATGTCTTTAGTGGATGGAGATTAATGATTTCATTTTGATTGACTAAGTGTAGGTCAAAATAACTGAGGGCAAGACTGAATGTATCAACTTATAATTTTTGGAGGGGGGCTCATTGACTAATTTTAACCAGCAATTTTATTTTCAGTGCCCAGGCAGAGAGGACAAGTGACATCAAACTCAAAACCAGCTGGGGATGGATTCCAGTCTGTTGAATGAAACCATTACACTGCAAAAACAAAATCTAACCAAGCATTTAATCATGCTTTTGGACTTAAAACACTTATTTTGATTGTTTTTTTCTCAGAAAAAAATTCTGCCAATGAATTTGAAATAATTTTGACTAATTTCTAGATTTGTTCATGGTGTAAGAGCAATTTTTTTTACCAATTGGACTTAAGTGTTTTTAGATTACATAAAAGATTAAGATGCTTGGTAAAAGTTTGTTTCTGCTGTGTACAGTGTCTGGCCCTGGGGTGTCTAAAAGGGAAAACTGTGTGACAAGTCAATACTGTGTATAGAGCAATTTCTCATATTCAAACATTTACATTACAGCAGCACTGTTTAGCACTGTATATGTGTATGGTTTGGAAAAGCTAATCTGAAATCCTGAGTAGTTCCTGTCAGTAATTTTTAGAGTGACCAAATAGCAAAATTTTCATCAGCAGAGCACTTTTGTTTTTATTCAATACAGCAGGTACTTGATGCATTTCAATGCAATTTAACCACGGCAATGCTAAACTTGCCATATTTTCATGGCAGCAGTCATTGAACTACATGATAGTGCGCGTAGTCAGATAGCCATATAATGTCCAGTACTCTATGCTAAACTATAGACATCTAGAAATCACATTTCTGTATGATGAGTGCAACCCATTCTCAGCCACTCCATTATCGTAGCCTACCACTGCTGAATATGAAGACCATGCTGCTATTGTACACTCCCACGCTAGCGTAGTTGCACCTATTGTTGCCACGACATTTTGAAAACTTTGCCTATGTTTTTCTTGAGATGTTGATTATGACAAAAGCCACAAATGCCGAATAACCCCATCAGCTGTTTCATTTATATAAGGGAAGTATTGCAACTTTATCACTTGAGTGAATTTCGCTTATTGTTTCTTTCCGGTAAACTTCAACATTTTGTTGTGTGCTAGCAGGCTTCTTGACATCAGCCCGGGAACTAACTCTAGCAGTCTTGTGAGTCTGTAGTTGCCACTGCATGCCAAACACAACTGAAAAAGGTATGCTGCTAAAATCAAGACATTGTAAAATAATCTTGCTCGCTGAAACCTGTCGCCCACAAAGATTCTATTGTCGCCCAAGGGAATTCCTTTAGAATTTTCCCTTTAGCGTTACACTTTGTAATGGCAGGAGACTTTGTTAGACAAACGTTAATGTTTGGCTCTATAACTGCTGTTTGCGAAAGTTAAGGTGTCAAAATTTACAAGGGTCTTAATTTTTGGTTCTGTGGTCATTTTCCATTTGTGTAGAGGATATCAAAATGTGTAACGATGAATGTGGGGACTGCAGGTTATATTTATGATGGCATTTCGGTTGGTGTTAATTCGAGAGTAAATGCAGTTTAAAATGACAAACATGATTAATTGGGTTGAGGGAAAATGGCTCTTTCACAAATGATGTAGTATGTGAGAAACTTCTAAACGCTCTTAAAAATTCTAAGGCTTATGTCATTTCTCACAAAGGATCTGGGGAAAAAGAAAAGAATTTGGACGTGGGAAACATGATACAAAACCATCTGTGGCTCATTAGAACTTGCATTACTTGGAATGACTGCTTTGCAAGAATGAATTGTTTGGAAAAGCGCTCATGGTTGCCATGTAACATTTTGGGTAGTAAAATTGTTTTATGAGTGCTATACAGTTTCTTTTTATTATTGGTTCAATCACAATGGTTTTTGTCAATCTTGCAGTTTCAGTTGAAAGCGCCTGTGCCTTCTGTGAGCTGCTATAGATTAGTTGATAGGAATCAAGGGTTGTTTTACAATCTGGGTACATAATACAATTTCACTGGGACCAAAACTTGAAAGTTTTTGTATAATTTGATGTGTGTATTTTTTGACAGAAAACAAATCCAGTAAGTTTTTTGCACCATTGAAAGCATCAAGTTTGCATTTTATTTATTTATTTTTTTACTTTAATGTCTTTTGTTGATCTTGTTTGGTATCAAATACACAAATGTATCTGTTATTCGGAGATTACATTTTTTGACGGAATCTGAAATCAAAATGTTCAAGTGCATGCATTTACCAGATTTTATATACTGTGGTAAAATGGATTGGTCAACGTAATGTACATTGTATACAACAAGATAAAATTTTATATTTTGGACAAAGTTTGTTAAAGGCAGCCATATTGAATTCAGAGAGGACATTTTTTGACAGAATATAGATGTCTATTTGAAATGGCACTAACTGTGTGTCACCTCAATGAGAACTTAAAATTAATGTTAACACTTTTTCAGCAAAAGTCTATGGGTGATGTATTAAGATTTGCCTTTAAGCTCTGTTGTTCTTTTTTGTGTCAGCTACATTATAAACATGAGAAGAAGCAAATGCGTCTGTGCTTTTTGTCAAAAATTATTGTTAAAATTATTATTTAAAAATATTAATAATTATTAAAAAATATTATATTTTTGGCAAATGTTTAAGCATTCATTCAGTTCTTTCAGCTCTGTAGACAGAATTCATTAGGGTCTTTTACCTTTGGTGGTATAAGTTGAAAAAGCATGCTAGGATGGTTTCAAAATGAAAACGTACCTTGATTGTAAAACAACCCTCAAGAAAAAAATGAAGGTATTTCCAAGCAAAAACGTTAAAAAAAAAAAAAAAAACTTTTTTTTTTGACAGGTCGCCCGCCTGTATTCCGTAAAAAACTGCTATGAACCTTTGCTTTTGAACATATCTGTTGCGTAACATGGAACACTTTCTCTTCACAGACTTAGCTTGGCGGTTCGTCCTTATTGTCAGTCATTAACTTGATCAAATTAATTTGAAAAACCTGTTTTGCGCTTGGGGAAGAAAAACCTTGAGAACAGATGATTTTCAATTAAATCCAGGCCTGAAAGATTTATGCACGTACTGTACACAGTGCAGTCCTCAAATGTTTGAATAGTCCTCATGGATAAGAATGACTGTTACTCTGAAGGGAGATAACCAGATAAGAATGTAAATACCTTCAAATTCTAGCTGACAGTTTGCACTTTATACCTCATGGTTTCATTTTAATTAGCTAAATTAGAGCAAAAAAAAAAAAAATTATTATAATTGCATTGTTATCCAAATGTGTTTGGACTACACTGGTAATATTCAGTGTGATGGTGAGTGCATGGCTCACTGACTATCACAAATATAGCTGCCAACTTGCTGATCATTATAGCAGTATTTAATCACCAAGTTATCTTAAAATATCCAGAATGTTCATTGGTAGTTCTTGAATGACTTCTTTTGTGTATTTATATGGAGTTATATTGTTTGAATTTATGCCTGTTCGACGTTTTATAATACCTGAACATTAGTCCATTCATATAGCATTTCTTTCCTGTAAATAATGCATATATGAACCTTCAGCATTGTGTTTGTGGCTGTTGTAAATTACATTGTAAAACCTTCGTAAATATGCAGTTTTATTGTTTGGACGGTTGAATGACCTTGCAATTCATTTTAAATACCACAGGCAGAATAGTAGGAGTATTGATTTTCTCCTTGCTATGTTTTGTACATCTTATTTTATGGTTTGATTGTTCAGGAACCTCTGGAAATGCTTTTGATACTGTGTGTTGCCAGTTTCCCAATCACTTCACTGGCAAACAAAACATTGTATTTTACGATTCACAGTGTAATTAAAATATTTTGATACCAACTTCTGTGGAGTTCTCTTTGCTGGTGTTGTTCCTGAATCTCTGACGAGTTTACCCACACCATATATAATGAGTAGCTTCCCAAGTTTCTAAAGGTGCAGTTAGGCCTTAGAGCGAGTATCCGTTCAGCTGGCACTTTGGTGTACTTTTTGAGCATAATCAGCTGTCCAAATGTGTTTAGTCGTTGGCATAGAAGTCCGTTGCCTTTGATTAGTATGTAAGTTACTATGTTATCGGCATTAAGAACATTCTAATCACATATTTGTGATCATACATCATAAAGGGTTAAGTACACTGTGCAAATCCCTCCATGATAAATATGAAACTGAATACACCCGATTTATCCAATCCAGCATTCACAGATTTTTTTTATGATTATGATGATGTTGCATTTGTGTAGTGTGTAGTTGTAGGTCTTTGCTTCCGCTTGTGTAATCTTGCCTTCCTCTCTGGATGTTGGGATGGGTTCATGATCAGAGGAAGGTGGGCGAGATGATGGATTTTGTGAGCACAGGTTAGCAGTGTCGGGGCGCCTTCCATGAAATAGATCAGGGACTGGGCCAACAGCCCTACCACACTGACAAACCAGTAAAAGAGGGGCCCCCCAAAATAATTTTTGGCTTGAACCCCCAAGTTTTTGTGGTTGCTGGCCTTTTCTCTGTATACATTGAGCCTTTGGGCTACAGCACCCAATTGTTCGATAAAGATTCATGAACTTATGAGTTGAGCATGCCCCCAGAAGTCTAGACATGGCTTTGAAAGGCTTAAGCAATGATCTGAACAGTCTGACTACCTAGTAGATGTGTGGCTGAATCCATGACTGACAGGTTTGCCAAAGATTCTTACTTACTGGATCCCTTTAGATAATTGGTCCTCAGCATTTGACCCGGTGGAGTCAGTTAAGTGCAGTAGGCAGCCACAGTGCAGTGACTAAGCCTTGGTCAGGGACAATGACAGGAGTGTCCCTCACAGATGTGCTTGTCTTTTGTCGTAGGAAGAGACTGCCGTAACCAGAGGAACCCCAGGTGACCACGGGGAGGCCATACAAACCCCAAACACGCAGGATACGGCCGGCCAAAACTGGAACACATATCCTTCTAAACTCAAAGCATCTCCATGCTGCCACTCCACAGCACAGCCTCTACACCCCAGGTGAAGTGTTTCAGGTCCTGGGTCTTTATCTCTGAAACTCAATTTCTGGATTATACTCACCCTCTTGTACCCCACAGGGGGTTTTATAAATGAATTCATGTCAACCCGAATTCCCACTCTGCCAAGTAAAATAGCCCATTTCTGATGCGCCAACAAGTCTTTAACAGCTGATTCTGACACCCGATTTCTGAGTTAGCGCAGTGATGTCGGTCAGATTTCCCAATGGACTGGGCAACACTGGGATTTTCCATTTCTCAAAAACTTTGCGGCCGTATTTAGAGAACGACACAAAATAAAAAAGGGCTACGATTCCTGTAGGTTTCCGGCTGGGTGGATTAAAATACGCACAAATTAAAGCCCACAGACTTTAACCTCACCATCTGTGTTTTCAAATATAATGCGCAGGAGCACGAAGTCAGAAAAGCAAATATTGTGTCACTGTCCAAATACTTATGCACCTAGCATGAAAGAGAAGCCCAGTGAGCACTACACTGTACAGTGCAGCACTCTGCTGAATAATCTATCTCTAATTGGTTGTAAAGATTATAAATTGGAATAGCCAGATACACTAAAGTAATGGTTTCATTCAATAGCTGAGGCATTCTTCAAGGTCTTTACGTGCTTTGTCCTCTGGTTAAACACGTACATTCCATCGCATCTCACTCACAAGCACACACTGATCCAAGACTGTTGTTTGCAAACAGCTCAGTCTATTGCACTGCTAAACTGTCAAACCTGGGGAGTAATTAGCCAGAATCTGCGCTGCAGCCACCTCAGCTGTGGGGCGAGTGCTTGCTGCAGTTTGATTTTAGCGCCACCTGCTGTTCAGTCGTTTGCACTGATGTGATGAGCTTTTCCATAGCAGAGAGCACCTTTAATATTTGGTACCACAATAAATTATCAATGAGGGGACATTTTAAGTCATATGGACCTATCTGTTGGACAGAATTGGTTTTAGCAGGTTATGTTGAAGTTCCTCAGTGTTCAGAAAATATCTTTGCTTTTCCACTAACTGGCAGAGTAAAGTGTGTAAATTCAGGACAGATGCTCCGACGTCATACAGGAGATAGGTTACACGTTTTCCTCTCTGAGAAAAGAGATTACCTGTACTTCTCGGTAGTGCAGCAGTTTAACATTTTCTGACACACCCAAATACACTTGGTTTTTTCATACTGAACCATCATTATTTTACCTTTATAAGAGCCAAACGTCTTTTCCAGTTTTCACTGAGGCTGTGCCTCGAATATTTATTCTGAAGGACTAGTAATCTCCTTTATGGAACGTACCATTCATGTAAAGTTAAGATGATAATATTTTAAAGAGAAAAACTTTAAATGAAGGAAAATTAATTGCACATCTTCCTCTTAAGTCATACATTTTCAGTACCTTTTTTAACATTGACTGATAAAATAATAGGAAATCTAATAGACGCTCTTCATGATGCGTTTTTCAAATTCCATTTGTAAATTGTTGCAAACAATTTCATTTTAAGTAAAAATGCTAAATAGTCTATAAATCAATCTACAGAGGCTACCATTGTAAAGAGTAATATTCCTAGGCATTCTTTAATAATCCAACATTTCTAACCACGTGGGCACAATTACTACTCAATCAACAATTAGTAAATTTCTCTGGTAGAAAGCAGCACGAACAACATGGTAAATAAGTGGTATTTAAGTGGCGAGCGGTTTGTTCAGGATGAAATGATCAGTGCGGTATTTCACAAAGCAAGGTTATTGAGATAAGTGGATAAACAAGTAAAACCCAGCACAGCCCTTTCCAGTTCAGTCCAGGTTCCAAGTTTGGGGTCATTCGGGGTATTAATGCTAGCGCTGTAATCCTGCTAACTCTATTATTTTGCTAACTGACTAATCGTGCTTTGTGAAACCCTCCCCTGGTTTATTAGCCCAAGCTTGTGGTGACCTCACCAGCCCTTGGGATTCATCTTCTCCCTGAAAGACTTCCGGATATGGCGAGGGGCGGGAATAGGGTTTGGGGGTCTGTCTGGCGGCTGATTTTCGGAGTCCCGCGATTGAACGGGGGCAGGCTTGTGGGCGGAGCTTCCATGAGTTTTCTGTAGCTGTTGGATGAGGGCGGAGAATTTGGCGTCCAGTGAGGGACGGCCCGTACGGGTAGCTGGTTTCCACGGCTTCTGCTGCTGGGGTTCGCTGGAGCGTTTCGGTGGGTAGGGGGCGCTGCTGAGTGAGTCACAGGGGGCAGAACCAAGTCTCTCTTTCGGAAAGCTGGTCATGTTCTGAGTAGATGAAGCGCTCTTCAGTGGAGAGCCAGCCGAACCTGCAGAGGAAAACAAGAGTTAACTTACAGTCCAGCCCTCCCTCCCGTGTGTCTCTATGAAGGTAAGTGACTGAACATGAATCTGTAAACGAAAGATCTGAAACCGGCAAAAAATGTCAAGAGTGAAAAAGATTATTCTAAATTAAAAACTGATAAATTCAATTCAAGTACAATCCAAAGTACACAAATGAAATGCCTAGTTTGAATTGTAGAATTTTGTGTAATATTCTCTTTTAATATTCCTTTTTCTTGTTGGTTTACAGGCAGGTTCATTTCCGTGTCTAATTTTTTTCCAGCACGTTTCCATTTTGAAATCACAAAATTTGTAACTCTAATTCAAACACTCTGGTGTGCCGTGCCTCTGTTCCGGCCAGAAAAGTTTTAGTGAATTTTGCAGTGATGGTGGGCAGTTACACTCAGCTCAAAGTCAGTTTTTTGGCTGATACAAATGGGGCGTGATGGCGTGAAACTGAGAGAGGGCTTTATGTAGCCATTCAGTTCTTTTATTGTGATTGACAGGCCATGTATGGACCTCACTCTGTGCATGGGGGCACAGCCTTATACTGAAACAGAAAAAGGCCCAAGTCTGTTAGTAGAACTCAGGGTCACAAATGGAACTTGGCCAAGAGTAAATTCAGCACTGATATTAGAAAATATTTTTTCACGCAGAGTGTAAACTCAGTGTGGAATAGCTTGCCTGACCATATTGTTGAGGCAGAAACCTTGGGAATTTTCAAGAGCAGGCTTGATTTAGTGCTAGATAACATACAGTCATCGAGTATCTGAAGTGTTTGATTCACTGTAGTAATAGGAAAACGGTGAGCTTAGTTGGGCTGAATGGCCTGTTCTCGCCACTCGTCATGTCATGTCATATTATGTTACTAACTGCTAACTACTGGAAGCGAAGGATCATTTGGACTGCCATTGTTCAAGAGAATGAAGACTATCCCTTAGCAACACTAACAGGCCAAACCATGAAACATGAAGAACCCAAGACCAAGGACTCCCCAAAGATTTTTGGCCATGAAGTGTACATTATTCTGCCTGCAGTAGCATGGGGAAAGAGCGGAACTCTAAAATCCACACCTGTGGCGAGAGGCTGCTTGTCGGTTGGTGGAGGTGGGGCTCTTCTCTTTTTGGGGCCGCTGTGGTTTGGGCTAGGATACCCTTCATCCCGCCTGGGGGACAGGACGCTCTTCTGCACCACCAGAGGACGGGACCCACCAAACAGAGCCGACCAATCGGGGGGCTGGGTTTCCTCCTCCTGACCAATGAGAAGCGGCCTCCGGTTTCCTCAATCTTGTTGTGGATGATGTCTGTGAGGCTTTCAAACTTCCCTGGTGAGCCGATGCCTGCAAGATGTGAATGGTGAGGGAGAAGATAATATAAGTACCTGAAATCAGTACACAATGTTGAGTGATGTCAAACTAGATCAGAGGTGTGAAGTCAATGGGTGCCATAACAGCGGATTTCACTCATTAGTCCTGCTTTCCGGGTGAAGATCTGTGCTAATGAGCGCATCAAATCTCACATCAAAGGGCACATTAGGACAGTACCATCTCTGACAAACATGGAAGATGGTAATTGAACAATAATCAGATAATGGACTGCGAGGCACCATTTAGAATAATAATCAGTAATCTTGCACTTGATTTATCACCTCTAAGTCTCATCTCTCACTTAATTTCAGCCTAAGTCCAGTGGTTCCTCAACCTCTCCTCTAGTACTGTGGCCAGATCCAGGCGATTACTGTGTTCCACCTCAAACACATCTGATACAGCAAATTGGAGGTTTGGGAACTGCTGGGGTTAGATTAGGCTTAATCCAGGAGAGAGACACCAGCTTTTAAGACATACTCAACTGAGAGAGAGTTTAGAATTCAGGCCATGGGGGGTACAGCACACTCACTCAGGTCATTGTACACCGAATCGGCCTGTCTGGTCTGGAAGAGCAGTGGTTTCCGTGGAGACATCGCCTCGATCTCCATCAGCTCAGTGCAGCAGTGGAGCCACTCGGCTGAAGAGGAAAATGCCATGGTTATGACACATTGCTGTCCTCGTTACGACAGCATCGATGTACAGTACAGATGATGTCAAACATGCCTGTGTTTACCTTAGTCATACAGGTGTTGTGTGACATGCCTGTGTTTACCTTAGTCATACAGGTGTTGTGTGACATGGCTGTGTTTACCTTAGTCATACAGGTGTTGTGTGACATGGCTGTGTTTACCTTGGTCATACAGGTGTTGTGTGACATGGCTGTGTTTACCTTGGTCATACAGGTGTTGTGTGGCATGGCTGTGTTTACCTTGGTCATACAGGCGTGTTACATGGCTGTGTTTACCTTGGTCATACAGGTGTTGTCTGAAAGCCTCTATCCAGGCCTGCAGCTCTTCCCTGCTCTCAGCTGTGAACACCTCGGCATGCGCCGCCTGGCCCATCGCGGGGTTAATGATGGTCAGGTTGTGTGGGCCTTTCCTGTGCTGCCCCTCCATGGTGCGAATCCGCGTGTCCTGAGCAGAGAAGTATAGATCACATCCGAAAATATCACATAAAACCAGAGATGTTATCTTCAGGGCTCAGAAAGTAAAATCCTGCCTGGTGTTTCAGCTGCCCAAGAGCTCAGCAAGCTGATTACAGTTCATAGTTATACCTTCTGGCTAAAGGACTGTGATATTGGCAAATTTTGGGTGACTGGAACAACGGACTGGTACCTTACTTTCTCAACTTGAGTCTCATGCATCTGGATCAAGCATCATTCAGATTTCTAATACTTGTGTGAGAAACAAATTTTTTTCCCCACAAATATCTTGACCAGAATTCTTATGCTATGTTTATGTATATGTTTTACATGTGGAGAAATGATGAATTAAAAATTCAAAATGATCTTAGAAACAAAGCACTGAAAAAATATGCAAAAAATATGAAATATATAAAATATTATAATAATATATAATATTATTATAACCATTATAGTAATATTTAATATATAAAATATACAAAAATGCAAAATTTGGACTCTGATCATTTTTCCTTTGTGGTATTCATACGTATACTGAGCAACAAAAGAAACGCAAGTTAGCTAGTTAGTTAATGTACTCTTATGGTTACTCAGTCAAAGTGACTGCAAAATAAAGAAAAGTTTGATGAAACGAGTGTAAATGTGCACGCGCTAGTAATAAATTAGATTTTCTAAAATAATTACGCGCAAACTTATTTCCAGTCTGCCTTTAATTAACTTGCATTTCTTTTGTTGTTCAGTATATGTCCTTATACTATGTGTATGTTTTGTATAAAAAAAGAATTGAGGAACTGGTGTTTTAAATTTCCACCCGAAGTACTGAAGAGTTAGAAATGTATAGTGGATCTGGTTAAGGCTGGTTTGACCTCACCTTGTTGATGGGGATGGTTAGCGCCGGCTCCAGTTTAGCCTCTATCTCCTCTGGGGAATAGTAGCAGGCCAGGCTTCCTGCCTTCAGTACACAGTAGAACGTACAGCAACGCGACACACTGCCAACGCTCTGCTGAACACACCGCATACGCACATGTTATTTCATCCCCCTCCATAGTAACCAGTCCTACCATCTGAGATCTAGCAACCAGTTTCCTCAAACCAACAATGCACACCTTCTAGCATCATGCCCAACTCTGTTATAGGAGGTCTACCATCATGCAGGATTTCACTCCGACCTTCACAAAGCTCACCTCATTCAATAGCTAGAGCAGGGCTGCCCAACCCTGTTCCTGGAGATCTATGGTACAGTAGGTCTGCACTCTAACCCTAACAAAGCAGACAATATAAAACTGCTAGAGCAGGGCTGTCTAGCCCTTTTCCTTGAGATTTATTGTCGTGAAGGTTTTTGCTCCAACCATGAAGAAAACTCACTTCTTTCAACAGCTACAGATGGAGTTGAGCTGGTACTCACCAGAATCAGGATTACAAGATTTGGAATTGACTGAAATGCTGCTGGATATTACATCTCCAAGGTCAGAGGTGGCTATTGCTGATCTCTCATTGGCTGGGAAAACCAAGAGCTAAAGCTTCAGCAGTCACTGATACTGTGTGCAGCTGTGCTACAAACACACTCCTCAAGATCTGAGAAATGGTTGTTTTTGACCCTCCCCTTACTAGGGAGTCGAGTGTGAAGCCAGTCTGGCCTATCAGTACTGCAAATGATTCAGTTGTTAACCTAAAGAGAAGAAAATGAGTCAGGATTCAGATTCAAAAGCCGAATTTTAGGATCCAAGTTCCCTGGTGCTTCCTAATTAATCGTTTTTGTCAAATCCATCAGACTGGCCGATGATGAATAATTGAGCGTTCTCTGCTTGTCAGCTGTTGACAGTGGAGGGACTGGAAGTGTAGGCGGAGAGATTTTGACATCTCTGGATTTTCACTGTCCAGGTCCACCATACCGAGATCCAAATTTACTCTCAGACCACTTCAATTACTGACAGCTGAAAGGATATTACAACATTTTTACCAAATAAATCACAAAAAAGTTAGCAAGAGCAGCTTTAACGTTTTCCAGAAACCAGGTGCAGGCGATATTGGACTCTTGACCGAGGTACAGCACCCGCATGGAGGAGGGGGGCAGAACAGCATGTGCACGAGAGGTGACTGGCACTGCGTTAGAAACTCCTCTTGGCTCTGATTGGTTAATTTTGCCCGGCACGGTGGATTTTTTTTTTTTTCAGATTACCTGTCTTATGTACTATTGTCAGTATAGCGTGTCAGTTTCAGCAAATATGAAAAAAAGTTTTTTTCAATAAGTTACCAACTGCAGCTTTAAGTAACCTATTGCACATGCATAGTTATCTCTAACATTGATGCCTGCTAGGCTAACTACATATGCTAAAATATAAATTAGGCTGCTAAACATGCTTGCAGTGGGTAATGATCAAATCTACAGCAAACTTCCCAGATCCCAGAAGTATAAAAGGTGCGACATATTGCTGGTAACAGTAATACCTGCGTAAATGAAGTATTCGCTCAATAAAATGAATAAGAAAGACAACTCATGTTTTACTCACACATACTTTGTAGAAAAGAAACAAACAATGAGAGAAAAAACAGATCATAAACCAATTTCCTGTTGCTAGGCAACCAACTCAGGAACGGAGGGGGAGCCAATCTCCTGCATTGATCAATTTAGCTGACAAAAAAGCTCAAAACATGTTGGAATGTAGTGCAAAACGAGTTAAGCCTTATCAGACTATGGTCATCAATGTCACATTCATGTGACTGCTAAAGCATTTCTCTGCCTCTCATTGGCTAGATCTTTTCAACGGATGGAAAGATGGCAGTCTTCAGTTTATTTTTATTTTTTTTTTATTGTTCGCTCCATTCTCGTTATTCGAAGTATTGTACAACTTTTCGGAACAATTTCCAAATAAATTCAAACCATAATATCTGGACTCCATATGGGCAATTATTTTATTTAACGTTGGTTTTGTGAAAAAGTTGTCTTTTGCATTAAAAAGATGCTCTGTTTCCCTTATAAAGTCAAGAGGAATGGTTACAATGAGGAATTTAGTCAGTTTAAAATGGCTGTTCCAACAGACTAAGGGCAGGCAGATTTTTTCCATTTGCTTTGGTTTTGTAGGTTACCTGCTGGTTCAGGAAGCCAGTCATCATTTCCTGGGTCATGCACTCTGGCTGGGCCACCAAGCGGCAACAGAGGCTTCCGTACAGAGGAAGCCAAGAGGAGCTCTCAGCTAGACCATAAAACACACACAGTTATTCAGCAGCAGGCTTAACACCCCAGTCTGAATAGTGTTTTTAACTTACAAGTGACCTTAAATTAAGGCAATTGTTGATGAGCTCTGATAATAATTTTGCATAATTACATTCTCCACAGTTTAAAAACTAAATGCTTCAGTGTCATGACATAATAGTCTGTGTTAAAATATCTTAATTTTAATGTTATAACAATAAAAATTTAGTGTAAATACTATTACTACAAGGCTAGCCTACTGGGTAGTATGAATCATGCAGAATTTATGCACAATGATAAATTTGCTGTGTTTAAGAGGAGGGTTTGAGTAATTTGCAGTGTGTAAGAGGAAGGTGAGTAATGTGCAGATGTTTCAGAGGAATGTTTGATTAATGTGCAGATGTTCAAGAGGAGGGTTTGAGTAATGTGCAGGTGTTTAAGAGGAGGGTTTGAGTAATGAGCATGGTGTTTAAGAGGAGGGTTGGAGTAATGAGCAGATGTTTAAGAGGAGGGTTTGAGTAATGTGCTGGTGTTTGGTGTTCAAGAGCTGGTGTTTGAGTGTTTGTGCAGGTGTTCAAGAGGAGGGTGTTTGAGTAATGTGCTGGTGTTCAAGAGAAGGGTTTGAGTGTGCTGGTGTTCACGTGGTGTTTGTAAGAGGAAGGTGAGTATTGTGCAGATGTTTAAGAGGAGGGTTTGAGTAATGTGCAGATGTTCAAGAGGAGGGTTTGAGTAATGTGCAGGTGTTCAAGAGGAGGGTTTGAGTAATGTGCTGGTGTTCAAGAGGAGGGTTTGAGTAATGTGCAGGTGTTCAAGAGGAGGGTTTGAGTAATGTGCAGAAGTTCAAGAGGAGGGTTTGAGTAATGTGTAGGTGTACAAGAGGAGGGTTTGAGTAATGTGCAGGTGTTCAAGAAGAGGGTTTGAGTAATGTGTAGGTGTTCAAGAGGAGGGTTTGAGTAATGTGTAGGTGTTCAAGAGGAGGGTTTGAGTAATGTGTAGGTGTTCAAGAGGAGGGTTTGAGTAATGTGCAGGTGTTTAAGAGGAGGGTTTGAGTAATGTGCAGGTGTTCAAGAGGAGGGATTGAGTAATGTGCAGAAGTTCAAGAGAAGGGTTTGAGTAATGTGCTGGTGTTTAAGAGGAGGGTTTGAGTAATGAGCAGATGTTTAAGAGGAGGGTTTGAGTAATGTGCAGATGTTTAAGAGGAGGGTTTGAGTAATGAACAGATGTTCAAGAGGAGGGTTTGAGTAATGTGCTGTAGGTGTTTAAGAGGAGGGTTTGAGTAATGTGCAGATGTTTAAGAGGAGGGTTTGAGTAATGAACAGATGTTCAAGAGGAGGGTTTGAGTAATGTGCAGGTGTTTAAGAGGAGGGTTTGAGTAATGTGTAGGTGTTAAAGAGGAGGGTTTGAGTAATGTGCAGATGTTTAAGAGGAGGGTTTGAGTAATGTGCAGATGTTCAAGAGGAGGGTTTGAGTAATGTGTAGGTGTTTAAGAGGAGGGTTTGAGTAATGTGCAGATGTTTAAGTGGAAAACTTAAATAATGAGCTGATGTTTAACAGGAGTGTTAGAGTAATGAGCAGATGTTCAAGAGGAGGGTTTGAGTAATGTGCAGATGTGCAGATGTTTAAGAGGAGGGTTTGAGTAATGCGCAGATGTTCAAGAGAAGGGTTTGAGTAATGTTTAGGTGTTTAAGAGGAGGGTTTGAGTAATGAACAGATGTTTAAGAGGAGGGTTTGAGTAATGAACAGATGTTCAAGAGGAGGGTTTGAGTAATGTGCAGGTGTTTAAGAGGAAGGTTTGAGTAATGTGCAGATGTTTAAGTGGAAAACTTGAATAATGAGCTGATGTTTAACAGGAGTGTTAGAGTAATGAGCAGATGTTTAAATGGAGTGTTTGAGTAATGTGCTGGTGTTTGAGTAATGTGCTGGTGTTTAAGTGGAGTGTTTGAGTAATGTGCTGGTGTTTAAGTGGAGTGTTTGAGTAATGTGCTGGTGTTTAAGTGGAGGGTTTGAGTAATGTGCTGGTGTTTAAGTGGAGTGTTTGAGTAATGTGCTGGTGTTTAAGTGGAGTGTTTGAGTAATGTGCTGGTGTATGTGAGGAGGGTTTGGATGTGTTTGTTTAGCATGGTGGTCTCACCACTCTGAGCGACCATGAGTGAGTGGGACTGGAAGGATCCCTCTGCCTGGGCGAGACTCAGTGTGGTGTACGCCAACAGGCTGAACCTCGCTGAGCTGTGACAAAAGAGCTCAAAATTTCACTCTAACCACAGCCACGCCCTCACAACACGTTCAGACCACAGCCACACCCAAACAGCCTGTCTCCAGTCGAAGCCACACCCTGACAGCATATCATCGATCCACAGTCACGTCCTACAGCCTGCCACTCCATTCAAAGCCACACCCCCCACAGCCTACCACTCAAACCACAGACATGCCCCCTCAGCACTTCACTCAAACAACAGAACCGCCCCTACAATCTGTCAAACAACAACCAGACCACCATAGCACATCACTCAAACCACAGCCATGGCCTTACAGCTCAATCTCCAGGAACTGGATAGGGAACCAATGACATAATTGGCAAAAGGTAATGGATTTCTTACGCTGGTATCGGGTGCGTCTGCAGGAAAGACTCGGGGTCCCCCGACTCCACCAGGGGGCAGAGTTTTTTCCCTGCAGCCTTGCCCAATGAGTTGCGGAACTTCTTTGCCAGTTTCTTAGGTGTGTTGACCAACGAAGCGTCATCCTCCATGGCACAACTGTAGAGCTCCAGCGTTAGCTCGAACTGTGGCCTAGCCTCGGTGCTGCAACAGGAGCACACAATTAACCATGCATCACCAGATCTGCACTTCAAATCCAAATCCAGCATTGATTTTCTTCTCTCCCAGGTAATTAAAGCAACTGAACAATGAGTGAATGCCTATACTGCCTGTACGTATGAATTTCAGGTACAAGGAGGGTGGAAAAGTGGCAGTACTTGGACCTCAAGGACCAAAATTTGATGATACCTGCCATAGTCTGTTGGAAAAAATATGGACAAAAAGCCAATAATATCTACTTGTTAAAAACATTGTATAATACTGAAGAGCACTCAGAAAAATGGTCTGGATAGCTCTAATATGGGCATGAGGTCATGTCCAGCAGACTTGAAAATCAACAAAACTATGAGTTTGTTTAATGGCTTGACCATGATGGAATGCATCTTCCTTTCAGTCACAAAATAGTTCCATATTATGAAAAGCTGTTGATGATTCTGGCCCCAGAATTTTTTTTTTTTTTTTTTTTTTTTAAACTATCCTTAATTATTCCAATTCTTGCCAAGATTTTCAAGCAGAAAACTCCCCAGTTTGTGCATACAGATCCACACAGTAAAGTAATTGGCTCAAAACCCCTCGATACTCACAAAAATGTCACCCCTTCAAAGCAAATATCTGTTGCAGATCTGTCCACAACCACCATTTCTGTGTCAAAAACTTCTGCTCCAATTTTCAACTGGCAAAACACAGCAACTTGTCTGGAGCCTGAAAAAAGGGTTCATTTAAAATGATTCAAATGACACAACGAGGCAAGCAATGATAAAAATATCACGCTCATTACAGTGTTATTATTACAGACAGTCTCCAGGGACCGTTCACTCAGCACAATGTGTATAAAGTTTAAAGGAAGGTTAGAAATGAAATTCAAACAGCCCAGAAATATCAGAGACTGATGAGCACTGCTTATGGAGTGTGAAATTTATGAGTATTTGGGTGGCAACGGTTGAGGTATTTTTTCAGAATAAAATAATTTAAATTCACAATCCTGCTAAATATACGGAAAATGCTTACTGCCTTTGCCACTGAAGTGGTCAGAATCCTTCCACATCAAAGGTATTCTCAGTCCTGCAATGAAAACAAAAAGAAAACAAGGTTTTACCTTCCATTATATTTGAATAATTTCTCATTTTTTGGATCGATTGCAAATAAATTTAAATAAATTCTCACGATTTTGTATCAAATGCAAATTCAATTCAAATATGTTTGCACTTTTTTGTATCAAATGCTCAAAATTAACGTTAGTGGGATTGATCTGGTCAGATGATATTATGCCCCATTTGTGAAAATTATGGTTTTGCTCAGGAACACTGGTTTTTGTCACATTCTCTCATTTGCTAATTTCCATCCATGCCACTCCCACATTTCAGTATTACACTTTTTAGAGGGAAAAAGGTGTTTTGGCAGAAGTTGTTTTCAGTAAACAATTCTATTCTTTTCAAGCCTATTATCACTTGTACACCACCTTTCATTTCTCATGTGGAAATACAAGATTTAATACTGGTAACACAATACAGCAAACTGACCAGCAATATGTCATGCATGATAAAAACCATCTGTACTTACTGCTTAAAGTATTTAAAAATAGACAAGTGCAAATGCAGAATATATTATTCCTTGTAAATGATGCCATTCCATACCTGAAAGAGCAACCTTTCCCTTGCAAGGTATACATTCTTCAGAAACTGGATCTGTCAACCTGAAGAATAAGTGCTGCTAATCAATGTCTCTCCACATGTAAAACCATTATAAACAAACAAAAGTTAAAGTGCACCTATTATGTGACTTTTCATTGGTCATTCTTGTATTCTTGAAGACTATTAAAAAAGGTTTAAATGCGTCATTGTTAAAAAAAAAAAAAAACACTTGAGTTTTATCATGCTGTCCATTTCTACAGTACCTGTCTGTACAAACACTCTGTTGAGGTCCTGCCTTTGTCCTCCCGAAAACCCCAGTGTGCTCTGATAGGTCAACTTGGTGCCTCACTTGTGATTGGTCCACCATTCGTGCATGTGTCGAGAAATGTCAGGCCCCTAACCATAAATGGATTTCTGCTCCAGTGTGTAAATGAGCTTTAGAAACAAATACCGGTGTAGCTTGTGGGCATATCCCACTTGATTCAAGGGCGTGCCAAACTACCTGCTTGGCGCAAAAGTTCAAATGGTGACATCACCAATTGATGAAAAAAATGGCCAGAGGCTATTGGAGTGTTTCAGTCAGCTGTGGAGCAGTGTATTTTGTGGCAGAGAGCACTTCTTCTGGGGGTGACTTCGAATGGTTTTCCGACACAGACCTTTTAAATGCGCACAAAAATGATGATTCACACTACGACATTAAAATAATCAAACAAGAGGCTCCTCAGAGCCTGTACTCGGGCTGGGTCAAGGCCTAGGCCAATCGCGAAACCACACGCGCGCATGAGCAGGACAATCGCGACCCCGAAAAAAAAGAAGAACAGAGTCGAAACTTAGACTCGTGGCCCGAGTAAAAAGCGTAATAGGTGCACTTTAAAGTATAGTTCTTCTGAAAAGCCCACATGTAACTAAGAATACATGAAACACTATTTTTACAGAGGCAATTAAGATAAGCAGGATTACGGAGTTACCTGTGTATCTGCGCTGAGTAAAACCCAGAACAGCTATTTTTACTTCAGTCCATGCTTCAGATTTTAAAGGACTCCAGGTTTTACCGAACAGTTATCCAACGCAATCCTGCCTCATGAAATGAGCCCCTCATGAAATGAGTAGCCTCTCTCCACTTGGGGGCACTGTGGTAAATAAACATGCCCTCACCTGTTCTTGGCAGCAGCTTTAGTATCCAGGCCCTCCTTCCTCTTCTGCAGCTCAGTTATACAGGCTCTGATGCGGTTGTTACAGATCAGGAGGCTTTTCGAGGCCCTCAGGACCTGGTCTCGTTTGCTGCTCGCCATTAGGAGCTTGTACGCCCTCCCGCATGCGGACCTCAAAGTCTATCTTTTCCTGAAAGCTGCTGTCCTGAAGGACCCAAAAGAATTTCAAAATTGATGCATGCAAAAGCAACAGAAAGAGTCGACCTTTACAAAGTTCTGACACAACAAATGTGAGGGTGCTGAAGGAGAGCGAACAATGACAAGAGAATGTTCAGGCTGCATCAGAATTCTTTAAAGAGCAAGGAACCTTCCTTGCTAATAGACACGAACTGGAAAGAGTTTGGTTGGTACCCATGACCTAATTGTCCATTTCACAAAGGAAAGGAGGCAGTTATCTCCTTGGTTGCTTCCCTCCAGCAAGGAAACACAGGACCAACCTTGGAAGAAAGGAAAGATTGAATATAGACCCCAATCCTTTGCAGCTGTAGCGACTGAAGACGTAATTTGTGTCATAGTTTTCTGATAAATTGCAAAGGCTATCTTCGCCATCTAGCTAATGACAGAAGGAAAGAACATTCTCAAACATATCCCATGGTACCTTTAAAATCTTCCTGCAATTTTCCCTTCACCTTTATTATGTTTTAGCAAGGTCAAGGGAAACTGGTGAAAAAAGGACGAAGGCCGCCACTTTAAGAAATTCTAATGCAGCCTCAGTGTTACCTAGTGAAAGACAGTTGCCCAATTAATGAATGAGCAATGAGGGAGTGGGAGGAGGGAGCGACCGGTTCTGAGGGAAACTATAGTGACAGTCTCTAAGGATCAAAATTACATTTAGGAAAAAAAATTTTACATAACAGATTTCGTACCCTTTTGAAACATGCCTGAATGCTTAAAGGAGCTGTGTCACGATTACTGCGCATGCTCACAACTCTGAACAAAGTAAATCCGTTCAACTGCCAGTCAAAATCTAGAAGATATTTTTCTTCTTCTATGATTATTGGCATCAGCAAGCATCTTACATTCTTTGTATCCCTTGACTAAAGCTCAAAATAGCACTTTGAATCCTCAAATTTTCATAGAAAGCTCCTTAGTATAAAAAGGCATAATGCAGGAGTAACTAAAATACATAAATCCAATGCAAAACGACGACGAATTGGCAAGGATGGAATCAGATTATGATTTGCAGTCAAGCAGATTTACTTTCATGGGATGTAAGTTCTGAGCATGCATTGTAATCATGACACAGCTCCTTAAAAAGTGATGTTTTCTATGTTTACACATCCCAAAATCCGTCTGTTAACATGCACTGAAGGGTACATTTTAAACTGTGTAAACATTAATGTTTACGCTTTTCTTTACACAGAGAAAAAACAAAACTGCTAGGAGGATTGACTAAATTATTGTTACCTTAAAATGAACAGGACATGAAAATTTACAAGAACACTGACGTTCTAACACAGCAAATCTAACATATATCATGAATCATGATATATTTCAGTCACGCGTTCAGTTTGTCAAAGCGGATCTGTAATAAATTGCTCTACACCAAGTCACCTGTAGGCTACATGATAAATTGTTTTTTTTTTTCCTCTCTTTTTCTACGATGTAATGTAAAATAGACCGGCGTGGATGCGTGTGAGGGTAAGTGGGGATGGGGTGTGCTTTGAAATATATGGGCAAACACAAAAGACATCCATCATCTAGTGAACCCGTGTCCGACTGGTGCAATGATGATGCTTATAAGAAAATTGAATCACAATTTTCTAACGTTTGGCCAAATTTTACGTTTCTTAACGTATAATCTGGTAACTGAAACCTGTCTGTTATTTCATTATCTTTCATTCTCATCCCACAGAAATGACGTGGGCTGATCAAATTGAAACTTTTGGAAAGAGGGCATTGTGCTTTGAATGGAATCCATAAATTCACACAAAATTATGAAAATAAACATCATCATCCACCTCGGACACATTTTTGTCTACCTTTATTTTCTTAGAAATCTGTCGTATGTACAACAAGTTCATGTCGTCTACGATCTGAGGAGTGTCATTCAGACTCGTGCATCGTTTCATGAACTTTGCCTGTAAGAACATTTTAGTTTGATGTTAATGGTGAAACAATGAAATTAAATTAACGTTGACATTATGCAGGCTAATTTAATTACAGTCCAGACTATTCGCTTCGTATTCACGAAGACTTCAAAAAGCCTTTGCCCTCATTTTTACATCATCGAGGATCTTAATACTACAGACGGTCAGTAACCTTGTCACTAATTCGAGTCAATCCGAAATTAAAAATATTGAAATAGCTCAAAATATTGATTAACTGCCGGGTTAATATTAGCCACATAATTTGAACGTGTTATGAATACAGTCTACAATAAACGCTAGTTTCTTATTACAGTCGATAGTCTTTAGGTTTATATCGCTGCAGCAGTGGTTGACTCTTGGAAAGTTATTCTTGTGGATTACTGGATGATTTACTTTGATATAACATGAGCTGCAAGGAGTAACTGAAGCACAGTTGACATAAGCGGTTTCGATCTAAAGACACAGAATTGGTAATTAGCGAGCATGCTCGTTAACAGAGGATAGCTCTTGGGAACTATTTATCTGTTGAAGCAGAAGCTGCTTTTCTCAATGAATTTTATCCGAAGAAAAAAGTAAAATCACCTCGTTCGGTAGAAATATGGAGCTCTGTCGGATCTTCTTTCTTTTGATCTCCATACCGAGGGCAGAACAGGAAGATACAGTAGCCCTGCCCCGTTCATTCCGTCTGAAGTTTTGAATATTGCGCGGACCGTCCATATTCGCCAGTTCGCGAAACACAGCCCCAACACAATAAGCACAGATTAGAGGCTACATCTGTGGAGCGTCACCCAAGGTCCGCCTCTTTGAGTCAACAATGGGATTCTACCATATTTCAATATTTGAATTTTGGGAGTTCTCGCAAACATTTTCATGAGATATACCCGTTCGTAATTGAGATTGTACTTGATGCAACAGTTTCCAGAAAATGTGGTAATTTTCATTTTGGAAAATTATGCCAATTTCATCCATTTTGTATGTTTCATGTTTGTTTATATCCCCGTCTGTTGTGAAGTGGTTTCGCTCAAATGTCCACTTTGCTTTTGTACAGCCGGAATGTTAATACTGTAGGATATCAAGTTGATTACATAGCTTAATTCACTTGATTTAATATTTCGCTGTATGCATTACCTGTGGGCGTCTAGACATGCATGTAAAGCGAGAACATAGCTACCTGGCCCGTTTACGTGAAAATAATTAGGCAATTGGCTGTTCTATTCGCCAGAGAGAAGGCTTACAAAGAGAAATCAACCCATAAATCGAACATACTGTAGTTTGTGTTTGTGCGTAATTCAAATGCATTTATTTCTGAATACAAAATCACACCGCCTGTCTGCCACTCCCACATTTACCGTGGAAACCTGTGTTTTGTGCTTAGGTTAATCTGGGCAAGTTCAAGCGATAGCCGTGAGAAAAGGCGGGGCACTGATTGGTTCTCTGAATTGTCTGGCCAGTGTGTGTCACGCGAGTAGTCAGAATCGCGACCTGCTAGGAATAAAACTTCACGTGCACCAAACCGGCTGTATGACGTCTTGTGCGCTCAGGTAATCTTAAGTATTATCAGGGATGCTTGAAATACGCTTTAACATTGTGTACATGCAGCATTTTATTTCAGCTGGTGCAAGTCACAAATGCCTATGATGCCATACTGCCATCAATGAGCGTCATGATTAAGCAGAAATAACTATTTCGCCTACTACCTCAGACACTGAAGTCAATATGTTCAAATGTATATTTGTTCCGTATTTTTTATTGTATGCATTTGTCAGTGTCATGTCCCGTTTTTTGTGACAACGGACCGATTGCTTTCCCTTATGGACCTGTTAGATTTTACGCAGACAAAGAGGGAGTAAAATTATATTTAGCATGACATTTGTGGTAGTTGAAAGTGATCGGACGGGTCTGATGATTCCAGATTGAAATGCTGCTGATTAATGAACCTATGATTTGTGAATATGCATTTGGTCATGCTACAGGTTACTAGCTAGCCAGCCGACCGGCTGTAGATGAAACCGTCAAACTACCATATGATGTGTCGTGCATAACGTAGTTGCAATGAGACGACATCACAAATGTTTGTTATTGATAACATAGAGCGTGGATGCGGGTGAAAAATTCACGAAATCTGAGTTTTTACGGCTACAACTAGATCTTCGATCTTCACTATGTAAATCCATATTTTAGCTGTACAACAGTTTGGCCACGGCATGAAAATGCCGGTGTAATGCTATTGCATTGAAATGAGCGATGATGTCACGCACATAGCCCCCTGTACAGTTGATCCATCGACGTATTGTCTGGGTCAGAATCTGCGAACGTCTCTCCAGAATACGCTCTGTTCTCGGTCAGATATGCCATGGACAAAGTCAAGCAACCTTGGTGGTTGTCGTCCTCACTCCTAAGAGGTGCAGGCCTGTAAAATCTGAGTGGATTAAGCCACGTCGTAAAGTCTTGAATGATATGCTTTCTCTGAATTCGGTGTTTGGGAAAAATTGTCTGGAAGTATGACAATAATCGGGCTTTTATTCAGTCTGTACCGCCTACAATGCCATAACATAAACTTGCTTAGCAGATTTTTCCATCAGATCCAAACTTCTTTGATTCCTGAATCTGCTTTGATGCTTCAACGTAAATGTCGATGCTCAGTTCTCTTGTGTGTCATGGCAGTGTTTTGACAGGTCAGCTGTCAGCTTCGTTGCTGAATTACCACGCCCGTAGTGTCAGTGAAACACCTAGTAGCACATGAGCTTGTGACCTTTATCTTGCTCTTCTCGTGTCCTCATGTTGAGCTTCTGTCTTCATCTGGCATGTATCTGATTGCATTAGTTTCTCCTATCTTGCAGGTGTAATTCTATGCCATATCTTTCACAATCTTCTCTTACTTCCAGATAGGCATGCCATATTTTTGCTGACTCAGCCCTGATTACTTTGTGAACTTGACTTCATGTTCATAGACACGTTTGTCTCATACTTGAAGTGAATTGGGCCTGCGTCCTGTAGCTGTTCCATTTGCCTTCTGTGTGCACGCTTATTGCATATTGCTTTGTTTGGAATGTAGTATCTAACAAGTAATTGTAATGTATGGTTACTGTTTGTAATTTCTATTGAAATTATAGGGGCGTTTCAGTGCTTTGTTTAATGCAAACAAGCAACCAAATAAAGTTGTCCTTTTCAGGTGGTAAATGAAATGCAGCAGAAGCTGAGCTTGCGGAATATTCCAGTGGGCAGGGGGTTCCATGAGGTTCCATCATGCTGCCCCCGGTGCTGTGAGCCGGAGAGGTCCGGAAGTCTGTCCTTCCTGAGGGCCCACCTGGACTATACCCATGCCTACCACACCCTGCAGGAGCTCAGCCCGGCCACCGGGGGCAGCAAAGGGGACAAGCCGCTGTTGGCAGATAAAACGAAGGGGAGAGACAGCAGCTGCATGGAGAACTGTAAAGATGTGTGTGTGGGAAAAAATTGTCTGGCAGCCCTCACTGCAGACCAGGCTTGCCTAAAACACATGGACTCTTTGGAGAAGGGGTTCTCAAAACGTGTAGATCCTGTGGACAAGGGGTTCTCTAAACATGAAGACCCTGTGGACAAGGGGTTTTCAAAACATGTTGACTCTGTGGACAAGGGGTTCTCAAAACATGCAAACCCTGTAGACAAGGGGTTCTCAAAAGAGGTAGACCCTTTGGAGAAGGGTCTCTCAAAACATGGGCACCCTTTGGAGAAGGGATTTTTAAAACATGCAGACCCTATGGACAAGGGGCTCTCAAAACAAGGAGACAGTGTGGACCAGGGGTTCTCAGAATTTGCTGACCCTGTGGACAAGGGGTTCTCAAAACAGGTAGAACCTGTGGACAAGGGGTTCTCCAAGCATGTCGATGCCATGGACAGCAGATTTTTGAAACAGGCAGATCCCACGGATAAGGAATTCTCAAAAAATTCAGATGTTGCAACGGACAAGGGGCTTTCGAAAGACACAAAGGGGGTAGTCACAGTGGTTGGGCGACTTCCCGCAGGAGGGGAAGGGGAGGATCGGGGGATGGCGGGCTTTGGGGGGCCCTGTGTTCGGCGCAGACTGGAACAAATGCTCAGCACGTCTGACAGCACCGTGGAGCGCCGGCTGCTCAGGGTTAGCACGGAGCTTGCGCGAGCCGACTCTGAGCTCCAGAGACAGCGAGCACATTCGGAACACCTGGCCCAGGCCAAACGCGAGCTCCACGAGCGCGAGCGGGTCCTCAGTCGCCAGGTGGACTCGGCTGTGACGGTGATCGCCACTTTGAGACGCCAGCTCTCTGCATCGGAGCAAGAGCTGGAGAGAAAGGAGAGGTGAGTCTCGGAGATCTTCCGTCCTGTGGGTCTTCACTCCAACCCTAAAAACAGCTAGAGCAGGGCTGCCCAGCCCTGTTGCTGAAGGTGTATAATCCCGAAGGTTTTCATTTTAACCCTAACAAATCTCACCTCATGCAGCAGTTGGAAGGCTTGTTGCATTGCTCAAATGAAAGGCTACAAGATTGTATAGATTTATTGGAACAGGATTGGTGACCACTGCTCTGCAGCTTCTGTGTCCAAGTCTGTCTGTCTGTCTGTCTTTGCACTGAGGATTGTAAGTGCTTGGACCTTACACTATTTTTAAGGGCTGTGACTTCTATAATGGGTGGACTTGGTGTACTTTACTTTGCGGATATTCACATGCACTTAGACCTAATTGTGCAGGAATTACAGGCGTATGACATTGCGTCACCCTTCTAATTCATACAGACCTCATTACATGACTATGCCAACCTTCTTGTCAGTCTTTCTGTTTTGGGAGGGTGGTGATAGATGGTTGGTTATCTGTCATTCAGTCTTTCCTTCGGTTTAATTCTGTAGTGCATTTTAACAACTTCAGCTAGATGTTTCCAGCTGTTTAACTGTCTGCATGCATATGCAGACCACAATTTTACATTCACCTACACTGAAGACATTCAAACTCAGTTTTTCTCAACTGTACAAACTTCATGTTACCAAACATTTTATCTGTTGAGTCAATTGGGGTTTTACTTTACCATCAAAAGCGATCATTTCCAAATAACATCAAAAAGGCAGATTTATTTAAGCTTGTATTTGTAATCATTTTCAGTGGGTCAAAAGTTTAGTATTGTTAGTATGTGATGGCTGACCACCAAGCCCTAGACTTTGGTCGCTCTATTACAGAAGGATCTGGAAAAGACTCCTCATTTACCCTCTTTCATTTCCATCTGCTTCCTCCATCTTCTCAATTTTAACGCATTCCAGGGAAGCCATGACGATTCACAGCTTTCTGGACGCAGCTGTCCAGCATGAGATATGTGGCAAAGTCCGGCTCCAGAACTTCATCGAGAATCTCTTGCAGAGGATCTCCCTGGCTGAGAGGCTTTTGAAATACTATCAGAATGCGTCCAGTCGGCCTAATTGTGGGGCTTACTGCGTGAGTAACCTAAAGGGTACCACCTGAGTTCAAAATGGCGGACGTCTTGTACATATAACACTAAGGGAGTGGGAACCACACCTGCCTCTGAGGTTCTGTGTTCTCATAGGTTTTCACTCCAACCACATATGACTTGGCCAATTAGCATAACAGCGCAGGTCTAAAGCTTCAGGATGAGCACTGCTTTGTTTGCAATGGAGTTAAAACCTACTGGATGGTAGAACTCCAGGGACAGGTTTAGGTACCACTGTTTTAACCCTTTACGTCCCATAATGCCTTCATATTCCCATGACTGCCATATGGCACTCTCTTAGTCGCTATGTTAAGACCAATCAAAACATTTGTTTTGTGTTTCAATTGGTTGCTATCCTGTCTTAATCAATCAGAACAAGCATGATATATGACATTTTCGGAAACACATGGCGTAGCTACACTCAAAAATTTCTAGATGTTTGGCCATGATTTTTTGTGGTCAAAATGGCAGACAATACAGTACATGACAGCAATTCAGATGCATCGGACTCTTGCCAGAGCATATAAAGATAAAATAATTAGTTGTCAAACAGATTTTTTTGTAAATATTGTATTTAGGTACTCTGGAGTCACATCAGATTTTTATGATCTGCAATGGAACCCTGGTGTACTCACTGAGAATAAAGAAAGCACTCCAAGAAGGCCAAATCTTTATAGGGCTCAATCAGCGATCATAAAATCACTGTATTGGGGAGAACAGCTGGTCATCCACCCTCCCTTGACCTGAGTGTCAAATGTGAGGACTGTCTGGGCGATCAGTTGCTTGGATTGTTCAGTGACCTTCCCAGAGGAGCAGAAAACCAGGACTGAAAGGATTTAAATTTGAGGAGAATATTGTATGATCCCTTGTCGAAGCAATACAGTTTGTGCTGAAACATGAGAATGTAGATTCTAACATCAGGCTGGTTTCAGTGTGCAGTCAGCTCCAATGACCCTGTTTCTTTTCTATGCGGAAATCGATTTGGCGACTTCTTCAGCATGGCTCTTGTGAGGAAAGTTAGTTTTTTTCAAAGGTTATAATCATTATTTTATGTTTTCTGCACTATACCTTGTCTAGTATTCACAACAGGTTTGAAATTTCTCTTTCTCTGAAGTGAGGGCTTATCATAGATTTATCACTGTTTTATGTAAATACATTTTGAAAAGCTTTTGCTTCTGACTGCCAGTTATTCATTTGAAATGTGGTCTCTAAATCTCTCCTGTCTGGCTCTGTTCGATGACTACTCAAGAACCACATGTGTTAACCATTTGGAAAATTAGTTTTGAAATGGAGACATAAGGAAGTAGAGAATGGAGGACAACTTTCAGGAAAATGTCCATTATTTTTTCTCTTCAGAATGTCCATCTGTTCAGGCCACTTTATGGATGTGATGAGAAAAGTGTGTGTGCTATCCTGGAGTACATGTTCGAGGTGTTAATCAAAAATATCCTTGTGAGATAGTTTTATTTTGTCTCTTTTTCCAGATGCCCCGCACCTTTGAGAACGGACCCCTGAGAATAACCCACAGCAGGTAAATCTGCTTTTTCCTTTTTGTTTTTTTCTTGTCTAACATAAATTCTCACGATAAACAGATCAGTGATTGTAATCATTCTTTTTTACTGAGGACAATTGTCAGTTGCTTTAGAAAAAAATTCACACTGTCATCTGTTAGTTACTGCTGAGGTTTCTCCCTGCTTTCCCTCACCGCCATTTTAAAGTTAATCCTGTCCTCTTTTAAGTTTCTGTCTTGTGTATGTTTTTGAGGGGGGTTCTGGCCTGGCGTTCAGCGCTTTTTCCCTCTGTTCAAGTGTACTTTGGTGCTTTTCTGTGTGTGTGTGGGGGGGGAGGTAGCAGTTCAGTGTTTTGGGTGTCATTGACAGATTGGGGTGTCATTGATTATTTGACTTGAGAAAAGTGTGGGAGACAGAATTACATTTTTTTATTGTAATTCAAATTACACCCCCCCTTGTCTGCAAGGACCCTGCTTCTATTGCATTATCATAATCTTCGCAGTTGTGTATAATAAAGCTCTGTACAGATAAACTTGATTTGGCTTATTCACTGGATAATGAGATACCGCTAGTAGCCAAATGTGTTGCGTACATTATTTGCACTGACTACACGGTGGTCCAGTCTTACTGGAATCAGACTGAAGACTTGGGTTCTTTTACCTCAGGTCTGCAGGTGGCCCTCCGGATTCCGATGACCCCACGGAAAGGGAACCTTACGACCGAAAAGGGCGGCTGTTTCCAAAATCCCCCAGGGAGAGCCAGGGGCATTCACCAGATCGTAAGGGAGAGAGGAGGAGACATCATGGGCTGCTGGCCCACTACGAGGCCTAACGGGGTCCTCAAAACGCGTCAGTTCAGTCCGATAGCAGCTGCAGGACCAGTCATTCTCTATGAGGCTCAGAAATATTGTAAGTATCCAGTACAGTACGATACCAGGTGAGCCCAAAGGTGGGGAGATCCAGAACATTCCAGATTGTCGCATAGCGCCGCATTCCTGTCAACCGTTTGAATGTCTTGGGTCCGCAACTGCAGCTGAGGTGTCTAAAGCCCTGCTGGCTGAAGAGTCCGGCCTTCCTAGTTTGTTGGGACACCATTTTGTCTATTTTCTTGATTTTCCTGCGTGCGCTTTGGTTAGGGACCAGCCAGCCAGTTGGAGAAGGCAGAATGTCATCGTGTCTGTCAGTACCTGAAGAGGACAGTTGAGAGGAGCAAAGAAAAGTGGGTGATTTTTGCTTTTAAATAGGTGAAAATCACAGTTTTCGAATGAAAATATCCACGTGTGAAAGGCAGTAGGTTGCGATGCATTATTTTTAAAATGTGAATTACAGTTTTCAAGTGTGCAAACAAAACATCATTTAAAATGGCAGAAGTTACCATTTTCCACTGGGTCATTCCATGAAAAATCAATCTGTGCCTTCCACTTGATCTCCTCAGATTCAGCTTTTTTTTTTTTTTTTGTATAATAACTTTAGAATATTTAATTAATGATGCCATGCAAAATTTTACTGACATACTATGTATATTTTCCGAGTCATAGGACCACGAAGTACATAGCGGTGGGTCAAAATTTTATGGTTTTTTAATAATCATTAAAAAATAAAATATTTTTAACTAAAAAATCATTATTTTTTTATCACTTTTGAGCCATCATAACTTCACAAGTACAGGAGATAGCCACATTAAATTTTCAGGGATGAAAAACACTTCCTGTTTTAGCCCTGTTAAGACTGCAACTAAATCAATTTTACATCCTCTCCAGGTGTCACAATTGTAAAGCCAAAATCTTGTTTTTGTTCAGTACAATTTTTTACATAACCAACTATGATCATCCATTTAACTGAATACATTGTAATTTCAACAGCAAAACTGCACCAATTTAATACCTATGACAAAGCGTAACCGAAACGAGCATTGCTACCCTGGATGTATAATCTGTTCTCTGAAAATTCACTGGAGAAAACTGTAAAAAGTGCAATTTTGGTAAATTTTCAAGGATCATATCACCATGTGGGATAAGTCGTAGACCGTTAATATACGATAACTTGTTTTGACCAACCATCTAACCCAGTTGGTGATATAACCCATGAAAATGTGCCAAAAATGCACTTTTTAAGGTTTTTTTCTGGAGAATTATTTGACAAATAAATCACACATCCAGGGTACCAATGCTTATTTCTATCACTTTATGTCATAAAATTAAACTGGTGCAGTTTGGCTATTGGAACTACAGTATAGCCCATGATATTGATGCTCAAAGTTGATCATAGAAAAAATTATATTAGGAAAAAAATGAGATTTCGGCTGTAGATAGTAGCTCCAGGAGTGGATGTAAAATTGATTTGGCTACAGTTTTTAACGGAGTTTAAATGTCTTTTTCATATCTGAAAATTTAATATGGCTGTCTCTTGAACTAATGAGGACACGAAAGCCCAAAAGTGTTGAAAGAAATAACATGAATTAAAAAGCACAAATTTTTGACCCACCGCAATATACTTTGAGGACCTGTAACTCAGAAAAAATCATAGTGTTAAATGCACTAAAGTTATGTATAAAAAATCTTCTGATTCCCAGGGGGTCAGGCAGGAAGTCTTTTCAGAATTGATTGATTTTATATGGAGTGACCCCACTATCATCTGCTAGGCGATATAATTTTTATAGATCACGTGTGCACTCCTCACATGCTGAGTGCTCACATGTAGCTTTTGAACCTGTGATTTCAGCTCTTTATGCAAGGGAGCATTCCCTCAAAGCAAATTCAGCATTTTACATGTGGGACTAAGTCTTCATAGACAAACCTCTGAATGTAACACAGAACTTTAACAAGTGTTTGACATCATTGTTATTGTGTTGTATGCTGGAATAGTGACTGTATACTCAAGAATTTTCTCTTGGAAAAAAAAAAAAAATCTTTTTTCTGAATTACGTTTGTCAATCACTATATTGGGCAGGCTACTTCTGTTTTTAATGTTAAACTGTCCATTAAGGGTGAAAATCGTAATAAGCTATTATTAATAGGTCCTCTCTCAAATAGAATAACTTTAGAATATTGTTTTGTCTTGTTTTTAGTGAACTTTGTATTTCTTTGATACTGTGCGCTTGGTAAAACTGAACTGTGGATAATATACAACTAAATATAATCATATACTACTGTAGGGTTTTATGAATGCATTTTTAAAATTGTGATGTCATTACTGTGCTACTGTTCTTTCTATGTGTCCTATTCTAAACATAGAGCAATATTGTGCAATAGGAGAAGCATATATTTTTCTCTAAACTCATACTCCTGTATACCCCGTACTGTGTTTATACCAGTGAGGCTTAAATGCCAATGACTGCAAGTGTTGGCTCATATTTAACACAGTGGAATGTGAAATAATTGTAAAAATCTGATACTGTGACTTCATGGCTTTGGGGTTATGCCTCTGTTTCTGTAGGTTTATTTTTCTAGAGGTTCGGAGATGACTGGTTAAGCTTTACAGACATATTTTTAAAATCACAATTTTGAATGCATGACCTGGTGCTTTGCAAAATATTGGATTCGCATGTGCTTCTATAGATGATGGTGGAACCTGTTTTACAAAATAATAACTTGCACTACATTCTGTGGACAAAGTATATTTTTGTGGTGAAAAAATATGTAGGTGCATAAACGATGATGCAGGTTTCTCTGTAAAACAACACACCTGACAATCAGACAGATAAAACAAATGTGCTAACTTCATGTTTAGTTTTGTCTATGTACTATTGTGTAATATCACATAATGGATATATTGATATAATATGATATATTATAAATGCTAATATTTTTGATGTTTGGTCATGTCGCCTTTGTATACAGTTTCAGTGGGCAATGTGCAAGACTAGTCACGTGTATGTGTGCCTTCACTTGGAAAAAAGAACAATGTAGCCGTGGAAACACTGTGAGAAAGAAAATACTGTATATTCATGCTTGGAGGAATACTATGCTGGATTTTCAAGTGAAAATATCAAAGAACAGTATAGCCATGCCGAGTCATAACTATGATGCACTGGAAATTTGCGTTTCTGTTCAATTCCACCCAATACCTCGCTTATCTACCAGTTTTTTTTTTTCTTTTTGTGATATTTCTGAGTGGGATCGTGAATTATGTCTGAAAACAAAGTGGCTATTGGAAGTAAGCAAGCCAGGGGAGATGTTTTAGGATTGGCTTGTGCATCAGCTTAGTTTGCAAGAAAGAGACTTGCATTAGCAAAGAACAAAAGCCTGCATAGTATACCTTTAAAATTATGTTGATTTCCATCAAGTCATATTGAATAAAATTTGAAATTATTACCTTTCATTGCTTATCTTTTTATGCAACACAAAATCCTTTTTTGCATGTAATTTCTCTTGTTGACTCAATGGTGAAGTCCCTCTGTATATGGAATGCTTACACTCCAAAATATGCAGGTGCAGGGGCCTTTTCCAACTTTTCTAAAAATAACATTTTCTTTTCATATTTGCTGAAACTGTTTCTTTATATTGCCAGTAATTCATGAGACAGGCAATCTGTTTAAAAAAATCATGTACCTCTGGCTCCTCCCAGTGCTACAAATGGCATTGGCAAGAGTCAAATTCAACTGAGCGAAATTAATCGGAGCCAGAAGGAGTCTCTAATGCAGTGTCATACCTGCTCATGCACTCGCTGTTCAGTCCCCCTCCTCTGTGCATTCTCTTTGTTGCACCCGGTTCCTCGAGGATCACAAAGTAGCAGTTGGTACCTATTTTTGTTTTTTGTTTGGTAAAGATGTCATAATACCCTTTCGGTTATTGAAATGGTCTGACAGTAAATTTGAATCTGTGTATGGTGGACCCAGAGAGCGAAAATCCAGAACCATCAAAATCTCTTTGTCAGCATTTCCAGTTCCTCCGTCGTCAATAACTGCAGAACTGTTGTACTAACAGAAAAAAGACCAAAGACACTAACAGAAAAGCGGTCACCCAAAGAGTTGGACTGTGGTCATAATAATTGCAACCCACATGAACCAGGCATAATTGTTTGGAAGATCCGCCAGCATTGTTTTGGTAAGTAGCTTGTTAGGATGCTTGGACATTAGCACTGGACTGCACATTTCTGTAGCTACTGCGATGGGGCTCCAAATGTACTAATGCAAAAGCAATCCATCGGTAACAGAATAGTCAGCGACGTGCAACATTTCGAAACTGTGGGGGGTGGGCTGCTAGTTTTCTGGTAGTATCATTCTTGACTGAACTCGGACAAATGAAGGGCCACAGGCCTAAAACTCAATGAGGTTACATGATTAGCACCATGTCTACACTGTAAAAAGCAGTTGATAAAGGGGTCAATTTAAAATAGCCTAAATAAATCAGAAAGGGTGCATTTTACAGCAGCCCTTGCACTGTCTCACTCAGACAAGGAAAGTGCCACATGCATGAAACAAGAAGGGGGGGGAATCCAGGAGTGTGCATTTCACGGCATTCCTTATTTTTGGCTTGCTGAAAATTGCACCCCATCTAACTCGGGATAGAAAAATGTCACATATAGGATATGTACTCTGCTTACATGTAATTGCTCCGGGTGCAAACAGATGAAAGCACTTGGAGCTAGGGCCAAAAGAAAACAACAATAGAAAAACAATTGAGGGAGGCGCATTTTACGGCAGCCCTTGCTTTGTACTTGAGCCACTGACCTCAAATGTGAGAGTAAAATGTGGCATCACTGATAAGGAGTGGCTCCATTTTAATAAAAATTTGGCTCAGAATCCTCAGAGTATGACCAATCAACTGTGCGACTTGAGAAAAATGGGATAACAGAGTAAAGATATCATGGGATATTTACGAAAATAAGCTAAGAAACGACGGTTTCACGCTCGTTTGCTGACTTCGCTGGATAATTAATGTGATAATTATGATGTTTTTGGATGGAACAATTAGAGTTAAGTCATGTGCATTCCGAAAATACCACGCAAGTTGGGCAGTGTTACATTATTAAAGAAGGCACAATACCAATGCTGAAAAATGTGGGAACTCACTCTCTCTTCACTGTGTTTCCGATACGTTTCACATCACAGGCGCTCATCGCCGTTGACAGATAACATGGCCGCGGTTCTCACGTCGAGAGCTTGCGATAGCAACCCCGCAACTCCAGGCACACAATCACTAAAGGTAATCAACAGAAATCAAACGCAGTTGCTCTGAAATCCAAAACATATGGTAGTAGCTACATATATTACAGGACAGAGACTGTGGACTGGTGGAAAATGTGTGCTGCGTGGATACAGTAAAGGTTAACCTCATTCCTTTGTTCATTTGTCCACAAACATGGCTAACGTAAGGCTAGCTAGCTAACTCTGGTAATCTCGGTAGCTTGTAGCTAGCCGATGTCACGCTTTTCATTCAGCCCGTTCGGAAACGAACAACAATACCATGCCTCATATTCGTCGTTAAATTAGTTTCACTGTCTAATGGGCTTTTTGGGCCATCCATTCTCCCTTCTTCTTTCATTGCAGTGAGGCCAAACTTGTTTTATTTTGCTCAGTCGTTCATCTAATATTTGCAGTTAGGCTAGTTTGGAGAGCTCTGTGAACATCGATCTAGGCTATAGAGCATCTTCATGTAATGTTAGCCAAGGCTCATCAGATATTTTTCTCCTGAGAAATAATTCTCGCGTGTTGGCCTGTCGGCCCCATTAAAAATAGTCTTGCTTAGTGGCCAGCTAACTAGTAAAGTAGTTTCAAAATATTAGTTGGTGAGGTTCCCTCAGGAGCGTATGCGGATTGAATGAAATCCCCGTGTAGTTGCCTTGGGGACCGAAACGCTTCTTGCAGGTGCTAAACGCGTATACTGAACTGTCTGAAGCTGCTTTCACACCGGACGCGAAATGAATTTTTCGCACGACAGATTACATTCAAAGTCAATGCAAAGATGCAAATACACAACACGTGTATTCGCATCTTTGCATTGACTCTGAATGTAATCTGTCGTGCGAAAAATTCGTTTCGCGTCCAGTGTGAAAGCGGCTTGATACGCCGATCAGTTTTCCTAGACCCAGATCATGTGGTTCCACTTAGCCCAAATTTCACTCATCTTAAAACACGTGAATATGAAGACACGTTTCAGTGTGCCAGGAACGTTGTCTCTGACTAACAAGTGGAGGTCTTGTAGTTAATTGAAGTTATATAGACTTTACCATGATGTCTATCTGTTTTTGTGCTGTTTTATTTTTTTTCATGGGAATTTTTTTTTTTGTTTGTTTTATAGATTCATATCTCGCTGCGAAACGGGCTTCATATGAGCGTGTCAAATCAAGGACATCTGTAGCTAAAAGGATGATGTTGAGCGAATCTGTCCTCTTTGTGTATTGATGATTCTGTTGTCTTTTTACGCAGGATGATACAGAGGATAATTCTAATGATGGCAGTCAGGCTCCCAAGAGACGTCGGATGGGATCTGGGGACAGTTCCAGAAGCTTCGACACTTCCAGCCAGGATCTCGGGTATGGAGCGTCTTAGCCTGGATTTAATTGAGATGCATGCCATTTATCGCACAAAATAAGACAAAAGGCCTACAGGTCTCCGTATTCAAGCTCTGGCATTGAACTCCAGGAGAATATTTTTGGGATGTTTGGTGAGACGGGCGAATAGTGGTTATCATGATGTCACCTGTGCTCAACCCTCTCAGACTCACGTACTTCCCAGCTGAGAATCTGATTGAATATAAGTGGCCATCGGATGACAGTGGGGACTACTACATGCTGCAAGAGCAAGTCAGTGAATACCTGGGAGTCACTTCCTTTAAACGCAAATACCCAGGTAATGTTCCTCTCCAGCTTTAAGGAAAGTGAATGTAAACAAATCAAAGCATTTAATAAGGCAGTGTCATCAGTATGCACACCCATTGCAGTCATAACTGTTTGAATCCGGAGGTTGATTATATGTAAGCAGGAAATGCACCAGCTGGACTATGGCTGAGGCTGCGTTCATTAAATCGCATTTATAGTGGTTTCATTTTTTAAATTCTAAGGGTCAACTTTGCAAAAAAAAAATCTCTTTTTAAATTTGGTCCAAACAGGGTCCTGAAACCCTTTTCAGGAACAGTCTGCTGCTTAGGTCGGATATTAAGATCTGTAAAACTGTAAATCATGCGTAGGTCAGATTTTGTATCTTCCCAAGGCTCTCTGCATGGTTCCGGCTATAGCTGTTACACCTATATAATATGTTAAAGCTGAGACTGCTGCACAGCATCATTCCGGGAGTATTAGTGCAAGGCTCATCATTCAAATTTGCTTTGCATTATTGTTACCCCATTCTCAAAATTAGGCCCCAGAGGCACACATCCTCTCAGTTTATTACAAATTAAACAAGTCCTGTACTTTCTCTTGGCCATGCATGGGGATCATATCCTGGGTTTGTGTGTTATATGCGTAGATAATCATACCTGTTCATATTCAGCTCCAAACCTGTACTTAAGATGAAGTCGGTAAACCACAATGTAACAAAGGCGATTCGTCTCTTTGCTTTCTTGTAGATTTGGAGAGGAGGGATCTGTCTCACAAGGAGAAGTTATATCTGAGGGAGCAAAATGTCATTACAGAGACACAGTGTACCTTGGGTGAGTCACATTTAAAAGCCGAGAAGAAAGACACAGACGTCAAATGGAAGTCTGAAAAAAAATGCTTGTCTTGTGAAGTGTTATTTGCAGCCTGATGGTTTAGTACAAAATTTGGAAAAGGCATGCTTTGCAGGATTTAACCTTGTATTTATATTAAAAGAACCATTCTGCCGTAACCATGGTGCACTGTTAATCTCCATCTTCTCTTCTTTCCTGGATCTTGGTTATCTAGCTGTATATCTTGCTCTACACTCTTTTCTTTTCATGTACACAATTTGACCATGATGTTGGTAATTGAAGAAGGCCATTTCTCATTTTATCCCCATTTTGTTTTCATTTAAGAGAAGATGATATTAATTGATAAGTTATTGTCAATATTGCAATATAGTTAACTTCTCTCCTGCTGCTCATGCTTAGTACATACAGTAATAGCACCTTGCAATGCCCTCATATTTTCCTCAGTCATTTTAAGTTTTTTTAATTTATGAGTGCTTTGTTACGTTGCTGTCAGGTGACAATTCTCCGCCACAATCATGCTAAAAGTAAACTAGTAAAAGAATAAGCCAGTAAACATGAACTGCACTCACTCGTCCATGGTGTCCCTGGTTTATTGCAGAATTTACAGTGAGAAACTATGGTGACCAGTGCCTAAAAAAGTGAACTTTCCCTGTGATACATTCAAGGTGCAACTGAAATGTTTTACAGTTGAATGATAAAGGGTTTAGAAAAAATGCCAAAAGTGTGAAGAGTTTGACAGAAGTGTGTTTGATTTCATTATTTTTGTTGAATTTGTCAATTATACTTTAATAAATATGCTGCTGTTATCCTTTAGATGAAAATTTCTACCACAGCATGTTTTCTAAAATGTAAAGTTGTCACACGGTCTGTCAAATGTGTCATTTGCATTTTGTAATATTGGCAAATATTGCAAAAATCTCTATCTGCAGTTTTTTATTGGCCACTTCAGGTCACTGATAAATGATTTTTGGGCAAAATTGTTTACAGGTCTCACTGCTCTGCGCAGTGATGAGGTCATCGATCTAATGATGAAAGAATACCCTGCCAAACATGCAGAATATTCAGTCATCTTACAGGAGCGTGAGCGCCAGCGAATCACTAAAGAGTACTCTGTAAGTACGAGAGAGACGTGGACGATAAAAAGGACAAATGTGTAATATTCTTTAATGGAATTTTTTGGATGGAATTGGTGCTTGCTAATGATGAGCGTATGTGCAATCCTATTGGCTTTATGTGGAGCTTCAACAATTCATGTTTACCGTTTCATCATTTTTTTTCGTGTGTGATGATGTCTGTTCATAGTGTGCATAGAGCATGCAGAAACACTTTGCAGGTGTGCTGCAGCATTTAAAGTATTTAAGCGTATGTCCTCCTTCCTTCCCTCAGCAAATGCAGCAGCAGACTCCACAGAAAGTGGAGGCGAGCAAAGTGCCCGAGTACATAAAAAAAGCTGCGAAGAAAGCCGCAGAGTTCAACAGCAACTTTAACCGAGAGAGGATGGAGGAGAGGAGAGCCTACTTCGATCTCCAGACCCATGTGAGCCTCACCATAAGGGAAAGGATGTTTTCAATGTGCCAACACACTCAATGGCACAGTGAGGGCCTAATCTGACCTGGACTGTTAAGTTTTGGACGGGCTTTTTTGGGCTTTGGTCCTCCATAATGCCGTTGTGTGACATCATTACACATAGTTAAAATTAGCTTGTAGTTCTCTTCTATAGCTTACTGGACTGTATTCCATCTTTGTTTTTCCAGTATAATAGGGTAGTGGCGTCTCTAAGGCCGCTGGTGAGGGTTGGTTGTAAGGTCATAAGTTGTCAAGCTGGGACTGTTGCTATCCTCTGCGGATTGGTTGTGCAGTCAATAAAAGAGATGCTGATAGAGCTTGGGTAAATGTAAGGCTAGGGCAATCAGATGTAGTGTGTAATGGGTAATTAGGTGAAGGGTGTGTGAGCAATGTCTGAAAATCCTGTGAATTGACCTGTGTCCATTTCCTTCACTGTTTCTCAGATCATACAGGTGCCTCAAGGTCAGTACAAGGTTCTGCCCCCTGAGTTGACCAAGACTGGACCCTACCCTGTAGCACTCATCCCCGGCCAGTTTCAGGAATATTACAAAAGGTGCTTTGAATTACCTATGTGTTGTGTGTTTGGCAATTTCTTATACAAATGAATTACCAGTGTGTTTGTTTGTCATGTATTTTAATGAAGATGCATTACCTTTGTGTTTTTATGTTAAGTTCACTTTTGCATTGATGTGTTATGTGTGTGAAGTGCTCTTATAAAGATGCCATACCAGTGTGCTTGATATGTTTGGCACTCTCTTATACTGATGCAAATGTGTGTTAGCGTGTTACATGCTTTCATAAAGATGAATTACTTGTGTGTTTGTTTATTGGGTACTCTCTTACTAAGTTGCCTCACCGGTGTTTTGTGTGTTACATATGGTCTTGCAGTGCTGTGAAAAAGTTTTTGCTCCCTTCCTGATGTATGCTATTTTTGCTTGTCATATTTAATCATCAAACTGAGTTTAATATAATACAAAGGCAAGATGAGTAAACAAAAAATGCAGCTTTTAAATGATTTAATTTCTGAAGGCGAAAGGATATTCAAAATCTGTATCACCCATGTGACAAAATAATTTCCTCCACTAAACCTTATAACTGATTGTGCCACCGTTGGTGACAACTGCAATTAAAGGTGCGCAATAACTGGCAATGAATCTTTTATATTGATGTGGAGGAATGTTGACCCACTCTTTTAACAGAATTGTATTGATTTAGCCACAATGGAAGGTGTTGGTGAATGGATTGCCTGTTTGAGTGTATGCCACAGCAACTCAATCAGATTAAAGTCAGGACTTTAACAAGTGTTCTCCGAAACCTTTATTTTTTGATAATGTGACTGAAGTAAAACACTGAATTGAGTTGCTTAATTAAATATGACTGAATTAAAACAATTCTGCGAAGAACAGTGGACCAAAATTTTTTCACAGGGATGTAAAAGACTCTTTGCCCGTTGTTGCAAATGTTTTATCGCAGTTATTGCCTCTAAGGTTTGCACAACTAGTTATTTGGTTAAGGGGGCAGTTATTTTTCTCACATGGGTGATTTAGGTTTTGAGTAACCTTCAATTCATAACGATCACTTAAAAGCTGTATTTTGCGTTAAATTGCTTTTTCTCTGTTGTGTAATAAAATTAGTTGGATGATCTGAAACATTAAAATACGACAAATAAGCAATAATAGAAGAAATTGGGAAGGGGCAAATAGCTTTTCACAGCACTGCACATACTCTTGTGAAAATACATTACCTGTGCGTTTTGTGTGTTGGTTACTCTAATGAAGGTGCATTACCTGTGTGCAGATACTCACCCAACGAGCTGCGCTACCTACCTCTAAACACGGCCCTGTACGAGCCCCCGCTGGACCCGGAGCTTCCTGCCCCCGACAGCGACGGAGACTCGGAGGACGAAGAGGAGAACAAGGAGGAGGGAAAGAAGACCAAGGGCTCCTCAGTAAGCAGCAGTCCCACACGCGGACCCCGTGTGTGTACATGTGTGTGTGTGTGCGCGTGTGCGTATGCTTGCTTGCGTGCATGTTTAGCTCTCCATTTACGGCTCTAAATACCTGAATACACTACTCCAAAATGAGGACATTTGACATGAGGTGACTGGGCCTCGTGCAAAAACCATTTTGTTTTCATATCTTAAATCTGTCTTAATTTTGTTCAAAAGATGGGTTCGTATAAATCGGCCACATCAGATTCAACCAGCGCTCATAACTTTGTCTTGAACTCTGTGCTAAATGATCTCATAAACCTGATGATGACCAGGTCATGCTTTTCGTATGAAAAGATATGGGCCGTTTTAACTGCACACAAAACGGCATTCCTGAAAGGAGGGCGAGACTGAAGTGAGTAATTAGTGTTTCCCCCGCATAAAGAGTATATTCATATGTAAAAATCACCCTTCACCTTTTTTTTCCCATTAGACCCCACAACCATTTTATAGGCATTTTTATAAGGCGTATATCGAAACTGAAAAATTAAAAAGGGAAGGAAAATGCAAATTAACAAAGTGTTGATTTGTGGCCAGCTCTACTAGCTGGTATTCTGTCCCATGAAACTGGCATAGATTGACAGTGTTCGTGTTAAAAGGTGGTCTGGGTAAGTCTTAACACTAATGAGGTCTGTAACACAAAACTGGCATAGCGCCAACTTCAATTAAGGACAAACTCTCAGTGCGCTGTCCAACCCACTGTGACACAAACGCCATCATAACAGAACAAACTACCAAACTGGGA
Organism: Gymnothorax javanicus; assembly: GCA_029692085.1. Taxonomy (NCBI): domain Eukaryota; kingdom Metazoa; phylum Chordata; class Actinopteri; order Anguilliformes; family Muraenidae; genus Gymnothorax; species Gymnothorax javanicus. Next base: position 40,303,145 of record CM056208.1, on the reverse strand, counting down.
GGAAGGCGATAGCTGTGCCGTTTGCGACGGACGAAATTGTGCATAACATTATCGCCACATGCGTTTTTGTTGGTGAAGGATGAAAATGGACCCCTTATTCTTTGTGGCACTGCAAAACTTTTTCTGGCACAATGTTGATCAAGAAGATAAGTAAAGATCAGAAGTACCTACTCAAAAAATAATAGCTTGTTAAAATTCATTGATGGCAATTGTGGTTGGAATGAAAACCAGTATAGACAGGGATCCTGCAGGACTGAGTTTTGGAACCACTGCTGTAGACCATACAAGCCTGATTGATTCTGTATGTGGGTCTGCCTCTGAGGCATTGAGGCTCTGAGTGTGTTTGATTGTGTGTTGGTGTATCTTTTTATGGGTGCATGTGGGTGTGAATTTGAGTGTGCCTGTGTGCCCCCATATCTGCGTATGTTTGGGTGTACAGTAAGAGTGTATAAATATTCGTTTGCGCAGTATGTGTGGGTGAATGATTTTGGCATGTATGCCTGTGTGGGCGTGTGTATGAGTCTGATATTAACCCCTTTGTGCAGAAGCCAAATATGGCTATTTATGCGTTACCCTATTTAATGCTTTATAATTCAAGATTTAAGCTTCATAGAGTGGGGGAATATGGCTCAACTGAGACAAGACAGTTGCAGCATTTAGAATTACATTGTATTTTTGTTTATTTTTATGATTTTGGTAGAGAAAAAGGGCTGAAAACATAAAAAAACTTCTTGAAAATTAAGTATTGAAATTGTAAAAAAAAAAAAATAATAATTAGAGCAGCTTCATGTCTGCTGACGTCTACATCTGCACAGAGGGGTTAAGCTTGTATTCAGGGGAGGGTTTTTGCTTGTATGTGGCGGTGGCGGAGTTGACCTCACTGCGTCTGTGTTTCCCTCCCTCCAGGACAGCTCCTCTGGTAACACCTCAGATGGAGACAGTCAGGAGAGTGGGGCCCAGACCAAAGGGAAGAGCAAAGAGAGATCAGGAACCCCATCAAAAGACGCCGTCGCACGCCCCGTCCAACACAAATCTGTCCCTGGGTACAAGGTAGAAGACAAAAGCCCCTGACTTTTTCCAAAAACATCTCTTTGCCCTCCCCTCCCCTCACCCCCCCTCGGCAGACAGGTCCTTCTTTCGGCAGTTAACCTCCTCTTCGGCTTCCTGTGAGAAAGTCTACTGGCCTGGCCCATCCTCCTCTTTCACCTGTCACTGTTTCCTCCTGAATTATTTACCCGGACCGGCACTCAATGACTCCAGCGAAAACTTTCTAGAGCAATAATGCTTTCTACCCCCCTCCTTTTTTTGGTGATTTCTCCAATGGGGTTCTTTTGTGATTGCCCCTTTTTAAATGCACTTTTAATTCATTTTATGGAACCCCTTGGGTTTAGTTCCCAGTCCTCAGAATGTCTTGATGATATACCTCTTTGCTACCGGCCTGTTAGTGCTGCTATAAGGCAACGAAGCAGATAATTTTGGCTGCTAGTATCACTTACGCTATCGTTTTGTTCCAATAAAGAACTTATCAGCTGTCTCACTAGCACTGAACTGCAACATGTTACTGACACTATATGGTTTGAAAGTGAAGATCTGAGTTTAAATGTTCCCAAGTGTATGTAATTTCAATATATGCTTTATACGGTATTTTTATGGAGTCCTTAAAAGTGTTATCAAACTGTTGTTTGATATGAAGTCGTGTGATGCACGTTCTGAAAGCTTGGCCTCTCAAAGGAGGCCTAATTTTTTTCTTTTTTGCGTTTGTTTGGTTGCCTTCTGAAGAATATATTATTGTTTTGGAAATATTCTTGAAAGAATATTTTTTTCCTTCGGATCAACAAAAGATATACCTTTTGACCTAGTTTGCAAACTTAATTCGACTCCGTTTGCGAGAGCGTCTGACTGAATTGAACGCAAAACTCCGTGTTCGTACGTGGCCGGAAATTGGTACACCATGTGCCTATTCAAGGCTTGCATGCGGAAGAAGGGTGAATTTCCTACAAAAGCACTTTTTTTACTGAACACATCTTAGCACTGCCTTTACGCTAGTTTAATCCAGGCTATGTTTTTCTCTAATTCATCTGCCATGTTTGTGAACGTATCACTGAAATACACGAGTGCAATGATAGTTCACCCTTAGTATTAATTTCATGTCTGCTAATATCTCGACTCTTCACTGTTCAATAGAGAAGGTTTTAGGAAAAGTAGCATTTTAAGCAATATGTTGCCAAAGGGAATTTGAAGGTTGGTCATGTTTGTAGTTCCTATGTTTCCTCATCCCCTTCACGTTTCTGTAGCTGTCTCTAGTGGTGTAAGATGAAGATATAGTTTTGGACATAGGTCATCTCTGTAAGATAGGAGGGGAGAATCTACATCTTTCGAGCAGTTTTGAGATTGTCTTTCAAATTGCCTTGGCTGTAATGGAGAAGAAGCTTTTTTTTTTTTGATGATGATGTCGGCCGCCTTTCTACTGCAGCATTGCAGTGAAGTTGTCGGTAAACTTGGAAGTGGCGTGGAGTCACATGACAAAGACTCTGTCCACCTGCTGGATTCAGTATGTTGTAAAGGCCCCATCTACTGGACAGGCATGGTCTTGCCTGAGATGAGTGCTTGGATCATTATAGTTAGTTTTGACCAAATCAGGGTTACCAGCGTTAATTGATCATTTCATTCAGACACAAGATCCTCGTACTGTGGATTAGAAATATAGTCCCTGGCCTCCAATTATTGGAACCCTTTGTAAACATGAGTGACAATGAAAAATTCAGTTTTTAGTAGATTAGTTGAAACTCATACTGAAAAAATGAGAAAAATTTGACCAAGAATAGAAGTACATTTACTCTGAGAAAAAGAAGCCCTCATTGAGAACTAATCATTTTCACCAAAGCCTTATGAGCCACAATTATTGACACACATGCATTTAATACTTTTTACAGCTTCCCTTTGTCCATCAAACAGCTCTGATCAAATCAGAAGAAGTTGAGATGGTATGTTAAATTTGGAAAAAAAAAAAAAAACTAAAAGCAGTGATTTTTAAATTATCCTTGACCTGTATTACGTTGAAAACTATACAAAAGCACTTTATTTGATATTTCACCACATGAATTTTGATTAATTTTTCGAAATAATCACTTAGGTCAATTTTGATTCTTGCTACATATTTCTAGAAGAGTTGGGACAGTATTTACGAGTTTGTAATTTTGCCATACCTTTTCACTGCACTCAATAAACATTTAAAGACTGAGGACACCAAGTAATTAAATGTTCTGTTGCTTTCTGCCTGCGCACAGGTCTTCAAGTGCACAACAGTATGGGGTCTTTGTTGTGGCACTTTGCTTTTCAAAATGCACTAACGTTTTCTACTGGAGACTAGTCGGGAATGCAGGCTGGCCAGTCCAGCACCCGCACCCTCCTCTTATCCAGAATCCAAAATCTTTGTGCACTTTTTAGCATTAATGGTGCCTCCACCGAAGTGCATGTTACCCTTGGCAGTGTCACTGACACGACCCCATCCCACGATTGACCGTGGCTTTTGGACTTGGGATGGATGTGGCCTCGGTACGCACTCGCTGAACGTGTTGTAAGGACTGCTATACTGAAAACAATGTCAGCTTTGCTGCTGCGGCAGGTGTGATTTCAGATAGTCTCTAGTACAGTAAATATCTTTTCTTTATACTGTCTGCAATGAAATACAAGTTGAAATAAATTTAGAAAAAGCTACTTTCTGTTTTTATGTACATTTTGCATGCAGTCTCAACTTTTTCTGAGTTGGGGTTGTAATTTCTCGGCAGAGGCAGCCAGATTTAGATTTTAAGTGTTCAGGTATTGCATGAAGTGTATGATGCCCTACACCATACAGAGGTTTCCTAAACCTCTGGTAAAACTGCCCCTCTACATTGCAGAACCTGCACCTTACTCGATCGACCAGGTACTTTTCTGCATAACCATTTTTATTTTTATATCCACCTTAAGTGTTTATTGCCGAACCCTTTTCTCGAAGAGGTGTTGTCATCGTCATTTCTGTCCGTTCGTCTGTGCTTGTAGGTTTGCCCGTAACCGGCCTACAAATCATGCCTTTGCAGTGCAATACCTGTTTGGACCACATGGGGCCGCAGTGTCACAACAAAAGTGCACCGAGGGGTTCTTATTGCCGTGGCATGGTATTTTTGTTTCCTCTGACCACAGTAGATGGTTCCACTCAAATTCCTGCAGCTTTCAGCAGGCACTTTCATTAGTGGTTTATTTGCAGAAAAGGCTTTTTTTCTGGCATGCCTACAAAATAATCCCTTGGCACAGAGATGGGTCCGATGGTAGTTTTGGACAACAAGACTCCCAAGATGCATTTTTAGTCTGTAATTCTTCAACATTGATCTTTGGATTTTTTTTTTTTTTGCCTCTCTCACCAGCCACCTCACTGTGCTTGAGGGTGAAAAAAACTTTGGTCCTCATCCATACAAGCTTGTAACTGTTCCTGTTGATTCTGCAACGTTTTAGTTATTTCCTTAGAGGTAGATGTGGGCATTTTCAGGTAAGCAGCTATTTTTTTGTGGCTAGTTCCTGACTTATGAGTCAAAGGACTTTTCCCTTGTTTGATGACTGTGTTCACTTATTTTTCCCTTGTTGATGAGTGAATGAGGACATTTTGGCCTCTGTGCCACTTCATCGCTTCATATTTATACCTTAGTGAGACAGGAGTTCATGGATTAGCTTGAAAGTTCCTGAACACTGATGAACTTCTAAACTATAAACTATAAATGGAAAAAGAAATTTCAGTTTTATGTACTCTTTTCATAAGAATCACAAGAGCTGCCAATAATTGTTGCACTTGTGGTTTTGTCAAAAAAAAAAAAAAAAAAATTATTTCATGATTAGGGATTTTTTTTTTTTTTAGAATACATTTACTTCAACTAAAGGCTGGATATTTTTCATATTTTCAGTGTGAGATCACTCTAATTTGCTAAAAGATGAATTTGTGTAACTGTTTTACTCATCTTTAACAGGGGTGCCAATTATTGATAAAGGCGGGGACGAAGTATTCCATCTTTGTCTTTAGTTCTTACCATTTCTAAATATTTTTCTCTGACTCTGCCTAAGGTATCCCCTACCTCACCTCAGGTCAAACCAGACAGCTTTTCGGACTCCAATTAAATGAAAACTGAGTGCTGACATCTTATCTTGATACAGGCACATATAGTCTGGCTTCAATCTGTGGACCTGTAGGTACAGCTTCTGTTGATCCTTCATGCATAATGTTCTTGACAGTTGCCCTGTTGTATTTGTTATCCAGTCTTTTTTGTGACTAATGTACACACATTTGATTTGGGGAAAATTCACTTTGCCATAATGCGCTCCAGCTGTGTCTTAGAGACACCCATGGTCACTGTGGCATACATGAGCCCACTCTCGCCCTCCTGCCCCCAAATGTTTTAACTGTGAAGTAGTTTATATCAATTTCCTGTGTTAACTTAATGATTGTCTGTGCTTTATTAACCCAAGCCCTTGCCTCCTCCCTTTCCCTCAGTTGTGTGCTTATTTTACTGGGCTATTACTGCTTTTTTTCATGAAGAGATTTTTTTATAGTGGGAAATGTCGGTATTTAGACGTTATACTACAGCTATGTACTGAAATAAAAGTTTTAAACAAATTTTCTCTATATAGATTTTTTTATTGAGATGGTGTGTGGAAACTGAAGTGTGATTTAATTAGAACTGTAGAAGTGTGTTTAGCTGTGCGTCCCAGTTGTAATATTAATAGAAGAGAACACACTAGTACTACCACTGGCCACACTTGAATCTACTCTCAGTGCAATACATGACTTCCACATTCATTTTGTAGTACATCTGCAGCATAAGAATTGTTGCTACCTGATAAATCTGTGATTGAGTTACATCATTTTGTATTTTTGCATGAATTGTTAAGTGTTTTTAAATTGTTGTTTGCTGTGCAACAGTATCCTTGCACTGATCAATGTGGGTCATTGCAGTCAATATGAACTGCTGATTCAGACTAACCTTAAAATTGACCTTTTTTAATATGCACAATTTTGTAGTCTTTATTGAATTTGATCTCTGAACATTCTGAAAGGCTTCAGTGTCTCATCTTTTGGCTTTCAGTATCAGTGATCCTCAAATTAAAGCATGTGTTTGAATGTTCCTGATAACAAGGGCCTACACTTGAATATTTCATTGTAGCTGACCAGCAGTGTGTTTTGTCATGAGAAAAGAGATTTTTTTTTATCACCATATTGAAAGCTTGGTCAGTATGCTTTGGTATTGATTCCTGTCAATGTATTGGGTCAGTTTTGCCCTCTGCTGTTTAAAAAGTAGGAAATGTATTTCTCTTGAAGTTGTGTGTTTGATACAGACAGGAATTCCAAAAATACCCTGTAATATGAATGAAACTTGTGTCAACCCTTTTCATCCCGAGTTTTCCTGAGAAACTCTATCTCAAATTTTTGTGGTTGCAAACAGGTTTGCAAAACACTGCTTTGAAGCTTGAAATGGTCTCAGGAGGGACAGGGTTAAAATGCAATTTTGATTATTGATAAAAATGTAAAATTTTGGTTGATGCTTGAAATGCACAAAGCTTTGAGAAATATTTGATAAAAATCAGATGCTTCTAATGTTCTTCAGTAATATAGGCTTCTAGTTTTAACTGGCTGTGAGCAGTGAGCCAATGTGGGACCGATGTGGTGTCATTTCTACTTGGTTAAAACCAAAATTTATTTTTAAAAATTCTGTAACATAGAAGACGGAGCCCAATCAGGAGAAACTTGCCTCCTCAAATATTATAGAATTGGTTGTATGTTGCAGAAACCATTTGAGTGGTACTCTGGTTTATTTTGGTTGGAACCCATCCCTCCATAGCAGGTGACAGGGGAGGCATTATTGAGAGGACAGTAAGTGTGCCTAGTCTTTTTACTATGTGGCCTCAGTGTTGAGAGAATAAGGTTTTTTATATTAACCCTTAGAGCGCTAAATGCAACTATTGTTACTCAATGATGTAAGATATCAAAATCAAAGCTGTTGGAAAACCTATCATGCGGAAACTTGTTTTAAACAAGTCAGCACATGATAGGTTTTCAACAGCACAAGACGGCACAAGATAATTAGATTTATATATATCTTTTGTCCCCCACCGCTGCGGAGTGGAAGATATAGAATTCAGCTCTGTCCGTCTGTCTGTCCGTTCATTCATTCATACGTATGTATGTACCTCCGTCCTGTTGCCGTTAACGCGATATCTCAAGAACCAGTGGACCGATCTCGCTCATATTTACCACCAACATGTGCATGGTGGGGGAGAGAAATCCCGCGACACCAGTCGATTTTGATGACCTTGAGGTCATTTTCAAGGGCACAAGACAAGTACATAGATTTTGCCTTTGTAAACCTTGTTTGCGCAATATCTCAAGAACCACTTGACCAATTTCGCTCATATTTGGCACCAACATGTACGTGCGGAGGGGGACACAGTCATGTTTGTGACAATTGCTTGTTTTATATATTTCAGTGCTCTAAGGGTTAATTTTTCGCTGTGTGTATTATGGCACTGAGTGCCTGTTTCTCATGCTGTCGCAGACCTTGTTGCCGTGGTTTTTATAGCATTGTTCTGCCCCTCCAGCCTAAGGTCATTCCAAATGCAATATGTGGCATATGTCAGAAGGGTAAGGAGTCCAACAAGAAGGGCAGGCCGGAAGCGCTCATTCACTGCTCCCAGTGCACTAACAGCGGTGAGTACTCACACTCCATATCTCTGCTAGTACCTATGAGACTTCAGTATTGAATCCTTACATAATGGGTAACACGTTACAATAAGGGTACATTAATTAACATTAGCTAATGCAGCAAGAAGCATTTACTATCAGTGAATTAACAGTAAACTAATGGGTCTACTAATCATTTACTAATGTATTCATGTTAACAGAGGTATTGATTTATACATTATTGAATAGTTTGATAGTTGGAGGAGTTACGTAAGGGATACTAAAGGGATGTTTTCACCTTCATGATGAGGATTTCAAAGAGCACTAATGAATGGTAAGTTAAGGTCACCTAATGCTTATTACCCCGCCCCGCCCGAAGGGGGAGGGCGAGGGATATTGTTTTTGGATCGGTTTGTTGGTTTGTTTGTTTGTTTGTTTGTTTAACACTTCAGCAGCAAAACTAATGGCCAGATTCACCCCAAATTGGGTTTTGGGATTGCCACTGACCCAGAATAGATGCCTATTGAATTTAGGAAAAGTAGGCCAAAGTATGTGCGAGGGGCGGGGTTTGTTGTGCCTGGCTTCACTTGTTTAGCTCTCTGTTGCATTAGTTAACTGTTAATTAATCGGTAGTTAATGCTTATTACTGCATTAACTAATGTACCCTTATTGTAAAGTTTTGCCATGTAATGTTGAGGAACATCACTGATTGGTTCTGTAAGATGAGACAGAAGAGAGGGGATTGGCCTGAAATGTAGCAGAGCAATGCTGTTACTTAGGTCGTCTCTGTCCCAGGTCACCCATCCTGCCTGGACATGAGCATGGAGCTGGTGGCCATGATCAAGACCTACCCCTGGCAGTGCATGGAGTGCAAGACTTGCATGGTGTGTGAACAGCCTCACCACGAGGACGAGATGATGTTCTGCGATAAGTGTGACCGCGGCTTCCACACCTTTTGTGTGGGTGTCGAGTCCATCCCGCAGGGTAAGCTTCTCTCCGTGCCTAAATCACATCATTTACTTCACAGTCAGCAGAACTGGCTCCCTCTGTTCTTCAGTTCAACACTGGTGGACATAAATGTGCCTATACAAATTAAATCAAAAGCCCTTTCAACCTTTTTACCGGGGTCACCAAAATTGGCGACAGGTACACTACAGGCCAAAAGTTTGGGACCACCCTCAGATTTTTAAAAAATCACACATCAACTGTTCTTTCCTTATTTTTTGCACATGAAATGACTTCAGTGCATAAAATATAGGGATCCATTAGGTTTTGGGTGAATTCCAGACCTCAGACCACATTTTAAAGCTGTCTTGACTGATTGATCATTGACAACAATGTTTTATAATTGAGTTCCAATGCCTTTGTGTTGCATGATTTTATGTCACTAGGATGTGAACAATTTTATGTAACAAGAAAGCATGCTGTATAAATGCCTTCCCCAAAACCAAGGGGTCACACTGCACTTGGTGCACCATAAAAAATCTGAGGGTGGCCCCAAACTTTTGGCCTGTAGTGTATGTTTAGACTGGGCCCAACAAGTGTGCCAAATTTTACCACTTTTTACCTTAGCTTTTCAGGGGCTGCTGATGAAACCCCATTGCAGAATAATGATTGGAGGGAAACTAACAATAACAATTTTTATGACCAGCTAGCATTAAACTTGCTCTCTACTTTGCCTCAGATGTACTAGTTGGTTGTTTTGAATTTGATTAGTGTTTAATCACCACACCTATTGTTATTATAAAGGCAAACATAGTTGTAATTGTGGGAAGTAATAGTTGAATTATTTAGATTGCTGACTGTCTTCAGCGGCCCTTCGCTGACCCTGCCATTATAGAAATAACTAGTGTTTAGCTGGGAATATATTGTTGGTAAATGAACTAGCCTCCAGCATTTACCTTTTTAATTAGCCATTTCTGTCTTTTTTAGGTTGCTGGGTTTGTGACTGTTGCACCAAGGAATTTTCTACCCCAAAGAAAAAAGGAGGAGCTAAAACTCCAAAAAAAGTCACATAAATGGTGTCACGGGATTGGTGGTGCTCAGGCGCATAGATGGATTTGATTGGTTGAGCACAGGCAGAGGGTTGGGTTTGGTGGATCTCTGATGGAGCAATGGAATTGGTGGATTTCAAGCACACGGAGGGAAGAGACAGGTTCTTTGAAGCAGATGTAAGAATGGGAGAGAGCTTTTGAAAACTGGTGCTATTAGTGTTTTTTACACTGGTGTATTGTACCTCTCAGGATTAAGCACAATACCCATAAAATCATGTACATATTACTGTGTTTTGTTGAATTTATATCTTTGTCTATGGAATAGTAAGAACATTTCCTAATGAACTGTGTTTTTACTTATCTCTTAATGAGTGTCTTGTGTTTTCTCTCTCAAACCTTTTTTATTCCTGATTCACATTTAATTTGCAACTTCAGTCAAATTATGCACAGTGGAATGAAAAATTATTTAACACCTTCCTAATGGAGATGGTGCACAGAGTGGTTTCTGATCTTTATGCAAAATATGATATCAGAAAATTGAACAGAAAACCATTTTTAGCACTATTTTTCATTTATTCAAGGAAAGAATTACCAAGCAACCATGTGACCCAAGGGAGAAAAGCAAGCTAGACTGGGTCAAGCTTAAATTTTAAGATCCCCACCCCACTAATGCAGAAACAGGAGCTGCCTACTCAATAACAGCAGGTAGGCCCCTGGTGAGGTGTAGGGAACTTCTAGATTTTGAGCCCAGTTGGGGTTTGGGCAAGTTAGGAGGCTGGCAGTTGATTGATGTTTAGATTAGGAAAAATATTTATTCATCAAGTCTGTGAATGGTGTGTGCGCCCTGCGATGGATTGGCAAGCTGTCCAGGGTAGGTCCCTGCCTTTGCCCGTAGTCAGCTGGGATAGGCTCCAGCTCGCCCCGCGACCCTAGTGAGGAATAAGCGGGTATAGAAAATGAATGAATTTATTCATCAAGTTGCCCCTGGTAGCGGTGTTACTCAAAGGAGTTCACTGGAATGCCAGCATCATCATGCACCAGCGGCTAGCTTCTAATCAACAGCTCCATATTAGTAGTTTATAATTTTCTACATTTGTGACAGTTTTATCACAGCACATCAATACTCAACTAATCAGTCACTTTATAAGGAGTATGCAACCTGCCGGTTGCTAACTTCGTCCTTTAAAATGCATCTACGTGGATATGGTTTGTGACCTTCATGCGCACTGTAGGTCCTGCTCAACCCCTGTGCAGAGGTTTTAATGTGAAGTGTAGCATTTTTACAAAACTCATGAAAATTTTTGCAGCAGTTAACAGCCCTCAGGTTAGGGTTGGGGTAACGTTTAGGGGTCAGGTATCTGATAGGTTTCGCCCCATATGGTTTATCCTGCTCCTTGGACAAGAGGATCAATTTACAAACGGTTTTGAATGGATAAAGAGGAGGGCAGTGGCCTGGTTAGCGTTCTGTGATTTTCTGAGGAGCGGAGCAGTGGCTGAATGCAGTGTGCAGCCCTGCTGTTGCAGTTCAGGTGGATCTGCCTTTTCACTTCACCGCGCGCTGCTCCTGTTTCACAGCGGCGGTCTCCGCTGACCATCTGCCCGCAGCCAAGTGCTGAGGAATCCAATAGTGCGACCGTTGCAGGACCTTTATTCTGTCGTTCGCCTGAAACAATGCTGTTGTGTTAGGTTTGGGGTATTGAATTTTTTTTTTTTTTTTTTTTTTTTTTTTTTTTGGCTTAGTTTGGATCTAGATGTGTTTTTTCCAAGAGCTGTCACTAGAGGGCAGCAGAACATACCCGCTTGCGATTTCAGTTAGTGGTGAACACTGCAAGAATCTCATTGTTTTCAAATGCTATAGTTTGCACATGTGGCTAACATGTAGGTCACTGAGCAAGTAAGGGGTGCTTTTTTTTTACCTTTGTGTCATTTATCCATCTCAATAGTTTTTCAAAGAGCGTTTTGATGCATTTTAGAAAGTGTGACTAAACCATTGGCTTCATCGTTTTTCCATTTGTGGTGTTTTTGAGGTGATATGGATATGATCAATGATATGTCAGTATGTTTGTTAAAAATAATGAAAATCAATTTGCTTGAAAAGTTTCTTCAGTATTAACATTTACACAGATAAAATATATGCCCCCTATACCTTCATTGCCTTCGTCCATGACATATTCTTCCTAAAAATGGTCCTGTAGAGGTAGATGACAGCCATTTTCCTTATATTGTTTTGATATTTGATACAGGTAAGCTCTCACTTTCCACTTTGTCAGGTAATATGGGGTCAAATATCATCTGCCCCCCATGCACCTTGAAATCTCCATGACATAGATTTAACAAGGTATTTGAGACATTGGTTAGGGATTTTTGAGACTGTAGCTTGTGAAAGTCCCAAGAGAATGAGTGTTTTTCTAATATTGGCCCTATCACGTAGGCATCAACAATGACACCACTGTTGAAGTCCCTTAAACAGCAGAGTGCACAAGATGCATGATCTATCAGACAAAAAGTAGCACCACCTCACCATGTCTGCATACATTTTTACTGAAATGCAATTCTTGTGCAGGATTAGGGAAGACAATTGCACATGTAAATTGATTAATTTTACATACATCTGTTTTTTGTAAAGATTTAAAAACCCAATAATGCAGATGGTATATTTGAACCAGATTAATGGTTTCACATTATCCTATCAAGTAAACCATACAAGGGTTTGTGTTTTGTGAGGTATGAAATTGTATTTTCCAGAGCAGGTAATGCTGCTGTTATGGTGCCAGCCCTCTGCTACCACAGAGGCTTGATCTGATGAATGCAGTAACTACAAAAGGTTGATTTTAGGAGTTGATTAATTTTCTCAATTTTCTACAAACATATGTATGAAGACCATTAGCCAATTTCATCTTGATACAAGTCACTCTTAAATTCTGACTGTAATGACTGTATCTTTTTCCAGTTGTTCAGGTAAAAGGAAAATCCTCACCTCGGGTAGAACGTTTAGCAAAGGAAAGCTGGGAGACTGGAAGGGAAGACTGTAAAGGGGATGGGACTGCACAGGCATACATTTTTGTATCTCTGACAGAAAAGTTTTTGGTTTTTTTTTACCTTCTAATAATTCTTGCTCTCTTTGCATTCTTGAGCTTGGAATGTATTGTTGATTTGCCCCAGTTCTGCAGCCTCCTGTGAGTCTGGAGACGAGGGCATCGTGCTGTTAGGCGTAATGCTCACTGCTGTAACTGCTGCTGCTGCCGCTGCTGTCGAACAGTGGTTCCGTAACTCTGTCGTGGGGCCCCCTCTTGTGTTAACTGGTTTTTGCCCCAAGCACGATTGCAATCATCAGATTTTAGCAGGCTCTCAATTCGTCTTAATTAGCTGCGTTTCATGTTCGTTGCGATTATTTACCCTCTTTAGCCAGATTTTGACTGAAATATCCATGCATGCTGTGAAGAATAGTCATTTTGTATCCACATTGTGTTATATTGGTAATAACTCCAGATAGAGGGAATAGTAGAACCGTTCAAACTTAAAAGTCAGTAGATGCATAACTGGTGAAACAGTGGTCACAAGTTAATACGAAGTGACCATTAGGTGAGCAAATGATGGTCATATCTGTTTTGTAGAAAAAAATAAAAGTCCGCACACTGTTTAAATAGCTCCCCAGGTGAGTTTGTTAATCTACGTTTCGGCCGACATGTTCACATGTTTCAAACATGTTCAGCTAACTTATTTGAAGCTTTTTGATTTTCTCAGTGTCTGATTTGAGCGTTATTACTCGAAAGTGTTATTGCGTGAAATTACATGCATAATGGAGAGATAAACTCCAAATTTTCAGAGGTCTTTCATTCTTTATGGCACGCATGAGTATATCTGTCAGTGTGGCTTTAGAGGGTTAGTTACTGATCTAAACGTGGATTGTATGCTCTTAAGGCCAATTAATAACTTGTTAAAATCCCATGATTAACAATTGTTGTTGGAACGAAATCCAGTATGCACATTGAGGCCCCAGGACCAAGTTTGGAAACCACTGCTGTGGAGTAGATGCCTAATTCTTCTCCTCTAAAACCAACACTCCCTTTATTCCCACTGAAAATTCCACCTTAAATTAGCCAGGTCAATAAGATTTAAAACATGTTTTCTCGACTTGTAGCCATTAACTGGCTGACCATCCAAGGTAATTCACTCTCCCCTCAGTTTCTGACCATCAGCTTGCTCTATCAACTTAAATCACATTGACCAGCCTGAGACCAGCAATATCTACCTAGAAGCACTGAAAACACTGCTTAAACCATCTTGGACTCCCAGTTGGTCTTTGCTGTAATTTTCCACAGGGCGTTCAGCTGTTCCTTCTGTGTATCCAGTATTACTTTCAGTTGGACCAGCTGCTTGATTATAAGGCCAATTTACAGTGAGTTTCTTCACTGAAAAGGGGAATTCATAACATAACCTACAAGCGGTGGAACTGCTTGTTTAGATACTTAGCCGTAGTAACGGTGTACTGTGACCTTACTTAATTTGACCGGCACGTTGTGCTGCCTCTTTGCAATGTTTGCGCGCTTTATTATTTCACATGTGTTTCATACTGTTCCAGAATATGAGCGGAGTGTAATTCCTTCTGTAATCGTATATTTGGGCCTGACCTGGGTTGTATGGTACTTGGGTGCTAAGCCAAGATTGGCTGAACACTCTGCTGTAGAATTTAGTGGGAGCAGGTTGAACTCTGGTGTTACTTCATTACATCATCTCTCATCTGTTCTCGGGTTTGGATTGTGTTGCCCTGCTGTATCAGTGTTTCTCCCCATTGTTACTCTTGCTCTATGCTTACATTTAAGGTGGTGATGGACGGAGAGGTTTTTAAAAATGTGGTGCCCACTAATATATTGTAATTACTGTATCTGCTCCTGAATAACCTCTGCAGGTGGCATGCATCAACTCGAGCTAACGCTGGTGAAATGGGGGGATGTGGAGCCTCCCCCCATTCTTAAACCATAAAGCACACGGAGAGTGTCCTCTTTTCCTGTGTCAGGGGCAGTTCTGACTGACGGGCCTCTTTCCAATAGCTTATTTTCATATCCTTCCTTCCTTGTGCCTGCCCTGGAAATTGAATGAGTCGCCGTCATTCAGAAGTTTCCAGTTTGTTCAACGTGCCTTCGAAGAAAAAGGCATTAGGAGTTGGCGTTTTTCAAAAACTCTTTCTTTCTGGTTGTATTTTTTCAAATTGGTGGCATTCGAATGACTTTTGGTTTGACCTCTCCTCAATAGCCAGGCTTGTAACTGACTTTTCTGTCGAGCTGTCATTTGAAGGGGCGAGGATGTTCTTCTTCACAAAATTACATCTCTTTGATTCCTTCATATTCACATTTCTTCATCTTTTCTAGCTTCCTTTTTGTGCCTGCCTTAAGATCAAGGAAAAGAGGGATGGTCGAAAATAAGCTATTGGAACAATTCTGAGTGTTATCTGGGCGTCACCTGAGTGTTCTGGGAAGCGCTCACTTTCTCCAAACCCAGATAAACATATTGTTCAGTATAGAGACATTGCCCACATCATAACCCTGTTGTAGGGGCCTGTGTTCAGTATACCGGGAGAATAATAGAGATTGATTGTAGTAAAAGCACTAAACTCGGGCATGTGTTTTTATTTCTGCTTCTTTACTCGTGTGTCCTTCTTTGGAGGTTGTGTGTTCAGACTGCGCTGTATGTCTGGTGCTGCTGGAGATTGATGCTGGCATGGGACCTCACTGCTCAAAGAAAGTTTGGTTTCTTCTTTTGAGAACCAGTAATTCTGAGATTATCATCATCTTTGGGAGGCAGACATGCTTTTTGGTAGGATGCCAAGAGCATGTAGTTTAAGCCGTCTATTTGCGAATGCTTGTGCAATGAGAGATTTTGTGGGCTGGTCGAGGAGATGACTCTTGTACAGAGTGGAGTGTAACTTCTCATGCTGGGGTCTTCCTATTGAACCCTAGACCTTTGTTGTTGCTTTCCAGTTTATTTGTTTATTTATTTATTTATTTTTTGCATTTCAGTATTTTATAAAATCTTTCCTTTTAATTGCTAGTGGTTGTTCTCATATCTGCATTAGAATGTTCAGTGAGAACATTGCAAGCATACATATGTGATTTCATGCCTTCAAGGGAAAAAATTGTCTGATTCTGCTCAGAATAAGTCTCTGTTGGAATAGTTGCTGACATGCATTACGTATGTGGGCGTGTCAGAGATGTGATAGTTTAGGGAAATTATATTTTGCATATTCAAAACCTTTTAGCATATGCAAAGGCTAAAACATGACCATTTATATTGGGGAAATGGCAGATTTTGTTCCAGATTTAGCAAGATCATTCACACATCCAAAACCAATAACATGGCCAATGATTGGTTCAAAACAAATGCCCTGGCCTGTCACTGGCCATGTTATTGGTGTTGCTCGTACTGAAAGTTTCACACATGCAAAATGTCTTGGTCAATCTTGCCCTTTACCTTTAAAGTCTATACCTGAAAATGATGCTGTGATTGGTGGAACTTCATTGAAGCTATGAAGTTTCTTGAGCTTTTGAGATTGAAAGTGTTGGATTAAAAGTATTAGTAACTTATCAAAGGGTGGTTTGGGGGTTTAGGGCTCATTTGGAGGACACATTGGAACAAATTGTTTCCTTTTTAATCGGCAAATCCCCCCCCCCCCCCACCCCAAGAAAAACATTCATAATTTGGGCCCACCGACTCTCTCCAGACCTCGAGTGTGTTGTGTTCTCTTGGTCAGGCACCTCTGCCTCACCATAGTGCAAAGTGATGACATCATAATCAGGGAAGTATTGTAAATTATGAAAATTTGCAAGAAGGGGGAGAGAGAAAACAGAGGATGAGCAGTGGGTTTGGTTGGGGGAATTAAGATGGGGGGGCAGAACCCTTGAAGTGACTGACAGTCCATAAACAGACAACAGAGGCTGGACAAGAGCGGAGAAAAGCCGGTCCTGCCTGACATCAGGGTCACGGGGTCACCTCTCTGCCTCGGCAGGCAGCTTAGGGGTCCCCCCGGTTCCCCCGTCCTGGAGGTGGGCTCGGCCAAGCAGCTGGGGGGTGTCATGAGGTACAAAGAGCCATCTGTGCGTGGCAAACCGTCCCTCGGCAGACCCTCCGTGCACACCTCATTAAACCGTCCACTTCATCAAGCCACCACACTTGCTATCGCTGCGCAGCGCGTGGGGACCGTGCGCTCGGCCCGTTCCCAACACCTCGCGCTCCCTTTCAGAACCGTTCTCCTTCATCTTCAGTTCCCATAGCCCCCCAAAAAAAAAAAAGAACAAAGGGCTTTGAACAGCCTCCTTGTTTGGTGATCCATCCCACCATTGGGGTGTCCTGACAAAGCAAAAAAAAAAAAAAAAAAAACTTTGCCCTTATGTTGGTATTCTAGATCCATAAGGTGGGGGGAAATGGCATTTATGGACTTAAAAAATTACTGAGAAATATGAAACACTTTTTGGTTCAGTTTTTTTTTTGGTTTACAGTTTGTGTTATCATAGAAAAAGGCGAATTAATATGTGCGCAGAACCATATCAATCAGATCTGATAGGGTTTCTATCGACTGATTTAGGGTGTTTGCACTTGCCTTTCAAGGTGATGGCATTATTTATGCGTGCTTCAGAGAAAGTTGACCCAGGACAAGCAGACTGGGTTGACTTTCACTTTTTTTTGTGCCACATTTAATTTATGCCATTGGGAGGGATTTTTCTCACAGTACCCCTAAAATGGCATGATGCCAAGTGTTTGATAGTCTGCCCTGTGGGTTTATTTTGGCATTCCCTCTCTAATACATGGTGATATATGGGCCACACAGTGGTTATTTTGAGTGTGTATTCTGCGTGAACCTCATCCCTCACCCTTAGGGGGAACCTACCAGTATTAAAGTGCGGGTCGTGTTAGTGGACACAGATGTGGTAGCTGGAATGTTCTGTCCCAAGATCAACCTGAAACTGTGGCAGGGGAATCATACAGACCTGCGGGACAGACCAAATCAGGCGAGACAGACGCACCTCTCTGACCCTTGGCCTGGCTCCAAGGCGACAGGTTTTCACAATGGGTCAGTCAACCAATCACAAGGCAGAGCATTAGAACAGGATGGAGCTTCCAGAATGAAAAACAATTATTCTTTGTTTTCTAACTTTTGTTATTTACATTTTGCTTCTGACACCTTCCATTTGGAAGCAGTACTTTAAAAGCTATGGTCTCCTTATGAGTGCAACAGATGAAATGGTACAAACATAGAAACTTAGTCATAAATATGAGCCATAGAATGGATTGTATACGGAAGCAGAGTGGGATGCAAATTCTCTCAGCATTTTGGAGTTTTTATTAGGTTATTTTTGCCCCATTTTGAGACACAAAATCTCATTTTATGACTGAATAGAAATTTTGCATGTTTTGAGATAATAGGCGCTTGAAAAATGATATTTCTTAACTACATTTGGCAAATCTGGAAGTGAGTCAGATTCTATCCCCTTTCTGGCAGGTTTTTTTTTTTTTGCTCAGAAAAAGTTTTAGACAGAAGATTTTAATTGTTAACGTAAGGCTAAAACCTTTGTTGAGATTTACACTTTTTTTTTGGTTTTTGCAGTGGACAGGGTGAGACTACACGTGGGAGAGGGAAATGGGGAGAGACGGAGGAAAGAGAGGGCAAAGGAGATAGAGGGCAGAGGGAGGATATTTAGGATATGACCCCAGTGCCCCCCTCCCTCGGCTGTTTCCTACAGAGTGTTGAAACAGTTAAGCAGGCGGTGAGAGCACTTTGGGAGGGGTGCAGTCAGGATGCAGAGGGAAAGCGCTGCTGTGTGCTCAACTATAGAGGAAATGGGCACTGATTCCAAGGAAACTGTCTTCCTGACTAATCATGCCGGTGGGCCCCTGTTACAGTCCTCTCTGCACAGGGATAGAAGTATTGCCATTTGCTTGCTTTACCAATGACATTCTGGCTTCCATGGTATACCACTCGGTCTTGCGAATGCACCTGGTTTGCATTGAAATAATCAGCTCTGGGGCTTCAAGGTGTGCTTCTGTCCACAAGCTGATGAGGAAATTGGCTGCACTCACAGAGAGCTACTGAGTCTGTCTAGTCTTTTAGGAGTCTGTGTTGTGGTTTTCCACCTGTTTGCCGTTTCGTGACTAATCTCATGGCACCCCAAATGCACTATATGGGCTTGCAAGCCCTGTTAAATAGTCTCTGCCCAAACTCTTATTATGCTTTGTCCTCTTTTGCCAATTTTTTTCATGACATTGTACAAGTTGATAAACATTGCTTCTGTGACCTTCCTGTTACCATTTTGGTATTTTCGGTTGGATAAGATTGTCTGCAAAATATTTGATTATTAATATATCTCAAATCTGTTATAAGTTGTCATAAAACTGTGCGATAGATCGACTCGGAGCTTGTTTAGCGTTTTCATACGCCAAGACAGCAGTACGATACTTTGATGCAGCTGTGGGCATATCATTTCAGTGTACAGCAGTCACCTGATAAAAATGGTTTGCTCGACCAGGATGGCCGACATAATGAACTTTGAATTGCTGTTTGCAATCTGCTCATAGTTTTCTGTTCTGTCCAAGTTATTTATAATTTTTTTTTTTTCCCCCTTACACAAAAATAAACATACCCAGTCATATCAATCACAAGGGAAGAAGTGCTCTAACCTGGTCATGGTAACCTTGAAATATTGTCATCCTTCAACTTCCCTGTCTTTGCATAGGCAAGCGGTTCTGTTTGAGAAACGGTAGCTGGGTGTACATTTGATGTGATGTTGATTGTGTTGCTCATCCCATTGCTGTTCCAGTGGCCGAAGTTCAAAGGTCAGGTTTGTTTTAGGCCAAGCCAGGAACAGGAACAAAGGTTATGTAGTGTCCCGAGCTGAAAATTCATCCTTTTGTTTTTCTTTTGAAGGTGCCCCCCAACCCCTGCTGAGCTTTTATTCCAGTCCTCTCCCTCTTGCAGGGGCTGCATGGCAATCTGTGGTGTAACAGGCCACGGATCAGTTGTGTGCTGATTTTATCCATTGTTTAGTTTTTACTTCTATGAATTTGCTGTCATTTTGAATGTTGTGCCTCTGGCATGTCATGCCATCTTAAATGACTAGCCTACAAATTTAAATAATATATAAATTATTGAATAAATGCTGTATTTTCTTATCTTCCGTACATAAATCAAATTGTATCTGTGCAGCGTAATTGTGTTAGAGAGGTTTGTGTGTGTTGTCGGACAGTGTCATCATGGCATGGTATGTTTCAGTATGCCGCACGATCTATGGTTGTACAGTGCAATTATGATTGATCTGTTTACCTCTGCCTCACATTGGGTCTGCCCTTCTCAGTATATCTCATTGTGCCACCAGATTTACATTAGTGATTTTGCTGGTCCTCTTCAGAGTTTTGTTTGCAACCGATATGTAGCAGCCTATTCCTGTAGAAGTCATCCTAAAACAGACCTACACTCACAGATACAGTCCCTTTATAATTCTTTGGAGAAAAAAAAAAAACAAACAACTGCATCAGACCCTCACTAACCCACCAAAACAGACAGTGGCAGGGCTGTGTGATGTATGTCTGCTTTTCTCTTCCCTCCTGCCCGCACTGCCCAGTGCTTACAGGGTGGATACGGGAAAGAGTTTCCTCTAAGGCCCCGATATGCTTCCTCAGTAAAACTCTGCCCAAACCTCATCAGCATGAACAATAACGCAGGCTTCCTATGGCAGATCATACACTCTTTCTGAGGGGAATGTGTCTGTTTACACTGGCTCATAATCCTGGAGTTTGTTTTTGTTTGAAGTAATTCATGTTATTTGAACTAGCCGGCATTATTTAGAATGCCCCATTCAGTTGAACAGCCATGAAGATTTTTATCGCAATGAGAGTTTTTCATCTGAGCAGGTGACTTGAGTCGGCCAAGACGAAAGTGAATCAAAAAATATTTTTGCACAGAATGTGGGAACGCATGTTCTCTCCGATGGGCTGCCCCTAGTCTGTCTGAGGCATTGAGAGAGGAAGGGGGTGTGGGTTGAACTGACTGATTTTATCGATTCCAGTTAGCAAATGAGCCAAACGCATAATCTGCCTTCGTCTTGTTCTCATTAGCCCCTTCAGAATGGTCAACCTGTCAGCAGTTCTGCTCTCCAACTGGCTAACCTCTGACCCTGCCTTATTCTGTGACAAATCTCCCAATCGCGGAATGTGGCCGTTCATTGGGAGGGCTGAGGGATTTCTGCCCATTACCCATGTACATAGGAAGCCCTGTCAGCAACACTCAGCCATCTCCTGAAAACTCCACCGCTCATTCCTCCTGACAGTCGGTGCTCAGCTTTCCCTGAAACACACGCCGGTGACCACAGTGTAATTACAATATGTGCTCTGACTCTTAACTTTCTATAATGAAAATAAGTGGTGCATTTGTTTGGGCTCCTGGGTTTAACTCAAAAGCCAAAAATTATTCAGTGTCTACTGCATTTTTGGAATTTTGGCGAATTGACAAAGTGGTGAAGATCTTCCACCAATGCTGAAAAGAAGCTGAGAGACCAAACTGTGCCCTGTATAACACCTGTAAACTTCAATTTGAAACCTCTTTAGGGAACTAAATCTTGTCTGTTGGTAACAGATTTGGAACATCATCTTGCTGCCGTGAAGCTGTTTCAAATATGTACAGTACTGTGCAAAAGTCTTATGCGCATTTAAAGCAATTTTGTGTGGTAAATGTGCTTGCAAAAATGATGAAATTAAAAATTGCTAATGACTGAGAAATGTACTATACAGATCTGTAAACTGTTGAAAAACTAAGCCAAACCTATATTTGGTATAACTAGTTTTCCTGAAAATTTGGGACACTGTCCTGTTGTGCTATAGTTTTGAGATGATTGGTTTTTGCTTGCTCCAAGCAGAGTGGAAAAATTGCTACTGTTCTTCAGCACACTGTCTCACTTGCATCTATCCCTCCAAGAAATTGCAGACAGCCATGATGATGTTGACATCAGGGTCCTGTCAAGAATATTTTCTGTATGTACTATTTTTCAGTGAAATACAAACATTTATTAATTGAACTTTTCTTTAAATTACCTTTAGGAATTTCAATTTAACTTTTATTTTCAGCAACTCTAATGTGGAAAACAAAAAGTAAACATCTAAAGTAGATCTAAATGTTTAAAAGTGCGGGGTGTCTAAGACTTTTGCACAGTACTGTATATGCAAGGAAACTTAAGGTTGTTTATATGTGGATAAATAGTATACTTATCAACAGTTGCAAAGTTTTTGCTGTTGGCTCATTCATAATTGGTTTTTTGAGCTACACAGCATTTTGTTGACAAAGAATTTAAGAACAACTCTATATTTAAATGCTAAATTGCGCCGATGACTTGCGGAGAAGGGTATTCTTCCTTCCTGTGTGCAGTTCTAGCACTTTTTCTTTCTCTTTAAGGAAACTTCGGAGGGCAATCAGACACACTTTCCGGCAGTCCCTCCCTCAGCTAATAGTTTGGGGTTTTTTTAACTCTGTTATTGTTTTGACTCAGGACGCATTGCTATTTGCCTTAAAGGCTTGATCTATCAATATCTTTTGAGGGGTACAATCCAGTCTAAATATGTAGTCGCTTTTAAAGTGTTATTGGACTGGAGACAAATTGTTTTCCCAAAACAAGAACTGATAATTGTTCTTGCTTGGGCATTCAAATATTTATACATGTTAACATCAGTGAAAGGGTAATGTGATATATGCATGGATTCCACAAGGAATTCCATCATGATCTTTAATCAGTTTTTTTTAAATGGTCACGGTGGAAGATGACACACATATTTAGGCTAAAACTGAACTTCACTGGATGCAGTATTTTTTTTCTCGTTGATTACGTTCTGATGTACTTGAAATATAGAGGAATACTAACCACATTGCTCTGATCATATAAATGAATGAAAGCCAAACTATTCACTATTTTTTCTGCATTCATCAGGAGAGAGGGCTTTTGGTCAGAAAATGCCAGCACAGTCATGCTGACTTACCCTGTCCGTTCCATAAATGGCTCGTGCCAACTCCACATCATCTGTCTGCTGCTCGGGGCGACCAAAATCTTGACCTGCATTCCAGAGTACACCTACCTTAAAACCCAGACCTACAACCTTTAGTAAAGTCATACCTCAGAACCCAGTCTGACAGTCTAGCGTACAGCCAAACCCTTAAACGTGGACCTAAATCCTTTAGCATAATCAGACCTCAGAACCCAGACCTGCAATCTAGAGTCCAGCCTACCCTCTGAACTCAGACCTACATCCTTATGCACAGTCATACCTCAGAACCCAGTCTAGCATACAACTAAACCCCTGAACCTGGACCTACATCCTTAAGTACAGTCATACCTCAGAACCCTCTTTAGCATACAGCTAAACCCCTGAACCCCATCCTACACCCTTGAGTACAGTCAGACCTCTGGATCGAGACCTAACGTTAAAAATACAGCTAAATCCCTGAACTGGGACCTACACCCTTAAGTACAATCAGACCTCAGGACTGAGACCTACAGTCTCAAGAACAGTCCAACCCTTAAATCCAGACCTACAGTCCAGAATACATCCTAAACCCGGACCTACATCTTTACAGTCATACATCCGAACCCGAAACTTCATCCTTGAGTACAATCAGACCTCAGGATCCAGACCTACAGTCTAGAGCCCAGCCCAACCCATAAACCAAGATCTACACCCTCAAGCACAATCAGACCTCGGGACCCAGACTTACAGTATAAAATACAGCTAAAGCCCTGAACTGGGACCTACATCCTTAAGTACAATCAGACCTCAGGAGTGAGACCTGTCTGGAGAACAGTCCAACCCTTAAACCGAGACATGCAGTCCAAAGTACAGCCTAACCCCTAAACCTGGACCTACATCTTTACAGTCATGCATCAGGACTTGAACCTTCATCCTTAAGGGTCATTCCATGTCAAAACAACTAATATTGAGGTGCCTTGTACATGTTACCTCTCGGATTTTGCTCAAACTTTGTCCAAAAATACTCTATGGTGCCGAACAAAAGAATCCCAAGTTTCGTGTCAAGTTCTCTAACGGTTTTCGTGTGACGCCCACATGAAATTTGGGTGCCACACCCCTTTTTGACTTATGTGAATTAATTATTTCATTTTGTAGCATTTTGGAAGGACCATAACTTCTCATGTAACAGAGATAGGAAGCTAAAATTTGATGTGCTGGTGTATTCTGGCCCATATATCAGGATTCTGCAGCCAGAATCACTATGAGACATGAGAGGGGTGAGAGGTGGGCCCCCAAAATCCTCATTTTTTTAAGGCAGCAAATTATTTTTCACTTTTGGGGGTCCCTAGGACTCTTTTAAGAGAATGTTGGATTGTCTACTGTTGGAGATGTGGTTGTCTCTCATATTTGGGAACTTTCCCACCACCAAACTTTTAGGATAATAGTACCATTGGTGGGGGACTTGTGGGGGTCGGAAACCCACTTTGGGTCAAATTGACCCTTTCAGACTTTGGACTTCAGACCCCCAGATGACCCCGTGGGCACTGGATGATGGTAATGGCATTTATATTGACAAATATGCATATTTAAACATTCATTTAATGAAATAAAAACTTTGATGATCAACCTCCTTCTATATGAACATGCTTTTTGAAAAAAGGCATTCTGAGACCCTTTATTGGCAGAAATTTTTGAGCCCGGAAACTAGGTCAAACAGCATTACTGACAAAAAGTTGACCAACCTGTCTGAAATCAATTATAAATACGTTTATACATGTGTTTATCTATGAAAACCTGAGGTAAGCTTCCAAAATTATGCAAAAAGGGACTTCAACCCCTTGTACACCATAACACAACCATGACCTAATGGAGTGGGAAACCAGGTTACAGCTGGCCACTTGGTCAAGGTAGGGAGCCTTCAGTGCATCCTTACCCCAAAATCAGAACCTATAGCCTTAAGTACTGTCTATTGCTCTAGACTCAAGACCTATAGCCCCAATTGCAGCCCAACCCTAGAACTCAAACCTACACTCTGACATACTGTCTTGCCCCACAATCACACCTACAGACTTAAAAATATAAACTTGCCTCAAATTCCAGCCTGATAACTCTGTGTATATACTAACCTTCGATCTCAAACCTACAACCTTAATTACAGTCCTACCTTAGCACCCAGACCTACAGCCTTAATATAGGTCTACCCCAGATCTTAGGCCTACAGACTTTTTTTACAGGTCTGCCTTAAAACCCTGACTTTGAGCTCAGAGTGTAGACTTGTTCCAGAACCAAGACCTACAGCCTAAGTTTACTCTCTAACCTAGAACCGAGACCAACAGCCTTCAGTATGGATCCCATTCCTGCAGTCTAGAATACGTATCTTCCCCAGGACCCAACCCAAAGGTTTTGAACTCAGATATTCCTCAAACTCAGATCTACAGTGTAGTTAACAAATTTATCCCAGAATATATAGTCTGCAGCCCGTCCTCTCCGGACCCTCTGGGCGTGGCAGGCCTGGGGTTATTGGCAAAGACGCGTCTTTGTATTTCTTTCTTTGTGTGGGCATCCTAAAATCCCAATTGCTCCAATGCTTGATTAAATTTGCTACACTTACTACTTTAGGAGCATACAGATTTTATCGTCCAAGAATTAGTTTTTCAATTAAGGTAAAAGGAGGTGGAAATAAAATTGCTACTGCCCACTACCGCTGGGGAATGGGATTTTTCTTCGCCTCTTGATATAGCCCCAGGGGATTACTATTCACTGTATTTAACCCCTGGGGATTACTATTCACTGTGGAGATCCTAACTCACCCCAGCTCGGCCCATCTGCCATTTGAAATGATTATCATCTGAAGAGAATGGAGCAACTTTGCAGTCATTAATCAGGTGTCAGTCCAGTGGTCCATTCCCACAGTCCACGCTAGACTCCCAGAGGGACTCGGGGCCATTCTGTTTTTCTACATGGAGGGGACAGCTGACTCTTCAGCCATGATTGCATGTCTGTGAAGCCACTGTGCATTTGCACATGACTCCGTTTGCTTGTGCTGGGGAGAATTACTGAATGTTTTGCCATCATGGTATAGATTACAGTGCCTGCGTTTAAGTTCCTCTCTGAAGTTTTCTTATTGTATCTGCGTTCTGAGATGATGGATGGTAAAACATTAAATGAATATCCGTCTCCTGATGACACTTTGGAGTGGCTGCTATAAGATCCTCCATTATGGTGTGGCAGATTACATGTCTTTCCTAACTGCGCAGTGTGGAATCCTTTCAGTTTTCAGCAGTTTTCATGGTATAACAGAGTTTTCATGGCTTGTAACTGGGTTTGCCTTTTCATGTTTATAACATGCAGATCACTGACCAACGTTACCCTGAACTTGTGCTTTTGCTCCTGAAGAAAATTTCTTTATGCTGATTTCATCTTAAATCCTGTCCTTTTTTGTGGCATTTTTGATGCCAATATAGGGAAGCAGTGTCCATTTAGATGATGCAGTTTCTTCTGTGTTTGGCAAGTATTCCTGTAATCTCTTTTGAACCACAACAAAAATAAAAAAACAGGGTGACATGCCGTTAAAATAACAGTTGTCCTGTATCTTGTGCCTCGAATAAAAATGACAATGCAAGCAAAGCGTGTGAAGGACTTTAACTCATACTTGTCATGTAAAAGCACCACCTCTAACCCTGATCACATCAAACTTTCTCCCATTGAAAAGGAGCGACTCCCCCCTCTGTTGTTTGTTCTCCTTTCCCATCCTCCTCTGTTCAGAAAGCCCCTGTTGGCTGTGAGTGGCTCAGGCAGGCCGAACGCCGGCCAGGGGGGCATCTGTTGCTTATAGCGCTGACAACATCTGTTCCTATTGCTGCCCTTTCCCAGCATGCTGTGGGTTATGGTTTCTCCCAAAGGTGGCCTTTGTATGCGCCATTGTCCATTCTTTCATTGTCTGGCTTGCTCAGTTCCCACGATGCATAGGAAGTTATTGGCATGTGCTTAGAGACCCATCACCCATTCTCTGTCTGAAATCGAAGATATTCTGTCGCACAGGCATAAACCTTCCCTTGCCAGCTTGGCTACCAGTGTACAAAAATCACCAAAATGATGCTAATACTAAATATTGATAGAACAAATAGGTTTCTGCATGAAAAAAAATTAACAGATTAAAGAATGGGTTTTTTGCGTGCCAATATTCTGATCTTGTACATTATCAGGCTGTATTGCATATCATCCTACAGTATTTTTCCCTCATTTCAGCCTGAATTATTCTTTGATGTCTGAAATGCATCTTCCAGTCCACTACGCTGTGTGACCATTAGCCGATTGGTTTCAATTCAGTCTTTATTCTTGTGTAAAGCCATATAATCAGCAGGTTGTCGCGGTGTTTAACAACTAACATTTTCTGAGGGAGACGGTAATTCCCTGACCCTCTCAAAGGTGGTGAAGCAATAATCTCTGGTTTAATTCAGGAAGGAGCTACACGATTAACAGATTTTGGGGATGGTAGTTAGTCAGGAGCTTCTCTTCAGGGTGAGTTTTGAAAGTGCTTTTGGTTAAAGAAGTTCCATTGATTCTAGTTTTGGTTTAACAATTTCAGAGAAGTATTTTTTAGCTGGAGACCATCCTAGGTGTTGAGAAGAATAGCCATCCATGGGATAGTAAGGGAAAATGTTGCCAGTGCTGGTCATAAACTCTGCTGGCCTGTCCGAGCTCACCCGGGCTCATTCAGACTGCGTTTCTGCCTGCTTCAGATGGCATGAAGCTTTACTCCGCACAGAAATATTATTCAGCTATAGCTCTGTGTCTTATATGGCAGCAACTGTATTCTTAGTTTTCCTGTCATTCTATCCATCTGGATTTTATTCATTTAATCCACTGAAATGTTCTTGTAATGTTTTTTTTTTTTCAAAAATCTAATCCAGTGTTGTAGAGGTAGAAAGTATTACATTTTGACTATCAACGAATCGAGTATAGCACTTCAGACCCTCAAAAGAGAAAGCAGTGGCTGTGAAATTATAAAGGTGCACTCTTCAAAAGAAGGAAACAAATTGAGGGAAATTATTTATTACTTTTTATGTCTTGGCACAGGATAGTATGAGTGAAACAAGTCTTAAAAAATACTCTTTCTTCTGGGCATTGTTAGCGAGCAGTAAAAAGCCTTGATAGCCTTTTCCCTTCTGTGCCGCACTTACAGGAAATTATGTCATTCTTCACCATTCAAGTCATTCCAGCGTAAAAAAAGTTTTTATTCCCAGGCGGCCATCTTAATTAGTTAAAGCACATAAATTATTCCTCTGTCTCATTTGAATAATCATATTATTTCCTGATCAATTTAGTCTGTTTATTCCCCAAACAATAATCCTACCACTAACTGAAAAACTGAGGGACAGTTTCAAATTTTCTTGACTGATATGTTGGACTTAATTCCAGCACTGCAGACAACTCAATAAGTGCTTTTTTCATTCACTGACTCCTTAAAATATAAACTGAGTCACTGAATGAGCAAATTGATCATCTCTGCTTTGGCTGATAGATTATGTTATGTCAACAGCATCTTCCTTTTTAGAGGAGTGTGACGACTTCTTTTGTGCCTCTTGATTGCTTTGCAGAAACACTTTGCTTCCCCCAGCTGACCCAGTAGAGCCCTAAATCCCAAACTTTATTCTGCCAGGCCCCATCTGACAGGCTCAGTAGTTGCGACTTGGCTGGGGGGGGGGGTTGTGGGGGTGTGGTGTTGTGAGGAGTGACAGGTGACCCCTCGGCCTGAACAAAGAGGGGGATACTTCGGGAGTCAGAAGCCCTTTCTTTGCCCTGAGTTCCCCACGCTCTGCAATCTGTCCAAATTTAACTTTCCATTCAGCGGTCTCACAGAAGAAAACAGCTTTATACAGGCTAATCCAGCCAGGAGCTAGACCACGCACACACACTGTCTACAGACCGCACACACACTGTCTGCAAGACCGCACACACTCACTGTCCCCGTACTGCGCGCACACGCATTGTCTCAGAGCCACATCCACGTACACCATCTCGAGACAGGGCGTCATTGTTCTGCTCATGACTTCAAGAGAATAGAACAGGGAAAGCGTGTGGTAGGTAAATTAGTTTTATGTGGCTGAAACAGTGGCTTTACTGAAATTGCCTCTGGTGTTATATGGACATAGACTGGCGCGTAACTTGCTCTTTGTGGAGGATTTAGGAGGACTTGCTTTGGGAATCATGTCCATTTTACTGTGAAAATGAAATTAACGGAAATCCAGAGAAGACCCTCAGGGGAAAAATAAGAGAAAGACTGAGAATCAAAGGCTGACACAACACAGACTCCATCCCCATTTTTTCACTATTTCTCTCCCTCTTGTTTCAAAATGGATGCTGTGCCATTATGCAAGATTTTCATCCCAGCTGGGGGTGCTGGAGATGGTGATTGTAGACTTGTTTGCTGCCCCCCAGCTTGTGTTCCCAGTGCCAAAAACCAACCGAGTTCATGACTGTGTTGCTCAATCATTCACGCATTTTTTCCACATACAATTCTGAATGCTCAGTGTCTCAAAGTCACCTGTAAAAACTGATCATGGGATTGAAATGGATTGTGTTGCTGTCTAAATATGCCTTCAGATGGACTGTAGATTGCGGGTTTTCGTTGTTGCTTCGATACAATACTACAGCCCTGTGTGTAGCCTCTGAGATATCTACTTTAAGTCTTACTGATGAAACACCCAAAATATTTTTATTACTTTAGCATGAAGTCTCTGGAGTTTAATCAAATTCAAGGAACACGTTAGGTTTCTTTTGTTGGCAGTGCGAGAATAATGTGTCTCAGCCAGTGGAGAATATGTTCTTTTTTGTTTTTGTAAATCATCAATGATTCTTTATGCCACACGAATAAGATAAACTGGCCTTGTGTGCAGGTTAGAAGACCCCATAGGGAGCTCCTTAATCCCACAGTCTGACTGTTTTCGTGTATGTATGAATGGGAGTGATTTTCTTGCTCGTCACCATGCCGACAGCTGCAGGGAAGCGTGTGACTCGTGCGTTTCTCAGCTGTCCAATCTTTACCCCCCACCCCCCCTATCCCTCCAGAGTAAAGGGGAGGGTCACAGTCAATGACCACACTTTTCAG
Source organism: Gymnothorax javanicus (assembly GCA_029692085.1). Lineage (NCBI taxonomy): Eukaryota > Metazoa > Chordata > Actinopteri > Anguilliformes > Muraenidae > Gymnothorax > Gymnothorax javanicus. The sequence continues at coordinate 40,273,342 of CM056208.1, read as the reverse complement.
CAATGGAAATTCACCTCATTTACTTGTTGAATTACAGCACGCAGATATTCTACGGCAATGTGAAGTACCAGGAACTACAGTATTGGGAATTTTAAACATAATTCTCAATTAATGATTTTCATTCATTCTGACCCAGCCTGAACACGTACCTTTGCTGTCGTGCTCCTGCCACCAAGTACTCTTTAACAGTTATACAGAGGTTGAGGTCCATAAGTATTTGGATGGTCCACAATTTTACCTGGCTATATTTCCTACACGATTCACACGAAAACTCAAAGATAAAAGTTAAGTCCACACTTTAATTTTACTTCTGTTGTTCCAGGTTTGGATAGCAGCCCATTTTCTCACTTTCCAAACACTGATAAACCTCTCGGTATAATTTGCTTTCATGCAGGAAGGTTGTTTTGAATGTTATAAGGTCTGAGTATTTCTAAGATGTCCCATGCTTGAGTTGGGAAATATATATTGATGCATTTCTTGACTCCACAATATTGGACGTGTTCTGAAACCCACACGGACCTTCAGTGGAGACAAAGGGAGAGCCAGACAGTTGCCTATATTTGGGAGTATTTGAAAGTGCTTCCAGCACAATGAAGAACTTCTTGTTTTATTCATTCCGTCATCATTAGACACATGATTGCATTAGACTTCAATGACCACACAGCTGTTTTATTTCCATGGTTCAGGTTACAGCTGATGGTGTTTCAGATGTAAAGCTTTGAGACAAGTCAAGAGAAGGTAGTCTCTGATGTCCTTTTTTAAGTCCAAAATCATGTTTAGTCCCATTTTGGTACAGCGCCATTGTCCCAACTAAGAAACAAAAGATTCAACTGATTTAAAAATATCTGGGCTGTGTGATTGTAAATTGGATCAGTCAAAGAAGAAGTGGTTTGCTGTTTGCATTTTTAGACAACATCAAAACACACCAGTGGTGGCATCTGTTTTAGTCTGTCTGTCTGAACAGCAACCAGCCATTATGCTGTGCAGTGCAGACTGTTATTACCTGCTGGTGTTTCATTAAATACAGAGCCACAGCAAATAGAAGACGTCTGTCTGTCCTGCCCAGTAATACTTCTGGTTTGAATTTGAATCTTCTTTTTCAGCAGTGGTCACTACTGCTGCTCATTCTTGGTCCTAAAGATGGAATAAGCTTGATACAGTGTTCAGAACAGTAATGGTATTGGCCATCTGCCAACTCAGACTGTAGACCTGCCATAGCTCCTGGATTATCACTCTAATGTTCGCTGCAGTATCTTTCCCCACCCAAGCAGCTGAATCATTGCAACAATTCATTTTCAGGGCATGTAATGGTCTCTAAAAAGTAAACCATTAAGATGAACATATATCAACTTGAATACTTAAAATTATTTATTTGGAAAAATATTTTCACAATCTCCTTTGTTACCAAAACCATAATAAAACAATAACAATAAATTCTGTACAAAGCTTCTTAAATACATTTACACTAGAAAACACAGTCTTATTGACCCGAAGTGCCTTTATACATATTTGCACAACAAAAAACAAATACAAAAACTTAAATTATATCAAAATGAACTCCTCAAAAATACATAAATTCACAAACCAATGGAAAATACAATTAAATAAAAAATCAGCACTCATCAAAAACAACAGTATTTAAACAGACTCTTTTTTTTCATGAAGGCAGTGTTTTTGTCTCCAAACCAAAGCACAAAAATGGTTTGGATTACTTTGAAATGCACACAGCCATCAGTGCAGACTTCACATACACAGTGATCAAGTCATTTCTGTTCATGTCACATACATATCCTTTGCACCTCGCCAAACAAGGTGTGCGTTTTCCTCTTCTTTTTTTTTTTTTACTATGAAATACATTTCCTTGAAAGCAATTGTCCTTTAGTGCAATGAGGTAAGACTGACCCCAAAGGCAGTGCAACAGCTCATTACTGTTTGCTCCTGGGACACAGCATGCAGAGCCTTGGTAAGGGGTGGGACGCAATGTAGAACGCAGGAGACCGAGATGAGCACCCGGAGAACAGTGTGAGAGTATGACTTGGAACATGGGAGCTGAAGGACGTAGGACGTGGGGGGCCAGTGTGGCCCAACTTCTCTTTTCTGCTGTCACTGTGCTTCCCTTCAGTTGAGAACCAGCTCACTCTGAACATCAGTTTCAACATGCCAGTTCCACAGCAGCAGTCAAATGAAGGAAACTTTTCCCTCTGGTTTGAGCAGCATTCGACGGAGTAAAACCTCCCGTACAGCAGGACACAAGCGGGTCCACTGCAGCCATTACACCTGTGCCGGAACCAAAGAGAGAGAACGGGATTAGCCTCAGAGCCACGGGACACCACATAGCAACAGCACAGCTTAATACAGAACCAAAAAAGGCGCAATACACTCGAGCATACACTTACCTCAGTGGCAATTATACATTCATCTTTCTCCTCGGATATCACATACACAGACTGGTATTTCGTGTCACTGCACGCGGATTCTGAACATTTGCTCTCTGAAGCATCGCTGAAAAACAAACATGAGACAAGATGGTGAGCTCCTGCTGGAGTCTGAGCCAAGATTTTTTTTACCATCAAACAATTACGACCAACTGGAGACCACAACTTTTTAAGCATTTTCTTTTACCTCTTTAAGCGTTTTCTTTGTTTCTCGTCTGACTGGCAGTCCAGAGGTTCGCCTTTCGCTTCACACTTTGTTTCACACGTTGCTTCGCACTTGTCCCGCTCTTCTTTTGCAGTGTCCTCCGGCTTTAGCTCATGCACCAGATTGTAATCCACTCCCGAATAGCGCCCCTTGTGGCTGTTTCTCTCCCCAGTCCCACTGTCACGGTGGAAGTCGACCTTTTTGTTGATGTTCTTGACTTGGGCAGAGCCGATGATGCTGACGGACAGGTCCTTCTCCCGGCTGCAGTTGTTGGTGATGTTGTTCATGGTCTCGCTGTCGCCGCTCAGGTCTTGTTGCCTTCCCCTGTGCTGCAGCTTAACTCGGATATAGACCACCAGCAAAGCGCAGCCCAGCAGGGCCACGAGCACCAGCACAACGCCAGCACACGCTGCCATCCAGGGGAAACCCCCCGTTTCCCCTCCCTCTGAGTATCGCTTGTCAGGACTGTCCACAACCGGCTGACCCCGAGGATGTTCTGGCAGCAGAAACTGGCAGTTGAGGCCGCCGTAACCAGGCAAACAGGAGCAAACGTAGCGGTTGTTTCTCTCGTGGCAGGTGGCTCCATTATGGCAAGGATTGTGCTCACATTTGCTAACTGGAGTGCTGCAGTTCTTGCCCACATACCCTGGGGGGCAAGTGCAGGTGTAGCCATTGATACCATCCTGGCATGTACCCCCATTCTCACAGGGGTAAGTAGAGCATTCGTCCATGTTGTCCTCACAATGCGCGCCTGTGAAGCCCTCCGGACACTGGCAAAGGTACGAGTTGACGAGATCCAGACACTGGGCACCTAGAGTAGAAACAAATTTCTTTGATTACCTGTCCTCCCTCAACATTGCAGTTTGTAGATCAGAGATGGATCTTGAAAGTGGACCCTCGGCAGGAACTTACCATTAGAGCATGGGTTGGAGGTGCAATGATCGATTTTCTTTTCACAGTTGAAGCCGGCGTAGCCCGTTGGGCACTGGCAGTAGTAGCCGCCGTCAGGGTTATCGGCGCAGCGGCCACCGTTGAAGCAAGGACCGTCTGCGCAGGTCATAGCACTAAGCTCACAGTTGTTGCCGTAGAATCCTGGAGGGCACGTGCAGGTGTAGGTGTTCTCCAGATCCTGTAGGACCAGACATCCAATTTAGCCCAGAGAATAACAAAGCGCCAACTTTGTGGTAACCAACAAACAAGAAAGCACTACACTGCACAATCATCACAAATAATGGTGAACGTTGAAGACCTTAGCACTAGCTGAGTTCTCTGAGGCGAAAAGGAAGTAAATTGGCAGGACTTACGGTGCAACTTCCTCCGTTCCTGCAGGGGCTATCAGAGCACTCGTTGACCTCAATTTCACAGCTGGCACCGGTGAAACCTGGCCGGCAGGAGCAGGTATAGCTTCCCTGCCCAGTGTTGGTGCAAGTGGCGCCGTTCTTGCAGGGCTTGTGGTGGGTGCAGTAGTTCAGATCTGAAACAAGCAGCAGGAGAATCACCAGTCTGTAACATACCAGTGGCTGCACGTGTGGGATAACTCTCCACTAAGCCCCTGGGTATGAAAATCAAGAGTCTGGAAAGCCCAGATTCTGCCACACACAGTATTTAAAATCTCATCTGGTGATTTCACTTTTTATAAAGACAGCAACTAAATACATGTAAGTATCTAAGCTGTAATCCAAACTCCAGTCAGAAGGGGGATGTGTAAAGACACAGAGAGGAGCCCAAAACTCACCTTGGTTGCAGAAGAGGCCGCCCCACCCCTCCTGACAAGTGCACTGCCAGGGCTGCTGGCAGGTGCCATGGAGACACCCCGGATACCGGATGCAGTCATCGCAGTAACGGCCACTGAAGCCCACTCTGCACCTGTCAATGAACAGAGCAGTGATTAACAATGCAACGGACTTGTCCCCATTTCTATAACATACTGTGTTTTGGATGTATAAACAATGGATGTGCATAGCAATGCTACAGAGAATATTTCTGTGTGATTAATTCGCCGTAGAATTATCAATCATCTCGTTTTGATGCACATAACAATTGTTCACTGAACTGTGGCCAGACTTACTTGCATTCTCCAGGTCTCTCACAGAAGCCATGCTCCTCATCACAGCCCGGAAGGCAGATTGCTGTAAACAGACAAACAAGCACATGAGACCGAGGTGAGCACAAATTGCCTTCAAACATGTTTCCCCCCGTTTTTCTCTTCCGTCAGTCAGGCCTTATCGGTAAATCCTGGCTAATTTATTTCAAAGAGCTGGTGGCCCAATTGGCTGTTTCCTAAAAAAATGCTCCCTTCATCACCAGGAAAGACATTTTTTGCTTAACACAGTTGCACAAGGACAAAGGGGGCACACACAAAAGCTCCTTTTTCTCCTCACTGGGGGTCAGAAGTCCCCTTTTTTCATTCTTTTCACACGGCTCCTCCCCTCAGTATCCCCGAGTCCGTGGCGGTAAAAGTGGACAGCTGGCTTGCATGGTGCCAGGGCAAGACAGCTGCCCCATTGTTTCCACTCACTCAGCAGCTGCCTTCTTCGAACAATACCTCTCCCCGCTAAGCCTATCAGCGCCGGGCGCACTCCAAAGCGACCAATCGGCCGTTTCATTTAATATATGGCACGCGCGTGATTATCCGTAAACTTTTCTCATTAGAATTGGGATGGGCGGGGCAAAACTTACGTGAGTTTTAGACAATGTTTATACAACTTGTTTTAATGCATACTTTTTATATTCAAATGTTTTATTATTTAAGCTTTTCTACAGTTATCCGCATTTAAGTAGCCTACTTACGTTCTGTACAGTACTGCCCCTTCCATCCAGAATTGCAGAGGATTTCGCCTCGTTCTCCACAGGTGAAGTGACCAAAAGCATCATCGCGGGGTCGGCAGAATACAGAGCAGCCGTCGCCGTAGTAATGCTCGTCACACACAAATCGGTAAGCGTATTTGAGCTCAGTCCTTCCACTGGTTTGTAGGTCCTGAGACCATTCCTCTCCCACGGTTAGATGCCGCTGAGTGGTCACTCTGCTGATCAACCGTTCTGGGTTCTCTAAAATAAGGGAAAACATGAACCATCATACCATATTTAAAATAACGGAAGCGAGTTCCCTCTTTCAGTTGAAGTTATTCAAGGAAAATTGAATGATCATCAGAATCCGATGATTTATACAAGATGTGTCACCTCTTACCTGTTGAAAGGTCCTCGGTGGAATCTGTGTTGAGTGCTTCAATGATCAGAGAGAATGTACCCTGTTAGGAGAGAGAATTGCGTGATTAATTCTCGCGTAACAGAGAAAAAAAGTTCGCAATAATCTTTACACAAAATAGACCAGTGGGTTACAGAGGTCTCGTTTATATAGTCTCCCTCAGACCAATGGGCTCGCTAAAGTTAACGTCTTGCTTATGAATTCAAAGCATTGATTAATTGTGCGCCTTCACGCCACGGTTTCTAGTTCTCAGTAAAGCACCCGTTGTAAAATGAAGCGTTTCGGAATTTCGCGCAGAGCTGACAATTACATACCCAACCAGAAGATGTGAAGTTTCCCACACAGATAAGATTTGGTAATGTTTAGACTCGAACGAGGGTCAAGGTTTATTTTCAGCCTAAACACTGGAAGTTGTCTTTACGCATTGCGACTTAAATAAAGATGTTGCATAAATACAAATAAAAAGTACTCACAGGCCATGTGAAGCCGAAGGCAAACTTTATGGGATTGCTGAAAGAGCTGTCCATTGTTTCAGGAACGGTGAAGGAGTTGGATCCGAGGACAGGAGTAACTGCGCCGCCGTAAGTACAGGGTGGCTCCGGAGACACGTTCGCTTGGTAGTGTTTCAAGCAGATCCTAAAAAACGTTTTACATTCACACTGCTGAATCCCTGACGCCGTTCCTGCTCTGCAGCAATTCCTGTTGCCCAGCGCTCCTTTCTTATTGAGAAACTCTTGCAACTTCAGCTCGAAAACTCCAGAGCAGAAACCCTGTGGAGATATGAACACTGTTAGCTTAGTGTCCCTACATCTTGCTAGCGGCATAACTTAAACATTATTAGCATTTTCAAAGTGATATTTGTTGCAAGCAAATGTCAAAAATTGTACGAAATAAAGTGAATGAGACTAGTACCTGACTCAGTATGACACACAGAATGGCTGCAATCGTGAGCGACTGGCGTCCCATTTTGGGTCAGGTCTTCAATAAATAATACGGAGCCTGGGAAAATAAATGTATGTCCCAGCTCTGAAAATAGGAAGTGAAGAATTTCTTTACGACCTTCCCTCTCCAAGATCCACTTTTTCAGCAAACTCAACCGCACGTCTTTTGAAAAATATTCACTCTTCTCTTTGAAGTCAACGCTTCTTCACTTTCTCGCATCAGCCATGCAGTTCTCTTCTTTGAAAAGCAATAAATATAATCCCCAACGGAGAGCGCGCGCAGGATCCCAAGTAAGATTTGGGACGAACTCGAAATTCCTTGTCAAGGTGGTAATTCCAAAAGTGTGATTAAATCTTGCAGTTAAGCACAAATTCTGACTCGCAGTCGCAAGGAATTTTTTTTGCAACTACGGAGTTTTTAAGATACTTTTTACTTTGTTTGTTCTTTTAATGTTCCCTTTGTTTTGTTCAGAGATGTTGTGATCCAAAAGACTTCTCTTCGAATTTTCTTACAAACTCTTCGTTCAACATGCGTGTGTCTAATGTTCCAGTGAGCCTGCCGCCGGTTTTATACAGACTGCCCCTATAAGGGTAATGAGATGCAAATGAACTACCCCCCTATCTGGCTCGAGCTGTCACAAAGGGACACTTTTGAAAGCCCTCCTCTCAAAAGATTGCCAAATGGTCACTGAGCTGTAAAATGTGCAACCCTTCCCCGTGGCACACAACAAAACCGTCTCATTTACATTCCAGCAAATCTTTAACCATAAGAATCCTTTACGCTCTTTCATGACACAAATTTTCAAATTGCAGCACACTTTCTGGGTGCAAGATACCGGAGCTGCAAGCCCCACACACTGTCCAAACATAGACTACAGGCCACAACGACGGATTCAAAAAAGAACACTTGACTTCGATTATCATACTCAGAAACGTTTCAGACTATCTGGGAGGTATTTCACTCCATAAACGTGGGTCGAATTCTTTGCTAAACTGCTTTATTCGCCCAAACAACTCCCTCATCAGAAACAACAACAACAACAACAACAACTAAACAAGTATGAATGAAAGGTGGATTTTCTGCCCATTATACGCACGTTGATGCTGAAGTAAATTAGGCATTAGAAACTGACGACTGGCTGAACGCAGTTATTTCCATTCACACACTCCGTTATGTACGGGCTCAGAGCTCTCTCTCTCTCTCGTGCCCGTATTTTTATCAGCGTAGCATAGAAACATGGCTGAATGCTTTAGTATACACTGTACAACTTTATTCATTCTGAAAACTGTATGGGGTGGAGACTTTAGAGATATGGCAAGATTTGTTAAGTTTTTATAAGTGTAGGCTTTCAATCTCGCACGCTTAAGTTGGGTAGTAAAAAGTGTGCTGATGTCCGTCGTTCGCGTGGCTGTCATTAAGGAGCTTTGTTATTGTGCGGGAAGAAACGTTTGTTCTCAGCGCTTTCAGCTGTATGGTAATTCAGACAGCACCTGCTCTCTTCACAATATGAGAGAGAGAGAGAGAGAGAGAGAGAGAGAGAGAGAGAGAGAGCGCTCCCCTCGGCGCACGCTCCCGTCTGTGCAACAATGGCCCAACTTGAAGAAGTAGCCCCACTAGCTAAACAGAATAAAAACAGTGCCAACCTTTTTATCATTTTTGTTCAACATCAGAGATAAATACGTCTGTTTCTTCTTTATTTTTTTCCATAAATTAACTGTAATTTACCACTGAGCCTATTGCTTCAATTTCCATTGACTGCTCATCGAATTTTGTTTTGGGAAAGTGACGGGGTGAATGTGTATGGGGGCGGTCTCAATAATGTGGACATAAATTGGAACGGGGTTTTTTTTTTTCACTGGGGGGTGGGATTGAGCAGTCCCTCAGATGCGCTGTTTACGACAAAGCCACAGAAATTCCTTCACTTTCTGTGAACAATTATTTGTCCTATCTTTAAATGATATGTCCCAGGATCGTCACCCTTTGACTTTTGCAGATTTGTCCATGAATACTTTGGATAAGTTTTCTTGAGATCAGAGCTGACACAAATTGAAATTCCTGATGCATCCTGAGCTCTGCACAATAAAAACTGGGTTCCCTCTTGGAATAATGTAAATGGTAAAAAGGTGTCATTGGCACTATCCGCCTATTTGCGCGCAACATCTGCTATATTTTAGCTTGGCGCCCAGGCCTGGTTCTTCGTTCCGATATCCGTGCTTTAAGTAGTACATGTTCTTATTTGTTGTCAGTTCACCGATTCCGCGAGTAGCCAATCGTTTATTAAAGTTGTGTAGCCCTAGAACTTCACTATCGTTGTGCGTACTTCGCAATGCCCCATCGAACATTTATTAAACTGACGTGGCACACATTTTTCGATTACTGAAGCAAAGCGTAACCGAAAGGCATGGTTTAAATCCTTCAGAATCCTGCCCAGTACACATATTCTTTTCAAACTTAATTTATGCCACGCGAGTCTGTCTTGGTTAAATCAAGCATAAAGCTTTTTTTTCTTACTATCCGTCTTTCAGAAGGTGGACTATGGGGAGACTGTTTAACTTAAGTGTTTCTATAGGGGACTGTTGTAGTTTAACTCCTGCCCACCAGTAGCTGCAATGAACAAAGAAGGGACTCGAGGTCTGACTATTCATCTTTTCTTTGCGCTTTAATTTTCATTGATTTTGAATACAAGGGGGAGTCCTTGGGGATTCAATCTGAAGGGCACGACACGCCTTTAGACGCGGCTAGCCCTCTGGCCAACCATCTGCTCCAAACCAAATGGCGTTTTTTAACTTCCAACTGCATGTCTCTACTGTCGCTCGTTCATATTGCACAGTCTTCAACCAAATTGAACTCGAAGCATGTTAAAGAACCTGTAACGGTATGGTCTTCGCCATATGGTGAGGGAAGCCAGAACTCACATTTCATGAATAAAATGCTCATGGGAACCTGCGCACGCCAGGCATCTCACCATTACGACGTGCGGGCAATTAGTTTACGGGTCCCATTCAACGTAGTACCTTTCACTAGGTTCTAAAAAAAAAAAAAAAAAAAAAAAAAAAAAACTTGAGGAGAAATTGTCCTGTAATGTTTAATGGCTGTAATAGCGTAGGCCACTCAATCTACAGGAAATATGACGATTATTCTAGTTTACGAGTTTACGCTTTTGGTAGAAAGCGAAATCCCATTGGACACGGATTGTGTTATTGAATAGGCTGGTTATTTGCTGACTGCCCTGTTGCATAAATAAACAGTCACATGCGTGAAGGAGGTGGGGTACGGGATTTCCCTTCCTACGCGCTTTCCTTTAGGATGTTGAGGTGGGTTCAGAGAAAGGGCACAAATATCTTTCTGACTAGCATACTTTGCGGAGAGATGAGAGAAGTGTTACTTGCGGCAGTGAAACATAATTTTGCGAAGGCATATTGCTGATTACAATAATAAAAGGTCTGTCGCGTGGCTTGCCATGGCGAGGACATGGCAGATGATGGATAAGGAGCAGCTATCTCATCCTCCTATCAAGGAGGAAAAACAAAACCTTCGCAAATCATCTGCTTCTGTCCATCCCTTCGCTAATTTTAATGATAAAGCCTTCGCATGTTTACCTGTGATCCTGGGAGCGAGTGAGCAGTTCTTTGTCTCCAGATCAGATTACTACGGCCAGCTGCTCCGAAGAGGGAAGGACCAATCTGGAAGTGGCCGTATTCTTGTTCTGTCTGTTGCTGGGGTCACACGGGGAGAAGTTTGGGGGATACTTGGGATTGGAACACGCATTATTGAGTGTGTGTTCGTGGGGGAGGGTCAATACTGGGTTACTTTTGAATGCTTTTGCAGAGATGAGGGCAGTCGCGTGCCGATGTTTTCCAAAGAACATCTGCCTCTTTCCCCGGGGGGCGGTTTTGTGTGATTGCGCATAGACTGACAGAAGCCTCAAGCGGGGGTTGGGAGGGTTTGTGGCTCAAGACAATGGTATGCTCATCTTAAAACCAACAGATTGCCGGCGACATCAGGCCCGGATCTATGAAGATAGTGAAACCGTTTAATTATGGCATATTCAGCCGCATTGTATGGCACGCGTTTGGTGTTCAAGATGTTGATTCATTTATGTAACATGTTTAATATTTTATTTATTATTGACAAGCATTGGCTTCATTTGCTGAATTGGACAAATGCGGCAAACAGGTTGATTAGGCCATAGGCCAAAAGTTACACCACAGATTACATTTTGGTGGACTTCCTATGGCTACATGTCTATTTGATCGTTCATGTTTCAATTACCTCTAACCTAAGGAATCTTTGGTCGCTTTTTAAACTATGTAAATTGTCAGTGTGCATATCACCTTTTGGCTCAGTGTTTTCATCTTCGAATTTGGTCTATCTTTTATGTCTTCCCCCCCCCATTCTTTATGTAGCATTTAAATGATACGATTTAATATTTGTGTCAATTTCCGTGCACCCTTTAAGCACGGCTCTCAGTCACCGTGAGCATCTGGCGCAGTACGAACAGATGTAAGAACCTGTGGGGATAGTAGGCATATGGTCTTTCCTATTCACACTCAGCAGGACAAGGTCACAATTGATGAGCTTGGAGTCCACATAGTAACACTCGCCTTTTCGCCCCTAGGGCGCTCTGTTATTTCATAAATCCCGAGCACGAAAATTTTTTTACCTGCTCTAACAAGTGGCTGTTCTCAACTGGCTCATTTTCGCGTTGGCACGGTTTTTGCCTGTTTATCTCTCAAAAATAGTTCGAAGTTTGTAGGAAGATAGCATACCTTATATGCATAATAGGCTATACATGACTTTAATGAAACTGCTTGGCAAATGCCATTGATTTGATATTTAGAACATATATTCCACTTTACAACATCTACGAGTGAATTATAGGATTTTGGCTTTAAAATATTGGTCCGTGAGGCACAATAACTCCTTTACTCGTCTTTATTGTAACTACCTTTTGTGGTTTTGTGTCTGAAATTCAATTCTTTCGAGGGTTCACAATTAACATCACAACGTGAATGAGGACAATAAGACGACACTATTGCAGAGAAATTGTTCATTTAGCAATAAAACAATGCACAACATGTAAAATTAATTCTGAACTAAGATACATCTGCACGTACAAGTATAAATCCTTTTTTTGATGGAAAATTGGAACCTCAAATAGGTTAATAACTTCAATGAGATAATAATAATAATAATAATAATAATAATAATTATTATTATTATTATTATTATTCTAATGATTAAGAAGACAAATTTATACCGATTTTTTTTTTTTTTTTTTTTTTACAATAAACAAAACCGTAGAATCTCTCTATAGTTCAATGCTGAACTGATATTCCAATTCGCGATGTGACAGAGCCTGGTCGGGAAGACCGGAAACGGATAGTACGTCAGGGCAACTAGGAAGTAGCAGCGGGTTACTTGCTGGCTTGTTCGGTGAGCATTTTTATCATCTTCCTTAAACTCGTGGTCTTGAGTAGCTGTCGTTTCGTCGTTTTGTTATGTTAAGTAGTTTGGTGTGTCATTGCGTGTAAATATGAAGCGCCTCTTGCATTTTCCTGTTTGCTAAATTCTTGAAACGTTACCCGAGCTTGCTAGCTTGATGCTTAGATTTGCATATGCTCCATGACCCTTTAATACGTTGCCCGCTGCATTCTGAACTTGTACACATAACCTCGTGAAGTATTCAAACAGCATGTCTGCAACACTGTTTATTTCAGTCAGTCAGCTGGCAGAAGTTAATGTAACGGTATTGCAGTATGCGTCGTTGTACTTTTTTTGGATGGTGTGCTTAAATTGGTCTAGGTATGACGATTAAGAACACCTAAAGGCTTGAGTGTTCCATAGTGGGTGTACGATGCGGCGTATAGTGCTTACTGTGGTACCAATTACTCCGTACAGTGCTAAATTACTCAGCTGTTTGTTTGATTCTCGTGAAACAGGATCCTGGTAATTGAAAAGAATCTTTAGCTCGTTCTTGCGTGTGTGTGTTTGCTCTCGTAGCTTTGACATGGGGGTGAAGGGGTTGCAGGGGTTTGTGGAGAATGCTGTGCCTCAGGCCTGTATACAGGTGGACTTGAGGGAAATTGCTGTGCAGCACCAACGGGTGCAACCAGGACGTATTCCCACATTGGTGGTGGATGGAATGGTCTGCCTCAGGCACTGGTACAACTGCCAGGCATGGGTGCACGGAGGCCAATGGAGAGAGTATCTGCACATCCTGGAGGAGTTTGTCGGTGCCTTTACTGCTGCAGGAATCCGTTTGGTATTTTTCTTTGATGGGACGGTGGAGGATGACAAGAGGGAAGAATGGGTGAGGCGGAGGCTGAGAGTGAACAAGGACATGGCCCGTGTTTTCCAGCATATCAAGCTCCATGGACAACAGCCAGGAAGGGATCTGCTCTGTCTCCCCTCTGGCCTGGCTACTTTCTCCAGGTTTGCCCTCAAGTCTCTAGGGCAGGAGACCAGGAGCACTGTGCAGGAGGCCGACTATGAAATTGCCCTCTACGCCCTCAAGAATGACTGCATGGGCATCCTGAGCCAGGACTCTGACTTCCTGATTTTTGATACAGCGCCGTACTTTTCGGTTAACCGGCTGCAGCTTTACAGGATGTCCACAGTTCGCCTGTCCCGGGAGGCTCTGTGTCGCACTCTCGGGCTGCACCTCGGGGACCTTCCTCTGCTCGCCTGCGTTCTGGGCAACGACACTGTCCCTGAGCAGCGTCTGCAACATCTGCGCAGTAAAAGCATGGCTGAGTTCCGCAGGCAGTTCCCGCCAAATCCCAACCACGCAAAGGTGTTTGCTGTTGCAAAGTTTATCAGCAGTAACCGACCTGCCAGTGGGGAGTCTGAAGGTATTGCCCGGCTGCTGCTGTCAGGCACAGACCGACTCCTCTTGGAGCAAGGAGTACGGAAGTATCTACTTCCAGGTCAAAGGTCGCAGTGGGTGAACTGTGATAGTCCTCCTCCTACCCCTGTGTGTGAGATGGAAAGTTCCTGCAGTCCTGAGATCATGCAGGTATAGCCTACAGAAGTATTTTCTCTGTTGGGCCTAAATTCTGAGCATGTCTTATCCATGTTATTTACTGAAACCATTCTCAGAACAGGTTATCACTAAGCAGGACTGTTTTTCAACATCGGACAGTTTTTCAACATCAGACACAGTTTAAACAGTCAGTATGTTACCCAAACAGATGTTCAGAATTATTTTTGGATGATGTGCATTCGAGATATTATTTAAGAAATTAATTAATGGGTCTATTCTTAAACATGATTGCCATTTGAGTAAATTCATATCCCTCCTCCCCAAAAAAGGGGGGACGAAAAGGAAGTGAATGACAATTATGGTATGTCTTTCTCCCAGGCAGCGAAAGAAAACCATGTTCGATCTGAGTGCTTTGTGGTGTTCAATGTCCTGTATGGCGGTGTGGTTGAGTGCAGTAACACTTTGGAAGATGAGGAGGGAGATGGTCCTCCTCCCCAAGCTCTGCTGTATCGGCCTGCCAGAGAGCGACTCTACGGCCTTATACTGCCCTCGCCTGAAGGTCAGCTCCCATATTGCCCCCAGCAGTTCCGGACCTGCAGGGTACCTCTCTCAGTGCTTCATTATGCCACAAACGTGCAGGTCATCTCCCGTGGTGCTTTACATAGCATCAGACCTGCAGATCTTTTCCAATTGCACTCTGTACAGTCAAACACCTGCTCTTATTCCTCTATGTTGATTCATAGCACCAAACCTAAGGTAATCGTCCGTAGCGCTGTTTTCACCCCACACCTGGAGTTCATAGTGGTTTATGCAGCCCTAGACCTGCTGTTCAGCTCTCATAGTGCTCTTTACAGTCCAAAATCTGTGACATTTCCTTTAGTGCTGTAAACACACTTCCTGATTTGCATCCATGGTCTTTGGTGAAGTCACTCATGTTTGAGTGCAATTTCCTTCCATCACATTTTCCTGTCTTGCTAGGATTATATTCGTTCGAAGGCAATTGTGCATACATTAACATTTTTGATAATGTAGATGGTTTTGTGTGATTTTTGTGCATAGACCCATATTATACTTCATCTATAGTGTGTTCCGTTGGTCACTGTTCACAGGCTCCAGTTCACCTCATGTAGTGAAAGAGTGGTTTGTCTATCCTGGAAACCAGCTTAAGGAGCCAGATTTGGTGTCTCCTGTCCCCTTGGGCCTGCCAGGTAAAACAATCAGTCTTGTATGTGCGTTCAGAAATGTACAACAAATATTCCAGAAAAAAACTGGCTCATTATGTTAAATGGTAATCAAATCAAAAAGGAGTTATTTGAAAAGATTGTGTTCACCCTCTAGTATATTGAAAACACCACAACAATTCATTTGATGCTTTAACTTCAGATCAGGTGTCGTTGTCTTCAGAGCCGTCATACGTCTGTAAATTGATGTCATGACATGGGCCAGGAAATACTTTGGTAAACCTTTCAGTCCACACCATTTGGTGCTGCATCCATGTATGCAAGTTAAAGCTTTCCTGTGCAAAGCTGAAGCCATACATCAACACTGTAAAAAAGTACTGCTAACTTAGCAGAGCTTGGTTTCATCTGAGATGGACAGTAGCATCATGGAAGTGTTTTTTTTTTTTTGTGGTCTGATGAGGCAGATTTCAGGTGATTTTTGGAAAAAAAAAACCAGCCAAATTTTTTGGGAATTTTGGAGCGACATATGCAGCCATCTAAACAACACCTGGTCCAGCCACATACCTGCATTTCCAGAAAGACAGCACCAAACCACATTCTACACAGATTAATAAGGGCATGGCTGCATAAGTAGGGAGTGCAGGTGCTAAATAGGTCTGCCTGCTGTCCTGATCTGTCTCCAGTTAAGAATATATTGCGCATTATGAATCAAAATATACAGCAACAAAAGCCCCTTGAAATTGCGCAGCTGAATCCCTTCATAATGGACGAATGGTGAAAAATTCCACTTGCTTAACTTGACCAATTTGCAACATTTAACGAGTGTGATTTAAAGACCGGCGAGATACACAATGGTAAACAATCTTATTGGAGTCTGTTGCAGTCATCACATTGTATATTTTCAATAAACGATAAAAGTCACTTGTTGGAACATATAATAATGTGTCTTTGTGCTGTTTTCAATTGAGTGGATGATGAATGGATTTCATAAATCAGTCTTTATTGATTTTATTTGCACTTTTCGTAGTGTGCAGTTTTAAATTGGGTTGTACATGGATTTTGCTTTGATTCGAAAAAATGTATTTCATTAAAAATATTTTAAGGTCAAATGGTTTGGGAATGTGCTGTTCAGGTAATGCTCCACTGCCCCTCTATTCTTGCAAGAATTATTTTGGTTTCCATCTAGGGCCTGATTTATAAAGAATTGCAGCACATGCACAGCATGAGAAAGGTCTTATTAAATAAGAGCGTTAGTTGTCAAAATACTGAACAAAAATATAAATGCAACTGTTAATCCCTTCAATATTCCACAAAATTATTTCTGAGATCGACATGGTAAGGTTTCATTACGTCATCAAGTTTGTGCACTATTGGGCCCTGTATATTTCAGTCACCTTGGCCGTATCATTGTAAATTCCATGCCCTGAGTCAAAATTTGTTTGTCTGACTGGTGGGGCCTGATCTAGTGCTGTTGAAATCTGGTATGCTCAGACCAGCCACACCCTGTCCTCTGGTCAATAACAGGCCACCCAAAAGTCCCAGTTCAGCCATTTTTCAGAATGCCTCCGATGACTCAAAACCTCAATGATGTGCTCAATGCAGGAATGTCTCTCAGGGATGTTGCTAGGGCTCTTAATGTCCATGTTTCCACAATAAGTCGCCTACAACACAGTTTTGAAGAAGTACGCACGACGGCAAGCTGCCCACATGTGCAACAACCACGCGAGCCCCAAGACCGCTATATTCGAACTCTCCATCTTCATGACCATCTGAGACCACCAGCTGCCACTGTAGATGTGATGGTTGGTCGACACAATCACCACATTGCCGCCCAAATTGTGAGAAATCGTCTTGGGGAAGTCGATCTCCGCACGCGTTGTCCTCCTGGGGGATTGGACCTCACCCCTGCTTGACAAAGAAATTGGCTCGACTTGGTGAACAGACGTCTGATGCCCGATGGCACAATTGAAGACTGTTATTCTATTGTGGAGTCACGTTTCCAGCTTCACTGACTGGACGGATGGCAGTGTGTCTGGTGCCGCTCAGTGTAACGTTATGCTGATGTCAGCATGGTGGGAAGGGTTGCACACGCTAATGTCGGAGTACTGTTTTGGTTGGGAATATCCAACAGACATCGCACCCAACTTTATTCATTAATGGTAATTTGAATGAGATACGGTATTGCGATGAGATACTGTGGGCTGTTGCCCTACCATTAGTCCATGAAAACAAAGCTGTATTCCAGCATGACAACAACAGACTCTTCATTGCGTTTTTTGACGCTGAAAACGTTTGTGTACTTGCACGGCTAGCTTATTTCCTGGGTTTTTCTCCCCATCAAGCATCTTTTGGATGTCCTCAACTGGAAAGTTCATCGTTGGGTCCTTCTTCCAGCCGATATCCGCCAGCTCCCTGCAGGAGTGGGAACATGTCCCCCAAGTCACCATTGACCATTTAGTACAGTCCATTTGGTGGAGATGGGTAGCAGTGCAGCAGGCCAATGGTGAACATACTCGATATTGATTTGTGCAGATTGGACGATGATGCCATCCCCCTGATCATCAATGATGCCATGAGATTGTTGTTTGTCTGTTTCAATCAGTGATTGCAATGTATTACAGTATGGTCATACTATCTGTCAACACTCCATGAAAGTACAGTAACTTTCTGAACAAGGTCATATTTCTCACAATATGAAGTGCTGCATTTATATTTATGTTCATTGTAGATTGGCAATGGGGGGCCATAAAGTGGTGCTCGCACTCCCTTAGGTGGAAATCCAGATTTAAGCACTCTCTGGTTTGGAGAAGCTACAGAAGTGGGGACACTCCGTGTGACCACGTTCTTCGCCATCTTCAACCTGCAGGACGTCACAGAGGACCTTCGGCAGCTGCAGACTCCCCATCTGGCTGTGGTCCTTCTCCTCATTTATATTTCTCTGCAGGTAGGAGTCGCAGCCATGCATCTGATTCAGGTTTAACCCTTCAGGTGCTATAGGCAACTACAGTTGGCCATTGATGTAAGATATCAAAATCAGATGCTGTTGAAAACCTGTCATGTGGCGACTTGTTTAAAAGAGCTCCCGCTGTGTAATTACAGAGCTCAGGATAATTACATTTTTAATTACTTGAAAATTTAGTCACCGCTCTCAGTGTTAATATATTCACACCTAACACCAACAAAAGGAACGTAATTTGAAATGTGTCTCAAGAAATCATACTAAACCTGCATTAATCCTGGGAAGTAAAAACTGTGACAAGAAGCCTCATTGCCACATACCAATACCAATACATACTGTGCAAGTCCTATGCATGGTTAGTCAAACTTTGTTGGGACCAACTGGGGCCAGCTTCCAGCCAGGCTTAATCCCTCAACATTACTGCGGGACCTCGCCAATTCTTTTACAGCTGAAATGGAGGCAAATGCTTTCTGCCATTTCTTAATGTCTTTTGGAGATCCTTTCTCCAGATCCAGAATCCAGAAGGCTGTTATAGCTGTGGTTGGAGACCAATTTCATATTCTCGCCTTTGACTTTGGAAAGAGTTGTTGGATGAGCTGTGACGGCATACCTGTACTTGAGGCCATGCTGTGGATCATCTGACAGAAAGCTTGGCTGTCTTTGCAGGAATATATTTTCCTCTTTCATTTTCCCTTCGATTTGATTTGACAAGAAACATGTTTGAGAACCATGGAGTCAGAGAGTCAGTTGGCAGTAATAAAGGCTGACAGGCCATTTACTGTTTTTTTTTTTTTTTTTTTTTTTTTTTTTAAATTTATTTGTTTTTTATATTTAGTGATACGTTTTAACACACAGCTCTGTTTCATATCTTGCATATTTCAGGCTAAGCCATCATCTTCGATAATTGGGCTGCTAAAAATGGGGTTTTCTGACAGCTTTGTGACAGTTACTGAGATCTCATTGTATTTCTTAGAGACATTAAAGTATATTGATTTTTAATGCAGATTTGTTCATATTTCTTATTGCAGTTTGTGAAATGGCCCAAGGGTTGTGACCCTTTTTTACATTTTACAGAATCCTAAAGGACTGTATTAACAGTAGTAAACTGTTATTATACAAAAGTACATCTTGCAGTTTTTTTTTTTCAGGAGCGCGGCCAGGGAGCTGGCAACCTTTGTTTATTTTTTTGATTATGGAGTCATCAGGATTACCTGAAATGATGTGTTCGTCTTGTCTGTGTGTTAAATGAAATGGTTTGTTTTCCCTCCATATCCCTTCTTGCAGTGAGTAGCTCAAGTTTCTTTTGTTTTTTTGTTTTTTTTTTAAATAGAAAACAACGTCACTCATTAATTTATCTTTATTAGGGTGGTCATCTTTCCACGGAAGACATTGATGCTTTTCTCAGTCAGGCCGTCTGTATGAGAGGCAAGTCATACTCCGATCTCCGTTGTACCAGGGTAAGTTTGCATTCTCAACTTTTGCATCACCCTCCCCTTTTGCAGCAAAAACAAAATTTACTCTCTGCAAAAAGATAATTTTAGGCTATTTGTGCAGTGGGTGGGGTTGGGCTTTTCAGGTCGTCTAAAGCTCTTTTGAAGGGTGGATTTTTTTTGGAAGTTTTTACCTTTGTGGAGTATTGTAACTATTTTCTGGGACAAAAACAAGCTCTTAAAGTAATCACTTTCAAGCATATGAATTTCTTCGCTTCAGTGAGTGCAATGGAATACAAAAATTTGGATTTGAGGCAGAACAGTACAGAGGTCTGCCGGTGCTGGTGATTGAGTTCATGCATGTGCACTGAAGTGGCTGCTGTTTTGGCTCATATTGCATGCATTGCATTTACAACCTCGGTTTCAATAAATGGGCGCACATCATGGAAAATGTAAATAAAATCAATAAAGTCTGTTTTGTAGAGCCTAGTCACCCTCTTCTATATTGAAAACAATACTACAATGCATTATTTCATGTTCTAACTGTTGAATTTAATTTCCTATTGAAAATTTACAATGTAATGACTGCAGCAGTCCAAAAAAGTTGGCAAAGTTGATTGTTTACCACTGTAACGTTACCATCTTTGTTTTAATTTTTATTTGGCATCTCCAGTCCCACTTGAATGTGGAACGTCCGAAAGCAAACTATGCTCATGCGTGCTCGTATGTGACTCATGCTGCCATCTTGAGAGAGTGCAGACTGTTCAGTTCTCCTACAAACCATGTGCATTTTAAGGCAAAGTCTGTCCCGAGTTGAGTGGCACATCAGTCAGGTGCTTAACTCCAGTTTCTGTAGCATGAAGCGACTATGAGAACTGAACTGTCTAGCTACTCCCCATGGATGGGATGCTAGTCCATCGCAGATTACCCTGTCAAGTGCCACTTCTTTTTCACTTGCATCTTCAATCCCTTCAAGCTCAGAACAAGGGCACCAGAAACCCAAGCATATATTTTGCTTCATGATGTGCCATATGTTCTCATTCGAAGACCGATGAGGAACGCAGACAGGCTGGCAAATCTTGTACCCGCACTTTACTTATGTAGCCGTGCTCTTGCGATCTGTGCAGAATGTGTTTGGCGTTTCCTAGTGAAAAATTCAGTGATGTCTCTGAAACGGACAGCGTCTAAATGACAGCATGTAGTGTTCTAAAATTTGCGCATTTTTTTCTGAAGTAATGGCTACTTGCAAATCTACTAGTCACCCATGCCATGGGCACTGATACACCCCCACACCATGACAGGTGCTGACTTTTGGACCTGATGCTGATAATGCGTGTGGAGATTGTCCTTGCCTTCTTTGGTCCTAAGAACACTGCTGCTGTTTTTACAAAAAGCTATTTTTTTGACTTGTTGGCACACTACTATGCTGCTGTCCATCTCCGATGATGTTAAAGCCCAGAGAAGTCGGAGGCGCTTTAACACAGTGTTGATTTATGGCTTCAGTTTTGCATTGTAAAGCTTTAACTTGTATCTGTGGATGCAGCAGAAAATGGTTCTGACAGAAGTTTAATGAGGTATTTTAAAGCCCATGTTGCTATATCCATTGCAGTCAAATACACGTTATTATGACAGTGCTGTTTGCGGGATTGGAGTTCATGCGCATTCAGAGGTAGTTTTTGGCATTGCCCTTCATGTTCTGAAACTTGACCGGGTTCCTTCTATGTTTCAATTATGTTATGGACTGTGGAGGGCGAAAGGCCCAAAATCTTTGAGGAACGCTGTACTGAAAGTGAGATGATAAGCTTATGCACCTGTCTTCAAATTTATGAGCCTTGACCCACCTTTCTTGAGGGAATTCGCCTTTTTTTGTAGGCTCCTTTTATGCTGTTACATGATTAGCTCACCTGTTTAACATCACCTTTTTTTTGGAGCTTGTTGCATTAGTATGAGTCCTAAATTGCCCCTGCTCCAGATTTTTTGGAGTCTGCTGCAGTCATGAAATTTGAAATGGGCGTGTATTTTAAACTAACTAGTAGGAAATGTGTTGTACAGTGTGAATGGACTTTTGAAATTGCTCCTTTTAGATTTTATCTGCATTTCCCACAATATGCCAACTTAATTGGATGTGGCTTTGCTGTTCAGTAAGTTGAGTTGTTTTATTTGTTCAATCAGTGTTTGTTGTGTATTTTAAATTGATTTAAGTCAATTTATCCTTGTATTATGTAAACAGAAGCTGAGCTTTTTATTAACCTTTTGATAGCTATCAGACAAAAGAACTTCTTGCAAGGTCACACATAAGACAGGAGTCAAAACAAAGGCTCATTTTAAATATAGTGAAGTGTTCTGCCGTCAGAGACCTATAAAGACCAACAGCAAGGAGACATGCAGACAGTCCTTTTTTGTCGTGTGGCCAGGCCCAGAGGAAAACGGTTCATTGTTTGTGGACGAGAAGCTAAACTGGGGCTAATTCTGAGCAGATTGCGCTGCTGCCAGCCGAAAGCGCTGTAATTGTGGTGTAACGCTGAGGACGGTGCTGAGGGGAGGGGGCTTGGCGCCTCTGCCCCCATGCCGACCGCACGGCTATTTCAGCTCCCGCCCTAATTTAAGCTCTCCCTTCCCCTGCCTGCTATTTCAAACCCTGCCGCGGAGGGCGGCTCGCGGTTTCCCCGCACGCGCAGCTATAGCGTTCTCATGGCGGAATGATGGCCGTCGCTGTGAGGCGGGCGGCGAGCCTCCTCTCGATTTACAGCTTACTGCAACCCCCCAAAAAAAAAAAAATTTTTAGCAAAACTAAATGTTCTCAGAATGTCATTTGAATGGGTTTTTTTTTTTAACTCTTACAGCGATAAATGCAGCTATTGTTGCTCAGTGATGTCAGGTATAAAAATCAGAGCTGTTGAAAACCTATCATGTGGTGACTTGTTTAAAAGAGCTCCTGCTGGGGAGCTCTTTTAAACAAGTCACTATATGATAGGTTTTCAACAGCACAGGATACTTAAATTTATATTTTTTAGAAATTTTTTTCAGCGCGCCCAGGGTTAATGTGATAACATTGCAAAAACCTTGCGGGAACGTAATGTTTTGCTGAGACGTGGTGCATGGAGCACTTTTCTACTCACCGAAAATCCAGGGGGGATAAGGCATGCAGCCAGGCTGTTGGCTCCTGGCCCAGATCTTTGCAACGTTGTGTTGGCACATTCAAAAACAACTGTCTATGCTTGTAACACGCCGTGCTCAAATGTTAAATTGTGGGAAAGCATTTAGCGATACGGTATCAAGGGGAAGTCGACTTCAGGACCATGAAATATTGTCACGACTCCCAATTAAACTCTCGCACTGTTATCCATAATGTAAATATGAGTGAAGGTTCCAACTGTAAATTTCGGCAGTTTGTTCCTCATCCTGGCTCCACCTCGAGCAATAAATGACATCCTTGTCCAACAGACTGATAGTGCCGACATGGGAGTTGGTGTGGAATTTGTTTTGCAATTTTAAGAGTTCTAAAAATGTAGTTGGAAAAAAAAGTTGCTGCTACTGCCTGGTCCACCTGGAGTGTGTTTTCTTGTGTACGTCTTCAAACTTGTCCTTGCAGATGTAAATTTGTATGTGTGTACGTGTGTGTGTTTGCGTGTGTTTCTGCGTACGTGGGTGCGAGCCCATGTGCCTGTGTGTAATTACCTTTATTGTACTTGGGCAGGAGTGTGTGCACAGGTCTGTTTGCGGAGTGTGTGTTTGCGGAGTGCACAGTGGCAGCAGGTGGGCGAGTGGAGAACAGGGAAGAGGGAGGCGAGAGGAGGCGGAGGGAGGGGGGAGGGCATGGGAGCAGTGTGCCGGGGGCGTGCGGAGGGGAAGGGGGGCCGGACAGACGGAGGCCGGCTGACTCTCGGCTCCTCAGAGAGCTGGGAGCACCTGTCGCGCTGAGTGCTTTTACGCCCGTCAGAACGGACACCGCCACATCTGCCCAGAGCCCCTGAGCGAGGGAGGCAGCCGAGAGGGACAGATGGTGGGGATCCCTCGGGGCCCTGCCGGGTACCTCCCTAACCCCCATCTGGTTTGGGGGTCTGTTTCGGAGACAGGATGCCTCCACACTGAGCCCCTGCATACCCCTGCATGAAGGGTCTTCAGAAAGCACAAAACCAGAAGTGCACTCTGTCTCAATATGAAAATATGACCAGATCTATTGCACCCCCACTCCTGGTAACTCTGTAAAAGTGCGGTACCATAAAGTTTTGGGACTTGGCTGCAAATTCTGTTAGTCTTTTCCTCTTCCTGTGTTATTTTTTTTTTTTTATTATTTTTTTTTTTTCCTCAAGTAGAAAATATTTTACTGTTTCAATTTACTTTTTGGATGAAAAAAGAAAATGCCCCATTGCCAGATCTTGGAATTAATGAATCTTCTTTCATTATTTTTGTCTAATGTGATTGTGAGATGAAATACACGGCCAGAGTACTTGTTAGATTGACTTGATTTTTCTTTTATTGGGCAGGTAATCTTCATCCTGTGGGTGGTCATGTGCTTTGTCAGTTCCCAGTTCATAGTTCTTCCTAAGACCAGGGGAAGTTTTATCTGTTGGGAGAACAATCTGCGTGAGAGTTACAGTAGTTTAATTGCCAAATGTCACTACTTCTGTGATCTCATATGTCGGTGCTTGTAGAATTGTTCTCAGTTGACTACTGCATTCATAGAACAGTCACCATTTAGCTCTAGTGTATTCTGCGAAAGTGACCTTTTCAGATGCTGCTCAGCTGATCTGAAGTCTGACATTGCTGTGCATGCGATAAAGCAAGTACATAAACCTTAGCACACGGCACTCTGTGACAGCCTGTTTGTGTTTTTCATTAGGTACCTTCGGTGTTTTCACATTAGGTACAATTGCTTAATACTGTGCCAGAGTACAATCCCTCCCCCCGCCTTTCCTCTCTCCCTGCCAGTCAGCTTTCATATTAGTAATATTGTTTAGTTCTCATACACTTGTGTATGTACACAGTCCAATACAGTGGGTGGCGGTACGCACCTGGTTGGTTTGCAGTTGCCAGTATACACAAAGGAGAAGCAAACACTTACATCATCAAGATCCCAACGCCAAAGTGGACAATGGAGTCCAACTTCCTTGCACGCCTGCTTCTATTATTTTGGAGACTGCCCCTTGCGTTTGTCCGTAAAGTGAGACATGGAATTTAATTTCGTCGATGGATCTGAGAGATCCTTTTGCAGCCATGTTTGCTTGAATGGGACAGGTGAATAGTTCAGATGTCACATAGCAGTTCACTTCTGCGTTTTGGTGTAGTTGCTTTCACACCTGATGCGAGGACACATGAATCGTACTGGAGCCCACCTTATCAAGTGGACCCTGGCACCGAAGTATGGTACACTAGTGTTCGCACTAATCAAACAAACTGGACTTTGGGGTCAAGTGTGCTCAGATTTGGGATGGAGTTATGACGCGAAAGCACCCTTAGGCACTCCAGTCACGTCTTGTTCTGTGGTCCTGCTGTGTGTGTGTTGTGTCTGTCTTTCTGTTTGTGGATACAGGCTATAGTAAGCCCCCCGTGGGTGGCTTTGGGTGACTTTGATTGGTCAGTGAGGCACTTGAGGCAGTTCTGGGTGGCCCATAAGAGACTGAGTGGTTTTTTGGTGATCCATTAGAGATGGGGGTGGATCTGCATGATCTTTAAGGGACTTCAGGGGTTCCCTACAGACTGAGTGGTTTTGAGTGGTCTGTAAGAGACTGAGTGGTTCTGCATGGTCTATAAGAGACATGGGGTAATTCTGAGTTCTGGATAAGAGACTTGGAGTGGGTTTTGGTGGTCCATGAGAGACTTGGAGTGGGTTTTGGTGGTCCATAAAAGACTTGAGGTGCATTTTGGTGGTCCATAAAAGACTTGGGGAGGGTTTTGATGGTCCACAGGAGACTTGGGGTGGATTTTGGTGGTCCATAAGAGACTTGGGGAGGGTTTTGATGGTCCACAAGAGACTTGGGGTGGATTTTGGTGGTCCATAAGAGACTTGGGGAGGGTTTTGATGGTCCACAAGAGACTTGGGGTGGATTTTGGTGGTCCATAAGAGACTTGGGGAGGGTTTTCATGGTCCATAAGAGACTTGGGGAGGGTTTTGATGGTCCACAAGAGACTTGGGGTGGGTTTTGCTGGTCCATGAGAGACTTGGGGTGGGTTTTGATGGTCCATAAGAGACTTTTTGAGGGGTACAGTGATCCTTAAGAGAGTGAGAGTGGTTCTGAGTGATCTATTGGAGAGTTGGGATGGTTCTAGCTGATCGATGTGAGGCAAGGCATTCTGATTGCTGGCTCAGATCATTCTAATAGTCCTGCCTTTCCCTGTTCCTGTAGGTAGCGACTGTGGACCCGAGGGCCGTTCAGCTCGGCTCACTGTTTGTTCGTGGGCTGGCGATGCTTGTTGCGGCCAACAGCACCTGCGGTTTTCCCTTTTGTTCTGACGATCTGATGCCCTGGAATACCTTTGATGGGCTTCTGCTTCACTCAAAGTATCTGCTGGCTCACCATGGGAGCACTGATGGAGAACTATTGGAGGGCAATGTAAAGTTATATCTGCGTGCCTGTGTGTGTCTGTATGTTTGCATGCGCCTATTTCAAAGCCAATTCTGTGTGAGTTCACCTGTGTAAATCTACATGTGTGTGAGAGTCTGTATGGTAGTCTACTTGTATTATTGCTTGTGTGAGTGTACCTGTATGTATAGGTTTATGAGTGTATCTGGGTGGTTAGCCGTGTGAGTGTACCTGTGTGGATAGATTTATGAGTGTATCTGTGTGGTTAGCTGTGTGAGTATATGCCACATTTCCCTGCAGGATTCCTGGCTCTCACAGTTCCAGCAGCTCCGAGAGCTTGTGCTTGGTATCTGCAGGAGGAAAGGGAGAGCTATCCACAGCGCACCTCGGAGAGCAACCGCAGGTTTTACACATTGCACATTCTTCTGTAGTTTTTTTCCCCCCTGAAAGTTTCACAGCATGGATTACTGCAAATATACTTTGCGCTGAAATCACGCTCAGCTCTTTCAAAGTCTCAGCATTTTGGCCGTTACTTTTTCTGAGACATTTAATGGTCCAAGAGAAGCTACTGTCATCATCATTCATTGCCAAAACCACAAAGTGAGTCAGTCCAAAGAATTATTTTAGCCTTATTTTTTGCTAAATAAATTTAATATTGCCAATGAGGTGAGACAGTTCTCGCTTGTCAAGCAACGTGCAACTGAAGATAAGCTAGTATTTTCCACTTAAAGGGGAAAAGATAGGATTGGACTATTGGGATAGAAAAATGAACACAGACTCTTTGCACTTAGTCCTGTCAGTACCATTGAGATTCAGGGCTCCCCTGTGGAAAAGCAATGCCATTCAGCCTGGCCCCTTTAGACTGGACTCTTCTCTGTGGACTGGAGGCAGCCACTGCTGGATTTTCACTGTGCTTGGCCATTACTAAAATACCTTTTGGTGTCTTTTTTTTAGGGCATGATCTATTTTAAGTAACAAAACAGGACAAAAAAAATCCATAATATAGGGGCTGGCTCTTGTGGTTCTTCAGATGGAATAAAAGCTCCCTCAAAATTACACCCATATGTCTCCTCTGATGCCGTCAAGAAGCACATGGTCTGCATTTCATGCTTTATTTCTCAATTCTGACTGAATCCTCTGTGATTTTGTATTTATGTTTGTGCTTTATGATATCAGGTGATATAAGTGCTTACTGATTTATCCTTGTCCCTTATGCCTGATAATTGTTCATTTAGGTGACGAAAACTTTGATGAAAATGTTGGTTCACGACCCTTTTTTTGACGAAAACGAGACGATAATGAAATATAAAGTGATCTATGAAGATGAAAACTATGACAATATGTATTGATATTTTTGTCAACAAATGAAAACTAGGTGGAAATTGCATGAAGGGACAAAGAGTTCTTCTCTTCCGTCGCGCTGAATTTATATGTCCACGTAACTGGATTGTGTTGGTCTTGGGTGAAGTTTTGTAACTAACGTTGTTTCTCGCAAACGCAAAGATGCTGAGTTGGGATGATTTCAAACTAGTTAGCGAGATTTTCGGTTGGTTTTTAATTGCGCTAGAAACTGCCATTCAGTTTGGCGACTGAACTCTCTTGAATCAGTTTGTTCAAAAGGTTTGTCCATTTGACTTGTTCAGATAGTTCTCTTTCACTTTTGGAACGCGGCGCCAAAAATATGACTAAGAATATGACAAGAATCATTTACTGGTGCTTCCCACTCGCTCGTTCAGTGGCACTTTCGGAGGCAATTCGACCATCCAGTTTACCCTTACTCACATCGTAACCTCTTCGGTACGGGATTATGACCTATCTCGTTCTGTCAGGCCGGGTTTATTTTCTCTTGCAGTACGATCTAGGATGGGGTATTTACTAGTAGGATGATTTGTCTTAGCTAATGGCAGGAACCTTTATAAAAAAAAGTCTCTTATTATAACCGCTGCCAAGTCGAGAAACTAGTTTACAAGGAAGCTCGCGCTGAAAAATGCATATTTTTAAACAAAAAAACATTTATTTGTAATTGGATCGGACACGTGTTTATGGCGATATTTTAAAGAAAATGAAGACGATACTGGATTCTATGCTGCAGAATTGCAAGAATGTTTTGTTATCCACCGAAACATTTCAATCGACGAGACATTATGCAAATACAAAGGTCGACTCGGCTTCAAAGTTTACGTCCGAGACAAACGTGCGCGATGGGGAACAAAAATAGTCAAACTCTGCTCATCCGATGCCCCATGGTGAGCCCCAAAATGGGATTTTGGAAGTACTACGGTATTTTCGCTTGTTGGGACTGTAAGTATAGCACTCAGAGGAAATCAGTAAAACCCAATGTTTATGTAGTCACACACGAATAAGATGTCTATTTCCCATCCAAATAACCTGTCAGATCTGATCCTTTACCCGAACAGCGGCAGAAAATCATTCCGGCCGCTCGCAATTTCTTTGTCTAAACAAATCAGGCCGTAGCGAGCCGGGCGAGCCCACTAGTATACAGGGCTCCCGTCCGCACGAAGTATTTATTTTCATACGAGTATACAAGGTTCCCGGACTGAAGGGGTTAAAACTATGGACACTCAATATAAACTGCTCTTTCGTTACATTGATATTCTGTTTTTGCACATTGCTTCCAGTTCTGTATTTTACACCTGGGCAAAGTTTAATTCGTTCTGAATGTGGTGGGGTTTTTCTGAAAATTGGCGTGTCATGAACTCCGTACATTTCCATGATGGTTTTGGCATACCTTCCATGTACATTTCACATTCAAAAGGCTTTTTCATGAGCTGTGCTTAATTGCAAATGCTGAATGTTATCAGTTGGGTGGCGTTTCTGAAAACTGAGGTTTCATTATGGTCAGATGTAGATTCAGTTTCTTCCAAATAAAGCTTAGACTTCAGGGGACAGTTTTTTGGCAAATATAGCCCTCCTTGCCATCTTTAATGGATATGTAGTTATGGGGCTTTTGGGAGAATTGCATGGCTCATTCTTGGGGTGAATTTTTGTTTTCCTGCTTTAAGTAAATACTGTTACTGAGAGCCCCAGAAGTATAATTAAAATACAAAATGGGGAAAAATTGTGGAATGACCACACTTGGATGATGTTCATTCAGGTTTTTAAATTTCATATCACATAAACCAATCGCAGATATGACGCTAAACAATTTTGTTTATTAGCATAACATTCTGGCTTCATGAAACTCACCTCAAGTTAGTGGTGATTCCATCATTTTTGCTAGGGGTTGTAGCATTATTATGTTTCCAGCAGCTCCTGGGAAATCGATGGCTAGAGAAGGCGATTTAACAGAGAAGAGTCCCCAGCACTTCAGAGGCCCAGGACCGCCCTTTCTCCCGCCTCAGGACTACAGGCCCCAGTACAGAGGCCCGAGGGCCGACATGCACGGTATTGAGCGAGGCTGGACCACACTGTACGGGGCAGGGCTGTACTATGGTCTGCTGCGCCTGGATGGACTCAAGTTTATGACAGCGCCATAAACAATAGTAGATATTTGAGAAAGATGAATGAGAATAAACATTTATGATCTGCTTAGAGCTGCAAATAAATGTGGTCTCACTCATCAGTTTTGAAATATGACCCTTCCTAACCGATCTTGAAAAAAAGTCTTGCTGCTCTGAGATGGAAAAACTGCTTTGAGTTGTGTGCATGCTTTTATCAAATGTATTACCGCTGATCTTGCAGATACAGTTACTGTACCTCACTCAGTCGCCACAAGTTGCTTATGATGCTTTTCATTACACGACTGTTTATGAACCACAGTTATTTGGGATGTAAGGTTCATGCCGTCTCTTATTTAAGCTGTCTTTGTTTTGCTGCAGGACGCGGTTACAGGCCCAGATCACGGCGTCCAGGTTGGCAGCGATACCGGCTCGCTCCCCGGTGAGTTTGGGCTTGAAGGAAAGCTTTCTCTTCACAGTGCGGAGTTATATTCCCAGCTGTGGGCTGCTGTCTTCACTCTTTTTTTACTGAGTGTTCAGTTTATTCAGGTTCATGGTCTCCAGGTTATGAACAGTCTCTGTTGAGCAGTTTTGAGTGTTGGACTCTTTTTCAACTTCAAGGGTATTGGCAAAAGCTGAAGTTGCTCTTTTTACTGTTTCAGATGGCCTCAGCACCCAAACCCCAGGCCCTATGACCTCTGACCCCGATGAACTGGCCCCCTCGAGCAGTTCAGAGACCCTGACCACGGCCACACAGCTGTAGAAAAGTGCTCTTGAGGACGCAGCCACTTAAGCCGAGTTCACATTACGTGCAAACCCGAACTCCGCTGGATTTGAACTGCAGCGGAACAAGAAGCCTCATAAAAATGTATGCATACTCACTGCGGATACAGAATATTCATATAGTGATGCGCCACGCCTGTGGTGAGTGCATTTTACGAATTGGTTGTAATAGCTGCTTCACAACATTTACCGCACCTCATTGACAGTATTATATTTGCAGATGTTGATGCTTGGTTGGATGTAGGTCGTAAAACATTCTATTTTTTAGTTTTAAAGAGAGTATGTTTTAATTTTTTTTATTTTGTGTTTATGAAAACTATAATAAAAAGAAAAGACTTTTATGCAGCTAACTGTATTGAAATTGCCCGGCAGATGTATGGTAGAACAGAACAGATTGCATATTGACTGATTTTTAAATGACTGTTACTGTCCGTTTGCCTCTGCCACATAGCATGAAATCCAATGTCAAACCAGGAAGTGATGTCTGTTCGGTCCAACTTTTTTGGTCTGCGCTGGTCCCTCAGGGCTTCCCATAATCAAATGGAAGGTAGTTTGTGCTACCACTGAAGTCCATCTGTCTGTTAACATGTTTTTGTCCAGAGCATGACTTGAAAACTGTTTTATATTTTCTCTGAGTACTTTGCGCATACATCAACCATGTGCGGAAGTAGTGCCTTATGCGATTTTGCCATTTTTATATTGATTGACCTCAAGGATGCGCTATAACAAACTTTGTTTTCCCCTGTAGCTTTTGAACTGTAAGTCTCAGAAACTATTTTTTTGCTGGATTCTGTTGGTCCACAAGAATCTTTCCATATAAGCCATACCCATTTGCATACGGGTGGAGTTTCTGCCATTTTGAATTTTTAAAAAATGTTTAAACTCTCTCTTCCTCCGCAGTGCAACCAATTTGCATTAAATGTAGTACTCAGCATCTCCAGACCAAGATTTAATGAATGTTAAGTATACAAGGTTACTACATTAAAAGATGTGGCTGCAGTCAGCCAATGAATTTTGCAGATGTGGCCTCAGTTGCTATAATTAGCTTTTCCTGCTGAGTGCAATTTCTAAACATCACCAAACTTCACATCTCTCATCTACAGGCCCTTACACTTAAGTTTACCAAATTTACTGTAAATCCATCCATAATTGGGGTGACAGCAAACAAACACACTTAATTCTAAAACCAGTTTCCCAATGAAATTTAGGTTCTGCATGCTTCACGTTGGTCAAGGGTCCTATGGATGTCTATGAGTGTGATTGCCCAAACAAAGATGGCAGTCATCAGCCAAACACAATTCAAAATTTCTTTCACTCTCTGACCTTATCACGTATCATCATGAAACTTTTTGATGTTATTTGGGATATGTGAAAGACCAGTCAACCATATGCTGGAGTACTGCCTTTTTCTATCTTGGAATTTTTCACATTCAAATTTTGTGGTATCTGGGGAAATATGCCGTCTCCTGATGGCTCTTTTTACCTTTAGTTTTTGTAATGATGCACTAATACCGTGTAATACAGTGAAAACAGAAAATATAACCGATGATGGACCGCAGTTGAGAGCTGGTCCTTTCCACTCGGATTCGCCTCGGATCCAACATTCCCAAGAAGGCCCTTGAATGAATAAATGTAGAGACCTGAATTTCCTCCTCCCTTTTTGAGAATGTTTTATTTTCACTTCACAGCTCAATAAATTGAAGATATTAGAACACTGGATGAATCGCACTGGTATGAACTTAAATTTTTGAGATTTTCACACATTTTACTCTGAGATAATGAGTTTCCAGATAAATCCCTCAGCTTCTTTGTGTTTTTGGGATTTGTATTGGACAAAGCAAAATACAATGAATTGGAAATGTGGGCAGTTCCCCCTTCAGGAGTTCATCCCTGTAACTCAGAACCAATCAGAGCACCTGACTGAAAAACTCATGGTTGGTTAACATTACTCAGATGCTGGTACCTCTGATGGTATTTTATATGAAAAATTACAATAGTTCCAAGCTATAGTTGTCCTATAGTAAATGGATGGTATTTTTGCCATCATGGTGTGGTCTTCCTATAGTGATACTATAGTTATTCAAACTACAGCAATGCAGTTGCATGGACTGTAGTAATATTGTGGGACTGTTGACTGTGGTCATACTACAGTTATAATGTGCTGGCTATAGTACTACTGTAGTTATACTATGCAAACTATAGTAATACTATAGTCATGCCAAAAAAAAATGCTATAGTACTACTAAGAAATAACTGTAGGATATTCTTATAAGGGGTAGCTCATGCAGGTAGGAGAGGCAGGGGGACGCAGTTTCAAGGGGGGCAGGGTTACTCACCCTTTTCAACACCACGAGGTGACGAGCTGTGAGGTTGGGGGTGTTGTCGAGCACCCCCCTCCCCTCCAGATGGGGTAGCACCTGCTGGAAGTGCTAATTCACTGCAGGGTGCTGAGCCTCCGACTCTCCCCCTGCTTTTAAAATAAGCAGCTGTTCGGGGCAGGAGAAGCCAGACAAAATCTCTGGAGCCTTAAATTACACAGGAGTCCTGAAGGCCTCCATCCACTCTACAGGTCTACATTTTTCCCAGACTTCGACTCCGTGAAATGTATCTTTATTTTTCACTAATTTATTTTCAAGTAATCTTAAAATTTCACAATCATAAAAAAACCAAATTTCGGAACAATTTAATTGACATCCCAAAAAAATTCTTAAAGTTAACATTAAAAAAATCTAATCAAAGCCAAACTCTTGACGTGAGTAGAAATTAGGTGACCAAAATCTAGCTTGTCCGTCTATAATTGAACGTGTGGGCAGGATCTCGTGCTGCGTATGCCGTGGAGGGGAAAAGATGATTGACTGCTAAGGAGCAGACTGGGCCGGGCATCTCTCAGAGGCCATAATTAGTCCCAGTCTATCTCTTATCTTATAGCCCTTTTGGCTGGGGAGCACATCCAATTACAAACAGTCACAGCTGCCTATAGGCCCTGCATTGGGAAAATCATATGTTCCGCCAATCCGA
This sequence comes from Gymnothorax javanicus, assembly GCA_029692085.1. Classification (NCBI taxonomy): domain Eukaryota; kingdom Metazoa; phylum Chordata; class Actinopteri; order Anguilliformes; family Muraenidae; genus Gymnothorax; species Gymnothorax javanicus. The sequence continues at coordinate 40,240,217 of CM056208.1, read as the reverse complement.
GTGTTTCTCTTTCAATTAGACAAACTGATAAGGGGAAAATGGCATAATGAGAATCTGCCCTTTGGAACAAATGAGGAACATTAGCGAACACAGTGGGGGTGGGGGACAGGGGGCGAATCCTGATGCGATTAGCATGTGGTGAAATTGGTGGGGGGTAGAGTGCTCTGACATGAAATGCATTTGTTTTTGCTAGTTTCTGCAGCAGGTTTAGGAGTCTGTGTAGCCCAGGAATGTTCCCAGAAGACTTGTAAACATGCTATAATTGCCTTTTGTCTTGGCTTTTCCTGTTGAGTGTACTAGTCCTCATAACTGGAGGTCTTTAAACGACTCCCTGACAGTTTCACTGAACCGTTTTCATTCATAAGCAGATTTATTCTTATCATGCCGTGTTATCAAAGCAATTTTTTTTAAACTTCACACTCAACTTGATGAATACTCGACCATAATCCCTTAAACAGAGGGATATCCGTTCATAAGGCCATGAACTATTTATTTTTTATCTGATAATATAGCCGGCAGGTTTTCCTGCTGGGGTTTGAAAACCAGCCAGGAACGGAAATAGGATACGGGTGAAATTCCCGCTATAAAGTTGTCAATGCATAGCTCTTGCTTCTTATCTACCTGATGCTAAATTCCCATTGGAACAAAAAACAAAGCAGTGCGAACAGACTGCCCCTCAGTGCTAGGGTTGACAGGTTTTACATCATAATGAGCTGGTGAAAAACACATGGAATTGCAGCATGTGACATGCTGCAGTGGAACTGGTCCACATCCGCGCTCAGTGCATGGGGATTCCCCATTTCAGCCTGCTCTCTATGGTGTGAGACTTCACAGCTTTACCCGCACTCTATGGTATGCAACTCCACTGGTGAGCCTGCACTCCATGGTGTACAACTCCACTGGTGAGCCTGCTCTCAGCGGTGTGTAACTCCACTGGTGAGCTGCACTCTATGGTGTGTAACGCCACTGATGAGCCTGCACTCTGTGGTGTACAACTCCACTGGTGAGCTGCACTCTGTGGTGTACAACCCCACTGGTGAGCTGCACTCTATGGTGTACAACTCCACTGGTGAGCCTGTACTCTATGGTATACAACTCCACTGGTGAGCCTGTACTCTATGGTATACAACTCCACTGGTGAGCCTGTACTCTGTGATTCGCAACTCCACCAGTGAGCCTGCACTCTGTGGTGTACAACTCCGCCAGTGAGCCTGATTTCTATGGTGTACAGCTCCACTGGTGTGTCTGCACTCTGTGATGCGCAACTCTACTGGTGAGCCTGCACTCCATAGTGTACAACTCCATTGGTGAGCCTGCATTTGGTGACGTGCAACTCCTCCGGTGAGCCTGCACTCAAGTGATTTCTGAGTGAGTCAAGGATTGAGGAGTGGAGGAAGAATCAAATGAGTTTTCATCATGAGCATTAAGCTTTGGACCTTCACTGTTGAGCCTGCAGTCCTTCGTTTGAGAGACCATCCTGGGGCCAGAACCCCAAAATTAATGTCTGAGGAACTGCTTTCCAGGTGAGCCATTCTTATCATAGTCCAGAGCATGTTGCTTAACCGGAATTGATGTTTTGTTTACAAACCACTGCACTGTCATTAAGTGTTAACTGTTGGAATGTTGCTTTTTGCGTAAGACCTTTTCTGCACCAGTTTTAGGTCTCTGGATATGGGCTTCCCCTAATTGCTGAAATTTTGCAGTAGTTATGGTTGCCTTGGTGAATATCCACCAGGTCAAAAGGATGCTTTTAAAGAATGTAGTAGGGACTCCTGTCTATGTCTCTGGTGCTTTGGTAGTAAATGTCAAATGATGGTTTTGAAAGGAGACGTATTTTCATTGGATGATAAAGGATTGTATGTGAAATGTTGCATTTGTAAAGGAGTTATGCATCTGAAGAGTCCGCACATTTCAGAAAGGCTGGGTCCATTCTGTACCTCACATAAGAGTAGTGTTTTTTTCATTATTCTGGAAAAGGAAGTGGCAAAGCTGCCGCAATTCTCTTCGCTTTCCGTTGAAAGAGGTTGAGCAGGTGATGCCTGTCCAAGCCCCTGTGGCCCGAAGCTGTGTGCAGGGGACAAACAGCACAGCGTCCGGTCGCAACCTCCATTATGGATCTAATGTGAACAAGTTGTCATGGGTGCTTACAGTTAACATGGCTGTCATCAGAGTTGGTGTGATCGTGGCTAAACCTGGCAGGACTGGGGATACCCACCAGACGGGGGTGTGGCCTGGTGCAGTGGTTGGGCCTATAACAGAGGAGGTTGTTGTGCAGTGGGCGGGACAGGAGTGACAATGGGGCGGTCCACCACACAATCCTGGCTTAGACCGTGGTCCTCATTTCCTCCACAGGTGGGCGGGGTCCGCAGGCAGAGCGGAGCCGAAACGTGATATGAATTTTCTCCAGCGTTCCCAAGAGAACGAAGTTGCCGCTGCCTGAAGTTTGCAGTTTGTGTTTCTGGTTGCATGTGGGACGTGGGCTCTCTGGGTGACAGAAGTAAGCCAGAAACGACTGAGCTCACTGGTGGACGTCATTATTGCCATGGGCTTCAATAAAACACAGTGGGCTTAGCGGCTTCCCAAAATCTGCAAGGGGGATCCTGTTAGGATCCACTTAATTGATGGCAATTGTTTTGATAGATTTATTGATAGATGATCGATCTATTATCAAATATTTGCCCATATCAAGCCACTTGAAGGCAGATCTAAGTCATTTCAAGTTCATTTCTATTTGCTGTATGTGCTAAACTGCGGAGCAGGCTCACCGTGAACTTGCTTTGTATACAGTCTGTGTCAGAAAAACAACAGGAGATACACATAACAGCAGAAGCGCTTGAGAGATTACATAGTTGCTAAAATAATCCCCAAAGCCATGAATAAGAGTGCTCAGATTTAGAGGCCCTGTCAGTGGTGAGCTATAAATACGCCCTTAATGGTTTGTTTCGGGAACCAGCCCTAGACTTGCCCTCCCAAATTATAATGCTTGAACGTACTTTACCCAAAACACGCTAGAGTACAACTTCAGCCAAAAATTGTGGAACAGAATTTCTAAAACAATTTAATAATCAACTGTAGTGCTTACACGTATATTTGGGTAAAGCAAGAGTGCATGCCTGGCCAATACGTTTTTTTTTTTTTTTTTTCACCCATCAGCACTGTCAAACGTGGGCTTAACGCTATTTAATGTTTTTCACGTTTTATTGCAATGCATCTTTGTTGGCATGGCTACGGTTGGTTTGCTCTCCTCGTCTACTCTTGAACCTCGCAGTAAGAAGATACTGTACATGGTTTTGTAATAATGATTCCACTTATGAGATAAACTGTTCCAGAACAGCTTTGATTGCCAGCAGTGGAAAGTTGCAGAGTCGTCAGAAAGTTTACACACTTTTTCCATATTTGTCATGGTAGACTTCACTTGATGATACCCTTTCCCTCATGGAATAAATGGTCTAACACCAAGACTAGAGATTTTTAAGATGAATGTATACAGATTAAATTAATCAGATTCGGGGTTCTCCCCTCTCATGCCATGATTTGTTTGGATCTAACTTGGACTGCTGTGATGTTAGAGCACTCTGGTAGTGATTTTCTCTGATTTGCAGAGCTCTGGTAGCGACCAAAGCGTTCTTCGATCTCCACGCCGCTTTCCCCAATGAGAGTGTTTGTGCTCCCCTCAAACAATCCCTGTGAAGCGTCCCAGTAAACACTCAGCGGTTTGCCCCGCCCCTCCCCCCCCCCCAAAAACCCAGCCTTCTAATCTAATCCTGTCCCCACGGCGACAGCGTCGCTCGCGTTGTCTCGTGGTGAGCGGGCGGCACCACCAACAATCTGCTGCCAGCCCATCAGCCACATTCATGCCAGAAACATGCCGGCCAATTCGAAGCCTGAGGAAGGACTATTCCTGCAGACCTTACACACCAGACCTCTCTCATTACTGCTCTTACCTAAACAAGACATGGCTCATCTGACATATTCTGTATTGATATTGACATGAAGCTGCCAAATATTATTATAGCGGTTATACTGATTGCATTGCAACTTGTAAGCCTGCATCCAAATTGAACTTAAATTTACTGTAATCATATTTTGAGGAACCGCAATATGAAAGACACAATTCCAGGATTCTGTATTGATATCAGACCACTAAATATAGAGAGGTTACAGAGATAGTGTTGCAACCAAACCTGTAAGGCTGGGAAGTATTCATCAAATTTGAACTTTAGTTTACCCCCATGGTGTGTATCTGTGGAAGAGCCCTGTAAAAGACACAATTCCAGAGTCTTGCATTTTATGGAGTGAGAGTTTATGTACCCTCACTGGCCAGATGTCTCCTGTCCTCTTCCCTACAGTTTAGTTAAGCTCAAGTCAGTGCTGAAATGCAGTGGGCTGTCAGTAATCTGGCTTTAAACAGTTTTTATGCCACTATTCACATCTCCTGGCTAATCTCCCTTTGTGATGTAACAATGCAGCACCAAATGAGGAGGAAACATCAGGTTATTTTTCAGCACTAGCCACCTCCTCGCCCTCAGGCTGTAGCGATGACTGATGCTGATTGGAGCATATGCTGCCTGTTGCACACCCACCATCTGTTCGCTCTGCAGATGGAGTCCTCCCGTTGCCACGGCAATGGGGCCATTCACTGGAATGGCCCAGTACACACTTCCTGCTCAGGTTTCTGTTGTGTTATCTCTTTGTTTATGCACAGGAATGGCCTCACTGCTGTAAATTGAGTAATAACCCATAGAGCCTATATACCGAGCATCAGGTCTGTAACTCGTCTGAGTGGCCCAAATTTGTTTGCAGATTGATCTGCGGGTTGACTTTGGAGTGATTTTATTCACTGAGGGAGACTGTTTTTGCTCTGCCACGTATGTAAACATACGGTTTTTCTTCCCTTAATGCATCAACATAAGTTTGTTTTTCATGTTTACAGTACACAGTGACATTGTTCATAGATTCAATTGCTTGTGTGAGAGATGAGATTTAACTTTGGCACCACATCAACAGATACAGATCTCAGCAAGGTTCTTTTCATAGCCATCCCCCACCCCCGACACCCCTCCCCCTGCACTCCCCAGACTAAAATCTGCATGTCGTTTGTTCGGGGGGTGCTTTGTGCCAAACAGTTCCAGAGCAATGTTGTGGTTTTTGTAATGTGTATGTCTAAACTAAGGCCAGGCACTGCTTTTCACTTTTGATTTGAGTCAGTGTGTTACAAGCAAACCCATCGCTCACACGCGTTGAGAAGTTCTAACTCAGAAAAGGCACTCTATTGAGAGAAACTGTCATTGGATTTGCGCCTGTGAAAATGATCTGCGTGCCAATGATGGGAGACAAAGCATTCCTGTTCTGCTCACATCGTGGCACTTCATTCCAAAATTAGCACTTTTTACCCAAAGAAACTGAATTTGTCTTTGTTTGTCAATCTTTCTGTCTGCCTGTGTGTCCTCATCCAGGGTATGCAGCAACACAATTTTACTACCCTGAATTCAATACTGAATTTTGTGCGCATTTTATTTTTCGGTTTATTGTTGTACCTTAACTTGAGTGTTCATTCATTTTAAGATTGTTATTTTTAGAATAACGGGAAAGTAATCACAAAGGAAGATTGGAACTGTGAGGTGTGTTGGAGCAAGTTTGTTTGTAGGCCGTGTCCACCAAAATAAGTAAAATACTTCGGTACGTTGAATTAGGTCCTCGATTACTCCTACCATTATCCCACTGCAGTTTAGATAGTTCCATAATACCTGGATATAGGAAGTTTCTGTCATGTGAAAAACAAAATGGTCTGAAACCACAACTGGAATTCTTGCACCCTGCCTCTTGCAGGGAGTCAAATGTGTTTCTCTTGAGTCACATAAAAGCATATGATCATCAACGCAGACTGGGAGCTGTGACCTGCAGTACATGCACTGAAAAAGGCACATAAAAATGATTAATTATTTTGTATTATATCCTGTACTTATGGAATTGCAAAATTTGTGGATTTTAATTTTGATATGGTTTGCTTCAGGTTACCAAGGTGGTTTCTCCTGCATTGTTCTAATGCTTCACAGTGCACAACTGAACTTCAACCAGACTGCAAAACATTTTGCACGTATCCATGGGAAATGCAAATTCTTTGCAACAGTTTATTATTCTTGCCAGAGAACCTTTCACTCAGAAAAAAATGAAATGTTGGATTTACTTTATAATGTTATGTCAAGTGGTTCCACACAATTGCATTAAGTACCTCAAAATTCAAAGACTTTGGGACAGTTTTATTCATATAATTAAGCGGAAGTTAAAAAAAACTTATTTGCGTGGAATCACGTGACACAACATTTTTCAGTAATTTGAACATTCAGTTTTTCTGATTGTAATTTGTACTGTTTTATCCAATTTAAAGCCACTGCACTACAGAGGCATGTACAAGTCTGAGATCATTTAGAAATTCTAATGGGCCCAACACAAAGTTTCAGTATTTTTCTAAGAAGGGGTTTTAATTTATTGCGTTTAATTACACTATATTGTGCTATTGTGAGGGAGAACACTTTTCATGACACAAATTTTTAATGTCAACGTTCAGCTAGTCCTCTACCGTCTTTAGACAGGATTGTGTGTGCCTGTGCATGTGCGCGCACGTTGTGTGTGTGTTTGTGTGCTTGCGTGTGTACGTGCCTGTGTGTGTGTGCATTCTTCCCTTGCTCTGCTGGCAGACTGTTGTCCAAATGTCGTCATTACTGGAGATAAATGGACGGAACTGCTCAGCCCTCTATAACCCCACTCTCATATTAACCAGTACTGAGTGATGCTGGGATACAGGCCTCCCAGACTAATATTGAGCTGAGAGAACTGCTCCTTCTTGTTTACTCAGCTGCGGAAATGTACTGTTTTCAGTAATAGGTGTGAATAGGGCAGGTTGATACGCCAAGTACATTTCCGGAGATTCGGTCCGATTTTTTTGGCTGTAATTGTGTCCTTTGGTTATTTGGAAATCAGTGTGTTATACTTTGTCCTTCTTTCCATATTCCCGTGTTCATGGAATGTGGCATTCATTTTTGCTGAGGGGAGATAACCTTATTTATATCTCCCACAGTGAAACTGCTCGTGTCCTAGTTCTTTTATGTTTGTGATATACCTTGAAATATCAATCAGTCCCTGAGTGAGAGGCACATGATCACAAAACTTTCCATCTGTAATGGCCCAGGTTGTCTATTTAATTCATAAAAGTTTGGTAGATCGTGCCACAGTTGAATTAAACCCTTGATACTGGGGTTGTTACTTCATTACATGCAAGGCAGAGGATGGTAAAAATAGATTTGACTCTTTTGTGAAATGTGCTGTGTGTTGAAGTGTGGTTTAACTGCATGTTTTGTTTGTGTGGAGCTTTTGGTCTCAAGGACAAAGCCCTCCTCCCTAAAAAAAAAAAAAAAAAAAGATTCATATGAAGCCAAAATTGCCAACGCATGTCCCCATTCAAGCTAAGAGTAAAGACTCTTAAAGATGTGATTTTCTGGAGACTCAGAGTCCAGTCACACAGTTACAGCCACCGAGTCTCCTCACCAAAAAAAAAAAAAAAAAAAAAAAAAAAAACAAAAGGGAATGGAGATCTTGCAAATCGCATGCGGCGGTCTACCCCCTTCACCCCCCCGTATCCACACCCATCCCACCCCCACCCCTGCCGCGGTCCATGGGGTTCTGGTAGCAAACAAATCCAAACCAGTTGTTTCCCCACATTTGAAGCTGCTTTTTTACGCTGGGCTTGGATACGTCGAGATGTGTGCAAGATTTTGGAGCAAACCAGGCGAACGATAAAACCCAATAAAAGAACAGCAATCAGGCAAAATTTATGCTTTATTTTTCGGAGAAACAAATTCAGCCTTTCATTAAAATAACTACCCATAACTGTTAGTAAACAAATGAGCAATTCTATCTTCATGGCCTTGCAGTTATGGTCTGTTTCTCTCCAGCGCAAGTTTTATTTGTGACGGGAAAGATTTAGCGAGGCCCTCATGCTTGTTACTATATTCAGCTGTCGATGTTTATGAGTTGCACCAATCCACAAGTGTTGACTGAAGGCCCTCCGAAACTTAGAGCTTTTCCTGCATGTCACTCTCTCTTCCCTCTGCCCAGTTTCCTCTTTTACTGAAAACTCCAGCAAAGGGTGACTGGGATTCTACTATGGCTTAAGTTGAGTTTTTGGACGCTTATAGCTCACCATAGCTGGTCTATTTTTGGTCATTGCTGGTTAAGGTAGTGAACTGGTGGCCAACCAAGTGGACCTCATGACTATAGGATGCTGACCTGGTGAACAGTTAGTCAATCAGCAACAAGATAGAAAAGACAGTTAAATCAGCTTTTCTAATTTGTAACAAGATCTTCATGGACCATGCTGAGAACTGATATTGCTGACATTCAACAGATTGATGATTCTTGATGATTATGATCTACCAGGACCCTATCTCACAACATTAGCCCAAGTGTATGACAGCAGATAGAAACTTGCCACATGTTGAGACCCCAATCATGTTCATGGCCTATGCTGTTAATGTTAGAACTTTGGAGCAAGATGATCATGACCTACTGGTATGGCCTCTTACTGTTATACAACCCCATTTCCAAAAAAGTTGGGATGCCGTGTAAAAAGTAAATAAAACAGAATGCAATGATTTAAACATTATGTAAGAAATGTATTTAATTGAAAAGAGTACATAGACAATATATCAGATGTTGAAAGTGAAAAAATGTTATTGTTTTTTGAAAAAAAATCTGCTCATTTTGAATTCAATGCTTTTAACATGTTTCAAAAAACTTGGGATGGGGGCATATTTACCACTTTGTTGCGGTGCATCACCTCCTCTTTTAACAACACTCTTCAAGTGTTTGGGAACTGACTAAGGACACCAACTGCTGTAGTTATGAAAGCAAAATGTTTTCCCAGTCTTGCTTGATGTAGTATTTCAGCTGCTTAACACATTGTGGCTTCCTTTGTCATATTTTATGTTTCATTATGGGCCAGATATTTTCAGTAGGTGACAGGTCTGGATTGCATTCAGGCCGGTTTAGCACCCTGACTCTTTTACTATGGAGTCATGTTGTTGTAATACATGCAGAGTATGGTATTTGACATTGTTTTGCTGAAATAAGCTAGGCTGTCCCTGAAAAGCACATCTGAATGGCTATATATTTTGCTCTAAAACCTTGTAAATATGCAACATTGATAGTTTCTTCTCAGATATGCAAGTTACCCGCGCCATGTGCACTAATGCTCCCCCATACTGTCACGGATGCTGGCTTTTGAACTGTGTGCTGATAACAGCCTGGAGGACAAGGTGTTTATTATTTCCAAAAAAAAATTCACATTTTGAATGATCTGACCTCAGGACAGTTCTCTACTTCACCTCAGTCAATCTTAAATGACCTCAGGCCCAGAAAAAGTGACAACATTTCCAGATCTTGTTTATACATTGAGCTCAAAAATTACTGGCACCCCTGACCAGCAATGCACTTACAATACAAAAAAATATTAACAATATAATTTTGGTGAAACGAGATATACCTATGTGTGTGAAATACTTCATTCATGTTTTGATGGAAGCAACCAAAATCATAACAATCATTTAATCCAAAATAAATTTCAACAAAATCAGGTTTTTATAATTATTGGCACCCTTTATTTAGTACTTTATTTAGTGCAACCACCTCTGACAAGGATAACGCCATGGAGTTTTTTCCCGTCATTTTTGACACAGTTAAGGCACACATTTTGGACCATTCCTCTAAGCAGATCCTTTCGAGATCCTTCACATTCTTGGGTTTGCATTTATCAACTGCCCTCGCAACTCAGCCCGCAGGTTTTCAATCGGATTGAGGTCTGGCGACTGAGATGGCCATTGCAGAACGTTGATTTTGTTGTCACAGAACCATTTCTGTGTGGATCTTGAGGTATGCTTTGGGTCATTGACTTGTTGGAAAATCCACCTACGACCAAGTCCCAGCCTTCTGGCGGAGGCAACCAGATTGTCATTCAAAATATCCTAATGCTTGGTGGAATTCATGATGCCACTAATCTTAACCAGTGCCCCTGGACCTCTTGAACTAAAACAGCCCCAAAATATGAATGACCCAGCATCTTACTTCACTATGAGTATGGGGGGGCTTCTCTTTGTATGTATCTCTGTTTCAACGGCAAACATGCTAATGCTGCACCTGACCGAAACACGCAATTTTGGTCTCATCTGACCAAAGCATCTTGTTCCAGTCATAAAATAAATGAGGTATGGCTAACTCCAAGCACTTACTTCTGTGTCTTCTGATCAGAAAAGGCTTTCCTCTAGCAACCCTCCCAAAGAACCTGTGGTTGTGGAGGTGGTGCTTGATGGTGTTTTTTGAAACCTGGTGACCGCAAGATGCCACTAAGGCCTGTAATTCCTTCACTGATTTTTGGAGAATTTGTTGCTTCTCTCACCATCCTCCTCAGTGTCCTTGAGGGCAAAATGCTCTTATGTCCTCTACCCTTGAGGTTTTCAACAGTTCCATGTCATTGGAATTTTTAAATACTTGTCTTGATGGAGCTCAGTGGCATATTCCATCGTTTGTGAATTTTCTTGTAGCCATTACCAGATTTATGAAGGTCCGTGACCATCTGCCTCTTTTGAACTGACAGTTGTTTTGTTTTTCTCATGATGTTGGATGACAAAGGGATATTACATGTGTGGTACCTCATTTTTATACCCGAGTAAAACAGGGAGTGATGTAATGGCTCAATATTGTTCCTTAATGCTTAGGTAAAACTTAAATATGTGAAATTTAATACCTGGTATAATTTTGGTAGATGTTATTTACAATAATCTTTAAGTATGCCATTAATTGTGAAACCTTAATTTTTTTAGGAAAATGATTTTTAATTAAATCAGTAAATGATTTTGGTTGGTCCAATTGGAACATTAGTATTGTACAGTATTTCTCTCATGTTGGTATTTAGAGTTTCTCTGTAAATACATTTTTTTAAATAATTTTTTTACGTATTGTCTGTACATTGCCAGTCAGGGGTGCCAGTAATTTTGGAGCCCACTGTATATGGTTTTATCTTTATGTGATAGAGTTTTAACTTTCATTTGCGAATGAAGTGACAAACTGTATTCACTGACAATTTTTTTCGAGAGTGTTCCTGAGTCCAGTGATTTTCACCACCGAATCTTGTCTGCTTTCAGTTGAGGGCTTGAGGATAATGGTCATTTATTATTGATTTTCAGCCTCGTCCCTTGCGCATTGAGGTGGGTCTCTGTATCTTTTATTGTTATTATGTACCATAGATGATAAATCTTTGCAATTATACACTGAGAAACATTATTCATAAATTGTTAGTCAGTCTTTCAAAGAGTGGTGAAGCCCTCGCCATCTTTACTTCTGAAAAACTCAGCCTCTCTGGGATGCTTGTTTTATATCGAATCATGTTATTGACTTGTTGTCAATTAACAGTTAACATAATTACACTACCGGTCAAAAGTTTTAGAACTACCCCAATTTTTCCAGATTTTTTTTATTGAAAATTATGCAGTTCCAGTCCAATGAATAACTTGAAATGGTACAAAGGTTAGTGATGAACTGCCAGAAGTTTTGAACAAAAGGTAAGGTTACCCAGGTTTTTTATACGCAGTTGAGTAGGTGAAAGGATGGTTCCTCAGTGTGTGACATCAACTGTCAAACATGGAGGAGGAAGGCATGATGGTCTAGGGCTGTTTTGCTGGATCCAGGGTCGGTGACTTATCGAGTGAAAGGCACCCTGAACCAAAACGGCTACCACAGCATTCTGCAGCACCATGCAGTACCCTCTGGTATGCGCCTAGTTGGTCAGGGGTCCATCCTACAGCGAGATAATGACCCAAAACATAAGTCCGAGCTCTGCCAGAACTACCTTAGGAAAAAAGAATAAGATGGTAAGCTTGAAAACATGGAGTGGCCAGCACAGTCTCCAGACTTAAACCCCATCGAGATGGTTTGGGATGAACTGGACAGAGGAGTGAAAGCAAAGCAACCTACAAGTGCCACACATTTATGGGAACTTCTGCGACAGAGTTGGGAAGATCTTTCTGAAGATTATTTGATTTCAATTGTAGAAAGAATGCCACGAGTGTGTTCAGCTGCTATATCTGCCAAAGGTGGCTACTTCGAGTCAAAAGTTTAGAATGCATTTTGGTTTATAAATTGATTCTATGATTTCTTTTTTAACTTAAATTGTTTATTTGTTCTATCATGTCTATGCTTTTATTCCAGAGTACAATAAGACATTAAACTGCATAATTTAAAAAAAAAAAACTGGAAAAATTGGGGTGTTCTAAAACTTTTGACTGCTAGTGTAGCTGTTAGATCTTTCACCAGGTTTTTTACCTCCATGCAACTTATCTAGTCTTTTGTTGTCCCCATCCCAAATTCTTTGAAACATGTTGCTGGCATCAAATTCAAAATGAGCAGATATTTTTCAAAAAACAGTAATGCTCTCAGTTTCAATATCTGATATGTTGTCTTTGCAGTATTTTCTATTAAACATGAAGTTTAAATGATTTGCAAATCATTGGATTCTGTTTTTATTTACATTTTACACAACATCACAATGTTTTTGGTAACAGAGTTGTAACTGATAAATTGGCAAGTGCAGACTTGCGTGTGTCATCCAAAAACACTTAGCAACCCTCCCTTTTCTCATCTGGGTGGGGGGTGTCCAATTCAGGAGTCAAATGTATGACTCCAATTGCAGATATTAGAAAGTAATGCATCCAAACTCCTGAATTTGCTAGTACCCCTGAAGTAGCTCACAACAATAGTATTCTCTATTTACATCCTTTCTTGAGCAGTTACTTCAAGTGCAGTAAGGTATGGAAATGAATCGGTCTGAACAGCTGAAAATATGATATTACCCAGATCAAGTGCTGACAGCTGCACATATGGTTACTGCATTGATTTTTAACCTGACAGCTGCAAATGTGGCATTACACTAATCAGGTTTTGACCTGCATATGATATTGCACTGATCAGGTCCAGTTAGTTGTTTTACGTGTGTGTGCGTATGCGTGTGAGTGTGTGTGCTTGCGCTATTCTGTGCTCGCATGCATGTGTGCATGGTGTCAAAGCAAGAAGGAGACATGGACTGTTTACTGGCTTTTTAATCACTTGATGAAATCAATTTAACCCTTAGAGCGCTGGAATAAATTTAAAGAAATATATTAAATTAATCATCTTGTGCTGTTGAAAACCTATCATGAGGCGACTTGTTTAAAAGAGCTCCCGGGGGGAGCTCTTTTAAACAAGTCGTAACATGATAGGTTTTCAACAGCTTTGATTTTGATATCTTACATCATTGAGCAACAATAGCTCCATTTGGCGCTCTAAGCATTGATATTCATCAGATCGCTTTTGCTGGTTTATGATTTGAACTTTTTTGTCATCGGCTCAAAAACTGCGCTGTTACATGCAGTACACTGGAGTCTTTCAGTCTCTTCCATGCTCCGGCCTATCTACTCTAATCTTCCCAGTTATTGTCATTAGTCCTACGATTATTCCGATTTGAAAAACGTTGTTCATTGTCTTTGTATGCTCTCCTAGAAGGCATTTGGATGAAGCTCACATTATTGTTGGCCCAGCGGTCCGTACGGTAGTCTTCCAACAGCGAGTCACCCCTTCCTTCGCTGTTGTTGTTTCACTGGTATCCAGCTTTTATAGGAAAATTACATGGAGTCGTAGCTTCAGAAACCACTCAGCAGAAATGACTGCTCTTGCACAACGCTTCTCGTCTGACTGAAGTCAGACTTCGCCACAAGTGCCGCTGGATACCGCAAACACTATTTCTTCAGTAAATATCCAACTGTATAAATGGATGGTATGCATAAGAAAGTAAGCCATGTAAGATGCTTTGGATAAGAATGTCTGCTAAACTAAATTCCCAAAAATTTAAATGTAAGCCTGTTTTTTTTTTTTTTCTCAAATTTTGTGATTTGAGCTTTAGTTTGTTCTTACGGCTTTTACAGAAGATTTTACATACATCCTTAATAGTATTTCTGCTGAGTTAGTCTGAGTTAGATTTTGGAAATCAATCTGTTTAGGTGTAAAAAATCACAAATATGCAATATCTTCTGAACTATAGATTATAATGGTGATACTACAATCACTACTGGACACTGAAATCAGTGGAATTCCTGAACAGTGACTCGCAACTTCATTCCAAGAAACCTACTCTTCCAAGGGCTGTGGAAATGTTCTGATGTACAGAGGCACAGCTAATGATGCTATGAAGTGAGTGTGAGTGCCTTTAGGTGACTGTAGCATATGAGTAGCATAACTCTTCATGCTTATGCTTTAGACCTCTGCATATGACTGACTAAATTTAAGCAGAAAATGGTGTCCATACAGAGTCTGTAGACATGATAGCCAATAGCGTCACTCCGCATCATTGTGTCTGAGGATCAGTAGCAGCATTACATGATGAATTCCCGTCTGGCTTTATGCAGTTGGAGACAGTTGTGCAGTGTTCCCTCTCTCGTCTCCGATGGTCATAATATCTGTCGGTCTTTGCCTGTCGGGTGAGGTGCGGTGCGGGGTTCTTGGGGGCCAGGTGTGAACCTTATCAAAAGCCCCAATGAGGTGCGGCCCAGAGATGAGGTCTTTAATTGAGCAGTAAACGCACTTCCTCTCAATACACAGCCATGTGATAGGCGCGTGTCCCTTTGATAAGGAGAAGGTACTTCCTCTTCGCAAAGCCATGCTAAACGGTCTCCCACCAACGCTCTTGTTCCCGCGCTCTGTGAGGGGCCAGCGACTCCACTCCATTACTCTCTCTCTCCGGTAGCTCAGAAACCTGGCCTGGTGGAGCGGGCTGGTGTTAATAGATCTAACAGGATCTCTGGGGAGGGGCAGCAAGCATACCAAACAGCTTGGGGCACAGTGTGATGTTATCCCCGGGGGGCCTACGGGGGCCGCATTTGTGGTGCTCTGACCGCAGCTCGGTGTGAATAACCCGCATTCTCACCTCAGACCGCTTCTGGGGTGCAAAGACCCTGCTGTGGCCCACAGAATTTCTTAAACAGCTTGGCGGGAGCGAGGAGGCAAGGCGCTCTCTGCAGACGGTGCGTCTTTGCTTCTGTCTGTTTTGAAAGAAGGCCACCTTCCGGAGCCAGCGGAGATTTGTACATTCCATTACTTCCTGTAAAGGCAAAATATGACGGAATGTAGGCCATTTATGTAACAGCAGACTGTGGTCCGTCCCCACTCATAGCCTTATAGTGCTGCGTCCGAAATATTTATCATCGAACTAATTTAATCTCAGATTTATATTACATACTCTGTAAGCTTTAGCTCCTGTGGTGCTTTTCTAGCCACTTTGGCTAATGGTTCTGTTGGCTAAATGTTTCAATTGTAAACACAGCTTCAGCGGTAATTAGCATTCAGCTAACTTAATTGCATTCATTTGGAATGAAAGGGAGCAGCTGTAGTTTATCTTACTCCAGCGCAAAATGTTTTAGCACATTAGAGCAGCGTTGCTACGACCGTTCACGAGAACCAAATGCATCTCTGATCACTTGATTGAGGCGTTTTCAGAAAGAAAGCACACTCCTGTCACTCCTATTCTGTGGTCGATAACATTCTCACCCATCCATCCTCTGTGAGGGCTATGTAAATCTGCTAATCTCCCATGCATGAAGCTGATAAAACTGTGCTTGCTGATGGACATAAATGAGACCACAGTGTGAGTTAAAGCCGCGGGTGTTCCTGGCTTATCTCAATGCTCTGTGCTGGTATTGAGCATTTCCACTAAATATTACCCGCAACTCTCATTCACCAAAAGCACTTGAGGCAATGTCTGTAGTTGTGTCTCTCTCAGAGTGACAAATAAATCACATATTGCCATTGGAAATCACTTCAGAAGCAGGAGTTTTATATTTTGTGTCCTGCAGTTCACAGATTGGATTATTTCTATTGTATTTCTATTTAATTTTTGCTCCCTCCTCCTGGCCAAGACACAGCCGAGTAATTCAATAATGTGTTCATTTCTTTCACTTCTTGTATTAATCCAGGGCCAATTTTAAATGATAACAATTGTTTGGGTAAAGTGAACGTCACTGCACTTTTGGAAGTGTGATTAAATTACGCCCTTTTCCCACAAGCTGCTGTCTGTCTGCCGCTGTTGACACCTTGGCGCTTGTGAATTGTGGGAAATCCCGTCCCTCGCGCCGGCAATCGAAGCCTTTGTGGAGGGTAATTTAATTTTACACCACAGCAATCAGATGGAAAGCAGGGCAGGAGAAGGAGGAGGGGAAACAGCTTTTCAGAGCTCATATCTTTTGCATGTGTTTAAATCGCACTGAATGAAGGGAACTCTTATGGCATCCTTTCCTTTTCCCTCCATTTAGACTACTGGTCTCAGCTTAATTACGCCCCCCTATGGCAATTGAAGGTAAGTTCCAGCTTGCTAGAGGGGTGGACTTGTCCTGGTGAAATCCTGAAATAGGTTATGGTGCCAGCTGTGAAATTACAGGTAGTGTAAATTTGTAAAATGCTTTTATCATTATGATGTGAATACACTTTAGTTAAGACTAAACTCTGCCACATCATCAGTGTGTCTGAAATAACAAACTGAAGTTTAAGAACATAGGCTAAATAGGAACATTATTTATCTTTTCAGTGCTTTTCACTGTAAATAAATGAGGCAATGTGACAGCCTCCACAGACTGGTAGGAGAGGATTCAACCAACCAGAAGTTTTTTGTGACCAGGATTGTGACTGCAGTATTGTATACCTGCGGGATTGCAATATGTTGGGTGTCATAATCTCCAAAGCCAGATGTAACAGTTTATGGGAACCTCCCAATCCATTTGCAAATGTGAACACTGAAAAAAAAGGAAAAAATAAGCAAATATCTTATATGTAAATAAGGTTTTGATTAGACTGAGAAATTCCAATCGAGAGAGAGATTTCTTTGTTTTAACGGTTTGCCTTGGGTTAGATAATAAAATCACTTGTTATGCAAAAAGAAAAAGAATTTTCTAAAATGAAAAGAAAATGTAAGGTTGGACGGAAGCACTCGCTAAAACGGCTTTTTAAAAGTGTAAAGCTTATAACCTCATGGCCTAATCCACATGAACAGGCATCAGAAGCAGAGGTAGTGAAGCTGTGATGTTGGGGGTAAGACTTTGTCCAGTAGCTTAGAAAGGTTGTTGGATTGCGTCAATATTAACACCCCAAACCCCCTCCTTCTCTTCCCAGGGGTAATAGCACACTGCCAACAGTCGGCACGGGGGTGAGAGTTACTATTAGAGCAGACGAGCCACGCTACTGCCTCTTACCACCGCAGTGTTACCCCTGTCTCTGCTCTCATGCCCCTGTCCCACCCTCCCCCGCTCACACCACACTGCTTTAATGAGTCCACAGATCATAACAGGGAAGATAAATAGGAAGCTGTTTGGCTATACATATGCATGTTGAGGATCCCACATATCAAAGGGGTAGAAGTTGTGCTTGGAATTAGCAATTCACTGCTAAAGCATCATTGTGACTCATAAGAGGGTGAAATGGAAACAGCAGATAACCCACATTTCTGTGATTAAAAAAAAAAACACTTAAGTTTTTTCACTGTGGTGCCCTAGCTGTTAGTTTAATAGTTTGATCATTTATACACTCTCAGAAATAACGGTACAATAGGAATCCACTTCTGCCCCTCACAGTACAGTCGACACTAATGTACCCCGAAAGTATATATAGTATATATTGGACTTCAATATATGCTAATTTATACTAATAATATCAATCAAACTAATTTATTTTCAGACAAAGATGATTGGAGTAAACACAAAATGCAATGTTGATTTCACTTATTGAAGGAAAAAAGCTACCCAACCCTACCTGACCCTATGTAAAAACGTAATTACCCCCTTAGTTACTAGATCAGCCAATTAAACAAATTTTAATTGATAATTGGGTTGAATTTTACTAGCCACACCGAGGCATGATTTCTGCCAGCCTGGTTGACCATCACTTAAATAAAACATGTCTAGCATTGTGAAGTAGGCAAACAGCAGCACATGATGCCATGTTCAAAAGAAATTCAAGAATGGAAGAGAAATAAAATCATCAGCATTTATCAGTCTGAAAGGATTCCAGAGCCATTCTAGGGTTAGGACTCCGGCAAACCATGGTTAGAGTCATTATTTACAAATGGAGAAAATTTGGAACAGTGGTGAACCTTCCCAGGAGCGGCCAGCAAACTAAAATTCCTCAAAGAGCCAGTTAAGGTCAATGTTCACGATTCCATAATAAGAAAGAAATTGGGGGGAAAAAATGTCCATTTGGTAACCTGGGTAACATTTGAGAGCTCCATGGCGAACGCCACTGCCGACCAAAAAGAACATAAAGGTTCATCTCACATTTGCCAAAAGACAGATTAATGACCCACCCAAGACTTTTGGAATAATATTTTGTGGACTGACGAGTCAAAAGTGAAACTTTTTAGAAGACATGAGTCCCTTCATATCTGGCAAAAAGTTAGCACAGCATTCCGCAGTAACATCATCACACCAATAATAATTCACAATGGTGATACTGCGATGGGGGGCTGCTTCGCTGCATGAGGATCTGGGCAACTTGCCATATTTTATGGAACCAAGATTTCTGCTCTCTACCAGAAAATCCAGAAGAACATTGTTCAGCCATCGGTTTGTCACCAAAAGCTCGAGCACAGTTGGGTTATGCTGCAGGACATCGATCCAATCATACAACCATTTCCAATTCTGAATGGCTTTGAAGAAACAAAATGACAGTTTTTGAGTGGCCTTGCTTGAGTCCTGACTTGAATTGAATTGAAATGCTCTGGCATGACCTTAAACAGCCAGTTCATGCTTGAAAACCCTCAAATATCACTGAATTAAAACCGTTCTGCACTGTAAAACCCTGATACTGTGGTGAACTCAAATGTTTTGTGGAAACCGATTACCTCAAAAAATTGTGTAGCCCAACTTAATTGCATTGTGTGGAAGGAACTTAAAGAAAATAAGGTAAAGTTATTTTTCACATTTTTAAGTGCTGTGAACACAAGATCATTCAGTTGGCGTACACAATTTTTTGTGGTAATCGGTTTCCACAAAACATTTGAAGACCGCAATGGAAAAATGATCAGAGTCACATTTTCACGTTGTGGAGAAATGATTAATTAAAAATTCAAAACAATCTCAGAAACAAAGCACTGAAAAAATATGCAAAAAATATTAAATATTATAATATATATTAATATAAATATTATGATAATATATAATATACTAGAGGCACTCGTAGAGTGCAAACCTCCGCTAAGGCAGCACAGTCCAAATCTTCATGAGTGGGAGCAAAGTTGAGTTATCGCGTGTCATACGATTTCAAGATGGCTGCCGTGGCGGCCATATTGTTTCACTGATTGAGGTGAAAATCAATAGGGTCCTTCCTTGATGTAATAGCAACGCACCCGCAAAATTTCAGACAAATCCGTGAATTGCTTTTTGAGTTATGTTGTTCACAAACAGACAGACAGCCAGACAAACAAACAAACGGGGGCGAAAACATAACCTCCGCCCCAACTTTGTTGGTGGAGGTAATAAAATATACAAAAATGCCAAATTTGGACTCTGATCATTTTTGCTTTGTGGTCTTCATTTGAGTTCACCACACTTGTCAGGGTTTACAGTGTATAAAGGAGTGAGCCGAAATTCTGCGGTGATGTATAAGGCTTATTACCAGTTATCGCAATTTGATTGCAGTTATTGCTGCCAAGGGAGGTACGACTTGTTATGAGGTTTATGGGGGCGTTTATCTTTTGATATGGGTGATGTACGTGGGTTTTAAAGAACTTCTTACCTTCAATAAATTAAATTATCCTTGAAAAACTGGATTTTGCGTTTACTTACATTGTCTTTGTTTTATGTCAAAAACATTTTTGTATAATCTGAAACATTTCAATGTGACAAATAAGCAAAGAAATTGAAAAAAGGGCAAATACTTTTTCTCAGCACTGTATATCAACTTAATGCTGGTGTATTTGTAAATTTCTCATTTATGCTGTCATGAATGGGTCATGTCAGGACTTTTTCACCACATAAGCCAATTGGAATTAAATTGTTAGTGATGATCAAGAGAGCTAACGATACGTTGGGGTCTGATGTGTGCACTGAATGTTGCCTGCTTAAGGGACAACTTAAATGAAAAGTTAGAGTTTGAGGAGTTTATTTGATTATATTTTTACCACTGCAGCTCACAGGATGGCTGAGTCCACTGACGCTGAAAAAAACGACAGATAGACCCTTGAATTTATCAGTAAAATCTGATTGTAGCGTAGCTCCCAGGCTGCAGTGTGGTTCGTCTCTTTCAGGCCTCCCTTCTCCCAGCACATGGACAGCTGGTCACCACAGACAAAGGCCTGCAAACAAGTGTCCAGTGAAAATGCTTTTAGCTTCAGCTGCTCTTAAATCTTGGCTTTATAACATAATGACAGCACACTGTGCTCTTTGAAACACCCATAATCCAAGTCAAGGTGTTAAGCATCAAAGAAAAGCTAGGTCATACATACAGCCCCGAGGTCTATCCCAGGCTTAGTATTTTTTCCGTTGCTTCCATTTTGTATAATGCAACAAATTAGCCTAGGTTACTCTTAAAATTCATTTTGTGAAAAAATAATATCATAAGCATCATGGCAGGATAAGGGCAGACACTATCAACAAGTCACCACAAAGATCTGTTAGCCACAAAATAAATAGCTAAAGCTGGATCATGACATTTTGGACTATATTTTATACAATCGAGATGGACTTTCAGTCGTGGTAGCGGTGGACAGCTGTGAATTATTGTCAGAAATGGTCCGTGAAGTCATTTGTTGGCCCTTGGCATTAGATGAGAGAGCTCTAGAAATCAGTCATGTCAGAATTCGGGGGCTCAGATTAATGTTTATAGAACAGCAAATGTTAAAGCTTCAGCAAGATATTTCACGGATTAAGACGATCGCTTCAGGCCTGGCTCAAATTGTTCAAATGCTGGCCAACCAGCAAAGGAATTAAAAACGAAAGTTTACTTACTGTTAGTAAATGAGACTTTAGTTCAATTTTGTTATCCAACAGATCAAGGGGGAAAATTTGTACTTAGAATTAGCAGTGAACTCTAGAAGTATTATTGCGTCTCGTAGTTAGGTAATGAAGAGGCCGGTGTCCTGCTCCCTCTGGAAAATGTATTAAAGGTGCCTAAAAAGCTAAAGCTGAAGTGATACTCCCAGCCATTAGATCAATGGCTTAATCACTCACATATGAATTTCTCCTCGAAAATGATACTAATTTGAACCAAAGAACATGTTTTCACTGCTCAGGGTACATTTGAAGAGTTTGTTTCCAAAACAAAATATGCCCATTTTACTCATTTTGAGTAAACCAGCTTTTTCTATGTTGGCGCCTATTGCATTTTTTGAAAAAACACAAACTTTGACCATGAAAAAATATACCTTATAGAATGAATGTCTAAAAATGGATTTGTGCACCATGTGTAAGAAGCACAGGGCTATTGCTCTATGGCAGTGGTCTTCAACGTCATTCCTGGGGACCCACTGTGTTTGCTGGTTTTTGTTCCAACCACAATTGTAATCGCAGGATTTTAACAAGCTGTTAATGTCTTAATTAGTTGTTTTTCATGTTTAGCCCTTGTTACGTACGGTCTTTGGCCAAATGTTACATAGAAACATCCATACATGCTATGGAGAATAAAATACCCTTGAAGATAATGGTTTTACTTCTATACTGCAAGAAATTTCAAGCATTATAACATTTCAAACAGATCAAATTGGACACTGAGGCACCGCAAATTAGGCTGCTGGACTCAACTGTTTCAAGTTGTTTCAAAAAACTTCAGGTGAACTTAATTAGACCAACATAACACAAAACTGGTTTGACTCTTTACCATTTGCATGTTGAATAAATTTGTCACGATGTGCCAATTAGTTTTCACCAATTAGGAGCCAACTAAATCTTTAATTTGATTGGTTACATTGTTTTCTCTCATTTTATGCTGTTATTTCCGATGCATTGCAATGTAGGTATGGCATTTTTTTTTTAATTCTTGATGGCAAACATAACTCTTTCTGTTATCTTGCGAGTTAAGAGGGCAAATAACTGCTCTAAACATTAAATAGACTCAATTAAGACAATTTAACAGCTTGTTAAAATCCTGCGATTGCAACTGTGGTTGGAACAAAAGCCAGCATGCACAGTGGGTCCTCAGGAACAACGTTGAAGACCACTGCTCTATGGTACTATCTCAATTTTTGTCATTTTGGCACATTTTGCTTTTTGGAAACAAACTCTTCATTTAGGTTTTTTCCTATTGAAGAACATCAATGTGCTTTGTCTCCAATGTACCTTTCTTTCTGAGAGAGCCAGTACATTATTACTATAGAAATGCAAACAGAAAACACATATCTGTTCCAATGCACAACACACCCTAGAGTGCTAATTAGGGGACCTTATTGATTAGATGCCTTTTGACAGTATGAAAGCACATGTATTTATGCTACAATGAATCTTGCTAATAAAGCTACACATGTTCATCAGCCCCTGTTCCCACTCAGCAGTGTCAGTGCAACAGTCGGCATGGTAAATCATGTTAAATGGCATCACACAGCCATGTTAGCTGTGAGAATGTGCGAGCAAAAGTTGTGCGCTCCCCCAATCTCCGTCCAACTGGTGCCCTGATACCTCTTCATCACAATATTACCCCCCTCCCATTTTGTGTATGGCCCCACTAAATAGTGATTACCATCCGCCTTCTTTTCTGCTCCAGTGGCCTGCAGGCAGACGGCAGGGTCACCCTGTCCTGGGAAAGTTAAGATGTCCATTTGAAAACAAATGCTGCAGCCTTCTGCCGAGTATGAGAATGTGCCCGGTGGCAGATGGCAGCATCCTATAACCATAGACCGCAAGCTGTAATCCCTAGGGCATAATGCGTCTCTGTGATCCCAGCTGATCACAACACCAGCGCGAGGATGAGAGGGGGGGAGAGAGAGAGGCAGACAGACATGGGGAAAACGGCAAGGCCTGGCTCTCTGTCCTAATCCCCAAAACTGAGTAAATATATTTGTAAGTTGCTGCGTATGCTAACGGGAGAGGAACTGTGCTTCTCCCAAATCTTGATGCTACATCTAGCTTATCAGCTGGTGGCAGTGAAGGGGGGGGTGTTTCGTGAACAATAAGAGCTGGTTTGAGTGGGATGGTGTTGAGGGCAGCTGGTGTTTGCAGCTAACCGCAGACCCGCGCTAAATTAGCTTTTATGACCACACACGCACAGCCTACTCTCCCTTTGCCCTTAAAAACTGGGGCATTCTGTATTCAGTCATCATTGCAGTTGAGTTCATCACTGTCACTCTTACTTTTTGGATACCCTGGAAGTTTATTCATGAGATATGAACGCATGGAGCTCTGGATATCAGGTGCAGGATCCAAACAAAGGAATCGTGACTCAGCAAGTGGGGAGATGATTCCCACCAATGCCTTTCCATACCCCCTCCCACGAGGAATAGGGGTCTGTCGTCCTTTCAAAGTATCACTGACAGCCCGGACCCCCACTTTCAAAGCTCAGGAGAAACACAGCTGTACATTTTAAATCCATACTCTGATAGTAAGACAAGAGTCATGCATGTCTTTGACCACACACAAAAATTTTTTTTTTTATTTTTGAATTAAGAAACATTGGCTTTCCTAACGTATGCAGCAATCTGTTCACAATCCTTATGAAAAGAAATATGACTTCTTTGGGGGAAAAGAGTAATTCACGCTACATCCACAATAGGGAAGGCTTTTAGAGTATTGTCACTCATGGTTTTGAAGAGAAAAAATCTTATGATAGGTCACAAGAGACCATATTTTTGTCATGCTTATGAAGCCTGAATTAGGCACAAATGCCTTCTGACTGTCCAGCAACTTCGAATCAAAATTGGCTCTTATAATACCCTATCACATTCAATAGGTGCCATATTTGTCAGCTTTACTGCTGCAGAAGCAAGTTATAATATGATACATGCTAATTTTTTGAAGAAAAATACTGCTAATCATGCTTGATACCGAATGTCATTTGAGACAATAGATATTGCCCCCAAGTGGTAGATAAGAGCCACCGCAGGGACAGGAATTCTTCAAGTCGTTCAACTGAAGTCCTCAAATGTAAATTCATTACACACAGCTGAGTGCAGGATCATTGGCATCCATAATATAAATTTAAGAGGCATATATTAATCAACGCATGCAATAATCCAAATGTTAAGTTCAAACACATGTGAAAATTATATTATTTAATATCATACAGCGTCACAACCCTTGTGTGAATTCCTTGTGTGTCTCTTCTCAATTCAACAGCTTATGTGTCTGTTAAGTGTATGTGTGCTGTGAATGGTTTACGCCCTCTCCGTCTCGCTCCATCAGCTGAATCTCTTTGCGCGGCTGTGCGCTTCACATTGGCATAACAAGTATTTAAGTCCTCTAGTTCATGTGCAGGTTGCTGGATTGTAAACTTGCTTTCATGCAAACTATCCTGGTCAATGCTTAGTTGCAAAACTCTTTCATCTTCGTCTAATGGAACTAATATTTAAGTGACAGCCTTTTCCCCAAGAAGTCAATCCAGTTGTTTAGCTGATTCAAACATCTGCGTCCAAGATTGGGACAGAGTTCAAGTTAACTCAATTCAAGTCCGTTCCAGTTCCTCTACTCGCGTTATCAAGAGCAAGCTTCCAATCTTAGCCAGGGTTCAAAACTGGGGCTGCATTCTCGCTAATCCATCCAGTTTGCTCTCCTAATCCAGTTTGTTAGGAACAAGCTTCTAACCTTGATTTGGAGCAAGGACTGGGGCCGCATTGCCCTCGAGCAACCTCTCCATCCTCTGAACCAGTTCAGTCCTGGCGGAGCTTGTGCTACTGTTGTGTCTTCCCGACAAGATGTTTGCATATTTTTGAGGTCCCCTTGTTCGTGAATAAAAGAGAGACAAAATCTTCAGAAGCCATCTTTATTCTAGCCTTGAATCGTGCAACAATCCAAACCCAGAGAGCAGTCCCTGGCCAAGAAGTGCTAACTCGGCGTTCTTTACAAAGCAATATTTATGGGAAAAACTCAACCAACTTTGCTCCAATCAAAATACATGGGTTGTAACCATCTTATCTCTAAAGTTTTTTTAACAAACTTTGCTCCAATCACAGTTCTTGGGTTATCTCTCAAGTTTTTTTCTTTCCCTTGGATTCTCTGAGAAATATTGGTGGCGCACAGAAACATTTGTTTCATAAAAAATGAAAGAATATACACTTAAAAGGTGTGGAAAATTACAGTTTAAGAGCGGAAAAACAGTCAGATAAATAGGATACAAGTAGATACATAAATGATTCAATTGATTATGTTTTCAGTAACAACTTATGATTTTACCGAACAAATATTGATCAAAGCTACAGAAATCAAATACATCACCTGATTATGTTTTCGAATCGACTTAACAGAAGCCTGCTTACTAATCGAAGCTACAGAAGCCTGCTGCTTATGTGTGTGAGCTGCTTATGCATGTGTGAATTGAATTGCTTGCTTGTGGGTGACTGTGTGTGAACTGCTTGTATGTGTGTGTGTCTGTGCATGTGCACGTGTGCTGTGTGTGTTTGTGTGTGTGCATGTGTCTGTGTGCACTGCTCGTGTGTACACTGCTTGTATGTGTGTGTTATGTGTGTGTGCCTGTGCCTGTGTGCGTGTGTGTGTGTTTGCACTGCTCATCCCCTCCCTACGCGTATATCTACTTGTATGTGTATGTGTGTGTGTGTGTGTTACTGCTGCTTACATAATATGGTTATTGATTATGATTATTGATTATGGTTATTCAACATGGCAATTGATCTACTGATGAATATGATGAGAAATATTGAAATACGATCCTCAACACTACACCTGGCAGCGTACCGAGATCCTGGCCGGCAATCACAGCTCCTACTTGGCCTATTACAATTGTGCTGAACTGTCTGTCTACCTCAGGGTTCTGTCCCTACTGTTCAATCTCAGGGTTCCACCCCCCAGTCTCTACCATATTGCAGTCAACAAACTACCTGTTGGATTGCCCCTCTGACTCTGCGCTTAATTCCTGGTCTGGGACATAACAGGAGAAGAATATGAGAGACCTCTACATCTTCACAACCAGTTCAGCGGAGGAGGTGTTTGACAATACTTGACAGTTTTGATAGGTTATCGTGCAGCTAAAAAAACCATACATAATTTATCTTGAGCTTACTTTTCATGTAGCTTTGTCAAAGATTATTTGTGCTCAAGCTGCAGCCTCACTATTTCTTCTGCGAGAACCTGAAGGCTGAGACTAGGTTGCTGAATTCATTAGTCACAAGCAGCTTTGTCCATGCTGTTTGTAAACATGGCTCTCATATGCCAAATCTTGGCTAAATGAGGCCATCTGTTTGTGTAAAGTCCTTAATTGCTTTCCCCAGCAATCCCGCTGTCCTCATTAGTTTCAGTTTTGTTTGGTTCATTGATTCTCATTATTTAATTATTGTCTTGATCTGTTCCCCTTCATCCTTGTTTCATACCTGGTGCTTGCGCTTTTCCACTTTGATTTGTAGTCCTGTGTATTTAAGTTCCTGGTCTTTGTTTTCCCTTTGCTGGATTGTTTTCTTGCGTGCTCTGTCTTCGGTGAAATATCTAAAAATGAAGGAGTTACTCCTCACAGTGTGTGGTCCTGGCGAGTGGCTCCTTCAAGTTCCTCCATCACTCCAGTTCAAAGGTATGCACCCGCAACGTGTGCCCTGGCTCATTTGGCTTACCATCCCAGTCACTGACCCCAAACCAGTCTCTTCGACTGTGCCTTGCCTGACTCTTCATGTTCCCAACTGCTCTCGCATGACCACTGACCATCTATGAAAACACTCCAGCTCTGACAGCCTTTTTGAGTTACCATCTGTTTTGTTAATAATAGCCTATCGCAGTGTATAGCAGTGATCTGTGCTTGGTTTTGTTCTTATTCTGAAAGGCACTTTTTGTCAGATGAAGGTCCAAAGTTTGGTGGGAGCAAATAGGATCACTGGGGATCAGGCAAGGTGTTGTTGAAGCGACTAGTCCAAGGTTAGTAACTGGGCTGACCAGCTGAATGAACCAGAGCACGTTGGGCAGGTACACACCTTCAAACTGGGGAGAAGGACAGACTAAAAGAAGCTGCTCACCAGGACTGCAAACACAAGGAAGAGATTCCCAAATAAATGGAAACTAGCCTCTGTTTCTCAGCATAAACACTGATGACACAAGAGAACAGTTCAGCAAGGGGAGATGTAGACCAGAAACTCCAAAAACAAAACAACTAACAATTGACCTATGGCTAATCCCCGCCCTCAAATGCGATGAGCCAATCACAGTGCGTATTCTCTCCCCATATACTCGGACATTCTGAGCCTGAACTTCCATTGAAATGCATTACAGAAACTGCGAATCGTTCGCTTTTATGGGGTTTTTCGAAGTTAAAAAGATGGTCAAACGCTGTGCTTGGGGTAAATTTAACTCCAATACGAGGTATCCCAAGAGGCTGGGCGATGGGGTGTATTTTATACCGTTCCCAAAGCCACATCATGACCGAGAGAAGTGTCTCCTCTGGATAAAGCTGCTTTCACACCGGACGCGATACGAACAGATTACATTCAAAGTCAATGCAAAGACGCAAATACGCGCGTGTGCATTGACTTTGAATGTAATCTGTCGTGCGAAAAATTTGTTTTGCGTCCGGCGTGACAGCAGCTTAAAGCTTTGTGGAAGACCCCACTATCATCTTAACATATTTAACAACAGTCAACAAGGATGTCTACATTTGTTCCAAGCTAAGTCAACATCGTGTTTAAGGCGACATCTTGTCACTTCGCTGGAGATTAATGTAAAGTTATCTTTTACATCGCTAAGTTAGCTAACGTTAGCTAAAGTTAGTAAACTCTATGGCTAACTTCAGTGCTGACGGACATTGGATTAACGTGAGCTCCTGGCTGTGTTGTTCACCATGCCACCTTGTTTACTTAGAAAGAGTTCACTCACGTCAGGTTAGATTTCTTAAATTTGGTAGCTAGCAATATTAATATGTAAATTAAATGTATTACACTGCGGTGCACGAACAATGCTGATCCTCTATCTTGTTGTGTGAGAGGGTGACGGAAACGACATGCAGTTGATCGCGTTTGCACTGAGACCTAAACATTTTAGCTTCTAATTTAAACTTTTCGTTGACCTTCTCCACTCTAAATTCATTAATGTATCCCTCAAATGCATAGTGTAACCGTTTTTGCTGACTTTTTGATGATATTTGAGCCTTCTATTGCCAAAAATCATCGATAGCATCCTGAAAAATATCTCCGACTGTGATACCAGCCATTAGCGCCTGTTCTAAAATGTTGATTGTTTGTCCGAGTCAGTGGAGGGGGCGGGGCTTAGTCATAGGTCAATTGGGAACAGGTGATTGGGGGACTACAAAGGGAGGAGCAAAGCATGTGACAATAATTAAATAATGAGAAATGATTAGAAAAACAAAAGAGAAACTGACAAGGATGGCTGAATTGTGAAGGGAAAACAATTAAAAAAGGACTCTGGGTGTGACAGGTTACACTTTTTTCCCTATTCCTTCGAGTTGTATCCAATGCACAACAATGTGGATGTGGAATTTTTATTCCTTATGGCATTCATGGTCATATCTGACATAATGTGGCTCAAAAGGTCAAGCAATCTATCTGTAAATGTGTACTTAAGAATGGGGTAATTTATGAAAATTAGAAGCCGGGAAACATCCTGGGTTTACAACTGTGGCACCGAGACCAAAACTAAGAACTTTTGTTCCTACCAAAAGTGCAAATCCAGGATTGAGCAAAAGTGGATGCTTGACTGCTGTTGAGTGAATCTAGTTTTTTTTTTTCATTTGAAGAGGTGAAAGTTGGCTATTTGTAGACTGATTCCAAATGTTCCTTTAAATCGTTGGTTCTCTTCATCGGCCACAAATATTGCGTTATGTTCGGCCAGTTGCTGTCACAACCCTCATGTCTGCCTAATTGGCTCTGGCAGTCTGTGTGACTTTGGCGGTTAACTGACTGGTTATCTCGTTATTCCCTGAATGCGATCAGCTGTAACCACTAATAGTCCTGTGTATATAGGTTGCTGGTTTTGTATCAGTTGAGGCTGGATCATCTTACTAGAAGGGGTCACTCTAACTCCCTTCTTTAAATTCTAGTCTTCTCCCTTGGTTATTTCTGAACAAACTATGAGGTTCACTGGGTTCTCTTAGCCTTCTTCCATTTCTCCTGATCCTCTTCATTTTAAACATGCTGTAGTGGCTCATCTTCGATCCTGGTATCGACTCCCTCTCTGCCTAGTTTGAAACAAGTTGCTTGTAAATTTCTAGGAATTTGATGTATTCTACCTTATTCTAGCAAAAGCTGAGAATTAATCAAGCACATGGTCAGGGCTGCGGGTTTGCTTAAAGCGGCCATACTTCATCTGCTGAGATCTAACTAGGAGCAGCTGCACAAAGACTGCTTTGAAGATCAGAAGTATTTCTATTTTTTAAAAAAAATCACGTGAAAATAATGAGAGCTCTGAATGAACAAATTGTATCTGTGTGGAAGATCTTGTCTACAATTCTTGGTATAGATTGCAAGAATTTTCACTCCAACACAGAGGCCTGATTTGGTAATCTATCCAATCTTATGAAATTAATTCCCTTCACACGTCATAAACTTCATGCGCTTGAATGATGCGTGCGCAAACTGGAAAACTGAGGCCAATTGCTCTTTTGTGTTTTGGAGTAAATAATTCTTCCAATAACAGCAATTCACTGCGTCAGCAAAAACTCCCCCCCCCCCCAGCGGCAGCGTGCCAATGATGATGGTTTTTTTTTTTTTTTTTTTTTTTTTCCCCAGGCACAAGCTGCAATACCGAAGCCTACCACTAGATAGTGGTAAAGCCAAATAATCTAGGTAGGGCATGGACACCGCATTTAATCGAATGTTGATGGTTAACAGGAACAGTGGCAGCTAAAAAAGCACTAAAGGGGGAGAGTGATGTGGAAGTTCTCATTGGAACATATGAGTTTAGAACTTTGATTAAAAGACACAAAACAGTTATGTGACAGAAAGAGTGGGAAAATGAGAAGAAGGGGAGGCACTACTTTGGTTTACAAAGTAGTGTAAGGAAAAATGACTGCTATTTAGGAGGAGAAAGAAGGCATACAGTTATTATGACTAGAATAAGACTGGGACATTATGGGCTAGCATGGGACCTGGCAAAGATGGGCAAGCACGAAGACGGACTATGTGTGACGTGCAGAAAACAACAAACTGTGAGGCACCTACTCATGTAATGCAGTCAGTATACTGGTGAACGAGAAAGACTGTATGCTACAGTTTAAAGTTTGGGAGTCGCAATCTCATTAAAGAACCTGCTGAATCCTGTGGAGAACCAGGCAAGGATTGTGAATGCAATTCTGGAGTTTATTGCCGTAACAACACTACAACTATAGGAATAAGATCACCATTCTATGCTGAAATATAATTATAACCAGTGAGAGGCAGCAATGTGCCGCAAGGCATCTTTTTGACAGAAAGCCACAAGAAGAAGAAGAAGAAGAACAGGAACAGTGCTGCGAACAGTAGCGGCTACTTCCGTTTCCTGGTTGCCATACCATACGAGTGCAGTGAGACAGCGAGTTTTTTTGTTTAACTTTTTTTACGGTTGGACATTACCGTTGATCAAAATGATGTCGGCACAAATGTTCGCAGACCACGGCAAGATGAAAGAGTATCACCACGCAGGACCCGTAGAACATAAATTCTCACCTTATGCGTTTAATGGAGGGTAAGTTAAAGAAAGAAGTCGCTAGCTAGCTAATTTAGTGAATAATGAAAACGAAACTCCTTAGTGAATAACGTTACGGCGCTGCAACGAAGTTGTCAAGCTAGCTGACTTCTTTAGAATTTCTGCTGGGTCGGTAGTTATGTCCAGAACGAAAGAAGGGACTTTTGAACACGAGAAGCCCTTTGGAGAGAATTTCGTGGGTTGGTTGCCCCTCCGGCCCCCCGCCTGTCATCATCGATACTCCATCTGTGTTGACGCATTGTCTTGATTTTTCTATTTTAAAAGCCTGAAATCGTTTTGAAATTTGCTAAAGTAATTAGCTAACGCACAAAAGGAAAACGTTTGTTACAGTGTTTTGGTGTTATTCTAGAACTTGCTCTGTTATTTCTTGACAACAAAGAATATTTTGATTGCCCCATGATTGATTATTTGATTGATGCTTTCAATCATTTCCTGTCCGCATAAAGCCCACTGGAAGTTTCTTGAGGCCTGTCTTTTGGCCCTCACTGTCGAGGACTACTGATCTACAGTATGATTGGCTATTCGATTACATGAGCACAGGATTGAAAAGTTTTATTTTTCTTTATAGGACTGTTCTAGCCGTGGCTGGTGAAGACTTCGTTATTGTGGCGTCTGACACTCGTCTGAGCGAAGGATATTCAATCCACAGCCGAGATTCACCTAAATGTTACAAACTGTGAGTAGCATTCTAGTGCGTAGTCTGGTAGGTGACTCGCATGGAGATGTTTAAGTGTTGTTGCAGTAATGTTTTTCATTTGACTACAGATTATGAATACTTTGTTATACAGTTGTTTGCAAAAGTGGGTCGGTGATATAATTTTTTATCATTCAAGACTGTCAAAACATTAAGTTTCTGTTGCACTATCCAGACTGTGCATTCCTACATTCTGCACTTACTGAGAAGTGGAGACATTTTGTGTGATCAATTTAACAGTTGAATAATAAGTTTCTTTCTGGTGTAATGTCTTGCAGGACTGACACCACAGTCATCGGCTGTAGTGGCTTTCATGGAGACTGCCTCACTCTGACGAAAATCATCAATGCCAGACTGAAGGTGTGATTGGCTCTTTTCCCCTAATCACCTCACACCCCTCTGCAGACAGATTCGTCACTTGAATGTAGTCAATTAGTGTGTCTGAATAGTAGTTTTTGCTCAAGGTCTGTAAAGACCAGAGGATTTTTATATTTGCAAAGGAAGTTATGTTCAAGTGAGGATAAATTATTGGTAAGGATCAATGTTCAAGGAAAGTTAACTGTTCAGAGGAATAGTTGTGTGCTCATCTTATCCAAATTAGGCCCGCTGCTGGATTCACATGTACAGTAATTCAAGCAAAAAAAGTAAAGAAATGTGCACACTGGATTAAAGCTCCCAAACCTTTATTGATGACATGCAACGTTTCGACCACTCACAGGGTCTTCATCAGGCAAATGACATGTCATGCTCTAACTGATCTCAGATGGTTGAAGCACAGTACGCTATAGATGTGCTTGAATGGAACACTTCACAATGTGTTGAGCCTCTGTGAATATTGGCCAAGGTGAATGTTTTTTTGCGCAGTCAACCTGGAACAGAATAGCATTCTCTCTCCCGCACTTATCCTTCATATTTTTTGTCCCGTCTTGTTTTGGCATCTCACCTGATACTGATGGTGTTTGCTTCAAACAAACAAACTCAACCATGCCGATTTCTGAAATGCATCCCATTGTAGTTTAAATGATGGTCTCTGTATTTCCAGATGTACAAGCACGCAAACAACAAGACAATGACCTGTGGGGCCATCGCAGCCATGTTGTCCACAGTTCTGTATGGCAGACGCTTCTTCCCCTACTACGTCTACAACATCATTGGAGGCTTGGATGAGGAGGGTACAGACAGTCCTAAAAATTCCCTATTGGCCTTTTTCATTTGAGTGTATTTAAATGGTTTTGGGAACGATTAACACCATAACACTGCTCTCGGCGGTGATTTTGGTTAGTCGCGTTGGCATTTACATGGGTGATGTTGTATTGGCGTATATGTTACTTTAATAGCTTTATTATTCCCAGGTCGGGGTGCTGTTTACAGTTTTGACCCAGTGGGATCTTACCAGAGGGACACTTACAAAGCTGGAGGATCAGCCAGTGCCATGCTGCAGCCTCTCCTGGATAACCAGGTAAAGGGCTTTGCTGCAGCCTCTCCTGGATAACCAGGTAAAGAGCTTTACTGGAGCCTCTCCTGGATAACCAGGTAAAGAGCTTTGCTGCAGCCTCTCCTGGATAACCAGGGGTGCGTTGTATAGACACGTCATTGCAAAGCGCTTCACAGCGATTCGCCAAACAACACCCCGCTTCGCTGCAGCGATTTGCAGCGACTGGCAGACGCGCTTCAGGCCACTGCAGCGAAATTCATCAGGACAACATAATGGTATTCTCAGATAAACCAGTAACAAACATGAGAGTCTTTGTGTCAGGTTCTGTGGTTTCCTGTCAAATGTTAAGATTAAAAACGTAAGTAAGCCAAAAAAGGTAAATCAACTGATTTCCCTTCTTGGGACTTGATGCTCTGCAGCAAAACGTTGTACAGCTGTAAGCGAGCTTTGCTACAGCGATTGATAGTGAAATTTGCCTACGCAACGCACCCCAGGAAAAGTGCTTTGCTGCAGCTTCTCCTCGGTAAACAGGAAAAGAACTTTGCTCTTTTTTAAAGATTCTGCTGAATCAAATTACGCACTATACTCTTCAAAAGTTTAGAATCGGAGATAAATTTTTGTGATAGAAATGTATATTTTCATTCACCGATGTTGCATTAAATTGTTAAAAAATAGCTTTTGCAGTTGTTCATATGTGCGGGCTTTCTGTAGCTCCAAGTTGGTGCGTTAGCACCTGTTTTTAAGGATGAGGTGATGGGGTGGTGCAGGGGATGAAGAAATTTGAATTGGCGTGTGAAACGCCCTCACTCCCTTTAGACAGTATATTGAAGGGACAGTTATAGGTGAGGAATAGCGTGACGTTGACAGGTCAGTCACTTGTACGTCAAAATTCTGGAAGAAATACTTTTGCACTGGATTCTCTTGTCTTTCCTTTTAGTCCTTATTCCTAACTCATTAGCATATTGGAACCACATTGGTTGTAGACCTTAATTCCTGGGCTAGTTATCCCCTGCCACGAAGTGGAAGGGGGATATAGGAATGGGTGCTGTCCGTCAGTCCGTCCGTCCGTCACGCTTCGTTTCCGGACCACAACTCGAAAACCGTTAAAGATTTCTTCATGAAACTTCACATGCATATCAGTCTAGTGGTGAACTGGTGCCTTTTGATGGTTTGGTATTTTTGAAAAAAATTTTTTTTGCGTTTTTGGGGAAAAACGTTGGAATTTGGTTGAAAATTCAGGGTTGCATTTGTTTCCGGAGCAGATCTCAAAAACCATTCAAGATATCTTCACGAAACTTCACATGCATATTAGTCTAGTGGTGAACTGGTGCCTTTTGATATTTTGGTATTTTAGAAAATTTTTCATTTTTGCGTTTTTTGGGAAAAACGGAATTTGTTTGAAAATACAGGGTATCGTTCATTTCCAGAGCAGACAAGATATCTTCAAAACCGTTCAAGATATCTTCATGAAACTTCACATGTACTGCAGTCTAGTAGTGAACTGGTGCCTTTTGATGGTTTCATGTAGGGGATGCAATGCTACATTGAATTTCAGTGCAGTGTTACCCATTGTTGGAATTTGGTTGAAAATTCAGGGTTGCGTTCGTTTCCGGACCACAATTCGAAAACCGTTAAAGATTTCTTCATGAAACTTCACATGCATATCAGTCTAGTGGTGAACTGGTGGCTTTTGATGGTTTGGTATTTTTGAAAAAATTTTTTTTTGCGTTTTTGGGGAAAAACGTTGGAATTTGGTTGAAAATTCAGGGTTGCATTCGTTTCGGAGCAGATCTCAAAAACCATTCAAGATATCTTCACTAAACTTCACATGCATATTAGTCTAGTGGTGAACTGGTGCCTTTTGATATTTTGGTATTTTAGAAAATTTTTTTTTTTTTTTTTTTTACCAATTTTTCATAAGGTAATTTAGGAGACAAGTATCTTGGAGCAATCCCACAAAATACTTAATTTTGCAAAATTCAAAAAACTGACTGATCACAATCTAATCTTTCAAATATTATCATTATGTCATTATCATCATCAATAATCTCTCAAATCAATCTTCATATATTTAGACCTACTTTTAAAAAAACATATCCGTGGCGGGGGATGTGAGTATTTCATGCTTGTTGAAACATAAAGTTGTGAAAGGTTTTGAAATTAGAATGAGCCTCTGTGTTGTTAATGTAGTGGCTGCTGAAAACGGGGCTTTACAGTCATAACGTCTGAGTTAAACCATTATTTCAAAAATTTTCTACATTTGTAATACCACTTTTTTTTTGGTTTCTGATCAGTGGAATTCCACCTTGGCGAATGAAAGTATCAATTTATTAAAAAAAAAAAAAAAAAAAAACTTTGATCATTGTCACTTTAAAGGGATTTCCTGTCACTGCACACAGGGCATGAACTGATTTTGATCTCCTCCTGTCACTTGCAGATTGGGTTTAAGAACATGGAGAATGTGCAGCATGTGCCTCTGAGCTTGGACAAGGCTGTGCAGCTCGTGAAGGACGTGTTCATCTCTGCTGCTGAGAGGGACGTGTACACCGGTGACGCCCTCAAACTCTGCATCATCACCAAGGAGGGCATCAAGGAGGAGACTGTACCACTTCGGAAAGACTGAGCCTCTACCGAACCCATTCCTGCTTCAACACTGATACCTTATTCCAGTACTGATGTATTTCTTCTCTTTTGCTTTGAATTTATTAGATCAATAAAACACTGTTCAAGTTTTTACTGTCCATTATTGACTATGCATTTCTGGTTCTAGAGTTACATTGCAGCCGTGTTGACCTAAGTTGTCCCTGGAAATCTTCTATATGAAAGAATCCAGGACACTGTGGATCAATAGTTGCTATGTTGCCTCATTAGTTTGTTCATAATCGCTCTTGAGCCAACAAGTTTTTTCCTGTCAATTCCAATTTTTGGACCTTGCTTATGAAGAGAGGACAAAACTGATTGATTTTAGAAGAAAAATTATCGTCAATATTAATTATTAAGCTTAATTCTATGATTCTTTTACAACCCCAATTCCGAAATTGTTGGGACAAGTGTAAATTGTGAATAAAATCAAAACGCAATGACTTTCAAATCACACCAGCCAGTATTTTATTCACAATAGACCAGATAACAAATGTTGAAACTGAGAAATTTTACAATTTTATCTACAAAATCAGCTCATTTGAAATTTGATGGCTGCTACAGGTCTCAAAAAAGTTGGGACAGGGGCCAGTTTACCACGGTGTAGCATCCCCTCTTTTTAACACAGAGTGGAGGCGTCTGGGCATTGAGGAGACAAGTTTCTTGAGTTTAGCCAATGGAATTTGATCCCACTTTTGTTTAATACAGGCTTCCAGCTGCTGGAGAGTTTTGGGTCTCCTTTGACAGACTTTTCGTTTAATTATGCGCCAAATGTTCTCAATCGGTGAAAGATCAGGACTGCAGGCAGGCCAGTTCAGCAGACGGACTCTTTTACTACGAAGCCATGCTGTTGTAATAGCTGCAGTACGTGGTTTTGCATTATCTTGCTGAAATACACAAGGCCTTCCCTGGAATAGATGTCATCTGGAGGGGAGCATATGTTGCTCTAAAACCTTTATATACCTTTCAGCATTCATGGTGCTTTTTAAAACATGCAAGTGTCCCACATCATATGCACTAATGCATCCCCATACCATCAGAGATGCTGGCTTTTGAACTGAATGCTGATAACAGGAGGGGTGGTCTTTCTCCTCTTTAGCCCGGAGGACACAACACCCATGATTTCCAACAACAATGTCAAATTTGGACTCGTCTGACCACAGGACACTTTGCCAATTTGTTACAGTCCATTTTAAATGAGCCTTGGCCCACAGAACACGGCGGTGCTTCTGGATCATGCTCAACAATGGCTTCCTTTTCGCATGATAGAGTTTTAGGTGGCATCTGTGGATGGCACGGCAGATGGTGTTTACAGACAGTGGTTTCTTGAAGTATTCCTGGGCCCATTTAGTAATGTCAATGACAGAAACATGCCGGTGAGTGATGCAGTGGCTTCTGAGGGCCCGAAGATCACGGGCATCCAGTAAAGGTCTTGGCCTTTCCCCTTACGCGCAGAGATTTTTCCAGTTTCTCTGAATCTTTTCATGATGTTATGCACTGTCGATGATGAGACCTTCAAAGCCTTTGCAATTTGAGGTTGAGGAACATTGGTTTTAAAGTATTCCACGATTTCTTTATGCAAGCCTTCACAGGTTGGAGAGCCTCTGGCCATCTTCTGAGAGACTCAGCCTCTCTAAGACATCCCTTTTATAGCCAATGATGTTACACACCTGATGCCAGTTATTACTTAATTACTTGCTAAATGTTCTTTCAGCTGATTCTCTTATATATTAATTGCTTTTTCAACCCTTTTCTTCCTGTGTCCCAACTTTTTTGAGACCTGTTGCAGCCAGAAAATTTGAAATAAGCTCATTTTGTGAAAGAAAATGTGAAATGTCTCAGTTTCAACATTTGAAATGTTATCTATGTTCTATTGTAAATAACATTGGCTCATGTGATCTGAAAGTCATTGCATTTTGATTTTATTCACAATTTACACTTTGTCCCAACTATTTTGGAATCGGGGTCATAAATTTTTTTTTCCCATTTTCCCATCTTTGTGATTATTGTTTACTAATATGAGCGCATGAGTTTAAGTTTCAGATGTATGTGGATACACCCGAGATTGCATGCAACCTATTTATGTATTTTCAAACTTACTGCTGGTTTCACTAATTTACAGCTCAAGAAGAGCTCTGTTGAATGAATTGACTTGTTATAGGTGGAATGAAAACCAGCTGAATAGATGTTGGGGAACAGGGTGGCAGAGAACCTCCAACATTGAGGCTATGAACTCAGCTGTGTAACTTAGGCTATACTGCTGTCCTGTTCCTTGTGGGGTTGGGCTAGCATGCAAGTGTAGTGATGATGAGACTGGAGGAGAAAATGCAGCACAGCATAGAATCAATGGTGAGAAATTGGGAGTTTGGTGTCGGAGGGGGTCATGGACTGAGCGCTCTGGATTTAAAACCTTGATGAAGAGAACAGTCAAAAAATGACTGTGACTCTGCACAAGTTGGGACAGAACATCATGAGCATGGATGCAAATTGACAAATTGAAGGAATTGTAGTCCCAATATGAAAATTTGTTATGAAAGGATGGGAATTATACAATCGTTGTTCAAGAATATTTACTCTAACTTCAGAGGAACAGGTATGCTTTGAGAAAAAGGCTTGGTGGCTTCTGAAGATTTCAGTTTGTCAACTGTCAGAACCCTGAGTAAGATACACAACCCCTGGTAAAAAATATGGACCCACCACACTGAGAATGCCCATGTGCCATTTTTTGGTTCATAGAAATGAAATGAAAAGTGGATTTGGTGCAAAACTATCTTTGTTCAATAGCTGAATGGACTGACTGCTGAAATACTCTAGCAATTTAAATATTTCAATTATTGGCATATTTTTTCCCAGACCAAGTAGGGGAAAAAGAAAAATGGTCTCAATATTGAGGAAAAAATTAGTACTTCGTGTCCCCTCAGGCTTTTATGATAACCTGAATTCTTTGAGGCATGGACTTCACTAATGAAAAACAATATTATCCAACAAGATGGTTCCAACTTTATCCAATAGCAGTTAACAGATCAGTTTTACAGGATGGAACTTTGTCATGGACCTTTTTTTTTTTTTTCTCAATTTACACGTATTTTCAATTGGATTGAGGTCTGGACTGCTTGCTGACCGTGTCACTGAGTTGATATGCCTTTCCTGAAGAAGAGCTTTTGCTCTCTTAGCTCTTAGAGATAGAGATTGCCATCTCCCCTGGTCCTTTGCCCGACATGCACCCCTATATCATAAATGAATGGGGAAATTTGCTTGTTTTCCTCAGGCAGTCACCTTTACATGTTTCATAGGAACGACATTGAACAAAAGTTCCTGCATCATTGGCCAATGCAGATTTGTGATAGATCACTGAAGATCACCATCATCCAATCATCCACACACGTCATGAGTGCCTCCCTTTAGTCCACTTCGATCTTGCTTTCTTCTGTTTAAGTGTTACTGCTGGTTTCATCCCGCTTTTCTGATGTAAATCCCATTTCACTCAGCCAAATTCTAACAGTTCTGTCAGAAACAATGACTCCTGTAACTTAGTATCTTTGGAGGTACGTGAGGCATATGATCCATTGAACTTGTAGGGGAGACTGGGGTCCGATGAGCCATGGGGACCAATGAGCCATATCACTATTTTGCCTATTTTAAACACCTTTGGCATCGATTGATCGCAAAATAGTGATATGGCTCATTTATCCCCATCCTCATCAGTCAATGGTCAAATATTTTGCCTATTTTAAGCAGCTCTGTCATCGATTGATCGCAAAATAGTGATATGGCTCATTGGTCCCCATGGCTCATCGGACCCCAGTCTCCCCAATTGCGTATTGCCAACTGAAAGTAGTGGGGTTGCTCTTCTAATTATCTTAATTTAACCTGTTAGTTACGGACCCACTGGAAATGAACAAAACTTTTGCTCCTTTTAACTCAGCTTATGCCGACAGCGCTGGGTATGTATGCAGTTGAAAGTTTGGATTGATGCGGCGTCGGAGAGTTTCGCCATCAATGAACCAGTTGACATTTAAAATGCTGAATGTTTATTGGTTATTTTAGACGTCACGTGTTTCTTCTGAAGGCAAAACCTGCGAGCGCTCCCACGCCGCATTTGCGCACGCTCTCGAATTAACACCACTTCCGTTATTTAGATATCGTTACTCCGGAAGTGCTATGAAGCTAATTTTCTGGAACGAGTTGGAATTCGAAATGAGAGTGCGTCTTTCTGGTTCATAGATTGATTTTTATTTTAGGGATAAGGTAAGACATTAAAAAGATATAATGTTTATTTCACATATTTGTTAAGACACGCGCATTATACTCGTGGATTTGAGGGACACAAACTGAACGCATTCCCGATAGTGCGCTCATTTTGCCAGCTAACGCTGTTACCTGCACAAGTTCAGTCTCTCGCTTGCTAAAGGCGTTTGTTGTGTACTCCTCATAAATCCACATCTATATGTTGGTGCTTGGGAAGACCAACCTTATGCGACTCAAATTTATTCGTTTATTCTATCCACTTATTGCTACATTGTTTACAAAGCTGACACTTATTGTGCGATCATGCCATTAGCAGTAGCTAGTGGCTTTGATTTGTGTTGGTTAATATCAACGTCAGAGTCACTTCTCATGTTTTGTGTCATGTGATTTGTAAAGGTGCAAGATTTAATCTAACATAAATTCGCTATCATTCGCTCTAATTGTTTTTTTTAACTGAATGCTCCGTTTTATTTCAGCATCAATTCGGCGCGTTGTGAACAATCAAGCCAGAAGATAAAGCCTGCACAGCCGGGACATTTCAATCCTCTTGCATCGTAAGTGCAAAATATGGAGCAGAATAACAGTTTGCCCCCCTTCGTCCAGGGACTTGCGTCCCCTCAGGTGAGTCACAAAAGAATCATTCTGACTCTTTAGGTTGATTGCTTTAAAATAATTTGCACTGACTGCGCGTTTGATTTATTTTAGTTTATTGTCAGCTTGACGTCATCATTGGGCAAACCGAAAGACAAGTGAATGCGTTCATACAATACATGCGTGTGATTTCACCGCTATCAGGGGTACTAGCTAATTTGAAGGCATTTGCAACTGAATTCTGCACCAGTGGTGTGGCTTAAGTGGTTTTATTTTTCTTTGCCCTTAAGGCTATTGTGTGATGCCTGTATAGGTGATGGTTGGATATATCCTGAATAGTTCATGTTCAAATGTCATATCAAACGTAGTTGTAAGTTGTAAATTTGCCAGTTTTGCGAGATGGTGAGATTTTTTTGGGTTTTGTATCAATTCCATGGCCTGTTTTTTTTTTTTTTTTTTTTTTTTTTTTTGAAAAATGTGCTTGTCTCTCCCAGGGTGCAATGACACCCGGCATCCCCATCTTCAGCCCTATGATGCCCTACGGCACAGGGCTCACGCCCCAGCCTGTTCAAAACACCAACAGCCTCTCCCTGCTGGAGGAACAGCAGAGGCAGCAGCAACAGCAGGCCGCCTCCCAGCAGGGCGGTGTAGCAGGCGTGTCCGGGCAAACCCCCCAGCTGTACCATTCCCAGACTATG
The DNA here is from genome assembly GCA_029692085.1 of Gymnothorax javanicus. Lineage (NCBI taxonomy): Eukaryota > Metazoa > Chordata > Actinopteri > Anguilliformes > Muraenidae > Gymnothorax > Gymnothorax javanicus. The sequence goes on along the minus strand of CM056208.1, from coordinate 40,199,021 downwards.
ACCACCACAGCCCTACCTGGCAACACACCCCTGTACACAACACCCCTCACTCCAATGACCCCCGTCACGCCAGCAACACCGGCATCGGAGAGCTCTGGCATTGTCCCGCAACTTCAGTGAGTCGCGCACCTCCATTTATTTATTTATTTATTTGTGAGGGACAGTGCACAAAAACATTGAGCTCAACAGAGCAGAGATGCCGGTACCAGTACTTTAATTAATTTTCATCTGTTGTCCACAATGCTCATTCAGTAGCAGCTTCCACGACATACATTCATTGCCACCAACATTCAGAAATTAAGTATATATATATATATATATATATATATATCACACACACATAAACATACCTAAAGTGCAATCATAATAAATCCCATTAAAGATAATAAAACATCAGATTCATCCTTATACCAAAAGCTACAACATCAAATTCATCTTTAAACAAGGACATTACAACATTAAATTCATCCTTATATACAAACAATAAAACATTCAGTCCCTCCTGATACAAGTGCAATTATCAACCATAAGATAGGATTAGTGTACACATATTTGGTTTCTTAGAAACCATGCTTTGAGTTCTCTAGAGAAGGTGGTAATCACAGCTACGCTGATCAGTGGATTGCTGTTGATAATATTGTGTATTTTTTTTGTAAGCTTTGTTAAGAGGCCTTAGGTGCCCATTGTTTGTGGATGCCATCATGTCCATCACTGCTGTATTTGGGAGCCTCTGGCATATTTTCAATGTCCTTGTTTCTCTCAATACTCTGCGTGAGATGATGATATTTTGAGGAAGTGACATTCTACAGAGTGTGTGTATGCCTTGTGGCAATGCATTGTCAGTGCTGTTGTAACTGTTCAATGTTACAAATGGAGTCAAGTCTGTGTTGTGTCTTTGCATACTTTCTCCAGGAATATTGTGTCCACTGTGAATTTGGGCTGCAAGCTGGATCTAAAAACGATAGCATTGCGGGCCAGAAATGCTGAATACAATCCTAAAGTAAGTAAAATATCTTTGCGCTATTCCCGAAGCTCAGTGTGCTCAAATGTGTTGGTAAAATTTTGCCTGTAAAATGGACAAACCTAGACGTGAAACATGGCACTGCATCGAAAACCGGCATTTATGTATAAGTGAAGTAACCACATGGACTCAGGATTACTTTGGCAAATCTTCAAGTACTAGAATTCACTTGCATCCCTAAATTCCAGTAAGAACTTAAGTGTGCAAACAGGAAGCCTTATTTTAGTTTTCCAGGATTACAGTCAACTCCTCTGGGCTTGGATGCATCTGCGATGGACCATCATCATGGAAATGTATCGATGGACAAATCAATATTTCACTTCTTTTTTTGGAAGAATTGGACTCTGTGTGCTCTGGACTACTGCCCTGTTGTCAGTACCATACTCTTATAGGCTGTGGCATTTCAACCATGATTGATATGAAGTGTAATTACACAGCCGGTGATAAATTAGATTTAATTCTCCTGCCTGCAAAAAGTATCCACCAATTTTCAAAGAGAATAATATTTTGTGTACAGTTATTAATTTCAGCTGTTACGCCCCATTTGTCTTGTCTCCCACGATGCATTGGTATTGCGTGTATATCCCTGTGAAATATGCAAATTGTAGTGTACGAGGGGCTTATTGAGGGGTGTTTGTTTATTTTTATGGATTCTTGGTTCCCTAATCAGTAATACTGCTAAAGCTGGTTCAAATCGGTCATAATTTTAATGTTATTGAGAGTTATTTAAAAAACCGTCTGAAGTCACAGTGGCTGACTTTGGACATATAAATTAACTATTATTTATGAAACCAATAAATGTACTTAAAAAATGTTTAGTGAGCACTTCTTTCATTAGTGTTCACCATCTGATAGTTTCAGCTACACCTGAGATGATGGGTGTCAAACCCTTGTGTCTTCAGGTTACTTGACATGGAATATCACCCCTTCTATTTGCATTAAGGCTGCAATTGTATGCACCTAATTGATCTGAAAAGCTTGTAAAGCCATCTCTCCCAAAAATTGCAGTCTGCTGATATGAGGGCTCTGGGTGTAGAAAGTATTGCTCTCTCTCTCTACATGGTGAAACCAAAATGTTTAGAAATATGCGTAATAGAAGCAGTGAGTCTGTACTTGAAGAGCATGTATTGTGCATTGTTTGATGAATCTGAAATTCATGTTATGGAGTTGTATAAATGAAGAACGAATACTTTTCTCAGGCATCATGTGGCATACTTTATATATCAGGTCTGGAAGAGTACTTAACTGAGATTTTTAGTATTTTTATATTTTTCTGGCAAAATTTTTATACTACGTTTTTTTGTGTTTTGACTCCTTGCTTTTTTATTATCCTCCAGCATATAATGCGGGGGGATATAGTCATGGGTCCAGCTGTCCGTCCGTCCGTCCATCTGTGAACATTTCGTTTCCGGAGCATAACTCGAAAACCATTCAATATTTCCTCAGAAAACTTGCTGTGCACATTAGTCATGACCTGAAGTGTTGCCTTTTGCTAATCCAATGTTGATGAATTTTGTATTTTCTCTGGTTTCCATGGAAACATTTTGATGTTGCAGGTGCAGGTGGCATTTTCAATCTTTTAATATGTGGGGCCGGGGGGATACGCCATCTTCTGTTGGCTCTTGTTCTGAGTTGCAGTGTTTTGGCTCTGTATTTTCATGTTTTAGTGCGTCTTAGTGTTTGGCTACGTCGTTCATGTTCTCAGTGTTGCATAGTTTTGACTCCTTTTGTTCTTTGAATTGTAGCGTTTTGCTGCCGTCATCATGAGAATCAGGGAACCGAGGACAACCGCCCTCATCTTCAGCTCTGGGAAAATGGTGTGCACAGGAGCTAAGAGGTCAGCCAAGCATCCTCTACACTACCTTCATGCTTGCGCATCGATTTAAAAAATGTCCATAATGTGCTTTCATGTTCCTTTATCCACAGTGAAGAACAATCCCGCTTGGCAGCCAGAAAATATGCCCGAGTGGTTCAGAAACTGGGTTTCCCTGCCAAATTTCTGGATTTTAAGATCCAAAACATGGTAGGCAGTTGTGATGTGAAGTTTCCCATTCGACTGGAGGGCCTTGTACTCACTCACCAGCAATTCAGCAGGTTTGTTTGGCAGTGCGTTTCACTGGATATAAAATGTACGCTTGAGGTTATTTTGCATGAGAGCTCTGGTAAACGTTCTGCTTCATTACCAGCTTATGGAAGGACCACTAATGTGCTCTTATGATCTGATGTTTTTTCGTGTGTGTTTATTCTGTTCTTGTGAATGCAATGTGGGAAATAATGATGTGAATGTATTTGATGGGGGAAGAAAATGTGATTTTTTTTTTTTTTTTTTAATAAAGTGTTGATAGTAAAAATTGTTTTATTTTTCAGCTATGAACCTGAGTTGTTTCCAGGTTTAATCTACAGAATGATCAAACCCAGAATCGTCCTCTTAATATTTGTCTCTGGGAAAGTCGTGCTGACGGGTAAGTCGGTCTCTGATTAAAAGTTTACATTGAAAATATCATTAAGCTTCTTTCTCTTCTTGCAGTGGTACAAATCCTTGCTATATGACATAGTTTATTAATTTCAAGGCATAACAGGAAAGAATAAGACTTTGAAACTTCTGGTCATATATCCGTGTGCCAAAACATTGAAATCACTCAGATTAAGAAATTAACATCAGTTATTTTGTTACAACGAAGCATTTCAAGGTCTGGAAACAGACCTTTGACAGTAAATGAACAATCTGTTATCTTGTTTGTCGGGTTTGATTTGGGAGAAATGGTACCTGAGTGACCTTGACTTGGGCCAAATCGTTATGACCAGACGAGTGGGTCAGTTCATCCTGAAGCTGCAAGGTGGTGCTCAGCAGTGGCGAATTGGCGAGTACCTACTGACTCGTCCTAGGAAGGACAAACCATGAATTGGTGGTAGGGTGTTGGGCAGCAATGGCTCATCAATGCACGACAGTAACAAAGGCTATCCCATCTGGTCTGCACTGACAGAAGGGCTACTGTGGCACACGTCCCAAAGAATTTTAATGATGCTTAGGCAAGGAATTGGTCATAACACAGTGCATTGCTCCTTGTTGTATATAGTGTATTGTAGCTGAAGACTAGTCAGGTCAGCCATTGCAACCCCAAGACACCGCCAAAAGCACCTATAATGGTCACGTGAGAGTTGGAACTGGACATTGGAGCAGTTAAAGAAGGTCAGTTGGTCCAGTGAGTCCAGTTTTCTCTTACATCCTGTGCATCGGCTGAGCATGTGTTCCGCTTATCTGGGAAAGAAATGGCACAAGGATGTAGTGTGGGAAGAAGGTAAGATGGTGAAGGGAGTGTGATGCTGTGGAATTTGTTCCGTCGGAAAACGCTGGGTCTGGGAATTCAAGTGGACATCAGTTTGACGAAACAGTTTTGGCAGGAATGGGACCTCCTCTATATTAAGGTTGTTGCTGATCGGTGAGTTTACATTGTACTTTTTGAGAAAACGATATTTGATCACTACATAACCATAGAGTTGGAGGTGGATTTCAAGTTCAGGATTTCTAATTCCATTGCCAACTCTTTAAAATGAACAATATTTAACATAAATATTATCAAGGTATCTTAATAGCTTAGTTTTTGAACTTCTTAATGCATTTATCCACAATTTTTTGTTTTGGTGGATTTAGTTTATGGTCCCTGGAATTGGGGAAAAAAGGTTTGTTTTGGTACTTCAAATGCCAGGATTCCAAGACCCTTCTTGGATTTGAAACACTTGCCTTCCCTGCTTGTCATGCTACATATTGTCGGTCCACAAACCTTGCTTGGTTCAGCTCAGTACATATTAATGTGAACATGTGGGAATATCATTCAACGTGTCATCAAAGATTATCTAGGGAATTGAGATTCACTTACGGAAACTCAGTGAATTGGTATTACCTTCTCCTGGTAACATATTTTAGTTTCAAATTAGTAATTTTTTAATAAGAAAAAAAAAATAAAGATTTGCACTTCAGTATTTCATGAAACATAGGGACATTGAATATCCTTACGGTCACAGAGGAATATCACAAGTGAATTCTTGATGTTGAAGACGTTTAACTCCCCCCCCCCCCCCCAAATGCTTTTGTTCAGGTGCCAAGGTCAGGGCAGAAATCTATGAAGCATTTGAAAACATCTACCCCATTTTGAAAGGATTCCGGAAGACAACGTAATCGGTTTGCTGATGGACACTGCTTTTTTTTCCCCTCGTGATGTCACTTTGGCCGGTGTTCTGCATTTACCTGTGAGTTTTGGACTTTGAAACTGTTCAGATGGACCTAATATGGAAGTGCACTTCACTGCTGGCCCTCACTTGCGGGGAAAATATTTTGCCCGTATTTATTTTTTCTTCACCAAACTTCTGGAACGCCTGGCAAACTGTTTTATTGGATGGAAATTTGTCTTCAATTTTTTTTTAATCCGAGGCATTTTGCATGCTTTGGGCATCCTCTCATTCCTTATTTGAACAGAACTTTATTTTCTAATTAATTACCTGTTCATTTGGAAAGAGTTTCACTCGAGTTAACTCACCTGCTAAAATGTGATGCAGGTAAAGTTCATGTTTTACAGGGTGGTTCTTAAGATTTTCTGATGACGGACTATCTTATCATCCTTTTAAGTTTTATTGTACTTAAAAATGAAGCAAAATACTTAAGCACTCAAGGGAAGGGACTCAATTATTTTGGAAAATTTAGTTTTCTAGATGGTAAAATCCAACAGGAGGTAGTAAATTTGAAGCTTATTTTAATTTTTTAATTATTAGTTTAATTTTTAATCCAAGTTCTCAATGGAGGGAGGCACTGGTTTGTTCTGTCATTTGCCAGGTTTTTTTCGTTTTATGTGTGAATTTCCCATCTGTCACCCTCTAAAACTTTTATTTGACGTTTTAATTGTGGTATTTACTTTTTACATTCTTCATGCTACATTTCTGTAATCCACACCTGAATGGAAAGTTGACAAACCTGAGCAAATGTAGAGATGGAATATTTACTTTTTTTTTTCTTTTTGCATTTTAAGCATTCTTGTAAAGTGTAAATGCATATTTGTGTTTGTGTTCATGGTGACCTGTGCTGGAGTAAATGCCCCAGACTTCCAGCCGCAATCATGTTATGTACATTGATTAATTCCTCCAATGCATTTTGTATGACATTTATTGTAAATGCGACGGTATTAAACCATACAAAATTTTTATTTGAGTTATGAGTAAGTTATCTGGACTTAAGTTTGTTGTGTAGTCTTAAGGCTCATCTCTTGAGAAGTCCTGCTTCCAGATGAATTCTTGGCAGTATTTCTGACCCTTGTCACAGCTGTCCTTACAGCAGTAAACAGACAGAGTTCCCCAGTCCATGCTGGCATTTGGGCCATCCACCTTCAAGTGATTCAATAGCTGAGGCATAACCTGGGGAAATTGGGCACATAAAAAAAGCGAAAATAGTTGCATGCTATCAATGCATAAGCACTTTTAACATCAGTCAATTTGAAAAGCTCTAACTGCCACTGGTTTAATGTTTCATCACTTCCTGCTGTTTTGAGTCCTTTTGACCAGTTAAGCATCCTGTACTGTGCCCATCAACTTTCACTACAAAATTACTTTTCCCATCGTGCAGCCACAAGCCCACCATGTCTAATGAGCTACTATAATTACCTAAAACAATGTTTCATGTTAAGAAACTGAGCAGGATTTTTCTGTTGGGAATTCTTGAGATGATTATCGAGAATATACCTGAAACTCGAAGATGCGCTTTGCTCCACAGGAACAATTCGGAATTTCCTCCTCTTTAGGAACGTGCTTAGAAGAGACCCAGAGAGGAGAACCACGCCTAGAGTACCGCAACACCTGCGCAAATGAACTCCCTTAGTTTGTCTATTGATACTGTGGTGAAAATTGAATTCTGTCACTCCTCCATTACCCAGAGCTAGCTTTCAATCTCACCTGATGAGGTGTCAGTTTAATTCTCTGTTTGAACTTCTGAAACACTCTGCTGTCCTCGGTCTCATGCATAGCCATGTCCTCCAGTTCCTTCTCTTCCAAAGCTGTGGAAGGCATGCATGTGTCACCGTGAGGAGCTGAGCTTACCAAAGTCGGTTTCATGTAATGGTAAAATATGAAGATAAATCTGTTCTTTACTGTCTGCTCCAGCGCCAGCACTCTCCAGTGCTTTCTCCATGTCGTCTGCTTCACTCTGCTCCACTTTGGCTTCAACCTCCTCTGGTTCCGTAACCAACTCGAACTCAGGAAAGAGGAATCCATGCTTCAGAGTACCAGCTGAAACGGAGGTGGCTACACAAGAAAGATCAAGTATTCATATCCTCTATGAAAAGATAACATGGTGTATCAAAGGATGGATGTTACGTTATACATGAGTTGCTTGCCAAGCCTTCAGTTGACAATGGCTTCATTTGTTCATGAATCACTCCAGGCCAGTTTCCGAGAAACAGAATAAGTTAAGTCATAGCCTAAATTAAATTTTCGATTAAAATCTCACGTCTAGGATTATACGCAATCCATGTAAACCAAAACTCTGTTCAGACATAAATGTACTCACTACATTCACTTTTGTGCCCAGTTTTCCAGTCGATAATTTGGTGTTCTTTGCTGCAGTAATTCACTGAGTGGCAGCGGGAGCAAGTCTTCGGTCCTGCGCAGCCACACACCCTGCACAGTTTAACACCGGACTGCAGTACAGCTGGATCACTGTCACTTTCCGTCACCTTTTCCTCAGGTGGTGGATCATACGAGTAGAAGTCATTTTTCCTTGGTAACTGGCTCCTGTACACTGCGAGAATAAAACATTTATTTCCTCAGTGCAATTCTTGTAAATGTATTTGATCCTTAAGCCGATCAACGCTTTATATATAATAACTTCAATTCATTTAGAAAATGTCTACTTGGCTGGAGGGCAGGCGTAGTTGTCTATCTTTGGCCATACTTTTGACTTCAGGACCTACCTTTAAAACAGCCACTGTCGTTGAGGGAAAAACATTCCGGCGATTTGCAACAAAACACAAACACAGTCCTGTGAAAAGTTTGGTCTTGCCCGTCAATCGGTGCGTACACCTGCAAGAGGAACACTGCAGGCCGCTTACATTTTTCACATGCAATAGGAAACGGCAAGTCCGCTAGGCTTAACCAGGCAGGTTTCCCCCCGACTTTACTGGGAAACTGTGAACTCTGAAGCTGCCATGGTTCGGCTTCTTCCAAAAAACCCAACATAACCTCAATTCCAGAAATGGATGCGTTTCTATCATTCTCTGCCATTGGATATGTCAAAGAAACGGGCTACAAAGAGACAAATTATTAATTTTGCTCCAGTTATTACCAGCCAACAGAAGGCACATGAACGGAACTGAAGATTCTGAGCTGATACCTCGTGTATCTTAAGTGGATGGACCGCTACAGAGGGCGTAGGGACTGATCAACCATTTCTACAATTTTACGATCGGCGAAGAAGCTCCCGTACCGATTACGTTAAAATCAACTGTCCGTAGTGCAACATTGTTCTACACCAGAGGATTCCGTTCAGTTCTACTGCTAGCTCCGTGAATGTAGATTAATTTTACGAAGCCGCAACACTTTGGAGAGATGTCAAATTCAAAATTATCCTTTGGTCGGGAACAGTAATTGCTGGTCAATAGGTAGAATGCATTGCCCGCGGGCTAGAACGGTAGTTCTCAACCTTGGTCTTAGGGGACTTCTGGGGATAATGGTTTTTGTTCCAACCACAATTAAATTTTGACAAGTTGTTTTTTTTGATTAATTAGTTACCTCTCATGTTTGGTGGGGTCATTTACCCACTTAAGTGACTTTAAGTCAAACTTGTACTTTTTAAATACATTATTCATTGATTTAACCAGAAACAATTTCCCCCATGCAGTACAAAGTAATTTGCAATTTAGCAACGACTACAGAACTCTTCAGGGCGTCCATTGCAATTCTTGACATAATGTGACTGAAAAGGGTAAATAATCCCAATAAACTAGAATTATGCAAATAGACTATGGGATTTGAAGTTAGAACAAAAACCAGCATTTGTACCCAGGACCGAGCTCAGTTATTCTCGGCCAGAGAAAATAATAAGTAAGCCAACGGCTGAATAGGTTCTGGTCCCATTTCACACATCCAAGAATGATAAACTTGTGCACAAAATTCTAAAACTGAATTCACTGGCACCCGAGAAAACAGAGCAAATCCACCAGAGGGTGCAATTGGTCTAACTATATCCTTTTTAACGGTTTACTTTAAAAAGCAACAGGCCCACTATCTGTTCTCATTTATCCTGATATCAACTGTCAAAAACTGTTTAAAACGCATTAAGTCTAGCTTTATCAAAGTAAACTGTTTTAAAGATTTGCGAAATTGCCTTATCACAAAGAAAACTGCATAGTCAAGCGTGTTTATAACTTGACTAAAAATACTCCACTTAGGCTATTACTGTAAGTCGAGTTTTAAAAAATCTCCTAACTACTAGCCTGCCAGCAGTTCGATCATGAGACCATTTGAAAAGATCCCCGACACGTATAGTTTTACAGTGGGATCAACAATGCGTGACCTTGGTGAATGAATCTTTCATTTGCTGCTGGCTGACTATTGGTCAGGGGAAATGAAGCAATCTTTATCTGAGTCGCTTAGGTTTACAATGATGTCATGCCGCTTCAGGGTAATAGGCTACGATGAGGCTGGAGCTGAAGAGAATGAGATTACTTGAATCGAAGTCTGTCTGATTCGGTCGATTCTGTATAGCGATGGCTGAAGTGAATTGAGGAGGCGCAGAAACTTAATTCTTCGACTGGAGTGACTGACGGATTGTGCTTTTAAAATGTATCTTCGGAGTTTACCACACGGGCTCTCTTTGTGCAGGGTTTTTCTACAGCTGAAGTATCGGACCTAGTATCTTGGCATGCTACTGCACCGATGAAACCCCCCCTGATATCTGCGTACTGGATCCGAGCCGGAAAACTGGATTAACTTGTTTATTAATTTGCCGATGCAATGCCTCCACAGGGAGTTGGCGAATATAAATCAGTATCTGCATCGGACGCCCCGCCGGTACCCCCAAGGAGGGTTCGGAGCAGAGATCAGGCTAGGGGTGCGAGGTGTCGGTCGAGCTCTGCTGTTGACCGTAAGGTTAAGTGTGTCTTAGTCGGTGATGGAGCCGTGGGTAAAACCAGCCTTATCGTTAGCTATACGACAAATGGGTATCCAACGGAGTATATACCCACTGCTTTCGACAACTTTGCAGGTAATTATGGTCATTTACGAATTATTGTTCGCTACAAATCCTGAAAGTGCACAGTTTTTAATAACATTTAAACATTTTAACTTTTTATTGATCGAGATTTCTCAGACACAGATTAAAGGATAAATCAACATTTAACTAAATTTTGAATTGCGATTGCCCATAGAAAATTTAAATTAGGCCAGAGTCCGCCTAATCGAGTCTGTCTATTATCTTAAATTTTGGTTGGCTTGGAAGTTCGGTTGGTAAAATAGCAACGTTATTGTTTTGCCTTATTGTACTTTAATTGTGCAGCTATATTATGTTTGAAAAGCTTTTAAAATTTGCCTTTCACTTTGATTTTGTATTTTTATTCGACTGACTGGCCTGGTGTGATGTATTTTGGGGTGTGTGCTGCAATGGGAAATGTATTTGGTAGGTCTCTTACCATCACCTGACCTGGCATAGACCCCACCTTCAAAGTTTCTTATTTTTCCCCAAATAAATTAAGTTAAACATGAAACAAAGATCGGAATGGTTTGTTGCCTGACAACTGCAACGTTTTACATTTGATGTTCCTACATGTTTAATAAATTTATGATGATGATGATGATGATGATGATGATGATGATGATGATGATGATGATTATTATTATTATTATTATTGTATATTGAACATGCATGTATCTACAAGGAGGGAAATGGTGGGAATGAAAGCATCATATTTACACTAGGCTATTTCTGTTTTTGTCCAGTGGTTGTGGCAGTTGATGGGAAGCCTGTGAGACTCCAGCTCTGTGACACAGCTGGGCAGGTTTGTGAAACACAACATCCTATCAATTAAACAATATGGTAATTGCTTTGTTAAGGTTGTAGTAATGTTTGGAAGGGGTACCTAACTGTTGGACAGGGTGAACCAGATGGCCGAAGTCAGTAGTGGTAAATGTATCCTCGTAGATTCAGAACAGGTGTGCGGGAGGTGAGGGGGGATGCGATGAATGAGAAGGACCACAATAGTGCCGGATAAATTTTGATGGGAAACGCTGTAATGGAGATATATAGTTTTTAGACAGCAGATGAAAGCTTGAGCAGTCTTGGAGTCCTGGCACGCAGCTGGGGGAGTCAGAGGAAGCAGAAGATGACTGTGCTCTGGAGGAGGTGAGGAGGTTGGAAGGGGAGAGCACGAAGGCAACAAGCCAAGGCACTGTTCAGCAGCTGTGTCTAGACACAGCAAAATTTGGGCTCGCGGCAGAGAAGGGGGCCTAGTTTTCCCTGGAACAGCAATCATGAGTCACTGCAGATATAGAGGCCAGATACAGTGAGAAGGGTTAGCATGGCAGTAAAACTATCATTGATTCTTTTATCACGTGCAGGATTGCAGTGTTTAGGATTGGCTTTATAAGTCTTAACATTATTTTTATCCAGCTGACATAATGCTTAATATTGTGCAACCCATAAAATCACACCAAGTTAAATGTAACTGAAGCCAGAGCACTACAGAGAAACCTTAATATCTAAATGTATTGGTGGAAGGAGCTGGTTAAAGTCTTAGGAAATTAAGAGATTTTATCTCAACTCAAGAGTGCAAGGTGACAAAAAGTAAGATATAATTGTGGAAGCATAATTCAATGGTTAAAATTCATTGTAGCTTCTTTAAAACACTGATAGAACGCTGATTGAAAGCACTGATAGAACGCTGAGTCCCAGATACTTCTGATTATTACCTCTTTATTTCTGAGGACTGTGGTCTCTTCAGCCATGGTGTAAACGTTGCAATGTCTGGCTGAGCTGTTTTTAATGCATTTTGCATCTTAAGTGTTTCCAGTATGAGAGCTTGAGTGGCTTGGTCTTTTTCTGGCTGTGGCCAATCACAATTAATACTGTGGAACAGACATTTTGGAGTGAATAGAAGACCCTTTCCCTGACCTAAGTTAATCCTCATCTCAGTAGAGAACAGTGACGCTAGCAAAGAGAGAGGGAGGAGATTCTGTGCCGGTGAAGAGTAGCTTAAAGGGAGTGTACAGGTGTTTGCAGAGCAGTGCCTGTGGACTGTTGTAAATGAGCTCTTTGTTGTGATGCTTCTCTCAGGATGAGTTTGATAAGCTCCGCCCACTGTGCTACACCAACGCCGACGTCTTCCTGCTGTGCTTCAGCGTGGTCAGTCCCTCCTCCTTCCAGAACGTGGCGGAAAAGTGGGTCCCAGAGATCCAAAGGCACCGCCCGCGGGTGCCCGTGGTGCTGGTGGGCACGCAGTCGGACCTGAGAGAGGACGTTAAGGTTCTCATAGCGCTCGCCAAATACCGGGAGAGACCCGTGGACCCGCAGGACGCTCAATTTTGCGCTCAGGACATTGGGGCGGTCTCTTACGTGGAGTGCTCCGCGCTGACGCAGAAGAACCTGAAGGAGGTGTTTGACGTGGCCATTATGGCGAGCATCCAACGGGCGGAAAGCCAGCTGCAGCCAAAGAAGAGGACTCCCCAAAAAATGAGGAAGCTCTCTGAGTCCTGGTGGAGGAAATACTGCTGTCTCACTTAACTCGCACATTGCGGCCTTGTTTGGATAGTGAAGTTCCACCCTAGTATTTGGGTTGACCAGCCGGAAGGGCTCATGAGCACAATAACAGGAGGTGGGCTAGTTAGCAAAATCAGCTGAGTTCATGGGTGGATAAAACACGCAGATTTTCTGACTCCCATATTTTCCACCTCTAGTTATGGGGATCTTCTGTGCTATCTCACCTTTTTTTCAAACTGGGAGAGTTAGGATAAGAGGTGCTTAGAAATGGGGCAACAATGTGGAAGTGATACAGTGATGGCGCCCCAACCGATTTTCCTCCACGAAGAGCAAACTTGTCTATATATGTCATTGAACAGCATGGTTGTACTGTGTTGGTTGAACTCTGACAAAGACTTATTTGTTACTGTTGTGTAACAGTTATTTTTTAAATGCAACTCTGGGTGGACTGTGAAACCTACAGAAGGCGTGATGTTAGACATGAGATTGGTAATGAACTAAAACTGAGCAATCTTCAAGAGACTCAAGCTAAAATTAGCACTTATTTTTATACAATGTGCTGCTTGCACAGCATTGAAACTATGGTGATCTAGGGCAATTTGTGTTTTTCTGCCTTGTTGATGTTCCTCAAAGGTGCCAAGTGATCCATTTTAAACACTGTAAACTTGTGGATCAGTGGAACAGGATGTTTTGGGCTGGGCATTATGGGAATTTGGATGGGCTTGTCAGGGTTCACCTCAAGAAAAAAGTGTAACTGGACTTATAATGGCAGCGAGGAGGTTGAATTTGGTTTTATCATGTGGTCTTTTGACTTAACTGGTGTTCGATATTACCATTATCTTTGTGTGTTACTGTCAGGAATCTGCTTACCTCCATTTTTATGCAGAAAAAAGTATTTCCAGAAAAGCAGGGTCAAATCAGACCACATGTCTCACATCCTCCAGCCTCAATGATCAGAAGGTTTGGAAACTGCTCACAAACTCCTTGCAATGTGGTCCTCCCAAACTGGATTCGTAATACCACTAGTGCATACAATACTGTGCTGATGTCTCCGTTTCATGTAAAGAATATATGTTCAATCATTTTTTTGCTGATTTTTTTACATTCAAAAGTAAATACCAATAAACTGCAATAAACAATTACTACTAAATCAAATCAGTATTTTGTGTGACCATTCTTCTCTTTTAAAACTGCATCGCTTTGCTAAGATACTTTGTCCTGTAGTTTAATGTGATTATTGGTTGTTCCTAGCATACTGATAAACTTTCCAATTTTTTTTATAGGCTGGTCAGTCCTGGTAATCCCAGACACACCCTTAATGATTTTGAGTTGAGTGCGCTGTGGAAGCCGTACCATCTTTTCCTTCCTTCTGTAGAATTCAAGACATTCTCTGTTGTGTTTATCTTTGGAATCTCAGATTATACGTTCTGATATCCTAAACCAGAAAGCAACATAAATATCTGAGACCAAATTAATATGTTCAAGGTCCCCTATTATGCCACCTGGTGCACAGCTAATTAGCCATTATGAGCCAGTTCAAAGTCTCCCCTACCTGACATCACAAGGGGGAGTGACCACCCAGAATAATGAAATCTGATTGACTGCTTGGCTGAAGTTGATCAGTTCTTCTTGCCTCTGGTTGGTTACTTCTCCATGTGATGTCAAGAGGGAAAAGATTTTGAAATGGCTTTTAATAACTAATTAGCTGTGCACCTGGTGACATAATAGGGGACCTTTAAAATGGGAAAAATACTAAAACATTCACAAAAAATCTACATTTCTATAATAGTATTAATTTGAAGCCAATATTGCATATTCATGGATCAAGCAATTTTGGCACGTAATGGTGCTTACTCTTTAAGACTGAAATGGGCTTAAAATACACTCATTCACACTGGATTGGTATAGGTGTTGATATTTACAATATGATACATTTACCTCAGTTGAAACTGTTTCGCAGAAGGCATGTAGGCTGCCCGCACACAACCTGGTCAAGAAGCATAAATATTCCTGGGAGACAGCGTAAAAACTCCAACTGACATTAGTAAGCGGCAGACATCTTACAGAACAGCTGAAATGTAAAACAAAACAATAAGCTTTTAAGCTGACTCATAATTACAAGTTTCTCCAGCAAAAGTAGAGGCCCTCCCTACTATAAGATAAGAGATCATAGATCAGACATGAAAATAGTTCTGGAGGTTGGCTGTACAATTGGGGAGACTCCTGGTCATCATGAGCAGAATGATTCACTTTTACTCCATTGGAGGATAAAATGGTGATAAACTACGTCAGTGTTCATCATGCTGTTAATCATCGACACGTAGTTATGCCCAGTCACTAAATAAGTAAAATTTATAAATATTCTCTGAAAGGCTTAAGTCAGCAAAAATCCATGAGCCATTTATCATTTTATCCACTGCAAAACTCATGGACTCAGATTCTCCACAACTCTCTACGCGGATCAGCATGTTCCATTTTATGTGGTGAGTAATTCACTGGAGTGATTGAGCAGACTGGTCTGAATAATGCTGCATTATTGGGTCATAAGCAGTGCCAACTGGCAAATGTAAGGGGTGGTGTTATAGGTCCATTGCCAGGTTCCGTTCAAAAATCTGGGAGCAAACCATCGTTGTGGCCTCCAAACATAGATAATTATGTGCAGCTCTTCTTCAAAGACTTGGGCTGATTTTTTTTTTTTTTTTTTTATTGGGCTGTACATCCTAGTGGGACCTTCCCTTTACTCTCTTCTCATTTTCTTTTTTACTCCCATAGCGTGTAATTTCAGATCTGTTATTTTTCCTCATAAGGGTGACTGAGGCCCTTTGAGTATTTGGCAGCCTATGCTTTTGCCATGCAGTGTGTTTACTCCACTTGGAAGGATTACAAAGACAGTCTCCCCCCATCACTTTAACCCATGTCACAAACACAGACTGTAGAGGGGGGGAGGTTCATGGGTCCAGAGTTCAGTACTGGCCCGGCCTCATCAGCATGCTGCCTGAGCACTTCTCTCAGAATCTGGCTCAAAGAGTTTTGTGAAGAAGCGCTTTGCTCTGACAAGTGTAGAGCCATGAAACTGCCGAAAAGTATGTTCTTATGTCCCCCCCCCCGAAGAAAGGGGGGACATTTTGTTTTTGTCTGGCGCCCTGTGTGCGTGTGCGTCCGCGTGTGCGTCCAGGTCAGCGTTCCCACCATTTCCGGACCATAACTCAGAAACCATTCGATATATTTCCATGAAAATTTGCACACATTTGCATCAAGTCATGCAGGTGTGCGTTTTTGCTATTTTGAGGTTATTAACTTCTCTACTTTCTTCTTAAATATCTGTGAACATCAATGCGGGGCGGCTGCGTTCGGGTGGGGGGGAGACATTTGTTTTTTTTTTTTTTGCCTTAAAAACAGTCTCTAGTTGGAAAGTTTTTGTTTTCAGTTAGTACATGAGCTGCAGTGATTGTTATTGAATTGAATATTGAATTGAATTGAATAACTTTTCCTTGTCAAGAATTAAGGGGAAATGCGATCTGTCGAAAAGCTCTGCTCAGCTAATGTTCTAGGCTGAACAGTGTAGCACAGTGCAGCACAGGACAGTGCTCCCAGTGGCCGAGGGGTGGAAGATCTGGTGGCTGGAACAGGGGCGAGGTTGGGACATGAGTGCCGGCGGAATGACCCGTCCAATGGAGGGACAGGGGAAGCAGCGGCATCCTAATCGGAAATGTTTTATCAGGTCTGAACAAAGGAAGAGAGCATCAGAAAGCATGCAGCTGCTGACTGGCCCGTTCCTCCCTTCCTCTCTCCCTCGCTGTACACCCCTCCTTCTGTCCCCTATAGATCCTTGGCACTCCTCCAGAACCTTCATCTTATTTTGAAATGTCCCGCACCCACACAGATGTGAAAGAGGCAAGGACAACCAGCCAAGCCTCTCTCACATCTGTAAATACTGAACGTTACCAGTCACCTCCTGAGATAAGTGGGAAAAAGGGCAAGACCAAAAAATAAATTTTTTGACTGAATTGTTACCTAGCGGAATTGGCCTCTATTTCCATTTCCTGCTTTTAAATATCATGTTCTTAATTTGGGGGAGGGACTCCAGTGACTACATTGATCCACAGGCCTCATGTAGCTGTGTAGACTCAACTGGAACAGCAAGACTTAAGTATTTTCTCTGAGTCTGAAACGTGTGCTCTTTGTTTTTGTGACCTCACGAATTTTGCTTTTTTGAATTCTCCACTCGTTTGCACTGAATGCAGCACATCACAAACAAGATCATTTGGGAGGTCTTGCTGAGCCAGCAGAATCACTCTAGCATTGGGTTAACTGTGATTATTTCTGCCCTGTGATCTTGCCCTGTGATGATGAAGACACCACTAATTAGGAAAATTAAGCCAATCTCAACAAATATTTTTTGCCTCATATCTTGACTGAAGTCTTATTTCTATTTTTTTTAAATTTTTTTTTTTTTTAAACAACCTGCCTTCAAGGTGAGATAACTTCCCTCATTTCAAGACGCAGCACTGAGGACAGAAAATTTCACTTGTAAAGTAAACAGTCGTTTAAAAAAAAAAAAAACTAGTTTTTCTCAAATTTAGTGGAAGATGTTAGATTATAAAAACAATAATTCCAAGACACTTCTCAGTATGTTTCCATTTACAGTGGACAGCATTGACTCTGGAAACTTGAATTTTGATTTACTGTCAAAAACTCATACTCGGGAGGGAATCTGTTGGAATATTTTTCATTGTTTTTATTGGAGATATCAGATCTTTACCACAAAATGAAAGACTGGTTGAGTAATTTGTTGCCTTATAGACTGCTGTGACAGGGCTCCTAAAATTAGGCCTGATAGTCATAAGTGTGATGTTACTGTAGGCTGGTACAAAGCTCTTCCCCAATCCTGGGTCCGAGATGGCAGCTACCGGCACTGACCTCATTGTCCAGGCAGAGCTAAGAAACATCTGTATGAGCACAAGCTGGAGAAAAACAGATGAGAAAAGATTTCTGCCCTGTGAGGGCTGGTTTTAGGCCTGGATTTACAGTGCAAATAAACCATATGTGAATTTTAATACAGGTTCACCTTAAGAGTCCAGTAAAGTGCACAGATCAGATGACGGCCTACTTCATAGAAGGAACAGAAGTGTCTCAGAGCACATTTAGCATTTGTAGTAAGAGCATAACACTGCACTGAAAGTCTGCACTGTGTCACTGACTGACTTTACTGCCCTTCTACGTAAGGAGAGATCCATGTCAGCTTCATTTCTGAGCAAAGGCAATAAGGGAAATCGTTTAGGGCAGCATTCTTTATGGGGAACTTCAAAATGTATGGGAGCACGAATTTACAAAATGATTTTGAAAATCTGTGGCTTGCATGTATTTCAGTAATTGGAATATCAATGGTAGTAGCAATTGTTAAAGAACACAACAGGCCCAGTTGGTGCTAATTATTCATGTGATGAATCTGATTATAGTCATAAAATACAATGCACCCATAGCAATGTCTAAATTGTTATAATTGAGGACTCACTCCTTCCATTTTACGTCAGAGATTACTTGGAAATATATTAGAAACTCTCAGCTTCCCTCAAATCCTTGTTTCTTGCATTGAATGGAATTAACACTGTGAGCAGGCAAATGTTTCACAGACGTAACCGTGGGCATTTTCCTCTGCTGGGAGTTTCTGCTATAATTGCTGGCGGACAGATAAACAGAACGTTTGCATGGCAGTAAAAGGCCTGCGTTGCCTCAGTGTTACTGTGAAGTATGGCTCAAATAAAGATGATCTAGCACTGTCCTGTGCTCAGAAATTGCTGCCAAATAGACCAGCAGTTTCCAAATGTCTCAAATTGAGCTTTGCTGATGTGCCGAATTATAAATGTGAGTTAGTTGGAATAACATTATCATGCATTTGGAATGCTGGAATGTGCTTGGCAGTTAGGACCAGATTCTAATCAGCAATATGAAGATTCTCGAACAGAACATGCTGCATTGGACTGTGGATTAGGATCAACACCAGCTTCAGTTAAGTGTTGTGGAAGGAATGGTCACATTACAAAGTGGTAAAATTCTTTATTTTCCCAACTTTTTGGAATATGTAGCAAGAATCAAAATTGAAAGACTATTATTTTGAAAATGCACAATCTGATATCGCCGTGTTCTGGAATCAACACAACAGTGCTCGTCCAGGAGTAACATTCTAGTCCACCAATTAATAGCACCATGATGACGTCATGAAACCACAGTCTTTACAGCAGTTTTACAGCATTGAATTGCACACGGCTAGCATGAACCTTTGGCTAGCAGATTGAACCACCAATTTAAGAGTGAAAATGATGTAAAATCATCGAAAATTCACCAGGCAAAAACCATTTTGGGTTTTCTTGATAACATGCATCTTTTTAAGTCTTTTGTGCTTAAAAGCTAATTTCCCCATTGAAGTCCACTCAAAACTATGACCAGTTATTTTATATTTGGCTACACTGCAAGGTAAAAAAAAATTCTTTTCAATGAGCCAATAACTCTCCTGTGACTATTTTGTTTTTGTTTTTTTTTGACCTGCAGAACTGAAGATTTTCATTCAGTTTTTGTTCCTAATAGTTTTCTCTCGTTTAGGAACCGAGTGTGAATGATAGGTGCCAAAGAGCCAAAAGCCTGATAGTCAAACATGAGTGCTTTCATAAATTGCTTTCACATGCCACTGCACAGCTCTCATTGGGCTGTCAGTCTGGTCAGCATGAGCAGTCTGTGGATCTCCATATGCTGCGATGGTTTATCAAAATAAGCAGCAGATGATCACCATGTATTTTTTTTACAGCTTTTATTAGGCAATATGGCCTACTATGGGACTGGAGATTTCCACGTAATGTTCAATGAAAATTTCTCAACTCAGGCAGTCATGCATTAGGTCGTTCTAGATGTTTCCACGGCAGCTTTTCCTCTGATTCCACTCCTTCCTTCTTTCTTCCTGACTCCACATTAGGCAGAAAGGATAGAGGCTATTCTGCTATTCTGTATCCAGCTCAAGATTCAGTCTCCCAGCAGATTCGAGACAGAAGAAAAAAAACAAAAAAAAACAAAGACCCTCTTCAAGCTGTTTGCCTTTCACCGGGCCCTCTGGTCACAAACCCGAGAAGCAAGCCAAGAAACCCCCACAACCGTATATACATTCAGCTCTGATGGTGATTTCCCACACCGCCTCACTTTTCCAGTTGGTGCTGTGAATATGCCTTTGGGTGGCGTGTCCTTTGCAAAAAAGAAGAGAGATATTCTGGCCAAGTAATGTTGGTGTGTTCCTGGGCTAAGTCAGGCTTTGCTGGTTTTTTGTTGGTCATGAAAGTAGTGACACAGGTAGGCCAGGTTAGCCTAACTGCTTGTGTGAAGGTTATGCTGGAAAGCTAGTTTTATTCATGCTAAAGCAGCTAGTTCCAGCTTGTTGGTCACCCACATATCCAACTCTGTGTTGTTGTAACTTGCTTGTAATTAGCCTACCATGTGGACACGTAGGAGGATGTGTTTTGTTAAGGATAGGGATGGGTTAAAGGATATTGGGTGTGTCTGCACGTGTGTGTGTGTGTGTGTGTGTGCGTGTGTTTGGGGGTTGATGGGTGATGTAAGGAGCTAGTAGGAGTTATTCTCTCGGAGGTAATCTGAATCGCATTGGTAAGGGCCTACTCCCCATTTTGCCAAAGCTGTGTGTGGGTGGCTATCCTGGAGGAATGTGCAGGATAACCTCCGGCTGAATGAGGTGTGAGAGCTCTGCTGAGGCTCCACAGGCCTCGATTACGAGATACAGACGTACACACTGACTCACAGTAATTTGTCAAAGTGACCCGTTCACTCCCTACGCCCCTCAAACGTGTACTAGGCAAGACTGTTTTTGAGTGCCTCGCAGTTATAGCAAGTCTTTTTCTCAACAGTAATTTAGAACCTGCCAAGTTACATCTCCAGTGATTCATTCCTAGTAATACACATCAGTGGCTTTCAGGGATGCACTGCTGTGAGAATTATGGCTGCTTAGGCTTTCAGGCAATAAATGCCATGCAGTCCTGGTGACCGTGTAAAAAATATGGATTTATTTATATTGATATTGAAATGGCTAAACAGTCCAGCCCCTCCCAGCGAGCAGACAGCCAATAAAGCTCGGCCTTGTTTATCAGAAGCCGCATCCCATCCGACTGCAGCCCTGAGCTGAGGTACTTGCTCAGAAAGCACACCATTCATCCTGGCGATGGGATTTAATGCTGATCAAACGGATCACAAAATCCCAACCGATTCCTGCTATTCCTTGTCGGCTCCATTCCAGAGAACCAAGACGCCCGGGATTTCGGTTTGCACATGAGCACTCGCAGTGACCTGGAGTCGACATGCTGGGCCACCCTGGCCTCCTGTGACTGAGCTGTGTGAACACTGGAGATCAGAATAAAAAAAGAGCACCCCCCCCTTCACCCACCCAACTGCCTGCTGCCTCTTCGACAGCCCGTCTCTAGTGTTAATGTTGGGGGGAGGGATAGAGAACTTTGTGTACCATGGAGAAGCCGGGAAACTGGGCTGCCTAAAAGAGGCTATTCAGCTGGGCCACTCAAAGGACTATCGGCTTTTCCCTTTTTTTTTTTTTTTTTTTTTGGCAGGGGAAGGGAGAGTAGCGGAACTGTGAATAGGCTGTGAGTTTGCCAACCAGCAATGTTGCACTGCTATAAGTGTGGCAACAGACATGTTCAAACCTGTAAAGTTTAACAAATGAAGCCACCAAGGTGTAAGGTCAGAAATAAAGTGCATGATTGAATTTTAGCCGCCTGTATAGTCTAATGTTGATGTCATAATTATTTCTAGCAGTTGAGCACCATGGGGATTGAGAACATTTTTAGGAACATTTCAAAATATCCCACGCGTCAAAGAGTATTGACAGAAAAAGAGGAAGGGCCATCTGTTTATGGGCCTGAGCAATGTGGGTCAGCTTCTATTCAGTGATTCTCTTTTAATTGCTTTCCTGTTTTATAACTTCCTGCATATCTATAGGTTAAGTTTGAAGAATCTGTGCACATCATGACTGGAGAAAAATTACACCAAATGCTGTTGGGTTTTTCTCTTGCACGCCAGATATCCATCAGCATATCGTAGAATGTTGCCTATTCTGCAGAGATAACTGGCAAAAGAATACTGCATGTCGCACTTTTGTGTTTGGCTGTTCATTACAGCAGGACTCAAGCATGAGTTCAGGCTGCCCAAGAGAAAGCATCTCTGTTAAATACAGAGACTCGGAATGTAAAGCACTCCGTCAGTTAGAGAAACAACTGATGCTTTGTCTTGAGCTGATTTTAATGTTTACACATTCTTGCTAACAATATGGAAGCCATTCCCAGCCCTGACACACAAACTGAAAGTGAAAAACTAAATGTCCATCTGACTTGTCTAATACCATAATGAATGTATAATTCTGGATACATGGCCTTTCCCTGGTTAGTTGACTGCACTTGGTGACAAAAGTCACATTAAGAGATCAGTTATTTAAAATGTTTGCTGGGCTTAAATTGTTTTGATGAGTTGTGTAAAATATCAAATGTTCATATTTAATAGCAGCATTTCTTATCCAATGTGCTGCATCACTGTGGTGTGCGTTCAGGTGACGTCAGGTTTGTGGTGAAAAATCTTTTAAAAATGTTGACTTCACATAAACCTAAATGGACAGATCCTATTCACAGCGAGTGAACAAATTCAATTAAAATGTATATTGTTTAATTCAAACAAAAGAGACCATTCAGGAATTCTGTTGTTTGGTGCATCGATATCAGAAAATGAGATTCTCATAAATTTGAAAAGTTTGCCATGGAATGCAATTGGATGGGAAATGATGGTTCATAGTAAGTCAGTATATCCATGTTTTTTAATTGATTACAGGAACATATCTGGGTTCAGAGATTAAATGTGAACTGGAGCAGTCAGGCTGGTGCCTGTCGAGCACTCTTTATCAGCACAGAGCAGTGTTTTGGCCTTTGTCTGTGTCCTGTGGTGTTTTCTGACCTCTGGGGCTAACTCAGTGCACACAATCCCCAATCTGCACAGAGAAGAGCTGGATTTTCACAACAACATCCTGTTTCTAGGACCGTGGTGACATTTATAGATTCCAAGGACACAGGAGCAGTTCCCTTTTCAATTCCCGCTTTCCATTGTTTTTGCGGCAACTCAGATCAAATTTTGCTTGCTACGCTGTGAAACCGCCGCACAGTAAGCTAAGACAGGGAAGCAGCAAGATTCTGGAATAGCGGACAGAGGAGTGGAATTCAGGTTCAGAAAGTAAAATTCCTGCCCAGTACTTTGTTCCAACCACCTTTATTAGTTAGCACAGTTCTTTCACCAGAAGGCAGAAAGCAGTAAGGACAATTGGCTGAGTTTGCAAGCAGGAATAAGCCCATTGCATGGGTTTCAGTTTCTGACCATTTGTGCTTCAGAAGTACATTCACTTTTAGTTTTGATGTGTGGGTGATAGATTTTGTAAAATCTGGAAATGATCTGCAGATTGGGTTTGTTTCTGCAACCACGGCGGTCTGTAAGAGGTTATGTGTTTTGCTAAAGGGAGCCGCAGCCACGCCTCAGAGTAATTAATGAGGCATGGGCCTCTCTTCCTCCATGACTGCTGGTTTGTGCTGCATACAGATTTATCTTAAATGTGAAGTTCGGCCACAAATGTCATAATCTCCCGTGTTTCCCATTTTACAGGAGCAGTACTGGTGCTTCAGACCCTGGGAATCTGGGCTCTATCGTGCAACATAATCACAGTTTCTAGTGAAGTTCTCCTGCTCTCCCCCCATGTAAGCACATAACCTGGTCTATTCATTTCTGCAAAGAGTGAGGTCACCCTTGGAACCCAGCCAGAGGAACAACATATGGCCAGCACTGAGTTGCAAAGTTCATTCTTAATTTACCTTCCGCAACCAAATGCGACCTCCATAAAATCGGAATTTGAGCAAATAAGCTGTTGATTATATGAGTATCCAGTCGGTAAGATGTCTGTGTTTCTTTCCTATTCTTGGTTCAATAAGTTTTTTGTTTGTTTGTGTATTTGTTTTATTATTTTTTTCCAACTAGTTTTCTCTGAACCTGCCCCGCTAGTTTGATCTAATCAAACACGATACTGCCCTCTACTGGAAGTATCTTTTCATTACAATTTAAGAATGTGCATCATGACTCCTTAACGTGTAATTCGTTCAGGTTTCCCTCTTATTATTCCTAAAAGATAATACATATTTATGTTGTAATATGATATTTGAAACTGACAAACAAGCCCAACTGACCAAAGAATATATAGAAGGAAAAAATGTGGCCAAAAGACATAGCCTACAAAGCGATCAGAGTCTATTTGGCGGGCATTTTTAGATAATGCCGATTCACCTGCGTCTGGTTCTAAAACTGGAAATTGATATTCATTCCATCATGCTCGGTTCAAGATTCAAGTTTCAAGACTTTATTGTCATATCAATATGATTGATTGGAATTTGTCTTGGTGAGCTCGCTTAAACCAGACAGAAAAGACAACACAGTGAGACCACGCATACATACAGTAGCTACATGATAAATTAAATGAAGTAATAGATGGATCATGGAGTATCTCCGTCCAATCCATATCCATATCCATCCAATCCATTCGAATCCATGAAAAATTTAAAAAGTACAAGACAGATTAAAAAAATTATATTCTAGACCTAGCCCTTAATTTGTCTGTTTTATTGATCCAGGTTTCTTAAACAGCAAAATTGTTTTCAATTGCGCTTCATATAATTTTCTTTTGTGGAGTGGTAACTCAAGTGGCCAACCACGTTAGAATGATTACTTACAGACTACTATGGACCCTGCAGCTGCTGTATTCAAACCTGTAGAATTTCAGGCCTCATTTAAATTCTAGCGGAAATTCCGAAGTTTCCAGCAATCCCAAATTTTTAATGCTGAATTACAAATTCAAAATGAGCTAAAAGTTTTCATAAAATGGTAAAATGTCTCACTTTCAACATCTGATATGTTGTCTTTGTTCTATTGTGAATAAAATGTGGCTTTACCAGATTTGCAAATCATTGCATTCTTTTTTTATTTACAATTTATACAGCATTCCAACTTTTTTGGAATTGGGGTTATAGTATTACCTTCTGAACCCTGACTATGATCAATGAATGATGCAAAGCCCAGTCTGCAGTCTTAACTGGTGGTTAAAAAGAGTAATTGGTGGGAAAGGTCCATTGCAATTGAGAAAGAGGTCTTTGATTTTGTCCTCATTAGTCACTAAGCCACTGGACCCAAACCACTGTCCCAGCAAGACGACCTGATAAAAATATTTAGCTTCATTTCCACCCCATGAAAAACAACAGGCATCACATCATCGGAATCAATTTTGTACATTTAAAATAACAGAGAAGATAATACACAGCCCTAACGATCTCCTGTACTAAAGGTCAGCTCAGTGGAAAAATGAAGGAGAGTCAATTACAAAAGAACACCCTGTAGGCACTTGGATTAAAAGTTCATGATAGAAAGAACAAGTTCAAACCTGCAGGTCAATGAGACACTGTGCAAGTGAGTGAGTCTGCAACAAATTAAAGGCAGAGCACCAGTCAATAAATGAAATCCATACTTAAGGTTTAGCCTGTTGAGGAGGTTAGGCTACCATGTTAACCATGGTTAGAACTGCAAGTTCAGGGCCTCTGTGTGCCTTACAATGCTGTGGGTGGTTCAGAGTGCTTGAGAAGAAATACAATCTGCATGGCGATTCATAAGGTGGCACGTGCTCTATCAAAGCTGCTTGAATACGTTTGAAGTGTTCTGTGGCCACAAAACCATGCAACCCATAAAAGAGGGCTTTTATAACATAGTAGGTAGACCTTTACCCATGTGACTATTTGATCTATTAGAATGTAGATCCTATTATGTTTATTGTTGTGTATTAAACGCAGCTCCATTCAAAGGGCCCCCCTCCCCCTCCCCCCGCCTGGCTTCCTGTTGAAATTATTACATAAAAGTGGTCATATACACCATTAGTATGCATCAAAGCACTTTAATGGAATACACAAAGTATTATAGCGAGATCTAATTGTGCCCAAATGATGGGGCAGTGTCATTATTACTTATGCATTCAGAGCTGTCCTTTTTGCATTTTGCAGCTTCACTTGTTTTGCTTTTAGCTTGTATGAAGCGTTTGTGTTCTGTATTTTTCAATTATTACGGTTTGCTCCCCCTACGTGAAATATGCTGCCCCGCTGCCATTCGTCTTTTCCGTGTGTGCGATTGGTCACACGCTGCGAATACTGCCCTTGCATGTGAACATGTTCACATCTAGATTGCGAAAATTAACTTTTGAAGTCATTACTCAGCCAAGCTTTGCAGTTCATTGACCACATGACATATCAAATATTGAGTTTACTGGACCTCGGCCACCAAAACTTTACTCCAGGCTCGAGCCACTGACCTCCACACTGGTATCAGACTGGTGCAAAGTGCCCTGGTGTGTGTGGAGGAATTGAGATGTGATAGTCAGTTTGATACACTTACAGTACCAGTCAAAAGTTTGGACATACTCACATGTCTGTTTACAATGAAGTCACAATGACGTCATTATAGATGTCATATCTGAAAAAAATACAAAAATCCATGTTTTTTTCATATTTTTCCCTCAATTTTAGCAACCCCCCCCCTTTGACTTTGACGGCCTACCCTACCCCTGGGGGATGAGGTACCCTCATCGTTTTTTCATGACAATGAGCGCAAAGGATGAATAAACAATTACCTAGAAGCATTAGATCATATCTGTTAACGTTTTTGTGTGACAGGAAAAAATCTGTTGGGGGGGTGGTAACCACCCGAGGGTTAAATTATTCTCAAAGCAGAGTGCTGTCACATTAACAAAATCTGTCCAAGCTTTTCCAAGCTTTTGACTGGTACTGCAGGGAAAAATTCTCAAAAGAGAAAGACAGACTACAGAACATCCTGCAGCTCCTCCACAAAAAACAATATAGAGAAATTAATCACCTTACAGACTATGTGGGTGGATACAGAAGTTGGTCAAAGAGAAGTGTGACACAAGACAGTGTCAATTACGGTATTTTCTTATCCTGGATGCTATAGTGGGAGATTTGTCTTGAGAGTTTATGAAAGAAATAGCTAACTAATAGAGAGCCTGTGCACCCTACATCCAGGGAGTGAATATTCATATCTGTGAAACTACTGTACATTTCATCGATATTATGGAATCACCATTGCCATCACGTCTGCCGCAGATCCTTTGTGTTAATGCGATGACTCAAAAACAATTTTATCGATCTTTTTCAAACTTATATGCCTCTAGATCTTTTCAATACAGAACCAGATTCATTTTGGGCTTTGTATTACCATTCATAAAAATCAATTGACTAATAAATATCCTGGAACACCTGAATTCCATCATATTGCCTGATATGTAAACTATATCACCTTGAAATTTTGTCATTTAATTCTTTCACTCATGATAGATTATTGCTGAATACTACAGAAAAAAAAATCAATGGATTAAGAAATTAGTTGTTTGCCAAATTTTTTACTGATCACATGAAAAATAGATGTGTATTTTTCATTATTAATGAGTAAATAGAGGCAGTCTGAGCACATATAAGATAAAATTGGGTGCAGTTTGTCATAATTTAATCAGTTACAAAAATAGGTTTAGTAGTTAAATGTATTGCTGACCTCATGAAAAATAGCTAAGTCCTGTTTCATTATTAATGAGTTCATATAGGCAGTCTGAGCACATCTAAGATAAAATGGGTTTTGTTTATAAAAATTCAACGAGGCACTGCAATGTTAGGGCAAAATGCTCATTTTCTAGTGGTATTACTCTTGTCATCCATGTTGTCTGGTGCAAAACTGTAGTTAGCGAAGCTTTCTTTTTGAGGACCTTTCCCTTGGGGGCTTTTGACTATATGCCCTTTGCTGTTGGGGGTGACAGTGTAGGCCTTGTTCATGGATGGAAACAAAGCGTGACCACAGTTGGACTTAATGAGGACAAAGTTTAAGAAAACTGAGTTTACTGTGGCACATGGGGTTCTGCTGGATGCAATGGCCCAATCAGATAAGAACTGGACACCACAGGGCATGTTGAAAAGATACTGCTAGGCTGTGGCAGCTTTGCCGACTTTAGTGACAGAAACACTGAAGCTCAGCTTAACTTTTGGAGCATCAGCCACAGCGTGAAAATTCATTCTCAACATCGCAGAGTGTGTTGAGAATAGAGGTGCATGCTACCCAAAAAAAAAAAAAAAAATCATCTGATTCAGCTTGCTGTTCAGATGGGCCTCGCCAAAAAGTTGACTGGCAAATGGATGGAAAAGACTGCTGAAAAAATTCAATGCAACTTCAAGAGAGCTGCAGCAATTCTGAATGAGGGGAAGAGTTTTTCTCATCACTTTTACAATTTTACTGCTGTTGTTAGCCTTTTATGGTAAGTTTTATGTTAATGACACAGAATCCAAATTGAGCCCCTTAGAACAAGAGTGGTCCAACTCATTTTTTATTTTGGGCTACTATCGCACTGAGTACTTTATGCTTTCTTGAAGTTAGGAACATATAACCCATCCAATGTGCAGCACTGGAACTGCACTTAGTTAATCCATTATTGCTCTCAACAGATTGACCACTTCGGAATTATTTTAAGATTAGAACTTAAAAAAGACAAATATGGAGTTAGACCACTTTTGTTCTCAGGGGCTCAATTGTCATTCATGATCATGTGACTCTGTAGCTTGTATCAAGTTTCAAGTATCAAGTAGTTTTATTATACCACTGGGTGGGCAATGCCTAGTTTATCTATTTAAAATCTAATCACGTCTTACTGTACCCAATGTTATTCTTGAATAGGCTTAGTTTAACCTTTTGCATTTCTATTCTACATGGGTCTTGGTCTGCGGTGTCACCATCTTGGAGGATCCAATAAGAATGTCTCCACTCCATGGATTCTGCACCTTTTACGGCCTCCTCCTCCGAGGTACTTTGCGTCTTCTTGCTATCAGTGGTTTAATCTTGTGTCTTTTAATCTCGTGTCTTTATCTTTGTTCTTAAATTCTTTGCTTTTTTGACACCAATATGTTGCCTTTTTAGGTTTAGATAATTGTCTTGTTAGCATATGGTGAAAATGTTTCAGTAAAAAATTTGAAAACCACTTCGAGTGTTGTTTCTTTGTTAATTTCAAAATTAAACTAAAAAATTAATTAAAAAATTCAAAATTTTAAAAATCATGTCAAAGTACATATCGCTTCATATTTTCTGTTCACTTTAATGCCATTTTAGTATGGCCCAAATAAAACTTGAAATAACTACAATTAGTGAGGAGAGTGAGTGAATTAGACAGAATAATTTTGGGTCATTGAAAAATGTATTGAATTATCACAGTAAACTGATATGCCGTCGATTTTACGGCCACTTGCTGACAGGTTCGTGCATCAGCAGACATTTCGTGACATGCTTTCAGACCGAGAAAATCCATGTGACGCTCATCGGAAACAAAGGGAGTTTAAGAGTTCTATCATTCATATCCAAATAATATTTTCTGTTTGTCTTAGAAGGAGATCAAAAACAAATTTCGGACCCCCAGAGTAGTATTATCCTGGTTGTCCATTTTATGTCCTGTTCTACTCTTTTCTGTCAGTTGGTGGTAGTATTTAGTCGTGGTTTCTCTGGGGATCGGAGTTTGAGGTTACGGGTGCCGTTCTGTCTTATGGGGCAAACTGTTGCTGAAAACAACATGCTCTACTCACTTAGTAGGGGAGACTGGGGTCCGATGAGCCATGGGGACCAATGAGCCATATCACTATTTTGCGATCAATGGATGACAGAGCTGCTTAAAATAGGCAGAATATTTGACCATTGACTGATGAGTCATGGGGATAAATGAGCCATATCACTATTTTGCCTATTTTAAACACCTTTGGTATCGATTGATCGCAAAATAGTGATATGGCTCATTGGTCCCAATGGCTCATCGGACCCCAGTCTCCCCTACACCCCATACCTTAGTCCACACATACACTTTTAATTTTTTAAAACAGGGGGTTTCCTCCCTTTAAAAAAATCGCCGTCGGCATACCAAACAAACAGGCGAAGATGATGTACCTTAAAGGAGCTGTGTAACAATTATTGCGCATGGTCAGAACTTTGAAAACGTGACGCTCAAAGCCGCCAGCCGCTTATGGGCGTTTTCGCGTTAAACTTACTGGCAGGTCTACCAAACTGGAAGCTTGCAGCGTCATTGGTGAATTATTTGGAAGCTGCCTCCAAATCTTAAATTGAAGGAGCTGTGTCGCGATTACTGCGCATGCTCAGAATTACATCCCAAGAAAGTTAATCTACTTGACTGCAAATCTTAATCTGATTCCATACCTGCCAATTTGTCTTTGTTTTGTCTTTTGTATGTGTATATTTTAGTTACTCAGGCTTTATGCTTTTTATATTAAGGTGGACATTCGAGGCTTCAATGCGCTATTTTTGCACTGTAACTGATGGATGTGAAAAATGTAAGCTTGTGTGCCAACCTCAAATAAACATCATAGAATAAGAAGAGTATCTCTTCCTCATGGATATCTGCATAGCTAGTTCAATTACATCACTACAATAGTTACGTATCTAACGTCTAGCTATTCGGCTAGTCATCTGATGAAGTTTTAAATGAAATAGTTTGCTAAGTAAATACTTAACCAACAAAATTTTCATGTCAAATAAAAAGTTTCTGTGGATATCTGTGTGGCTAGCAATGAAGCATAATAGTTACATAATTAATTTTACTTTGCTTGTCGGCTAGTTGTCTGATGATTTTCTTGAAATGAATTAAGAAAACATTTAGCTGGCTGGCTTCGGTGACAAAGTTGCACATGAAATAAAAGTTTTTTGTGGATATCTGTGTAGCTAACTGCGTAACTTTGCCATAATAACCACATAGGTAACGTTAGCTAGTAATTCGGCTAATTGCCTGATCATGCTATTTAAATGAAGTAAGTCATGTAGCTAGCTACTTAGCTAACAAAATTTGTGTGTGAAATGAAAGATTATTGTGGAGATCTGTGTTTGTTTGCTGCTTTAAAGGAGCTGTCTCACGATTACTGTGCATTCTCAGAACTTTGAAAGCTTGATGCTCATAGCCGCCGGCCGCTTGTAGGCATTCTCGTGTTAAGATGTCTGGCAGGTCTACCGAACTGGAAGCGTGCAGCTTACGTGGTGAATGAATTGGAAGCTACTACCAAACAGTGGCATAGCCAGCACTTGAAAATGTGTACGCACGGAACATCCCTTTACAACAATTATTAGTCCTGACCTGTTCTAAATAATTTTCCTTTATTAGCTTGTTTTCCAATTATAAGAATAATCCATTGGCAATTACAGACAATTTTTTCTTGATGCGACCTGAGGGCAACTCAATAATAAGCTAAATATGGTTCATAAAAATAATTTACTCATGATTAGGTAGGGTATTTACTCTATGAAAGGTAAAATGCTCTGGAACTTCCACGCTACCTTTTTGGCACATCAGGCGATCTAACCTGTGTTTTATTATTGTCTAAATTGTTTAAATCAAACCAAACAAAATTATTTGAAACACAATCTTGAGTAAGGGTGATTGAAACACACCAATTGCACGTCCAAATGAATGGTTGTTGTCTTGCCCAAGGAGGAGAATTACCTACACCTGATAGTTTGGAGTGTTTTCAGCATGAATGTACCTTTAATTAAGAAAAACAATTGAGAACAAGTCAGGACTAATAATTGTTGCAAAGGGATGTTCTGTGTGTGCTCATTTTCAAATTCTGGTTACACCACTGCTACCAACTACAGCATTAAGTCAAAGCAGCAAATAAACGCAGATCTCCACAATAACTTTGACAGTCACTCTGCTGCAAGAAATTAAAGATTTAGAAACTAATTTTTGACTACTGTCAGCGTCTCTTACTTTTTACTGCGTATGATTGTTTTAAAAATTCTCTTCTGGAGACAGTCTATGATGATTTTGAAATCTTGCAGTATGTCATTCCTGGCTAACAGCGTCCGGGTAACAATAACATTGTCAAGTCAATTTAGCCCAGATTTGCATTTCATATTAAACAATCATGTTTTCTTGATTTGATGATACAATAACAACTTTTTTACCTTTGCTGTAAAGTATTTAAGACGTTTTCTTGCTTTTTTCTTTTTTTGGCATAGACTATTGTGTGAACAGCAACTAATGAGCGCATTTCACTATAAATACCCAAATATATAACATGAATGTGATGGAAATGTTGTTTTCTGTGCTGTAACTGTTTGGTAAGATCTAACTATGGATATCTGTAAACTGCTATATGCTAACAATGGTAGACATTTGAATCGTTTTAAAATCCATTTTTGTCGCCCAAGAAGGACATTTTTATGGGTGATATCATGCAATTGTTGATGATAAGGCAAAGATTTGTGTTGGATTGGAACGTTGTCTGTATTTAATAAATTACTTTTTTGTGGCTTGGAGTAAGTGTGCAGGTGTCTTCTTTCTCCATTGACTCACTTTATTTGATGGCCTTACGCCCATACATGATGTTCGTATAATTTTATTTCTTCTTACCAGACAATTCACCAAAAAATTTTATTTGCATTCTTAGAATTAATCCCTGTTGAGTTGTATACAGGACGTTCTGATTCAGAAAGAAAGTGCTTAAATGGCCACTTTTGGCCAATTTAATTCATTTTCAATTTTTAAATCCTTATTCGTCTTTGACCCTTAAACAGTTAACTCAAGTTAACTGGGTCAAAAGTGAATGGTGAGAACGAAAACAGCTGACTGTGTTGCCCTCCAGGACTAGGGCTGGCTCCCTCTGCCACAAACACACTGCCTGCTTACAAATCATTTCTCATGACAGAAAGTTGACTACATTGGATAAATGAGGTCAATAAGAGAGGAAAATTGTGTCTAATTGTTAAGTAGGGCAAATATAGAGCCACAATGGTGACGTCTTTTGCAGGAAATTTTAGGCCGTGTGCCTCATTGCCATCGGTTCCTTCAGCAGATTTCCAATGGGTTCCTACACAAAGTTTCATCTTTCCTCCAAAAATAAGGTCTGTGCAAAACATACACTTACTTGAATTTCATGTTTTGTTAAAATTAAATTACATTACTTTATGTCCTAACAATTTTGAAGCCACTGTCCATTAAAAATGCAAATACACGTTAAAAACTGTGGTTTAGTTTTTTTTTTTTTTTATTATTTTTGGATTACATAGACAACACAATGTTTATCTCAAATTTTTGTTTCTGTTTATTTTATGTTTTAGTGCATAAATATGCCTACATGAGTACTTTCTTATCCAGTGCACTCAATTTACATCAGCAATAGTCGGGCAGTCAGCTGTCTCAAACACAGTCCCAGAGTAAGCTTTGCTGACAGGTGATTAAGGCAGTTCCAAAGTGCTGTCACTTAGAGGAGTTTGTATGAAAATGTGAGAGAGGTTTAGCTCTTAAGCCTGGTGTATACTTTTATGGCCAGTGACGGGGGATTTTTTTTTTTTTTTTTTTTTTACATTTTCAGCTGAGAGGGCCAGGCAGGCTTTATCTGTCTTCTCCGCTCCCCAGTGAAATTAAGTCTAAAATGGAGTATAATCTAGGATCTTTCTGTTGTACTGTCAGGGATAAATATAGATTTAGTCTGACCGCGTGAACTAGATTTCAGAGTCCAATTGCTAATCTCTGCCCAGCCATTATTAGTGAGCTCATTGACAGCATAGTAAACTTTATCTGTCAGAAAGCCTTGGATCATTGAGCAACAAAGGAAGGTGGGGTTTGACTCGCTCATTAGCCGTGTTGGCCCCACCCCTTGTTTCGACAGCCACCACGCCTATTCTGAGAGGCTTGCCCTGCAGAAACAGATTTAGCTGCTAAAAATAGCCCGAACATGGATGTAGTGGTAACCGTAGATGCAGTATCTTGTTATATAAGAAATGCTCATATGTCCAGGAATTCTAAACGCAAAGGGCGTTGTTATGGACAGTGTCGGTCAAACTTTCCAAGTGATGATATATGTGCCAACAGAAGCTTAACCTGGCTGCTCAAAAAAACCATGGCTTATCTGTGATAACCTTTAAACTGCATATGATCCCATTTTCTATGGCTTTTAAATTGAATTGAAATGTGGTACTTATATTGTATGCGAGACCGAATACATTAGGTTTCCATTTTTTTGATATTTGCTTCAAGTGAGTTTTTGGATTTCCCTAAAAGGTGAATAAGGCACTTGTGCCAATCATGTACAGTGAAGACTCCACTCTGGAAATCTGAATGAAATAATGAATGGCTGCAGTGCAGACTGCCAGCTTTGAATTGATGTTATTTAAGGCTTTGTGATTTTAGGAATGACTGCTTCCCGAGTACAATGTGACTGTCCAAATGCTTACAGATTGCTCTGTTTGTGCATTTATGGCTCTATGAGACCATGCTGTGACATAAAGCCGCTCCTAAGCAGTGAGCCTGAATTACTGGATGTCATTCTCCAGCCAATCAGAATGGTTGTGGTTGTAGATACACTCCCCTTCTGTAATAGTAGGTTGGTTCCTTTGCCGTTCAATGGCAGAGGACGTTTCCTTATAGAGGTCATGACGTTCTGACTGAGCAGGGGAACTGCAGTTCCCTGGTTCGTACTCAGACAATTCCTCATATGCTTTTCGTCAGTGAACCACTGTGGGTGCTGTAGGGCTTTCGAGGCTGTATTTGGCAGTATTGCAGGACGGCACGGAGTGGTTCAGGTCTGGTTTGTCGGGGCTGTATTTGGCTGGGGGTGTTGTCGCGGCTCTGTCTGAAGATGTGGGGGGAGGGGGCTATTTCTGTCCTCCTACATGCCAAAGTTACGATGACACAGCAGGGCCCCCCATCCCACTACAAGTCACCCCTCTTCCTGTTAAACTGTCCTCTTCCAGGGAGCGTGTGCCCTAGGGCGTAACCCCCCACCCCCTCTACAAAAACAGGAAGGGGGCTGGGGTCTGGAACAGCCATATTTTTAGCAGTGGATTCTTAGTGCCCCACCCGAGGAGAGGCTTTCGGGGTTCTGAAGAGCCTTATTTGGGTTGAGCTGTAGTTCACTGGGGGCATCAGGGACAAGAGAGCTAGCAGCTCAGTTAGTGGTGCAGGGAAGGAGGCCAACAGCCAGAATAGATAGGCCTAGAAATGGACAATACAGGTAGGCTTTTAGAAGAGTAGGGTATTTGCTGAGCCAGATATAGACCAGACAGACAATGAGTCCCTGTAAGGCAGTGGCCACCAACCCTTGTCCCAACGGTCCGCCATCCAGCAGACTTTTACTCCAGCCATAATTCATCAGTAAATCAGATTTCTTTGAGCCTCTGATTAGTAGAATCAGAGGGTTGAAATGAAAGCGTATAGAACGGTAATACTTCAGAAAAAGTTTTTTTTTTTTTTTTTACTGCAATAGGGGAACTGCTAGAGTACATCATTTCAATTGTGAAACTTCAACTCTCTCAGTATGTCATGTGTAGAAGTAATAGAATGGCTTCAGCAACAAGGACCTAGAGCCCTCTAGACGGCTATAGCTAAGTATGTTTGGTTTGGTTAGACATGCATGACAGACTAAAACAAGTAAAAACAAGTTGTTGCTGGATGTGGTGCTGGTGGACCAGTATGGCTGGTCTTCTGTCTCCACGGAGCTCATTAAGTAAAAGAACAGCAACAGGAACACTGTGCACGTCTGGGAGACACGTTTAACAAAATTTGATGTCTATTTAGACCCTTTAGTATATGTGAATACTCAGCTCTGGGGCTCTGGTCAATGAGGGTCTCCATGGCCCTTATGAAAGAGAAGGATTTTCCCCTGTGTATGTGGAAATGATGCCGGGGTGATAGTGCCTGCTGAACAACTGAATAAAGACAGCAGATGCCCTATTGTATTGTGTGTCTTCAACAGGTGTGAGCGAGCCCAATTGCGTTCAAACAGAAGGCCTGTGGTTTAATTCCCACGTCACATGATCTGGAGAAGCTGCCTACTTTGTCTTTGCTGAGGGGCCTGTGAAGAGGTGTGAGTGGGGCGGGGAGATCTATTGTTCTGGCAAAAGAAAATGGCTGCTCTACAGGTGTATATGCACGTTTAGGGGGCGCTTGCTGTCCTGCATGGAGATGGAGTTGCAGTTTTGGGTGGGTGCGCGTGCTCTTGTGCGGTGTACTTATGTGTGAGGGTATATATGCAGGGGATAAATCTATGTATATGCAGGGTATATGTTACTCAAGCCTCTAAAAGCAGCGCTTGAGCCTTCCTTAACCTCTGTTGTACTTGATACCCCAGACACACAGGCCTCCTGGGGGTAATTACAGTGTGTATTAAAAGAAAGGCTGGGAAATGTGGTGCATACAGAACATCTCAGCCAGCATTAAGCTGGAATACGTAAAAGGATGACGGACCAGGCTGTGGAAATACAATGTATTAAAGTGTATCAAACACAAAATTTCATAAAGCAGGATTATGGATTCAGCCAGATGACACTACCAATAAAGAAAACAGGACTGTCTTAAATCTGAAACATGTAGTGGAGTAAAAATGACTGTTCCAGATTTCACTCATGCACTTATCCAGCTAATTGTATCCTCGGACAATGAGTCAAGAGTATTATGGATCACAGTATCCCCGGACAAAGAGTTGGGATACTATGGATCAGCAATCGTCACGCCGTGCCAACTGCTGCGTCCATACAGATTTGCTTGTGAGCACTCAGCGGGCCACAAATTCCAACTGATTTGTTTCATATTTTGCGTGGGCCTAGTGTGCGAAATGGTCACAAAGCCTATCAATTATAGGAGCAATTACTTTTGCAGGCTCGGGGATACAGTACATGTCGACCAGCAAAGGACCGACTGTCTAGTTCAGTAATCACACTTTGTGAAACACCCCAATGGTCTTGTGTGATGAACTTGCAAGTCACGGGCTGGGTTCTAGTGGCAATAGAACTTTTCAGAAACTTACATTCATGTAATGTGACACACCCCACTGGTCTTGTGTGATGAACCTGCAAGTCATGGGCTGAGTTCTAGTGGCACTAGAACTTTGCAGAAACTTACATTCATGTAGTGATCTCCAATTCAGCTGCTGAATTTGGATTACCATGTTTGCCTGGAGAACACACCACATCAACAAGAGCATAAAAATGCTCCTCTTCCTGACAACTGCTCTTATTTTTCAAATTGCAGGTACAGCTTGTACCCTCAAGCTTTGAGTCCTTGATGCCAGCAGGTAATTCTTCAGATTGCAGAATCCCACAGTGGTTTGTAAAGAAGTAACATGCTCTACGACAATTGTAAGCATTTATTCCAATCTGTATTCAGGATGCAGATACAAGTCACAACCATGTGTGTTCCAAAGTACAAATATATTTGTTACAATGTAAACATTCAAAGTTTTCTTTCACATGTTGATATCCATCAACATATTGTGGGAATATATTTCATATAAACAACAAAAACTAAGAATTCCCTCAAATATTTGCCACTTGTGCTCCTGTAGCTAAGCCTGTCACTTCCACTCATGTGCAAATCTAAATCTGGATTTCATATCTGAGCAAATCTATAAATATATAAACCTTAACAAGAATAAATAACCTTTCAATTCACAAACAGGAATAATTATCTTAATTGCTAAATAATAGCCCATGCAAGAGCAGAGGGGAAACCAAGCGAGTGACAATTAGGTTTAACTGAAGGATGAATTTGAGTGACCCCAGGGAAACCTCAGCAAGGATATATTTTAGATAGTGAGGATTACATTTCATGAGCACAAAGATTAACCAGTCTAATGCAGCTAATGACTTCACACCTCACACAAAGGGCCTGCTGAAGATTGTATAGTCATCATTGCACGATTAATGGCACGTCCACATTGACACTGGATGTGTGCATCAGATTACTGTTCCGCTGGTATCTCTTTAAAAGATTGATTAAGGTGCATATGATACATTATTCTTAAAATGAAGTGTGTGAGAATGAATTACATCTTTTAAAAAAATCAAAGCTCACGAGCTGACAGTCGTAAATATGATCTTCAGAAAGGAATGTATACAGAATTGAGGATGACTGGGTCCACCTATTAAAAAGCTGGCACAGCCAATATCAAAATGCAATGCTGGCAATAAAATCAAGAATTCTTTGAAAGGACTCTGTAAGCCATTTAAACTTAAGAGTTTGGAAGGATGAACATCTCTGAAAACCATACCATACAAACAGCACTATTAAAGGTACAATAGCGGAAGCAGTAAATATAGCAATATGGGGGGTTACCAGATACATTTGTCAAAGATACCCCCTACAAATGCAAAGTAAACAAAGTACACATGACTGTATAACATCTGATTTAAAAATAAATTAACCCTATAATGCCCCCTGTATCATATATGATACACCAAATTTGAAGGACCATGCCCACCTGGTAAGGTGCACCACAACCAGGACTGCTCACTGTATCATATCTGATACACAGTGCTGCCACCTGGAAGGAAGAAGTGAGATTACAGGAGTAGTCTCTCCCCTAGTCACTCACTAGCTCCCATGTGAATGGGAATTCATGAATTTCCTTGGACTTTGGCAGTGAAGTTCGGCATTCCAAGGTAAATATTACACAAAAACTTATTCTTATACATGTCAAGGGATAGCTATAGATAGTAGAGAGCATATAAATAATTTGAAATTTCGAGTGTTGAGTTCCGGAGGGGTGCTGATTTTTGGCTTTATCAGATATGATACTCCTGGAATTAGAAGAAGTTCTGTTCAGCAATGTATATTTATCTGTCAGAAAACCTAATGATGAACAGTGGATCTGAATACTACCCTTCAATACTTCAAAAATATTACTGGGTCATATTTTTCCTATAATGATGTCTGTGTCTGGGCATTATAGGGTTCAATTTTAAAATCACATGGCTACTCAGAGAGTAGAATCAACAGGTTGAGGGATTTTGCTCTCTCAGGTCAGCAAATCAAGAACTTGTCGAATTCATACTCATCATGACCTCATAATACCGCGAATACTTCATGCATTTAGCAGATTTGGTGTATACAAAATAATTGACACTAAAATGCTAAACATTTTTTTGCAAATGTATGCTCATAAATAAATAAAAATTAAGTAAGATCTGTAATACATATTGGTAAAATATTAACCGCAAAATGGTTTTCCACAAGTGGTGATCAAGTATACGTTACATCAGGGGTGTCAAACTGACCCGTAAAAGGGCCAAGAGGCTGCAGGTTTTCAATCCTACCAAGCAGAAGCACACCTGAAACCACTGCTTTAATCAACTGATCTAGGCCTGCACAACTGATTAGTTGTATCAGGTGTGCTTCTGCATTGCTGGAGTAAAAACCTGCAGCCTCTTGGCCCTTTTATGGGTCAGTTTGACACCTGTGCATTACATTATTCAAATTCTTTTAAGAAAAACAAAAGCACAAAATTGCTTGGAATGGTTGGAGACACAACTATTCATTGGAAATGGCTTTATCTCCCTGATTTCAGTAAGTCTTTGAAATAATCCCAAAAACTCCCCCCCAAAAAAAAAAGAAAAACAAACCTCACGCACAAAGGAACCGAAAGCCTTTGTGATTAAAGGGGACAGAGTTCATGAACTGGGCGCACTGTGGGCCTATCGGGCTCTGGCAGAAAAGCAGCGCATGTACTCCGTTATCCAGGGGTTGTATTCTAGGGCCGGCTCCGTCTTGCGAGCTTTCTTCAGCTCAGCTGATCGCACGCGTTGTCGATGAGTGTTTTTCACCTGTTTTTCTACCTCCCGCCTGGTTTTGGCACGCAGAGCAGAGGCATGAATCTGGAAACACAACACAGAATTCTTATTCAAAGCTGAAAGAGCAATGTTGAAAAACATTATTATAGACGACTTTCCGATTTTATGCAGTTGACCGCTCTTCATTGATCAGACAATGTTCAGTGCAAGTATCAACAAATCACAAGGTCTAACTCCATGAAAGTGGTCTAATTTTAATGCTTTGCTAGAATGGAGTTCCTGACATGACAAATCTAAACCAGCTAAAAAGGAGCTGTGTCACAATTACTGCACATACTCAGAACTTCAGAAGTGAATCTGCTCGACTGCCAGTCAAAATCTGATTCCATCCTTGCCAATCCGTCTTCGGACTTAATACTTTTATAAAATGGTCACTGCATATTAAAAATTGTATGGACAAAAATTTTCATGAAGATGATATTTTATTTAGCAAACTAATTACAAGCCATTCTTCTGGTAGAACATATAATCCCTGACATGAAAACAGTACAAATACGTTGCTAGGCAACAAAAATAATGATCAGCTAAGCAGGCTAACATACCAGCTGCAGCCATTGGCCTTTATAGGAGCACAGTGATCTACGTGTGAATACCAGAGTCACGTCATAGCTCTCGCAATATTGTGCATTGTAGCACAGCTGGAACTCTGTATTGACCAATCAGGATCCAGGACCAGAACTACCCATTCTATAATTAGAAATCACAGCTTTCTGTTGTTATATGCCTTTTCCATACCATCCAAGCCTCCTTACGAGTTGGGGTTATATGCATTTTTTTTTTTTTTTTTGGGGAATTTTTCCTCCTTTGTTAGATAATACAGTATAGACAGACAGGAAGGATGGGGTTAAGAATGGAAAAGACATGCAGCAAGGAGCCCAGGTCAGACTTGAACCAAAACCACTGCGGGAAGGACTCAGCCACTGGGGTGCCCCTGAGGCTCTACATTTTAACAGGAACATGAAGTAGGAGACACATTACTTAGCATTTTGTACATTGCATGCAATCTGACCTCAGTGGTGGAACCTGCCGGAAGCACGTTATGGGTCTTCTTCCCTGCCATGTTGGCTTGCTGTTCCGCCCACCCGTACATAGCAAAGGGATGTCGTTCCCCCATACTGGTGACTGTGGACCGTGGTTGTTTGCTCTTGGCTCGGAGCGATTTCTGCTTCCGTGGGAAAAGGGGCTTTGCAGATGCGTGAGGCTTCTGTGGTGGGTCGCCGGCTGAAAACCCCTCCTGGTGTTCCATCTCAGGAGCAATGACAGCGTTTGGCTCCACTGTCTCAGCAGCTGGTCTGTCTGTGAGAGAAACACCTTTATAATTTTGTTATACTGCCTTGTGTTACATCTGGCATTGTGCTGCACTTGGAGCAAGGAATTCTCTGACAATAACCAATAACATTAACCATTACATTCCACTTTAGACTGGTGGGCAGCATCGGGGATCGAAAACACAGGCACTTTGCACCAGAATGTCAGCACTTATCTGTTCATATTAAGTGGATATATTTGTGAATGCATCAAGTAAAAATTGATATTTCATGACACTTGGACTTTATAAATTTTTGCTGCAATTTGTTGTATGTGCCCATTAAGTATTTGAAGTAAAAAAATGAGTGATTCACCCATTAGTTTCAAAGCAATCATGTAAGAAGTGAACCCCTATTGCAGATTAAGTAAAAAAGAGCCCAACTTTAACAGTTTTTATCTCACAAAGTGTCATGAAATTAATTTTACAAGATGCGTTCCTATGTATGAACTCTGTGATGCAGGCAAATTGTGATGGCCAGATTAGGATTTTAGCCAGGACACCAGAAGATCTCCCGATAGTTTGCTATGAGCAGCCAAAAATGTATGATCCTCAGAACCCTCGACAATAACTCCAGCTCAACCCCTGATAATTCTGCTTGATGCAATTGAAGTTTTGGAAAACAGCAGCTGTAAAGGCAAAAAGACAGGCTACCTCCCGCTGTCCCACAAAGAAATTCCTGGTACCTGTCC
This sequence comes from Gymnothorax javanicus, assembly GCA_029692085.1. NCBI lineage: Eukaryota > Metazoa > Chordata > Actinopteri > Anguilliformes > Muraenidae > Gymnothorax > Gymnothorax javanicus. Next base: position 40,157,478 of record CM056208.1, on the reverse strand, counting down.
TAAATCTCCATACCAAAGTACAAACCAAGCCTCAAATTTGGTTAACTTCAAAAGTGTCAGGAGAAACGGAATACTTGGAAACTGGAGCAACAACAGGTTCTATCATTTCATGCGCATAAACGCTTATCCCAACCTACCTTTTCCATCAGCGACACTAAAGCACAATTCTAGCCCATCGGGCCTTGCGACACTAAAGCACAATTCTAGCCCATCGGGCCTTAAGCATGTAGAAAACATTAGGCATAAATGCATATGTCAAACCCCACATCACTAAGCAGGTACGAAGTTGCATGAAACAGGAGCACTGAAAAAGCGGACACCTTTAGTTGCTTCCAGCGGCAGGGCTCTCAGTTACCACCCCCAATTGTCCCTACTGTAAAAGGTATGTTCATCGGAAAGGACCAACTGTGGGAGTTAATCATGCTAACAACAGTAAGGCACTCTTGGATCACAAAAGTATAAGGAATCTCCATTAACGTTTAATGCGAGTACCTATGCGCTATTTTTCAAGATTAACCCCATGCATGAATGAGTATTAACACTCTGGCGACCATCCACATCACTGGCAGTCATGAAAACTATTCATAGCATCGAAAAGTGACCTGTAGGTGCCGAGGTGTCAACTTGAGGCTCTCCCACGTGGCCAACACCAGCCGATTCTGCAGCGTCTTTCGGCATAACTTCCAGATCTTGTGTCTGACATGGTGGCATCTCGTCCGGAGTCACAGGTCGGATTTTATTATTTTTTGTAGTGGATCTGTCGCTGTTCTCCGATTCCGTTTCACTTCCCTCCCATAAAATCGGATTGTGAGACTGTTCCAACATCCTTCTTGAGAGCCTGTATTTTAGTAAATCCTCGTAACACTTGGAGAAAGTTTCCCATTTTGGATCTTTAAATTTTTTCATATATTCCGTCCTGATCTTGTTTGTCACCATCTTTACCGTTTTTTAATAATACCACCCGTGCGTAACCTGTGAAAGAGAGGGGACATTACAACTCTGAGGTCCGCTTTGGTACCCAAAATTGCACCAAACATCAGCTGGTTTGGGGTGGATTCCCGCGGTCCTTCCTGCCAAGACATTTAAACAAAAACACTACAATGAAGTGAGTGCTTCTCATTAGACTATCACCAATCACTGAACAGCTAGTAGTTGAACAACACACCCACGACAGCGGAAATGGCGTCCATACGCTGTTTCGACGTTCTACTAATCGAAACGTTGTTTGACACTATTTTCTCTTGTATCCACACTGCCTCTCACCGTATGAATTTGTCACACAATTCATTATTTCGCTACATATCGAAATAGTAAGCGAATGGCATATTCAAGTGCCTTCATGTCGGTAGGCGATAAGATTGTTTTCAAATTTAGTCCACCAAGAAATATTCAGTTCGAAAGGATTTAAATTGAAATAGAGCGACGTTTTCTAGGTTTAAACGCAATAATCTGCTTTTTTTACCCGTTTCGGTATTTGCAAAGATGAATTTACTAGCTTTGCTGCAGCAGCAGGCAATTGTCATGGCTTCACCAAGAGCAAATATTTTCGTTTATGGCATGTCCTAGTTCGCTATTTTCATTGCTTACAGACCATTTCCTGCGAGGGACATGATTTTAACTCTGCCTGTGCCACTTGTGTTTAAAATGTACTCACATGCTCGGTCCCCACAGCAAATCGCGTCAATCTACGTCGTAATTAGAAGACAAATTAAGACGCTGAGCGCTACACTTGACTCCGCCTGAGATTTGAAGGTTAAAGAGATTAGTCTTGAACTGTACTGAACGCAAGTGCAAATAATGACATTTTCCTCAGTTTTTCAACGGGTAAGCAGGCGAAAATGTATCCCAAACATGAGAACTGCGCATAGTTATAGAAGGATACTCAAAATACATTTAAGTCCCCTTTCAGTAAAAATATACCTCGTTTCTGGCTCCTCGTGACCGTGGCTCTTTATTGACGTAATACTATAATCCGCGTGGCTAAATTTGGATATTTCTAGGTAGTGGACTTTCTGATTTAAATTCAATGAAGTCTCCGAGCAGTGACCACGTTAAGTCTCATTTTGGCATATCTCCCGTCATTGTTAATCTACATTTACAAATCATTAACGACCAGTAATGGTTTCTGTTGAACAGATTTATTAAAAGTAGCAATATGGATGGGGCAACAACGTTATTAGCGGTTCACAGATGTATATTCACCTTGCCCAGGAAACAGTGACCGTAAACTCGGTTACTTTTTAAGAGTCTGGGCTCTGCCCACGGTCTCTGCCAGAATGATTTGTTGCCTGCAACTAGCCCTCGCGATCTGGATTACCCATCTTTAATCTTTAGATCAGAATGCGTCATTAAAAAACTGTATTTTAATACTGCGCAGGCAGACATTTGTTGATTTTTCAGCATGGCTAGGGGCCGCTGTACTCATTTTCGCAATAGCTTGTGGAGTGACGTGTCAGCATGTAGCCAGGAACTGTGGATAATTAGTTATTTGGCTGTCACTTTTATCCAAAACCACATACAGTTGATTAGAGAAGGCAGGGGCTCATCCCTATCGGTGCATACATGGGGGCTGCTGGCCAACAAACCCCAAAGACTTGTACGTACCAATTGGAGTCCAAGTCAAACACAGCTGACAGTTTGGCCACAGTTTGTAGTTAGCCATTTATTTTGAATATTTAATTATTTTGCATGTTTATAACAGTCTCCAGCTCTGTTATTAGGAGCTCATTTGTGAAATATGAATGTTTTTTTTACCTTGATATACTTTTAATTACTCATTCCTAAGATGCAGCGTAATTAGGAATATGTGCTAAAATATTCTGGGTACATCATCTGTTTTTTTTGGGGGGGGTTGGTTTCTTATCATTTTTGGTATTAAACTATATGATCAATCACTACTTTATATTTGTTCTATTGTGTATATTTTTTTCATGATTTTTCAAAAATTTGCGTACTCTCTGGAGTCACAAGCTTAATCAGTCACATATATGTGTCCTACTAACTACCACATATTGCTGGAGTAAATATTTGGCCAGAAATGCTTTTCCTAGTCAGTAAGGGGTCACACAATTGTTTCTCTTGAAACAAAAGATCAATTATTTTGTATATTTTTGGGGTTTTGCTGACAAGCGTGTGTCTTGTGTGTATGCATTACAGAACAATAGTTTTGACAAAGGAGATTTCTGCCCTGTTAGTATTGTAAGCAGACACCAATCGAGATATAAAATGATGGACTTTAATAAATTAATTTTTTTTATGTACATTTTACATTCACATGTTTGTTAACATGGTTTTCCAAAATCTTCATGATGTTGTCCAGTTATTTCCATTATTATCCAGTAACATTCAGTTACAAAACTGCATTTGCGCAGAGCTGTCCTGCAACGGCAATGTGATCTGCAGGGACAGGATCCTGAGAATGTACAGGCGTGATGGCTGTGGAATTTAGAAGCACTTCCTGTGCACAATGGAGGGTCCTGCCTCATCATACTCCTGCTTGCTGATCCACATCTGCTGGAAGGTGGACAGGGAGGCCAAGATGGAGCCACCAATCCATACAGAGTACTTACGCTCAGGTGGGGCAATGATCTAGAGAGGGAACAGGTAAAAAAGGAATTCCAGGTCAGAAATGCTTGTCAACACTGCTCAGCCATACAATAAAATGTTTCATTGGTTTTGTTGAATCAAGGTGATTCCTCCTAAGTTACCTTGATCTTCATGGTGCTGGGGGCCAGGGCAGTGATTTCCTTCTGCATACGGTCAGCAATACCAGGGTACATGGTGGTACCACCGGACAAGACATTGTTGGCATACAGGTCCTTCCTGATGTCAATGTCACACTTCATGATGCTGTTGTAGGCAGTCTCATGGATGCCAGCAGACTCCATACCTGTTCAGATTAAGTGATACAGTTTAAAGTTCTGTATTAACCACACAGCCAGGGTAAGGAAATGTTTTGCATGGCGTTCTAGTACTGATGCATACCAATGAAGGAAGGCTGGAACAGGGTCTCTGGGCAACGGAAACGCTCATTGCCAATGGTGATGACCTGACCGTCAGGCAACTCGTAGCTCTTCTCCAGGGAAGAGGAGGAGGCAGCGGTGGCCATCTCGTTCTCGAAGTCCAGAGCCACGTAGCACAGCTTCTCCTTGATGTCACGCACGATCTCACGCTCAGCTGTAATGGGACAAGTATTGTGATTAGTCACCTGGGCAACAATATGAGTGTAGCCTGAAAACGTTACACAGCATTAGCAGGGTTGATTCAGAGTTTCTGAAAAAAATTTCCCAACTCACCGGTTGTGACAAAGGAGTAGCCACGCTCAGTCAGGATCTTCATGAGGTAATCAGTCAGATCGCGACCAGCCAGATCCAGACGCATGATAGCGTGGGGCAGAGCATAGCCCTCATAGATGGGGACATTGTGGGTAACACCATCACCAGAATCCAGCACAATACCTACGGAGAGAAAATGGCTCATTCTGCAGTCGAGTACAACATAACGGCTACTACAACAACTGGCTTCAGTGTACTCTGCAAATTATTTGAAATGGGCCATGTAAATGTCCTATTCCTTTACTGATTTTTTTTTTAGTAAAAATAACATACCAATGCATGCTGATTTACAGTAATGATATGCAAAGCACAGTTAATTTCGGACTGAATTGATTTTTACGCTCATCAGAATAAAATCAATAAAGTAATATGCTATGCATAATGAAAAGACTATTTGGGTTTGTATGTATGCATGGAGCTGGAGTGGAGTGAATGGTGATCTGTTAGCCTCACCAGTGGTACGGCCAGAGGCGTACAGGGACAGCACAGCCTGGATGGCCACGTACATGGCAGGGACGTTGAAGGTCTCAAACATGATCTATAGGGGAGAGGATGGAATAATTTTACATGTCTGCTGCCTTACTGTAAAATCGGTAACTACGGGAAGCAGTTATGGCCAGAGGGTGGCGTACCTGGGTCATCTTCTCACGGTTAGCCTTGGGGTTCAGGGGAGCCTCAGTGAGCAGAGTTGGGTGCTCCTCTGGGGCCACACGCAGCTCATTGTAGAAGGTGTGATGCCAGATCTTCTCCATGTCATCCCAGTTGGTGATGATGCCGTGCTCAATGGGGTACTTCAGGGTGAGGATACCCCTCTTGCTCTGAGCCTCATCTCCTACGTAGGAGTCCTTCTGACCCATACCCACCATGACACCCTGGGAGAAGGATAATTTTGGCACTGAGTGACTGAGGAAAGGACAGCATTGCCTTAAATGCTGGCACAAATGGGTAAAATCGCTTAAAACTTGAGCAAAGGATATTTTAGCGTTTTAGAATACGATATTGATCGAGCATTGAAATGGCATATGGTTGAACGCGATAGTTTGCACACTATTAAGTGCGCTCATTTACACACTAGAGGATCGCGCATTTACGCACAATGGGAACTGTAATATGTCAGAATGAGTTTCCGTACCTGGTGACGAGGGCGACCAACAATGGAGGGGAAGACGGCCCTGGGGGCGTCGTCACCGGCGAAGCCAGCCTTCACCAGTCCTGAGCCATTGTCGCACACCAAAGCGGTGACCTCTTCGTCGTCGCACATCTTGATGGATTCTGGCGCAAATAGGAAAATAATGCATTTCTAAGCGCGTCACGTCCTGAAAACACTGGTTGCATACGGGATGAGACTTGATTACAACGTAGTCAATCAATGTGCTCAGATTCATGTCCACCAATAAACTAACTGTTGGAGGTTTAGTTGCTGATTTCTATTCATTGATGAATGCCGTTAAGCCCCTGCCACTCAAAGGAAGGAGATAGGCCTTTTACAGAGTAGTCTGACAGGCGTAGAACATAATTTTGTAGCATTTCATGCAGAGCATTTTCAGTGAGTCGGTAAATTAACGAGAAAATAACCGAGTGATGGTGTAAACGTCGTGCTTTCAGCATAACGTGACATACACTGCTGCTCATAAAGATGGAATATATTATTTTTTACCACTTTTCATGAAATGATTTTGAGAATGTGATTTATTCTCGGCTGAATGACTGAATACAAATTTATTCCAACTTAATGGGCAACACTATATTAGCCTACACTAAAAAATGTTAAAATGTGAAATATCTCAAATGACAGTTGAGTTACAAATAGCCTACAACTTCTCCGACGATTCGCTCATCAAAACTGTAATCCTCACTGCTTCAAATTCATACCGATGCAAGTAAAGAAATACAGTATAAATATTTGTCTCTGTGTGACCTGCAAATAGCCAGGAACTTCTTAATTTAAGAGTGGCAGGTTTAAATTAAGCCCGCATTGTAATCACCGTTACACAATTCTATTCGCAGTTACGTGCATAGTGATCTAAGTGCGTTGTAAGTGGTAACTTGCAGGTTAACAAAATGCCTTGTAAAAACATTTCATGTTTCCTTCGGTCTCAGGATGGCGTCCTCGAAACTACATTAATAATGTCGAGCCACCAGATAACACGCAGGTTTTAAAACTGTAATGTCCTCGAAATATTTTGGCTTAAAATTAATTATTCCACAATAAAATCGGCGTTGCGGTTCCGTTTAAAAATCCATAATCTTGAACTGCGCCGGGAAATCCACTCGTAGATGCTTGAGGTCGATGCCAGTGTTCTTACCTGTGGTGGGGCCTTAAGGAAGCTCAGTGCAGAACGCAACCGCTGCTAGGTCCAGCTGGGTCGGACCCTGACTCTGAGGAAGCTTATATAGTCCTCTCCTGCCCAGATTTCTTACTTGGCAGCCATTTAGACTGTCTCTGTATTCCATAGGAATTTACCCGCACAGTCATCCATATTTGGTTCTTGCTGGGGGAGCGGAGGGTAGGCTCCCGCAACTCGGCTACGAGCTGCCAGACACCCCAGTTCGAAGTGCCGAGCGCTGTCCATATACGGAGTGGTAGTCCCCTGTCAAGGCCACGCTGCTCTGGCCGTATATGGAAGGCCAAGAACTGTAACCCCGTCTTTCTCCTCCATTGAAAACAGTTCTATACTGTCTGGGATCCCTGACCTCCAGGCCTTCGCCTTATTAGAAAAATAGTTAGAGGAGACGTTTGATGTCTTCAACAAAAAAAAAAAAAAAAAAACATCAGCCCGCGGCGCCGCGCCACGGGGAATGAAGGTAGATAGTTTATTTCCTCCCGTTATTCGTTAGAGTGGAGTGACTTCGGGAATTCACGACAATTCAAATATAAGGAGTATAACAGTGGTGTGATCCGAGCTGAGCGGCAGCCTTTTTTTTTTTTTGATATAGATTTTTATTCGTGTTTCTTTGAGGGCATATATTTAGTGTCACATTCGAAATATATTTCTTGCCTCTGCCTGGGTTGCTTCTGTCTGCAAATCGATGGGGATTTGAGACTATTTAGATCAAGTCATATATGATTGATTGACTAAACCTTAAGGTATTGCCGTGCCATTATGTTATGATGTTATAACATTTCATTGATAGAGATGAATTCATTTCATAATCGAGTGGAATCGGTGATCTTAATTTCTCTAACTGCCTGCCGGCGAATGTAGAGTAGGAGTTGGGGGATGGGGGTGGGGATTTACTCCTCAGTCACGTGTACAGTATGAAACGCTCCTCTTACAGATGGAAGAGCACGGATGTTTCCGCGCGAATGTGTTGCAATAACATTCTTAATGGCCCCATGTATATAAAAAAAAGTTGTTCTTCCTAAATTCTTTGTTACATTCACAATAATGCCATGTCCCATAAACAGATGTGTTATTAGTCAAACTGTCTATCATTACAGTGAGTAAGCAGATACTGTAATAGTAAGCCAATAAGATTCCATATATGCAAGTACCTTTAATGGAAATGTATTTCGAGGGGAAAAAAATAACTCAGTGTATGGATATTATAAGTACCAAATCTCTTTCTAAAATAAATTTAAGCTTTAGTGCTTCAGGGATGTACTGAGAAATATTTCAATACTTGGACTTGCTCGAAAATTTGTATCCTTTCCATACTTCCTTGTTTCACAGCTTTGGTTTCAGCAGTGGAAGTCGTTAATGCCATTCATCATCAGGTCTCCTGAGGACTCCTCGGGTTAGAACCCCCGCAGTCATCAAATGTTCTTATTGGTGAAGATCCTGAGGTTGGTCTTCCCACTGTAACAGCTGTGTGGTTACCAAAGATGTATTGTTCAATGGCAACCATACGATAATTATCACATCAAAGATATTTTATTGATTGTGAAATGTGGTTAAAGTTCTAGCACAACTTTGCTTATTCCATTAAAGGAGGAGGCATTTATTATGGGAAGCTCTGGTCCTCCTTTTCTATTTTTATTTTAGAAATTTGAAGATGCTCTCCCAGGCCATGCTGGATAATGCTATGATTGGTTAAGATTCAGGTTCTAGGGGCTGCAGGGCGACACTCACCGTGGCAAATATTAGCTTCTGTTCCACTTTGATTTAATTATCCATATTTTGTGAGTTAGGCATTAAATGCCTCTGTGGTTTAATGCAAATTCTGCCTCCCAATTGTCAGTAAGAGTGATTCACAGTCTGAGATTTTAAAGACTCTCCAATGGCTTTGACAGATACTTGGAGGTGGCAAGGGTTGTACCATTCCCTTCTTTTAGATCTTGATTGCAACAGTGCGAGCCCAACTCTATAAATGTGAAAATCTGTGACTGAGTGAGTGGATGAGTTTCTGATTGAGTGATGAAGTTGAATTTGAGCGTTTGAGTTTCCCCATTGATTGTTGCTCTTTCAAAATTAATAGCCAGGAATGGTTATTATTATGGTCATCACAAGGCTTTTAGAACGAGGCGAAGACAGTCCTTAAATGCTAGCTAGCTCCGTTGACTCTGACCATTGTTTTAAATGGCTGGCTAACAACGAAGCTAAGCTAGTTAGTCCAGCTTGATCACATTTGCTTGGTTGCTCAAGGTTAAACTACTTTGACTATAATGTATGATGTTAAACTTGAATACCGAGGTTATTACTTGGAATTATAGTTTGTTTGCGGTCATCTGTGATGGCAAGCTGCACAGCTTACCAGCTGTATTTACATTGAGGGCTACTGGGGACCACAGCTGTGTTGGAAGCCTTTATAAAAGCTAGTACGCCAAGAAAAAGGCTGTTTGCTGAGGAGAGAAATTCTGTCGTGTCCATCATGAGTTAGAAGTTTTGACGGATGCAATAGAGTTCCTGTCTGCCGAGTTCAGACTGCTCACGTGGGGGGCACAAGCAATTCCTTACACAATAACTACCTAATTAGAGTGTCGCAGTGATCCGGTCTTATCACGTTGCGTTTTTGTTAAAATACCGTCTAAGTAGATCGCAGCCTTTGTAGGCAGTAGACAGCAAGCCAGCTCACCAGGATTTGTTACACTGTGCAGGTTTTGACATGGTTTGTTGGCTATCCCAGCTAACTTTATGTTGTTTGGCTATTTTTGTAGTTAACGTTAGTTGCTTTTCTTTTTAATTTACATCTTGGATTGAGTGCGTCTTCGACACCAAGCTTGGGTTTTGTTCTGCTGGTATTTTTGTAGATTTTCCACAAATGGATCATTTATTTAGATTAGAACAGCAAACATTACTGCACAAAAGGTAGCATGCTAACAATAGCATTATCTAGAGTTTCTAGACAAAGAGAGTTGCAATGAGGGTTCCAGATAATCTGGTCATGGCGGCATTTTGTTTCCATCAAGTTATCGGGCACTGTCTCAAAGTGAGTTGGTTCATACGTGAATGAGATCATAATTTTGAAGATATATATTCAAAATTTGTTGATATTATGGGTTGCTGCTGCTATTGGTGCAGCGATAGGTCTGAGAAAGGCCGCAACATGTGTAGGTTCCCTGCTGATCCAGGAAGAACTAAAATGTGTGCTATTAAAGTTTGTTGGGAAGGATGGAAAAAAGCCTCATCATTTTTTATTTGTATGGCAAGTCCCTCCTCTCGTCATTCATTTTGATTCTTTTGCGTCATTCAGTGGTGGACTTGCTTGTGTGCTTTGGATTATTGTCCTGCTGCATAACCCAGCAGCTCTTGAACTTAAGGTCACAAACCAATGACTGGACATTCTCCTTTTGGGTTTTCTGGTAGAGAGCAGAATTCCTAGTTCCATCAATTATGGCCAATTGTCCAGTTACAGAAGCAGCAAAGCAACCCCAGACCATCACACTACCTGTACCTTGTTTGACTGTTTATACGAGATTATTATTGTGGAATGTTGTGTTAGCTTTACACTAGATGTAACGGGACCCGTTTCTTCCAGAAAGTTCAACTTTTGACTCATCGCTCCACAGAATATTATCCCAAAAGTCTTGGGGGTTATCAAGATGTTTTTTTTTTTTTTTTGGCAAATTTCAGACAAGCCTTCATTTTCTTTTTTAGTCAGCAGTGGTTTTCTCCTCGCGGCTCTTCTATGGATGCCATTTTTGCCTGGTCTTTTTCTTATTCTGCAGTTGTGAACGTTGACCTTAACTGAGGCATGTGAGGCCTGCAGTTCTAGAAATTTTTTAAGTTCTTTTGTGACCTTCTGGATGAGTCCTTGTTGTGCTCTTGGAGGAATTTAGGTTGGCCAGCCGCTCCTGGAAAGGTTTACCACTGCTCCAAGTTTTCTATTTTGGTAGATGATGGCTCTCAACATGGTTTGCTGGAGTCCCAGAGCTTTAGAAATGGCTTTGTAAACATATTTGGTTGGAGAGATGTCAGTGACTTTGTTTCTTGTCTGTTGTTGAGTTTCTTTAGATTACAGCATCATGTGATGCTTTTTTCCTATTTTACATGGCCAGAATGGTTCTATTTAAGTGATGTTTAGATTCAGTAGGGCTGGCAGTAATCAAGCCTGGATGATGCTAGCAAAATTGAACCCAATAATCCAATAATTTGTTTAATTGGTTGATTTAGTAACTTAGGGGGCAAATACTTTTTCACGAGGCCAGGTTGGATTAGATTGTTTTTTTTTCAGTAAATAAACTAAGGATCTAAAAACTGCATTTTGTGTTAAATTGGGTTATCTTTTTCTAACATTAAAATTAGTGAGATGATCTGAAATATACAAGTGTGACAAATATGCAAAAATGGAAGAAATCGGGAAAGTGGCCAGCACTTTTTCCAGGGAACTGTAGTAAAAAAATGCCCCTGTAGTAATGGTAAGCAATTGCTTTTTAGGATATTTGATATGCCTGATGTCATAAATATTAACTCTGATCCAAGAAGGAGGTTAGTCACTGGCCAGAAGGCAATTGACCTATGGCTAAGCCCCGCCCTCAAATGCGATGAGCCAATCACAGTGCGTATCTCCCCATATACTCGGACATTCTGAACCTGAATTTCCATTGAAATGCATTACGGAAACTCCGAATCGTTCGCTTTTATGGGGTTTTAAAATGTTTCTAAGTTAAAAAGAAAATGGTCAAACGCTGTGCTTGGAGTAAGTTTCACTCCGATACGAGGTATCCCGAGAGGCTGATCGATGGGGTGTATTTTATACCCTTCCCAAAGCCACATCATAACTGAGAGAAGTGTCTCCTCTGGATAAAGCTGCTTTCACACTCGTCGCGAAGCAAATTTTTTGCTGCACAGATAACATTCAAATTCATTGAAAAGACGTGAATACGCGCGTTTGAATTGATTTTGGATGTAATCTGTCTAGCGACAAATTCGTTTCGCGTCCGGTGTGAAAGCAGTTTAAAGCTTTGAGGAAGATCCCACTATCAGCTTAACATAACTAACAAAGGTCAACAAGGATGTCTACATTTGTTCCAAGCTAAGTCAACATTGTGTTGAAGGGCGACATCTTGTCACTTCGCTGGAGATTAATGTAAAGTTATCTTTTACATGGCTACGTTAGCTAACGTTAGCTCAAGTTAGTAAACTCTATGGCTAACTGCAGTGCTGACGGAGCTCCTGGCTGCGTTGTTCACCATGTCACCTTGTTTACTTTGGAGTTCAGTCACATCAGGTTAGATTTCTTAACTACGGTAGCTAGCAACAATCATACGTAAATTAAATTTATTACCCAGCGATGCACGAACAATGCTGATCCTCTGTCTTGTTATGTGAGAGGGTGACGGAAACGAGATGCGGTTGATCGTGTTTGCACTGAGACCTGAAAATTTTAGCTTCTAATTTAAAATTTTCGTTGACCTTCTCCATTCTAATTTCATTAATGTATCCCTCCAATGCATAGTGTAACCCTATTTGCCGACTTCTTGATGATATTTGAGCCTTCTATTGCCAAAAATCATCGATAGCATCCTGAAAAATATCTCCGACTGTGATACCGGCCATTAGCGCCTGTTCTAAAATGTTGATTGTTTGTCCGAGTCAGTGGAGGGGGCGGGGCTCAGCCATCGGTCAATTCAGTATTCAGAATGACTTATCAGATATCATGATGGGGGATAACGTAGAAAATGGGAGAAACACCAGACAACAGTAAGTATGGAATTATGATTCCATTGTATCAAAAATGGAACTGTACTAGTGCAGGAAAGTAAGGGCTAGTCAGTTTCTGTTTGTAAAATACTGAAATCCATATCTAGATTGAAGTTGGAATTATGTCTTGAAACTTGAAAATATCAACAAACCGAGAGAGAGAGGGAGATAACATTGCTTTTGCAATGGATGGGTATGCCTGATAGAAAATTTGGCATTCTTTGAAGAAGTTGCGAAGTATTTTGATTGTAGTGAGGTTCATGTTATACATTCAGATTTCCAAAGAACTTGATCATGTACCACACTTGTCATGGCAATTAAGATGGTGGGAATTAGAGAAGGTATTTCATAGTGGGCTTGGCCTGGTGGCTAAGAACAGATTGGTGGTGGGAGGAACTGTATCCGAGCTTGGTATTGTGAGAATTGGAGTCCCACTGGAATTAGCACTGGATCCACTGCTGCTCATCATTTTCACAAACAACCTTGACAGCGAAACTGAAAATCTTTTATATAAATTTTTGGGCAATACAAAATTGGGAGGTTTTAGCTAACCATTTGGTGTCTGTAAAGGTCTTCAAAGAAGATTTAACAGTGTGTAAAGTGTGAAGAAATCTGGCAAATTGAATTTCATAGCTAGATGTAGAGATTTACTCTTGGAAATACGGGCTTTTATTTTCAATCTGTAGTTTAGGACAGCCTTGAGAAGTGTAGAGAGCAATCAAGGAGAAAATCAAAGTAGGCGGTAGACCTTGAGTTTGGAGTTCACAGATGCTGACACAGCAGAATGCTTTAATAGCTCTATGCTCTATGTACAGCACACAAACCAGTGACAGACCAGACGTGCTACAGCCAAGATGGAGACCAGGCTGTCCTCAGCATGGGTGGCTGATAATTATCTGCTATCTGGAGTGTGAAGAGAAGCAGGATTTTTTTTTTAGTCTTTTCTTAGGGCCTTGTAACTTGAGTGGGAATGGAGGGGTATCCTGATGAGGGGGGTGTCTGACTGTCCCTCGGGAACATTACTGACGACAGTGAGGCGGCTTCAGAGGTCTGCTTTGTGCCTCCATGTGTGTGTGTGTTTGTGTGTGTTGGCGGGGGTTCAGTGCAGATGCTGAGGTGTTCCTATACACACACTTCCCCTTTGAGGTGTGCTTTTGGTCAAAAACCAGTGCATGGTTGGATTGGTGTGAGGAAGGGGGATACATAACTTATTCCTTTGGATGATGTGTCTCTGGCTTGGCATAGTGGGCATGCTGCATTGCTCGGTGAGTCAGACTGAGAATACTGCTCATTATGTTTGGTGTGTTGGGTATGACGTACTGCACATTGTGTTTCCTGCATTGTGTTTGGCGTGTTGTGGCAATCTGCAGAGTGTTTGGTGTGTTAGTCGTGGCATTCTGTGCATTGTGTTTGGCATGTTAGTCATGGGAATCTGCATTGTGCTTGGTGTGTTAGTTGTGGCATTCTGTGCATTGTGTTTGGTGTGTTAGTCGTGGCCTTCAGTGTTGCGTTTGGTGTGTTAGTTGTGGCCTTCTGTGCATTGTGTTTGGTGTGTTAGTCGTGGCCTTCAGTGTTGCGTTTGGTGTGTTAGTTGTGGCCTTCTGTGCATTGTGATTGTGTGTTGGTTGTGGCATACTGTCTGTTTGTTTGCTGTGGCAGTCATAGCGTACTGTGTATTACATCTGAAGCGCTGGGCATGGTTTACTGCGTGTGGTATTCTGGGTGTGTTCAACAAGAGGGCAGTTGCGAGATTACAGTGAGCCTGCACTTCGGACAGACCCCTGAGAAGGGAGTGTTGGGGATCCCAGGAGAGCAGGAGCACATCTGCTCCTCTGCTGAATGGTAACGTTACCTCCAGAGCAGCCCACCTGAGAAGGGACCTGGAAAACAGCCTCATTTGGCTCCAGCACCACATGATCCCCACTGCTTTGATGCGCTTCCTTACGGAGGTTAAAATGATCAATTAGGGGACTTAAAATCATTTCATTTCACTCGTGCATCATGATATGGCCAAAAATATATGCTAAAAAAGAGCTAATTTTAGAATATATTTGAAAAGAAGAAAGGCTTATGGCTTGGCCTACTTTTTTGTCCAGTCATATTGATTTACAAGTAAAGTTTAGTATCTCCTGCCACAACATGGAGCCCTGCAGGGGATATTGCAATGAAGCTTGTTCATCCATCTGTCCTTCCCTCTGCTTGTTTGGATAGGTGAGAACAAGTTCTTTCAGAAAATACATAACCTTGATGAATGAAATTTTGTGTGTGTATGCTACTAGTTATGACCTTGATTTGGTTCAAGAATGGGATTCTATGGTGGCAGGGGATATTGATAACAATGTTGTCTTGTTCAATGTGCATTACTTATTTTGCCTCTTGCATACCATCTCTTTTTTATCAACAAAAAATATCAGGTCGCGGCAAAATACTTTGAAATTGTTTATAAAATTACACACAGCATAATTGGTCACATGGTTTAGATTTTGCTTCGGTTTCTGTGGATATTATGGCGAGGAAGTTGCCACCGTAGTTACTGCAAGACTGAACTCTATAACTCATGAAAACTGATAATGTACTGCTCCCTCTGGTGGGCATCCAGATAAATTTTCTGAGGGTTTATCATGCAGCCACACCAATCTTATCTGCCAGAGTCAAACTGAACAGGGGAGGGTGTGGAGAGCACACCCCATTCTGATGGTAGAGAAGCTGAGCTTGTAAAGACCAGGGGCTCCGATCAAGAGTGATACGAGGAAAAGGAGTGTGTTCACATTAGTATTGTGGACTGTTAGGTACTGGCTTAATAAAACCAATTACTGTCTGTTCTTGTATTCTGTCCTTAATTAACATCGAATTCATGGACTTAACACAAAAGGTAGACAGTTCATTCCATTCAGTAATTGATCCATTTTATTTTACAAACTGTGGCAACATTACTCAAATTAGAAGTGACACAAATTAAAAATTCACCATGTAAAAACAAGCAGCCCTAATATTCAGAATGTAAAAAATAAATATTCCAACAATCTGTATCTCCCCAGACATTGCCAAAATAATCAGTTACAGGCTCGAATCAAGGAGCACTGTATTGAACTCCAATGCACTTCACATAGATACAGCAGTAGTTCCCCTACTGCACAGTTCTTCCAGTTTATCACAAATTTAGCACTAATACAATACAAATACTTATGAAGGAATTGTACAGCATTTAATTTTAGTGAAACTGAGTGTTGATCCAACAGGCAAGTGTGATACTTCGTTCAAACATTTGTGAAATTCAATACATGGTATCTGAAGGGACAACAGGCTGCTAAACTCATGCCTAAAGCAAGACGATTGTTCTAGACGAGCATGGAATCATCATTATCACCCTTTATCACAACACCCAGGAGTACCATCAGTGATATCATGATTGAACTCTCTTACAGGGGGTTCACTCTAGTCCAAAGTCTCACCAGAACAATAATCTTTAAATTACAACTCTGATCCCAAAAAAGTTTGCACATAATGGTGAATAAATACAAATAAAATGCAATTAAGATAAAAAAGGGAGTCATTTGAAAAATTCCATTCACCCACTACTACTATATTGAAAACACTACAACAAATTATTTGATGCTTTCATTTGTGCTTTCAGTTTTTATTGAAAATACTCTCCTATGTGAAACCTGATGACTGCAAGACTCCAAAAAATTTGGGACTAATAATGATGCGACAAATTGAAATAAAACTAGATGCCAAGTAGGCATACAGTCGGGCTACCCTCAACCTAGACAGAGAACTCCGGTACAAAACTTAGTCAGTCAACTCAGTCACATGATTTCACCACGTGTGTGACCTCATTTTCATGACAATACCCAAATGCGCTTGGGTAATTTGCAATTCTCAACGTAGACGATTGACAAAACTGTAGACCTAGACTCGAGCAATAATATAGTACAGGTGAGGTTAAACAGGTGAGCCTATCGCGTTATAGTAAAAGGAGCTGCCAAGTCCATCAAGAGCGTAGTCCATCAAGAGCAAAGATGGATTGAGGCTCACCAATTTTCCAACTGATGCAAAAGCCTGTAATCCATCACCTTGAGAGCAATATTTTCCCTGAGACAAGTCAGTGGGATTTTGGGCATTTCACCCTCAACAGTGCATAAAACGGAAGAATCCTGTGAAATCTCAGAATGTGAACGACGAGGTTGAAAACCACTTCTGAATGCATGTGGTCTCTGATCTCTCAGACGTCACCATCTTAATAAAAGTCACGCAATTGTTATGCATATCATGGCATGAGCTTGGAAATACAATGGTAAACCTATGTCAGTCAAAACCACTGGCCGCTGCATCCACAGAAGAAAGTTAAAGCTTACGATGCAAAGCTGAAGCCACACATTAACACTGTCCAAAAGGACAGCCGACTTCTCTGGGCTCGATGTCGTCGGACATGGACAGCAGCTCAGTGGAAGTGTGTTTTGTGGTCCAACGTGTCACCATTTCAGGTGTCTTTGGGGAAAAAAAGGTCACAGTATTCTCTGGACGAAAGATGATAAAGACAAACTAAACGGTGTCTGCCATGGTATGGGGGTGTTTCAGTGCATACAGCACTGGTGACTTGCGCATTTGCCAGGGCAACATTAATGGAGAAAGACGTATGAATTTTGCAGCAACATATGCTGCCATCTATACATTGTCCCTTCCAAGGACATCCCTACATTTTCCAGAAAGACAACAGCAAACCACATTCTGTAGGGAATCAGGGATTAAAAGTGCGTGCACGGCGCATTATGAAGCAAAATACTTAACAAGAAAGGTCTTGCATAATTACACAGCAGAGGACAAGCATGACAGCGGAATGAGGGGAAAACCCTGCTTGCTAAACTTGCTGAACTGGCATTCAGAGCCCAAATGATAAATGAGTGTGATTAAAAGACATGGTGATGATACACAGAATGAACAGTCGACTATGCCAACTATTCTGCATTCTGTAGCAATCATCGCATCGTAGATTTTAAAGAAGCAATCAAATTCATGTTAGAACATCAAATAGTGTTGTTCCACGTTTTCAATCTAGAAGAGGGTGAATAAAGTTTTTAGATCAGTTCTATATGATTTTACTTGCATTTTCTATGCCGTGCCATCAATTTCAGGATTGGGGTTGTAATGCGAGAGGTGGTTTACTAGTAAGAATTTTTAGCAAGAACGTAGTTGTAAAAAGTACAGTTTGTGGAGTGTAAAGTTTACAATCACAAGGTTGTATCAAACATTTAGTGAGAGTGGTTTTACTGACAAGTGCTTGACTTTAAAAAAAAAAATAATTCACACAGGTTCTAATTTGGGGGCGGACCTTTTGACATTTTGAAAAAACTTAAATGTTGCCCAGGAAATTTCTAAGATAAATACTATTTACCATTTCATGTGAAGCATAATTCTGATAAGAGAGATGTTCTTCCAGTATTACAAAATGTTATGCTTGAAACTTTCATTGTTAAACATAGGATTTCTGTTAAAATACAATATGAGATAAAACTGTAAACATAATTATAATACAATAATTCTATTTTCAAAAATAAAAGGCACATACTATAGATGTATGTTACCCTGTGTTTCTTCCATAAATCTTCAAAAAGGACATCACTATCCCAGGCAAAAGTAAGGCCCTGATTTCTGTGGATTCAATATGGACACCTTTCGATCGCAGAATTTTCCTTGTTTGGATTTTTTCTAGCTGTTGCACTCCGACCCTGAAGTCGAAAAATGCAACACCTACTGATGAAATCGCAAGTTAGTACTGCATGTTAGCTATGCCCACAGCCATAGATCATTATTAAATGACCATAAAGTGCCAACAGTGTTGTAGACCGTGCGTTATGGGTCATGGGCGGTGCATGGGTCTATGGTCGAACGCTCATAAATACACTTTGAGTGACCACAACATGTTAACTTCAGGGGAACGAGTATATAAAGTTTGTCAGAAGCAATCCTTGCCGATGCAATCGACCCAGCGCATTAGAGAAGGGCTGTTGGATGAAGTTTACGGAGTATCATATGGACCTCAGTAGATGACAAAACTGCTGATATCCCTGCAATAAGGAGCCAGGGAAATCTGTGCAACTCAAATTTGACTGTTTGCCGGTATTTAATGCCTTGAACGCCCCTCAACCTTTTCAGCCAATATGCAGCTCATGTCAGTGACTTTCACCTAATAGACTGGCACACACAGTCTGGTTTGAAATGGTATTCGTTATGGAAACAGTACATCTTGCTTTTCTGCGCTTGACCAAGTTTGCCTTGTGCACTGGAACAATGGAAATAATCATAAATGAGTAAAACACATCCATCTGCTTCCCAAAAGGGTCAAATGCACCAGGCAAGATCAATAGAACACAGAAAAGCATTTGAATTGAAAACCAATACGATCTGAACACAGGTCTGGCACAGTACTTCACAGCAGGACTGTGACAGAAGACAGAATTTGCACACTGGAACTTACGGATAGTCTAAAGGAGACTCGGTGCCTCACACTGCTGCACTGAATTATTAAATTGTTCCTCTCAGTCTGCTATCAAAAATATACATTCAAACACAGCTGTTTTAGACAGACTACTGGCATATACAAACTCTGGAGTAAAGGGCAGGAGATGCTCCACCCTTTCCACCCTCATCATCGCTACTCGCGCAGGACCTGTTTGCATTCGTCCTGTAAGAAGGCCTGCTTCTCCATCAGCTTCCGGAACAGTCCGTGGCGGTTCCCCAGCAGCTCCACACGCCTTCCGCTCTCCACCACGCGCCGCTGGTCCAGCACTGCGACAGCGTCGGCGTTCTGGATGGTGGAGAGCCGGTGGGCGATGATCAGCACTGTGCGGCCCTGCATCAGCCTCTCCAGAGCCTCCTGGACCAGGAACTCGTTCTCTGCGTCAAGTGCGCTGATGGAGAGAGCCAGTAAAGAGGGTGAGGGTGATTTGGGAGATCATATTCAAGGTGACTTTTCAGTTCCTTTGCCAGCAAGTTGAATGCATCCGTAAAAAAAAAAAAAAAAAACATGATTGAGAATAAACTTGGCCGCAGGTAATTCTACAGCAATCTGGGGATCTATAGGGCGGTCGGACTCCCAAAGGAAACAAGGGATGCGTTTCCCAAAATCACAGATGCTAATTTACATAGTTGGACCCACTGAATGTGAATGGACCAACTATGTAAGTTGCTAACTTAGTTAGCAACTATGCTTCTGGAAATGCACTCCAGACTGTTTTCACAGTGTTGACACCCAGGCTTGATAACAAACAGAGGCAATTCAAAAACGTTTATTGCAATGTTTGTGTGGCAGTAACGCCACAGGCAGTCTCAATAAAGAGTTTTCAGATTCATAAATGCATATTAGGGAGCAACTGTTTAACTTACCAAGTCCTTGGAATTTTAATATTATCATCACTTGATTTTATAATTGCGATAGATGGAGATGACTGGTACAGTGGTATAGCACTACTATCAAATAAAAATACTTCCACCCTTTTGATATGCACCAAATTAAAAATGATTATTCTACATTACATTAAACAGTACAATATTTTTGATGTGTGACAACAGGGGGGAGGGGGGTCTTTATATAGAAGGTGTCAAAAGGCTCATCCAATATGGATGAACTCACCCTCAAACTGTCTGCACTTCAGCCTCGTCCTTTCAGACTCAAAGGAGATAGTATTGAGCCAAAATAAAAATGTGTCACTGTCCAATGAATTATGGTGCCCGCTGTATACACTACTTAGCTGCAATAAAAAAGATCTCATTTTGCTGGTGCAAGCAGCGCTAATTAAATTTGCAACAGTAAGTTGTAGTTTGTAGCCCTGATCTTGGACGCATTCGTTTCATGAATTATCACAAAATAGCAGCACATGGCTTATTAGTGAGACACCACCTTGTTTTATCAACCATTACAACTGCTTGTGCTTTGATCATTGCTTATAGAAAGTAGCACTACCAGCGCTCCCCCCCATCCATCCTACCAGTTTGCTAGTAGGACCTTTTGCACACCTTTCATCTGAAGCTATTAATATTGCACCATCATATTCTGAAACTCACACATTTGTAAAATTATTTCAGTCATGTTAAAGAGGCGTTCCGCCTAGACCATAATCTGCACTGCTGGGAGCTGCAAGTCCAAACTTCAGCATATCTATGACCCGTAGTCTCGAACCTAAACGCCTAGTCCTATCACAATAAACGCAGTTGTGGGTAGCATTAGCCAGAGCCACATGGGCGTCTACACAAATAGATAACCACCACCACCGAACTCACCTTGTGGCCTCATCCAATAGTAAAATCTTGGGATTCTGTATGACAAAAAAAGAAATTTAATTACGGACATTAATTTAGCTGCTCAGATTTATGTATTCATCCAAGTAAGGCTAATGAAGGTTCTGTGAGCAAAGCATGTAAATCCAGCAGAAAAGAGATTAATTCCCTACCTTCAGTAACGCACGCGCAATGGCTATCCTCTGCTTCTGACCACCTGTAGGGAGGAGGAGAGCACAGGAGTGGCTGATCACTCAGGTCAGCTCTCAGCCGGGTCATTCCATGCCAAATCACCTAATTTTCAGGAAAGTCCCCAGGTGACCCTCTTAGATTTTGCTGAAACTCCATGAAAATGTTCATATATGCAAATAACGAACACACAGAAAATTTCAGGCCAAAAGTCCAAGCCGTTTTGAAATTATGGCTGTCCGAAGACCCCCCCTCTTTGCCCGTGTAAGCGTCGGATTTTTTTTTTCATTTTCAAATGATCATATTTTTGGATTTGAAAAAAGCTACAAAGCTGAAAATTGCTACCTGGGGTAATTTGCACACAAGCTTTCAGAATCTGCAATCCAAAAACAGTGTATCTTGCTTCCTTTTTGAAGATATGGGCACCTGAAAATGAAAGTTTTTTTCTAGCGGAAATTATTTTTGCGATTTTTAGGCTTACCTGGTGCCCGAACCATTGATCTGAGGATACCCAAATTGCTGATACATAATCTCTACATACAGCTAAATAACTCCCTGCAAGCATAGACTTATAAAACAAAGTAAAAGGTATGGCTAGGGTCCAAAGTCGACTTTCACAAAAAAAATCTCAAAAATCACCCCTTTTCGGGGTCGGTTGACCTAGTGAACAGTTACTCAGGGTAATGAAATTTGCACCACAGAATTATATGTATCTGACCTTTATATGTACCAAATTTCATTGATGTGACTTAACTCCTTCATAGTTAGGCAGTGTTTCAAAAGAAACCCACTAATTTGATCAAATTATGCTACTTTACGGTATATAACAACATCCTCGAGCTCTGGTAAATTGACAATTACAATAATTTGTAAAAAGCAAATTGAAGCAAACCTACTTGAAATACGTTTCTTGTGCATTTTGAATGGATCACTGCAATATTTCTGAGTATATTCATATCGAGAGATGTACATCTTCTCACGGTGAAAACACACTGTGCTGTCATCACGTAGCAGTACCCCACTTCTCCATTCCAATAGCTTCTTATCATCCTGTGACAAGCCAGAGGCTGCAAGTGTGCCAACATTTCTGCCATATATTTTCTTATGGCATTCCTCCTCCAGTGCAATTCCAATACTGCATCCCGATCTTGATGCTTCAAATTCCATGTTTTAAATCTTGATTTTTACAGAGCTCACAAAATGTACACTTCATCTGCTGAACATTGCAGTTGAAATGAATTGTGAGGAGTGGATGTGAGCTGAAAAGTGAACACACTGTTCAATTATTCTGTAAACAATACGGCCACAACAGTGAGGTAATTGATCCAGCTATTTTAAATAAACAGTTGTGGTTTGGAGTTAAGTAGACTAGGATGAACCTAGATAAACAATGTTTTAACACCTAATTAGGCGAGGTCACCTGGACTAGGATGAATCTTAAGAAACAGTTTCCAACAGCTATGACCTCATGCAAATAATGTAAGTAGAGCCCACTGAAAATCAGTAAGTTGAATCCACTTAAATAAAAGCAGTTTTGTATTAGTAACATCAATGTACAATATGTACAATGTATGGTACTATGGAAAACTTTGTTTTAAAACAAGCCATATGATACTATTCCTGATGTACAAAGTCATGAATTTTACAACTTTCTAAGAATTATTATATATAAAAAAGGTTATCAAAGATTACTTATTCTCATTTTTTTGCCCTTTGACATCTACGAAGACATTGTAATGTACAGCAAAATGGTGTAATTTGATCAAATTAGTGGGTTTCTTTGAAACACTGCCTAACTATGAAGGACTTAAGTCACATCAATGAAATTTGGTACATATAAAGGACAGATACATATAATTCTGTGGTGCAAATTTCATTACCCTGAGTAACTGTTCACAAGGTCAACCAACCCCCTGAAAAGGGGTGATTTTTGATTTTTTTTGTGAAAGTCGACTTTGGACCCTAGCCATACCTTTACTGATTGTTTTATAAGTCTATGCTTGCAGGGAGTTATTTAGCTGTATGTAGAGATTATGTATCAGCAATTTGGGTATCCTCAGATCAATGGTTCGGGCACCAGGTAAGCCTAAAAATCGCATAAAAATAATTTCCGCTAGAAAAAAAACTTTCATTTTCAGGTGCCCATATCTTCAAAAAAGGAAGCAAGATACACTGTTTTTGATTGCAGATTCTGAAAGCTTGTGTGCAAATTACCCCAGGTAGCAATTTTCAGCTTTGTAGCTTTTTCAAATCCAAAAAATATGATCATTTGAAAATGAAAAAAATCATGATTTGGCTGTGTGAGTAAAGAGGGGGGGGTCTTGGACGGCGAAATTTCAAAACGGCTTGGACTTTTGGCCTGAAATTTTCTGTGTGTTCGTTATTTGCATATATGAACATTTTCATGGAGTTTCAGCAAAATCTAAGAGGGTCACCCGGGGACCATTAGGTGATTTGGCATGGAATGACCCAGCCGTGAGACCCAAACCACTGATCAACTCTGGGCACAGTACGGGTAAATTCACCAATCACCTCTCAGCTCAGGACAGTTCTTCAGGCCAGCATGTTTTAGCCTCCCCTCAGCTCAGCATGGTTATTCACCAATCAGCTCTCAGCTCAGAACATTCAGCCTCCAGTTAAATCTCAGCTCAGCACACTTGGTCACAAATCAACTCTTAGCACAAGACATTCAGCCTCAAATCAGCTCTAGGTTATTTTACACTCAGTCATAAATCCACTCAACTCAGCATAGTTTGTCACCAGCCAACTCAAGGCTCAGAACATTGTGTCCAATGAACTCCCAGCTCAGCACATTCAATCACCAGTCAACTCTCAACTCAACACCTTAAGCTTTCTATCAGCTCCAAATGCAGCAGTTAGCCTCCAATAAACTCTCAGCATAGTATGGTTATCCACCAATCAAATCACAGCTCAGAACAACCAGTTGCCAATAAACTCTCAGCTCAGTGAATATTCACCAATCAACCCTTAGCTCAGCACATGTAGTCACCAGTCAACTCTCTGCTCAGCACGGTTATTCACCAATCAACTCAGGGATCAGAACACTCGGTCTCCAATCATCTCTCATCTCAGCACTGTTATTCACCGATCAACTATCAGCTCAGAACTTCTAGCTTCCAGTCAACTCTCAGCACAGCACATATAGCCACCTCATCTCATCTCTGCACGGAGGCAAATAAAAGACTAAAGAACGTAATGAGATTACCAAAAATATAAAATGATTTAAAAGAGCCTGTGTTGTTCATTAACACAGTGTGATTACAGAGCAATCACACACACACACACACACACACACACACACAGCCTTACCTGACAGCAAAACCCCCTTCTCCCCCACCACCGTCTGGAAGCCCTGGGGAAAGTCCTGGACGAAGTTGTAGGCGTTCGCCATGTGCGCCGCCCGCTGGACGTCCTGCGGTGTCACCGTGCTGGGGTCCACAGCTCCGTACGCGATGTTCTCCGCCACAGAGCAGGAGAAGAGCACAGGCTCCTGTACAGGGGGTACAGGGGGATACAGCGAGGCATAAGTAATCAGCACTGATACAGCATATGTACCAGATACTACGTCTACGTGCCTCTCCCTTTAAGACCTGATGTGACGAGATTGCGTTTTAGATGATGCCATCGTTTTAAAGAAACTTAACCAATGAAGTTTATTGTGATTCGCTAAAATATAAGCAGGGAAGGCAAAATGCATTATGGGATTTGTATTTTTAAATTTTTCTTTAGCCTCAGTGTCGTGATAAAAGGAGGCACCCCCTTATCCACAATTCTGTGTCGTACCTGGCTGTTCCGCCAATCCACTTCTATTGTTATCTTTTGAATGTCCCTCCAAACCCCCTCTGTGGATCATTCATGGTTTCCCTTCCATTTGTGTTTTTGTATCCAATCAGTTCAATCCTTACTGTAAAGAACAGCCCAACTTGTTTCAGGATAAATCTCTGAGCCTCCATCTTTAGGGCCTCTTGCCATGCTGGTGCCAGACAGAGCCACAGACTTCAGCAGTTGGTTTTCATTTGCATTGTTCAACCACTTGTTCACAATTTTAACTGTACATTATACTTGATAAAAGACTATTGGCTTTAATCTCTCGGTTCTACGACAGTGTCGATCACAAAAAAAAAGCTTCCAAAGCTGCTCTTCAGACAGCAAAACTGGCTGACGACCCGAGTGAGGGGAGCAACATTGACAAGTCAATGTTTTCAATAATTTTCAACCAAAGCCAAAGGTGTAAGCTCTCAAAGGGCTTTAATTTCATGTTTCGATCTGCTACAGAGGCTGAGCCATTACACTTTTCATGAACGTTGGCAATCCTGTCAAGTTCTTAAGGAAACTAAGGTGTGACCGTTTTGTTTTCAAACAATGCCTGAGGTTTTAGGATGCCTTTTTAGAGGGCATCTTAGGTCTTAACGGGTTAAGGCATGAAAAGAAAATTTCCTTGCCACTTTTGGCTTGGCCAATTTATTATGCCCCCGAGTGTATGGCACAAAATACTAAAATCAGCAAACATGCAAGTGAAAACCTGTGCATGTGCTTTTGTATCATTAAGCTGTTCACACAAGACAGCTAGCTGGTGGAATAGATTTATGGATAAGCTAGAGGTAGTGAGTTTCCACTCTAGAAGAAGAAGAAAAAAAAAAAAAAAAAAACAGTCAAAGTTCTTACCTGACTGACTGTGCCAATGTGACTGCGCAGCCAGTAAGGGTTCAATTCACGCACATCGTGACCGTCAACAGTGATGACACCTGTTATATAAAGCCAGGGGTATTACCATGTTGAATGACTGAGAAACAGCCACTGAAAGGTAGGCCGTCTTTGCAAGTTTGTAGGTCTTTGTCACTGCGACTAACTGCCCCACCGCTCACCTGTATCCGGGTCATACAGCCGGAGCAGCAGGGATACCAGGGTAGATTTTCCCGACCCACTAGGCCCTACCACAGCCAGCACAGAACCTGCCGGAACATGCAGGCTCAGGTCCTGGAAAATGGGTGCGTCTTTGCGGGCCGGGTAGGCGAAGGAGACGTTCCGAAACTCCAGCTCACCCTTCAGCTGTCCTGGCGGCAGCACAATACCTTCTGGGGTGGGATGTAGGGGGGAACAAGTGATGAACACTTTCAAAGAACTGATCGTGTAGAACTCTGTATTGGCTAACTGAATTAACACAGGTGTAGCTATCCTTTAGCAGTCAGAGAATTATTAAGCCAAATTAATCCTTAAAGTAGAAGATCACAAATGCGTGATTAGAACATTCTCAACTGAACATTCTTATGCTGCTGAAATGGGAAAAAAAATTGTTACTGCCATTGGTTAACTCTTAAAAAAAACAAGAGTGCTCGTAGAGCACAATATCCCCCGCCAGGCTTGGTAATAGTGAGCAAATCTAACACAGCATCTTAGTATTCCTCTTTCAGTCAATGGCCAATAATACATTAAATACTAGGAGCCTATCTGAAAAAGCTGCATAATAGATATCATAAATAGATAGCATTGGCATGGCGTTGCTTGTAAACTATTTCAATATGATCAAAAATATAATGTAGACATTATTATCAATCAAACTTAAAAAAATGTGATATGCGCATAACCAATGTATGTTTATCATTTTTGTAAGATTTCATGAAAATCTCTCAAAAAATGTGGGAGGAGTTGATTTCAGAACATAAGCACCCTCCCAAGGGCATACAATAAATCATCACTTAACATCAAGGGCAGTAACTCACTTAAATATTAGTTCGGCACAACGAAAATACGATATGCACATAACCAATATATGTTTATCATTTTCGTAAAATTTCATAAAAATCTCTCAAAAATGTGGGAGGAGTTGATTTCAGAAAATAGGTACCCCTCCCGGGATGTGCAGATGGACGGACGGACGGATGTCACCACGACATAATCCCCCTTCGGTCTCTGACCGGCGGGGGATAAAAACCCATAATAGTTACTCTTCAATTGGTTAAGCATGGCCTCATCAGAAGTGCTCTAGTGTTAAGCAACGAATGAATGTCCACCCATGGATGAGGTGGCCTCACCATTTAAGGGAAACTCTGGCTTTCTGTCCAGCAGCTCCCACAGTCTGGTCCCCGCTCCAAAGCCCTTCATCAGCTCAGAGTAAAACGAGCTCAGTCCTGCCAGTTAAGAACATACAAACGTAAGCTGCTACTCAGGCCCAGACACAGCGCATTTGACACTGCAATATGATGTTAGTAGGTTTGACAGTACGGTCCTTGAGATGTTAGGGCAGCGGTGTCCCGTCATGCAGTGGAGGGCCAGAAGTTTGCTGGTTTTCATTCTAACCAGTCACTACACCAGCCGATTTCACCGATTAGTTCCCTCCTCTCTGCTTGAAGGAGTGCCAATCGGTAAAATCAGATGGTGTGGTGATTGGCCAGAATGAGAACTGCATCCTCTCGGCCCTCCATGGCGCGTGCTCGGGCTCTGTGTCAGGGTAACCCAGTGTAATGTCAGTTAGGCTGACCCACACTGATCTTCATTAGGATGACTAGAAGACTCACCAGTGATGCTGATTCCCACCCAGAAGGCGTACATGAGGAAGGAGGAGAGCTCTCCAACGGTCATTTGCTCGCTGCCCATCAGGAGCCCTCCCTTATACAACACTGACAGGATAATCAGGTTTCCGCTCAACCCCGTCTGCAGCAGGCACACAACATACGCACATACTGACTGTACGACCACTCGATAACCGGGGAGGGACTTACCCCGTACCGAACGCTGACTGTTGTACTCACCATCCCAAAGAAGCCCGCACGCATCACGGCCTCTTTCTTGGCTAGCATTAGCACGTGGTTCACTTTGTCCACGTACTTCTCCACCTCCGCAAGCTCCTTCCCAAATGCGCGCACCGTCCTCAGATTACTGATCCGCTCCTCTGCCAACTAGGAGAAACCACATTTTTGATGAATCCGCCACTGCTCACAGACAAGCCCCCCTATAGCTGACCAATCAAGTGTTCACTCACAAGGTCCCCCCACCAAAAAGTACACAACACAAAGCTCACTAGGGGCCCAAGCGTACAAATGGGTTTGCTGACAGCTTGCGAGTGCACCAATCGCAGAACACCGACAGTGTCCCCCAAAGGGCACCGATCACAGCTCTCAGACAGTGTGGCATCTGGAGCATCCTCACATGTCCCTGAGTGTATAAATCACTGCTCAGAAAAAGTGCTACCTGTTGCCCACTTGTGCACTACGCTCCGCTCACCTGTGTGGACTCTGCAAGGGAATCCTGTGTCCTCCGGGATATGGAGCGCAAGTATCGGCCGTAGACCACAGCAAGACAAGCCATGGGAGGGACGATCATTAGCACAAATGAGGCCAGACTGGGGGACACGTAAAACTGGACAGAGAAGCAGAGAGAACTTCAGACCAAAAGCGCACTTGTATAGACCAGCACTGCCATCAGACACAGCTTGCGCAAAAGAGAATTTGAATTTACTACCACTAATTTGAATCATAAAGAAATCTACAAGCTCCATTAGATTTGGAACAGGAAACACAATGGTACTTAGCAAACATGCAGCGTTTCTGGACCATAATGTCTTTGCTGCGACCAAAGACAACCAAGTCAAACTAGTTTTACTGCACAAGCAGGTTTTCTAATTGTGAAGCAGGTGCCCGAAACAAAGGAATACCAAGATGTTTCAGATGTCTTTGTTCCTTTTTAAATTCGTATTTCCTTCTTAGAAGGAAAGGGATTATGCAACACAAGTACCTCGACAGATTTACTGCATTGACCAATGATGGATGTGCGACTCTGAACTGGACCATTCTGAGCCTCAAGAAGCAATGGGCAAAACAAGAGTCGTCCAGAGATGGGACACTTCAGGAAGTCACAGGGGAGTAGGCATTTCAGGTGTTTACCTAATAATAATGGCATCCGACCATTACATAAACCACTTCTTCCTCATTAATGTCACAAGCGAACTGGGGACCATCCCAGCCAGCTATGGGCAAAAGGCAGGGACACACCCTAGACAGCTCGCCAATCCCTCAAAGGGCGCACACACACCATCGACACATCATTCACTTACACTCTCATACCTATGCCCAATTTAGAGACTTCAATTAGTCTGACACGCATGTCTTTGGACAGTGGGAGGAAATCCGTGTTACTAGAAGAAACCCACGCAAGCCCTAGGGGAACGTGCAAACTCCACACCGAAACCGAAACGTCCAAGACTGGATTCAAACTCATGACCTTGAGGACACAACACACTGTGCCACCATTTTGCCCAATCTAACAATAATAATACCAATAATACTAAAAATAATGTCAAACAAAGGACTGCAACTTCTAGTTCTTTGCATTGGAAAAAAAATCTAATGCAGTGGTGTGCAATAATTAATATAAATAAATTACAACTTGTAAAAGAGCTAAAATAACAATAAACAGTGAAAGCAATATTAAAAGCAAAAAAAAAGTTACAAAGTTTAAAGTAATACAATTGGGAAGCACCATTTTCAATAATTCAAGTAAAAGCAAAGGTAAAAAATTCCATTTTATGAAGCTTTTTAAAAACTTATCATGGGGCCTCTTGAATGGGACCAGTGGGAACAGGAAGATCTTACCAAGTTTGTGTGCATGCAGAGCGAAATATTTTACACGCCATGAGAACTTGAGTTTTCCAGCATTTACAGTTTGTTAAAGGTCACTGACAACAACAGTTTCTATGCTACGGTTGGCTCTGAAACTGGACCTGAAGTTTCCTAAAATATAGTTTTCTGTTAATTGATCACTAATTTGATGAGACATTACTTCTGTATGCACCTTGCCCATAAAGGGCAAAGTAGAAATAAATCAGTAATAATGAAGTCACGGGTAGCCAAACCTGTTCCTGGAAGGCTGCAGCTCAATGCAAACCAAATTCAAAAAAATAACAGACTGTCAAGGAAGTAATAATGTTATGTTAGGCAAGAAAAAATATGATTAAAAAGTCTGGTTGGAATGCGTTTTTGAAGGCAGGTTCATCGATTTCATACCCATAAAAAAAAAAAAAAAATTGAGTCATACATGAATAATGGGTTCATGGTGGTCCAAGCTAGCTGAAGGGCAATGTCAGGGAAGGTCCAGAGCTATTCCTCAAGTCATGCTTCCTGTTGGGGGGGATCTCATTCCAGTAATTTGTCTTTAAAAATATTGTGATAAATCAGTGGTAGAAATAAGCAGTAGGAGACAGAATCCGCAAATTTGCTAGTCTGAGAGATGTCAGTCTTCACTTTTGTAAAGCCTGTTTATATTTAGAAAGTTCTCTAAGAATTTCTTAACATGCAGCTCGTTCAGACTTCCTCTGTCTGCCCTCTGCCTTCCACTTTGCTCTTTTAAATTGAAAGATACAATCAGTTTTCCATCATACATGTTGCTTCCAAAGTACCCTTTTGGTGCTGAATGGAACTGCAGTGTTGAGAGATACTGAATGCTTATCACAATGCCCAATGCATCTTAGGTATACTGTTGACAGGGGTGGCCTTCGAAACCTCACACTGGCTAAACTCATACTCACAGGATCCCTTATCGTAAAACTGAGCACTATATTGGTGATTCTGTCAGGACACATTAGAATATAGCAGAAGCCAAAGCGCTATGACTGAGTTAGTAATTTGATTTAATTATCGACCGATTCAGTCTTTCCAGTTAGACTCTCTCAACATTCTCATTTTATGAAGGATGAAATATATGCTATGGATCCACCACTAATCAAGAAAGAGTAATGCATTGGTCAGAACAAGAGGAGATGTTCCTTCATCTCTTATAACAAATTTAAGTCCTGATCATGAACTGACACAAAAACAGAGGAGGCAGAGAGAAGATATTTGCCGACACAAAAAAAAAAAAAAAAAAAATTCTGATTAAGAGCACAGATCTCTAGTATCAGTTCTATTTATAGTGGATATTGGAGAAGGTTAGGCTATAGACCTGTGGCAGCTGGTTGTAGATTAGGCCTTCCTCACTTGCATGTTTTACAAATACGGCTCAGAATGTCCCACTGTCTGTAATTTTTAAATCTGTCTTGCATCAGTCTTCTAACTGGTCTGTCATTTTTTGGAGTCTCCCGTTACCTGTTGGCTTTTACACGGAAGCTATGGTTTTTAAACCTGGCTTTTATGCTTTCTTGGGCTTCTCTTAACCCCTTATTCTCTACTGAGAAGAAGTATTCAATCCCAGGGGGCCATGTATTTATGGCCTCAAAATTACATCAAATGGAACACATATAGACCTTGTACATCACTTAACACACATTTCCCTGTAATTCAGCAGAACATATTTGGGATCATTGGAAACCTTGGGATCTCCACTAGAATTTAAAATAGCCCTGAAGTTCCACAGGCTTGAATACAGCAGCTGCGTTTGGCGGACCTATGCATGGGTCTGCAGGTTCTGTAGGGTTAACAGAGACTATCAGCATTCTGGAATCTTCTTTCCTTGATTTATTTGACACTAACACATCAATGGCTGGATCAATCATTGATAAGGTACTTCAACTGAAGCTCTGCCTTTAGATTGAATACAGATTATTTTCAAACAGATTGGACTGGCTACATGACTGGTTAATACCATGCTAAAATGTTCAATACCAGAAAGAAGAGAAAAATAGGAGAAACCCTCATTCGCAAATTAAACACATTTTTGAATACTCGGGAGTGCAGCGGCCTCTCAATACATGAAGGAATGATTAAATCAGAGAGTGCACTTAAAAGACTGTGGCAACATTATATCATTTCTTTCAGACTATAATGAGACTGCTTGGAGGCCACATAACTAAACAAGAAAAAAGCGAGCAAAGCTCACGTACCCCCGCTCCCCATTTGCCGCTCAATGAATGTCAATAGCAAATAACGCTTCTATGGAAATGTAATATGCAGTCATATTCAAATCAAGTACCAAAAAGGTCCATTTAGTGTACAAACTTGCCTCCATTGATGCCTCCCTGCGATTTTTCGTACTAAGTTGAATTAAGATTCAAGGGCAATAACTCCGTGAAAAATACAGTTTAAGAACTTCGGGTTTGAAACTCGTTAAAGAGTATCGTCAGGAGTACCCACAAGCAAAATTTCATTGATCTAGGTGTAGTAATTTCCGAGTAAACTTGTTCCCCATTGACGCGTCCCAGCCAATTTTACAGTAAGTCGAATCAAAGATTCAAGGGCAATAACTCGAAAAAAATAAAGTTTGAACTGGGTTTGAACTCGTTCAAGAGTATTGTCAGGAGTACCTACAAACAAAATTTCATTCATCTTGGTGTAATAGCTTCGAAAAAATTTGTCCCCATTGATGCATCGGCGGATTTTTGCACTAAGTCGAATCAAAGATTCAAGGGCAATAACTCCGTAAAAATAAAGTTTCGAACTGGGTTTGAACTCGTTCAAAGTATCGTCAGGAGTACCTACAAACAAAATTTCATTCATCTAGGTGTAGTAGTTTCCGAGAAAACTTGTCCCCATTGTCCACTATAGAATAAAGTACAAAATGTGACGTTTCCATGGAAACGTCAGAAAATGGACATCCCAGAAAGCTGAAAATGACTGGATGCGTAGTTTGTGACATGGTTCACGATTGTACAAAGTTTGGTCGAAATATTTCCAACGGTTTTTGAGATATGACCCCGGATGGAAGGGACGGACGGACGGACGGGCGGGCCGCTATATACCCCCGCTTACTTCGTAGCGGGGGTACAACAATAACATGCCAATTAGCAAACCAGGTCTTTTATTTTAAATACGCACTCTTGTTGAATCATTCCTCCATACCAAAAAAAAAAAAAAAAGACCGTATTTAAACCATTTTTCCTGTCTTCAGTCACCACATGGAGTCCTGTAATATATGCCTGTGCGCAGGATCCAAACTAGCTAAAAATCTCCAGGTTTCACAGAATTTTGTATAGTTGATATGTAGTTCTTTCATATCAGCAACCCATTGCCTCAATTCACCCCAGTTCAATCGTGGACAAATGTACAGTGGCCTTAGGCATTTACCATCATGCCGATTCCAGCAGTTGCCTGGGCAACAGCACGGAGGCCGTCAGAGAGGTTGTCGGTGAGCGAGCGCCCGATAAGCGCCGTGTCCGCAGACAGGCGGTTAATGAGCTCGCCGGTGCGCGTCTTGTCGAAGAAACCCACCTCCTGCCTCAAAATTGAGGAAAAAAGGGATTCGCGTAAGTTTCTCACAATCTGTTGCCCTGAAAAAATTACCAGAGATAAAACAGGTTTAATTAATTGCATGCGGACAAATGTGTGCATGATTTTGACAGTTATCCAGTGTTAAGTTTACTCAGTGATCAATGAGCTGTCAATTAATTTACGCAATTCTGACAAGAGCTATTGCAGAATTCTCATCTTAATGAAACAGCACAGGGTCGAAAGTTCCTCAAACTCAGATCAATGCAGGAAATGATTCTCAACTGAGAAATGGCTCTTCGTTTATGACAAAGATTGTACATCAAGGCCATGATTTTAAATGCCCAAAATACTCATTTCAACATTGCAGCGAATTGAGAACTGCAGGTAAATACAGACCCAGGCTGCTATAGTGTAATCCAGCAATATGCTCTACATGAATCTATCTTCCTTTGATAATCAATTAAAAAAAACAGAGAACTAAAACACAATCCAACTAAGAGAAGTGTAGACGTCCAATTTACCAAACAAATGCTCATGTTCTCTAAGCAACTGCACTCAGATACAGTTCTGCAGTTTTACAGCAAAAATGTGTGATCTGTCCGCAAATGTAAGAACCAAAGCACAATACAGCCCCACACTGAAAGATAACTAATAAATTGACTTGTCATACATGATGAAAAAATAGCTAAACAAAAAGGTCTCACGTTCATTCCTAATAGAACTGATTGTCACATGGTGATGGCCGAATAAGCATCTACCTGATGCAAATAAGCAGAAAACATAAATACACTGAATCAGACTAAATTCTATAAACGATGATGTAATCTGCATGTATATATATATATGACTGCAGAGAAATGGCCCTGTCCCATACCCACCCCTGCATGTATAAAAAAGTTTTACCTGTCCCAGACTTTTACCTGTCCCAGATCTACAGCTGCTCCAGACTTTTACTTGTCCCAGACCTACAGCTGTTCCAGACTTTTACTTGTCCCAGACCTACAGCTGCTCCAGACTTTTACTTGTCCCAGACCTACAGCTGCTCCAGACCTTTACCTGTCCCAGACCTACAGCTGCTCCAGACTTTTACCTGTCCCAGATCTACAGCTGCTCCAGACTTTTACCTGTCCCAGACCTACAGCTGCTCCAGACTTTTACCTGTCCCAGACCTACAGCTGCTCC
Source organism: Gymnothorax javanicus (assembly GCA_029692085.1). Classification (NCBI taxonomy): domain Eukaryota; kingdom Metazoa; phylum Chordata; class Actinopteri; order Anguilliformes; family Muraenidae; genus Gymnothorax; species Gymnothorax javanicus. Next base: position 40,123,257 of record CM056208.1, on the reverse strand, counting down.
AGACTTTTACCTGTCCCAGACCTACAGCTGCTCCAGACTTTTACCTGTCCCAGACCTACAGCTGCTCCAGACTTTTACTTGTCCCAGACCTACAGCTGCTCCAGACTTTTACCTGTCCCAGACCTACAGCTGCTCCAGACTTTTACCGGTCCCAGATCTACAGCTGCTCCAGACTTTTACCTGTCCCAGACCTACAGCTGCTCCAGACTTTTACCTGTCCCAGACCTACAGCTGCTCCAGACTTTTACTTGTCCCAGACCTACAGCTGCTCCAGACTTTTACCTGTCCCAGACCTACAGCTGCTCCACACTTTTACCTGTCCTAGAACTACAGCTGCTCCAGACTTTTACCTGTCCCAGAACTACAGCTGCTCCAGACTTTTACCTGTCCCAGATCGACAGCTGCTCCAGAGTTTTACCTTTCCCAGACCTACAGCTGCTCCAGACTTTTACCTGTCCCAGACCTACAGCTGCTCCACACTTTTACCTGTCCCAGACCTACATTGACCCCGGACTTTTACCTGTCCCATGCCAACCTACAGCTGTCACAGACCTTTATCCATCCCAGCCCTACATCCACTCCAGAATGTAAACACTCTGAGACTCACCTGAGATCTGCATGAGGTAGACGCGAGCGGAGTTGGCAGCAGCACCACAGAGGAAGACCCCACACAGGGCCATGCACAGGGATGTGAGGGAGGAGCTGAAGTCAGGGACGGAGTGCGAGTAGATGGTATCGATCACTCGGCCCAGGAAGAAAGGAGCAGACATGGTAACCGTGCTCGAAACCACCAGGCACCCAACTGCCGCTGCAGACAAACACGACACACATTAGCCTAATCATACAAGTCATCAGTTGGTCAATATGGCAATAAGCACAAAACACAGTCAGCAATAAACACTGTGCATCACTTGAATATCAACAAAACTGAAAACAAGTTATCTATGTGATGTTGATTTATTCGCTAAAAGCAAAACCCCTGATTAGTACACTATAGAGGGGCAGCACCGACATTTTCAGCTTCATTTAGGCCTTGTCGACACGGGGACGGAGATTTTTGAAAATGGTCTATTTTTTTGTCATTTCTAAAAAATATCCTGTCCACACAGCAGAGTTTCTTTAAATATCTGCGTCCACAAGGAGACGCCTAAAATGACCCAAAATGCTGTAGTAAATACTCCAGGCCCATGTGTAGCGCTGTATGGCGCTGTAGCGTTTCTACGGAAATAGACCAAAACGGAGAAAGCGGCGGCGGACATGTGTATAAAGCTTACGCTCTGTGTACAGACTAGAGTGGGTGGGGGCTGTGATGGGGAATATCACGCCATTGTTTTTTAAAAAAAAAACCTGTTTTGGTTGTCCACACGAAAATGCTGGGGTGGTGTTCTCAGATTTTCTCACTCTGGAACCAGTTTTCGAAAAATACGTTTTTGGGCTGCATTTTTCGTCATCTCCATGTGGACACAAGGCCGAAATGATAAAATATTTATACGTTATCAAAAAAATCGTTCTTGTGTGACAGGCCCTTATTTTGTTGGATATCAAACCTCATTTTACAACGAGCGCTACGGATCACAAGGTATGTCCAGGGAAACAGTCCAGCCCAACTTACAAAAAGATACAAGGCAGTTTTGCAACATTCAGGGACTACTTTATTTGATCCAACTTTATAAGACTGGATTTGACCCTGCCCCCCTGCCCCCAGAAGAGCCAGAATTGCTGTGGCAAGGATTCAAGGAGCTGAAAATATTCACCAGAGGTTCAGGTCAATATTTACTGGACACAAGAATGACGTGCGCTGCAGATTTGTTGGCCACATATTCAGTCTACAAAAAATCCCATTCTGCCACATCCCAATGGTGCTTTACTGGATGGACATCTGGTGGCTGTGGAGGCTACTAGAGGACATGAAACCAATAGTTTTGTTCAGGGAACCACCTTTAGATTGATCTGCACTTTGTGACAAGGCATGTTATCCTGCCAGGAAGCAGCCATTGGAAGATGGGTAGACTGACCATAAAGTGATGCACATGGTCATTCAGCAACAATAGCCAGGTAGCCAATGACATTTAAATTATGATGAATTGGTATGGGGCCTAGAGTTTGCCGAGAAAAAATTTCCCACACCAAAATACCACCCCCCCGTCTGAACCATTAACACAAGGCAAGATATTTTGTTTAAGTCCAATGCTGTCCAGTTTTGGAGAGTCCTTTCTATGGTAGCCTCAGTTTTCTATTCTTTGCTGACAGGAGCACAGCCCTTTGTGGTCTTCTGCAGCAGTAGCTCATCCACTTCAAGGTTCAATGTGCTGGGTATTTGGAGATGCTCTTCAGCTGAGCATTGTTGTAACATGAGGTTATAGGCGTTATTTAGTAATTCGAGTCATCTGTCTGTCAGCTGGAACCAGTTTGGCAATTCTCCTCAGACCGCTCTCGTTAGCAAGACATTTTCACCCAAAGAACTGCTACTCACTGCATGTTTTTTGTGTTTAGTACAATTCGCTGAAAACTCTAAAGACTGTTGTGCATGAAAATCCCATGAGATCTGCAGTTTCTGAGATGCTTCAACCACTCCATTTGACACAATCATTGAACAGTGAAAGTTAATTTTATTGGATTTTTTTAACGCATTCGGATGTTTCTTCTGAACAACTGAATCTCTCGGCACACAAGACTGGCTAATTTGATGCTTGCAAAAATGAGCGGGTGTGCCTAATAAAGTGGTCAACAAGAATATGCATGTAATTGAATAATGAATGACATTCTGCAGACATCTTTCAGATATGTCGGCCTCCTTCCACCCGCGTAGACAGCGTACTGCGGCACAACTGTGAGTAATCAAAAACGGAATCCATGAAACATTATAACATAGCACCTGGATGCTCAGTACAGAGCCATTTCTATATAAACACCTTGCAGCATTACAGCCCATTACAATCTCGGTATAAGAAGCAGCTTCTGGCCACGAAACAGACAGCTGCTGGTGACACATGGCACTGCCAATACAATGTATAGAAGAAGGTGCAGTAAAACGGATTGGGAACTACGCTTGTACCCGAGGTACATCATTCAGCATCCAATTAGGAACAACCCCACAATTAATAACCTTGAGCAAACTATTTCACTTGAATTAAATCATTGTCCAGTCATTTGAATTGATTGTCTGTTCGAGAGCAAAGGTGATTAAGGTCGCCGCTATACCATGGTTTTAATCCAGGATGTCTGTTAAGTTGACAAGTCATAAGGCTTCAGCTTAAGTTTTAACTGACGGTTTTTCATACGATTTGACTTGAGCCCAACTTATCTTCGCATCCTCTGAACGAAACCACTGAACCAGTGTGAATGTGGCATGTCCTCCTCCTTCTATAATCCGCTATAAAAGCGCACTAGTATGATAATAACCATGAGGTCACATATGGTCGCGACCTCAAATGACATGTCTTACCCGTCAGTCGCCAGCGCTCCGGGAAAGCAAGCTGTAAAAGCCTTTTAACATCCTCGGATGGTATCCGCGTAAAATTTTTATTTGGGTCACCAGCTGCATATTTTTTGCTATCCTCTTCGGTCTGTGCCGCTTGGCCGGGACCAGCCGATGTGCTGTAACAGGACCGTGCGTTTCGCCAGTTCGCTGAACTAGTCAAAGACTTCGGAGCCAGAACCGAACCGCTTAATTCGAAGAGTGAGAGGGGAGATTGAGCCCTTGAAAAACAGTGGCAGGGCGGACGAGCAACAGGTAACAGTGAACCGAATCTTTTCCCATGTAAACACTGTCTCTTTCGTTGTCCTCCGAAGGAATGGTATTCCAACAAATGCAACCGCTGTGCTGCGCAATGAAGTGATTTGTAGTTTTGGTGACTCGGTCCTATGCAAACTTTCTTCCGAAAACCCAATCGCAGTCTGTTCAGAGTAATATTACTAACATTTGTGTAAAGTAAACACGACGCCGCAACACCCTGGGAGCTCATGATTAGCCCGCAACTCCTAACAAGCCAGTTTGCAGCAAAGGTTTTTTTTGAGAAACTATTCGATATTCCACATGCGCATAAAATTCGGACGGCACACAAGTCAATCTAATTGAATGACATAACAACGACAAAAGCCTGTGGACGCAGAAATTCAGCAGCTAACGCAAAAGCAGTCTGGATGTTCCAGACGGTAAGGTGTTCCTCATTATCACGGGCTCTGAATGTTTTACAAGGACTTCATAATCAGCTTCTACTTATCACGCCGCACGCAGTTTTGCTCCTCGATAGCCGGGGCATATCCGCTCTATCGTCCAAGAACACATTTAGCTAAAACATCAAATGTCAAACGCCCAAGACATACGCAGATAACATGAATGGCTTCCTATGACCGAGGGGTCACCCCAATCCACGCTCTGACGCACTCAAACTACGAGCAGTAAGTGAATGTATTACTGGACCACATGCAACCATCGATTGGTAGAGACTGGCTGTGAATTTTCACTTCCGCATATAGTCCCAAGCAAAGATTTTCCTTACTAACAAGATGGAGCGAAGGAGCTTACTTCCTGGTAGGAGCATTAACGACCTCTAGTGGCGACAAAAAACATTTAGGAGAACAAGCAGCTGTTTCAGTGTATTGAGGTCAGTGGTAGTCTGAGGAGACAGAGCAAAATATCTCATTTATATATTTCCCCCCGCATCATAAGGCACCCAATCGACACAATTTTCAGTTAGCCAAAGATCTCCCGATTATTTTTATGCCACACTTGAAATGAACGTGATTATTATTTTTTTAAATAAAAATTACCTTTATTTAGGTCTCTACAGGTTGTCCGTCTCTTGTTGCCAGGTAACAACGGGTAGACAATCATGACTTCACTCTTCCTGTCCCAAGTGAGCCATCATTAGCGTGCTGGCTTACTCAATGAGAAAACTGTGGATACTATAACTAAAAAATAAAATGAGTGTTTACTAATTTCACAGTTCAGTGTTTGTGTTCAGATTTTGCTAGCAGAATGGTGTTATGGCCCCAATTTGTTATGGCGTCAATTTGTTATGACGTCACGGACAGCAAGGGATGACAGACAAAATTCTTAAACTTCAACAGATTTAATTAAACAAACACTTAGAACTAATCTACAATCTACCCTACTGACCAAGATTGAAATAAAAAAAAAGGAGATATTTACAGTCCCCTGGTAATTGAGATGGGCTGCTGTGTTGCGATGTCCTGGGACAGGAAAATGCTCCAACGCAGGCAAAAATCCACAAAAAGCTTCACAGGTCTTGAAAAGAGTGACAGGTCTGGTCAAATGTATCCTTCCACAATTTCCCCTTGCAATTTCTCCTACTACTCTTTTCCAGCCCCCTCTGAGGCATGCCCAGGACATGCCCCAAACCTAGCTTTAGACTGCGCTTAACAAAAAAAAATGTCAATACTGCCATCTAGTGGCTTTTTTTTTCCACATTACACCTCCATTCCAAAAGGGAAAAATTTTGACTCATAAAGGCAAAATTTTTCTTTTCAATACAAAAATGGTTAAGTAGACACTTGTATATATCTACATATAATACAATATGCTAATAAACACGTGATATATATACACATACTCAAACACGGGATAAGCACTCAGCAATTACATTGTCAGTACCCTTTACATACTTAATTTCCAAGTGAACTTTACGCCTTTCTTCAGTTGGTTGGTGAGACTGAGAGCAATCTCAGCAAAGTTCTTGCAGAACTTGCGGTAGTACCCGATCATTCCAAGGAAGCGGTATAAAAAGCTTTTTTGTTGTCAGGAACTGGAAAGTCCATGATGGCTTGGACTTTAGCATTTATGGGTGCCACCTTACCCTGGCCTATGATGTAGCCAAGATACGTGACAGTAGCACAACCAAAGTCACTCTTGTTCAGGTTAACAGTCAGGTTAGCCTGGGTCAAGCGCTGGAACAACGTCTCTACATCTTTCAGATGTTCTTCCCAGGAGTCACTCCATGTGATCAGGTCGTCGATGTACGCACCCGTGTGTGGCAATCCGGCGATTGTAGACTGTATCATCCTTTGGAACGTGGCTGGGGCATTTTTCATGCCAAAGGGTAGGACTTCATACTGGTATAACCCAGATGGTGTGGCAAAAGCAGAGATGCTCTTGGCCCTCTCAGTTAAAGGCACACACCAATAACCCCTCAATAAATCAATCTTGGTCAGAAACTTTGCTTGCCCTACTCTATCGATACAATCATCAATCCTAGGTATTGGAAATACATCAGTTCTAGTTACAGCATTGACTTTGTGATAATCTGTACAGAATCTAGTACTTCCATCAGGTTTTGGAACTAGAACACAGGGTGAACTTCAATCTGAGTTAGAGGGTCTGATAATATCATGTTCTAACATGTACTCAACCTCTTTCTCAGCAATCTTTCTCTTTTCAGGATTCATCCGCACGGATGCTGTTTTATTGGTTTGGCATCACCAACATCTACATCATGAGAGGCTATAGAAACTCTCTTTGGAACATCAGGAAATAGATCTTTATATTTCTTGATCAACCTCTCAAACTGATCTTTCTGTGAGGGTTCTAAGTGCTGGAGTTTTACATCAAGATTTTGCAACACTTCAGAATTTGACAATTTCCATGAAAGAACTTCAGCTTTAATTCTAGGTTTATCATCTTGAAACTCCCCCTCATCTTCACAAGTCTCGGTCATAGGAGGATCTGAAGTGACAGCTGCAACCCTAGCATTCCTATCCTGATAAGGCTTCAGCATGTTAATGTGACACAACTGTTTTGGCTTTCTCCTATCTGGAGTCTTCACAATGTAATTGAGATCATTGAGTTTTGTCAGAATTTCATAAGGACCATGAAATCTAGCCTGCAATGGATTGGACTGCAATGGAAACAACACAAGGACCTTGTCTCCTGGTTTAAACTCACGGCTTCTAGCCTTATGATCATACCAAGTTTTCATTTTTCCCTGACTTGATTTCAAGTTCTCTTTGGCTAGGTCACAAGCTGCACGCAGTCTTTCCTTGAACTTGCTAACATAGTCTAACAGACTGATATGCGGCTCTTTCTCTTGCCATTGTTCACTCAACAATAGCAAAGGTCCTCTCACTTCATGGTCAAACACTAGCTCAAACGGACTGAATCCAGTAGACTCCTGCACTGCTTCTCTAGCTGCAAACAACAGCAAATGAACACCTTCATCCCAGTCTTTCTCATGGTCATAACAATAAGTCCTCATCATTGTCTTGAGAGTGGAATGAAACCGCTCTAAGGCACCCTGACTCTCGGGATGATAGGCACTGGAAAGAATCTGCTTCGCACCTAGTTCATACACAACCTGCTGAAACAATCCAGAAGTGAAATTGCTACCTTGATCTGACTGAATTTCCCTGGGAAGGCCAAACAACGTGAAGAACTTTATCAAAGCCTTCGAGATTGCAGTTGCCTTGATGTTGCGTAGAGGTATGGCTTCAGGGAATCTGGTAGATGCACACATGATTGTCAACAAGTACTGATTTCCAGATCTAGTCTTGGGTAATAGACTAACACAATCAACGATGACCTTGGAGAAGGGCTCCCCAAATGCTGGGATAGGCTGCAATGGAGCTACAGGTGGGTCCAACTGGTGTTTTCCAACTACCTGACAAGTGTGACAGGTTTTGCAAAAGTTGGAAACATCTTTCCGAAGTCCAGGCCAGAAGAAGTGTTTCATGATCTTGTCAACAGTCTTGTTAACACCAAGATGACCTCCTAAAGGCAAACTATGAGCCATTGTTAAGATCTCATTCCTGTAGACCTTCGGAACAACAATTTGCTTGACCACTGCCCAATCTGCATTGGCAGGGATAGCAGGAGGGCGCCACTTCCGCATCAACACTCCATCCTTGAGATAATACCCAACTGGAACTGCGTCTATTTCTTCATCAGGAAGGGCTCTCTTCTTTAGTACACAAATTTCAGGATCATTGGTTTGCTACTGAATCAACCGCTTTCTGGACAGAGACAAGTCTCCAGACACATCAGAATCACCAGACCCATCTGGCTGGCTGAACAGAGAACTGATAAAAGTGTCTGATAAGTCCTCAAACGGAGAAACCATAGTAGGCTGAACAGAGTCATGAGGCGAACCACCTGAGTCATGACTATTCAATGTGCTGGACGGCACCACATCATCTTCTTCTTGAGCCTTCTTGGCCATAGCACGGGTCGCTGCACAGGAAGGATACAGAGATGGGTCTTCATCGCCATCTTCAGTGCTCGGCTGTGAAGTAAGATGAACAGGGGGAACTACATTGCCCCCAGCCAGGTCATTGCCTAGCAACAGAGAAACACCCTTGATAGGTAGACTTGACATAAGTCCCACCTTTACCTGTCCTGTAACTAAATCTGACTTCAAGAATACAGAGTGCAGGGGTACAGATACAGTCCTCCCTTCAATACCTTGTACAAGTATGAAATCCCCAGAAGCGGTCTCATCACGTAACTCCAAGGAGTCCATCAACAAAAGTGACTGAGAAGCTCCGGTATCCCTTAGGATATATATGGGGACAGGAGGAGAATGCTCATTCAGAGCCACAAATCCCTCTGACACAAATGGAAGAAATTCCTCCCTCACAAAGTCAGCAGTATCAGCCTTCTTAGCCTCACTAGGAGCAGGCAATTTAGCAGATCGGTCATCTACTACAGGGGTTTCTAACCTTGTCTTCACAAAGGCATTGGGTTTGGTATCCTTTTCTTTTTCTTTCTTAGCTTTAAGGAACCAACAGTTAGTTGTAACATGACCAGATTTCTTGCAATAATTGCAAACTAGACCACTTTTGTCACTGTCAGCTTTCACACTTTGATCAGACCTTTGACTGGATTTCTGAGCACCATCACCAGATTTGTCTTTGTCTTTGGGTGAGGAATCTTGGGTATCACCGTTACCTTTCTTCTGAAATTTGGACCATCTATTGTTACTGCTAGACTGAAATTTGGACTTATGTGTGAGAACATATTCGTCTGCAAACCTGGCAGCTGATTGCAAATTCAGTGCTTGCTTCTCATTAAGGTAGGTCTTAATATCACCCTTGACACAGTTCTTGAATTCTTCAACTAACACCATCTCTTTTAGTGAGTTGAAATCATCCTTGACCTCCATAGAAGTACACCAGCGCTCAAAGCAAACCTTCTTCTCGTTAGCCAATTCCACATAAGTCTGATTGTCAGATTTCTTCAGACCTCTGAATTTCTGTCGGTAAGCCTCTGGAACCAACTCATAAGCTGTCAAAATAACCTTTTTGACAACCTCATAATCAGAGGAATCATCTGCAGACAAAGCCGAATAGGCTTGTTGAGCTTTACCCTTGAGGACAGTTTGCAACATCAGAGGCCAGTATTCCTTTGGCCACTGACAACTCTTAGCTACCTTCTCGAAGCACTGGAAATACTTATCAACCTCCTTCTCCGAGAATGGAGGCACCAGCTTTACCTCCTGGCTAGCACGAAATTTGTTTTCAGCTTCCATTTTAATTTTTAGTTGCTCCATTTTGAGCCTTTCTTCTCTATCTAACTTCTGTAACTCGAAATCTCTCTGTCTCTGTCTCTCTCTTTCTGCTCTTTCCTCTTTCTCTCTTTCTTTTTTCTCTTCTCTTGCTAATTTTTCTAACTCAAACTGCCTTTTTCTTTTTCCTCCCTTTCTTTTATCTCTTTCTCTCTCAAACTCTCGTTGTTTTTCTTTTTCCTCCCTTTCAATCTCTAGCATTTTTAATTTAAGTTCCATTTCTACATTTGGATTTTCCACTGGAAACTGTTCCAGATCTCCTGGTTCAAACACATTTTCATCAATGTAATATTCAACAATCTCTCTAGCCAGTCTTGCTTTTCGCATGGCTGGTTTCAAATCTGTCAGCTCTAACTGTCTGCATATTTCTAGCAGTTCTGTCTTTTTAAAAGACTTCAAAACCTCTACGGTTGGTGATGCCAAGAAATCATCCATTGCTGTTGATCTGCCAATATATATCTAGGAAAATTCAAAAAACAATTTCACAATTTGAAATTTTAGATTTTCAATAAATGATTCGCACAATGGTCTATCCAGGACGAGCCCCCACTTTGTTATGGTCCCCAATTTGTTATGGCGTCAATTTGTTATGACATCACGGACAGCAAGGGATGACAGACAAAATTCTTAAACTTCAACAGATTTAATTAAACAAACACTTAGAACTGATCTACAATTTACCCTACTGAGCAAGATTGAAATAAAAAAAATTGAGATATTTACAGTCCCTTGGTAATTGAGATGGGCTGCTATGTTGCGATGTCCTGGAACAGGAAAATGCTCCAACACGGGCAAAAATCCACAAAAAGCTTCACAGGTCTTGAAAAGAGTGACAGGTCTGGTCAAATGTATCCTTCCACAATTTCTCCTTGCAATTTCTCCTACTCCCTACTCTCTCAATTTTTCTCCTTATATACTCTTTTCCAGCCCCCTCCCATTCTCTGGGACATTCCCCGCTGAGGCATGCCACGGACATGCCCCAACCTAGCTCCAGACTGGGCTTAACAAAAAAATGTCAATACTGCCATCTAGTGGCTTTTTTTTTTTCCCCACATTACAATGGTTTGTGTTCCTTTTTTGTGTCCTGGTAACCAATTTGCGGCTATTTAGCCAGCAGGCTAAGCTAGTCACATTGCTAATTTTATAAAAAGAGCGGCGACTGAGTATTGATAGCGACCTAGCGAGTCGATTGACTGTGAATTAAAAAAATCGTCACTCTTACAAATGGAATGACAGGGCTTTAATGATTGAGCAGCAAACTGATTGAGTTATCTCAAGGCTAACACATAATGGGAATTGCCATTAAGGCGCTAACAGAAATTAGCGATGCAAACATATAGTGAGAATTGCCATTAAGCAGCTATCGGAACTTAGCGTCATGATCGCGATAATTTTAAGAGTCAACCCATGGACCAGCTTGGTTTTGACCAAGCTGGCCAGTGTTGTTTAGCCAGAGGTAATGAAGGAAACGTGTTGACAGGAACAAATTGATTGGGTGAATTCAGTTCGGGAGAATAGTGCCGCCATTCCAGTAAATTGAATGTTAGCTAGCTCACAGTTGCTGCCATGCAGATGCTAGCCACGAATCAATTTTAATGTTAGAGACTGAATTCCAAATGTGAGAATGCCTGTCGAATTTCTTTAAGAATGTAACCCCCGTCTTTACTTGGCCATCAGATGTAACTTTTCCATACTCATTGCATAGTTTAATAACTAATAACTACTTCTTCAGTCATCCGTATTATCAGATCCGCCCGCGAAAACGGAAAAACTTAACTTCAGTCTCATCAGCTAATCATCTAACGCTCAACTACCTGCCAAACTGGTTGCTGAAAGGCTGAGCACAGAGAGCATGCGCTAAGGGCAACGCCCACTTCAGAAGACCGGAACAACCAAAAAATCACATTCATTTTTAAGGTTTTCTCAATCTTGTTAGTAAGGAAAATCTTTTCCCCACGCCCCAGTAGTGCGCTTGAATGCCTATCCCCTCGCCAATTCCCATCGTTATTGCTGTATGCCTTATTGGATAAAAATTGTGATTTATTGCAAATATTTGCATTAAAACATTTGGATATAAAATAAACATTTGGATTAAAAACGATGCTGAGTCTTAGACATTACTGTACTTTTTATTTCACAGTAAGCTGGTTTGGCTCATGATCATTTTGCTTAATATTTTAACTTGTCATTTCCTATCATAAATGTTTTTTTTATGACCATGAGACCACATTTTCACCGATCAAAAGTAAATTGATTCTTAAATCAGTCATAGTTTCCCCTCCTCACATGCTTTTAAAGAACATTTGCAACATTTGCACTAGAGTACAATATGAATATGAAACTCTTCTGTGCATGTATAACGATATCTGACATAATTGCTTAAATAGTACATAATCTTTGTAAACATGAATGGATCAATTAAGAAAAATGATCAACTCATCAAAATTCTCGGATCGCAAGAATAGAGCAACAAAAGCCAGTGTTCTCAATGTGTCCACTCAAGCTGATGTTTCAGCGCCCAAAGTGGATTGTGTCAAGACGACATTTTTGTTGATTAAGCCTCTTTGTCATGCTCAAGATTCACCATACATTGCAGAAAACAAATTGTTTTAATGGATCGAACAGAACATGTTGAAATAATAATTGTTAACATCAGGGTTCACGATTCTTGGAATCTCCTAATGTTATTAACAGCTGTAGCTCACTGGGCGATAGGGGCATAGACATGTGTATGTCTATGGGTGGGTGCACCTTTGTAGTATTATTACCCACAATCCACAGTGTGATCATTCATAGTGAATCAAACATTTGCCATCACTTATGATTGTTACAGCCATGCCTGTGGTTACAGCTACGCTAGCAACATTTCTTTAACATAGATTGTATAAAAAGATGGACGAAGCAACTGTGTCATCACCCATTGGTTTCAGCATACCATTTAGGAAGCCTTGATTTTGGCTATTTGAACTGCGCCATCTTCTCATTTTGAAACCAGATGTGATTCCTATTGGATGAGAGCGTGAATTGAAGATCCAGGGAGGAGTGTGGCTCTGGGTCTGACCGTAGATGAGGACCAGAGGATAGCCACACCCCAAAAGCATATTCTGGCTCTATCCTTTATTCTAGTCTATTTGGGACCATAATTTACAAATAAAAACATCATGATATATCGAAGGAGGGTTGAAATTTGCGATAGATATCATAAAATGATGTGAAAAATCATTATTTAACCCTCTACTGCACGCGTTATTATGTAACCATGGGAAAAAAATGTTCCAGTGTTGCATATCATTTAAAATGGTCTCAAATAAACAAATTTAACTTTATTTTTTAGATTTTATTTTTTTGGGGGGTACTTAGGGGTGCGTTGCCATATGGCAACTTTATGCAGCAATGGCATGCCCGAATGTATTTTTTTTCCAAAATGACATGAAGTTCATAAAAGATTACAGACCTTTCTTACAAAAATGAAATGATTTTTATTGTCTGAAAAAGACTTGAAATATGACCACCATTGATTTCAGGGGGTTGTTTAACAAATACAACAGCACTTAAAAGATATTCGGCAACAATATTTACAAAAGATTTGCTGGGATCTCATATCATTCCTTGTCAAAGTGTATAGGTTACAACAATTTTTTTCTCTCTCATAACGTGGCAAAGGCGTTTGTATTACTGGTTTAAAAATGATAAGAATACAGAATTTCTGTACAATATGGCTTTGCAAGCATTCACAATTCCATTTCAAATGCAAAACAGTCAAATTGAGGGCTCATTTCAGCCCTCCTCTGAGCCTTGCCATAGAACACAGACGGGTTCATTCTCTAAACAAAATAATGTATATGTAAAACATGCATTTCTTAAAATAAAGACTATAGTAATTCTATCCATCCATACACTTTTTATTTGTGCATCCATAATTTATTTCTACTTGTCAAACTACTCTGTATTACTGCCTAAGTATTCACTCAAACCACATGCAGTACTGTTCCATTACCGCGCATTGTTGCCATATGGCAACATACCTATTTTGTTGGATTAAAAGGCAGTAATTACAAAAAAACAATATTCAAATGAATTTAATAGATTGGAACTAATCACAGATGCTTGCAATATTTTTTTTAAATGCTGCAGACATTTGAAAAATGGAGAGAAATCTGTGCAGATTCAGGTGCGCTTCTTCAGTGACTCAGAGTCATCAATAGTGTGGGGGAAATGGGACTAGCAGGGAAATTGGTGTCATGTGAGGTCAATAAAGCATATAATTGGTAAGCCCAGTGTTCTACCTTGCATTTTAGACCAATCAGTGCACAAGCTTATTTTCAAATTTCAGGAATTTGCCAAAGAAAGGGTATGTTGCCATATGGCAACATTGTGCAGTAGAGGGTTAAATAATAAATCAGGTGGGAAAGTAGGGTCATTTTCTCATAGGCTTCTATAGAATTGAACTTCTTTCTGCAACGACCGACGTCGCCATCTGCTGGCCATTAAATAGAATGCAAGTTTTAGAGATTTCCGCATTGGCCTCACTTTTCAGACTCGGGTGCTGCGTCCATCTTTTTATCCAGTCTGTATGGTCTTCAACGGTTCAGTCGAGTTCAATCTTTTAAATAGCAACCAGAAACACCTCTCGCTGACTCACTGATGCCTATTCATGTGATGTTCCATATTTTAGGACTTAGCGTCAGATCTTGCGGCTTACGCAATGAGTGCTTATTGCGACACCTGAACAAGGTACCTATTCGAGAATAGATGAATAAGCATACAATCGGAATCTTTTTCTGTGTGTCCCAGAGGGGGAAAAAAATCGGTCTCGGAGAGTAATTGGATCCGTGCAAGAAAAAAAAAAAGCAGAACTCTAAATGGTGACAAACACAAACCTTCGCCGCAGTGAAACCATATGATTTCGAAAATGTCAGCATTCTGTTTCTTAGGAATTTCTATTGAACGAGAACCGGATACGACTTGATCATCGACTATTTCTGTCTGGAGGCTAAGGGTCAAAGGGAACTGCTGCTTTAGACGCACATGTTTGAATTGGTTAGTAATCATATTTTCTGATTTGTCTGCTGCAGTAGCAAAAGAACTAGAACGCTGGACTGAGGTAATCAACCTTAATACCTGTGCGCGTATGTCACGTTTTTCTGGTTGTTTACGTTAAACGTTCCAGAGTAACCGACGCTGAACTTGGCTTATGTTAAGTCAACGTCAACATGTTGCTTACGTGTTGGATAGTATGCATGTCCTTTGTTTCTCACGTTATATATTGTTGATCGAATTGTTAACAAATTACCTACTGCTTTAATGCTCTGTCTTTTTCGTTTGGTTACCTGCTATATGTTTAGTAAAGCAAGTGAGATAAAGTTGGCGTACTGTTGAATTATGATTGTGGGCATCTCGTAATTCTAGGATTATTATATGAGCTTGCTGTGTCCTTCAATAATTATGTTGATTCTAACATAATTGTTATATGGTTTTGTGTTTCACTGTGTGGCTTTTGTTTGCGTTCGATATTTTCTCCAAATAGGAGGCTTAACTTCGGTTATTAAAATTTTTCCGTGCATCTTAAATGGCAGCTATCTCATTTTCGCTTATTGTAATTTCTGTGACGATTTTTCAATCCCCAAGAAGTCTCGAAAATCTGACTGTGGTATCAAAGAAGCTCACACGAAAACCGTCTCATAACGGCTCAAAAGAAACAAAATGAAGGTTTAGGAGTGTCCTACCCCTTGGCCACTACTGTGGCCGATGGATGGGGTATTGTCATCACGATGACTTCTGTGCGTCTCTCTGCATATTTGTCTGTTTCACACTTCGTTCAGGCCAGTACTCAGTAGCTATTAATATTCAACAGCCCATTCTCATCGGATGTCAGGACCTTGGGCTGTAGTTGTGCAGCGACCTACTTTGATCGCGATTTGACAATTGACCTCGGTGACAGTGACTGTGACCTTCGAAATGCTGTCCAAGCTGTTCCTCAACAATTTAATGATAGCAGCAATGTGAAACTGGACTCTCGTAATTTACATTGGGTGGGTGTGTTCATCGTCTGGTTGTATTCCACATTTGACCATGCATCAAACATCAAAAGTTAAAAGTTGTGTGTGTGCCTTGGGCTATGATGGTTCCAATCTGTTTAATATAATGGCAAGCCCGAGGGTCTTAAGTGCCTTGCACATTACAGTGCCTGACAAAAGTCTTGTCGCATAAGGACATAGTAACTAAAAATAGCATATAACTTTATTTCTAACCAATCAATTGTTACAATAAATGGTCCATTTTAATGTCAATGGCTTTCACATTAATAATTTGGTGCAAAATGAAACCGTCAAAAAGTGTTCTGATGTTCACAGCTTGGCTAAGTCCATAACATCTGTTTTTGCTAGGACAAAAGTCTTGTCATCTCTTCAGATGATGCAACAAATCGCAGATTAGAGTTTAACCTATGACAAATACTGTTATTAACACATTCCCAGATGTGCATAGAAATAACCCCAGCACACCAGACTTTCATATGAGGTGCGACTAGACCTCTGACAACATACCAAAGATTCAACCACAGACCAAAGTGCTGATCATCAAGAGCCTGAAGACTGAGTCTGCTGCTGAGGTGGCAGACATCTTTAATGTATCCAAATGTCAAGTGGAGGGGATAAGAAAAAGATTTGAAGAAACTGGTGACGTTCATGGCAAGCGCAGGTCAGACAGACCCCGGTATGACAACTGTTTGAAAGGACCGTTTGTTGCTTCAACTGTACAAAGGCTAGCCCTTCTTCAACTACAGCGGCTACATGAGGAAATGTCACCAAAAATCCCGGTATCTACAAGAAGAGTTTGTCAAATTCTCTCTCAAAGTGGTTTTCTTAGCCGAATTAGTGCACAGAAGCCTGCATTAAACAGAAAACAAAAAAACTGCATTGCATTTGCCAAGGCCCACAGCTTGCAGAAAGGATTGATACTGGAAAAGTGGCTGAAAGTTTATTTTTCTGGTGAATCATCCATTGAACTGCATGTCAGTCGCCGTACAAGACCTGTTGGAACCCTCATGGACCCAAGATTCCCCCAGAAAACAATCATGTTTGGTGGAGGAAAAATCATGGTTTGTTGTTACATCCAGCATGGGGGTGTGAGAAAGATCTGCGGAGTGGATGGCAACATCAACAGCTTGAAATATCAAGAAATTCTTGCTGCCCTACTTATACTGCTGCTCCTTCTCATTCTGCCTCCATGTCACAGTTCCTGAAAGCGAAGAAGGTGAAGGTACTCCAGGATTGGCCAACCCAGTCACCTGACATGAACATTATTGAGCATTTCAGGGGTAAGATGAAGGAGGAGGCTTGGAAGATGAAACCATAGAATCTTGATGAACTCTGGGAGTCCTGCAAGACTGCTCTCTATGCCATTCCAGATGATTTCATCATCAAGTTATTTCAGTCATTGCCAAGACATATGGATGCAGTCCTCCAAGCTCATGGGAGTCATACGCAATATTAATTCTTTTTTCCAAGGCACCATGGCTTTTTGTTCTAATATTATTGTGGCATATTTGTGTATTCAAAATAAAGTGTATGTATAATTTCCACTTTTTTTTAATGCGACAAAGACTTTTGTCCAAGCAAAATCGGTCTTTCTGTGCTAATTAAATAATAAAACTCAATGAATGACACAAAACTCTATTTTGGTATATTTCGCATAATCTAGAGGGCTTTGCCTTTCATATAAGCCATTTTTGATTCCAATTGATCAACTAGAAGTCAGGTTATTATTTGTTGTTCCTACAACTTGGATAAGTGACAAGACTTTTGTCCGGCACTGTATGTTCAAAGTCTTGACTTGAATCTGATGAGATGCTGTTGCATCACCTTATACAAGAAGTTCATGCTTGAGGATCCTCCAGTGAGGCTGAATTGAAACAATTCTGCAAAGAGTGACCCAAAGTTCCTCCACAGGAATGAAAAGGCTTCATTGCCAGTTATTGCAGATGTTTCATTGCAATTGTTGGGAATCCAAAGTTTTTTTGCTATAGTGTAAATCTTCACAGCTAAGCTTATGTTCACCGGACTAAAACAATAGAGCTAAGAACAATTCTGTGGATTTTGTAAAACTGAGTGAAAACTTGTGTGATTTATGTCTAACTTTTTTCACTACTAACTAGTTTATTCTCAGGTGGTAAGGTTGAAGTGTCATTTATTCCAAGCTCTGATTGTTTAGATTTTGATGCAAGTCTGACTGAACTACTTTTTTCTTCCTTGCATGCATTCCTCCTGTAACTTTTTTCAGTTCTCCAAATGAGGTGGGAAGTTGCTTTATTTATGAGCCAAGACTGCCAGTTGGAGAAAACGGAGCCAGTTGGAGCACTGTTGAAGGTGGCAGAGTTCTCCTGTAGGCAGGCCATCTAACATGGCTGCCATCTATTCTGGGATACATCTGAAGCTGAAGAGCCCTAAAACCCCATGGGCAGACAAGCTGAAGCTGGCCCGCTTTGCCTGGGTCTCGCCGCAGTGCTTCCTCCCTAACAAAGAACAGGTATGTCCTTTTCTTGCCCCACCATGCAATGTTAATCCACTGACATGTCAAGACAGAGGAGTGTCCAAACTAGGGAATTTCATTTATTAGTTAATACTCTTCAATATTTTATGTGAACACAGTGAACCTCTCAAACTCGGCATATTGGTGCTCATTTCATATTCCTGCTGCTCATTGCCCATGACTGAAAGTCATTGTACATCACTGCATTTCACAAAAGTCGCGAAGAAGAATAGATGATGACCTGTTTATGTGAATGTTAAAACAGCCTTATGATTTTTGACAGTTCATTTGGCTCTGCTAAAGGAAAAGACCGCCTTTAGTCAAAGCATACATCAATCGAAAGAGCTGTAAAAATTATGCATAAGCATATTTTTTTCAAATTTTCTACATTTTCTGCGAGACAGAAAAACAACGTACTCCTATCTTCCAAGGAAAACGACGTGGAAAATTCAAAGAACATTAGAAAACATACGCCATGTGATGTTGTCAAGGCGCCGCTCTGGTTCGTCCACCTCAGAATCTTCATTGCTGCTATCGCTTGGGTCGCTGGAATCATCAGTTTCAGTTTTGAGGCGCCTGGGTCCAAACTGATATCCCTGCAGTCCAAAATTGGTTTCCCCTTTGTCCGAGCTTGAACTCGTGCTGTCTTCTCGTGTACTTGCCATCTTGTTTTCGTGGATTGAGAGAGTATAATTTACCTCACTGAGCTGAAGAGCGTTAGCAATTATACGTCACCTCACGTGACCTTTCGGGACAAAATGGTGAGGCCTAACAGGCAAGACGCGGCTAAATTCAACTGGATGTTACAGGAATGACAAAAATCCCAAAAATGTATAAAAAATATTTTCGGACATCGTTTCAACAGCTCTTTTGACTGATGCATAGTTTCAGCAAAGGTGGTCTTGTCCTTCAAAGGTTAATGTCTTTTCTTGGCATGTGCGGCTGAACATTGATTATTTGGGGCTAGGAGTTGAAAATATCCTTGAAGACCTTATGTAATGTGCATTCAAAGCATTTTTTATTTTCTCTCATCTTTGTTCCTCCCAATTTCCTGAAGGTGCTCATTGACTGGACAAGTCACGCCTTGACTGGCTTCTACAGTAAGAAAGTAGAGTTTCCATCGCAGGTGTTGGAAGGGCTGTGGTCATACCTGGATGACATTCTACACAGCAAGCAGCTGCAGAAGGCTGTTAACCAGAGAAAGACTCTTAGTCTACGCTCATCCATTGCACAGGTCTACCTACAAGCCTATCATTTTTACCATAGGACTTCTTTTTGTCCCTTTGTAAGCAGATGTGCATTTTAAAGGTTTTCATACTGTGAGTGATTTTTGCAAGTTGTTTCTACTGTCATAAATGTTTTACTTCATCTAGGACTGTGTGTTGGATTAGGTCCAAGTTGTAAGAATATTTGAACTTGTCCTGCTTTAAATCAGAAAAGCAAGCCTGATCCTATTCATTTCTGGTTATGAGTTGTGCTGTGTATTGTGATTTTAGATGATGGAGTTAAGTTTTGACTAATTGTCCTAATGTAACACGCTCTCATTTTGCTCCTAATCTCTAGGTGATCAATGACCGGATCTCAGAGTTTGTCTCAGGCTCGTCCACTTCAAGTGCTTCCACCGTGCTGAGATGTTGCCATGGCATTTTGTCTTCAGCTTTGCTGTCAGTCATCTATTGCACCAGGTACGAGCTGCTGGTGGAGCTGCTCAATAGGCTATGTGACCTGGCCTGCACGGAGTCCATCCAGGAGCCTGGGGCTCACCTGCGCACTCAGGTGTTTGAACTTCTCCACCTGGCCCTCAGCAGCTACCTGCTGGTTCAACGACAACAGGCCAACCCCAACCGTGTGTTTGCGCAGGTGACGGCTCAATTGCTTCAACCTCTCCTCCGGCTTAGACACCTGCTGACTACCCAAGTGCACCTGGGCAGGGAAATCCGAGCTAGAGTGGATGCAGTACTACAGTCGGCCCTCTTTCTGCCGGACCACCTGCTTTCCTACCGAGAGGAGCTGCTGCCCAACAAAGAAGCATCGGCCTCTACCCGTGGCCCGGTCCGTAAGGGGGTGTTGACCCCAGTGAGAAGCATCCTGCAGAGGCTTTGTGAGGCTGGGCCAGGTGATGCAAATCTGTCCTTCACTGTGCGCTCCAGCTCTATCCCGGTGCTATACCGCTTTGCCTTGGATGCTTTCTGCCGCTCCGGAGACAACAAGGATGTCTGCTTCCAGCTTTTGATGAGACTCGTCACTGCTTTGGATTTCTCAGAGGACTTGACCCTCAAGGACAGCTTTGACCCCGCAAACTGGAGTCTGGCGTTGCTTTCTGTGGAAAACCTGCTGAATTTGGTCTTAAGCAGCGATGTTTACAATGTGGCAGTTGACCGATTCCAACACGGTGAAGTGCAGTTTAACTTTTACAGGAAGCTGGCTCAACTGCTGCTCTACAAGGCGCAGTTGGGCGTACCGGCCTGGTACCGCTGCCTGAAGGCCCTCCTACAGCTTAACCACCTGGTGCTGGAGCCGGACCTGGATGACCTGGTGTCCTCCTGTTGGGTGGACAGTGACTGTGTGGAGGCGCGGTCAAAGAAGGCCAGGGAGTCCCTGATCACTGCTGTGCTTCAGACCTACACCAAACTACGGCAGCTCTCCCGACTCTTTGAGGAGGTCCTGGTGGTGGTGTGTCGCCCAGCGCTCGATGAGCTGAGACCACCTATCCTGACTGCTGCTCTACAACAGTCCCTGAGCCAGTGCCTATTAGACAGCCCCCCCAGCCAAAGCCTAGAAGTCTGGCGCCTCCTGCTGGAGAGTGTACAGAGCTACTTGCTGCCAGACCTGGAGGGGAAGGATGATGCGGCTCTAAAGCTGCTGTCGCTGAGCGGGCTCCTTAATGCAGTCCTCTTCAGTGTTCGGAGTCTGGATGGCAGCTCACCTGTTCCCGTCTTGCAGCAGACCCAGAGCCTCATGGAAGAAACTCTCTCGCTTATAAAACACCTGCTCCACCTGCTCAGTAGTAATGATGCTGAGGCCCTGTGGTTCCAGACTGTCCATCAGGTGGCACTGTTGCTCAGTTACACTTGGGTGGAGGTGGACACAATGTTTAAAATGCACTGCATCAGGTATAGGAGTGGTCTCATGGAGACTAGTGCCAGCCTATTGCCTGGTGTTGGGGCTGAAGAGTGGGACCATGTTATGGCCGCTTCCCAGCACTGCGGCCCCCTCAGCCTGTTCCTTCAGGAGCAACTGGCCCTCCAGAGACTGAAGAAGGCTCTTCTTGACACCAACACGGCTAGAAATTTAGACCGTCAGGTTGAACTCTGCCGGGAGGCTCAATTCATCATAAGGGCTGGTGAGAAATCCTTCTGTGAGTCATCTGAAGAGGTGTGGGATGGACTAGTTACCAGTGTGGATGACGGGACCTATTCAGTGGCCCACTGGTTTCTGGTTACCTCAAATCTTGGTCTGATTTCCCCATTTCTCTCAGAATTGGATATGTCTCACATAGCCAATGTTCTCCTGGACTCTTTGATGCATGAAGGTGCACCTGACTCTCCTGACAAGGACGCGACTCACCTCTCTGTTGCCAGCATTTCAAAACTTTTGCTTGAGAGCCCAATACTTGTGGAGTTACCCTCACTATACTCTGTCATAGTGCGGTGCCTCCTCAAAAGGATCGTGGGGGTCCTTTCCAGTTCTGAGCAGGGTGCCCTTTGTCAGGCGCTTTTAACTTTTGGTGAGGAGGTGCGAGTCGCAAATGTTGAGGAGAAGGACGAGGTTGGCTTTGCGGGAGGAAGCAGTTCTGAAGCATCATTTCCCTGGAAGAGATTAGACTTTATGGCTCAAGCAGTCTTAAAGTCTGCGAAGGCTGACACTAAAGTCGCTCTGACTGGGATGCAGTTGGAGAACCTTACTCGGTTATTACAGCTTATCAGAGTGCTTAACCCGGACGGCATGAGCCCGGAGGATCACACTGAATGCTTCCTCCTCCTGTTTTTCATTGCTGTCAGCATCCAGCATCTACACGAAGCCAGTGCCTCTGACACTATGGAACTGCTGACCGACATCTTCAGCCTGATGACCTCACTGCAGTCGGGAATCAATTTAGGGTCCGTCCTGAAGATTGTCCATGGTAGTGAACTCTTGGAAACATGCGTGTCCTCTGCGCTTTCCTTGAGTAAGTGCCACCCTCAAACTGTGGATAGTCCAGCATGGATGAATTTCATCCAGGCTTTCAAGAGCTTCCTCCAGTGCCTGCTTCAGGTGATCATTTATAGGAGGAAGAGTGTTTGTCTCAATCTGGAGAAGTTCACCACCTTTCTGGTGGAGGGTGAGATGGCGGTCAGTGTCCTATCTGGTCCCCAGGATGAGGACAATGCCGGAACAGGGAGTCTGGTTTCCCTGCAGCTTCTGTTAGCCTCTCTGACTGCGCTGTGCCAGACTATGATGGCCAACGTAGACGAAAGCAGCAAATGGATGAAACCCTTGTGCGGCTCTCAGAGAGGGCCCTGTCCATTCTGGGACCTGTAGTCCAACTTTGTCTGAGTGGACAGGCTTGTGAGCGACTGGGCCAGGCCTTCTCTGTGGATGTAGTGTCCATTATGGTGGAAGTAGAGCTGTCCCAGCTCTCCTCTCGTGCTTCTGATGGAGACAAAGATGGTGAACAATGCCATCTAACCCACGAGGACCTCTACAGGAGCTTTGCCCGCAGGTTTTGAAAGAGCTTTGTTCTGCCCCACGGCCCTTTGACTTTGTGTTCTCCTCTATCCGCTTCCTGACTGCCTACTATGCAGCTGCTACAGCTACGATGGACCCCAACCTAATGGACCTTTACAGCTCAGTTCTGCTGAATCTAAAGATGCTGCTAGCAGGTAAATTTCCTGTCCAGTTTTATCCTGTGGCCTATTATTTTAGGAATGAAAGATGTCTGGTCCAGACATTAGCCTGAATGCCATTTTGTTTAGATTACAAATCCCCTCAAGGCCAACTTTATGAAGCTTTATGAAGCTTGTTTGTACTCTTGAACTGCTATGTCATTTAAATCATTTTCTAAATTTTTAATCCCATTTTAAAGCATCTGTTCCAGTAAACCTTTAATGGCTTATCAATATTCCCTTGAATACAAATATAATTTTTTAGTAACTAGTAATCTTCCGATGATGTTACTATATGAATTAGTATATTAATGCTAAAAAGGGAAGCAGGGTGTTGGCGCATCACAGTTTGATCTCAGCTGACTCGGTCTTCTGCAGCCCCCTGGCTGTCAGTGTCAGAACTGCAGGAACTGCAGACTCCCGTGAAGGATTTACTGAGCCAGCTAATGAACAAGGGCTCACCAGAGCAGCTGCACCTTCTCCTGGAGACCCTGAAAGAGGGCCTGAACTCTACCCTTGTCAGGAATGGCCGCTCGAAGGTGAGACTGACATAAGACCGCTGTTAGGCTGCAGTTTGGCCCACTTCTTCTCGGAAGTACTGGAGCAGAAAGGCTCTTTCTTAGGGCATTTTCAAGCCATTTGACTGTGTATTACTGGGTAAACCGTTTCCTCAGTAGTTCTGGGAGGGGTTGGGGGGAAAAATTGTACCGTGTAGTTTTGATCAATTTTGCCTGACAAAATTGTATCTATGCACAACTGTTAAAGGAGCTGTATGTAAGTTTGTGGCCAAAACTGGTAGTGCAATCACATTGAAAATAGTGCAGAGCGCAGTATCCCCTCCTCCTCTCCCCCAGACGAGAGGTTGCCAGCTAGGTTGCTGGATCCAGCAAGAAAGTCTACTACAAGGACTCATTTGACCGATGTACTGTCTCAATTACATTTGATATTGCCATAATGGCTGTGCTAATGTTGGAACGGTTTCCACGGCGTCTCAGCATAATGCCGGAGAAACGGACTCTAATAATGCATTGCTAATGTCAGCAATGACGAGTCGCGGTTTTTATTTCTAAAAAATTTGTTGCCCAGTCAATTCGATGACCCACCTGCATACGCACTAACGTACCATGAACGAACATACATAACGTTATTCGACTGTAGAGAATATTTGAAATTTCCGTGCCTACATGAAATAGAATTAAGTTAGCCTAACTTAGCTGAATGTTACCTGTCCAGGAGAAAATTAACAACTTCGGCGTCAGTCTTCAAATTCTTCTCCGCTTTCAGCCGTCTCCATCTTTCAAAGGCATGTCCTGTACAGATCCTTGTTTTGCTTCTGACTTTGTCACGACGTATTTCGGAATCATAACGAGGCCTTTTAGGTTTAGTAACATCAGACATTTGTGCTGCGAAACGCTGGTAGCTGCAGCTCAGTGGTAAGTGGCAACCTGGATGCCGAAATGCTACTGACTTCGTGAATGGGAGATAGGTGGAGGTCGGCGCTACAGGCCAGAACACAAAATGAAAACATCAACATTAGTTGTGGGCTGCAACTTCGCTTTTGTAATGAGAATATTCTGGCTGGACTACTGTTCTCAGTGATATAAGTATTTGAAATTAACATCATTCCTTAATGTCTGGTGATCTATCAGGGCCATTTTATGATTAATCTACATACATTTCTTACATACAGCTCTTTTAAGTGCTGCTGTAAAGACATGTTTTAACTCGTCGTCTATAATAATTTTGTTAACTCTTCCACTGCAAGTCTCATGAGAGGATTTTGCTGCAGCAAAGATTGAAGTAAGATGGACAGAATTAAAACTTTTTTTTATAATATTGACTTTGTTACAAAGTTATCCTAAGGGTACTAAATTTTCAGTAAAACATGGTAATAAATAAGATATATCACTGTATACAGCAGATTGCAAATGGTAATAAATCACAGTGGAACTATGTTTTGTTTTATGCTTCTGGTGATTCCCATCACTAAGTCAAGTGCTGCAAACTTTTCTTTCAAGCATGGTTTCGGGAAAAGAAATATTCTTTCACATTCTTGAGGCCAGATATACAATTGGTTGCTTATTATACACGTGTAATGTCGCAGAGAGTGAATTACTCACCTGCACTGCTTCAGTTTCTTGTATTTTTGAGGCTGCTTAGCCACACTGGGAGACCTTATGAGCGGGCCCTGTAGTCTTGGGTCACCCAGCAAACTTGGTCCTGTAATTTAGCATGTAGTTTTGCCCTGCGGGACACCATACTAGGAAGCCAGGCCTGAACGAGCTTCGTGCTTTCTCACTCTGTTATTAAATAATGATGAATGTGAGCTAACTAGCAGGGAGAACCTAAAAGAGTGATTTATATAATTTGCCATTACCATCTTCCGTGCTGTAGGAGAGGGCGCAGTGACTGAGGACATTAACTAATGTACTGATGGGGACTTAAATGTTAGGTTGCCCTTTATTCCCTCTTGATTTTGACTAGAAACCCAAAGACATTTGCAAATACTTCTTATGGGTAGTGTAGTCGTATGAGTAGCATTTGTCTTCGATTTATAACACATTTGCCATAATTTTTGCCAGAAACTGCTGAGAGGTAGGAGATAAATATTTGAAAAAGGCCAGCAATGAGGTCCTTCTGAGATTTCATCATCAAATGGGTGTCGATAGGTGAAAAAAACTGTATGCACATCCTGAAGGCATTCAAGCACGTGAAATGTATCATGTGTGATTTTTTTTTTCTTTTTTTTTTTGATGCATTTCTGCTTGGCATGTCTCAAATGTAGTCAATGGTAGTTGACTCTGCCGAAAAAAAAAAAAAAAACTAATCTGTAAGGACTTATGTGGGTTAAATCAATACTGAAATAGGCCTGAAACTCCATGCAAAGAATTTGACCACAGCCTGAATTGCTTCTCAAATAAAAATTTAAGAAGAGCATGTGTGTCTATTTCAGTCATATTAGGCATGTCTGTGAGCTTTCTACTGAAAAACCTTTATAGGAATTCCTTCTCTGGGCCTGTTACCTGTGGGGTGGGATTATGGTTACAAAAAAAAAAGAACGTAAATGGTAGGAAAAATCGGAGAATAACGAGTAAATCGTTGCGGTATGATTTTTTTTGGAAACTGTAAAAGTCACAATGATGGCGTCTCCAGGATGTTATTTCTGAAGGCTCGGCCAAACTGAAACTACTCCTGTTTTACCAAAACCGTGTTCTTTACAGGATGTCCTCTCGGCTGTAATATTAACCAAGCTTATTGCTAGCTGCTCTGTTTCTGAAAGCTGCCACAAGGTCTTCTGGTTTCTGGTGCCTCAGATCATATCCGCAATTATTGTAAGTATTTTATTCACAATTTGCTTCTCATTGTGCCGGCAGAATTTTAGTTTTGGTTAATATGCTCTCTCCTTTAGTCGCTGGTATTAGACAGGCTATTGAACTGTTATTTTATATTAAATTTGATATTAAACAGCAGCTGAATTGCTTCATTTTTGTTAGTTGATTAAGTCCTTTTGTTGGGAAAGAAGGGGTTGTCTCAAAGTATTATTAAGCAGCATAATCTGAAAAGATGGAGACAAATCAAAAAATGGATTTTGGCTTTTACATGTTGCATCATTCCGCATTCCTGAAGTGTTCTGGAATCTATTCTCGTTTTAATATATGGTGGGT
Organism: Gymnothorax javanicus; assembly: GCA_029692085.1. Taxonomy (NCBI): domain Eukaryota; kingdom Metazoa; phylum Chordata; class Actinopteri; order Anguilliformes; family Muraenidae; genus Gymnothorax; species Gymnothorax javanicus. The sequence goes on along the minus strand of CM056208.1, from coordinate 40,096,680 downwards.
ATCTTGAATCCAACACAACCTGTTAATAATAGCTTATTAAGGAAAAACGTACTCACATGGTGAACCAATGTTTTCCTGAAAGTGTTATTGCAAGAAGGTATTGGGAATATTTTTGTCTAATATCAATATGTGACGGGTGTAGAGGAAGTGTTGAAATTGAACGTGCTGTAGCGCTGTTGTCTTAGAAAATTCACCACTTTCATTGATGCATGTTTACTGTACCTTTTTATTGAGACTTAGCTGAGAAGACTCTTCATATGTTTTCATAATGAATAATATTTTAACTCTTTCAACCCCAGATATTAATATTTTAAGCCCTCTGTAGAAATGCACATGGACAGATTGAATCCCATTAAATGTAACCTGATATGTTCCAATCAATTATATTTTTGAACCTACAGGAATTTGGGGGTTGAAGGGAATTTAGCCCTCTGTAGAGGGCTAATGAAATGCACATGCAGAAAAATTTTTAACCCAGGCCAGAAAATCAGCAGAGAATCATGCTGCCATGTTTACCATAGTAACCTGTATTTGGGCTGAAGCACAGCTTCTCAGCTTCAGGAACAGTTGGAATTTTTTTTTCTGTTGCGCAAAACTTACAGTAATTACGGTACTTTCAAAATTACGCGCATATCTGTGTCGGCAACGACAAGTTCTTAAAATGCGCTTATGCTGTCCCGGTTTAAATGGGTTAATTAAATGAACTGTGAGGTCCACAAATATATTGCACGTTGAAACAAATGGAAGTGCTGATTGGTCCATCTCGGAGTGTTTACATCCATATGGAAAGACCTTTGTAGCAGTTACAGCCACTTAAAATTCTGTTACTGTACGAATACTCATAGACCTCGCAGTATAGTCAATTACAAATGTCATTTATAACCCATTGCTTTATGTTCCATATTTATCATAAATGTCAGATGAATGTATTCCCTAACACAGTTAAAGTAATCCTGATGAAATCCCTGAAAGACGAGACCTCCAGTTTGTGATTGAGAGTTTTGTGGCTCTGTCTCTCAGTTTGTCGTGCAGGAGTGTGCGAAGGATGTGGCACTGGTTGGCGTGTTGGCCGTACCCTGTCTGGAGGCCTTGACTGTGATTCTGCGGTGTGGAGAGGGTGTGCTCTCGAACCCGCACCATGTGGGCCTGGTTTTTGGTGCCCTGCAGCTGGTCCCACTCGAGCTCCCCTCTGCCACAGATTACTTCTCTACCTTTCAGGCCGTGCATGAGGCTCTGTTTGCTGTGGTCCAATGCCACCCCCAGGTGAGCTGCTATCCAGGCAGATGCCTCTGTTGCTGTGAAAAAGCATTTTCCCCCTTCTCTGTTTCTTTTATTTCTGCTTATTTTTCATATTTAAATGTGTCTGCACATTTAATTAATTTCAATATAAGATGATGACTATGTGAGTGAACACAAAATGCAGCTATTAAATGATCATTTTATTTGTTGTCGGTTAAAGGTGCACTATGTAAGTCTGTTTACTTTCACTTCTGTTGACATTCGAATTAAAACAAAACAGAGGCAGCCCACCCCTCCCTCCCATAGTTCCCTCCTTCCCATGCTTCTGTAACTGTCAACTCTTGTCGATGATTGGCCGGAACGGTTTGTTATGTTATGGGGCACACCCTGTGCCCCTTGTGTTTATTGGAAGTTTGTGACGCCTGTGCGGTCTCCAGAGCCCAGGTTTTTTTTTTTTTTACAGTGAATTTAGGGGCAGGCAGCTAGCGGATCGTGGAGAGATGTTGGCGAATTGAGACAAAAAGATAATCGCGCAGAAAGTAAACATACTTGCATAGTGCACCTTTATTATTATAGTTATTCAGAGTTATTCAGAAGCTATATCACTCGTGGGGAAAAAAATACTGCCCCCCCAAACCTATTAACTGCTTCTGCCACCTTTGGCAAAAGCTATAATCAAACATTTGCAATAACTGGCAATGAATCTTTAACCCTGCATTGAGGGTTTTTGAGAATGAACTGCCTACATAAGGTCATGCCACTACATCTGGATCAGATTCAAGTTAGGACTTTGCCTTGTCACTCCAAAGCCTTTGTTTTTTTTAAATTTATTTATTTATTTATTTATTTTTTTGAGGCATTCAGAGGAGAACTCGCTTGCTTGTCTGCTTCGGATAATTGCCCTGCTGCATGGCTCAACAGCGCTTGAGCTTTAGGTCACAGACTGATCGCTGGACATTCTCCTCTGGGATTTTCTGTTAAAGAGTGGAGCTGGAGGGAGACACATTGCTTTTGGTTTGTTTCCTATTGGCGTCAGCATTCCCAGGACATAGCTTGAAAACAGTATTTTCTCTAAAGCTTAGTAAATGTATAGATCTCATGGTGGACTGGTGCCTTTTGCATATTTGGAATATAATACAGATTCTTACAATATGGGGTCTGCTTAGAGATGGGTATCGGGAGGGGGGAGACATGTATTTGTGTGTAAAACCACACTTTAGCTATCAGTTGAATTTGTTAAATTTGTAGATTAAGGGGGGCAACTACTTTTTTCACATGGGGCCAGGTAGGATTGGGTAGCTTTTTTCCTTCAATCAATGAAATAATCATATAAAACTGCATTTTGTGTTTACTCAGGCTATCTTTGTCTAATATTAAAATTAGTTTGATCTGAAACATGCAAGTATGACAAATATGCAAAAATAGAAGAAGGTGGGAAGGGGGCAAATACTTTTTCACAGCACTGTTTAGTCCTTAATTTGATTCTCTGGCTCCTTAACTCTAAACAGTACTGTCTCAACTATATGATTATATTCTATGGATTAGTTTAATGAACCTGTGACTAAACTTTGTCAAAGAGGCATACATCCTTCTCGCATGTCCAAGAATACGTGCATGATTTCAGATTTCTACACTGTCTCAGATTTGCAAGGTAGCTTGCAATGATGCTGTCTGTCGATTACTGCAAGGTTATAAAAGCTAGTTGCTCATTTCTTAAAATTGCACGAATGTCTTAAGAGCATAGACCTGTTTAGACATTGTTCAACATCCCAATCATAGTCAATGGAGTAGAAATTACCAGGAAAATTATGACTTGGAGAGAAGTGTACACTATACTGTCACTTGGAAGTGCTGTCGTTCAAAATGGCCAAAACCCACTCTTTGCTTACACAGAATGATGTTAGGTTGCCATCAGATAAAAAGCTCTGTTTCATCTCTATACAGATGGCTTTACTAAGCACAGGCTTCATTAGCCCTCGGCCCTGAATGAAGAGTCATTCCCGTGTGACTTGTTGTGTGTTTTTATTTTTGCAGTCAGCGATTAAGCTGTATGGGGCAAGTCAGAGATCTCCTCCATCCTGAAATGTGTGCTTTAAGATTGCGCTTGTTTGCATTCACATCCTTGACTGGATCACATCATGAAAATCTTGTCCTGTTAGGCAGGGTGAGGTCTGGGAGAAAGAATCTGAGGTAGAGGAGTGAACCTAAGGCAGTCACTGTCTTTTAAAATTTACCGGCAAGTGGCTCAAAGCTCACCTAAAAATTCAAGGCAAGCTTTTTCTGGTCCTCGCGGCTGATTCCTAGGCTGGGGCATCCAGATGGATGAAAAGATAGGGTGTCCGCTGCATTTTTCGCAAGGAACTTCTTTGCTGTGATGGGCATGTTACTCCAAGGTAGATTCATTCTGTGATACAGGGCCTATGCTGATGCCTGACAAGTTTAAACTTAGTTTACCTCTTACAAATAAACATGCTGGGATTTTGACAAGCATCCTGAAACCAACCTCATTCTTCAATATAAGCTTAAACCTTTTAATGCAACTGGGTCATTCCATGTCAAATGTCCAAATGGCTCCCACTTGACCATCTCAGATTTGGCTGAAAAAATTCCAGCAAGTGCATTCACTTCCTAATAGGAGAAATCCAAAAATTTTAGCTCTCAACTCCTAATAGTTTTGTCATAAAAAAACTATTTTTGCAAATAAGTTCTGGCCCTTTTTGAACAGCGATTTCTGAGGAGCCACTTTCACATGGCTATATCTAGAAAAGTATTTCAGCTAAGTCCTTAAAATTTTCAGGGGTGATAATCTGCTGCTATAGCTTGAGGAATATGGACTTACAAAGGTGTCCCTTTAGTTTATCATATATTTCTGAGTGCTTAAAGTTGGTCAGAAATTTTACTCTGCGCTCTGCAGTAGCATATTTGAAGGACTGTGAAAAGCCTAATGTCAAAGACAGGGATTTGGTATTGCACTTACAAAATACACAACATATATGGGAATTTGTATTTTAATTCTGCCTCTCTCTTATGAATAATCTTGAAAATATTAAGGTTTGAAAATGAGAAAAATAAAATTTTGTGCCATTTTTAACATTTTATACCAAAAGAAGACCATCCACCAACATCAAATTGACTGTTTTCAAAAGATGCTTGTTATTAACATATCTAAAATTTGTGATGGTGTTCTGCTTTATTTTCTCAAAATAAACTTTTGAAATTGTGGTATTTTTGTGGACACTTTTAATGCATTTAATGGCATCGAAGGCATATTCAAACATTTTATAAAATGCACATATTTAACGATAGAAAGCTCAAACTCAACGAAATGCTTTATTTCATAAATGTTAACTTGCACTTGAATTATAACCCGGTATGTTGCGCGCGCGCGAAAGCGCGTCTTGAAGGGATATTTCAATATTTTGGCAAATTGGCCTATTGCCATAATCCCTATAGTCATATGAGTAGGTACATTACCTTAAGTTATCCGTGCCCGTAGTTTTGAGATTCGGGGGGGAGAGACGCGAGGTGTTCTGCGAACATAACGAAAGTGAACGGTACAGGTCCCTCGCTCCTTCAAAACTCATCAAATACACAATCCAACAGCTCCGAAACGCTCTCTTGGACAACTTGTGACCTGCACATTCACCACGCTATAAAATAATAACGTATAATTACAAGACAGTTATTTTCAAGGCAAATGCATAACCGGAACTACATTCCAGACATACTGGCTGGGTGGAGTGATTTCAAAAGCGTATGTTTACTGCAGCTACTCACAACTAGAGTCCCTTTATGCTCGCAACGTCTGAGGTGCGCACTGCCCACTGTGTCAATCCGCCCAGTGGGTGACTCAAGAAAGTAGTTCCGAGTGTTTGCTTCATGTGTCTTAATGTTACAAAATTATACATTATTATTTCATAGCGTGGTGAATGTGCAGGTCACAACTTGTAAACGAGAGCGTTTTGGAGCTGCTGGATTGCGTATTTGATGAGTTTTGAAGGAGCGAGGGACCTGTATTGTTCACTTTCGTTATGTTTGCTGAGCAGCTCGCGTCTCCCCCCAATCTCAAAACCACGGGCACGGATAACTAAAGGTAATGTACCGACTCATATAACTAGGGATTATGGCAATAGGCCAATTTGCCAAAATGTTGAAATATCCCTTTAAAGACAGTGACTGCTAAGGTGTATTGCATCTGCTGCCACAAAACAAACTGCCATATTTATTTTGGCAGAACTCCGTGGTAGTAACTGCAGTGTTGGAAATTGCTTCAGCATAGTAGTACCAGGCAGGAAATGTCTATTTAACATTTGCTTCAAATTGCAGGCAATGCTCTGTGTAGCTGTTAGATCTGTTGGTGGCTTGGTTGGAGTGGGTCATAGCATGCAGTTGCTGATGTCCTGGTTTGCTGTTCAACCTTAAACACGGACTTTATATTTTAAAATGAAAGGGTATGTAGACGCGTTAACATTCAGAGATAATGCCTACATTCTGCATGCAGATTGCATCAACCGCCCCCTTGCCAGGAGGGTGACTGAAGTTTGATATGTTGCATTTGTTGTGCACAGATGGGGCATTCTTGTGTGAATTTTTGCCTAAACATCAGGAATTTTTCTACATTAAAGGCGTATTGCATATTTCATTAAGTCAAAATAAAAATAAAATTTTGGGCATGTAGTGTAACTGAGTGCACTGGGAGGCAATGTACCTGCTGTTTGTAAGTCAATTTTAAAATGAATATAGTGCTCAACTCAGTGTGTCAAATGTTGCTGGATGCTGGTCATATGAATAGTCTAAATGATATGAGGCAGGGGACCATATTGCCATGAAAATGTGATTCATTTATCAATGATCAAAGCAGAGAGAATCTTTCTTTTGATTCATCAGGTAGACCCAGTTATGCCAATAGGACTCAATGAAGATTTGCTTTTAACTTGTCTCCCTTGAGTTTTTTACATTCTTGCATCCATTTGGCCCTATTCTCAGCGCAACACTGCTGCTCCTGCTGTGCCAGGTGATTGCTATACAGTTGATTTTAAATTTTATTCAGCTTTGTTGCTCCTGGCACGCTGAAGAAGGGATGTTTGCCCATATCTTTTGTGCTTTGATAAGTAGAACATTTTCACAGTAGTGCGATCCTTCACTCATTTGATTTGAACAATACTTTCTGATACCATTATGACTAGCACCTGTAGAGAGAGAAACTGTCAGCACCTAGCCAAATATTGACAAATGCTATATTACTATTCTTTTAGGTCCTCCGGATTTGTATGGTAATCTTGTTGTGTAATTTACTTGTGGAGTGACAGTGTAGTAAAATTGTTAGAAATGGGTGTGTGCCATGCTAAATATTGTAGACTCAATGACCCCTTAATTTTTCCTGCATAACTAACATGTCTCTCAATCCTGCGCAGGTGATGCTGAAAGCCACACCCTCATTTTTAAACTGTTTCTATCGACTGGTAGCGTCTGTCATGAGGGAGGGGCGACAGAGACCAGAGGGCGAGAGAGGTAGGCTACACAGTGTCTTTTAGCAGAAGGAGAGCCGACAAGCTCTCATGAGAGAGTAACTCGAGATGGATAATTCTTTTATTTATTAGTCGGTACTTTTGAACACACTTGCAGAGATGATGACTGCTTGGGATTAATTAAGTTCTGCATTAAGACTTTATTTTGGGGGGAGGGGGGTGGATACATTTTAGTGGAGATAAGTGTTGATTCCTGGAAAGCTTTTTTTTTTTTTTTTTTTTTTGTGGTGGGGCATGATTGTTACTTCCGATCTGGACAGGGTGTTTCCTGTTGTGCTTTCAGCGCCTTGCACTGTGTGGTCAGTTCCCATCGGGTTGGACTCAATACAGTTGCACATTGAAAGTTGCAGATTCTGCACAGTCCCATTCGACCCACTTTTTGTGGTAAAAGCTTTGCAAGGGGCTGAATGTGTTTTAAAAATGTTTAAAGTACAATCATTTGGGGTTATTTCATTATAACTGCAAGCCATTGTCATAGAAAGGAGCCCAGTGTTGTCCCTTCACTTTGCCACGGAAAACAGAATGTGTTTTGTGGTATAACGATAAGATCATTAATTTTTTTTTGCTATGCACTTTAATGTAATTTAATTTGATTTATTTATATATTTATCCTTAATTTAGCCAGGATGGTCCCATTGAGATTCAAGACCTCTTCTTCCAGGGAGTCCTGGTCAAGACAGCAGCATAAATAGTTTTACATATATAAACATGAAAAAAGAGAGAAAGGAAAAAAAATCACATTTCAGTATATGCAATGCAAAAAAGCAGCACAAAGGTAATGGTTAAAGGAGAAACATACAGGCCATAATCAAGATATCTAACACATTCCATCTCAATATCACAGATTATGTAAAACTGCTAAAAGTTTCCTCCAGGGCAGTTTATAAAAGAGTTAGAAAACAATTTAAAGAGGTGAGTGCTCCAAAGGTAATGGTATTTTGCAGCTCATTCAACCTCACAAACAAGAAGTGGACCTTTTTCCTTGCAGAAAATGTAATTCTTTGTGTCAATGAGTTTACTTCAAATAGTGGAGTGTACTGAATGTTGCCATCTATCATCCATCAACTATTCAACCTGTAACCTGTTGAGGGTCACAAATACTGATCAAATGTGACAAAACTTTGTACGAAACATCTTAAGCTCAGACTACTTTGGGTTGCATTTCAGCCTCTCATTCCCAAAAGTGGGCGTGACTGGGTGGTCATTGAAAGTTGTTCATTTAAGGCCTTTCTTATATGGATGAAGACCCCATATTTGGTGTTTCAGTGGTACACAACATGCCTCAACATGAAAATGATGGGTTTTGACGATTTCTGAAAAATGTCTGTTTTGTGACCTTTAACATTCCTTTACCCATGGACATAGATTTATTCTATTTTAACAATTCTTAACCTCTAACGGTCACAAATATTGATAAAATTTGATTAACTTTGCATGGAACATCTTTAGGAAATAGAACTGTTTCTTTGTTGCATTTCAGCCTTATACTTCACTCCCAAATGGGCTTGGCAGGGTGGCAGACCTGTTGAGCTTCAGGTTCACTTGAACGTTTAGTTTTATCTCATGTCTCTTAGGGATAATATTCCTAATTTTCTTTTATAAAGTTTCCTCTTTAGATGATATGATCCTGTCAGCTGTGAGGGAAGGATGTTGAGCACTGGGTGGTGTGGGCCTGCATTTACTCATGTTCCATGATCCCTGCTCTGTGCAGCCATTAAAATATAAACGGATGTATCAATGAATGTTTATACAACAGAACGATGGAGTTTTTTTAAAATACAAATACAGAGATCGCCAGACCTGTATGTTTTCATTTGAATTATACTGGGTGCATTTGGGAGTGCTGCATTGATATGGCTAACTGCCAGGGAACTGCAAAAAAAATCTTTTTTAAATGGTGTCAGCTGATCCTTTCGGACCGAGCTGTTTCCTAAAGCTTAGCTAGGTGAAGCAACGTAGAGCTGTCACCACCATTACTCCTGTTCCCCTTCCTCTATCATAAATGCTACTTGCAGGTATGCTTCACTGCATACCTTGCTGCCATCGCGTAAGCTCACATTATTCTTCAGTTAAGGCCTAAGATGTGCTCGATTTCAGGCTTTATATATGTTATCGTGAAGGTCTCAGGTATGTGGCTCAGGCTTGCCCACCAACGGTTTGCTCAACATTGTGATGCTCTGGTGGGAAATCTTTAGATCTTATGCATCATTTTATACTCATTTCCCTGTAAATCAGTAGAAGATATTTTGGATCATTACAAACCCTTGGATCTCCACTAGACTTTGAAATAGGCCTAAAGTTTCACAGTTTTGAGTAAAGCAGCTGCATTTGACAATCCCATAACTAGGTCTGTAGGTTTTATGGGGTGAAGGCTTCAGGCTTCCTGTGGTTTGCGTTTAGCTGGTATTTTGCCTCCTATCAGATTATCTGATCATTCCCTTCATTCTTCCTCTTTCTCTCTCTTTCTTCTCTCTTCTATCTCCTTCCTCCGCCCCTCTTTCTCTCCCTCTCCTCCCTCACAGGCTCTGAAGCGGAGAGTGAAGTGGTTCTGAAGTGTGCTCTGCTGGTAGAACGCATGTACACACACATCGCATCTGTCGCTGAAAGCTTTACGGTGCTGTCCTCCTTTATTGTGGCTCAGTATGTCAGTGAGCTGCAGAAGGTGAGGATCCTTGTTTCCTCTATGGTTACCAACACAAATACACCCTCAATCTTCCTGCCTACTGTTCAATTTGTACATTGTTTCGATAGTGACACAATTTTTGCTTTTTTGGCTTTTGTTCCAGTAAAGTGGACTTGAAATTCTATTCCAGTCACAAAATAGGAGGATAAAGTAGAGACTGACAGTTTTGGTTGTGGGGTATTTCCAACCATATCAAGTGAAACTTGTAAGAATTGCAGCCTTTTTTATACAGTGTTTATGTTCAAAAATGTACAGCACTGTAACTATCATCAAGCCTGTATTCTGCTGCTCTCACAACGACCTCCTGAAGTGCATGTGTGATTCTGCAGGACAAAGTGTGGAGAGTTTTAGTTTAATAGATCCTGCCGGATTTGAAAAAGTGTCTGGTGTGGGTGGAGGTGACACAGCAGCGATGTGGTTGGTGGGCGTTAAGATTTCAAAAGGGGAAAAACATGAGTAAGTCCCTGACGACTGCAGTAACCTCAGTGGAGTCTCTTGCAGCTCTGGACCATTTTTCAGTTGAAGAGCCGTTTATAAAAAGGGAACCAGAGTCTGCCAGCCTGTCAGCCATTACGGCAGAACTGAGGCCCCCTCTGGTTCCTTGGTATTTTTGTTTTGTGTTGTGTAGAAGACATGTTAATCTCCCCGCCTCCACCATCAACCTCTCGTTCCCATTTCATTTCCAAGGTAACGCTACGCCCGGAAATCAAGAGTCACCTTACTGAGGGTATTTATAAGATCCTGGACCTCTGTGTGGAGCAGGACATTAAGTTCCTGTTCAGCACGCTGTTGCCGGGAGTGCGGGAGGTTTTCAGCGAACTCTACAGGAGCTACACTCATCACCACAAAGCCCAGAGGCAAGGGGAGGATAAGTACACAGCCTGAAGCCCCTCTGCAGCCCCACACTGCCACGTGCTCCTGCTGCGTGTCTCTGGTGATATCATCTGGCGGAAATCCAGTATTCATCTCCTCATTTGTTTCTGAAAGTCCACAGTCCTTTGAGAACAGCATAAACATTTATCAAGTTCCTGTTCTTGTTAGGGCATACAGACAATGTCTGTAGGATGCGGTGTTTTTATTATGAGCGTAAAATGTGTTTCAATGATTCTCCTACATCTGGAGATAAATCACAGAAGATTAGACTTTTTGAGGTTATGATGATTCACAACCAAAATTGGTCCCTTAAGTGGTTTACCTCAAACTGAAATAAAAAATGGGAGATGCACATTTCATGGAGATGAATGTCATTTTGTAAACTGTGCATCTATTCTTTTATATTGTTAAAATGATTGTTTAAATAATTGTTTGCTTGAATTATTTTCCATATGTAATTGTACTTTTACAGCGTTTTTGGGATAAAAGTTGAAAAAGGAGATGAAGTTTGCAATCAAGAATTTGTTGAGCTTTTTTATTCTGGGACAGTGTCTTAGTTGAGCTAAATAATTTTGTTTAACAAGGATGCAACTGATGTTTTAAGCACTCAGTTATGAATACTGTCACTGTATTGCTGTAAAATGTGCCCCATAGGGGCGCACCTGTATTTTTCTCTGAATAATGCTTATTTGGGAAGGTCTCACTTTATCAAGACTACGCATAAACCTGCAGTCACCAAATCCTGGATATCAAACCTTGTTTTCACGTGAGACTTCATATATTTAACCCCTAAAGAAGATTAGTTTTTGCCATTTTTAATTGAGCTCTCTGTAGAACAAAATGGCTGACATGAAAATCATTTCAACCGCTTTCCACTGACAAAAGAAAGCAGGCTGTCTAGTAGAAATGCATCAGATTCTCATGGATTATTGTAAAAGTGGAAGCATTTGGTGTGTCGAAGATGAGAATTGACACAGTAACGGAAGCTGCACTTTTGGCAAACTGATTAGTGTTAGTGGCAGAATGACCAGTTCTTGTCATCAGATGTTCTTATGTTCCAAAGACCAAGTGCTGTGTGAGATACAGAAAATAATGAGTGGCGACACCAGCCCATTCTGCTTGACAAAGCTAGCCATTTTCCGATTACTGAAGTGTGGCAAATACTGAGAATACTAAAGATCTTGGCATGATCTGGCAGTGTATCAAGCTTGGTCTTGAAAACCCCCAGTTTCTGCTCCAACGCATGACGGGACAAGCTGTTCCACGCTGAGAGCATTTCAGTGAAAACATACTCGCATTAATATCTGTGTGACATTTTAAGCTTTTGCTAACATTCATTTTTGACCCCAGTTCTGCGAGGAGAACTTCCTGTGAACTTAAGTTGCTCACTCTGGTAATGACTTGCATATTTCAGGGAATTGATCATGTCACCCCTTAGACTTTCACATTTCAACGAAGAATGCTCAGTTCTGGTCCTCTACTCAGATACAATCTTTTGGCCATGACTGTTCATCTTCGTCTTTATATGTGACCCACATTTGTGATCGTATGAACAGCCCTGAAATTTTCACAGGTACATTACGCTACCAGAACAAAGATGTCAGATATGCACCAATGTACACCTGCATGCTGATTCATGTTAAAAAAAAAAAAAAAATCAGTAACCGTAATAATCCAATCCATTCTCACGGTGTTTGCAAGGCGACAGCTGAGATATGCATCCGATGTAGGGCCGCTTATGGAGGTATCCCAAATCCAAGCTGAAAGTATCTGATTTTGTGTCTACTCCAGTCATTGCACATGTGCAACATCCATTCTGAAAGTGCATGAGTTTTGGCGCTATTCAAAAGGTAACATTTTGGTTGTTTTGTCTGCATTCTGGGAACTGAACGAGTATGGAAACACAAACTCTTAAGAATAAAAGGAAAGATCCTATTGGGAAATTTGAAATAACTTCTAAGAGATGGTACCAATGCTTTTTAAATCTGGCAGTTAATATTGGTGTTACATTTTTCATGCTGTTCAGTACGGAGTGCTCATCAATTCCAGCCCATAAGCATGTAAAAGAATATGAAGACCACAATGGAAAAATGATTAGTCACATTTTCATGTTGTGGAGAAATGAAGTAAAAATTCAAAACGATCTTAGAGACAAAGCACTGAAAAAATATGCACAAAATATAAAATAATATACAAAATATACAAAAATGCAAAATTTGGACTTTGGTTTTTCCTTTGTGGTCTTCATATTTATTGCAGTTTTTAGTAAAAATTCAGTTGATTTAAGCACTTTTATGACATGGTGGACTTATGAATCCTAACCTAACTCCTCAATTGCCACATTGCTGGCAAATGTGCGCCCATTTTTGTTTTGAGACATTAGGCTACCTGTGGTTTTAAAGAACATTCAAGGCAGATGTGATTTATCAAAATTTAACTTGCCCTTCATCTCAACCTGGCAGTTGAATGGATAGTCTCTCAAGATGAACGGGGAGTATTTTGCAGGAAAATAAATATGTTTGTAGGTTAGTCTGCTGCATAATAAAATTCCTGAAAAACATTACAGAATTCTGCTCTCCTGTTTCTTAGAAACTTTCAGGTAGACTAAAATAATTGAGTTCTTCACTGCTGCCCCGAGTATTTTGGATTGCTAACAGGTTAAATACAGTATGTTGTAGTAATGGACACTGAACAAAAGCATTCTGGACATTGTGTTTCCCCCATCCAGACCTGCAAGATGGCTTATTGTTTTAAAAGGAGCCATGCTCTGTTTCAGGATGCAGGTATAAATACTGGTTGAGTGTGACCCTTGAGATGAGTGGGCACCAGGATGCCGGATAATTTATGGATTTGCATCTAAATCCGACAACAGCCAGGAGAGCCTGGGCTACTGTCTGGTGGCAGCTCATTTATTTAATTAGACATGTAAATTAATTAGTGTTAATGGAAAGCGCCAACCCCGTAGCCCAGAGCAGATGTCGGCTGGAAGGAAAATAAAAACAAAACAAACAAAAAAAAACAATGCAGCTATAAAACTACTTAAGTTTAAGTGCTGTGGCAGATGAAGAGGAATGTTTTGACCTGGATTGAGGAGAGAACGGTTCTCTCGTGCTGCCCCTCTGTAGCATCCTGTCTGGTGGCTGCTCTAATAGTGCCCCAATAATTGCCCCTCCATAAATGCCCTTCCCTTATGTTTAAAAATCACACCTGCCCCTCGACAGGCTTACAATCATCTTTTCTTAGAAGAAGATTGTGAAAACTTGTCTTTTGAAAAAAAAAAAAAAAACTTCAAGAAAGATATATTCATCAAGGTATATCAAACAAAAGTCACTGAATCAGATTTTTGATTTAAAAAGACAACATCACTGATGAGACAAGCACCATTCAACTCCTGAACTCATTCATCTGGACACTGCATAGAGCATGCCGGAGAAGTAAAATGTATATTTATACAGTGCCCTCCAAAACAGCAAAGTATGGTGTGAAATTTCATGGCAATAAAATGGTAAGACTGGAAAGGTTAGATCAGAACTTGCTAAAAGCAGGGAGGGATGGTGCTTCAATCTGGCCTGCTTCCAGTTTACAGCCTCATCACTACAAGAGATTGAGCACCAGATCAATGTCAATTTCTTAGTAGTAATATGTATTGAATTACAACCCCAACTTGAAGGAAGTTGAGATGGTATGGAAAATGCATGTAAAAATGGAAACCGGTAATTTACTTTTACCTTGACTTGTATTTCATTGTAGACTGTATGAAGACAAGATGGTTTATGTTTTGTCTGTTCAACTTCATTTCATTTGTAAATATACATCAATTCCTTTCTTTTAGGCCTGCCAGATATTCCAAAAAAGTTGGGATGGGGGCAGTTAGGGACTAGCAATGGGGTAAAAAAAAAAAAAATCTGAATAATGATGTGATTTGAAACTGATAATTTCAATAGGTGATGGTAATCTTGATTTGATACAAAAGCAGCATCCAGGAAAGGCTTAGTCCTTCAGGAGTGAAGACGAGGTGATGACTAATTTTGCCCGCAAATGAATAGGAAAATCACGGAGAGGTTTATGTTCCTAAAAGAAAAATAAAGAGGAATTTTGATATTTCACCCGCTTGGGTGCATAATATTTTTAAAAGATAGGCGGAATCCTTAGGAATTTGTGCGCGTAAAGAACAGGGTTGCTAGCCTAAGCAGAATGCCCGATGGCACTGCTTCAAGAACTGTCATTTATCTATGTGATAAGTGGTATCAAATAGGCAGATTCACTGACCTGACTGCATGACTTTGGCCTAGTGCTGCTTTTAATTGATGAGGCAAGCCTCCACCTTCTGCATGTACCATTCTAGAAGTACCATTGTTATCTAATTCCAAATCTGTAACTTCAGATTCCCCTTGGCGTCTGTTGCCACTTCTACTGCGTTTCTCCTTTTACCTATCAATGACACTCTTTAGCGTTAAGGACTGTAACAATAATGCAGCTAAGTTTAATGTCATGACAATCACTGACGGGCTAACTCCACAGGGGAAATGAATCGCTCTACTTCGACTGGCAGGATTTTCAGGTCACTTGAGATGCAACTGCTCCTGCCTTTCAGACAAGAAATTAACCTATCGGAGGACATGGCTTAGTGACGAAATACCTGCAGATTTTACATTACCCGTCGTTGTTTAGTTTTTACACAACCTGATTTCATGGTTCCTTAAAAATGAATGAATTTTATGATCAACCTCCCCCATCCCTCTGTAACTTTAAGATTCATATGGTCGTAGCCATATACCGTTTAACAAATTATTCACCACGTTTAAAGTTAAAGGAACAGGCTATTCGACCCGCGGCGCTTCGGCGCGAAAGATCAAAGAGTGGGCGGATTATAAAATTAAATCTCTTATTGGCCCAACGGCGGGGCAAATAGCAGAAGTGCTTCTCATATCCGCCCCGCCGCGGTTCGGGTGGCAGAACTGCTTCTCTTGTTCGCCCTACTGCGGGGCAGATAGCCGATCTCATTCCCCCAAATTCACCCTGCTGCAGGGCGAATAGCCACTTCCAAAGGGGAAATGTATAGACAAGCCTGCTCTTGCCAGTTAATGCGGATCGCCTACAACCAGCCAGAGAAGGTTCCTAGACGCAATGACAGCGATAGCTGTAGTGCGGCGTGTTGCTTTATCACTTTGCAGAGTGGAAGACACTGTCATTGCAATTAAATCAATAGATTTTATGATCTCATGAAGCGCACAGTAGTGGTAATTGTGGTTGAAGCAATGACGTCGCTCTTTTCGCACAGATTAACGAATGAATGGATCACTCTGGCTTGGCTTATATCGCCACTGTAATTAAAGCAATAGCACTCCAAAAATCGATTGCTTGAGCTGCGGCAAAATTATTTTTCATATTTATCATAAGGGTTTTGTTTTCCATGTCGTTTTTTATACAAATCTCTCTGGCGTTGGCATTTTCCGAATTTACTTCTGTGTTTCGTTTCGGATTAGCCAAAAGCTGCCAAAGGGGTGGGGTCAATCTCTGTGGTTAACGTACTAGTTTCACTTTACTAGAGAAATTCGTGTCCATAACCCCTAAGGAATTTAACGCGAATCGGAAACTATCAGTAAAATACAGGCTGCGGATGAAAGCTTGTTTCTAGTGTCTCAGCCAGCAGGGGGACACTTGAGCCAACTAGAAACGTCAGTGCGGCAGTAAGGACGCGAACTGCTGAAAATGATTTAGAGCAGTGGGTCTCAACGTCAGTCTAGAAAACCCTTGTGTATGCTGGATTTTGCTTAGCCACAATAGCAACCCCAGGATTTAAACGAGATGAATTCATTTACTTACTTGTTTGTTTATTGCATGTATCGTGTTTATTAAAATTATTTGCCATTTTAAGCCATACTACGTCAGAAATAGCTATGCATGCCCAGAAGAAATCCATGTTCATGTTGCCCTATGTTTCCAATGCATTTTATTGCATTCAAAGAAGGGGATATTGTAACTAATGAGATTAAAGAATCATTTGGCTTCTAACTGGCAAAAGTGTGGACACATGGTATAAAAATAGCCATTTTAATTACAAATTAAAAGACAAGGCAAATGATAATGAGTGGGCAACCACCCCACTGGCTTCCTTTGCCATCATATAGTTCTGTACTTCCACAAGAAATGCATCGGCCTATGTTTTCAGCCTATGTCTCAACATCAGTCCTGGCTGTTTATTGTTCCAACCACAGTTGAAATCCCAAGCTTTTATCCTGTTCTTAAAATCTTTTCTTATCTAAACAGTTTGGTTGCTCACGACCAATACATGTATCCCTGGATACTTGCATTCCTCGGTCACTCAAGCAATACTGAAAGATCATCATTTGACCTTGATCCTTAGCTCAAGTTCAAAGTCACAAATTAATTCACAATATATACAATCCTATTAGTTCCTGACACAAACCTAAACTGTAAATTCAGTGATATATCACGCAATTACACACACATATACATATACACACACACACACACACACACACACACACACACATATATTTGTGCTCATAGCACACTCACATCAACATACTATAAACAGATAACTGAACAAATATACACACTGGCACACATGATCAGTAATTAGACAAATAACATTCATCTTCACACACACACACTCACACAAATTAACAAGTACACATATAAATTATACTATTATTCACATCTTCCCTAAAATCAACATGTCCAAACTCTATAAAATCTCCAATGGCGGCACCTCTTGCTAATTCCTCATTGGCTGGTCTTTGGAATGTATTTATTTTGTTTATCAGATCTGCATGGCTACATTCCTGAACAATGTATTTTTCAAATCTGTGTTTGTCACTGAGGAAATTTATACTATTGCACATAAATGAGCTGCTACCACTAACAAAGGTGAAAACAGATTAACAATATACAACATAGTTATAAACATTTAGTCCGTGAAAAATAAACTTTATCCATCGCTTATGCAACTGTGTCTCAGTTGTATTGTTGTTACAAATAATTGGCAATAATCTGCAGTTCACTTCATAAGTTACTGGTTAAGCAATCCATTAGGCTGATGATTGATATGTTTCATGGAACAGGTTAGCTGTTGACCAAATTGGTCCAAACATTTGCCAAAAATAAGTAATTTAGAATGATTCCTGTCTGTCTTGTTTGGATACAGGTGTACAAGGCAATATTGAGAGGCTTGTGCAGTGAGATACAGGATGTTTCCTGTTTGACATTGAACCCAAGGTCAAAGGTAAAATCCAAGGTCACAAACTGATGTGCAGTTCATGACTTCCTGTCAGTCCCAAATATAAATTGCAATGGCAATAATAACCAAGATGCAGGGTATTTTTAACTTTTGAGCCAAGGTCAATTCCGAGGTCAGGATATGACGTGCAATGTATGACTTCCTATTAGCCTTTAATACAAATCTAAGCCCTAAATGTGACGGTAAGTGAGATATGGGCCATGAATGAATTATTTTGTAAATTATCATCTGATTTCCACAAAAATCAATCTGTGTCAAGACCTCACCACTACTGATCCACTCATAATCTTACCTGCTTCTTCCTCACTATCTCAGTTGACTATAGGCAAAAGGCAGTGACACAGCCTGGTCTACTTTTCAATCCATGGCAGGGTGCACACACTATTCACTCACGCGCTCATAAGTATGGGAAATTGAGTCTCAAATTACCCTGGCATGTTTTTGGACCGTGGGAGGTACCACGTGAACATTGAGAGAATATTCAGTTTACACACAGTGAGGTCCTAGGCCAAATTTGAACCCATGACCACCTATCTGTGGGGTAACAGTACTACCCACCTTGCCCATACCACAAGAAAAAAAGAAAACGATTCTATATCCAAATTGCGATACATTGAAAACAACTGCAGGAAACGAGGGAAAATGTGATGTATCAAAATTAATGAGCCAGTGAGTCCCAAACTGATGAAACCATGGACACAGTTATGAAAACTGGACATTTATTAGGCAAGCAAGTAATAAATCGTCAAATCTGTTTGTCGTCATATTTATGTGAAATTCAAGTAAAAATATTTTGAGAGAACATTAAACAACTGTGTTCAGTCTAATTTGGAGCACACCGATTTTCTCAGTGTCATAATTAATCTGTTCAAATATGTTTTTTTTTTTTTTAAATCAGAAATTATTTGCAAGACAGAAAAATAAAATATTCTCAATGGTCTTTGATTCTTCATGGTAGGCACAAACATGGCTTATGTGGGTAAATAATTGCGCTTAACTTGAAATACAATCAAAACAAATTGACAGCTTGTTCAACTCCGAAGATTGCAATCAGGTTTGGAACAAAAACTCTGATACAGCCGATCGTTTTCTCTATTTCTCTCTCGCTCTCTCTTTCTTAAACTTAACCCGAATTAATGCCATACGCTTATTACGGTCATCGCAGTTGCCAGGCAGTCTAGGCATCTTGAAGGACCGTTTTAAAGGCTGGACATTTTCGTATTTTTAAAGAAATAGTGCACTTCTGTAATTCTTCCAACTCGTCCAAATAAATAATTGCCCTTTGTTAGTGACTGCCAGCACCATGTAGCCTAGCTCTTTAGATCAAGCAACAATGTAACCCCTTACAAAGTAACCATCTCGTGCTACAAATTACAAAGAAAACACGTTTAATCGTCGTCCAAACGAAGTTGCCTCAAGCTAATAAGGTGTCATGAAACTCATAATGGGCGACTGCCATCACCGGGTTGACGGTAATTTACAAACCTCGGGGAGTCTGCTAAAAAAAAAGAAGAATATTCCGGCTGCCCTCTTCGCCAGCCAGCACCCCTCCTCCGCTAATGTCTCTGCGGGCTGTGATTGGCCCACGATGAGTTACCCTTTCGCCTCTAACCCGGTGATGTTGACTGTTTCCTGCTCATTCGGCTGGAACTACAGCCGCGCTGATCGCAGTCGAATCTCGCTCGCAGGACGCTGCCAGCATCTCGGATTTCTGTGACTCAGAAAAGAAGCTGAAACTCAATAAAGCCTACATTTTCACAGCAGTTTTGCAGCCATGCGAAAAAAGTCCAGGATACTACTTTGCTTTGCCGTGCTTTGGGTGCTTGGCATAGCCTACTATTTCTATTCAGGGACAACCTTGGGTCGAAAGGTAGGTTTTGTCTCTTTTTCTCGAATGGTAAGGTTGATGGGTAAGCGAGAAAAGAAATTCAGGTCACAGCTGATCGGTAAATGGAGACTGCGCGAGATTTTTGGGGCTGGGGGACAACAAAGCACAATTTCGCCGCCTTAAGAATTCAGTTGGTTGTCGCTTATTTTTGGGCTACGTCTGTATTAGTTTTAAAATGACTGCAGACCGAAGGTGTTCTCTTTAATTCTGATAGAAGTTTATCAATTTGTGCAGTTAGTGGTTGGCGTCATTCTCCAATATTTCTTAAAACGCATGCCTTAAACACTTCAAATCCGGCATTTAATTTTGCTCCCATAAGTTAACTGTTTTCCGCCCAGCGATAGGCTAGTCGTCGCTTGCCCCATAGCCTAAATCTGACTTCAGTATACCGTTAGCCCACAATCAGCCTGCGTGATATTTATGTTGTGTGGAAAATATCTATGACCTTCTCATCTTCCTAGATGTTGGAATTTAAAGGAGATAATTTCCTTTACCCCGATTTTCGCTTTGTGATGAAGCGTTGAGGACCGTACCTGATTAACTGGCGCCCACCAGCTTTGCGTGCAGTTAGGCTATATTGGTGTAATTCTTGAAATTTAGCCGATACTGATTTGTTGTTAAATATTTTAGCTGGTTATTTTATCGCGTCTGAGACACAGTTAAAGTGCTTTGGGCATTTAATTTTTTGAGGCATGCGCTCTGATGTTCGATTGGGGGTGATCCCCGCATGGATTTTACGTTGGATAGCCTATAGCTCCCTACCGCGAGATTTTCATTCGAAGAACCAAAATCATGGTTCAGTTTAATGGAGCCAGGCGGACATGGGCTGTCTTACATGCTAGAATGCTTCTTTCGTCCAAGTCTTTCAATAAGTGTCATGTGCCAATCGTTATGTTGTAGTAGGCCTACCAATGGCGATCTCTGTCGCGAGATTCCTGCGCTGAAGAAACGGAGACTACATTGGCTGTAGCCTCTGCAACATATAATCTAGCCGCAGTTCACCGTGACTTCTTCAAATAACCCACTAGACTCGAGAATGAACATTGGTGAACTCCAACTCCGTTTCACTCAGATTGATGCTGCCTTTGTTTTCATTCCGAAGCCGATTGTCTGCAGTTAAACGCGCATGACTGTTCCTTTGCCATGTACACTCAAAGCATTCACAAAACCATCAATGGATGCTATTGAAGTTCGTTTTTTTTAATTTTTTTTTTTTTAGTTCTTTCCCGGTCCAAAAATAGCATGACTTCGTGAATAAAAATGCCGGAAACATTGGAATGTTTCTGCGCAAATAGATATGTTTAATCACCGGAGAGCTAGCTTATCGTCGCGCTGCTATGCGCTAAAGGGTTGCCCCAATGCTCGTCTTGTTTCCAGTTTATTATTTGTCGCGAGATTGACGTGCCCAGATGAAGCACTGAGACGCGTGGGGACGGTGAGTTGATGAGCAGATTCCCCACCTCTATTGAACGCAGATGTTATGAATCAATTTTCCGTCATCTTGACACATTTCACAAACAGCGTTGTGTACCCGACTTCATTGCCGAGCAGTCATTGGAAATGTGCGAGCCCCTAGCCAATCTCCGGGCAGAAACGGGGGTAAAAAACTGACGCCTGCATTTTAATTTCGAGAGAGTGTTTAGGGTTACCAGAGGTTCAGACATTCAGGTTGTTTCTGAGTTTTCAATCATTAAACCTTCCAATGATCCAAAGTTATTAGTCATTGTGCTTATTCCTCGGGCAGCAACAACAGCCCCGCCCCCCCTGCCAATGGTCTGTCACGATATTGAGCAATGACACATCAGGTTTCTTGAGAGAACTGTCGTGGTGTTGGTTGTTATGAGATTTCTCATCAGCTCGTCGAATTTAGGGATGCCCTAACCCAATATTTTATTAGTACAAAGCATCATTCTGTGTTTAATTAACGCATGGAGTGTGTTGCGGAACAGCCATGTCAACAATGCAAAATTTCCCAAAATGGAGCCAGACAAATAAAGTGCAGCTCTATTCACGGGTCAGGAAGACATAAGAGTCTGTAAACTCAGTGTAGGTTTTAATGAGTGCCTGGCAAGTTAATTCATGAGGATTTGTGCTTGTCTGAAGAGCTCAGCATGAAGAGGTCAGGTAAGGAGTGCATTAGTTGCAGTTGACATTCTGACATGCTTTGAGGATGTACCAGTCCTAGCTCTGACTCTCTGAGCTTCAGTTAGCTGGGTTTGTAGTTTGCCTTCAGCCCCGAAACTCGCTTTGTGAAGGTCTCTGAAGGTCTCCTTTTTGCTCAGCTTAGCTCAGCACACTGCAGTTTGGCTCAGCTGAGAGTTTTTTTTTTTTTTTTTTTTTTTAACACAATTTGCTCATTTTTCCTTTGCAGCTTCAAGTGCAGTGTAGATAGAAAAGCTATATTCTCAGAGAAGTAAATGGAAAACATGCAGCAAATGACTCTGTGATTACTAGCAAGGATTCTCTAGTATGATGGAAAAATATTTGTGGTTGTGAGAGGAGGATGGCAGTGTCTGGGAGCAAGTGGTTTTGGCACAGTTGGCATCACCCATCATTGTTGCCTTTATCAGGTTTGGCTCGTTATTTCTCCCCCATTATTAAAAAAAAAAAAAAAAAAAAAACTGCCAGGATGTGTGCTGAAATGGCTCTAATCCATTTTCTGTGGCAAAATATTCTCTAGTATGATGGAAAAATATTTGTGTTTGTCTAAAAAAGAAAAGGATGGCTTTAGTTTCTTGGGATTCAAGTGGTTTTGGCACAGTTGGCATCATCCATCATTGTTGCCTTTATCAGGTTTGGCTCGTTATTCCCCCCCAATTGTAAAAATATGTTTTTGGACTCAGGATGAAAACTAGGAAATGGTGTGTTTCCATTTTCCTTGGAAAATTTGACTGTCAGTCATTGATGATTTTTAAAATTCATTTTAATCTTCAGTTATTAACTTTCACATCGGAAGGGTGTTTGTACGCGGCACTAGGCACGCAACCACATTGAATTATGGGAGCTCATTGCTGTGTATGGTGCATTGTGGGATTGTAGTTCTTAAGGAGCTCATCGCAGAGCAGGGTTCGAAACTAAAGCAGAGGCGCAGTCCCAGTATGGAGAGTCAAAACAAAGACCATGTTTTTTTTTTTTCTATGATCGATGCCTGAGAAAAACGTTGGGGGAAAAAAACAAACATGAAGCTAAAAACAGAAATCCTTTCCATTTCAAGGAACCATTTCAGTGACCTAGGAGGTTTTTCCTAAAGCAGGATTGTGGAGATGGTTGGATAACTGCTCTGAGCAAAACCTATTATGGTTTATTGCTCGATTATTGCGCAT
This sequence comes from Gymnothorax javanicus, assembly GCA_029692085.1. NCBI lineage: Eukaryota > Metazoa > Chordata > Actinopteri > Anguilliformes > Muraenidae > Gymnothorax > Gymnothorax javanicus. The sequence goes on along the minus strand of CM056208.1, from coordinate 40,073,882 downwards.
TCTGCATTTTGTGGCGCTCCAGGTTTTGTTCCATGTAGATATCTAGCCCACGTGGTAAACCTGCTTTGTGTAATGGTGTTTAATGAGTCTATTTTATGGTTCTGCATTGTACTATGGTGTACAACAGGACCCTGCTTGTATGAGCTGGCTTTGTTTCAGCATTTTGTGGACTGTGTGAACTCCTGACCTCTTGGAACAGTGTGGTCATTTTTGGCCGTTTTGAGTTTGATGGATGTATTTACACTGTAATTAGCACGGTAAGTTCAATAAGAAGCTGATCCTCTGTGGCAGGGGTAGGGACTTTTTATAAATCTTTTTTTTTTTTTTTTTTTTTTAAACGGGGGGGGGAACCACACAGTATAATGGTGAGGAAGGAAACTCGAGGAAGGGAAAGTGTCTTCCTTTATTTATTTATTTAATTTTTTTGAAAGTGCTTTTGTTCTACATCTTATTTCAAAGCAGCTTCCTCTTTAGAAAGTTTCTTGGGGTGTACATTGGATTTTGAAAGTCTTTCTGAGTCTTGCGATGATGGGAAGGAGTAGTTAGTCACTTAGATTTTTGTCTCTTAATCGCATATTTGGTTCCGCAGTGTTTTGATTGTCGTTTCCCATCTTCAAAGGATTTTTATGGCATGAGCCATTGCTGTGGGTGGGTTTACATTGGCTGCCTGCCAGAAATCCTGTGCCTAATTCCGGAAAGGGTGACGGAGCATTTAATCTTTTATCCTTGTGGAATAACTTCTGACTTTGTCTTTTGGCACCAGTGCTGCTGTTACAATGTCCACACCTCTGCTGTAATGACTCAGGGCAACAGAAATGCTGGAGAGGGCAAGAGGCACAATTTTTATGAATAGGATGTCCAATTTAAATGGCAAACTTGACATAATGGCTGCGTACGGATGCACACTTGTCCACTCGCTCTCTCACTCTCTTAATGGTGTTTTCAATGGAAAACATTCACTACATAGTGCCCTATGTAGTGGGTGAGTGTGCATTTCGAACGCAGCCATTAATACTACACTGTAACCTTAACCTAATGATGCAGAATTCCTGTGATAATGCACAGTGACTCTGGTGATGCAGAAACAGAAATAACATGGCCCTTTTGACCCAGTAACCTTGTGATGGTACACTGAAAATGGCTCTTGCTTGTGATGCAGACATAAATGGCAACATTTTGGCGATAGAAGTAATGGCGGTGGCCTAACTGACGGCGCGCTGTAACTTAGTGATTGAATGCAAATGCCCTGGCTGAATATATGCCTTTGAGTGGATCCTGACGTATCCGTAAAGCAGTTGATTTGTGTTCAGTGAGGATGAATGAAAGGAAGCAATTGGGTTTGTCAGAAAATGTGATTCTTTTTGCCGATGAACTTTAGAGATGAGAGACTTGGTCCCCTCATTTTTGCCTTATGAGCCGCTGGATGTGTTGATCTTTAGCTGTTTCACTCGTACAAACTGGTCACTCGCAGAGGTCATTTTGGAGGCTTGAAAATGCAGTTCCTGAGGCACGGTGGATAAAGCTGGTGTAACTACCACACTTCATCACATCATGTCATAGAGGGTCACTGGAAGAGAGAGATCTGTGAAGTAGAAGTGACAACGCTCACCTTTGACAGCCAGACATAACATTTATATCTGTATGACAGAGCTTGGAACATCTATCTGCTTTCTGCAGTAACTCGCGGATATACACTCCCGGCGATTTTCACCTGAGCCTTCAAACTGAACAGTGTTCATATGCCTGAACTCTTCGTCCGAAAAAATGTTTAACTTGTGTGCTATTGTAAACTGTGTAGTGCCACGCAAACTGGGCCTTCGTTTAAATTGTAATGTGAAATTCCAAGGCTGTAGGCAGACCAGGTAATGCATGTGTTTATGGGGCTGTAAATGAGAGCGGGTTGTGGGTTGGTTAACCCTGTATGTGCTGATGAAAGATGAATCTCCTTTTGTGAGGCACAGTGGGAGAGACCAGAGTACCATGTCTACCATGCACTCCTGAAGCTGATTAAAGACCTCCAATGATACAGCATTTATGCTGGAGAGTGGTTACACATTGGTTTTGTTGGCAGGAGGTTCAGAAAGTTTGCTTCACAGACCAGGTCTGTTTGTTTCTGTTTGTTCCTCAGAACGGTTTGCTGCCAATCCTCAGACTGTCTCACTTTAATGTGAGGAAAGAGGGAGTTGTTATAAAACCTTTTAGCATTGCTCATCGAAACCTTTGGCTCGCTACATTCGTTAGCAATGCCATTTAGGGTGCAGTGGTTAATTAAATGTATTCTGAGGTTTTGGAGTTTTGTCATAGACAGAACTATCAAGAAATATGGTCACTGAAAAGGCTATTTAAATGGGTAGGCTGCTCATGGTATTGAGTTCATTGCTTCTCTTGAACTCTTGCATTTAGACGCTGGGGTGGCTAGGATCACACATGCAGTGACTTGCAAAAGCCATATTCAAAAGTACTTCAGCTTTCACCATCTGGAGAAGCTAAAGGTGCACAGAAGCCTTCTTTCAGGTTGTTAATTTATACGGGATGGCAGAGCGACGATTGAGGTCTGATCTCATGTATAATTCATAGGTGCTGGCATGAGGACGGGGCCTTCTTTTGTGAAATTCGGAAAAACGTAAGGTCACCAAAATGTCAGGCTTCATCAAATGGTTGCTGTTCGTTCTGCAGCGCAGAAGTCTGACTTCAGCTTTTCGTTCTGGTTATTAATTTATTCTGGAAAGCCAGGCTGTGATTAAAATAAAATGTACTTGTACATTTTTGGATAAATGGATCCGTGCGTTTCATTTTTTTTTTTTTTTTTTTTGGCAGATGCTTGCATAAGAGCGAGGGCTCTAATGTAAAAATCCAGAAAATCATTAGGTCACAAAAGTCAGGTTTCAGCAAATTGAGTTGCTGTTCATTCTACGCATTGCAAATGTCTGTGACCTTATGCTTTTCTCTCTGGTTATTCGATTTATCTGTGAAAGCAGGGCTGAGACAAGATAAAATGTTTATGTATTTTTATTGTTTTTGTGGCTGCTCGCATGAGAACAGGGAGACTTATGTAAACCAGGAAAGCATTATGTCTCAAAAGTGTACATTGTACAGACTGAGCAGGAGCTTTGGATGTTAAAATCTGACTTTCCAGGGAACATTACGCCCCCAATGAGACTGATGCTACTTGGAGTTCATCATCAGGTCTGTGAGCTGTGTCAATTCAGTCAGTAACAGTAAAATGTAATAAATGATAAGCAGTAATGAGAGGATGAGGAACTATTCATGGTTTAGTGGTGTTAATAGAAATAAAAAAAAATGGCTGCAGTCAAAAAAAAAATCATTTTAATTCTGTGCTAGACTTCATTCCTTCTTGATATTCAAACTGACAGAGATAAAATTTAATCTTGCATGTCAGGAAACTTTCAATTTTTAAAATGCATGTGCACTTTGCCATCTGCTATGAATGATATTTTGCTCATGTGCTGGTTTATTAGAGCCTCATTTTAAGCATCTCTTGGTGTGGGGGGAAAAAAATCTGCAAGCGAAACCATATATTCACTGAGATGAGCTGAGTTGATGAAGACTGTTACTTATGCAGCTGAGACCTTGCACAAAGACCTCCGATGATGAGCTATGGCCCCAGACGTGCTCACGCTGTGAATGGAGGCCTTCGCATTAATCCACAATCTGGCTGGCATCACTGCATTGTCTTGGTCGTTTGCCTGGGTTGCCCTCGCCCTGTCCTGTAGGAACAGCTCTGTGTGAATTTATTTTATTCTTATTCAACTTGCTTTATTCCTGTCCAGTTTGTTGCTCTTTTCCTGCTTTTGGTCTGTCAGGCCATTTAGTCTTATTCTGACGGTGAAAATGATCGGAGTAACCATTTAGGGGTGCGTTTCCCGAAATCACAGATGTTAACTTGCGTAGTTGGAACCATTGACTGTGAATGGAGGAACTTTGTAAGGCACTAACTAGCAACTAAGCTTTTGGGAAATGCACCCCAGATCATGGACGGTGTTCACTATAGTGGCATGTCTGCTTAATTTTACTATTGCTTGTGTTTTTCTCTTGTCATTTGCATTCAATTGTTCATAAAGGGAGGGTTGTTTTTCCAGAATAGCACCTGAGTAAAAGCACCTGATAGACCCGTTGGTGTTGTCTTGACAGTTGAAAGTAATGTTATCTGCCAGGGTCGTTGATCTTTAATGGGTTTTGTTGATGATTTCCCCCCGGCTATGAAATTATGTGGCCTGGAATGAGCTGGTGAGAGACCAGGCATGTCTGGAAGCAGAAATGGGATCAGTTATGAATTATGATTTAATCACGACCGCTATGAATGCTAACGGCAACTTGGCCTTTGCTCAAACTGAATTCTATTGGTAAAAATGGTAATTGCGAATAATGGCGGCATTAACTGGATTGCCTTAATGCATTTTGTGATCACAATAAGAGATGGTGCATTTGGACTGGCCCTTGCTCTCCTACTTGCACACGCTGGGAGAGCATGCATAGTGCACCCACACTGTCCGACTATAGCCCTGCATTAGTGCAATAGGCAGTAAAATGAATATGAATCCACTGGTGTTATGGAATGTTTTTCCTGATCTTGATAACTTCTGGCAATTTGCATTGATGGTGTTTTACCATTATTTGAAATGCAGTGACCTTTCATTATTGCTGTCAGAAACTAAATCTTATTGGCTGTCATTTTAAGGCCTGTTCTTTTCTGAAAGTGACTTACATTTTACCCACAAACACTGGAGAGGAATTTCAGTTTTCAGTATTGGATTTTTTTTTTTCCAAAAGGTTGTAATTTTGTTTTCATCATGTAGGTGCGTGGGAATGCAGTGCAAGAACGATGTGCTCTCTGTCTCCCTTCTAATTGCAGCCCTGCTGGTCTTCAGTCTGTGTTCACACTGAATTAACATTTACCTAAAGGCACAGTAGACTTGTAGACAATTCTGGGAAGTGCTTTGATTTTATGTAACGTATAGAGTGTATAAATGCTTGTTCCTTAGGCTGTTGCTGTACAGTTTGCATCATTCACCATGGTTATGTAAAGTTGGAGGGGCTATTGTTTTTCTTGGAAAGTAACGATTCTAGTCCTGTTCAGTTTCAGCATGCAGAGTGTGCATATAGAATGTGTACCACTCCATCTGTTTTTACAGACACAAGCCATCAGATAATGAACATTTGAACAATTAATAATGGCGATATGTTTTCCCCCTGTGGGGCAGCATGATAAGGAGTGTTTATTTTTTTAAGTGTCTGTTAGCGTAAACGATGTCTGCCTCAAAGATGGCTAATGTATCGCTCTGGTAAGAAGTTCTGGGCTCAAGTAATGTGGCTGATATCTGTAGTTTAGCTTTCTATGAATCTAAATTCATGTGACCAGTGTTTAGCTACCTTAAAGCTCAACATCTGAATGTATTTTTAGCTTACCGGCCCTATGGGCCGATAAGCTGTTGTCGTGGTGTGGCGACCGTCGTCCTTTGTCCGGAACATTTTTTATTTTTTTTTTTTTTTTTTGGCCTGATGAATTTTCGTGTAAATTTGCAATAACATACTACTAGACCATATCTCCAGATGTTTTTCTCGGATTTTTGATTGAATCATTTTTGTCCGTTTTATGGGCCCTTGAAATTTTGGCTCCAATGTTAAAGATAGGACTGAGAAATTTTAAAGAATTATTTCTCAAAAACTGCGTGATAAATTTTTTCTAAATCAGGCAATCAACTTACCTTGGTACCATCAATGGACAGTGCCAGCGCCATTTTGATTGAATCGACAGAAGTGGGTCTATTGGGGGCGCTGTACTTTATGAATATGCAAGATGGCCTGTGGAGGCCAAATGGTTGCAGATAGAGATTAAGTTTATATTATCGACATATAGGAAGTCATATATGACCTTTACATTGGCTATGTTAAAGTTGACCTCAGATGACTTTGAAAGGTCAAACTCGTGGTCAGTGAATATATTTACAATGTTAAAAGATATGACTTGAAATTTCAAAAAATTATTTCTCAAAAACTGTAAATTTTTTTCTAAATCTGGCAATCAACTCACCTTGATACACTTTATGTACAGTGCGAGTGCCATTTTGATTGAATCGAGGGAAGTGGGCCTAGTGGGGGCGCTGTACTTTAACATTGGGTCTTATGGAGAATGGGCCAAATCGCCTGTGGAAGCTAAATGGTTGCAGATAGAGATTAAGTTTGTATTACTGACATATAGGAAGTAATATATGACCTATATTTTAGCTGTGTTAAAGTTGACCTCAGATGACCTTGAAAGGTCAAACTTGAGGTCAAGCAAAATGTTACAATTTTCAAAGGTTTCTAGGCTTGAAAATATTGAAGATTGGGAACATATGTGCATTGAACACTTATAGGAAGTCATGTATAGGAAGTCATGCTCCCATCCACTCCCAGAAAGACGCCAACCAAGTGTCAGCAAGCCTCAATAGAGATCTAGCCAGAATAGGGTCATGGGCAGCCAGATGGAAGATTACAGTCGAACCAACCAAATGCAAGACCATGATTTTAGCAAGAAGAAGAAGGCCATCGGAACTCAAACCTTAATTTTGGTAACCCCAGGCTCACGGCAAACGAAAACGTGAAAATACTAGGAGTCGCAGTGGACAGCAAGCTGCTGTGGACCAAACATCTTCAATCCATCAGCAAGAAAGCAGGGCAAAGACTTGGTGCATTACGGAGAGTCTCTGGCCAACTAGACTCTAAAGGCAAGGCTACTGTTTACAGAGCACAGGTCCGCAGTGTAATGGAGTACGCATCTTTAAGCTGGATTTATGCATCAGCAACTACCCTCAGCCAACTGGACAACATCCAGAAGAAGGCCTTAAAGATCATTGGAGTTGATGCAACCACTGCACGTTCTGAGCTCTCCATCCCCAGCCTTTCCCACCACCGAGATGTTGCAGCTGCTTCTGTCATCTGCAAGATGCACACTGGCCAGTGCCCACAAGATCTTCTGGATCTCCTCTTCCACGACGTCAAACTACTCATCTAAGCTCTTCCATGCCAATTCATGCAGTTTCCATGCCCGATGCAAAAACCCAAACTTTAGATAGAAGTTTCCTCCTCCATGCTGTTAAAATATGGAACAGCCTCCCTGAGCGGGTGGTTGGGAGGATCTCCGTATCTGGCTTGCAGGCATTTAAATGTCGCATTCATAAGTACTTTTTGGGTTAATATTTTTAATTATATTTTATTTTTTGTTTGAGCAGGAGTGAACCGTTGATTGGCCTCTGGAACGCTTGATGCTTTCTTATATCAGGTAGTTGCAGCTGGCTATTGTTCACATTTGCATAAATTAAAAAAAAAAAATGTATGAACTTTCATTTGGTGGCCTTGAACTTTTGACATTCGGCACCAAAACGACCTTCGAAGGTCAAACTTCACATAGTGAACTTTCAATGACTTCGATCACCAAAACTATTGCAGATAGAGCTTAGGTTTGTATTGCGGGCATATAGAAAGTCATGTATGAAGTTTCATTTGGTGACATTGAACTTGACCTTCAGTGACCTTGAATGCCCAAACTTCACAGTGAAATTTCAATGACTTATATCAGTAAAATGGTTACAGATAGTTTCGGTTTGTATTGGAGATGTATAGGAAGTCATGAATGAACTTTAATTTGGTGGCCTTGAACTTGACCTTCGGTAATCTTCGAAGGTCAAACTTCACATAGTGAAATTTCAATGACTTCTATCACCAAAACTATTACAGATAGAGCTTAGGTTTGTATTGTGGTCATATAGGAAGTCACGTATGAAGTTTCATTGGGTGACCTTGAACTTGACCTTCAGTGACCTTGAACGGCCAAACTATACAGTGAAATTTCAATGACTTATATCACTAAAACGGTCATAGATGGAGCCTAAGTTTGTGTTACTGACATCTAGGAAGTCACATATGAGCTTTAATTTGGTGACATTCAACTTGACTGTCAGTGACCTTTTTGAGGGTTAAACTCCAGTGAAATTACAATGACTTGTATCACCAAAATGGTCTCAGATTGAGCCAAGGTTTGTATAGAGACATTTAGAAAGTCATATATGAAGTCCGTTTGCTGACCACAACTTGACATTCTGTGATCTTTAAAGTTCACAATTGACATATTGAATACATATTGACATATTTTAATGACTTGTATCACCTGCTTCAGAGCTTAGGATTGTATTACAGAAGGTCTTATAAATGTATGTGAACTTTTATTTAGTGACCTTGACATTGATTCAAATGTCAAACTTCACATGAAATTTTCATAACTTGTATCATCGCTGTAAGACTGCTTGCCGGTAAGCTACAGGACCCTTGGTCCTGTTTTTTCATAATCCTATCATTTTTGGGTGGAATGTGATGTTAATGGTGAATCTTTGGACTTTAAAAGCAGTATTTGAAAGATGAACAGTTCCCCTCTGAATTCTTGGAGAATATTGTTGTCCATATTCTAGACTTGCATATTCACGATTCTCGCAAGTCCAGTGCAGTTAAAGTACTTTGAAAGCAGTTAAATGAGCAGTTTCTGCTCATTGCTCTTCTCAAGTAGCTGTACTCACAAACTGTGTTGCCTATGAGCCTAGTGGTGTGTCCTTTTATTCCCCCATTCATAAATATAATGTGGCTGCTGCATGAATGGTATGCAAAGCATCTCCTCCTGCAATGCTGTGAAAAAGTATGCTCCCTCCTTCGATTTCTTCTTTTTTGTTTGTCATATTTAAATGTTTTGAAGCATCCTACTAATTTTAATAGAAGACAGAGGCGAGTAAATGCAAAATGCAGCTTTGAAATTATCATTTTATTTAAGAGAGAGTTATTCCATACCTACATGAGTCATTAACAAAAAACAATTGCTTCCCGAAACCTAATAACTGGTTGTGCCCATTGTCAAATATTTTCAAAAACTGGCAGTGATTCTTTTGCTGTGGAGGAATTTTTGCCCCCTCTTCTTTGTAGAATTGTTTTAATTCAGCCACACCGGAGGGTATCTGAGTATGAACTGTCTGCTTTACGTCATGTCTCTGCATCTCAATCGGATTCATGTCAGGACTTTGCCTAGCCCATTTCAAAACCTTCATTTTGTTTCTTCTGAGCCATTCAGAGGTGGACGTGCATGTGTGCTTTGATCGTTGTCCTGCATGACCCAGTGTACCTGAGCTTTAGGTCACAAACTGATGGTCATTCATTCCCCCTCCGGATTTTCTGATGGAGAGCAGAATTCATGGTTTCATCAATTATGACAAGTTGCCCAGGTCCTGAAACAGCTAAGCCGCCCCAGACTTTCACACGATCAGTATCGTATTTGATTGTTGGGGTGATGGTATTCCACAATAATATCACGGTGATATTATTGTGGAATGCTGTGTTAGCTTTATCCCAGATATAAAGGGACCCATGTCTTCCAAAAAGTTGCTCTTTCGACACATCAGTTCACAGAATATTATCCAAACGGTCTTGTGGGTCATGAAGATGTTGATAGTCTTTGTGTTCTTTTGGATCAGCAGTGGTTTTCACCTTGCAGCTCTTTCACTGATGTCTTTTTTTACTCAGTCTCTTTCTTATTGTGGAATTGAGAACACTATGCAAAAATAGAAGGAATTTGATTGGGGTAAATACTTTTTCTCAGCACTGCATTTCAAAACGTAAATGGCAGCTGAAAATGTAGACTAATCGGTGTTGTTTGTAACCTTAAGGATTGTTGGCTGTTATAGTTTTTTTTTCTTTTTTTATTTCTTGTCTGAAGTGCATGTTTCATCCTATGGAGTTTGAAATTTCACTGTGCGTTCATGGCCTTCTCTCTGTGATCCTGCTCGATGCTACACCTGCTCATGGGCATTTTTGGTGTCACTAGTGCCTTTGTGCTTGCTGGTTTTCAATTCTCACAGTTTGTAGCATTGTGTCCGCTCTGAAATGTGTTTTGGGCTAGTTTAGATCATAGCCATTACATTAGTCTGTACAGGCCATCGTGTGTAGCAGCGGCTGACTACAGTTCTTAGGCCTTGGAGACCATCCGTGTTCAGGAATGGTGTCCCATTACTTTGCATGACCTAGGCCTATTTGGATGTGCCACCTTGGCTGTCAGTTTTTTTGTGTTTTTATTGCATCTTGAACTTGTTTTGCTGTTTTTGAAAGTCTGAAAACTGGAGCTTCATTGTATTCCATTAACGCACTGGGGAAGTCTGCACTGTGATTCTGCCCTTGCTAAAATTCTTTTACTTCATTTGTATTGCTGTAATGCCGTATAAATTAAGCCTTGTAATTGCCTTAATTTCTCAGTATAATTGCAGCTGATATCTTGTACATTTAGGCTTGTGAATTCGCATTTCCATTAACATTGCAGCCTAAATTAATAACAAATGATCCCATCACAAATCTTCGTCTGTTTTTTGTCTGTTGTTATAAAGTGTGAAACTTTTGCTGCAGTCTGTTTCAAGTTTTTACAAAGAAGCCAGCCAGAGCTTGTTTGTCTGTGTCCTTCAGTTCACTGTCAAAAAGAGTACTTTGATCAGGTTTTATAGTGTAGGTTTTTGAATGGGAGCCTGTAGATTGTTGTAAGAAGTATTTTCCCTTCAAACTTTGAGTTTTTGCAAAGTCTAAATCAAATTTATTTATTTTTATTTATGAAACACGGCACTGGATTTGAAGCAATACTTCAGTGTCTTGACTAACATTTGACATTTTTGTGAAGAGGAGACGTATCCATCTTGAGACATTCACCAGATTTCATTCTCATATGTCAAATTTCTTGTTTTTCTTGCAGTATTTCTGTAATCATTTTATACTTTGAGTAGTATTGTTCAACATGTGCATCCCACTGCTGTAAAAGTACTAGATTCATCAGCGAAGTGAAATGCGAAGGTTTTGTATCCACGCTGATCTGCATTCATTTAGCACAGCCAGCGCTCATTCCCTTCCCAGGGAATTTACATTCTGATATCTGGTGAATTCCCCCCCCCTTTACAGTGCAGTTCCTCTGTATGACGTCATTTGTGGGGATGTGAAAATATCAACCGCTCGATGAGAACAGCAGGACCCACGCATGGAGTGTAATGGGCAGTTGAGAATCATATTTGGCAGCATTACTGATGTTTGAGTTAGCACAGTGTGGACATTATCATTGGGAGGTTCTGGAATACCATACTAAGGCCTGCAATGGACTGTGACACATTCCAGAGTGCAATGCTTTAAACATTAACGTGTACATTAAAACATCACCTCAGACATGCTATCTTGAGGTTGGTATGAAAATGCTGGAAAATGTCTTTTTTTTTTTTTTTTTTTTTTTTGTCGTTTTCTGTCTTGGCCCCATTGGGGCAGCATTCCTCTGGCCTCTGCTGGCTGTCTGTACAGTTTATGTGTTTTTTTTTTTTTTTTTTTCCTCTTATGGCCCTGAACATATTGAATTCAGAGGGTGGGGTCAGAAAGTGGCAAGACTACTGCTGCAGTCAGAATCCAGGTAATTTACCACGTGCTTTAGTGAAGGTCATGTTTGGTGCAGTACCTGTTCTCTAATTACATATGCCACCCCTGTATGCCATGATCCTCGGTTTAATAAAAAGCTGCAGTTCATGCATCTTTTATACAGTGAGAAAGTGGGCTCTGACATTCAGAAAGCAATTTAAAATCTTGCGTGCACAATGGATCTTGCTGAGGATGTGATGTGTGTAATCACAGACTCCTCTCTTGGTGGAGGGCTTATCTGAATGCTGTTTTCTTTCTGACCAATTTCCACTATTTTAGTCTTCTGTTATACAAACTGTGGGTCATTCCATGTAAAAACATAAGGATTCACTAGAGCTCATGGACCATGATCTCAGAAGTGTCTCAAATTTCAGTATTTTTTTTTTTTTTTTAGTCCTATACGCCAAATATTGAAACCTGCCAATTTCCGCTCTGTCTCCATCTGTTCAGATTTTATGGGAGTTTGAAAGAGTCTGTCTACAAGAATTGCCTACATTTTAGTTGTCATTTATTTATTTTTTTTTTAAGATGCTGTAAAGTGGAAACTTGTTGTTGCATTGGACTTAAATTTTCGGGATGAATTTATCATGCAGGACACTTTGAAACTGTAATGAAAGTGGGTTTGCACACTGTCAGAGCCCAGTTATGTATGGCCAAAATTTGAAGAAGTCTACCAACAACCCCTTTTTAGACCTAGTTCTTTCTTTAATGGAGTTATTTATACCTTTAGAATAGAATTCCATTCCACAGGTTTAGCTGGTACTCATATAAACTGGAACATGATATGATTGACTTTCCTTGTGGCGGTTTAATCGAGGAAACCAAGTGGTCCTTCTCGACATGTATGACCTGAGTGCAGAGTACTTGGGTGATGAGTCGTATAAAGAACCATGCAATAACGCTAAAGAATGGATTGGAAAGGGCATGATGGAATGGTATCCTATGTGATGTTTACTGCAGGCCTTTTCTGTTCTTCTCAAACAGGTTTGTTGAAATGAAGGTTTTAAAGACTTCAGACAAAGCTGGGTGTGTTCGTAATTCTTATTACTGTGATGATAAAAAAAAAAAAAAAAAACTCAGTTTTGTTCCTGTTGATCAGATTAAAATTCTTGAATTGCCTTCTCGTCTCATCATGAACCTGAATGTTCACTTCACCCCAGTCCCTCTTTGGGAAAGGATGAGGCTTCTGTTGCGGATTCTTTACCGTTTTGATAATGCGGAAAATCATTTCGATCAAAATCTTCCCGTTTCTATTGGAGACTCTATTGACTGCTTTTAAGGTGCATTTCTAATCCTGGCTCTGTTTTCTCCAAGTTACCTTTTCTGACCTAAAATAGCTTGGATACATTATGTGACCAAACATATGCGAGCTGGACTCCTGCTTGTCCAGCAAGTCATTGGAATGAATACACAGTTGATGACCCCTTTGCTGAAATAACGGCCTACGCTCCTCTGAGAAGGCTTTGTACAAGAGGTGTTTATCACTACAAGGTCTGTTTTTCATTGAAGGCCCCATTTGTGAGGTCGAACAGCAATATTGTGTACAGGGATCCGAAGGATGTTAGAAATCCTTGAAAATTCTTGAATTTAGATGTGGCGTTTTCAAGGTTTGAATGGTGTCGCATTTTGAATAAAGTGCTTGAAACTGCTTGAAATGGTAACATTAATTGCATTTCTTCATAATAAGTAGCTATCTGACGGAGTAGTTTTATAAATAAGCAATTTAACACAGCTGTTAGGAAAAGCTTGAAATTGCACCTTGAAAAGTGCTTGAAGTTGACTTAAGAACGCGTGAATCCTGCGGGTGATTAGACCAAGCTTGGGTCTGCTTTCCAGAAGACCCAGTTGTGTTTGATTGGTATGAGGTCTGGGTTCTGTGTGGGCCCCTGGAGTTCTACATGATCTGGACTGACCATGTATTGAGCTCGCTTTGCACATGAGGGCTTCGTCAAGCCAAAATATGAAACCGCTTTTCCCCAAACAAGTAGATGCTCAGAATCATCAGGAATGTTGTTTCATGCTATATCAAAGATTTTCTCCCTTTGAACAGAGTGGTCTTGCCCACATAACAGAAAAATGGCCTCCAACCAAAAAGTTTCCTCACACTCTTGGCCGTGTCATGCATCTTGGACACCCATGTATTTTTAATATTCAGTGTGCGTAAATCTCAGTGTAAGAAACTCATCTCCTGACACATTGCAGTCATCTCTATGCATGTCTCGAGAGGCTAGTGGGAATGAGAACAAATTCAAATCAAAAACTGGTTTCTTTCTCGTAAATAACTCCGACCTTGGTCTGCCAGTTGACACTGGGTGAAGCCAGCTTTTTCTTTTTTGTGAAGATTTTTTTTTTTCTTTCTTTTGATGCCTACATTCACCCTCAGTAAATCTGTACCATTGAGTGTGGATTTTGTATGACAGCTGTGCTAATTCACTTTTTGGGATCGAGTTCCTGTTCAACACACCTGTAAGGTGAATGCAGAAGAGAATGCTTAAAAAAAAAAAAAACCCACCTGTGAATGGCTTATTATAATCTTCTGGACCCCAGGAAGCCCTGAATTAGTCATACTGTGGGCTTGTGCATATAGGCTGCTGTTTGCAGCAGTTGGCACTGTACACACATTACCTCATGAGAACCCCATTTGTATGGAGGAAAGTGGTTCTGTGCCTAGTTGGCCAATAAATGCTATATTTACTGCCTTCTGAGCTTAAATCTGTTATGCAATAAAAGTACACTGTAGTTATTTTAGGCTTTGGGCTGAAATAAATGTCCTCACTGCTTCGCACTAATATTATCTCCTCGTGAAATGTCATCTTTTGAGTAGATGTTTTCGGCCATTAAAATCAGATTCCGTAAAGACGACCATTAAATCAATGTCCTCGTTCTTTTTACCTTTGGAGCTGCTCAGTGCTGCTGCTTGTTAATATTGCAGGCGAATGCTGATGTACGTTTATTAAGCTGTTGCGGTGCTGTGTTGACGGCACATTTTGATTTGTGACCGGGCGATGCAGTGTTTCGCAATTTCAGCTCGCAGCACCTCATTCTGCTGAAATGAAATGTGTGTCCAAGGCTCTCAGTCTCTCCTTGTCTTACTCTGGTTATTAGCCAACTGGAGAACTCCAGCGCTGTCTTTTGATTTTCACCGGTTTGTATGCTGCTTGTATAGCGCAGACTTGAGGCTACCCTCTGCGACGGTATGACTATCTTGTTTTGTATTATTAATAATCGATTCCCTCTGGTAATTCACTGGGTGAGAGCTCTTGTGTTCTTGGTGACCATCAGCCTTGCTGCCGTGCGTGCAGTGGTTAAGACCTCGTGGCTGATTGGGCCTCTCTTCGCTGAGGAAGATGGCTTTGTGTACGTGCACACGCATGCCTTGTGTGAGATGAGCTTACGGTGCGAGGAGCCGTTTATCATATGTAGCGCAATTTGAAGGAAGGCCGCCTGCGTGATGAGTAACGTATGACTGATGGAGAGTCCATATGGTTTGGAGCATATGGACATTTAAGCGCATCCTCCTCCTCAACCCTTGCCATCCAAAACAGCCAGCAGAATCAAAATATGGCTGTGAGAAAGCAAGAAACTAATTATGACTTTGCTTGCTGTGGAGGTGTGGTACGCCAGCTTTCCCTCTGGGGGTCCTGTAGCTTAGCTTTTCTTTTCTCTTTGGTACTTCTTTGAAATGCGAGGGGGGCGATGGATATGCTAGTTTCCGGTCTGCATCCCGTGCTCTCTGTATGTGGTTTCTATAAGTAGCATCCCATGCTTCAAAGTCATTGCTAAATCCTGGCTCGAAATGTATGCTTGTGCTCTCTCCCGCAGATGCACGCTTGCATTCACTTTCTGTGTATTAATTGCTTTCCCGGTTCCAGCGAAGTGTTTGATGTATGGATGAATATAACATGAATGTTCTGGCAGTCTGTCATATTTGATACTTTCCATAAATAACCCTCCCATGCATCTTCTGACTAAGAGTGGGCGACGTATCTGTTTAAACGATATACCATGAGAAATATGGGACACAATATGAACTCGACCACATTGCAAATTTAGATTTTATTTTTCATTTATTTATTTATTTTTTTCCTTTGTTGCATGGGTGCAAAATTTTGCCCGGAAAACACCGCTGGATATTGAGGAGGGCCCTCTCAGGTCTGAATCAATCACAATGGTTCAGACCGGTTGATTGGTTTGTCTTTTGCCCAATGTGAAACATTTTGAATTTCGATGATGACCGTATACATGTATCATGATATAAATTTTAGGCCATATCACCTAGCCCTACCTCTACCTTTAAAATGAGTCTGATTTACAACCCCTGTGCAGGCCTCTGCCTTCATCTGCCTCCAGATATTCTCAAACACGGAGAAGCTCTTGGTTTCTGCACGTCAGCGTTTTATTAACACAGGCAGGAAGTTGATATCCATTATTAAAACGTAAAATGCTGAGGGTGATTCCTCTTTTGTTTTCTGTATGTGCTGATTCATCCCTCTGGAAATCCCTGCATTGTTTCTCTCACACACACTGCTGCTAGCTATCAAGTTAATATGCATTTACGCCTCATTTCCTCATGGTTTATTACCTTATTTCCTGATGGTGCGTCCCTTACATCTAAGTGATTTTCCCCAAATAACTTACAATAATGATTTACCCCTTCTGTTTTACCCCTTTTACAGCGTGACATTTATTTCCAAGAAAATCTCATCACTATATGTCCTCATGGGTTTTTGCCAAAAAAAAAACTGACGAGACAAAAGTTGAACTTTTTGGAAGGTGTGCGTCCCATGACATCTAGCATAAAACTAACACAACATTACCACTTTTCATGAAAAGAACATCATACCAACAGTCAAACATGGTGGTGGTATTGTGATGGTCTGGGGCTGTTTTGCTGCTTTGGGACCTGGACGACTTGCTGTAATTGATGGAACCATGAATTCTGCTCTCTACCAGAAAATCCTGAAGGAGAATGTCCGACCATCAGTTCGTGACCTCAAGCTCAAGCGCACTTGGGTTATGCAGCAGCGCAGTGATCCAAAACACACCAGCAAGTCCACCTCTGAATGGCTTTAAAGAAAAAAAAAAAAAAAAAAAAACAAAATGAAGGTTTTGGAGTGGCCTTGTCAAAGTCCAGACTTAAATCCGATTGAGATGCAGTGGCATGACCTTTAACAGGCCGTTCATGCTCGAAAACCCTCCAATGTGGCTGAATTAAAACAATTCTGCAAAGAGTGAGACAAAATTCCTCCACGACAATGTGAAAGACTCATTGCCAGTTATCACAAACGCTTGTTTGCAGTTGTTGTCGCTGAGGGTGGCACAACCTGTTATTAGGCTTAGAAGGCAATTCTTTTTCACATAGGGCCAGGTAAGTTTGGATTGCTTTTTCCCTCAATAAATGAAATCATTTAAAAACTTCATTTTGCATTTAGTCGGGTTATATTTGTCTACTGTTAACATTTGTTTGATCTGAAATATTTAAGTGTGACAAGTATGCAAAAAAATAAGAAATCAGGAAGGGGGCAAATACTGCTTCACTGCACTGTATGAATGACTGAAACTCTGGACTTTTGTGGCTGTGCTTTTTCGGAATATGTGAAATCTTTCTCTGTGCTGATAGGGGCAGGAGAGCCTGTTCTTTGAGTCCTGTAAATGTACAGACATCATCCTAAGGGCATCTGACACCAGAGTCACCTAATCAATCTCTTGCTCACTTAGAAACTCTTGCCACTGGGGGAGTTGCGTGGCGTCAGATTGCTCGTAATGGGATTTTCAAGGCCTTATCCACTCATTGCGTGTTTAACATGACTGTCTTTCTGCTTTCAGCGTTGAGAGGTGATTAGGTGTTTGAATAGTGGCATTCTGGGGGAGGTCTCTCAACTGACCAGTAGCTTGCTAAAGAGGCTTTCTTTAAATGGAGAAACCCGGGAGTGTGTCTGGGGAACTGCACTGAGTCCTTAGCTCTTAAATGTGAGCTTTACTGATGTTACCCTAGACTGCTGAACTGGTGACAGTTCAGCTCCACCATCACACTAACAGTTCTGCTGTGTAAAGATTATTAATAATTAAAATTAATTAAACTGCAATATGGATTGTGTAAACTATTTTACGTCGAGTGAATTGAGGCCTGGTAGTTCACCTGTGACACTGGGACACTGTCGCTTTCCACTTGGGTGCGTTTCTGGCTGGCACCTATGGAGGCTGTATGTGTTGTGTCCTTTTTCTTATCAGGAATTGAGGGTTGCAGGTTCAGAATTGCAGTTTGGGGACCCTTGCGCCCCTTTTTTAATTTGCCTCAATGCCTCAAGCATTGGCGATATGCATATTTTTACATTTGCGTCGGTCCAATTCTCATCCAAAAGGTGAGATATTGCATAAATATAAAGATCAGAGTGGTGCATTTTGAGCGCCTACGGTCATTTATCCATGACTGTATGCAGATGCTGAATCACACCTGTGCCTATGAGAAGCTTTACGAGTGAAACATGAATGCAGCTTATGTGCTGAGATGGCTTCAGGTGCAGAACAGCAGTTCTTGTGTATCCCAGGCACCATAGAAGCTGTGTGATTTAGAAATCCTCTTATCAAATGGCATGACAAATTTTGGTGTGAACACTTAATCCTTTGAATACTGGCTTTTGAAAATTCTCAGACAGTGTTCTAAATTGCCAGTAGTGATTGTTACAGCACCACTTGAATGTTCTAGTAAAATATCCTAAACTTGCAACCTGAAAACATTGAGAAAATGAACTCTCTTGACCCAAGGCAATGGACTGTGAGACGAGCTGAGGAGTTGCTTATGTTCTTGAACGAACTTGTAGCAATGGAGCAAATTTTTTTTTTTTTTTTTCGCCGTTCGGACAGGGGGAGTAAAAATTATTCCGTTTTTTTTTAAATACATATTTCAGAAGCTGATTCATACTAGGAATGGGAATATTTACTCACATCTGGCCCGGTCGTTCTGTTCTCACTCCCACTGACACATGATGCGTATGAAAATAACTTTGAGTCGTTTTAAAATGAAGGCTTGTCACTGTGAATGAAATGCAGCTAGTTTTGTGCCAGTCTTGATAAAACAAGAATTTAATGTTTTTAGGTTTCTGTCACATCTGTTAGTTCTGCTGTACTGAAAGTGATCAGAACCTTGTCCCCCCTTTTAGCCTCACTGCAGGTGCTGCATCGGTGCCATTATTCAAACTGCACCGGCCACAGCTGGCTTTTGGTTTAATGTTTAATGTTTAATTGTTTGCCTGCAGTTTTTTGAAGGTTGTTATGATCATTGCTAGTTGCCTTCGGCTGCATGCTGAGGAGTCCTGCTGTGTGGCAGTGGAAATTCAAAACCCCAGGGAGTTTTTTCCGTTCTTTGTCCGCATGTGGCTCGAGAAACGATTTTCCGCCAGAATCCTGCTGGTTTTTTCTGAAAGAGCAAAGCTGCATTAGTGACTGCCTGTGCGGTCAGGTGAGGTAATGGATATTGATCTTCTGTCCGTCAGTCATGCTAATGGTGCGTCTGTCTGCATGAGTTCTTGCGCGCTGCCCACAGTTTTCTGGCGTTAAGCTGCGGGAGAGCCTGATCCCGGCGAAAATGGTCAGAAGGTGCTGAGCATCTGCGCTCTGTCAAAGTGCCGCTGGACCGCAGTAGGTCAGGATCTTGATCTTGTGTCGGGATCAATTAAAGGACTACACAGTCTACTGCACAGTACCCCTATCCCTGTGATAATGTGAGTACACTTGACTTCTATTTGGTCCTGAGGGTCATTGGCTTCTAGGGGCAGACTAGTATTCTCGTTCAAATACAGGCCATGCCCTGCGTCAGTACTCTGCCTGAAGTGGAGCACAGGGTGGTCAAACTTACTACTTTTCGCAGCTCACCAAGACAAAGGTACAGCATTGACTATTATTCGATTAATCAGCTGGCATTTCTGAGTTTTTGCACGAGGAGGCTTAATTAATTCTTATTATTTTGTGCACCGACTTGCCCTTCGGAAAAGCATAACTATATTGGCTAGCATTCAGTCTAACTCCTGAGTTCCGAGAATGTAATGTGAGGGATTCGCATTGATTATTTTGATTGGTGGATGGGGTGCTTGGGGTCCCCAGCTGACCATTAGAGGAGGGGGGTGGTGTCTTTCAGAATCAGAATAGTTTTACTGTCCCGTGAGGGAAATTTGTCTTGGGCCACAAGCGCTGCAGCAGACATAAACACATGTATTCCACACGTATTACAAATGCCACAGGTGTTACATCAGACATAAAAACATACGTTCTTGTGTATACACTGTAAGAATAGGGATGAGATGTCCCAGCAGCATAGCGTTGCACAGTCCCCTTGAAAACAGCATTTAACCTCTATTGCACATGAGGGGGGGGGGAAATCATGAATAAATTAAAACCTCATTGACATAAGAGGAGGAAAACAAACCTCAGTCAAAAGTCATACAAAGCTAAAACACCAAAACGATAAAACTATAAAAACGCTAAAATACCAGGCTACTCGCCAGCATAGTCTTTGGAGTGTTGCCTCCCCACAATGGATGGAAATTTTGTGCTTCTGCAATTTTTTCATTCCCCAGTATGTTTGCGAAACTGTTGTGATCGGGGTTCACCTCTGAAATGGCATCGAGACTGACTGACTGGGGAATGGTAAAGATATAGTCATTTCAAAAATCATGATTTTGCATGAGGGAGCTGACAAGCACGGCCGCTGTGGGCTAAGTGGAGGTAATTGTCTGTAATGTTATAATATATCAGCGATTCCCAGCCGTCTCTGGCGAATCTGCTCTCGTCTGTTTTTTGTATTGCGTTTTGAGCTGGTGAGCAGTAAGATTGTGAGGGGAGTGCGCTGTGCATGGTGGGTGCTCTGGGAAACATTAGCAGCTGCAATCAGAGAGCAGTGTACCCCCAACAGGAAGTGTTCTGTTGCTTACGGAATGTTCAGGTTTTACCCAGAAATGGGGTGCGAAACCCCACGGATCTGCCTCCATTTATGGTCAGTGTATTTATAAATTCCAGCTTAACTTTTTTTTTTTTTAATTCTTTATTTTTTTGCCAGGCACACAAAGTTTTGCCTAGCTGGGTGTGTGATGTCAGACAGTGGTTTTTTTTTTTTTTTTTTTTTTTTTTTTTAATTTCATTAATTTTTTTCCTCTCCAAACAGAAACAAGCCATTTTCTCCTGTTCTACACTGAGCTCTATTTGTAAATTTGTGGCAGGTTTTGTATGTCTTGGTCAGAATAAAAACTGCATGAATGTCTTTATGAGCCCATGTGTTAAATTTGGTGGCTGAGTACACATTTCTTATCGTGTTCAACTTCAGCACTTTCCGCCGGTTGTGGAGAGTATGGTTTGGTGAACTGCGCTTTAAGTTAATTTTTGCTGTTATTGTTCACTGGAACGGTGGGTTCTTTTTGGCAAGCTTGCAGACTGTAACTGGCTTGCATTAATTTAAACGTACGAGTGTCATCATTACGTAACATAATATAACATGAGTGGTGAGAACAAACTATTCAGCTGAGCTAGGCTTGCCATTTTCCTATCACTACAGTAAACCTTACGCTTCAGGTACTTGAGGAGTAGATGGTATCAAGCACTATATCAAGCCTGGACTTGAAAACTCCAAGAGTTTCTGCCTCTACGATATGGCCAGGCAAGCTACTCCACACTGATCAGTCTCTCTGTGGTGGGGAAAAAAAAAATTACCTCATAGCAGCGCTAAATTTACCCTTGGCTAACTTCCATTTGTGACTGGGAGTTCTGAAAACAGAACTTGGCGTAAATAATCCTCCATAGTTAACGTTGTTAATCCCTTTTACATTTTTAAAGACCTCAATCAATATTGCGTCCAAAATGTGCCAACTCTGTGCATAGAGCTTTACTTTAAATGGGAATAAGCTGCAGAACAATTTAAGCTCATAATGTAAGTGCATGGTGATGGGATGCTGACCAACAGCACAACTTGGAACATTCACAGTATTTTTATTTTTTTTTGGTCCATCGCCCCTACAGAATCTACAGAATTCCTGTTCTTTACCTTCTCTTTCAAATTAAAGTGAGTTTATTGATCTGCTTCACTTGCCGTCTGGCTTGCCATGCAACAGTTCAATTTATAGCTTAATTATTCCCCACTACACTAGAAGTATTCTTTTACTTTATGAAATGCGGCTCTCTGGCTTATTTTCTTAACCAGAGTGACCAGAGTGGTGGGGGAGAGAAATGGTCAGAACAATAGGTAATTTCACAATAGCAACAGGAGCTGACCAGTCTGCCATACACCAAAACATCAGGCGCCAGTTAATAACCTCGCTAAAGTGATTATCGAGCGCACAATATGATTCTGTAGAGCATAGGGTGTCAGTAACAAACATGCATTCCCATTGCATTGTCCTAAAATGTATTAAGGTAGTTCCCATTCATTTTAACTTCAGTTTGCTTATTTTAGTGGAGTCTACCCATCATTACACAGCCACAGTTTGTCCCCTCAGGCGGCAAATGACCATATTTACAAAGCATGAGCACTTGGCTGACGTAGCATTTAGAGCTCTATGCCATAGTAACTCCAATGAAACAAAGATGGAATAACATTCCTGATGGCAACAGGGAGGAACAGGAGTTTGGAGAAACATTGGCCGTTAGTGTTGGAGTTCTTCCATCTCCTTTGGTAAAATTTGACTTGCCAAACGCCTGTCCTAAGGCCAGGGATTGACTGCTCTTGTGTGTTGTCTCTATTCTTGGAGAATGAATTCCATAGCTTGAGGTGTGTCCTAATGCCTGAAAAATGCATCCTGCTTTGTGACACAACCACGTCATCTCCTGTTTGGAAGTGTGAAGGGAGGGGATGAGTGGAAGTAAGAATGTGGGGCCCATGTCTCTTTACTGCCCCATAATTCTCCATTCCCATGCCTCTGGTTTATTTCCCGTTTTCAGTCTATAAATCCATGTAGCTGGCGAGGTTTACAGAAAGACTCTGGTACAGTGCTTGCCTAATTAAAGATGGTTGACGTCCCATCCTTGATGGGAAGTTTGCCTCTGACTCTTACTCATGTGCTGTAGGAGGACTAGGGTATATCTCGTTTTAGACTCTGTAGTGTGCACTACTGCGCTACTGTGCTTGTGTGATGCACCCTGAATAGTTGCTGGTGCTGCAGTTTGCCTCAGGTGCTGAAAGCAGATATTCCTGCCGCTTGCTCCCCCACCCCCCCCGAGCCTGTACAGGAGTCCTTAGGGACTTCAGTCATGTACAGAGGCTGTGCTATGCCCAGTTCTCCATCACCTGACCAGATTTACCCCAACTGTGAGTAAATACCATACTGACTTGATGTGCACATGACCTGGAAATGTCTGGGCTAAACCAATGGATGGCCTTATAACTTGCTATAAGTGCTGTTACGGCCTTTTTGTTCAGTTCCTCTGTTGGGAGGTGGTACAGCAGGAGCATTTGTTTAACCGCAAACATCCGTGTGTCACTGTGTGTGTTTAAGCACTGGAGCTAATTGTGGTATTGCTGATGCATGTTTGGATGGCAGTCGGCCAATTGACCATGGCCATATGTTCACTTCTAAGGACTCCGCTCAAACATGAATATTTAGCTGTTGCTAAATGCGGGAAAGGCGTCTAACATTTTAACCCGCTGTACAGTATTTATCTCACTGGGTTATCACGTTGGTCTGGAAATCTAATGATTTTCTGGTGACTGATCCCTTTGAAAGATTTCTGTAGTGCCTTACCATTGTGTTTTCTGGCACAGACTGTAAACAAGATAGAGTTCAGTTTTGTGAAAATCGATCTGACTGTTTAAAAGGAACACGTATTGAAGTCCCTCCGTAGCATCAGTCCTGACTAGCATTTGGAATTAAAGATGGCTTTGTAGAAGGGCAAGATCTTGGCTTCTGTATTAGAATTTAAATGGGAGAATCTGTACACATCAGAGTGACTGACTTGTTCCCAGAATTTGGACTCAGATCGTTGAAGTGTGCGGTAATCAGTAAATCAAGTCATCTGCGAATATGCAGATATTGCAGTAGCTACCGTGGGGCTAATTATGCTTCTCTGGGATGCTAAAGATGTGAAAATCTGCGTTTTCCACCAATTTGCTTGCATTCTGATTAAAAAAAAAAAAAAAAAAAAAGATAACCTAAATTATTTTTATAGACTGAGCCAAAACATAAAAACCACTTACTGATGAAACTACTCATCTTCAAGTGCAGTGCTGTTATGAGATAATAAAGTTCTGCAGACAGACCATAATTGGTAAGCAAACAGTTTGTTCGCGTAGTCTGCATATTGGATGCGGGAAAACCAGCAAAAACTAGCATCTCCAAACCAGCAAGACCTTTACCGGTTTGCAGTGGTGAGTAATTACGGACTTACTGGCCAAAGGAGGGACAAACCACAGTCTAGCAACAGGATGTTGGGCGCTCAAGGTTCCTTGATGCACAGGGACAACCAGGGCTATCTTGTCTGGTCTCAAGCAACAGATGGGTTACTGTGGCACGAGTCGCAGACACTTTTAATGACGCGTGAGGAATGTGTGATAACACACAGTGCATCGTACCCTGCTGTGTATAGCACTTTGTAGCTGCCGACTTGTTTAAGTCCGCCTTCTAACTCCGGTGCTGAAAGCGCCTATAATGGGCATGCGAGCATTGGAACTTGGCCTTTGAGCAACTTTAGGAGATCGCCTGGTCCAGTGAGTCCCGTTTGCTCTTACATGTGCTTCAGATACATCATGTACCTAAGAAAGATGCTTTACTGGGATGCACTGTGGGAAGAAGACCAGCTAGTAGACGGAGTGAAATCTACTAGAAAATGTTCGGCTGGGTCCCTGGGTCCAGGAATTCAAATGGATGTCAGTTTGACTGAGCTGGTTTGGCAGAACGAGAGAGACCTTCACTTAGTAAACTTGGACTGCTTTTGTGCAAGAAAAGATCACGACATTAGAAAATACACTAAACTGGATTTGTGTATGTGACGCACGATGAGATCAGCCCTCCTTTATAGTGAGTAGGGAGGTGTTCTAGTTTCTTTTCAGCTCATTTATAAATGCATGAGATGATTCGAATATCCCCGCAAACTGGGTAAACAAACTTTGTATCCTTCCTTTCTTGCAGTGCATTCATGACACACATGCTTTCCTTATACATTCCCTCTCAGTGTTAAACTTTCAATACAGTAAGGTTGAGTGAAGCGTCAGATGAGCACTTGCTTCAAAAAAAAATCATTTGTAATGCTAGGATCTGATTTATCAAGTTAATTATTGACACAGGTAAATTTTTTTTTTTTTGTGTGTGTGTCTTTATGGGGTAAAAGTTTTAAAGCATAGGGTAATCAACTTTGTCACTTTCCCTACCTATTACTGGCCAATTTCTTGCATTTTGGAAAAAAAAAAAAATTATATTCGCATGTGCAATTTAAGGACTTTAATGTGCCCCTAAAAACCTAAACTTTAAAAATGGCTTGAGCTAATGAGGCATGTTTAGATGCTCATTAGTGCTGAGTGGCTACAACTACACTGTTGACAACTTCACATTCTAAAAGCCTGTTCAGAAATCTGCAATTTTCAGGATATCTGCTACAAATTTGAACAAAAATTAGACTTCACTGGCAAGCAGGGGTGGGGGAGAAGGTTGACACCAATTTTGAGAACTTGTATTTCAAGAACTATAAAGACTGCAACAAAAACCTGACACGGCTTCAGGATATATCAAATGCCTTTTTTCCCATTTAGAAGTTATTCAAATCTCATGTGGTCTTCATAGGAACTTTAGTAATACTACTATTTGATATTTTATTTGATATGGATTGATTCTGTAACTATTATGATATTAACGATACTCATGTCAGACACCTTACTGTATTGGTACAAAGAAGCAGGATTGACTTCGTTTTTGGTTCAGATCTGGGTCAAAACTGTGAAGAAATACTAATGAAATGCTGTCATGAAATGGGATTGGGGCAAAATGGCCACAAGGTGAGTTTCATAGACACCCATTAAGTTTGGTTCTGGACTAAGCAGAGTTTTTAATGGGATAATTCCATTTAAAATAAAATTTTTATCGAGGACTTTGCTTAATCTGTATCTGTGAAACTTGCCCATTTGAATTTACACAGATTTTGATGAGAAATGCTACATATTTAAATAGAAGATTATTTCTAAAATTAGGTTTTTATTAATTTTTGAAAGATCTAATGTTAATCTGGTTTATTGATACTCTCATGTCAAGTTGGATTTTAGGAGTAACATGATGTCAAGGTTGGTGGTGTTACTGATTTATTTTGCGCGGTGAGGATTCTGTTCACTTAGCTGTGAGAGAAATCATATAAAGCCCAAGAAGAGCAAAGATCACTGCGAGGCAAACATTTAATTCCACAGTTTTATGATTATTGCACTGGTAAGTTGTATAGTGAATCACCCTGCCCAGGTTTTCTACACCCCTATCTCCTTGGTAAGCAGCACATGACCAGCTGCTGTAGTGCAGGTAACCAGCACATGAACAGCTGCTGTAGTGCAGGTAACCAGCACATGAACAGCTGCTGTAGTGCAGGTAACCAGCACATGAACAGCTGCTGTAGTGCAGGTGAGCAGCACATGAACAGCTGCTATAGTGCAGGTGAGCAGCACATGACCAGCTGCTATAGTGCAGGTGAGCAGCACATGAACAGCTGCATGACCAGCATGCTGTAGTGCAGGTGAGCAGCACATGACCAGCTGCTAGGTGAGCAGCAATGCAGGTGAGCAGCACATGACCAGCTGCTGTAGTGCAGGTGAGCAGCACATGAACAGCTGCTATAGTGCAGGTAACCAGCACATGAACAGCTGCTGTAGTGCAGGTGAGCAGCACATGAACAGCTGCTATAGTGCAGGTGAGCAGCACATGACCAGCTGCTATAGTGCAGGTGAGCAGCACATGACCAGCTGCTGTAGTGCAGGTGAGCAGCACATGACCAGCTGCTATAATGCAGGTGAGCAGCACATGACCAGCTGCTGTAGTGCAGGTGAGCAGCACATGAACAGCTGCTATAGTGCAGGTGAGCAGCACATGACCAGCTGCTATAGTGCAGGTGAGCAGCACATGACCAGCTGCTGTAGTGCAGGTGAAGCAGCACATGAACAGGTGATAGTGCAGCAGCACATGACCAGGCTGCTATGAGCAGCACAATGCAGGTGAGCAGCACATGACCAGCTGCTGTAGTGCAGGTGAGCAGCACATGAACAGCTGCTATAGTGCAGGTGAGCAGCACATGAACAGCTGCTATAGTGCAGGTGAGCAGCACATGAACCGCTGCTATAGTGCAGGTAACCAGCACATGAACAGCTGCTGTAGTGCAGGTGAGCAGCACATGAACAGCTGCTGTAGTGCAGGTGAGCAGCACATGAACAGCTGCTATAGTGCAGGTGAGCAGCACATGAACAGCTGCTATAGTGCAGGTAAGCAGCACATGAACAGCTGCTATAGTGCAGGTAAGCAGCACATGAACAGCTGGTACAGTGCAGGTAACCAGCACATGAACAGCCGGCATTGTGCAGGTAATCAGCACATGAACAGCTGCTATAGTGCAGGTAAGCAGCACATGAACAGCTGCTATAGTGCAGGTAAGCAGCACATGAACAGCTGCTGTAGTGCAGGTAAGCAGCACATGAACAGCTGCTATAGTGCAGGTGAGCAGCACATGAACAGCTGCTATAGTGCAGGTGAGCAGCACATGAACAGCTGCTATAGTGCAGGTAAGCAGCACATGAACAGCTGCTAGTGTAAGCAGCACATGAACAGCTGCAGGTAAGCAGCACATGAACAGCTGCTATAATGCAGGTGAGCAGCACATGAACAGCTGCTGTAGTGCAGGTAAGCAGCACATGAACAGCTGCTGTAGTGCAGGTAACCAGCACATGAACAGCTGCTGTAGTGCAGGTGAGCAGCACATGTGCAGGTGAGCAGCATGAACAGCATGAACAGCATGCTAGGTAAGCAGTGCAGGTGTGCAGCACATGAACCGCTGCTATAGTGCAGGTAACCAGCACATGAACAGCTGCTGTAGTGCAGGTGAGCAGCACATGAACAGCTGCTATAATGCAGGTGAGCAGCACATGAACAGCTGCTATAGTGCAGGTGAGCAGCACATGAACAGCTGCTATAATGCAGGTGAGCAGCACATGAACAGCAACTGTAGTGCAGGTGAGCAGCACATGAACAGCTGGTACAGTGCAGGTAAGCAGCACATGAACAGCTGCTGTATTGCAGGTAACCAGCACATGAACAGCCGCATTGTGCAGGTGAGCAGCACATGAACAGCTGCTATAGTGCAGGTGAGCAGCACATGAACAGCTGCTATAGTGCAGGTAAGCAGCACATGAACAGCTGCTATAGTACTGGTGAGTACAGTTAAACAACTAAAAATCTTTTATAATTAACTGCATGTTAATGCGATTGAAAATATAAGCATAATGTGGTGAATCTCACGATTTAATGTATTGCATACCTCCTTATGATTTAGAAAAGTATTGTTAATTACATAAATTCCTAAAACTTGCAAAGGGACATTTTCATGGAAATTCCTAGCCTGAATGGACAAGAACAGGTTTAATGTGCAGTGTTAGTGAAGGGTTTGTTCATGCCCTACACAAGATTTATTACTCTGTCGTGGGTGTATTTTTAGTGCTATAACCTCAAATGGCACAAGATGAGATGTAAATAGGCCGAAGTTGAATAATTTATTTCATAGGATGGTGCTTAAATTTTTGGAACAGATAATAAAATTCATATTAATAAGACCAACTTTTTTCCATAATGTGAATTAAAATCAAACTAATTTTGGCCCGTAAGTGCAGCTCAACTTTGGAAACATCAATTGTTGTTCTGGTATGAATCATGTGCTCGCAGAATCATTTAACTGCCCCGAAAGGAAAAAATGATAGGTGAGTGTGCACTGCGTTAATGTTGCACATATGGTGGTTATTTGGATGAATTTTAGATGAAAATCTTATATCTACTTTGTCCAAAATTAAAGGTGTTCTGTTTCTTGTTCTGATGTCGGCTTATGCGATAAGCAGCTGGTGAGCAGCTGAGGAAAATTTTGTTAAATTGAGGCCAAGGGCAGTGGGCCAGCCAGGAGTTGGAGTATTTTGGTAATTCCTCCTTAGTATGGTCAGTAAATGTTATTTTGATTGACCCCCACTCCCTTTTTTTAAGCAGCCATCACCTCGAACATGGATAAATTTATGTAACCCACATACCATATATAGCCCTCTTGTGTGTCATAACTGTATTACTTATCTCAAAACTATTTGTATTACTTCTCTCCAATAAAAATGTTCGTAAATCAAATTGAAATGCCAGGTGCACATGGTTTCCATCAGAAGAACTGTATTACAGGGTTTATATTAAAACCAACTGGGATAGAGGACTAACTGATTGCAATAAAACCTTAAGACGACGGTGCGTATTGCATATGAAAATGTTTGTATGTGGTTTTGTAATCCTGCTCAGTTACTGTTTGTAAGAATGAGTCTTCAATTCTGCTAATGTGGCTAAACCCCCTCTGATGGAAGCTGTCAATTGCCTACATGGATACGCTACTTGAACAAAATCAAATTAAAATGTATTTT
The DNA here is from genome assembly GCA_029692085.1 of Gymnothorax javanicus. Lineage (NCBI taxonomy): Eukaryota > Metazoa > Chordata > Actinopteri > Anguilliformes > Muraenidae > Gymnothorax > Gymnothorax javanicus. The sequence continues at coordinate 40,044,811 of CM056208.1, read as the reverse complement.
TATTTTATTTATTTTTATTGAGAGAATTGAGGCAAAATACATTGCAGAAAACTCTGGCCTCTACCATTCACAGTTGTCGTTATGTTTGATATACCCTGTGTAATGGATATTAATGATGTTGTGTGTGGTGCTATGCTTATCCTGGTGACAGATGTTGTAGGTATACTTGTCGCATTCATTTCATGCACCTGTTTTTTTTTTAGGAGGCAGAAATGGATAAAATCAATGAATTTCAATGATGTGCTACCATTAGAAAACATTGGTCAAATCTGAACATATTTTGATTGCGAGGGCCAGGAAGCAAATTTCCCCTTGGAATATATGAATAGTGGAATTTTACTTTTATCAAAGACGAGCCAATGGTCGGTAGCAAATTTGTCCAAACTTGCCTCTTTGTTTAATCTCCAGTATAATATTATGGGATTGCCTCACGGGGAATCGGAGCCACAAGAATTATGTCATCCAGTGACGTTTTCTTTGCCTCACTCACATCTTGTTTGTTTTATGGGAGATTTTGGGTCAGATTGTGTCATTGATAGAATAGAATAAAAGCACGTGAGCATACAGTACTTGTCAAGACACATTCACATGTCTATTACTTTAAGTTCTCATTTTTTTAATGTGTTTTTTCTGTGCTCTGACTGTGAAAAATTGGAAAACCAGAAGTGATCGGCGACCAGCGGGAACGTCTGTGTTTATACTGAGCTAGGGAGCACACCTGTTCATTGACTGGCTGTAACCATGGTAACCTGGCTGTTCAATGAGCAGTGAACCCCAAGGACTCGTGATTGTTTGAGAAGTGGCTGCTTGTCGAAGTAAAACTAATTTTTGAGATCAACTCCTTCCCCACAGAGCTCAGCATTCAGATGTGTGAATTCGTGTGTGAAGCTGCTAAATTCAGGTGTTCAAAAACCATGTAATTGAGTATTGGAGAAGACCAGTTGTGCCCTTAAATCCTTATTTCAAATAAACCTGAAGCTGGAAACTTTGGAGGAAAAGGGATGTGATTGCTCAAGATGGTTATTTTCATGTGAGAGAAATCCTGTGCTCAGGATAATAAGACCAGGTCAAAACCTTAGTTTATAGCTGGACCATGAGAATGTTTTATGGACTCTCGCTGTAAAAGGCCTCTGATTATGTAATTGATGACTGTAAGCAGCTACTCATTTTGAAATGTTTACAACCAATGGGAAAACTCCAATATTCATCCGACAAACGGTGTAACTTCATCACTCGGTCATTCGCTCGCTCGCGGACTGCCACATTTATTGGGCTGAGACTCCTTTTGCTGCAATCCAGCCAAAAAACATGGTGCTACATGAGGAATGCCACCATGGCCTCTGTGTTCGGTCTTATACCCGGAAACTGTGGAAGAAATCTCCGAAACAAAGCGTGCCAGTGAGATGCCCCTTTAACCCTTAGGGCGCTAAATGCAACTGTTGTTACTCAATGGTGCAAAATATCAAAATCAAAGCTGTTGAAAACCTATCCTGTGGTAACTTGTTTAAAAGAGCTCCCCGAGCTCTTTTAAACAAGTTGCCACATGATAGGTTTTCAACAGCACTAGATGATTACATGTATATATTTTCAAAAATTTATTTCAATGCTCAAAGGGTTAATATTTCATCCTTTTCTTTCTTCTGCCCATCCCACACCCAGCGACGAGCACGGAGAATTCTCAGGGGTAACCGAAAATACTTGCTGTGATTTTTACCTACATAAATGGCTATTTCTTTGAGGAAATGGGAATATGAAATTCCCACTTACAATTCCTGTGTTACCGGTGCTACTCTCTTCCTTTGATGGAATTTAATCTGTGATTAAAGAGCTCCTCGATCAAGCGTCCCGTTTTTGTACCTGTGAGGGATAGTGGGAGATTTAAGATCACTTTGATTTGGGATGTAGTGGAGGGTAAATGGAGGTAAGTGATTTTTTTTTTTCACTCAACTTTCATTTGACACAATTGAAGAGACTGGTTGTACCACAGCATACTCATCCGGAGCTTGCACGGTCCATTTTGATTTCACTTTGTCCTCATGTAGTACTTTGTGCTCTTGATTGGCAGAAAGACTTGCATGAGGGCTCCATGCTGAGAAAAAAAAAAAAAAGTGAAACGTAAAATGTGGAAAAAGTCCAAAAGGCTATGAATACTTTTTAAAGGCTCAGTACACTGGTTCGTGCAAGCTGTGGTTCATCATTGGTCAGGTATGCAACAGGGTACTTATCACTGAGATAAGATGAGATACACTTTTATTGAACCCCCGTGGGGTAATTTGTCCTCTGCATTTAACTCGTCCTATAGTTACTTAGGAGCAGTGGGCAGCCACAGAGCAGCGCCCGGGGACCAACTCCAGTTCTAAAGCCAGTTCCTTGGTCAGGGGTACTGGTGGGAGTGTTCCTATAATGCATGTTTTTGTGGGTGGGGCAAACCGGAGTACCCGGAGGAAACCCACGCGAACACGGGGAGAGGGTGTGCCTGCTGGCTGTTCCTCGAGTGGAGAAGAGGGTTATTTGAGAGCACCATAATCAAGAGTTGTTTTCGCTGTCCCTGTGAGGATGAAGGCTGTTTTAACAGTGTCCTTGATTAACTGTCCACCCTTTGCTGTGTCAGAAGTCAGCATATGGCAAAGGTGTCAATGAAAATGGCTTACTCTTCTGCCAGGTGTTTAATGGAGGCAGATCCAGGCCTCTGCTTGATTGATGTCCAGCTCTAACGAGTGTTACAGGCGATGCACTGTGAAGATGAATGCTTTCTCAGAGCTGTGCTCCGTGGAATTATGAATGTGCGGCTTTTCAACAAAGCCGGTTATTCTATTACCACAAGCAGTCCTCGACAGGAAGCTTGCAGATGCCGCTTCAAGAACAGAGAGAATCTCTGAGTGGTTTGCTGCAAGAGTTGCTAAGTGATGGCTTGTTTTCTCTGCTGTTTCGCAGTTATGCACGGGGGGACGACGAAATATCAGAAGCGCCCCTTAAAAATTGCGTTTAGCTGGAAGTCTCTAAATCACGATGACTGAAGTGTCTGCTTTGTTCATTCCAATGAATTTGAATAGTGATTGCCAGCATGTGTCTGATTGAAAGGTTTAACATGCAGCACTTTGAGTATCTGAGGCGAGCTGATGATGCAAATTTCCAAAGGGGCCAAATGGCTGATGGCTAAAACGTTAATATTATGTTGATCACTAAAACAGTAAAATTGAGTTTGCCAGGGAAATGGTGTCAAAATCACATTACTTTATATGCTAAATAACAAAAAACTGTTTCTGCTAAAAAGAACTGCAACCCCAAGTCAGTACCTTCTGGGGATTGACGAACAGTTAGCCTAAAGTTGCCAATAACCATAGTACTGAAGATCTGAAAATCACCTCGGAATTGAATCGATCAGTGTCTGAACCATTCTCAAAAAAAAAAAACCAAAAAAAAACCTACGTCTTAAGCGTCACAAAGCTGGTATTTATGGCTGGGTTCATGATTATTTGACAAACCCCTGTATATGGACTTAGCATTTTCTACCTACTATTTATATTGCAGTGTATGAAATGCAGGCTTTTTTCGTCTCAGCAAGGGCTGTAGCTTTTATTCAGCCACAAGCTTGAGGTATGCTGGCACATGACAGATGCAGTTCTGGGCACAGGGAAAATAATTTTTCTTTCCTTTTTATTCTGTATTCTACATTTCGACTTGTCAAGTTTATTTACGCAAACCCACAAAGCTGTCAATGGTGACCTGTGTTTGACCTCTGAACTCCCGACTGAATTAATCTGGTTTAAAGTAACCAGGTTTGGCAGTAAAGTTCAGGTGTCGAGCCTAGCTGCAGGTAACAGGTTAAATTGGATTTTACTAAATGGGTACTCCTTCAAAGAATATTAGAATTGTGTTCCAGAGTATTTTTTTTTTTTTTTTGCACTCAAGCAAAATGCAAAATGGAAATTCGCCAATCTGCGGGTTTATGGTTTGGGAGTTGTTCAAACTGTAATGAGATGCATGAAATGCTCACAGTGAAGGCGACTGCTACATTTGTCCATAACGGGAAATCCTGTAAAAGCTAGCTGTTAATATGTCTCAGTGCTTGCTTTAAAGCAGATTAGCGTAGTTTACGCTCTCTGGTCCATTCATATGTAGACCCTCCAGAACGCTGGTTATTGGGCTGGAGATGGCGTTGAGCAATAGGCACATGAGCGAGTGTGCAGCGGTCAGACCTTCTCCCTGGTGACAGACCATGTGATTTTTATACTTGTGGCTGGTTGCCTGTGTGTGGTGCACACATGGGAGCAGTAAATGAGTGAGAGATTTACTGTCTCTCATACCGCAGATGAAGGGATGTTTCTTCATGCCTGTACCATTGTTATATCATTACTGTAGACCACTTCCGCTGTAGACCACTTCCGTTCCATAGATTTCAATTGAAAGTGCTAGTGGAGCCAGATGCCAAGGCTGCCATGTTTGAACATGGATTTTTTTTTTTTTTTTTTTTTTTTTAAGTCACTTTATCGTATGCACTGGATCTGCAAATGGAAATTAATGCTGAAGGAAAAATGAAAAGGAATCTTCTAATCGGCTTGGAAAAAATGTCCCCTGGGAGTAAGTGGTTCAGTGCCAAGAAATTTTGAAGTTTCATAGTTCTGTCCAGCATGGTGGGATTTTTTTTAAAGTGTGGTTATGTGGTTTTTGAATGGACCTCTGTGACGGAATTAGGTTTTTGTCACCAGAGACCCGATAAAACCGCAAAACCTCAGTTTGCCACTGGTGCTTTCAAGCTTCTGGGGGAGTACTGACCCCTCTTCCCTTGGCTAATAAATTGTAATGGGGGCCACACTATATCTTATATGTATTATAAATTACTGTTACAATTGTATATTCTATTTTGTATTGTGGTCTGGGTGAATACTCTTTTCTGATTGGCTGGCAGGTGTTATTTAAAACCGTGGAACCGCACAGGTAGTTCGGCCTATGGTAGTTTCACCGTTCGAAGTTCGAACTTCATCCGTTAGCCAACCTATAACCATAGCAACGTTAGAGCACTGGCATTTGGTTGGCTGGGTATAATAGAAACCAAGCTACTCATTTATCTCCAGTAAATTTTGCGGCGTTAACCCTTTCGCAGGCAAATTTTGGCCCAGATGCATACCCCCACGGACGGATTAATTTTGGGTTTTTACCAAAATATGATTGTTATTCAAAATAACAATAAAATAACACCAAATCTCATAATAAGTTTCCCATAACTGATGTTTTTATGTTTTAATCCTCTCCAGAATCGCTAAAATCGTTTGGATCCAAGTCACTCCCGCTCTCTGGATATTCAAACTCATCGTCAGAGTCATTCAATAAAGCAAAAACTTCATCCACGTTGTATTTACGTTTAGAAACACGGCTAGAATGCCGGCTGTTTGTACTTGTCGATGCCATGTTCACATGTCCCACAATTTGACCCGGAAGTAGTCTCGTATTTAGCGTTTTTAGGAAATCCCATGCCTCGTTCACGGCTAAAAATACAGTGCTGGGTGACCTGAGAGACAGCCAATGGTAATGAGTGTAACTAACAAGGGAATTCCCGCAATCGGCCAATGAGAGAAGACTTTATAAAACACGTTGGTTAAAACGACAAAAATGTCGCTGTGCCTGCGAAAGGGTTAAGTTACGTCCTGTGGGGCGGTTAACAGTAGGTGCTCCAGCGATAATGACCGTAAATATTAAAGCAGCGAAGTAATCACGCTTTATTCATTAAACGTTAGTAACTGTGTACAGTTACAAAGGAAGCTAACATGTCCGCTTCATGTATCAGCAACTGCTGACAGTTTGCTAGCTACGTGCTGTGACAACAAACTGATTTCAGCTCTCTGGCTCTATGGAAACTGTAATAAGTTCATTGTAATTGCAGGTAGCAAGTTAGCTACTGTCTGCATAATCGCGCATAATGTTGTGTTATGCATAATCTCTGTTTCAGAAGGAATCGGTTACCAAATCATTAGCTGGTAAAAGGATGATAGATTTTTTGCACACGCTTTCTTCATGAAGGTAAGCTGAACTAAGTTAGCTGGTTCAGTTTAGCTTGGCCTATAGCTATGAGCTATTGGCTATGAGAAGGCGCGGCACCTATTTATTGATTACCAGCTCGTTTTTAAGTGCAAAACTTTCACCAAAAATTTCTGAATGCTTTGATTTGATATTGTTGGCAAATGACCATGGTTTCTTGTGTTCACAAAAAGTGTGCGTGGGGAATGTTTTGTTCAGCTCTTCAAAACCTGGGACTTGGCCTATATGATTTTGGGACATAGGAGCGGGATAATCAACTCGTAGGTGTACATCACACGGTTTTAAGGCACTTCGCAGAGGCAACCACCCGACGCGCCTTCACGTCGTGCCTTAAAACCGTGTGATGCACACCTACGAGTTGATTATCCCTTACATATCACTATGTACTGCAGAAATGTCTGCTAATGCTTTAGCTGTTTTTCATTTGCAAAGAGATCTTCCGAAAAGGGGAAGCTGGTTAGACTACATCCTGCCTAATACCCAATTTACTGAGCCAGTTCATCTTCCTTCGTCCCAAAATTGGCTCTCCTTACTAAATATTATACAATTTGCTGAGAAGCTTTGGTAAAGATTGGTCTGTCTGTGCTGTCAATCTTCAACAGTATGCGACAGTAATTTTGGCTTCAGGTGGAAAAAGGGAAGAACACATCACACCAGGGCAATCGGAGTGAAACAGGGATTGATAAAGGGGCTTGGTGCCCTTTAATACTCTTGCTTCTCAGGCAGGTTAATTAGCAGGTGGATGGGTTTTGGCTCGTTTCTGAGTGGATTTTAATTTAAGCATGTTGTAGCATGAGTCACAGATGCCATTTGCTTTACATTTAACCCCCCAACTCCTTATCCCTGTAGTAACCCAAATTTTGGCCCTGTTTCTTTAATCCACACGGTCTGGAGCCGTGAGTGTCCATGTCCATCTAATGTCATCGGAATGGTGAGGGGGAGCTGTGCACCACTGATGGCTAAGCAGTGCACTCCAGGAGCAGTGGTATACCATGCTGTTTCTGTGGAGATTAATTTTATGTGCCTCATGTTCCCGTCAGCATACACTGATTTACAATATTTTCAATTGTACGTTAATTAGAGAACTAATTTGGGGTCTGTCTGCCTTGTACAAGTGCTACGACACCTCTGTATCTTCTAATCATATCCCCAGCCTTGGAATTGCAAGCTCGGCACTCTTGCGCTAGTATGTATAAGCTCCAGCCTTCTGAATGCATATGTAGCTATAGTTGACTGTCTGTAGAGGCTTTTATATTTATATTTTTCTCTTGGTTAGTCCATTACAGGCTGTTATGATACTTTGTGTGGTTTCGTTTTTCTGCCTTTTGGTGTTGAGGGGTCAGGGCCTTTGGTATTTTTTTAGCTCTCACACTCGAAGACATCAGATTTCGGGTTGTGAGCTGCGTCCTTGTAACCCAGCTGGGTGGAAATTTGCTCTTGGGAGAATATGCGTCACGTTATGGCACAGTTCCAGTTCATTCCAGTGACTGGATCCTCTCATGACCCATTCTCTCTTCAATACGACTTTGTTTGCATGACTGAAAGCACTTCGGTTGAAGAGCAGAAGTGTAGAACCCTGTAGTTGTTTAGTTAGTCCTCCAGCTGTGTGCTTGTTCCATTCATAAAAGTGGTTTCCTGCTTTCTCTCATTGTTCAGCATAAGGGGTAAATCAATCATGCAAATAAGCATATAGTTATATATTTATGTCTCCTCCCAGGAGGGAGGGGAGGCATATTTTTTTTGTACGGTTTCCCGTCTGCGTTTGCGTTCGCGTCGGCGTTCCCACCGTTTCCGGGCTATAACTCTGAAACCGTTTAAGGTATTTACATCAAACCTTGCTCACTCTTTCAACATTGTATGTAGATGTGCCTTTTACTGTCTGTGAACATCAATGAGGGGGGGGGTGGTCTGCACTGGGATGAGGGTAGACATTTGTTTTTTTTTTTTTTTGCCTTAAAATCAGTCTTTAGTTGTTTTCATTGTTTGAACTAGAACAGGCAAAATGCTGCAAACATAGCTCAAGTGCGCTGAAGCACCTAGTGTGTTCTTGGGTACTTTCTGATACAGGCTGGGACCACGTCAGCTGGTGGCAGGATAGAACTTCCTCCAGTTCCTATGGCTAAAGAAAGAGATGTATTGCCCCAGAGGAGTTTATTCACCTGACTAGGCAGTGCTTTACAATCTGAATATTCCCACAGATTGACAGTTGGGAAATAAATTGCGGAATCTGTCCAACTTCCTCTTCTGAAGGCAGACTGACATCAAGCTATTTTGAAACTGCTGAGGGTAGACTTTTTTTTTTTTTGTATTATAATCTGTTTTCCCAGGGCTCTTGACAGTTAAATGTCAGCACCTCTCATATAATGAGAAAGGGCAAAGTCAAACAGGCAGAGCAGGTGAACAAACAATTAACTGCCTCCATATTTACTCTTGGCCTTCTTGGTTTATTGCCGAATTACCCCTTGATTAGGCTGTATGTGCGTACTTATTTTTCATGGGTTTAGGGTGAATTTGAGAGACGGTTCAGTTGCATTCGTTTGCTCAGTCTGGCTTCCTCCCCATAACATCAGGGGTGCTCAATCTTCTGTTTCCCACGGTAAATCAATAGTCCGGACTCGAGCTCATTACCATACATTAGCGACGTCAAAATGTTTGAAATGCACTGATGTACAATAAAGATATTAGTTGCTAGCTGATGTGTAATACTTCCCATGTCAGTTTCGGAGCTCTGATTATTTCCGTTGCCTTCTGTCAGAATTTGTTGGTGCAATGGGGAAGGAGAGAAGCAGGGAGGGCCGGGGGATATGATGGTGAAATGTATCAGCGGACTCATTATTCACCAGCCTTAAGTAACAACTTCCTCTCATTACCTCGGCTTGTGCTGTGTGAGCCCACAGTCTCAATTATGTGACCATCTGTCTGAGATCACTGCCAGAGCCGTCTCGCTGCCTGTAAAAGAGGAAATGCAGGTCCCTGTTTCACCTGAGTTTGCTGGGTAACTGCGCTGGGGTAATCCTGGAACCAAATCTGGGACTTGGACTGCGTCCGAATAGTCTTTTTTGCCGAGGAAAGTTCCTAACTCCTGAAAAATGACCCGGAAATAATTACATGGCAGCCATGATAAGTGTATTCGAATTCTTTAAATTTTAAGGAAAGGTGTCTTAGTGCTTCCAAATTTACCTCACTTGGCACAGGGTACACAGAACCATCCTTTTTTTTTTTTTTTTTGAAAAGAAAGGAGATAATGCTATCCCACTATTCTGCGCAGCAGCAATATTTAAAGCAACGACCATTCATCCGGCCAATCATGTAAAGAAACGTACATGATGGGCAGGGGACTTAGGATCATGTTGCCTAGTGTAAGTGCATTCAGATTCTCTAATTAGCGTGGTTGTCTTCCTAAGGCGTTAGGAATTCCCTTGTACACCTTCCATTTACCTTATGACATCTATTTGTATCGATTTGTAAAGCACTTTGGGTCAGCATCTGTTGTTTTTAAATGTGCTATATAAATAAATCTGACTTGACTTAACTTATGACGTTTTCCACAAAAGTTAAAGAAAAGTGGTTAGGAATTAGCGGATAGGCTGTAATTTTTTTGACTATTCCGACGCAGCCTTGGACTTTAGTAGAAAGGGTTGTTTGTGGTTCAGTTTTTTGGGATGACTCCATTATTGTTCTTTAAGAAATTCTCCCCAGGTCACTTTGTTTAAATTTGTCTGCATGATTTCAATAAGCGTTTCTGAGTTTACATCCACTTCAGAAAAGTGTTTTGGGAGAGGCTGGTCTTAGGGGCCAGTGAGTGGGTCAGAGGACTTGAGATTTTGGCACGGGAAACAACAGCGTGGTCGCCATCTGAAGCATATTTAGATTTCATATTATTTGAAGTCTTTTGATAGATAGGATTCTGACAAATAATATTTATGTTCTTGGCTTGAAAGAATATTACGTATGATATCATCAATATTTATTTATTTATATTTACAATTTTCTTGACAGCTCTTACTTAAAGGCTTAATTTATTTTCTTGCTGGAAAGATTTCCAGTTTACACGTTACTTGGTCGCTATGGTGACATGGAGCAATTGGAAAAGCAACGCGCCAACAACCACGCATGGATTACTGTAGATGGGATGGTTACGACGACCACATTTTTCAGCGAACGCCGGAGAAATTTTTTTTCATTAATCATTTTTCTGCTTTTCAATGTGGAAATGTCTGTTTTCTCCAATGTCAAGGTTTCACTAATGGGGTGGGAAGGAAAATGAAACTATTGTGTTGGGATTTTTGAGACATTTAACCGGTCATACAAAATGAGAAATATTAGTCACCTTTTGTGTGTTTGCGAAATTGACCAGGTTGAACTAAAGTAAGTGTGTGTGTGTGTGTGTGTGTGTGTGTGTGTGTGTGTGTGTGTGTGTGTGTGTGTGTGTGAGAAGAAATCGCTTTTAAAGCTTTTGCATTGTAACTCTTGAGCACATCTCAAGGGCATTACTGGAGCTCCATCTTCAGGCCTTGAATGCTCACAGTTGAAAGCCTTTTGTTGGCTCAGGAGCATAGACCTTTATTTGTGTTCTCTCACCATTGTATTGCCCATATTTTTACTGACAGAAAATGTCAGTTTATTTGTTGGGCTTCAAAGTTAGAAATGGAATGGTGGTTAGCGAAGTAGATATGGAATCATGGCGTCTACTGGGAGGAGCAGAAATGGAATGATGGTGAGAGGAGAGGAAATGGTTTAGCTGGCATGAAAGTTTAAGAGAGTGTGATGGGGAGAGGAGGAGAGAAAATGGTTAAAGTGTGGGATGACATCAGTCAGAGAAGTTCAGAGCTGGAAAGATGGGCTTAGAGATGGAGTGATGGTGAGAGGTGCATGTGGGATGTGATGAGAGAGGGAGAGAGAGATGAGGTGACGATGAGAGAATTTGGGATGGTGTAATCGTGATGAGAATTTGGATAGGCGAGTTCTGCTCTGTGGATGATAATGGGGAACAAAGGGCAGTGAAAGCTGACTGGGGAATTGGCTGAGTCCTGAACAGGGAGGTGCTGAGCTAACATTTATCATTCACATTTTTTTCCCTCTCTCTCTTTTGCAGGACATCTGGAATGGTTTTGATTCGAGCAGGCATCAGACGCACAGTGGTACTGCTGACAAGGCTCATGGAGTGGAAATATTGCCACCAGGTAGGAAATGGGCCCTGTTTTGGTCTGTCATGCCCTCAGCCTCACTGGAGTCCCTCGCTGACCACTTAAATCAAGTGTAGTTGGGATGCCCAGAAATGTATCACATTCTGGGAAACTTAACTACACTATGTGCAGGATAAGTTGTTTAACCACCCTATTTGCTGGTTGTGGTATTAAGCAAATATGTCTGGAGGTTGTGCAGCATTGAAAGTTGGGTTGTTTAGACGAGGGCTGTTCAATTCTGTACATGGAGTTCTGCTATCCAGTCCGCTTTCACTCCAGCCCTCAAAACGCACATTTGGAGATCTCACTGAGCTGCTAATTGGAAGAACTGGATGTGCCATGTTGGGTTTAAAAACTGAGTCCTACCAGATGGTGGATCCCCTGGATTAGGACTGAGCAGTGCCTACGGTTTAGGTGATGTAAAAATGGCATTGCATTGTATTGGGCTCAGCTGGTATCCAATTACGATGGGCTACTTCATGCATTATTCTTCAGATATAAGCCTTTGGTCTTTTTTTGGACCGTACCGCGTTTAATTGTACATCTTTAATGCTCTGAATCAAGACGTGGTTTTCGGCTGGCTGGCCTCGAGGGAAGTGTTCCATTTTGCTTTTCTTATGAATACTTTTTCGCAGTTATATCATGGAAAAGATGATTGTTTTTTGATGTATGAGATGCTTGCAATATGTAATTCGCTCTTGCAAATAGTAAGCGGTTTGTCTGCACACAGTAAATGAGGTGCCCAGCAATTTCCACCATGTGTCTTCCCCCCCACCTCCCAAATACTGACTGTAATGTGCTCTGTAATTATCCTTGCTTTACCTGAAAAACAACTGAAATGTTTTAACCCCATATATGATTCAAGACTAACAGTGATGTGTAGTAAAAAAAAAAAAAACTGACAACAGTGGTCACTTTGGTTTGATGTATGAAGAAGCCAACAGTGACCCAAAAAAGATAGAAAAGTAATATGCTAATTGTAGCCAGTGCTGTAGCTTGTGATCAGCTTATTTACGTGAACTAGTTTATCAAAGCACAGTCAAAACTTGCACAAAGGACATTAAAGAGTTTGTGATAAACATAATTATGTGATAATTGGGCTGTTAAATGGGATCCCTTTATGAGACTAGAGGTTCTTTAGGAATAGACACAGTCAGCAATAACCTAAAGCTTCAGGGCAAGCAGTTTGTGCAATTGAAATGTTTGAATTATCAGTCTGGAAACATTTAGCCTTAAGGCAGCTGTCCTCTCCCTTAGCATTCAAATCATTCCCCAATTATAGGGTTTCAGTCATCCTGTCTCACGCTAGGGGCAAAAAACAGAATTATTGGCATTCTTGATTAAAAATCAAGGAAAAAAAGACTGTTATGAACGCATATAATCCATGTGTAAACTTAAATCGTGTTCCAACTATAAACCCATAAAACTTATGTTGAGTGTTTTTAATTTATTGGATCAAGTCCAAAATAAAAACAGAACAACAATGATTTGAAAAATTTTTTTCAACCTATATTCAATTGAATACCCTGCAAAGACAAGTTATGTCAATGTCATTCACTGCAACAGAATAAACCATTTGTCAATTTTTGTTAAAATACCAGCTCATTTGGAATTTGATGCCTGGGAAATGTTGGAAAAAAGCTGGCACTCCTGGACCAAAAGACTGAAACAAAAATGAGGAATGCTAACATCAATTTACTTATTTGGAACAAGTGAATGGTAAATGGGTTAACTGGGAACAGTATGGTTGGCCATAATCACAAACTTTGAAAAGCATATATTTCTACATAAATTTTCATATCATTCACAAACAAGATGAGCCTGGATTGACACTTAGTGAACCAAATGCAGTTGTTTTGAGGGTCGAAGATGATAAAAACAAAATTGCTTTTCACAGCAGGCTTTCATGTCTCAGCTGAATAGCAGCCATTTGATCTGTCTACCATTTGGCTATGATGTATTGGATGGTTCATGACTGAATGAGCTGGAGAAATCACTATGGTGAACTAACAAGGTCAAGACCCAACATTGAATGCCCACACATAGTTTATTTCATTTGAGTACAAACAAAATATGACAACACTGAATACATTTGGGACTTGTAATGTCAGAAAACTTGAAAGTCCTGGCTGTTTGAACATCTTTACTTGAACAAGCATGTTAGTATGCAGATGTAGGAATGTTCTGCAATTTGACAATTTAAAATATGAACAATGTTCAGTGCTTAAAACAAATTTATCAACAGCACCCAAAGTAAGTTTTATGCCACAGCTGCCTCATTTAAGATGGACTGATGCAAAATAATTTTTTATGTTTCTGTAATGGTAATGACGAGTCCACATTTAACAAATTATTTTTTTGGAAAATATAATTATTGCTATCCATGAATTTTCGGACCAAAGAGGAAAAAAACCATCGAAAAAAAAATGTTATAGGCGCATTATTATTTTTTTCAAGGATGCCAAATAGCATCTTGCATTGATGGTAAAATTTGTTTTAGTGGTTGAATTTGAAAAAAGTAAACTGTTATCAAGACCAAAGGAGCCATATAAAATATAGTTTTTTTTTTTTTTGTTGTTTTTTTGCCAATGCATCAATAAGGACTATTTAGTGGTTTCAGTTTATTTGCCAAAGAAATAACAAAATTTTTCTAGTTTTGGACAAGTTTTTGACAAATTTCTTTAATACAATGTTTTTTTTTTTTTTTTGACGGGTGGTCTACAAAAGCATGCACTGTAGTTTCAACATCTGTATATTTCTTCTATGATGCCTGTAGTCCACACATCAGTCCATTAAAAAAGTCATGCAACCTCTTGATGAAGCCTGTAACTTGGTTCAGACGGACAACCGAGTGGCATTGCCATTGAACAACTGGTGCTTCATCCACAAGAATGGGAAAGAGTTCAAACCAGAAAATTGATTCAAATTGGTCCCTCAGTTGCTGCTAAGATCATTGATTACTGTTTCAATGCTTGCTGCCATTCTATGTAAAACAGTGGTAAACAGCACCCATTTTGAAATGTCTGTTTGAAACTGTCAGGTTCACTCACATCTGCTGCTTGCTTTCTTTAAATTCTAAGTTAATGATTATTTGCAAAAAAAATATTTTTCTCAGTTTTTGAACATTAAACATCTTGTCTTGTTTTTTTTGTCAGTGTATTCAATTGAATATAAGTTGAAAAGCCATTTGCAAATCATTGTATTCTGGTTTTTATTTTTAGGGAGCAAATAACGGCCAACTTCACTGGTTTTGGGTTTTGTATATTCTTTTATTTCACATAAGTCCCTCTTATGTTGAGTGTTTTTAATTTATTGGATCAAGTCCAATTTTTATGACCCTGGAACAAGGCCAGCCGTGAAAAGATTTTGTTCATTACTTATTGACTGACCGACTTAAACCCCTTGAGCGAGAAAGCCATGTCACTGTCATTCACTGCAATAGAATGAAACCATCCGGGTCAATGAGGAGGTGTTGCTAAACAGTACCATGAAAACGAATTCATGGTGGGAAATGTGGAAAAATGCCTCCAAGTACTCTCCTGACCAAAAGCTGAAACAAAAATGTCTACAAGCTAACATTATATTTAATATGATCAGGACAGGAAGTGAATGGTAAACTGTTAACTATGCCTGTAGTATGGTTGGCCATAATCACAAACTTTGAGAATTGTGCATATATTACTACATATATTTTCATATACTTTCTACTTCTGTCAGTGAGCCTGGATTGACATGTGAACCTTTCTGCAGTTGTTTTGAGGGTTCCAGATGATTCCAGCAAATTGCTTTTCACAGCAGGCTTTCATGTCTCAGCTGAATAGCAGCCAAGTGACTGTCTACCATTTGGCTATGATGTATTGGATGGTTGTATGACTGCAATGAGCTGCTGTACCGCCACTATGGTGAACTAATGTTGTCAAGACCCATTTTGCGGCTGACTGCAAACCACACATAGTTTATTTCATTTGAGTACAAACATGATATGCAACACTGAATACATTTGGGACTTGTAATGTCCTTGAAAGTCCTGGCTGTTTGAACATCTTTACTTGAACAAGCATGTTAATATGCAGATGTAGGAATGTTTAGCCAGAATTTGACAATTTGTGATATGAAGTTGGTGTTCAGTGCTTAACAAATTTATTAGACCACCACCCAAAGTAAGTTTTATGCCACAGCTGCCCTTAATTTAACAGTATGGGTAATTACCAAAATAATTTTTATGTTTCTGTAATGGTTAATCCACCAGTATGCGCAAGCTCTTTAACTGAAATTATATTTTTAATGCTAAAATATAATTATTGCTATCCATGAATTTTCGAATTTACCGTTTTACAAAAAAAGCCGAAAAAATAGTTATAGTTAAGCGCATTATTATTTTTTGATTAGGATGCCAAATAGTAGTTATTTTCTTGCATTCCTGAACATAAAAATTTGTTTTAGTGGTTGAATTTGAAAAAACGCAAACTGTTATCAAGACCAAAGGGAGCCATATAAAATATAGTTTTTTTTTTTTTTTTTTTTTTTAATGCATCAATAAGGACTATTTAGTGGTTTCAGTTTATTTGCCAAAGAAATAACAAAATAATTTCTAGTTTTGAACAAGTTTTTGACAAATTTCTTTAATATTTGTGTTTTCTTTTTTTTCTTTTTTGACGGGTGGTCTAATAAATTAAGCACTGTAGTTTCAACATCTGTATATTTCTTCTATGATGACGCCCAAGTCTACTCACACATCAGTCTGCTAAATGAAAGTCATGCAACCTCTTGATGTGAGCCTCTAACTTGGTTCAGACAGACAACTCGAGTGGCATTGCCATCACATGACCTGCACTGGTGCTCACATCCACAATAATGAGGCAATATGTTCAAACCAGTAAAGTGCATTGATTCAACCTTTGCTCCCATGCACTGCTGCTGCTGCTAAGATCATTGATTACTGTTTCAATGCTTGCTGCCATTCTATCTAAAATCCAAGTCCTGCGAGCAACAGCACCTCATTTTGAAATGTCTGTTTGGAAGACTGTCAGGTTCACTCACATCTGCTGCTTGGCTTTCGATCGCATCATTCGGAGTGTGATATTTTCCTCGGTTTTTGCAAAGACGATGTGCTCCCCAGGTGAAACCTTTGTTGCAGTCTTGTTTTTTTTGTCTGTTAGGCACTGTTTGCAATAGCCGGGTTGTCAGTCCAAGCCATCTGCAACGGAGGGCTTTGTGTGGTTTTCAATTTTTAGGGAGCAAATGGATTGGCAAAGTATGCTGAAATGCATAACGATACACATTAAGAATATCAATTGTTGTCATCCCTCCAATGACCACAATTTGGCCAGCATTAATTCAGCAGATTACAATGTAGATTGATTGACATTTTTCAGGTCAAATATGAAATGCTATGGTCAGACTGGTGAAAGATGAAGGTAAGCAGAATGAAGATTGCTGTAGTTGGCAAGTATTGCATTGTGTTACATAAGCATTGCAATCAGCTGTGCTGTGCATTGTAGACAGTAATGCTGCAAGGAGTCCTATTGGCGCATTCCATCTGTGCAGGTGCACATGATTTCAGCCTGCCTCTATGAAACGCAATGTGGAATGCTCAGCGCACTTGATCAGGAACATAATGAGTAGCCAAACTTCTGTGTTTGTACAGCGCGCGGCTGTGTTCTACTTTGCACTTGGATAAATGAATGCGAATGATAATCTGCTTTGCCATCGCATATTGTCATACCACATAAGGTTAAATGCTGCCGGCATCGGCAAGTACAAGAAAGTTACAGTAAATTTCAGGCTTTTGGATTTCTTAAAGCGTTGGCATTTGGGTATTTGGGAAGTGCAGACCTTTGGCTCTTGAAGGACGTGCAGCGCCTTTGGCTCTCAGGCTTGTGTTGTCCTTTGCTGTCTGAGTCGTGTATAGGGTCTCGCTGACTCATCTTGGTAGTCTAAATAATTGTTTGATCATTAATGTTATAAGTTAGGTTGTGTCCTCTTTAAAATTGATTGATGGATCATGATGGATATACTTTATTGAGCTCGTGAGGTCTTTTGCCCTCGTTGTTTGACCATCCTTGTTACTCAGGAGCAGTTGGCGGCTGCAGTGCAGCACCTGGGGATCAGTTCCAGTTCTAAAGCCAGAGGAGCTAAATTGTTCCTATTATTCTTGATTTTAGGTGGGAAACCCATTCAAACACAGGGAGAACATGCAAACTGCATGCAGAGAGTACCCGGCTGGCTGGGACTCGAACCCTGGACGGCCTTGTTTTCAGGCTACAGTGCTCACCACTGTGCCAGCAAGTCTGTTGGATAGCTGTGTTATAGTTAAACTGTTTGATCCTTAAGCTGCTAAATTTGGTTATGCTCTTTTTAACTATTATCCTATTATTTCTGCAGAACTTTTAATTCTGGAAACATTTTTCAGTTGTGTGGGTTTCTAACCTAATTAATTCAAACCAAACCAAATTTCTTCTATGGCCTACATCATTTTTTTCTGGTGAAAATAAATATATTTTATATCATCTGTGGGGAAAAAAAACTGTCCTGGTCTCAAGGCGATTCAGTGAGATAATGTAATGTAAATTTTTTTTATTTGGGAAGTTAACCTGATTTGGATTTACCTGCACAGTTGGGGACATTCAGCCCAAAGCCCTCATTCGAGGAGGTCTTGTGTTTTCATAACCACTGTTGGAGGAAAAGAGCAAAAGGTAACACCAGTAATTGTAAGAAACTTTATTAAAGTAAAGTTGCCTGCAAGCTCTATGCCTCAACGGCAAATGTTGCCCTGTTTTGGGATTAATGCAGCTTTTGCGTAAAGTTAGAATGGCCTGCAGTGATCCTATCTGTGGACGGAGGGGATGTCTGTAAGGTCATCCTGGAACAACGGGTAGCAACTGATTCTGTGTACGCAATTACTTTCACGCGTTGTTAGAATGGCTGGGAGGGGCTTTCAGTACGGTTGTCCCGAGACATCAGCATTCAGCAAATGCTGTGCTGTACTTGGTGTTTTAGTGGAGGATTTAAATGCTTTGTTGGAGAATTAATGTATGTTTGCCATGTTGTAAATTCTTCTCTGCTGTTTTTCTGCAGAGCACAGATCAATCTTCCGTAAATTACAAGTCATGAAAAAAAAATCTTGCACATTTTACACAATAAATTTGGACTATCAGCATTGTATAAAGTGTGACAAAAATTAAGATTAGTCTTCTCAAATGCATACAAGCTCTTGCCGTAAATGAGCATTACCTGCAGTAGAATGTAATTCCCTGACACTGCATATCAAGTGGAGCTGGGCATTATTCTGAAACTGAAGCAAAGCTGGCCCAAACTTGGTAGATTCAATACATAGTCACTAGATGTTTTTCTTTTTTTTTTTTTTTTTTAATGCTTGGTCAGTTCGACTGGACACAGATCGCTGTACTAGCCAGCAGGGGCGCAGCAAGCAGGGTTTTATTGACTCGCTTATCAGTACGGCTGCTACCTTAAATTGGTTCCGGTCCATTGCCGGCCTTGAATATGCAATGGAGACATCTCTCATGAACCTAGATTGGTGAAGTTTCTTTGCTTTTTCTGTATGGGATGCATTCCGTAGCCTCACAGTAACATTCCATCCGTACGCATGTAATGTAAACAATATCTGGTTTAAATCTACATGAAATAGTTCAGAAAAAAACAGGCCTCACTATTTAATAACATGCATTTATAACCTGACAACCAGAAATGTGCTTTCCATCAGATTACCCAGAGTGCAAAATTTGATGGGGAGGACCCTTGGTGGAATGTAATGACAGGATCTTGAATGGGTTCTGTTTTCCTTGCAGATTGTGGCTACACCACAGAGGTTTTTGCCTGTTCTTGGCAGATTTCACATTGTGTTAGAATGACCTCTTTAGATCTTAAAATGTGTTGCATTGGGATATTGGCAAGGTCACCTACTGGGTGTTCTTGCATGAAATTAAGATTGGCGTCAACAGCCCCTGTTCAAACTGATGGAATCGCCACCCACAGCAGGTGTTCATCCAGCTTTTTAAATCTTTTATTTATTTATTTTTTTACTTCATAGCAAATAAACAAATTGCAGGTATAACACAAAACAATTTTTGTTGATTAGCGTAAGATTCAGGTTTCATGAAACATGCCTCAAACAAGTTAGATAAAATTATTTAAATTAATTTGATGTTTTCAATAATCAAGTAGAAGATTTTCTTGGCCATCTGCAAACAGTTATTGTAGCAAATTATCATCTTAACATTTTTATTGACTCGTCAGTCTTTTTGATTTGAACATCCTTTATCTATTAAACTTAAAAGATGGTAACAAACTGGAACATAATTCTAAATTGGACTACTTCAGTGCTATACTCTTGCTGTGATATTACCACCATATTCTTCACATAACTCATTGTTATTCTGAATTTTCTGTACGATCATTGTGCAGTACCTGTTAAATGTTTGCAGGCATTGTAAATGTCATCATGCTCTACTTCTTTGTTTAATCTGAAGTGGCACGTGTTAAGAAAATGGTTAGAAGTTTTAAAAAAATGATTTAAGTCTCTGAATTATGTTCAATATGTTGTATTGCTTCGGGATGCAATTTTTTGCATTGTTAATGGACAAAAAAAAATTCCTTCCATTTTCCAACAGCTGAATTGGTCAAACTGGTTTGGAATTTATTGAACAGAAAGGTTACCGAGGAGTAAGCTTCAAGCGCTGTACAAGTACTGCCCTGCAGGTGTGAACTCATCATAACCATATGACTAGCCTTGTTGGGGGAAAAAATATCATTAATTAAATTGGTATGCTCCTCAAGTATTTCCACAAATGGTGGTGAGTTTGATGGATTTAAGAGTTAGATCATTTTTTTTTTCCCTGAAGAGGAGTTTCTTTTTTTATCATTTATTGTTTGAAAAATGTGGGTGTGTCCAAACTTTTGACTGGTACACCAGCTGCTTAGAAATTTGGCCAAAAAAGTCTGCCTCTGCTAGTAAGCTTGCATTTGGTCATGGGTGGAATTTTTTTTTTTTTTTTTTTTTTGGGACCAGTGACCCCTAAACAAGCATCAAAATCCACACCAATGCAGTTACATGAAAACGGTATCCGTCTTCTACAGTTGTCAGCTTGGTCTCCAGACTTAAATGACACTGAAAACCTTTTGCCTGGACTGCAGAATGCTGTACCTGAGGACAATCCTAAAGATATCAATGACTGTAAAGAAGTACTGCGCGGGGGAATGGTCAAAAAACCCTGGAAGATATGTGCTCTTTCTGATTTGGTTGACCTGCATGGAATGCGTTCCTTGTAAAACTGTGCAACTCTTTCATTAAGACTTTCTCTCAGCATGCGTCGAGGCCTAATCGGGCCGACATCATGCCATCTGTGAACAGTTTAAATGTTCCCAGTAAACGACATCAGCCCCGTAATGCCACCAAAGAGATAAGAAGATAATGACTTCTGTGCTGCTGAACATCCTAATTAAAATGGAGTAACGGATAACGGCTTAAACAAGTCTTTGTCTGAGAAATGTCAGGGTGGATCTCAGCCTAGTGAACACCAACATTAGAGGCTTACGTATGACTCCTTGCCCTTGGGTCCCATTAATTTCCTCTTTTGTATTTTTTTTCTTTTTTTGTCATCCTGTTGCTGCATCCTCACCTATCCAGAAAGAAAAGTGTGTGATGTCGAGAAACACAGGCTCATTAGCAGTAAACCATTTTTATCATCAATGCATAAACTCTCAACCCTCTGAAAAAGTTGGAATGGTATGAAAAATACGCATAAGAACAGAAAAGTGATTTCTAAACGTACTGACTTGTATTTCATTGCGGATGGTATGGTGACAAGATATTTAATGTTATGTCTGGTCAACTTCATTTTATTTGTAAATATACATCCATTCCTGATATTCTAGTCTGCTGCGCACTCAGGGTATGTTGGCAGGGTACAATTTAGGACCAGTAACGAGGTGAAAAAAATTGAATAATGTGGCCTTATCCTTCAGGAGCAAACGTGGGCAGAGGATTGCTAATTTTCCCTCAAATGTGTGAGAAAATCGTCGTAAGGTTAAGGAGTAATGGTCCTCAAAGAAAGATGGGAAGAGATTTGGATATTTCACCCTTTATGGTGCCTAACAGAATTGTAAGATTCAAGGAATCTGGAGGAATTTCTGTTCATAATATGTAAAAATACAACCCTTAGCTGAATAAACATGATCTCCGATCACTCAAGCAGCACTGCATCACTAACAGTTATTGGTCTACAGTGCATGGAAAAGGGGAAAAAACTGGAGCACTCGGATACCAAAAAGCCTTTAATAGTACAAATCAGAGAAAAGAAAAACTGACGTGTTTCGACGTTGCCACGTCTTCATCAGAGTCAGACAATTCAGAATGAGTGTATCATTTAAGTTTCCAATAGATGTACCTCATAATTAAAGGGGAACTCGGGGCTAAATCATAATGCTGTTTTATACAAACATAATTAGTAAATAAATATTGTAAAATACAAAAATATGCAATTTTTGATTTCAAAGACGAGATAAATGAGGTTTTATTCCCCCTAATTAGTTGTCGTCTGCTTCAACGGTCGCGTGATAATGACGTAATGTCGCCCGAGAATGACGAACCGTCGCCCTTCGCCCAGAGGTATGCGCTGTTATTGTGTTGGATAGGGTGATTGTCCCAGTCCATTATTTTATGGCAAAAGATCGTTCAATATGGCCCATTGGCTAGTTGTTCGAGATGGTGTTAAGTACTTTCTGAAATATGCAGGGTTGCTTCAACATTAACTGTTTGCTTCTGTCACTTATCAGTCTATATCAGATGCTGAGCAGATGACAGGTATATCATCCCGGATATGTGATTTTGGCTATTGCTGATATTCCCAGGATTTGGCTTAATTAACCACGAATGATGTTCACAAGACTTGTCCCGATTACCTGTGGCTGATGTTTGTTCGTTGGCACTCTTAATGAGACATCAGCTGCTCCACCGAGAAACGAGAGGGTTTTTAACTACCATCACATTTCCAGCCGTTCTCACTGATGAGTGATGAACTGGCTTTAAGCGACAGACAACAAATGTGAAAATATCTGGTAATTAATTTGTAAATATTCCATAATGTCGAAATGCCGTTTCATAAATCTAACATTCGATCGACGCATATTTTAATATTGTTGATACTTCGTTTACCTTCCCACTCGGCATCAGTTGCACTCTCAGGACCATCACTTCTGTAGCTATGGTTAGCTGAGTACATCTAAGAAAACCATAACGATGTAGCAGAACTAGCTAGGTAGTTGCATCAGAAAACGTTGAAGTAAATCACTCTAAAAACCGAAACAATTGAGCCAAATCCAGGGAATATCGACGATAGCTAAAATCACATATCCGGGATGATATACCTGTTATCTGCTCAGCATCTGATATAGACTGATAAGTGACAGAAGCAAACCGTTAATGTTGAAGCAACCCTACGTATTTCAGGAAGTACTTAACTCCATCTCGTGCAACTAGCCAATGGGCCATATTGAACATATCTTTTGTCATAAAATAATGGACTGGGACAATCACACTATTCAACACAATAACAGCGCATACCTTTGGGCGAAGGGCGACGGTTCGTCATCCTCAGGCGTTACGTCATTATCACGCGACCGTTGAAGCAGACGACAGCTAATTAGGGGGAATAAAACCTCATTTATCTCCTCTTTCAAAACAAAAATTGCATATTTTTGTATTTTACAATATTTATTTACTAATTATGTTTGTATAAAACAGCATTATGATTTAGCCCTGAGTTCCCCTTAAATCAATTAACAATGGCCAAACGAAGCATTGAATATAAAACAACCAATTATGACATCATACACACAGATTAGCTGTTCACAAGAACAATTTACATGTTTATACTCTGAAATCATCGTTATCTACAGTGCACTCAAAGTATTCAGACCCCTTCACTTTTTTCACATTTATGTTGCAGCCTTGTGCTTAAAATCGTTTAAATTAATTTTTTCCTCTCAATCTACACTCAATACCCCATAATGACAAAGTGAAAACATAATTTTTTTAATTTATTGTAAATTTATAAAAAGGAAAAACTGAAATATTACATTAACATAAGTATTCACAATCTTCACTCAGTATGTAGTTGAAGCACCTTTGGCTGCAATTTCAGCCCCCAGTTTTCTGGGGTATGACGCGACAAGCTTTCCCCACCTGGATTTGGGGATTTTCTGACATTCTCTGCAGATGCTTTTAAGCTCTGTCAAGTTGGATGGGGTTTGTCAGTGGTCAGCCGGCCATTTTCAGCTCTCTTCAGGGACGTTTAGTTGGGTTCAAGTCAGGACTTTGGCTGGGCCACTAAAGGACATTCACAAAATTGTCCCTATGCTACTCCTGTGTTGCCTTGGTTGTGTGCTTAGAGCCATTGTCCTGTTAAAAGGTGAACCTTTGGCCCAGTCTGTGCTCCTGAGCGCTGTTGCGCAGGTTCTCATTAGGGATAGCGCTTTACTTTGCCCCATTCAGCTTCTCCTCAACCCTGACCAGTCTGCCAGTCCCTGCTGCTGAAAAAAACCCGCAGAGCACAATGCTGCCACCACCATACTTCACCGCTGGGATGATATTGGGCAGTTGATGAGCGGAGCCTGGTTTCCTCCGAACATGAGACTTAGAACTGAGGCCGAACAGTTCAATCTTGGGTTCAACAGACCAGAGAATCTGGTTTTTCACAGTCCGAGTCCTTTATGTGCTTTTTTGCAGATATTCAGTCCGCTGTCATGTGTCTCTCCCGTCTGGTCACTCTGCCATAAAGCCCAGATCAGTGGAGTGCTGCAGTGATGGTTGTCCTTCTGCAAGTTTCTCCCATCTCCACACAGGATCTCTGGAACTCAGCCAGTGTGACCATCGGGCTTTTGGTCTCCTGTCTTACCGAAGCCCTTCGCCCCCTAAATGCTCAGTTTGGAACAACCAGGACTCTTTCTAGAGCTGGCTGCTAGGCCAAACTTCTTCCGTTTCAGAATTATGGAGGAAACTGTGCTACTGGGAATCTGCAATGCTGCAGAATTTTTTTGTAATCTTTTCCCAGATCTGTGCCTCAAAACAATCCTGCCTCTGAGCTCTGTGGGCGTTTACTTCGATCTCATGGCTTGGTTTTTGCTGTGATGTGCGTCGACAGCTGTGAGACCTTATATAGATCGGTGTTTGTCTTTCCAAATCATGTACAGTCTGTTGAATTTACCATTGGTAGACTCCAATCCAGGTGTAGAAACCTCTCAAAGATGATCAAGGGAAATGGAATGCACCTGAGCTAAATTTCATGTGTCTTAGGAAAGGGTCTGAATACTTGCATCAATGTGATATTTCAGTTTTTTTCTTTTTAATGAATTTGCAAAAATTTCTAAAAATTCTGTTTTTGCTTTGTCATTTTGAGGTATTTAGTTTAGACTGATGAGAGGAAAAAATGAATTTAAACAATTTTAAGCATAACGCTGCAACATAATGAATGTGACAGAAGTGAAGGGGTCTGAGTACTCACTCTATGTGATACGATCCCATGGGTTTGGGGTTACTTTGGGGAAACCACTGTCGAGCACTACAATACAACGTTACATTCTCAAATGCCAGTGAAAACTTTACTCTGCAAAAAGGAAAGCTCATGTTAAGTGTCCAGAAGTGCTGTTGACTACCCTGGGCTCGAAGGCATCTGCTATTGACCATCACACAGTGGATATTTGTATTGTAGTCTGAAAAATCAACATTCCAGGTATGTTTTTGGAATAATGCACACTGTGTGCACCAGACCAAAAAAGGACCATCCAGACTATAGCATGCAACAAGTCCCAAAGCCATGCTCTGTCACGGTATGCGATTGTGTCAGTGCCCTTGGCAATGGTAACTTGCACTTCATGAAGGCACTGTAATGCTGAAAAGTACACTTGGACTTTGGAACAATATGCTGCCTTCAAGATGACATTTTCCATAGTAGCCATGCATTTATCAATAACGCAATGCAGAACTGTATTCTGCAAACATTGCAAAGGCTTGGCTGCAACTGCCTGCTTGCATCTCTGACTTGTTCTAATAGGGAAAGTGTGGCAATTTTGAAATGCAAAATTCAACTATGTATACATCCTGTACTACTGCAAACCGTAAGACTTGTTTGCTGGAAAAATGGGGCAAAACACTTCATCATTAGGTGTCTTCGGTCCCTAAATGTGTATTGCATGTTGTGAGACGGAATGGCAATATCTCAAATGGGAAGTACTTAACTGTCTCAACTTTTTTTTTTTTTTTTTTTTTTTTTGAAATGCGTTGAATCAAAATGGAGATGTGTTTATTTTGAAAAATCACTAAAATTCATGTGGTAATACATCAAATAATGTGCAGTTGCGTTGTTTTCAAAGTAATACAGGTCAAAGATAAGTTACAAATCACTGCTTTCAGGTTTAATTTTTATTTAACATACTGTCCCAACTTTTTGTGAATTGGGGTTATATAAAGGAATGATTGCTTTCAATCACACAGTTTGAGTAGATGTGATGGGGTCAGAAATGGACCTGCATCTCATCTCACTGACGGACCTGTCTTTGGCTTTTTGGGTCATCCCATTATTGGGATATGGAAATGAGCTATGGTAACAATTTTAGGCCTTTTGTAATTAGATTGCTGGTGTCAGAATATTTGAGCATTGTGAGATAAGCTGATGTCCCTGTCTTCTCTTGCAGATAATGCTGTTGAAAATTGCGGTATGATGTAGGTTTCACATAAGCATAATTACCAGGCTCATTTCTGTGGCATGCATTAATATTTGTTGAGGGGGAAACGCTTGGTAGCTTGTTTTTACTTGATGGATATGAGAGGCGATTTGCTGATGTAGATTTATGTACTTCAATCTCTGAGGCACTCTTTCTATGTGCTTATGACAAAAGCTTGCTTACCGTTGGGCTTTGTAGTCTTGCTGGATTAATTTTGGGAAATGGATTACATCCATCATCAATCCTAGGCTTAGAAAATAATAGGCTAAGGAGGCAGCATCTCGGCATATGTGAAGGAAAATGTCAGAGTATTGAAATGGGAACCTGTATCTTGGCAGCTTCCACCTTTTTCCCTTGCAAGATGTATCATGTTCTCTTTATTTTGAGAGAGCTTTGTGTTTTGTGAATGTTTTGGTGTTGCTACATCTCTCTAACGTTTGTTTACAGGGAAGGTGAGGTGGCAAGACTTCGATCAGGATCTGTATGTTGGTGCGACCGTGGTGCGGCCAGGACAGGATCCTTACGCCCGCAACAAGTTCAACCAGGTGGAGAGTGACAAGCTTCGGATGGACCGCGGCGTTCCTGACACCAGGCATGACCAGTAAGTGTTCGAGACTATGCAGCCTGTATTGCCTCTCCGAACTAAACGGTCCCCCCCACTTCAGTATTGGCTGCTGGCTGTCTGACATGAACACGAACGCTAGGTATGAGAGCAGGCTGTGACTCAGTGGCCATAGCAAGGCTTCATTTACATTGTTATTTTTTTTGTGCTCCTGTGAGACATTGCTCCCCAGCGCCAGTGTCCTTGGCTTCAGTATCTCTGCAGCTCACTGCAAATCAAGTCAATGGTGACAATATCGTACATCAGTTGCAAGGCGTTTTTGTGCACTGCACACACAGTGGGGGGCACACTGCTTTGCAGTTGTCCGTTCATGCGTGTGTCTATTTCTCCATCAGTCACAAATCTTGCCTGTGCTTTACCTACTGAAGGAGTGGAGGGATTTTCACAAAATCAGACTTTGTATCTCCCCACAGAGGGTAGAGAGCAGAACTGATTGGGTTTTGGAAGTCACCAGGTCAAAGGTCAAAGTCACAATCACATGGGAAGTTATATGTCAGGGCTGAAGATCAACTTTTAGTGCGTGGTAAGCTCTGGCAGGCGGTGGCATAGCTTTCAAAGCTTTGCGCTGAGTTGTACTTCGGTGTTATGGAAACTCATCCCAAATTGTCCTCATTATGTTGCTTAATTATCTGCATGACACGAAAACTTATTAAAAATTGATGCATGGGGACGTATTTGGCTAACAGAGTCACTGTGTCACATGAGCCCAGTGTACAGGCTGCTCTCAGCCAGTCTTGCTCGTGTACCATGCCGAAATAAATGCTTCCTGTTTCCATACTGAACATGGCCCAGTTTATACAAAATGCTGGTGTCTGAAACCTACACTTTAGTAGAGTCAAATACATTTATTCTCATAGCAAGTTAATTAATATGGAGAACCCATAGATTTTTGTATTTTCTGTGTGTGTATGGCCTGCTGGGCTTGTGAGCTGTTATGGTTTTTTATGAATCCTTCGTGCCCTTTTATGAATGGAACCAGTCAAAATGGCCCTCCTTTCTCCATATGGTACTTTGTGTGCCATCCACAAATGATCATTTGTACTCAATAACTTCCAGTGGGATTTTGTCATCACCAAGTTTGGTTTTTACTTTTCTATTCTCTTGTGTCTTCAGCTGACACACTTATGGGAACTGCAGATCTGTGATCTTCTCCTGCGGTTTGTGACATTACGTTTACATTTATATAAATACAAGTTGTGAAGCGGGAAGAAGCTGATGTGCCGCCTTCAGCTTGACGCACCACGGAATCAACCAGTGTGTGCGTTTGTGCGTGTGCGTTTGCGCGTGTAGGTGCTCATGTCAAGAGGAAAATATAATACATTATTATAGTATAATGTAAAATATCTACAGTTCTTGGCCTAATTCCTACCTGAAGGAATCTAAAATGATTAGAGCGACAGGCCTGCCCCACTGCGACTCAGAAAATCAGAATCGCACACATTTCATCAGCTAAGGTGGCGCAAGCACTTCACCACTATTTGAACATCATGCAAAGGAGGTACATTTTCTAGCTGAGATGGCTGAGAATTTTAGATGGAGTCTGGTGCAAATATGTAATCCATATTCTTACCCCATCCTCCAGTAGTCTTAAACATGGCCTGCGCAGCTCTTGACCTGCTTCCTCTTCTTGATTCTTAAGTTTCGCAGAGAGCGTCTTCGGCTTCAAGGCTGAAGCTTTTCATTTGCCACAGCTCAGTCACAGTCATTACTTCCACATCTCTTGATTGCTTCCACAAATGGAGCTAATTTAGCAAGGTTTAAATTTCCCTTTATGTGCTAGAAATGTCCCACTGACTCCTGGCTGTTCTACAGATATTTCCTTTGGGACAGAAGGCAGCAGGAACATGGAGTTCTGTCCACATTTAGAATCTCTGAACGCATATATTACTTCATTTCTGTGGTTGCTTTAGTTTGGTGTTCCTGATATTAATATTGGACTGAGCCAACATAATTTTCAGGGTGTATAGAGAATTTGGATGAGACATTAATGTAAATTAATGTGCTAGAATAGGTAATTCTGTACGATCATTTCCACAATTCACTTTCACTGATCCTGAATGCCTGGTTTCATATTTTATTTAAAATCTCTTTCCTCTTTTGTTGAAAATTGAACTGCTCTGTTACACTCCAGACTTTGCGCTGCTAATAATTATGAATGACATGAAGGATGAGCTGCCTGAATTATCCATTTACTTGTATGCAAATATTTTACATTTCCAATAAACTAGCTCAGTGTTCTGATATGAAGCTAGGAGTCAACAGTGAATAAAATTAAGGGAAGGGAAATTGATTAAATTGTCCCCGGATTGATACAGATTTGCTTCATTTTTCTATCCAGAGCAAAAACATATTTGTGAACTTATTGGGTCATGATAATTTATTTTGCTTAATAAATGTAGAACTCCCTTGGTAACTACTGCCTTATGAAAAGATCTATAATCATGACATAGTGACCAATACCTGCTGTTGTTGGTCTACTTTAAATTGGCTAAGTCGCTAAACTTTCTCCCATAAAGTCCAATATGAAGGAAAGTATGAAAATTTGCACATAAAATGAGCCTTATAGTGTCTGGGGCACTGAAATATATTTCTTAATTTGTCTCCGCACTCCACACTTTTAGATTTGTAATCGAACAAATTAGATGAATGAAATACTGAATTGTCCAGTTTTGTCTGAGCATATTTTATATAATCCTGGTTCTTGTGTTGCAGGAAAAAAAGCTGATGATAAGACCCAAAGCAATCAAAATGCTAGAATTGAGACCAGACTTGGTGAAATGAAAATGTATAAAGATACAATCATTAATAGCTGAGAGTCTGTACTTGAACCAGTTCTTCAAATTTTATGGTACTTTGAGTGAAGGGGAGTGGCATATTGCTTGGGCTCTGGCATTTCATAATGTTCCTTGTTGATGTGACCTCGTCCTGAGGCAGCATGGTAAACTGTGGACTTTTTGACTTGATCCTATTCTGCTGCTCTGTGGATTTTTCCACTGAAGACTGCTGAGAAGGCAGCTGGCTAAAGCTGAAGTCTGGCATTTCTTGGAAAAGTTTTGGAAATATTTTGGTCTGGTTTATTTTATTGTCCCATGAGTCAGCTGTTGGGGGATGTTGGGGCGGGGGGGGGGGGTGTTAGCTTTGGAATGGATGCGTCATCCAAGGTACAGGTTGAAATTATGGAGAGGAAATAAAGGTTAAAAATTCTCTTTTTCCTGATGTACTTTTTTTTGACATAGGAGTGACGAGCGCAGCGTTTGATGGTACCTAGATTACTCTGCTCATCTGGTCCATCATTACCCTGCAGGAAAAGGAAGGGCTATTGTGTTTGAAGGCATTTGCTTGTCGGTCTGTCTATGTATCAGTCAGCAGTCCTGCGCAAAAGCATTTTGATAAACTTGCAGAAAATTTTCATGAAGAGTGGGCAGTGATCCGAAGGCCACATCATTAACATTTTAGACCTAATTGGGTCAAAGTTAAGGTCACCAAAAAAGCGAAAATCAAAAACTGGGTATGTTGTGCCAGGAAATACTTGTTATAATTGGCATTCGATTGAATATGGGAGTTGTAAAAAGCAGCATTGGGTTAAAATGTGTCAATGTGGAATATTAGGGCCGAAAAGGTCGTCAGTTTTTTCTTTTGTCTGTCTGTGTCCAACGCTAACACTCCTGGAGATATTCAACTCTGCTCTGATTGTCCAGCTCTGAAACCAACCCATAAAGACTTAATTTTAGCCTCGATCCAGCCTGAATCTGGGTCAGCGGTTGCAGACAGAGATGTCCATTGGAAACAGTCTCACTTTCTCCATTCATTCCACTCCTGTAAGAGCACCTGGGCCATGGAGCCTGTCGGGCCGTTCTGAATAACATCTTGTGCATTTCTCTCCAAGCAGTACTTTCAGCTGTCACTGTTATGCCAACCGCTGACGCTTTTCCAGTGAAAGGTGCTCAGAATGGGGTATTTGAATGTGCATATATTACAATAAATTTGCCGTCATGTCTTCTGGACTCCATGGGAGTAGCTTGACCCAGAAAAGTATTTTTAGTGCTGTGTTGAGAAGTAACTGCAAATGCCTTAACTTTGGTATTTTCCTTGATCTTGGGGCGTCGGTTTAAACTTGAGCTTTAGCACTTTTGTAGGTGGAGGGGAGGGAAAACAAAATGTCTGTCTGTCTGTCAAGGTTTTTTTTTTTTAATAGGGGAGGGGGGTGGGATTTCCTATTCTGTGTGATTTTTGGCCTCCATTTGCTAAAATCCACTAAAATTTCAGCTGGAATGGGGAAAATGAGAATTACTTTACACCTTTAGGATAGGGCTGGGTATCGATTAAAATTTAAAGAATTGATTGGAGGCTGCCGGATAGCTCACTCGGTAAAGCATCGCGTTGCGAAGCAGAAGTGACTATCACGTCGCGGGTTCGATCCCCGCTTCGTACCTGCCAGCAGTGGTAGGCAGCTTTTTCAGAGTTGCAAATTGGGAAGGGACTGCCGGGAAGGGAAAATTATAGTTGCCTTGTTTGTTGCTCAAGCGCCTCCTGTTGGCCAGACGGGCGCTCGTCAGGAAGGTTCTAAGTCTTTTCATGTCCGGGTATCCTCCGCCCTCGTTCTGAACTTAAGAAGATTCAACCAATGAGTGTATAAGAAGCGGTGGCTGACAGGCGCGTGCTTCGGAGGAGAGCCGCGAACTGTCTACACTCTCCTGAAATGGCAGCAAGGGGTCGCATACGAGCAAGCCTTGTACATAGTTCACCAATTGGGCATTCCAGATTCGGGTGGGATTGGAGATTTAGAATTAAAAAAAAAAAACAAAAAACAAAAATCAATTCCGATTCACAAGATTCAGAATCAATTATCACGATTCGATTCGATCCGATATCGATTCGGTTAGTGTTATTAAAACTGTCTTTTATTTTAATTTTGTCATGGCCATTTGGCCCACAAACAGCTGTGAACAACACTTGCAGGGTCAAAGTAAACTTTATGCTGCATGTTGTGCAGACTCTCCAGTCAGAATAGCAGCATCAGTGTGAAAACCAGCATGACTGACTAACCACTATCACCATTGCTTCCAATGGTGATAGTGGGGGGGGGATGATTTTAATTTTGTTGAGCGTAGGGTGCATGGCACTGTTATTGCGCAAGTTCCGCGTCTTCCAGTATTTCCTATTTTTTCAGTTTTTTTTTTTTTTTTTTTACGTGCGCATACATTATCAACAGCCTGCGATTGCGCAATGACTCAAAATGAACGGGAATCAATTTGTGGCGGGAAAAATATATAGGCTATATTAAAAGACCGATCTTTGGAAGTACGAATCGATCTTTAGGAATTAAAATGAGCATCGATCCAGAATCGGAGAATCGATTTTTTCAACACTGGCCTACTTTGTGATAAGATACAAATATGCAATTGTAAATATGCTGTAGCTGTTACTAGGCAAGAGTATTTTTCAACAACTTAGTCCTGACTGTCCCTCAATGTTAGATAATTTCTGCCCCTTTGCTGCTCCTGGCCTTTGAAATAATTGAGGAATGATAAAACAATAAATGATACAAGAAGCATGCAGTGGACTTGGTAATTAGTGGATCTCTGACTGGAAAGGCACCAATTAATAAAATTATAGAGGAAAGCACAAAATGCAAGTGATATTGCAGTTGGATAATACTTCCTGTAACCAAAATAACAATTCTTTTAAAAAAAGTGAACAGATCCCCTATAATTAAAAATTGGTTTCATAATGGCACTCCTTGTTTAGTACTTGATGCAGCTACCTCTGGCAAGGATAAGAGCATGGAGTCTTTCCCTGTACTGTTTCCCAAACGCGAGGCAGTGACTTGAGGGATTTTGTACCATTCCTCTATGCAAATCCTTTCAAGCTCAGTCACATTCTTGGATATGCACTAACCAACTGCCATCATTCAGCCCACTGGTTTTCAAAAATTGGATTTGGGTCTGGTGACGGAGATGGCCATTACAGAACATCGATTTGCTGTCCTATTTTCTGAAAGTTCACTATTTCTCACATTGTAGAATAGTGAGTCTATGTCTATAATGATATTTATTTATGTTATTGTATTTTTAGTCCGTATCCAGTCATGGGTGCCAATTATTATATTGATCAGACTGTGTTTTGCCCCTCTGCTTGTCATACCAGAGGCTTTTTGTGCCTTTTCCATCCTAAATTTCCTACCTTTAGTTCCCTGCTTATTCAGTGATAAGTACATGAGTGACCATGTTTCATTTTAGTCGTCACCTTTCCTTAAAGATGACACATTATACCCCTTCTCCACTTGTTCACTTAGTTCCCTGGGCTCTTAATGAAATGTCTGTGACCTGCTTTTCTCAAAATACCACAAAGATCAAGCACGGAAATGGCCTTAGTGATTCACGGCAAGTCATAAACTTCTTTTAGCAGCGAGAGGCACACTGGAGACTTCTGCTCCCATTTGTTCACTTAACTCACATTATTTGAGAGTTTTGATGATGAAGTTCATCTTACAGACATTTATATCACAAACTAATGGCATTACCATTATTGTGAGTCCTGCAGCAAGTAATGCCAATAACTGAAGGAAATCGCTCTGAATATCTGCCTCAGCTAGAAGTGTTAGCTGGTACTCAATGGCCAAAGAAACATAGGATAATTTTTTTAAATATTTGAATTTCCCTGCAATTTTGCCGCAGGCAGTTGGTATGAATCCTTTTTTAAGGAAATTGTCATTGTCAGTCCTGCATTGTATTGACCTATGTTGGAGAAGCAGTCAGACAGTCGTTAGCACATGCGTACATGTTTTGCTGACTGTAACTGGGTACATGTTTTTGCTGACTGTAACTGGGAAGTTGCCATCAAAAATAAACTATATCCACTCTGCTCTTTATTATCTGAGGCTGGGGGCCAGTGCAATGATTTGTGCTGCTCTGCTCAGCCAACAGCAGTACACCAGTAGTAATTCAAGTAGTCACCAATAGTAAATTGGCCTGCCACCCATGTGTCTGTCAGAATTGGAAGACTAATCGTGTGGAGATGCTTACAGTAAAGTGCGTTTGCCAAAGATGTCAGCCGGAAAGATAAATGGAAATTGCGGTGTCCCCCCCCAACTTTGACACCACTAATTGGAAATAATGAGAAAGAATGTTATTAATTAAGGTAAGATGCACCATTCAGACTGTAGTTGAAAGTAGCTTACTGACAGAAATTTGAGAATGGATGTTGACAGATTAATATCGCATTATTTTGTGAACTTTGTTCAGGCAGTTCGCTGATGACCATGCAGACAAATTCAGCCACCTTTTAGACTTAAAGTTCATTTTATTGTCTTTTCTAGTTGAAAAAAAAAAAATCAGTACGGCCATAACAAAAGGGTATAGATGGAGCATCCTGATCATTGAAGAGTAACTGTCCAGGATGTGCATTTTAAACAGTTTTACCATTGTTGGGGGAATGGAATGGCTGGGCTTATTTCGACTTTGGGACCTAATTATGTTACCAACAATGGTTAAATTATGCAATTGCTTAGATTAATTGTGGCCTTTCAACTTGTAGGCCAAAATAGTTATCACAGTAGGTTTTGACTGCATTGCAGTAGAGCCTTTTATGGCTGTAAAAATTCAAAATTATTGGATTCGAAGTCTGTTTCTGCTGGTGCTAGAGTCTGCCCATACATGATCAGTGCTGGATGCATTTAATTGGTCTATATGGACAATGGTTGGCCTTCACTAAAATAAATCTGAATTCCCGCACTGCCCGCTCCGTGACCTTTTTTATTGAGCTTCTACTGAGATGATTTGTTCACTCAGCATCTGAATTTCTTTTCCACCAAAGGACCATTCTTTTGCCTGATTGGTTGAGTAGACAGTCATCCCAAGTCCACAAAGAAAGGAGGGAGTGTCTTCCTCTGAAATTGAGTTAAAATGTCTGATAGAGCGACACCAAACCAAGTGAGCTTCAAGCACAATAATGCCAGTGTTCTGTGCACGAATTAGATGACTAATTATTTATTGGAGTTATTCAGTAAGTTAAATGGGGCAAAACAATAAGTCATTATAAATTATGAATAGAGGCCCTCAAGAGTAATGTGGAAGATGAATAGATGTCTTAGAGTGACTCTGGAGAAAATGTGAAATGGGGAAAATATTTTAATTTATTTCATGAACTTCTGCAGGAGAAAATTTGTCTGTACCAAATTGCAAAACCTCTAGGAGTTGATGCTGCCTGCTTGGCAGTTTCACCGTTGGTATGAAATGGTGTAAAGAACGGCTCTGTGTTTCATGATGACATTAATACATTCCAAACCCTACAAACATGGTCAGGACGACCATTTGTGTTTTAGAATGAGTTATCAAGACTGCTGGTTAACCAAAGTACTTAAAGTTAACGTTGAGTTGCGAGTGACCTCTAAAAACAGATGAGTAGCAAACAATGGGTAACTTTTTACTTATTAACCGCCACTCCTATCTAAGGGCAGTTCGTATCTTATTTTCAGTATCGTTTATTAAATAGTCTCCTTTTGATGAATTATTTTTGTGATGCAAAAGTTTTCACTTTGACAGAAAATGTGGTGTAAGTGTAACTAACCTTCAAGTAGTTGTGCAAAAAGTGTGACGTCACATTCTTTATAGCGGTTTAGCTGGGGGTTTGTGTGTGTTTTTGATAAACTATTGTTATTTATCTTCCCCTACTAACCAACTCATCCATTCTACTAGGGCTACTTGCAGATGATTTTGAATCTCCTAATTCTACACCATCTCAGGAAAAGTTGGAATGCTATGGAAAATGCACTTTATTTATTTATTTATTTATTTGGTACCGAGGTCAACAGGTATAAAATACCCAATAACAGACCCGGGGACATTACATACAAATATCAGAAGTACCAAACAACAACAAAGCATCCAAAAACAGTCTAATTAAACCCACATGAACATGATATATGACACAACGCATTAACGTAAAATGTGTGCTAGGTATCTGAATAACAACACGGAGGACTAAACAGACATTTACTGAATAACAAGCACGCTAGTAAAAGACATAGTAATAAATTAATATAAAAAAGCTAGCCACTTTACGCCTGAAACACATTCTGCTAGCGGTTATGTCACAAGAAGATTCAGTCAAAAACTGATTACAAAGGTCAAGTGTTCTTGGAAAGTACGAACATTTTCTGATATTTACCCGGCACTTTGGAATGCAAAATAAAGTAATATTTCTTAAAACACGCGCAGGAGCAAAGAATGGTATCTGAGATAAAAGAGCCGGACAGTCAAAGCGATTATTAATAACACCATGTAAAAATGTAAGATCAAGAAATCTTCAAGAAATCTTAAAATAAAAAGCAGTGATATCTACATTTTCTTTGAAAAGAATTTAATTGCACGCAGTTGAAGCTGGAGTAATTTAGGACTAGTCAAGAGGTAAAAAATTAGAATAATGATCATGTCATTTGAAACTGCTGATTTAATGCGGAAGCAGCATCCAGGAAAGGCCTTATTCTTCGGGAGAAAAGAGGGCCAAAGATTGCCAATTTTCCTAATAATGTGTAATAAAATCATTGAAGGGTTTAAAAACAATGCATCTTAATGAAGGATGGGAATAAATTTAGGCATTTTGCCCTCTATGGTGTATAACACAACTGAAATATTCAAGAAATCTGTGGGAATATTTATGCATGAATGGCAAGGGTGCAAAGCCTAGGCTAAATACCGGTGACCTCCGGTCACTCAGGCAGCACTGCATCAAGAACCGTCATTTATCTGCAGGTGAAACCACACAGGCCCAGGATTACTTTGGAAAACCTGTGTCAAATACAACAATATGTGGTTACATCCACAAATTCTAGTAAAAACTGTCCAAAAAGGAAGCCTTTCTGTATTCAGTAGTAATGTCGGCTTATCTGATCTCGGAAGCGTCTGAGATCGACCATCACACCATGGAAATGTGTTTTGGGGTCAGATGAATCAATATTTCAGGTCTTTTTTTGGAGGAAATAGATGCCTTGTGCTCCTGACCAAAGCAGAGGTGATAATCAATTCTATCATGGCATGGGGTTGTGTTGGTGCGTTTGGCAAGCTTGTGGTTTGGTGAAGGCAAGCTAATGCTGAAAAGTACACTGACTTTTTGAAGCAACATTCTCATCCACCACTACATTAAATCTCCTACCTGGTATTGGGTGGATCCCCCTCCTGCCGCTAAAATGGCTCCATCAAACTGATG
The DNA here is from genome assembly GCA_029692085.1 of Gymnothorax javanicus. Classification (NCBI taxonomy): domain Eukaryota; kingdom Metazoa; phylum Chordata; class Actinopteri; order Anguilliformes; family Muraenidae; genus Gymnothorax; species Gymnothorax javanicus. The sequence continues at coordinate 40,008,022 of CM056208.1, read as the reverse complement.
TCCACTCTGATGTTCCCTGACCTTTGGTTTCCCTTCAGAACATTTTCCAGAGCATCGCACTTCCTCCACCAGCTTGTCTTCTTTCCACAGTACAGTACAGTCCTGGTGCCATCTCTTCCCCAGGTAAACGGTTCACAGCTGATGGACCGAAAATGGGGCTCACCGAACGCGCCAACTTTTCAAGGTTCAGTTCTGATTCTCATGTGCTCCTCGTAGGCCCTCTCGGCCTTGAACCGGGATTAGAATGGGCACTCTGACTCCTCTGCGGCTACAAAGCACTATACACAGCAGAGGGCAATGCACCATTTGTTGTGACACATTCCTCATCTAAGTACCATTAAAATTCTCTTTGTTTTAGGCCACAGTAGCCCCTCTGTCGGTTCGAGCCAGATGGGATAGCCTTTGTTGCCCTAGTGCATCAGTGAGCCTTTAACACCCTACATCCTGTCTCAGATTCGTGGTTTGTCCCTTGTTGGACCGGTATCTGTTAGTTGTGACCCCTGCTGACTGGGAACATCCTTGAAGCTTTGTTGGTTTGGAGATGCTCTGACCCACTCATTTAGCCATAATGATTTGGCCTTTTTCAATGTCGCTGAGATCCCATTTCTCTCACATCCAACACTGACTGTGTTGAGTACAGGAGTGTTCCCACACTGTCTTGGGCCTGTCTGCAAACCTTGACATGTGCCACTGTTACAGGATAATCAACGTCATGAGTCCATGATTTATGAATAGTTTTAATGTCTTTGCTTATTGGTGTATGCTGCCTTCAAGATGATCTTATCCTGGGGCGCCCATGCATATTTCAACAAGACGATGCAAAACCACATTCTGCGGGCATTACAAAGGCTTGGCTGCATAAGAGGAGGGGTGTGGGTGCTGGCCCGGCCTGCTTGCAGTACCAGCTTGTCCTCAAAAGAGAACGTGTCCCATTTTGAAATGCAAATGCGCAAACTGTTGCTCACCCGAAGACTTTTTGGCAGGAAGAATGAGAAAAAATTACACTTGAAACACTGACTAAATGTTCAGGGACTGAAGACACGAAGTAATTTAGTGTTGTGACAAGGAGTGGCAAAATTAAAAAGTGGTGAATTCTTTGCTGTTACAACTTATTTATTGAAACGCATTACAAGAATCAAAATTGAAATTAGTTTATTTTGAAAAATCATTTAAATTAATGTTGCTAAACCTTAACCGATGTGCTGTTGTATTGTTTTCAATGGAATACACCTCAAAGATCATTCACAAATCACTGCTTGGATATTTTAATTTAACATGCTGTCCCAACTTTTTCTGATTTGATGTTGTACAAAGTAAGCATTTCAATCACCTGTGCAATCTACAATACATTATTTCTTGCTACTCTGCACTCCTGCAATACATGACTGTTTTTATTACTGACATGTGCTCTTACTCATTGATTTGACAACCTGTGCTACATAAATTATTGAGTTAATTTACTCAGGATTTTCATGCATTTATAAAATGAACTTTTAGGAGCAGGGCAAGATATTTGATGCTGTATAGTGACATTGAAGATGCTGACACTTGCATTTCTCATTGACGTGTGGGCCCCATCCAAGAGACTGAATCCTTCTGGTGCTTAGGTCAACATAATGTCATGATGACATTACAATGCATTCCAAATCCCACAAACATAGAACTTTTTGCAAGTTAACCATCTCAGCTGGGTACATAGCCCAGGAGGCGTCTATCCTCAAATAATCCTGGCTTTGGGTCTCTGCTGTGCCCTGGAATATGTCATAGGCCGAGCCTCGATTTATGCTTGAGCACAACACCCCTTTCTCTCTCAATTTTTGTGCATCCGAGTCCCATTCGAGTACATTACATCCCTCTACAGCGGCTCTCAAGGTGCGGACCCCGGGCACCTGTGATTCCCGCTGTGTCTGATTAAAAGCCTCTCCCTCTTACACAAACGGCTGCTCATGCTGCTCAACTGCTGCTTGCTCAGGATTTTAGGGGCCATTAATTCTTCCTCGCTTCTCTGGGCCTAGCACCTCTGTTCCCATTTAAAGACCCACACCACATATGGTATAGTGAAATAAACAGGATTATTGCAGTGATTCATGGGATGTGATAGATTTTCCTGTCACTTACTGGGTACAGAGAGCTTAGTGTCTAGTAAATGCCACAAGGACAGCCATTTGTTTCCTGAGCTCAAATATCAGAACAGGCAGAAAGTTATGTACGTTGAATGTTGAACCTGTTTGTAAGCAGACAAACCTGAAGGTTATCATCACTGGTAATGGTTTTCTCCCTGCTGCTCTGAACTTGTCAACCCTAATTTTGGTACTATGAGGCTTGTAGTTGCGACTTGGCAAGGTTTTATTTGTTATTGTCTGATACCATTGAAACCTACCTTTGCAGGCCTCTGTGTTTCATGTCCAAAATGTTTTTTGGTGAACAATTTTTATTCCCTAAAATGATTGATATTGGTGAGCCAAATGGTAAGCTTTTTAACCCCTTTACACAGGCAACAGAACTTTATTTATTAACCTTTGTGCCTAGTTAAGGGCAATGTGCATTGTTTTTGGTGTCATTTATTACAAAGTCTCCAAAACAATCTCATCCTTGCCTATGGTACATAACGCCTATTTAAGGCTTGATAACTTAGAACTTAAGTGTCTAAGAGACTGGAAAAATGATTTTAATGATGCGAGATTCGAGCACGAGATTCTTATTAAAGCCATACACCATTTGAAAGCAAACACTGTACTCTATGGCACTAGACAGCACTGAGTCTTAGTAGTCACTTGAGAAACATTTAAAAGGGAAGGACGTGCAAAGAGAGGACGTATCTGGACTCATGGCTCTGGGCTGTTGAGCAGTTTTTGTCAGGAGGGCTCACAACTGTCTGAAAAATTGAAAACTGCATTTTGAAAGGGACCCCTGTGCGTTAGCAGTGGTAATGTTGCGCATTTATATTAATATGAAAAAGAAGATTTTGATAGTTGACTGACAATGCAGGAATTTGTGGATATTTTGCTATTCCCTACGCAGCATTTCACCACCATTCACTTTCAATGGAGTTTGTTTGGCTCTATGTTGTAGCAAGGGAGTTGGGAGCATTTTTTTCATAATATATTTTATTAAATATTTCCGGTTTGCTTCTGTAGCCAGATAAGTGACGCCACTAACCGATCAGGTTTTATGGGAGGCATGATTCAAGCAATGTCTATTCCACAGTTTGAGTCGAAGACTCCCTTCCTTTGAATAGTTCTAGGGCACCTCCTCCTCATGAATGTTCAGCATAGTTATGTTCCCCTGGGAGCAATTACAGCATCATTTAAATACGTGCAACTAGGATTACTGCTCCTCTTTAGCAGGAGGTTAATTGCCCTCCCTGGGAAATTGACCAGGTATTCAGGTCATCAAATTAATGTTGACAGTATATACTGAGTGACTAATGTTTCACACATCTGGTATGACTGGGTGGCGTCAGGTACGGTTAACTTTGCAGCCACACCTGACACAATCATTTCAATTACTCGTGGCCACACCTGACGCCATCAATGTAATTACTTGTATGGCCACACCTGATGTCAGCATTGCAATTGTGCTGTCCTCTTCTAATATGCCTGCCTCACTGTGAGGGGTGTCTGCCTTCCTGGCATTAATGGCGTGTGAGCATCCTGTTGAATAGCATTTCGGAAAAATATCTGGCCGAATGGTTTGTAAAAGAAGGCCGTCTGCCCAAACGCTTAACGGAAACTCCCACGGATGAGCACAGTGGTCTTCTTGTTCCTGTCGCAGATAATGATTCCTCTGCACCTATTATGCTTTGCTTCTTGGTAATTTGAAAAATGTCTTCAGTTGAAACTCGGTCAAAGAAGAAATTAGATTTCTGGATTATCCAATACAGTCATCTTCTAAAATATGCCTGTGACTTCATTGTACATTCCTCATGTATTCTTTATATTATGATTTGATTGGGGGGGGAAAAAGGAAACCGAAGGGCCTTACAGCAGTAATCCAGATTTTTGTCTTAATGAAATGTCTTCGTTTGAAGTCATTACAAATTTAGTGCAAAGGTTGGTACAGAATCCTGAACCTCTTAAGTCGGAGAGAAAACAGACACAGACTAAAATGTTCTCAAAAAATCCAAAATTTACCCCCCCTTAATTTTCTCAAAGTAGTCAATGATTACATTATGGGTGTCAAATATCAAAAACTTGGGGTTCTTATCCTCAAGACTGGCACTGTTTCTTTTGGCTTCTTCATTAACACTGCAATACTAAGTCAATTTGTGCCTTCTGATACCCATACTAAAATTGTTACTGTGAATATCTCACAAATTTGATCTTTTCTGCATATTAGTATGTGTTGGAACTCATGGGAATTGTAGTTTGTCAAGGGGAAAGGAAAGGTTTTTTGTCATCTTGCTGGCAGTGTCATCTTATCTGTATTTGGGCCTCTGCTAAGGGCATAGGGATGAGTGTTGTGCCTCAGTGATGCTTTAGCTTGCATTTGTGTGACGTGCATTGCTAGCACTCCATCAATGCCACTATTGTTTGTCTCTCCCAGATATCTGGGACACAAAATTCTCCCAGAATGTTCTTTATTGTGAGCTTAAGGATATGCATTTTGAAGGTAAGCATTTCCATGACCTTTCTGAAGGAGATAAGCGCAACTCTGAGTCATAAGGTGCATTTTTATATTTTTATTGCTAATTGGGTTCGGAGCATTTTTTTTTTTTTTTTTTTTTTTTTTTGCTTCTACCTTAGCTTTTCCATCAATCTTCCAAATGCCAGGTCATATGATATAGCGCTAATGATATAAGAGCTCATGAGTCCAGTAGGACGAGAAAGAAGCGATTGTTTTCTCACTGTGCCACCCACTGTGCTCTCAGTGAATGCCGTGCTTGTATGTAGCGGGTCTGTGAAACCACGTGGCGGCCGGTTTGTGATACCGGCAGACTGCCCTTTTGAGAAATTACCCGTTTGCCATCAGGCTGCATATTTGTGAAACTGCTTGACTGCACAATCCTGAAATGTGCTGGTCTACATCTACTCTTCCTTCATCGGTTAAACTGATCACAATTAGCTGCTCAGTCTCACCAAGTAATTATCATTTTTCACTCTTTCAGCTGTCGACACAAATCATGGAGGACGGATCTTCCAGCTGCCAGCGTGGTCATTACCTTCCACAACGAGGCTCGATCCGCCCTTCTGCGAACTGTGGTCAGGTTAGACCCTCTGGTTCTTCGCAGAACTGTCTTGCACTCACTATTATATAGCTATACGGGCTTCAGTGTTAACCTCCAGTGTAGTTGTACAGTGCTGTGAAAAAGTATTTACCCCCTTCCTGATTTCTTACTTTGTTGCATATTTTTCACACTTAAATGTTTCAGATCATCAACAAATTTTAGTATAAGACAAAGATAACCGAGTGAATACAAAATGCAGTTTTTAAATGATGATTTCATTTAAGGGGGGAAATCTATCCAAACCTACCGGGCCCCATGTGAAAAAGTAATTGCCCCCCCTTCTTAAGTCATTAATTAACTGTGATTAACCACATTTTTTGAGTCCAATTTCACTAGCCACACCCAGGCCTAATTACTGCCAGATCTGTTGAATCAAGAAATCCCTTCAATAGAGCCTGTTTGACAAAGTGAAGTAGGCTTAAAGATCTCAAAAAGCAGCACGTCATGCCGCGAACTAAAGAAATTCAAGAACAGATGAGAAACTAAGAAATTGACATTTATCAGTCTGAAAAGGGTTGCAAAGCCATTTCTAAGACTTTGGGACTCCGTAGAACCACGGTGAGAGCCATTATCCACAAATGGAGAAAACTTGGAACAGTGGTGAACCTTCCCAGGAGTGGCTGTCCTCCTAAAATTACTCCAAAAGTGCATGGATGACTCATCCAGGAGGTCACAAAAGAACCCAGAACAACATCTGAAGAACTGCAGGCCTCACTTGCCTCAGTTAAAGTCAGTGTTCATGATTCAACAATAAGACAGAGACTGGACAAAAATGGCATCCATGGGAGAGTTCCAAGGCGAAATCCACTGCTGACCAAAAAGAACACAAGGGCTCATCTCACATTTGCCAAAATACATCTTGATGATCCCCAAGACTTTTGGGAAAATATTCTGTACACCGACGAGATAAAAGTTGAACTTTCTGGAAGGTGTGCGTCTCGTTACATCAGGCGTAAAACTAACACAGCATGTCATAAAAAGAGCACCATACCAAAAGTGAAACATGGTGGTGGTAGTGTGATGGTTTGGGGCTGCTTTGCTGCTTCAGGACCTGGACAACTTGTAATTGATGGAACTATGAATTCTGCTCTCTACTGGAAAATCTTGAAAGATAATGCCCAACCATCAGTTCATGACCTCAAGCTCAAGCGCACTTGGGTTATGCAGCAGGACAATGAGCCAAAACACACCAGCAAGTCCACCTCTGAATGGCTTAAAAACAAAAAAATGAAGATTTTATAGTGGCCTAGTCAAAGCCCAGACTTAAATCCCCTTGAGATGCTGTGGCATGACCTTAAACAGGTCGTTCATGCTCAAAAACCCTCCAATGTGGCTGAATTAAAAAAAATACTGCAAAGAAGAGTGGGCCAAAATTCTTCCACAGAGATGTGAAAGACTCATTGCCAGTTATTGCAAACGTTTGATTACAGTTGTTGTCGCTGAGGGTGGCACAACCAGTTATTAGGATTTAGGGGGCAATTACTTTTTCACATAGGAGGGCCAGGTAGGTTTGGATAGCTTTTTCCCCTTAATAAATGCTATCATCATTTAAAAACTGGATTTAGTATTTACTCGGGTTGTCTTTGTCTTACATAAAAATTTGTTTAATGATCTGAAACATTTAAGTGTGACAAATATGCAAAAAAATAAGAAACCAGGAAGGGGGCAAATACTTTTTCACGGCACTGTATGTGTATCGCAGTGCACACTACCAGTGTAGTATTATGTACACCACAGTGTGCACTCCCAGTGTAGTATTTATGTCATAGTGCACACTCCATGTGTTGTTGTATTCACTTTGCTGTGCGCTCTCCCAGAATCAATTAGCTCACTCTTCTCTCTCTCATTTCATTTTATTACTTTTTAAAATAGTGTCCTGAAGAAGAGCCCGCCTCACCTGGTCAAAGAGATTATCCTTGTAGATGATTTCAGTGACAACGGTAAGTATAATGAAATGTACTGTAAAAATACACCGATTAGTATCAGCCTGGCTCCTTTTCTGTCACCGACACACATCATCTGCATCTGGTTTCTTGGTCATTCTGCTCTTTCCTCGTTCCTAACAACTTGTTGACATGGGGATGGTGTCTAACCTTTGATTGAGAAACTTGATGACCCCTATGCAGTTGTGAAGCTGGATTTTTTCTAATTTTTTTAAACATTTTTTTTCTCCCCAAACCATCCTCCTCACTGTGGTGTGAGGACAGTGAGATCATGCATCTTCTTCCTGGAATATCTGCTACAGTTCCTAAGTTACAGACTGCTCGATTATTGCTCTGACTGTTCCACATTTGGATAAGCTGGGATTCACTCTATCTCTTGGTGAGGGTCCCGAGTATCTTGCAGTTGCCGCTCTTTTTCATAATTGTTTACTCCAAGGGCAGATGGCAGTGGAACGTCTTACCAACAAATCTGGCCTCCGCAGTCTTCTTGTCCCAGGCCTTATTCTGGAAACAGGACCATCTTATGGGGTTCCAGCCTTGTAACCTTTTGGAGGGGTTGGTCCATGAGCACTGTCAGCTCTGGGATGACTGAACGCATGCAAGAATGTGTTGGATGGACAATAACAGTTCATAATGACTGCCTTCAGCTGCTCTCCCTATGCGGTTTCATAGATAAGTGAATACATGCCATTGTTTTCAGTAGCTGCTGATGTTTCATCCCCTCATCTGGACTTCTGCTCTGAAACGGCACATCTCCCTGTCCAGCCACACCTAGACCCAGCTTTCAGAGATCTTCTTACCCCAGGACGACTTGCATAGCTGACATTTTTATACACAGCCCATCTGTTAAAATGTGTATTGATAGAAGTGCCTCCCCTCCCCACCTTGGTTCTGCAGGCCCTGATGTTCTTAACCCTTCATGGTGTAAAGTCACACCTACATAATTATCAGGTTTTTTTAATGAGCAGTCTTGCTAATGTAACAATCACTTACTGTGACTACACAACAGTGAAAGTAATGAAGTTTAGAATACTACCTGCTTTTTTTGATGCGTGTGGGGGTGTTCCAGACTTTCATTTCAGTGGTATACTATGCTATACTACAAAGGGCTTGTGGGAAATTAAGCACTTTAAGGCACTGACTGTAACTCTGCATTTCCTGTCTTCAGCTGAGGACGGCTCCTTATTATCCAAAATGGAGAAAGTACGCGTCCTTCGGAACGATCGTCGAGAAGGTGAGCGGAATAATTTTTGTGGAGCCTAGAATTTTCATTTTCTTAATTAAGTCTACTCATGCCATTTATTGCCGAAATTGTATTGTGATTTCTGGAGATTTTTGTTCGGCAAACCGAGCCATGTTATTAGATGGGATGTTTAACAGGAACAAATTTGGAAAGCAAATGAAATTGTCAGCAGTAAAATATTGAATTTTTACAGTTTACAGCTGGCGTTTCAGCTGAATTGATCTTCCCTCCTGTAATTGAATTATGTGAGATTGTAGCTGAATTACCCAAGGTCTTGGACATAAAGATTGCATCTGTTCTCTTGGAACTGGCCCCAGCATGTCTCTTTACACTGAGTTTTACAGCCTCTGAGGCGTAGCTGCTAATGCAGTGTTCCATCAAACGCAGGTCTAATGAGGTCCCGGGTTCGAGGGGCTGATGCGGCCACCGCTAGCGTCCTGACTTTTCTGGACAGTCATTGTGAGTGTAATGAGCACTGGCTGGAGCCTCTGCTAGAGAGGGTGGCTGAGGTGAGTGCTGAGCGTTCGACACTTCCTCTGTGCTTCTTCCTTTCCGCTACAACCGCTAACTCTGAAAGGTTTAGGCTACGTTCGAATGGTCAAAAAATTACGTCCTATCCACTTATTGTGACCCCCGGACGAAGTCTGGCAGCTACCATTGTTTCATGTGTGTCGTCTCCGCCGCCACCGCATCCGCGTCCGTAGACACCTCCTTGCGGATACTCTACCGGCTTTAATTTTTGACTGATTACTTAAATATTTGGTACATACATGTGTTATACTTCACTTATGACACCTATCGATTTTGGTTGCCATGGCGACAGTATTAGCCACATAATGCGCACATTGGTGGAAAAACAGAGATTCCCTTGTGGACGCAGTACAGGCTGCAATTTTGGACCGATTACTTTACTATTTGGTATGGACCTGTGATATACTTCACTAATACCTATCGATTTCGGATGCCATGGCAACAGTATTGGCCGAATAATGCGCAAAAAAGGGGTGAAGCGGGCTTTTGGGGCTTCACCCATGCGGTCGCAGCCGACCGGACTGTCTAGTACTTAACTGCTTTTCCTTAACCTGTTTGGGCAACGTCATCAGGTTGAGAAAGGAGTGAAAGGGAATTCCTAACAGCTTAGGAAGAGAACCGCGCTAATAGGAGAATCTGAATGCGCTCACACTGGGAAACGTGATCATGAGTCCTCTGCGCGTCTCATACTATTCTCTGGCGCGATTGGCCAGATGAATTTATGTCACCTTAAATATTGCTGGCGCGCGGAATTGTGGGATAGCGTTATCTCCTTTCTTTTCGAAAAGGATGGTTCTGTGTGCCCTGTGCTAAAGGAGGTGAATTAGGAAGCACTGAGACACCTTTCCTTAACATTTAAAGAATTTGAATGCACTTAAAATGGCTGCCATGTAATTATTTCCGGATCGTTTTTTAGGAGTTAGGAACTTTCCTAGGCAAAAAAGACTATTCGGACGCAGCCTGAGTAAGGCCTGTACCTGGGTGGCCTGTAGTCTGGTGGCTAGCACATTTATCTGGGGCTCGGTGGGGTTATTCATTCAAGCCCCAATGTAGCCACTGTAAGATTAGCTCATCAGTTTGGCCCTTGTGCTAGGCTCTTTTTGGCCCTTGTGTTAGGCTCTTTAGCCCATGTTACTCCTGGGGAGCAGTGGCGGCCTTAAGCATCTGGGGCCCTTAAAAAAAACATTAGAGAAAAGTTGATATTCAGGTTGGTTTGCATCAGTAATTTATTTTCTGATTGAAACTTAAATGCATTATGTGCACTTTCGTGATCATGGACAGCTCAACATAGAAATGGTCCAAGCAATGCCCTTAACTATAAATTGAAACAATTAAATTTTCGCTTTTGACTAAGGAGAAGCCTCGCCTTGCATATCTAACGTACTCCTGGCCATCATAAAATAAGATTTAACAAACAGCACAGTTGGCATCATACAGTAGATGACAATAAACGCATAGCAGTTAGTTTTTATACCATCTATGGGTTTCATGCTCGTTCCTCAGTGAATGTACGTGATACTTCGCACACTTCTGCAGCTGGCCCAGTCACTGCTTTACTACTGCTTCAAAGCATTTTTTGCGTTTGCTTTGAAAGTATTATTATGCAGTGTACCGATTACACCAAAGACCAGCCCACTCCAAAATCCAATAGTGCTTAATCTGAATAATCCCTTTTTAAACTCCACAGTTCGATTGTTGTCCGTCTCTCAGTGTAGAGTTAATGTGTGTTTTCTCATTGCTCTAAGCAGTGAATTTGGTCGGTATTGAACTGTTATTCAGTCCCTTGTTTTTCCCCAAACACGCACACCTCCTGCGTGTTAGGTCCAGCAACTGGCAAGCATATGCAACTAAGAGACGCAACTAAGTGCGCGCGTGTGTATCTGTGTGCATGTCTGCGTGTGTGCGTGTTTTTAGTCTGGCTCATGTTTCTGATTAATCCCACAGGACAAAAGTCGTGTCGTGTCTCCCATCATTGATGTCATCAACATGGACAACTTCCAGTATGTGGGTGCGTCAGCTGACCTTAAAGGAGGTAAGTCTCCACACTCTGTAGTTGTGTTGTTTATTCTTGTGAGGCAAACAATCTTTCCCGAAATCCCGTGGGAGTGTGTATGACCCTGCGTGCGGACCTTGGTCTGTTTTCGCTTTATTGGTGCCTGCATGCAAGTCTGTTTGTCCTTGAACGGGTCTGTCTGCATGTCTGTCTCTTTGGATGTGTCAGTGTATCGGTTTGTGCTTGTGTATTTGTGCGTGTGTGTGCGTGCCTCGGTGTGCAGTGCTCAGAAAGGCAATGCCCTTTTGTACCGCGTAATTGATCGGCTTGTGGATTGTGGCAGATGCAGCGAGCTGGAAAGGCTGTGTGATGAGGATGTTATTTGACCTGCTGGTGTTCTGTGGGGCAGCACAGTTTCTGGGGCTGGATAAACTCTGAACACATGAGTCCCAGCTGGAGAGCACCTCAGAGTGCACTTCTGGCTGCGGTAGAAATACTGCACTCTCGGTTTCGGTCTGTGAAAGTGGCTTTATTGAATCTGTCTGATTACTCTGTTTAAAACATGCGGAGGGACATTGCGCCATGTTTTGTGGTGGTGTTAGAGCTCTCCCTGATGTCTTCAGGACTGGGTCCCAATGTCCAGTCCAGGCTCATTCCAGCCCCAGAACCCTCTTGACTTTGAAATCAGTTGCGACTTATGTGCTAATACTAAAGTAACGAGTGCTTTATATGACTGGTGTGAAAAGTAAAGGCGGTTCCCTTTGTGCAGATGTGGAAAATTAATGCCATTGACATCACAATTTCTTCATATTTCTTTCTTTTTTTTTTTTTTTTTTTTTTACAAGGGTAAAATGAATCATTTTTGTTTATTAGGTTTAATTTTTGTTCTTTGGGTGGCAATGCAAGGTTTGAAAACTTTGTCAGAGGGCTGATTTGCCCACTTGGTCCAGCAGACCAAAGGGAGCTTATTGTTCAGTTGGAGCTGTGCTTTTATAAACCACCTAACTCTTTCCTGCAGGCTTTGACTGGAACCTGGTGTTTAAGTGGGACTACATGACTTTTGAACAGAGAAGGGCTCGACAGAGCAACCCCATTGCTCCTATAAAGTACGTATTCATGACTCAGTCTTGCACACTGATCTCCCACAGTGCAGAGTCTCATTAATTATGGGAACCAAACTGGGTCAGGATTTGTATGAGCTGGACCTGTGAATGTTATTAAATTTTTTTTAGTTTGGGCCCGATGTCAAAACTTATTTTCAAGTGCAAGCCTGATGTTAGAATCTGTATGTGACTCTTGGCCCTCGCTGAGATGTTGCTGAATATTCTGAGCGGAATGACGCTGTAGCATCGACTCAACCCGTCCGTGAGAAACCACAGTGAAATGTAACATCACTGGTGGAACCTGTTTTTCTGTTCCGCTTCAAAATCTCTGCCAACACAGTGCATCATCACCTCCTCAATTTCACATCTATAATTTCTCCCGTATTCAGAGATTAAACTCAACTAGAATAGTGAAATCACTGGCAGGCAGCCCAAGATCGGAAATTAAGACGTGTATTAACTCCTATTCCTATTCCTACTCCTATAATAACATATTGAAAGAAGGATTAACTTGAGCACCTCTATTCACGTTACCTGTTTTTGAATTTTTTGTACAAAACCCAAAACCAGTGAAGTTGGCACGTTGTGTAAATCGTAAATAAAAACAGAATACAATGATTTGCAAATCCTTTTCAACCTATATTCAATTGAATACACTGCAAAGACAAGTTACTTAATGTTCGAACAGGTAAACTTTGTAATTTTTTGCAAATATTAGCTCATTTGGAATTTGATGCCTGCAACATGTTTCGAAAAAGCTGGCACAAGTGGCAAAAAAGACTGAGAGAGTTGAGGAATGCTCATCAAACACTTATTTGGAACATCCCACAGGTGAACGGGCTAATTGGGAACAGGTGGGTGCCATGATTGGGTATAAAAGCAGCTTCCTGAAATGCTCAGTCATTCACAAACAAGGATGGGGCGAGGGTCACCACTTAGTGAACAAATGCGTGAGCTGATTGTCGAACAGTTTAAAAACAACATTCCTCAACGAGCTATTGCAAGAAATTTAGGGATTTCATCATCTACGGTCCGTAATATCGTCAAAAGGTTCAGAGAATCTGGAGAAATCACTGCACGGCGACAAGGCGAAAACCAACATTGAATGCCCGTGACCTTCGATCCCTCAGGCGGTACTGCATCAAAACCGACATCAGTGTGTAAAGGACATCACCACATGGGCTCAGGAACACTTCAGAAAACCACTGTCAGTAACTACAGTTCGTCCGCTACATCTGCAAGTGCAAGTTAAAACTCTACAATGCAAAGCGAAAAGCCATTTATCAACAGCACCCAAAAACGCCGCCCGGCTTCGGGCTGGGCCCTAACTCATCTAAGATGGACTGATGCAAAGTGGAAAAGTGTTCTGTGGTCTGACGAGTCCACATTTCAAATTGTTTTTTGGAAACTGTGGACGTCGTGTCCTCCGGACCAAAGAGGAAAAGAACCATCCGGACTGTTATAGGCAAAGTTGAAAAAGCCAGCATCTGTGATGGTATGGGGGTGTATTAGTGCCCAAGGCATGGGCAACTTACACATATGTGAAGGCACCATTAATGCTGAAAGGTACATACAGGTTTTGGAGCAACATATGTTGCCATCCAAGCAACGTCTTTTTCATGGACGCCCTGCTTATTTCAGCAAGACAATGCCAAGCCACATTCTGCACGTGTTACAACAGCATGGCTCCGCAGTAAAAGAGTGCGGGTACTAGACTGGCCTGCCTGTAGTCCAGACCTGTCTCCCATTGAAAATGTGTGGTGCATTATGAAGCGTAAAATACGACAACGGAGACCCCGGACTGTTGAACAACTTAAGCTGTACATCAAGCAAGAATGGGAAAGAGTTCCACCTGAAAAGCTTCAAAAATTGGTCTCCTCAGTTCCCAAACGTTTACTGAGTGTCGTTAAAAGGAAAGGTGATGTAACACAGTGGTAAAAAGGCCCCTGTGCCAACTTTTTTGCAATGTGTTGCTGCCTTTAAATTCTAAGTTAATGATTATTTGCAAAAAAAAAAAATAAAGTTTCTCAGTTTGAACATTAAACATCTTGTCTTTGCAGTGTATTCAATTGAATATAAGTTGAAAAGGATTTGCAAATCATTGTATTCTGTTTTTATCTACGATTTACATAACGTGCCAACTTCACTGGTTTTGGGTTTTGTAAAATGGCTGCTGTCATGGTGCATAGAAGATCTCTGCGGTGATGACGTGTGGTCGTCAGCCCCCAGGGAAGTGCTTCACATTAGCCAGCTGTGTCTGTGGAGGGCAGGAACTTTTCAAGCTGGCCTTCATCTCACGCTGTATCTGCATTTTATTCTAAAGGAGAATTTTTCTCTAAAATAAACCTTATGAGAAGATTCTGTCCTCCTAATTAAACTGACCTTTCAGGCTGTATCAAGTGCATTGAGAACCTCCTACCTCTGTGTGTACGCTTCAGTTACTGATTATGCTGGATAATACAATGGCTGGATAGGTTTGGCTCACATCAGTGCATCAGAAATGTAAATGGGTGGAGGTACTGCATTTATCTATCGTACCTCTCTCAAAATTGGCACTTCTACTTTGTTGAGGGAGGTGATTTGCGGTGAAATTCCCTTTTAAAATTAAATTTTTTGGGCTGTCCTATCTGGAGCCTTTAGAGTATAGTCTTTTCATACTGCACAATCCATTTACAGAGATGGATAATGGACAAATCAACCTCGGGTTAAGTACTTTGTGCAAGGATGCAACTGTAGTCTCCCCTGAATTGAATTTGCATGCTGGTTACAGTCCCATTTCCCTAACTAATGCTCTGCACTACATACCTCTGTCTGGTTGGTCAGTCAAGCACTCTGCCTGAACAAACTGCTCTGGACCCTCCAAGAATCACAGCGATTGTCCCTCTGAGCAGGCATTGCCAACCTGTTCCTTGCTCATGGGCTAGAATTCCTTTTGGGTATCGTCTCTCTGAGTTAAAATTTTCAATCTGTAATTCTTTCATGTTAGAAAACTGTATTATTTGATACTTTCTCCATAATGACATTTTTGTTACAACATGAATTCAGTGTGTACACATTCATAGATTTATCCTTTGTACGCGGTCATAAACAAGACTTATCAAATATAAGATTTCCCTTATGTATTTTGATTGCTTCCGTCAACCTTAACTTAGATGAACTTTATTGCACTGGAGAGTTGGTGATTTGCGGAGGTCCGTTCCAATGTGCCAACACTGCTTTGTCTTTTGAGGAAAATTTGAGCATTGATTTGCCTCTAATGAGTAACTTCTTTACAAATGGAATTTTGAGATTTTGAATATCATAAAACCTTTTTTTCCCATTGATTTTTCTCTGCATTGTCACATTTTTTTATTAGCATGAATGTGCATATTGTGAAATTTGTGCATCCCCAAATTAATATCCTGTATGACCAAATGGCTGGAAGTAAAGATGAACTGGAAATGGAGCTGATGACGCATGATCTCCGATCAGATGCTATTAATAGATGTGTTGGTCCGTTGTTCTGTGAAATGTGTAGATTTGAGAGGCCCATAGCGGCATGTATGGGGGATAGTGGGCACGAACGGGCATTTTTCTCCCATATATGGGGCCGTTCATATGAGAGACGTGTCCTGTTTTTTCTGCGCGTATTTTTTTGTTTAAGCTATTTACCAATGGTAACATGCGCAAGATGCGCGTTTTTTTCTCTCTCTCTCTTCGCGTCTCTTTTATCGTGCTTGAACCAAGCGCCAAGCACCGAGTGCTCGCGTTATTAAGACTGAATACTGTCATAGTTCAGCGGTTCTGCTTAAAGGACGTACGTTTTTATGTCGCGCCTCTCGTTTTCACAAACACGTCTTTTATGTTAGTAGCCCCCATGGGAGGACCCTGCTGTTCCTGAGCATTGCTCTCCTCTCTCTGATCTGTCCCTCTATCCTCCTTCAGGACCCCCATGATTGCTGGAGGGCTCTTCGTCATGGACAAGGACTATTTTGAAAAGCTGGGAAAATACGACATGATGATGGATGTCTGGGGTGGAGAAAATCTGGGTGAGCCAGCATTAATTCTGTCCCATGTGAAGATATGCGGTTAGCTCTGCGGCCTCATTAGAAAGAGGTCCTGGTTTAAAGGCCTGACCTGGTTCCTGGCTGTGAGGAGTTGGTGCTCTCTCCCCGTACAAGTTTTCTCCGGGTACTCTGGTTTCCTCCCGCCCCAAAAAACACGTAACCCAAGATGTGAAGACGAAAATGAGCCTTCCTGGATAACTGGTGTACTTAAAAAAAATGTTCATTATTGTGCCTTTGCATTGTCAAATAAACTAAAAAAATTAGATAAAATGAATTAACTGGAGCAGTCTTAAGGGTAGTGGGAATGAACCCAGTTCCGGTAATGTTAGTCCTGCAAGTTTTCGCTCAACCCCTCACAAAGTGTTCATATTTCAACAGCTGGAGGTTTGCCAAAGCTGAGATGTAATGAAAATGACGGCTAACATGATTTTTGCCGTGGATTTAGCCTGTTGGAGGGGAAGTTCTCTTTCTAGTCTTCAGAAGTACTGGAGAGAAGGGAGTAGTGCTGCATGTTTCTGATAAAAGTGTGATCATTGAAACATATTAATGGATTTGGGAGCTATATATAGAAATATCAGAATGTATTTGTGTGTCTGTGTGTTTCAGAGATCTCGTTCCGGGTTTGGCAGTGCGGAGGCAGTCTGGAGATTATCCCGTGTAGCAGGGTGGGTCACGTCTTCCGGAAACAGCACCCATATACCTTCCCTGGCGGCAGTGGCACAGTCTTTGCCAGGTAAAATTGTCCTTTATGTTTGTATATTGGATATGTTTTTAACCTTAATATTGCCTAGCTCTATACTCTACAAGCCTGCGGTGCCTACACTTCCCAATTGACTTAAATTCTTTTTTTTTTTTTTTTTTTTTTTTTTTGAGCCGTTAGGAGCTGAGCCCTTATTTGTAGAAGTGATGCCTCCAATACTGAGTGCGACCATTCAAGATGAATGTAAAATTTGAAAGTAGTTCATTCCGTTCATTTCTGTAAGTGTTTTGACTAGTGCTAGCAATTGACGTGTCTATTATTGGTCTCTGGCTACATCCAGTAGAGTTGGTGGCAGTGCTCTGCTGCTCTCTGGTGGTCACCTAGTGCAACAGCTGTTACTCATTTTCGATGCTCATGTCACCCTCAAATTAAGCTGCTTCCCACATGAACAGGCTACAATATAGTGTCTTTATTTATTGTGCTTTAATTGGACGTGGCATTTTCAAGTGTTTTATTTACATAAAAAATACATTACCTATGCTTGCTCTCGTATTTATTTTAAGTGTCTGCCTTTGTCTTTGTTTTTGGGTTTGCACACGTGCAGGAACACACGTAGAGCTGCAGAGGTCTGGATGGACGAGTACAAGAACTTCTATTACGCGGCCGTCCCATCGGCGCGAAATGTCCCCTATGGAAAGTAGGTGTCACCTGCAAACAGAGCCCTTCATGTCATCCCACCTCATACCCATGACGACCTGCCTACTCACTTGACCGCATCTTGACCGTCTGATCTTCCAGAATGTTCTCTCGTGCTCTGTAGTGAGCATGCTCATTCCACTGGTCCAATCAGAATGCTGTTTATATCCTTGGAATTCCTGCAGATACACAGAATGACCCCATTGTTGTTGAAGTTCCTAATGTTTGTTTGTGTCAGACAAATGCCAACCAGACTGTTTATCTCCTGCTGCAAGAATCTCATTGTAAACATTTCTGTTTTTATTTTGCCCACCTTTTGCCAAGAAAAATTAAACAGACGGGGTCAGTGGAGGCCAGGCTCATTACTGGTCAGTGTTGTGCTGTGGCAGACCAGACAGCATAAGTTATACAGCCTCACAGCAACACAATAGAATGCTGGTTTAATGCAGATGTTTGTAACACAGATTTAACAGTTGGAAGCATGACTAGCAATGAGCAATGATGTTATTCACAAACATTAGCACGGCTCAGCAAGTTAGTTGGTCCTTGTAAGTTTGCAGTCAGTTTCTGGGCAAAGAAAAAAAAAAAATTAATCCGAATGCACGTCCCTCGTATAGTTGAGCAGTGCCATTTGTCAGAAGCGGTGGAAAAAGCTGTATGCTTGGAAGAATTGTAAACTGCACAGTTGCAGAAACAAGACTAAATGATCTGTTTGCAGGGGAACTGTTACTGAAGTCTAAAATGATTTCTGCGGTTCTGAAAGATGGTTATTATGTCTCCCCGACCTGAAGGACAGACACAATGAGACATTTGTTTGTCGAGTAAAAACACACTAATCTGATATCCCTTTCCCTTGTATGTTCACTGAACTGCAATGAAAAACATTAGTTCTAATACACAAAGGCTTATTTCTTGCGGCATGTCTTTAGGGAGAAAATAAATTTGGATGGATTGGTGGTTTTTGTGCTGCATTGATCATTCCCCTCAAACACAAGTATTAATTTTTGTACCCGTTCTCATAGGACTCCCGAGGTTCATGGCTGCCTATTTTCTTTTTTGTGCAGAAACATCCCCGTGGAGAGTGACTGTTTTGCTATAATGGGAGGAGCATAGAGTGATGAATTCTTGTACTTAACAGTCCACCTTTAGTTGCAGAATTACTGTAGCAACAACGGGGAAAGTGCTGTAATGTGTGTCCGTCATGGGTACTGATTTTTTGATTGGCGCGTTTGAAATCTGCTTATTTCTGATTGCGCGTTACCCTGTCTGTCAGCATCCAGAGCCGTCTGGAGATGAAGAAGAGGCAGGGCTGCAAGCCTTTCAAGTGGTACCTGGAGAACGTCTACCCAGAACTCAGGTGAGATCCAGGGCCTTGTGTTACTAAAGTGTGGGTCCTGAGACCTGACGCGCTGAAAAAAAACTATAGAATTAGTCAGTCTGTAATATTTTAGTTTTGCATTCTGCTATATAAGGTAATAAAGTATTTCTGTGTGAGACAAAATGATTGTCAATGAGATGCAAAAGTTTAACTCATTTGGAGGGTAAAGATAATTTCTCCTATCATATAAACAGTGGCTGAAAACATGA
Source organism: Gymnothorax javanicus (assembly GCA_029692085.1). NCBI lineage: Eukaryota > Metazoa > Chordata > Actinopteri > Anguilliformes > Muraenidae > Gymnothorax > Gymnothorax javanicus. The sequence goes on along the minus strand of CM056208.1, from coordinate 39,988,953 downwards.
TTGCATTCTCTACTTCGCAGTAAAAAATTTCATTTTAAGATTGCATACTCGAATGAAGCACTTGGTTGGATAGTTTTTTTTTTGCTTTTATGGGTCATGCTGAACCTCTGGTCTTGCAAGGGTGAAGGTATTCTGACAGTTTAGCCTGGACAAATCCTGTCATCAGAGGTGCTGAAATCTTTTCAGAAGTGTCAGGGTCAAATGTGTCTCCATCCCAAACAGCTTTGTTTTTAAAAACAAACATCTGAAACATCTATATATAATTTGCACTACAGGAAAAATCATTCTCAGCTCCCCACCCACCTCCCTCCAAGTAACCACATATTCATAGTTGAGTCCTGATTTCAGCATGGTCATAACTGAAAAAGTATGACTGCAGCTTAATTTCAGTCTTCGAAATCCAGGTTTTTGTCTGTTTGTTATTCTCCACAATTGGGCCGTAAGGCAATAATATGAAGGTAAATATAGCCAACGTAAATTAAATCTATTCCCACTTGAAAGATTCCCGTAGCCCTCTCTTGCTGCTTGCCGGTTTGTAGCCTGCTGTTAGTGACAACCGTAACTGTACGTCTTGAGGCCTGATGCTTGTATAACCGAGTTCTCAATTAGTTTCAGGTTTTAAAAAGCTCTCTCAAAGCCACAATCATAAGAATTATTCAAAAGAGATTTGCTTCCATGGCAACATCACAAAAACTGCATCGAGTGAGGTAGTGTTGGTGCTCTAGATAACAGTTCAGCAATATCTTTAACTGAACCTCGATTTAAATTCTAACCTTTGTTTGTTGCGTAAATAAAGCTGTATGGAGGCATAGCTTAATTTTTTTTTTTTTTTTTTTTGGGTTTATTTCTTTTGTAATGTGCCAATTTTTATCTGTCATGTCTCATTACTTATTTTATTGAGTGGCCTCCTGTACAGTTAATGTCTATTTATGGTGTTTATGTTTGTTGCATGGGAGGGTGATACATTAATAAAGTTTACTACTACTACTACTACTACTACTACTACTACTACTACTTACTGGGAGCTAAACTGGAGCTTGCCCATCACATTCCCATGTCTGCGTTATATCTGTCCATGTGAAAACTTTGTTACCATTTACTGGTCATAAGTGGCTTGGTTTATTTGTATTTTTTCCAGGCCTGGACCGCATATTGATTTTTATAATGATATAATGATATGAGGCTAGAAATTTTCTCAGATTTGGATGTTGTAATACCTTTTTTCGCTTTTAAAGGCAGAATTACAAGTTTTCTGAAGGAATGCAGAGGCTGTTTTGCCAATTAAGCCGCCTGCCTTGACATTATGTGTATAACACTAATGACTATTTGTCAAAGATATTGGTAGTGAATATTTAATGAAAGCAGCAATTGTCATCCCTAGGATATCGTCACAATATCATTATCAAGGTATTTTATCAAAAATGTTGTGATATTTGATTTTGTGTAGATCACCCAGCCCTTATTTTGGCTTTAGCCTCTTGAGGTAATGTTTTTTGCTGCTATTTTGGGCACCAGACCTTCCAAGAATCGGAACATTTTCTGTAAGCGTGGTAAAATTATGAAATGGATGATACATGAAAGGTAAAGCAGCGAGGACCAATAGCTATTCGCACACTCTGTTCCAGCGCTGCTAACTGCTGCCATGAACCCTGTGATAGCAAGACCCCTCTCCCTTCTAAACCGTGATTAGATGTTCCATCTCTCCTGATCACGCCTTTTGGACTCCACAGGGTCCCCGACCATCAGGACATCGCGTTTGGCGCCCTGCAGCAGGGGTCCAACTGTCTAGACACGCTGGGGCACTTCTCCGATGGCGTGGTGGGGGTGTACGAGTGCCACAACGCCGGTGGTAACCAGGTACCTTTCCGTGCTGAGGTACCGTGCTGCTTTATTTATATGGCCTGAGACGTGCACCTGGGTGACGACGGTGTCAAAGGCACATCTGGGTGGTAACCGTGGAAACTGCACACCTGAGTGATGTTTATAATGTGATCCTCCAGGGTGGTGGCCATATCTCTGTCCCGGCACATATTCTAGCTTGTTTGAAAGTGGTGAACTCAACTGACATGGGTGCAGTACCAAAGCATGCATGTTCATACTTGTACCCATAGGAAATGGGGTGGCAGTGGGAGGAAGGAGGACGCCCATCTCAAGGGTTGGGACCATTGACTGTATAAAAAGATGGACGCAGCACTCGGGTCTGAAAAGTAAGGCCAATGCAGAAAACTCTAAAATTTGCATTCTATTTAATGGCCAGCAGATGGCGACGTCGGTGGTTGCAGAAAGAAGTTCAATGCTGTAGAAGTCTGAGAAAATGACCCTGCTTTCCCACCTGATTTATTATTTTTATTTCAATAATGATTTTCCACATAATTTTATGGTGTCTATCGCAAGTTTCAAGTTTCCTTCGCTATATCATCATGTTCATTTTTGTAAATTATGGTCCGGAATAAACTAGAAAAAAGGATAAAGCCAGAATATGCTTTCGGGGCGAGGCTATCCTCTGATCCTCGTCAGATACGGTCAGATCCGCCCCTCGCTCCTCCCTGGATCTTCAATTCACACTCTCGTCTAATGGGAATCACATCCGGTTTCAAAATGACAAAATGGTGCTGTTCAAATTGCCGAAATCGAGGCTTCCTACATGGTGTGCTGAAACCAATGGGTGACCTCACAGTTGCTTTGTCCATCTTTTAATACAGTCTATGTTTGGGACACAGCCTCACCTCCCACTTAGGCCTTTTGGTGGGGCTCAGAAGTGGTGGAGATTCACACTCAGGCCTACCAAAGAAAACGGCCAAGCTGTAACAAAGGTTTGGCAGATGTCTCCCTTTTTCAAATAACCAGCAACACAAAATGGAAAGCATGCCACATTCCCGCTAAACTTCGCACCCCACAACACTTTGAAGTCGATACATTTTCACCAGAACCAAACTCAAAAAATCGCACGGCCTGTAACAAACCCAGAGACGAACCAAACTAGTTTTCAATTGTGTGTTGTTGGTTCTTTGAAAAAGGTAGACATTTGACAAACTTTTGTTACAGCTGGGCCGTTTTTTTTTTTTTTGGTAGGCTTGACACTGTGGCTGCGTTTTTTTTTTTGTTTTTTTTTTGTTTTCAATAAATAGCTCCTCCTTCCTGCCACTCATCCCCCGCACCCCCATACCTCCACACCAAATAAGGAAATGGATGGTGGTTGGGAGCATAAATTTGTTATAAGTGTTGAGAGGTTCCCTGGGTGTGGACGGAGTAGGGAGTCATGGTGAAATGCCTGTGGTATGGGTGTTCACCAGTTGGGGTGAGCAGTCTTTTGTTCAGGGATATTTCGGGGATTATCTCACTGCTTTGCTGGGCGCGTGTGTGTGTGTGTGTGTGTGTGTGTGTGTGTGTGTGTGTGACAGGAGTGGGCTCTGACCAAGGATAAGTCTGTAAAACACATGGACCTGTGCCTGACCGTGGTGGACCGCGTCGCCGGGTCGCTCATCAAACTCCAGGGCTGCAGGGAGAACGACAGCAGACAGGTCAGTGATGTGGGCCTGGAGCCCTACCGGGGCCGGGGCCGGGGGGGATGGTGGTGTAAATTATTAGTTTCAAGTCTTTAGTTCAAAAAAAAAAAAAAAAAATGTAGATGCAGAAATTGTCGATTTCGATCTTACAATTTCATAGATATGGGGAGGGGGTTCGGTATCAAACAGTAATGAGAAATAAAAATGCTTTAATTAGTATTGTTTCTCACCATTGTGCTTACTTTCTCTCTCCTCCCTTTCTCAATCTCTCAATCTTGACCTCATTTTCTCTCTGCTGTATCCCACTGCTGAGCTGTCTCTTCCTCAATCTCGACCTCACTCTCTCTCTTTGCTGTTGCTCTATCTCACTGCTGTCTCTCTCTCTCTCTCTCTCTCCCTCTCTCTCTCATCTCAACCTCATTCTCCCTTTGAGGCTGTATCTCACTGCTGTTCTCTCTCTCCCCTTCTCTCTCTCTCTCCCTCTCTCTCTCTCGCTCTCTCTCTCTCAACCTCACTCTCCCTTTGAGGCTGTATCTCACTGCTGTTCTCTCTCTCTCTCTCTCTCTCTCTCTCTCTCTCTCTCTCTCTCTCTCTCTCTCTCAATCTCAACCTCACTCTCCCTTTGAGGCTGTATCTCTCTGCTGTTCTGTCTCTCTGTGCTGTAGAAGTGGGAACAGATCGAGAGTAACTCGAAGCTCCGGCACGTGGGCAGTAACCTCTGCCTGGACAGCCGGAGCGCTCGGAGTGGGGGCCTGACGGTGGAGGTGTGCGGCCCCTCCCTCACGCAGCAGTGGAAATTCACCCTGAATCTGCAGTCTTAGAAACAGGCCCTGTCGCATCCAGCACAGGAGAGGCATCGGCCCGAACACACCTGCTCGGCACTGCAGGAGAGACTCCAGGGAATGGGATCTGGGATTCTTATCAACAGTGTGACAATGATGATCCGATGGAGACGATCTCCATCCAACTTATATACCTCAGTGTTTCATCTTGGTCCAGCTTTTGCATAGTGAATCCTTGTTTTTCTGATTCCAGTGAAATGAAATTATTTCCATTATTTTTGTTGATATTTTTTTTTTTTCCTCCGTGGGGTTAATTTTTTTTGTGCCCCTCAATCCTGAAACCAAGTAATTGGATGTTCTGGGATGTCTCGTTGCGAGGAATTCTGGGATATCCGATTTGAGTGCAATGTAAAAAAGCCCTCTCCAGGCAGCAGCTGTTTAGTTGAGATTCTGGGGAGAGCGTCGCTGAGTTTTGGTTCACATTTCTTAGGAATTGTTTACAGAAAGCTGCTGGCGGTGCAAGTGCACGAACTCCTCGATGTTGAATTTGTGCTCGGAGATGTAAGCAGTGCTCTGATTCTCTGAAGCTTATGAAATGTGCCGGGGAGAAAAAACACACCTGCTCCCTCTTCCGCTGTGCACATCCAGACTCCTCTCTTCTCGGAAGAGAGCGGAATGTGAACCCAAAACTGCCTTTTGCTGAGGACTCCCACATCTGAGGAACTGCCAAGACTACAAATGAACACGACGCTGCCAGAGCCTGTGAAAAAGAAAGCACTGGCTGCTCTTCTGTTCTGGCTTAAACTCCACATTTGCTTCAGTGTTGTACAGGATTCAAAGATATTTTTGCTTTTCCTAATCATCAAAGACAGAAACCTGTACCCTATCTATTTGACTGTGGTTGTTGTTTTTTTCTGTCTAATTTGATTCCCTGTGTAGAATAGCAAACTCGAGGTTGTTTGTGTTCCTCGTCTCCGGCTCTGTGTGAGCGTGGAGATGTCTACCGTTGGGTATTTTCTTTTTGCCGAATTTCCTGGTTACGTGGCCCGTTAATCTCATTGTTTATAATTGTGAATAAAGTGACCTCTGGTTGTTGCATATTTACAGGGTATAGACGCAACTGAGCATTCAGGAGAAAAAAAAATAGGGGAACAGTCAAATGTACATCATTTTGTTATTTTTCTTGATCCGTTGGTTGAAAAAAGCAACCGTTTTGAATCAAAGGTAAGAAATCATCGATCCACAGAAGCAGCGAACTGGGCTGATGGAGAGCAACGGGTTTGTGTTGCATGTTGAACTTTAAACTTGGGCATCGTTCATGGTCTGCTCTTCTTTTCTCACCATTGGCCAGCTCTTGATATCTTTCATACTGTAAGTGAGAATGTGGCTTTGCGCTGCAGTAGAGTAATGCTATGGAAGACTGAATAGAAGACTGTGGAATTTGCTGCTGACGTGAAGAAAAGCAATGACTTTCTGTTTACAGTTTTCCGCGTAGCTGCTTAAACTTCAAGCATCTTGCTTTGATTTAAAAGGGTGGTGAAAGAGTGGGGTGGAGTTATAGCCTGCTATCAATTGTTGATGTATTTAAACCAATCAACGAGTGTTTTTGCCACAGTAAAATGCAATGATTGGTCCACATCTCTGAATTTCTGATTGGTCTTCCAATACGGGATCTCATGAAGCCTCACTCTGCCATCTCCGGTTGAAGACGTAGTCTCGTTTAAATGCAAGGTGTCTCTTGCATTTTGCTCTGGGATGGACATGGAATCGGTTAAGTCATTTCTTTTTCTTGGGGGGCAAGGAGTTTTATTATCATTGATTAATTTATTCATGAGGAGGTGATTGCGTATTTTTCATATTGTATGACTGTATTTTGTTAGCCGTAATGTGTAAACATTTTCTATTCTCTCATAAAAGTCCCAGATCTCCCCCTGCCACCAGCCTGTACAGTCTATGTTAAGGGACCCATTAGTGATGTCTCCCCTGACTGGCTCAAGCAAGAGGTCAGAGGTCGGCAGGAAGGACGCACCTGCTTTGTCAAACGATTTAGCCAAGTTGAGTCTGATGAAAACGACTCAGAACTGTGGGGGGGGAATACGCTCATCTGAGGTTACGACAAAAATACGTACAGCAATTGTGGATGAGGCAAGAACTTTGTATATCGTGAGATCAATGCCAATGTGAACAGAAGTTTGTGTGGTTAACATTTGCATAGTGATATCATTGTGTTAAAGCATTTTGAATAAAGTCATTTTTTATAAGATGCACATAAAGTATATTGTTCATTTTAAGGTAAATGGAGAAACAAAAATAAAACCGAATTCATGAACTAAGAGTACCTTGGTAGTTCTTAATTGGAAGACATTGGTATGGTGTGCCAAAGTTATGTATGACTTTTTTGAAATGATGCTTTTATATTGCTGGTGCAATATGCAGTATTAATTAGCTGGTGTGCCATTAATTTGACTTGGTAATTCTGAAAGTGGCACCTAAGGGAAAACGACTCTGCAGTAAATATCTGGTGGAGGACTCGACACTGCAATTCGCTCTGAGTCCGACACGCTCTTGCACAGAATTTGGTTTCATCATCATGTTTAGAGATTGTGTTTGTTCATTGTTTCATACTTGATGAAAGATCAACTTTGAATGGGTAGAAAATAAAATATTTAAATACACTTGGACATTATGGTTCTTTTTATTTCTTTAAGCTTCAAGATGTAGCATTCATAGATTGGTTGTTTCAATTTGTTCAAGTGGCTGAAATTACAAAAATTGCTCAAGTTTGGGTCGAACTGCTCAAGTGTTCTAGCTAAGTTGAATCAATGAATTTCCAAAGGGCCCAACTCCAATGACTTAGAGGTCTGCGTATCTTATGTAAACAAAGGAACTGTCAGCCAAAAGTATCCCGATAACACCCTCTTGTGAAGAAATAAACTAAACACATATGGGTCATAACATACGGGCAAAAAAATCAATTTTTCCCCTTCTTGAAAAAGATTGTTCCTTGGAGTTGGGCCCTTTGGAAAGTCAAGGATTCAACTGCATATACATTAAATTTAACTATCACTTATACCCAGATTTGTAGTTCATTCTTTAATTCCAAACAAAAATCAAAGTAAGTGAAAGCACGGTTCCGTGTACTTAAATCGAAGGATATGTGCTTAAACCGATTGTAATTATCTCCAATCCCATGGACCTATAGGATGCATAAAATTTAGGAAGCTACAGTCTTTTTTGCCTAGGGCAGGTCCTAACTCCTAAAAAGTGATCCAGAAATAATTACGTGGAAGCCATGATGCATGCATTCGAATTATTTAAATGTTAAGGAAAGGTGTCTCAGTGCTTCCTAATTTACCTCCTTTAGCACAGGGTACACAGAACCATCCTTTTCGAAAAGAAAGGAGATAACGTTATCCCCCAATTCTGCGTAGCAGCAATATGTAAAGCGGCGACCATTCATCCGGCCGATCGCGTAAAGGAACGTATATGATGTGCAGGGGAGTGGTGATCACGTCGAGTGCATTTCGGATTCTCTTATTAGCACGGTTGTCTCCCTAAGCCGTTAGGAATTCCCTTTTACACCTTTCCTTCACCTTATGTTTTCCCCAAAGGTTGAAGAAAAGTGGTTAGGAATTAGTGGATAGGACGTAATTTTTTTACTATTCGGACGCAGCCCTAGAATACCACACACCCCACCTGGTTCTCTAGTTTTCGAGAGCTGTGATGTCAGCCTGGCGACCTGTCTCCTGTTGTTATCCCGCCTACTAGTATTAGAAGCACCAGTGAAGCATCACAATGGGCGGGGCTGCGCGCAAAGGAAGTTGAGGGAAAAATATTTTGTTGAAATTGTTGCCCCCAAAATTCAGTCTGTTTTCAGACTTCTGCTCTTAAAACTTTGAAATGGACAAACTTTTCTTGGCAAAAGTGAGCAGAACGTTTTTGCAAATACTGTTTATATGATTATTTTATTTCTTTGTACAGTTCCATTATGTTATATGTTGTATCAAAATGAGCTGTCTTTTTTTGTATCATCTCTGGTCTGTCCTGCATCAGCGCTGTTTTATCCTCTTGCACTCAAAAAAAAAAAAAATCCCTAAAGGGTGTCCTAAAGAAAATGAAGAATTACTTCTTTGAAGCAAGCAAAGTTTGTGTATGGTAACTTCACAAGTTTAATGTTGACATTGATCCGTACACTGGGACAGGTGAAGGCAAATATTTAATATCTGCATAAAAGGGTGACTTGTGTACAACCTCTCACAATAGAAACACTCATTTATTGTATTGCACAAGACGGGCATTTATACAGCACATCACAACATTTGGATGAATCAAACCTCATTTCCAGTTTGAGTGGAAATTATTTTTAGGTTTTACAGTACTGGTCAGATATCATTTTATTTTAGTTGACGCTACTTATGTACAGAATACTGTGACAAAACCCATTACTCAATATTTCTGACTACGTTCCTCACAGCAAATCACCCTTCTGGTAACTGAACATGTCACAAACTGATCTATGTGCATCGGCGGAAGGACCATGTTGTCAGCAAGGTTCAAATATTAGTAGAAATATGCGCAACTCACTAAACCAAACCAAAAATCGCACTCCTCACAGAACGAACAAGCATTTTAAAACAAGATATTCAAATGGGAACAAATGTTTAAAAATTAATTCTGTAAAAATATATTTTTGAGTTAATTTACAAAACTCTAATTTTTTACCCCCTGAATAAATATTACAGAAGTACATGCATATTAATCTGTGAATGCTTGTAGATGTTTCAACTGGCATCATCACCTAGAGGCATTGCAATTCATGAAACCCCTTCGGCTGTGACTATTGGTCAATGGTTAGAAACTCATACATAGCTGGCACTGGTTGATCACCTGTTCCTATGGCCCAATGAAAAGAAAAATTTGGCGTGGGTGATGTGTATGTTGCCTCCACAAACCAAGTTTGTAGTGCATTAAAATTTAGTGCAGAACACCAACATGCAAATTTTAATTCGGAGTGCTGGACCAGGTTTCTTTTGGGTATCAAGAAAAATGTCTCGAAGTGAGCAAGCACATTCTGAACCAATGTTGAGGCATCGTTGCACTAACCATGCATTTCCAGCATTGCTTACCATCGTTGTTACATCCACTTTGAAGAATAACAAATACAGATTTCTTTTTAAGCGGCATCCCATGCTTTGTTACGCTATGCTAGAGAGAACCAAGCCCAAAAGTGTAGAAACACTTCAAATATTTTTCAGTATTAAGTTACATATGTAAGGGATAATGCCCGACGAGGCGTCCATTATCAGGAATTAAAGGATGACATGGAGGCCAGAATCATCGGACATGCAGCAGAGAACTGCTACCACCGAGTCCAGTAATTCCTGAATTTGTTACATAACTCTTTGATTCAGAAATATTTTCTATATACATTGACAAAGTGGTGCATTCAACTGTTTAGGTAACACAGGCAAATATGGGAACCCTTGCTGGCATGAAACGATATCAGTGTAATCTGCACAAAAAAAATGACATTCTTTTTTTTTTCATAGGGCAAAACAAATGCCGGTGAACAGGGCAGCATTGCTATTTATGTAATTGCAGGGTGGGGAAAAAAAAATACATCGACTCTACACGAGTTTGACTGAATCAAAACTTTCTAAGAGTGACCGCGTCAATTTCCAAAAAAAGTTTCTCACTCCTAATATTTTGTTTAAAATTGATCATTTATTCAGCTTCAAATCGGGTTCTTTCAAACAAGTCTTTGACCCTTTTCCAGTGTGGAACGGGATGCAGCAAAGGCTTTGTTCTGCCTCAAGTTAAACGGCTGATTTTTGTGAATTTTTGCTTTGCCAAACTTGGGGTCGAAAGTGCACATGCAATGACAGTGCAATAGCTCAGGAAAAACAGAACAGCAACTCCTCATCAAGTGAATTCCAGTACAAGATGTGATCAGACTGCCCGCAAAAACAGTCCATCAACGAACAGATAGATACTGTATTATACTTGAGTCACAGAGCATAAACTCTTATTACAAGGGCAAACGTGTATTTAAGAGGTCCATGATGCAAAACCCTCAGATGGAGGCCGACTTGTATACAGAAGAAATGATATGGTCGAATGACTCATTCTTTACCCAATTCCCAAAAAGTGCTCAAATATGTGTGGCATACCACAAAAGAACTGTACAGGCCTGAATGCTTAACCCTCCACAGTGTGGGGTCAAATGGCCCTGCCATGCTGTGAGGGGGAATTTCATGCACCAGTGAGCCAAAACATTACCACCACATGCCTAATATGCTGCTGGTCTTCCATTTGCTGCCAAAACTGCTCCAAATCACTGATGCACAGACTGTGCAAAACCTCTGAATGTGCCCTGTGAGATCTGACATCAAGACCTATGCAGCAGATCCTTTATGTCCTGTAAGCTGCAAGGTGGAGCTGCCACAAGTTGTCTTGTTGCTCCAGCATGTTACTCAGAAGCTGGATTGGATTGAGATCCCAGAAATTTAAAGGACAAGGCACTATCTTGAACTCATGTTCCTCAAACAATTGTTGAACAAACCGTGGAGTGTGGCCGGGTGCATTATCTTGTTGAAAAAGGCCACTGCCATCTTAGAATACCATTGCCATGCAGGGGTGCAGCTGGTCCACAACCATTTTCAGGTTGGTGGCATATGCCAAATTGATGGGCAATCAAATGCTTGGACCCAGGGTTTTCAAGCAGAACATGCCACATAGCATCACAACCCCTCCGTCAGTTTATTTGCATCTTGGAAAATGGCACCCAACTGTCAACAAGATGAAAAAAATGAAATTCAACTAGGCAACCTTCTACTGTTTCTCACATGTCCAGTTCAGATGCTTGTGTGCCCATTGTTGGCACTTTTCATAGGTAGACAGGCGTTTTTGTGGGCTCACTGACAAGTCTGTGGTTGTGCAGTCCCAAATGCAGTAGGGTACAATGCACTGTGTAATTCTGTTACTAGTGCCACAGTGGCCCTTCGGTTGGATAGAACCAGACGAGACAACCTTTGTTGCACTCGCACATCGCTGAGTGTTGGACACCCTACTTGCTGTTGCCAGTTTGTAGCGTTCACTCCCCTGACCAGTCGGTATGGAATTATCACTGCTGACCAGCTGTTTCGGAGATTCTCTTACCCAGTGTTCTGGAAATAACAATTTGCCCCTGGTCAAAATATCTCAGGTCATTATGCCTGTCCATTTCTCTTGTGCCCAACACATTGATTATTATTGAACGCACAGTTCTCTATCAGTCTAATATATCCCAGACCGTCACAAGCCCTGTTGTCACCAGAAGAGCAACATTATTTGCCACACCTGTGAGTGGTTATAATGTTTTGGCTCATTAGCATAGTTTGGGCCACTTGTCCTCAGCTGAGATAGAGAGTCATAAGAACCCAGCACATTACAAAAACACTTTACATTGGGTTTTCCAGTAATTTCTGAACTGTGTTTTTATGCGCATAAGTAATAAAAATGAATTTAACTTTTGACTGAAGTCACTAAACCAAAATACAAAAGTAAACAAAAACGTAAAAAGGTAATTTGTATTCATTTACATGCCAATTGGCAACATGTCTGCTTCAGAGTTCTAACCAGCAGCAATATTCTTGGTAAGCCTCCTATGCAGTAGGAGGATTTTAGTGGAATAAAATTACAAAATTATGCAAGGGAATGGTCTCCAAAATGATCAAAACATAGGCCAAGCACTGGGAAGACGGACCGATGAACGCTTTGTCTGAATTCTACAAATAACCATGAAACTATAGCTCTAAAAATCACCACGGAATTCAATCAACACACATCTAAACCAGTCTTAACAAAAAGAGTACATTGTGAGCTTCACAAAGCTAGTATTTATGGCAGTGTTTCCAAAGATTTGAGCACCCCCAATGCATGTGTGTTTGTGCACATGTGCATATGTACGTTTCCTTCTCAGTTTCAATGCATGTTCACGTTCAGCTTTTTCAATTTTATGTTGCGTCTCCGTTTTAAGCGATTAATCTCCTTATCCCAATTACCCCTGACCTTGTTCTGCTATCCTAGGCCCGTTAACCACCCTGTCACTCAGAATTTTATTCAGATTATCAAATTATTCAGAAATACACTGAAACATCTCATGCAAACAAGACTAAGTGGAAATCTATTTTTCAGGATGTAGAGCAGATATTACAATGGTTTGAACTGCCAGCTTTCCCCTTTATCTCATTTGATTATAGTTCACTTGTAGATCAGCATCCAGTAAAGCTACTGATATCGACCTTCACTCACCCAGTTCTATGCCACTCAATCAATCCATCCCTGAATCAATATATGTACAATGACTATATACATCATCCACTCAAATCAACATATCCTCTGAAAAAGATTCAGGATTCAAAGGAATGCTGGTGGCTGGTTTGGTAAATGAAGGATTAAAGAATCTCTGAGGAACTGAGGATTTCTGGTTATTTACCTCGGCCAGAAGTTTAACCCCAACTTGATGTGAAAGTAGCCCAATCGACACATGATTTTTTCATAGACCCGTAAAGTCGTAAGGTAGTAGTCTTGACAACGGGCTTGAATCCTGCCAACGCGTGAAGTCCATAGCTGAAAAAGGATTTGCCAGAAGATCCCAAAACGCACTGAAGAAATAAGTTAATCTCAGAGAAGTTCTGATTTGCAAGATTGGCATTCCAAAGGAATAAGGTATACAGCAGCTAAGTTACTTGATGACGTTATGAACAAGAAGTTTTAAATCCCACCATCATTCAGAATAAATTGGTCTTAAAAATCTCACACAACCAAGATATTATTTCACATGGTTACAGAATGCAAATTTACTGTACAGTCAAATTCTCACTTGTGACATTCCAAACAACACAGTACACAATGTTTCATTTTTCACATTCAAACTGTTAAATTCAAAGAGGAAATGGCATTTTTCAGGCAGTGGTGTGTGTGCATCCAATGGTCCTACGCTCTAAAGTACAGAATATCTCACTAGTGCATATGAGGCTCATTCCAGCCGCCAATTTTTCTCCTTTCATCCTTTCCTGTCCTAACTTAGAACAGAAGTTACCCCACAATACCTACAGCCATCATCAAGACCATCCTTTGAGGAGACATGAACTTGCTGAATGAGAGACGTTTAAGGGATTAACCTGTGAATCTCCCTCCTCAAGCGTACCCCACAAAAGCTAGGCCTGTAGTTGTCCATAATTAACATCACTTCAAACTGATGTTAGAAGGAGCAAGGACATGTCTTGAACCCCTAGACCGTAGCAAAAGATGGACGAAGCAACCGTGACGTCACCCATTAGTTTCAGCATACCGTTTAGGAAGCCTCGATTTTGGCAATTTGAACAGCCCCATTTTGTCATTTTGAAACCGGATGTGATTCCTATTGGACGAGAGCGTGAACTGAAGATCCAGGAAGGAGCAAGGGGTGGATCTACGGGTGGATCTGACCGTATCTGACGAGGACCAGGGGATAGCCACGCCCCTAAAGCATATTCTAACTTTATCCTTTATTCTAGTCTATTTGGAACCATAATTTACAAAAATGAACATCATGATATATCGAAGGAAACTTAAAACTTGCGATAGATACCATTAAATAATGTGGAAAATCATTATTGAAATAACAAGTGTTGCCACTAAACGTGGCCATGTCCCCCGCCAGGTCACGGAAATCGACTGGGGTCGGCGTATCACACTAACACACATCCAAGCCAAAGATGAATGAAATCGGTCAAACCGTTCTTGAGATATCGCGTTCACAACAAACGGGAACGTGACGGACAGACAGACGGACGGAGCTGAATATTATATCCCCCGCTCTGCTCGCTACCGCGGCGGCGGGGGACAATAAATCGGGTGGGAAGGTAGGTCATTTTCTCATAGAACTTCTATAGCACTGAAGTTCTTTCTGCAATGACCGACATCGCCATCTTCTGGCCATTAAATAGAATGCGATTTTTAGAGATTTCTGCATTGGCCTCACTTTTCAGACCTGGGCGCTGCATCCATCTTTTTATACAGTCTGTGCTTGAACCCCCTCTGTATATTCTTCCTTTTCTCCCTTTCCTTCCTAGTCTCCTTGACAGGTAACGGTAGGAAGGCTATGAAAAATGAGCAATTGGAATGAGCCTTAAAAACTGATCTCCTCTCCCAATCAGGAGCACTCTCATCCTACCTGAGTGCACCGAGAGAGCCAGCCCCTGTCGAACAGGCTCACCTTAGCAGAGGGGAGCTCGTGTGTGACGTGTGTTTGCATGCGCGCTTATGACAAACCGACCTGTGCGAGTGAGCAAGTGCGCAGCAGTACGGTTGTCTGTATGAGCGAGTTGCTATCCGAGTGAATGAGAAAGTGAGTGGAGATAGGAGATTGAACGTGTGTGTCCGTACGGTGGTGAGTGACCAGTCCTTCACTGTGTGGGAGAGCAGTCGTCCAAATCCAGCAGCTCCCTCACCAGTCTCTCTCCGAACTGCGCCCGACTGTAGCGCTTGACATGGTAGGCGTCGGACATCTTGTACAGGATGTAGGCGTTGTTGATGGCGATGCTCACAGTCAGCCAGAACACCTGCTGCCATGTCTTATTCGGCTTATGGAAAATAAAGTACCTGTGGAATGAGATTAGTCCTGCATAACAATCCCGGGACATGAGTGCATGAATGTGTGAATTTAAGCTGGAAAAGGATATGGACTAAGTGTGATGTTTCTCAGAAGGTGTTCTTTAACAGGAACAGCAGGGAGTGTGTAGGTGTGTGTGTGTGTGTGTGCCTGTGTTTGCATGTCTGTGCCTGTGCATCTGTACGCTACAAGTTCATGCATTGCTACCCGACCCTGTAGCTGAGCCTCTTGGGGATTGCTCTGGCATTACACTGTGCCTTATGCCCTGCAGTCATTCATTATGAGCAGACACTAATCCGCCCGCATGCGGATGATACTGCAGCCTGGCAGGAAGCCAGCCCTGTCCCTTACAGGAAGTGATTACGAGGGCTGCCATGGGGATGAGCCCATAATGAATTGCAGAGAATGAACCCCACGATACGGCTTTCCCTGGCAACAGAACACAACTCAAAAGCAGGAAACTGAGAAAAAAATGCTGAGTGCTATTCCCGATTAATCCTGCCAGTCTATGCTGCATAAACAGCCCAGAGAAGAAAAAGGCTCTGTGTGGTTCTGAGTTTCTGCATTTTTATTTTTTCCTGTGTGTGATATGATAATAAACGCTTGGCTTGGGAGCATCTCCAGCCATTTAAACTTCAACGGCAGCAAACCCTCTCCGAGTTGAGGGCGAATTACCAGCAGCAAACTGCCTGCCAAAACACAGAAGCTGGTGGAGTGCGCCCTCTACAGGCCAACATGGCTAAGCTTTCATTTGACCTGAAACAACCTCACTGGCTCGTCATTCTTGTAATCATGGCAGAAGGGTATGTGCACAGAAGCGTGCGTGTAACCGAGCATTTGTGCATGTAGTTTGGGGTAATTAGTGTCACTCACTTGCTGTACTTGTCGTCATACTTGCAGATGTAGCTCAGGTGGGCAGCGAAGGCCTCCACAGCGAGAGGGCAAGGGATCTCTCCACTCTTCCTTTTAATAATCACCCCTGAAAACACACCACACAGAGCAAATATCACTCACAGGCACTCGCACACACACACACACACACACACACACACACGGCCCACTCTTCCTCTTAATGATCACCCCTGAAAACACATCACAGAGAGTAAATATCACTCACCCACACACACACACACACACACACATACACACGCACGCACACACACAGACGGCCCACTCTTCCTCTTAATGACAACCCATGGAAACACATCACACCGAGCAAATATCACAGACACACACACACACACACACTGCCCACTTTTCCTCCTAATGATCACCCGTGGAAACACCAAAAAGAATATACATCATTTATAACTCACAAAAACACACACCCATTCCAAGCTTTTAACGTATTGTACTCAATATATCACACACAGACACGAACAATCACACTCAAACACGCACCTTCATGCATTTTTTCATCTTCGAGAGAGTACACATTAGCACATTTGTTTGGGAAAAAAAATAACGAAACAGAAAATTACAACATCCGCAGATAAAAATAACCCTCTTCCAAAACTGTACAACTACAGTAATTATATTGGCACAGAGAGCAATTTTACAAAGGCCAGCATTTTGCAAGAAATGCTTTAACACGGGTTTCCAATCAAATGCCAACTCTAACATATAAACCTTGTCTTTGGAAGACAAATAAGAATCATATCAAGCACTACAACTTGTACTTTATGTCTTGATTCTAGCAGAACTGATAGACCAGCCATCCAAAGAGGAGGATTCTGGTGCCCTTCCTGATAACTGGCCCAAGCGTTTTAAAGGTGGTGATTGTGAAAATGAAGGCTGCCGGGTGTCTCCCCCCCCCCCCAACCCCCCAGCCTTGATGCTGGTTTACCTTCTTGTGTTTATTATTCACAGATTTGTGTTCTCTCACTGTAAGATGTTAATTTGGATTCTTGTTGAGACCTTATGCTTAGTTCCCACTGTCGTGCGCTCCGTTACAAACGCCACGATTGGCCATTCATAGCTGATTGTAAAACTTCTCTTAAGCTTCTTTCACACTGGATGGGAAAAGAATTTTTCGCACGACAGATTACATTCAAAGTCAATGCAAAAACGCGAATAAACGTGTGTATTCGCATCTTTGCATTGACTTTGAATGTAATCGGTCGTGCGAAAAATTCGTTTCGCATCCAGTGTGAAAGCGGCTTAAAATTTCAGGTTTGGATACGAGGTGATGCGATGATCACGACTGACAATTAATCGTGTTGATTGTAGGAAATTTTTGAACCGTCCAAAACTTTTCTACGATCGACACGAATGCCACGACTGACCTCAAGTCTTAAAAGACCACGACCTCAATTGTGCCGCAAATCGTGATAGTGGGAACCTAGCATTAGCTGTTTATTTTTCTTAGTTGTGCTAGTTAGCCCAGACCAGAGTAGACAAGCAAGCTTCCTGGAAGACTCACCTGCTTTTTCTTTGACTTGGTTGTTGGCTTGAAGATTGTTTACAAGAGGGCAGGTGTTTTTGTAGGGACTTCCTGACCCTTCTCTGGTCGGCTGCCCCAACTCAATTTTTTTGTCATTTCATCTTTGTACTGCATAGTTTTTTTTTTTTGTTGTTGTTTGTGTTTAGTTAGCCCCTCTGTATTTAATTATGATAAATTATATGTTTGTAGGCAGATTTGATTTTGACTCCAATAAACTTTTTGGATTAGTCTGACTTCGGTCGTAACAATGTCCATGAGTTACATTAAAATGAATGGAGTGTGATTATCTCACAGATTCAAAGCCACAAAACCCCAAGAACAGCACTGAATCACTCAATGTACTGCAGCACTGAATGTTTAAACCAATGGAATGACAGTGGACCATGGTGCTTGTTCATTGAGCGGCTGTGTGTAATATCTGACTCCGAGCAAAGCATGTTAGAATTATCGAGTGAGGCTGCCAACGGTCTCAATGACGTTAAACAAGTCTTAAGGTGTGCAACAGTGCGGGGTTTTCATCCCCTTACTTTGCATTTAAAATGCACCACACGTCGGGGCTGCAGGCAGGCAGGTCGTTCTTTGTAAGCAGCCATGCCTTTGTAATGTGCGCAGAATTCTGTTTTGTGTTGTTTTATTGAAATGCGTCTTGGCGTGCCTGAGAAAGATATAGTCTGGAGGCCAAAATATGTTGCTCCTAAATCTCAGGGTATTTTTCAAGATTAATGGTGCCTTCATACAGGTGCAATTTACTGTTGCCAAGGGCATTGATAAAACCCCAATAAAACCCCATACGGGCCATTCCATGTCAACTCAACAAGTGGTCCCATGGTGACCATCTCCGATTTGTCAAGATGGGAAGGTAGGTACTTCAAAAAATCATTTATGGTGCAAGGAACAAATGTAAAATAATAAAGTCCAAACGTTTTGATTTGATCAAAACGTTGACACAATAAACTTTTGGGGAGCATTGTCCTTCAGTGTCCGGACTTCTTTTATTTTGCGGATTCATAAATTGTCCTGCACCTGTAATTGAGTGGATGTGCATGCTTTATTTTCTTAATTTTAAGCAAGGAACAAATGTACCAAGTTAAAAATTGGTGGAAATGTTGATCTGATATGCATCTTAATGTGGTAAAAAATTTTTTTTAATTTTTTTTTTTTTAATAAATTTGGCATCTCCAATCCCACCCGAATCTGGAATGCCCATTTGGTGAACTATGTACAAGGCTTGCTCGTATGCGACCCCTTGCTGCCAATTCAGGAGAGTGTAGACAGTTCGCGGCTCTCCTCCGGCACGCGCCTGTCAACCACCGCTTCTTATACACTCATTGGTTGAATCTTCGCAAGTTCAGAACGAGGCGGAGGATACCCGGACATGACCAGGCTTAGAATCTTCCTGACGAGCGCCGTCTGGCCAAAAGGAGGCGCTTGAGCAACGAACAAGGCAACTATTGTAATCCCTTCCGGCAGTCCCTTCCCAATTTGCAACCCTGTAGCGCTATAGCCAGTTGTGCGCTACTCTGAAAAAGCTGCCGACCACTGCCGGCTGGTACGAAGCGGGGCTTGAACCCGCGACGTGATAGGCTGAATCCAAATAACCGCACTTCACCGCACTTGCAGACTCGTGGACTTTACGGGCGCGTTCACGGGAAATCCGGGAGTGCTGAGGGCTGTCCAGATCCACAATTGAGCTAGTCCACAGGGGACCTCAAGCGGACTTTCTGCGGACTTCCAGAGAGTCCGCTTAGGGTGCAGACTTCAGAAGACTTCACTAGTGCAATTACCCACAATTCATTGCAATACGGACGTGACGTTTTCATTTTTCCAAATTGCTGACAGAAAAAAAACCCCATTCACACACACAAAACCACATAAACTTATTATAAATGTATAATATTAAAACGTTACTTGAATAACGTAGGCCAGATATAAAATTCAACATCATGATACAGAAATATAGGCTATAGAGGTAATCAATGTGCATTTGCACGGAAACGAGTGAAGCGGACTCGAAGCCTGTCTATTAGCTCTATTTAAAATGCTGTAGACCCTCGCTCTAGCAGACTGTACGTGATGACTGTGAAGACGTCACAATACGCACGCCTGAAGTCCGTGAGGGCTCAGTCTGCAAGTCCAGAGGGTGGAGACTTGGATTCAGCCATAGTCACTTCTGCTTCGCAACGCGATGCTTTACCGAGTGAGCTATCCGGCAGCGTGGTAAAATTTTTAATATCCTGGATAGTTGTCAACATGGTCATAGGCCCCAACATATAATGACCTATTTTTTGTATTTTGCAAAAAAAATACCATTTTGAACCAGCTGTAAATACTACGCAGGTGTCTTGAATTTTTTTTTTGCTTTTCGTCTTGTATACATTTGCATCCAAATATCACACAAGTGCAATACTAAGTCTCTCAGTATGATGCGAGGCCTTTGGTGAGCCCCTATAAACCAAAAATTTAAAAAATCTCATGAGCAAATGTGGCATATTTAGACACTCATAAATATGGCAACAAAGGCACTATTTCTGCTGTTATATTCAGAAAATCTGGGTAGAAATCTTCTGACCCACCAGATTTCATGATAATATCTTTGTTCGTGAGACATGAGGCTCCAAAATAGGACGAAAATAACCAACGTCACGAGTGGAAAAACGGGTGTGACGTCCCATCTTGCATGACTGCTAACGCGAAAACTATACTACTAAAACTTTGCAAGGTTTTGTGATACATCACAAGGTATTTTTAGACCAAAAAAAAGTCAGGAAAATCTGAGATGGTCACCGTGGGAACTTTTCTAAAACTGGATGATTTGACATACAATGATAGACCATGGCTTTTGAACTTGTCGGTGGTAACAGTCTGGATGGTCCAATTCTTCTTTGGCCCAAAGCACGAGGCGTCCATTTCTTCCAAAAAAAGACCCGAAACATTAGTTCGTCTGACCACATTCCACGTTTCGAATAAGTGATAGTCCATCATAGATGTCCCTGAGCCCAGAAGAAGTAAAGAGCTCTTCTGGGTTGTTAGCATAACGCCTCCATTTTGCATTGTGAAGTTTTAACTGGCATTTGTGGGTGTTACTCCATATTGTAGCACTTAACAAAAGTTATCCAAAGTAATACTGAGTAAATTTGGTTAATACCTATGTGGTAATCTCACTAGCGGATAAATGACAGCTCCTGATGTAATGTAATCTGAGTGGTCAGAGATCACAGCTATTCAGCTGACACTCACATCCTCGCCCTTTACCCACTGAAATTCCTCCAGATTCATTTAATCTTTTAATTATGTAATTAACTGTCTTATCTTTCTTTGAATAATACGGTTTTGAAACCTTTCAATAATTTTGTTGCGCATTTGTGTGAAAAATGGAAATCTTTGGACCATCTCTGCTCCTTAAGGACCAAGTCTTTCCTGAATTTGTATCAAATCCCGATTACAATCACCTGCTGACATCAGCTGTTTGAAACAACTTTCCATTCCCCCCCATCATGATTAAAATTTCTATACCTCATTACTAGCACTAAAATGCACTCGTCCCAGCTTTTTTTGGAATGTGTAGAAGGCCTGAATAGCAGGAATGAAGAAATATTTACAAATAAAATGAAGTTGACCAGACAAAACATTAAAAATCTTCTTTTCATACTGTCTGCAATGACATACTAATCAAAGTAAATTTAGAAATCATGGCTTTGTTTTTATGTGCATTTTTCCATACTCTCCCAACTTTTTCTGAGTTGGAGTTGTATGTATTAATTTAATATTGCCCTAAGTGGCATTCGTTACCCTTTAGAATCACTTTCATTTTAAAATATACAGTCAACGCATTGACATTTGCTTAAATTCTGCTGAAACTTTTCGCCCAAACTAACTGTGATAAATCCGGGACTTTCGTAAATAGCAGCTACCTTTAGAGCGGCATTATAAGGGGTGACATGAAAGCCTTCAGCTATGTCTATTATCGGTCTTAAATCAGAGGACAATCCCTGACAGCCCAGAGTTTAAATTAAAACTAATCAGGTTTCTCTTCAGCGTCTAATCTCCTCTGAATAAAGAGGAAAGGATTATACAGTTCACTCACTTGCCGCACTCAGCACCATCTTCAGGGAATGGCAGCTTAAGTGGATACCCACGGCTCCCTCATCAGTAGTTCATTAAAACCCGCAACTTAAAATAATCTGTCTCCTAGCAACTGGAAAATAATAAATGGTGCTCCTGAGAACATGAATACCAATAAGATGCTCGCTTTGAACTAAGTGCACTGAAATTACTTTCCAGTGAGGTGATGTCACTGATACTTGCAAATAGAGGGTTGTGTGTGTTTTGCCAGTGCCACGCACCACTAATCGCTGACAACACATTTGGGATTATGCGCAAAGTGTGACCTTTGTAAGCTATCAGAGATTATAATTATGAAGCGGCCCCGCGGTGAATACAGTGCAGGCCGCAAGCATTTGAGCAATGTAATGACACTGTATAAAAAAGCTTTTCTAGTCCTATACTTTATAGCTCACATGAAATGGATGTAAAATCCTAAAATTGACAGTGACAGTCTTTAACTGGCCATTTTAGAATGCTTGTAGCACGTCAAGTGGCATTCGAATATGACGATTTAATGCGTTATTTCTTATTTATTTGACCTTGTATTTTACTTCATTTTTATTGCATTTTATTTCGTTTCTTTATTTTACTTCATTTTACGCGCCCATGTTTTTTTTACCCTTTTTATGGATTTTATCTTTGCTCACGGCACCATTGTGAATGAGGATTCATCCTAAATGACAAGGAATAATGGTCCGAACATCACATTCATTGTTTTAAAATCCAGTTTGCTTGCTTACAGAGCTAAAAAGCAGAAGTTGCATCACAAACCTAATACTTATAGATGGCACTGCATGTAGATAGGTAGTTTACCTTGCTTGCAGGGTGAGTAGGCATTGGTGAGGAAACGGAAAGTGCCCTTGTTGTACCAGGAGATCAGGGACATGTCGCCGTTCATCTTGATCTGAGACTGGCCTCGATGTTGGGGCGTCTCCGAGTTAGACAGCATGGACTGGGGCAGCCCCGTGCAGTCACTCTTCCTGGTGCTCAGAAGCCCACAACAGTAGATATCTGTGAAAGAGACAGACGGTAACACAAATTCAGATTCAGTAATGTGTTTGTGTGTGCTGAGGCATGGTTATGATGTTCCTTCCACAATGATGGTGCCATGCTTTTCTTACGCTGTTGCGCTGGTCAGCAGTTTTGCATACGTTTCCATATTTATGCTGGATAAACACACACATGCTGTGCAAGAGACGGATATATCAGACCATGTTGCAAGGTGATACCGGCAGGGTGATAGAAGTTTGGTGTTGGGGGTTGAGGTGAGGGGACAGTTTATAGCCATGGGGGTGTGAGAGAGGAGAACAAGAGCAAGGCTCACCTTGTTTCTGGAACTCTTGGAACAGGCCAAGACTGGTGATGCTGGGTCCCGTGAAGATGATGGCGTTGTGGCCGGACAGGTTGCTGCACAGCTGCTTGGCCACCAGGCTGTGAAGCTGTGGCTTGTTCTTCAGAGCATCGATTCCATCCGTAGGGACCTCTTTCAGGTACACATATACCTGAGAAAATACATTGGTGTTGATGCCAAATACCAAATCTGAACCACACACAGGCCTGTATGATTGATTGGATGATTCATGGATCCAACAGCTGTGAGAGGGTAGACCCCAAAGACCCTTCATTTAGCTGTTCAACCCTCATTTTCCGCTTAAGCAAAACTCACAGTTTTAAATTCCTCATGTTTTCTACCTCATAAGCAGATCTGTTTTGCATAATTCACGCCTCCCAGCTCCATCTGAGTGCCCAGCTCCCTCCCACAGCCTCGCTCGACCTCCCTACGTTACTCTCGCGTAGTGCACACGTTACTTTTTTCATCATAAGCTCCGTTTGCCGGACAATCGGAGCAGACTTTATTATCACAGTGGGGACCTCCACTCAAACAGCTTGTTCTTCAAACAAGAGAGAATGGCCGCTGGCAAATTATGGATTTTGATTGGGTTTTCGTAAAAAAAAAAAAAATAAAAAAATAAATAAATAATTATAAACCTTCCTTTCAGACCTCCTAGAATATAGTTACTTCAAAGAGACATCATAATATGGGACCTTTGAGTTAAGGGGAAGGCGTATGACTCAAATATCTCCAACTTAGGTGTAGGAGATAAAAGGCAGTGCTCAAACCTGTTGAATACCCAAAGCAATGCAAAAATGAAAGAAAAAGGTGCGTTAGGGTACCACTGAAAGATCACATTTAATCACTCAGTGAGCCATGTATAGGTTTTTTTCCCCTTTTCCATGTCATGTTATTACAAGACATACTTATGTAGAGCAAAATTACAGTACTTGTATACAGGGCAGTGATAAAGTGCTTGCCCCTTTCCCAATTTCTTTTATTTTTGGTTTTTTGTCAGATTTAAATATTTCAGACATTTAGAAGTGATGTTTAGATCCAAGAGGGCAGACAGTAATCATACCTGGATGTGTCTAGTGAAATGGAGCCCAATTATCAATTAGATTTGTTTAATTAGTCGATTTAGAAAATAAGGGGACAATAATACTCATGACCATAAAAAAAATGCAACTCCTGGAAATTCATCAACATTTTTAAATATTCAATTTCATTTGGAGTCTGAAATTATGCAACAGAACAATTAATAAATCCACAGTTTTGTGTTGAGCAGATTGAAATCCTCTGAATGAGCAATATTTAGTGATGCATAAATTAAAAAATACACAAAAATATTAATATTCACAGGGTGATGCATTTTTTATGGTTATGAGTATACTGTATTACACAGGGTCAAGTAGGGTTGATAGCTTTTTTCCTTCAATAACAAAAATCATCATTTCCATTTACTATGGCTATCCTTGTCTAATATTAAAATTTGTTTGAAGATCTGAAACATTTAAGTGTGAAAAATATGCGAAAACAGAAGAAATCAGGAAGGAGAAAAATACTTTTTCACACCCTGTAACTGTTATAGTACATTTAGATTGCCAGGTAAATGGTGAAGAATGAATAACCTTGATTATGCAGTTGCAATGCCCTACCTGACAATC
This sequence comes from Gymnothorax javanicus, assembly GCA_029692085.1. Taxonomy (NCBI): domain Eukaryota; kingdom Metazoa; phylum Chordata; class Actinopteri; order Anguilliformes; family Muraenidae; genus Gymnothorax; species Gymnothorax javanicus. Next base: position 39,964,482 of record CM056208.1, on the reverse strand, counting down.
AGCAACTATAAAGTTGCTGCTCCAGCTCTCCCATAAATGTTCTACAATGTCATCCACATTTTATCAGTGCTTATGATGGATAACATTCAAAATATTCATAGGCTGTTTAGTCACAAAGAATCAAATCACTGCACCATTTTCGGTATGTATTAGCAGGCTTAAGGCATTTGTGACTGGTACAAACTTTTAAAAAAAAAGCACTGATGCTGAACTGTTAACAAAAATTTTATGTAAAAGGACTGTGCTGATATGAAGTATCTTCTTTTTGAAATATAATCAAGATTTTGCACATAAACATCAAAGGATTATTTTGTGTACTTTTTCCCCCAGAAAACAACTTCTCCCCACATAACTCCTACTGTGTTTACCGAAGCACATCAGTATTTTGGGGTGAAGTGTCATCTTTCTTTTCATCGGTGTTAGACTAACTATAAGTCATTGAGCATGTATGGCTAGTTCAACAAAGTGTATTTGTTTTGCAGTGTTCATATAAAAATAGTTGGCATTGACTGATTTGAGGTAGCTCTCGATGAGGATATTTTGACCTTCATGAGTAATTACATCTGCAAATACTTTAGATCTCTGCATCTATTTAGAAAAAAAAAATGCGGTTTCAGCCACTTTGATGACATAGGTGGAAAATATGGATTTGTCGGTACACCCAATCCATCAGCCACGAGGAGGAAATGAATCCGAACAGCCTAAAAATCAGCAGGAGCCAGTTTGAGGGCAGCAAAAACAGATGGCGAGGTTTCCTGATTCCAGAATGCTGAACAGATACAACTCCAGGTAAGTGGAAATCTCCCTTAATCTAGCTGCTTATTATTCACAATGACTTCATCCTTGGTGTTTATATCATCTTTGCCGACACAGAGTCCATATTAAATCAGCTGGCACTCCTGAGGCGAGCTGGAGTCGGACTTTTTCATGACTCTTCAATTTGGTATGCATAGCCCATCGGTAACGTGGACGTCAGATAATTTTTATTTTTCAGGCCACCTTCCAGACAAAACAATAACATGGGTTGCCATTTCTCAGTCTCTTTGATTTGAGTGTAGAACATGGCTAGGCTCCCAGTTTCACCAAGAGAACTTATTCAAATGGTAAAAGTTTCCTGAGATTCAAATAAAATTGATTACTGGCCAAAAATGTGACAGTCACATTAATCATCTAAGAGAATCTCTCCACTCTCCGTTAGACTATGGTCAAAGTAGTTTGCTTAATTTTCTTTATGTTTAGGGGAATACTACTGCTTTTATACATTCATTACATTTATCAGATAGTATGCGCAATGTTACTGTTTGATGAGCTGAAACAGTATTACCCAAGTTTAACCAAATAATTGCAATATTATTTTATTCATTCGTAATTTGAATCATTTTTTTTCCTGATATTGCGGTTTTTCTGCCCATGACCCCTCATAAAGTTAGAGACCAACACCAAACCATCGACAGAAATATGCGACCCAATGCCATTTACTGTACTAGTTGAGAGCTAAATTCAAATGTACTTGCAAACAGTCTTTTAAAATTCCTAATAATTGCCAAGATATTTCAGCTATTCCTTAAATACACAAAGAGAATGAATGGTGGAATATTGAGTCTTGTGAGCTCAGTAATAACACAATGTATTTGAGAAGCTCTTCCAGCTTCATCAGTCCCTCCTGCTGTATGATTGACGTGGCTGTCCACCAATGAAGCTTACAAATGGAAGCTTCCAGGCACATCTATTAGGAAGTGGTAAAAAAACATCATAGCTAAAAGCGGATGAAATGTTAGTGCTGATGTCACTGAACTAGTCTAAAAAAATGCTCAAAAACCCCTAAAAAGATGTTCATTTGTATTATTACGTCCTGTCTAATAACACCAGATCAGATGTCTAGTCAATAATCCATGGAGTTGAAGCACCGACCTACTGGTAATCATGTGGTAAAAAGTAATCCTCAGGGGCTTTTTCAGAATGTTTCTGGGTAGAAAAAAAAAATGTAGGCTATGTCATGCAAAACCTATTTACAACACTCTGCTCATTGTTTTTCTAGTCCACACAAATTAAGTGGATGGCTATATTACTTAAAACGTAAGTTATAATAATTATAGGGCTCAATATAGCTTATCTTTGATGTAACTTGAGATAATGTAGCAGTCACGCAGTCAAACAAAGCAGGGGCATTCCTAAACCTATTCCACTGGAGGGAAAGTACCTTCTATTTTAAAATGATATTACACAAACGTAATGCAAATCTGTCACCATTCCATAATGCTAAATAAAACATATATTCACCATTTAAAACAAGAAATTGAACTCGCCTCACAAAACATAGACTAGATACCAAAAATCATTATCATCTCTTTTAATTATCTAATTGCCACAATTAAGTAATTCCAATTGTATGAATATAATAATGTAAAAAAAAAAAAAAAAAAAAAAAAAATTACAGGGCCCATCTTTTTACTGGTTACCATTGTTCAGTTCCAGTGTATAGCCTCAATATGAACATGAGAACCCTACAAAACACCCAAGGTTGTCAACAGTCCATATCCCCTTCTGTGGGCAGCAGATAATAAGTGCTTAAATCCTTGCGTATGGTATAAAAAGATCCAGCAAAACTGCACTGTGTGCAATCTCGCAATGAGTCCCCGATTAGGCCTGCACAGGTGACCAATCAGAGGACCTCACTCCTCACCTGGCTGATGAATCCTGAGGCCGTGCACTGCCGCACCCAAAGGCCGAACTTCCTCTTCTTCCTCTTCCTCAGCTCTCGCTCCGTACATGAGGCGATAAAAACTGGGTCCTCATCAATGAGAGGCTCATGGAGGACCTGGGTCAGATCGAGTTTGAGAACATCAGCACAGCAGACAACACCTGGACAAATTTGTAATCTACAAACCTACACACCGCCATCCTCCAACAAGAGCCAGCAGGAGATGGCGTATCCCCCCGGCCCCACATATTGAAATAATGAAAATGTCACCTGCTCCAGAAACAAACCATACCCCCAAAAAATTCTAAGTTCAAAATGTTTCCATGGAAACCAGGAAAAATACAAAATTCATCAACTTCGGAATAGCAAAAGGCACCACTTCAGGTCATGATTAATGTGCATACAAAGTTTTGTTAATAAATATTGAACGGATTTCAAGTAATGCTCCGGAAACAAAATGTTCACAGACGGACGGACGGACAGCCGGACAGACAACCGCACCCATGACTATATCCCCTCCGCATTATATGCTGGGGGGGTAATAAAAAGGGTCTTTCATTGCCCTACCAAGGCGTGAGCTACACTGTACCTCAGAAGCCTAGAAGCATCAAGTGCCTGTTTCAGCGATTGATCAACAAACCCTCAGAGGAAGAAGCTGGTGAAATTATCGGGCTCTATCGCGGATAAATTGATGTCTCATAAACACTCAAACTGGGATCCCATTGGGAAAATTAAAACATTCAGCTGCTTGATTGGTGTTTGTGACCAAAACAAAACAAGCGCTCTTGAAATCAATTTAAAAGCTATTACTTGAGTATTTCTTCAAGAAACGTAATGCAGGCTGTCTCCTAAGATCTCAGCCTGGTTCTTCCTCCTTCGAGTCGGAGAAAATTAGAGGGGAGCCAGTTCTATTGCAGATAAATCTGACACATGTGCAACGGCTATGATCAAGAGGTGCTACAAGGATCTTAAACCCCCCCACATCCCCATCCCATAAACACTTTAACAGAGTGATCAAGGTGGGAAATGAACTCTGGACATAGTAAACAAAGAAAAACGGATTTGTTTTCCCCTATTTTTAAGAGCTGGGCAGCTGACATCCAGATGCACTCTTACCAAAAGCGGAGAGAGCTAGGGCACATAATCTGGCTTTGCAAGAGTTCTTTTATTTGATATGTATGCGATGCCATCAAGCGATAACCGTAATATGACAGATCTGTACTTTAATAAGCCAACTACAGGAGGAAGCACACAGTATACATGTTAGAGCTTTGCACACTCACTGCACCATCTGCAACTGAGAGCACTGAGAACTGACATTAGGGCTCTGTGGGGAACCGAGAGGAGGGGGGCTGGGTTTATGGACTATGGATAGAACGGAGTGAGTTCATACCCAGTGGTGACCAAGATGGCTGTGTTTACTGTTCCCAAAATACACTATGTAGCCAAATGCGCGAGAACGCTTCTCTGAAACTTCACTGACAAACATGGAAAATGGACATTTTTAAATTCAAAATATCTACCATTCTAACTGAATTTGGAATTAGTTGGTCAGTATAGCCTGGTAGGACAGACATTCCGCTGCCATTTGAGGGCATTTGCAATTCAAATCTGTTTTACCATCAGGTTTTTGTAGCACTCTGAGTACCACTTCACCCCTCCCTTACAGAAGGCTCCATTGAAACTGACAGGAGTAGCGAAAGGGCTGGAGAGGAGCACGAACTAAAAGGGCAACAATTTATGAAAATACCCTAAATTGAAAAATGAAAGTGTCTTCTCAGCCCATCCTGACAAATGTATTACAAATGCAACAAAAATGTCAGATATTTGAAATTAAAAATGTCTGTTATCATTGCATGTCAACAAAATTTCAATAAAGCGTTCACACAATTATGTCTACATATTGTATGTGAGAAGAAATGTGATGAATAGCTTTTCTTCACGCATGAAGCAGAAGCAACAGTATTTGATTTAAAATGAAGACCACAATGGAAAAATGATCAGTCACATTTTCACATTGCGGAGCAATGATGAATTAAAAATTCAAAATGATCTTAGAAACAAAGCACTGAAAAAATATGCATAAAATATTATAATAATATATAATATATAAAATATACAAAAATGCTAAATTTGGACTCTGATCATTTTTCCTTTGTGGTCTTCAAATGTATCAATAAATGTGAAAGCAGGGTCTGACCTGGATTTGAGAGGGTCAGACGTTATGGCTCAAAGAATAGGGACGGTTTGGGAGGGCTGGAAGGTGCAGGTCGATGGATCGGGGAGGGGGACTGACCTGGGTTTGGGAGGGCCGGAAGGTGCTGCTGAAGGCCTGCTGGAGAGAGTCCAAGAAGGGTTGGATTTTGTAGAGCCCCTGGCTCCCATGGCTGGAACGGAAGGCTACGACATGGAAGTACTTGAGGATCCTCTCGAAGCGAGCCTGGCTCATGCGAGGCGCGATGCTTTTGTTGCTGAAGAAGCCAGAGCTCCAGATGCTCAGCACGGACTCGCAGCGCTGAATGCTGGTGGACGTCATGAACCCCAGGAAAGCCTTCATCTCTGCTACGGTCACGTTCAGCCAGCTTTCGTCGCTCCCAAAGCGCTCCTGATATTTTTTGGCGTACATGTTAGTCTGTGTCACCATGTTCTGGATGGCATTGTCTGGCACAAAAAGCTGGAAGAAGTCCATGGCGGTGGCAGTGGCCGGCATCTTCTGCGTGGGACCTGAAACAAACACATTGAGATAGTCAACAGAGTTACTTCCTCATCTCCCCACTGGGAATTCAAAAAAAACATCAACCACCTGATTCAATTGGATTTTGTATTATCAAGAATCCAACAGACAGGATTACGTCTCGCACTGCGGAGTTGGACCAAAAACTCAGCTGGCAGGATGGCACGGTCTCTCACTGACGCACCTTTGAGCTTCCTTATACGCTGAGAAAGTGTGACGTCACTTTCACTGGGGTCAACGCTCACTTCCTTGACAATGGTTCACGCTCGCAGCATAGCAACACATTCACTCGTACACGGAACACACGGCACGAAATGCCTAAATATTTGACGCTCAAAAATATAGTGAGAAATGCTTCTTGTTCTTTTACAATGACCATATTTTGGGTTTAAGATCGCTGAGAATAAAGCTTAATTCCATACATAGACACAAGGACCATGGCGATAAACACTGTTCTAGTTTACTTATGGTTTGGTTCGTTCAGCGTGAACCAGTAGCCATGGCTACGGCAAGTTGACTTCAAAATTACGTCAACACTTTTCCAGCGTATTCAGGGAGGTCAAGCGGGCTGGCCACATGAGAAGCTGCTTGACAGGTAACTGTAAGGTCACTGGTTTGAGCGGCTTGTGGAACTTGAGATTCTTACTTGATCTGGAGAAATGGGGTTGGGAGGAGTTCTGCTGGTGGGCCCTTGAGCGAGGCCCTTAAACCCCAAATTACCTCAAGGGGCTCCACCCCTGTTTCCCTCCATCCCTCCTCACTGGCAATTGTTCCATCAGGCATTTTCCCCCCAAGTGTCCTTCAAGAGCATGCTCTCAATGCAACTTCCCTGGTCAGATGTCGATTCAATAAAGACGTCTATTCTAAATAAAAGTAATAAAATGTCCCTGTTCCTTTGCTAAGTTAAAAATATATTTTAGGTCAGAGCAATGCTGAAATAGCTCTATATTTTGGCGATTATTTCACAATGCGAGTGTTCTGGTTATTTAAGATTTTGTTACTGGCCCAATTCTGTATCACAGGAAAGTGATTGATATGCATGTCGGAAAACCCCAAAAGAGTGACATCACACAAGACAGAAACCACATAATCATGCGCAAGCATGCTCATTGTTCGGCTCTAGCCAGGCACTCATTTTTATTAGATGACTCTGAATGTACAGACAATAAATATAGCCGATGTTGAAATAAAATGTAGTACAGTTCCATAACAATGGTGTTGCTTGCACTTGGAAAACCACCAGCAGAGTCACTTGTTCTTCAGGTAGCTTACCTAGTCATGCCTGAAGAACAACCTTCCATGCGACATTCATTTGGCAGCTGGCTTATCTTTCACCAAACATTCACTGCATGCGTCAATACAGCCACCTCACAGCTCATAAGCACAATATCAGCAGAACACTGAAATATACGAGGCAGGAATGAAGGAGAAAATAAAAAGCTTTCATTGATATATTGTTCTTGCATTGTATCGTAAATGATACCAGTTGAATCAAATGTTCGCTGCACAAAACCTGCAGCAGATGCTGCATCTCTCTGCGGGAGGAGGAGGGAAGCAAATGACCTCACAGAACCCTTAATACCTGAGCCCCTCCCACGCACTGTACCGTACGCAACCCACCTCGCTCAGCACCAGAGTCTCAATTATGCTAAAAGGCACTTTCTAAAACGGGAATATGTGAGGCCAGGGATAACTGCAGCAAGTCCAGATCCTTTTAGTCCTTTTACGATTTCTCATTATTCCAGCAATCCGCAAAAGATCTTGGACTTTACAGAACTGCAGTACTATTTTAATGCCTTAACTCTACAAGGGGTGGGGAGGTACGGAATAGAGGAACCAGTATCTTTAATGCCACTGGTTACTGAGCTGGCAAAAACAACAGAGCAGCAACTACGCTTCTTAGATAAGCCAAGCTTATGGATGAACCAGACAGTGAGGATCTTTAAAATGTACATTGCACTAACTATTGACATGGTAATATGTGCAGGCTGTAGTTAGATTATCAGTCCCTGTATTCAGATTTCACACAGAATCCTATCTAACTGTAACTGATGAGTAGACATTAACAAAAGTGACCTCATGACTTTCTGTAACTCGCGCTGCTGTGCATTGTGGGCCAGCGTGCCGAGCATTAGCAGCACAGGCTCGCATCCCCAGAACCAGAGAGCACTTATAATGGACCACATCCAGAGACCACATTACAATTAGATTAAATTTATTTAGCTGAAGCTCTTAACCAAAGAGACTTTGAGCTGATTAGTCAAAGCAGAGGCCAATCCCCCGCCTGTTGGAATGTGCAGTTAAGGGACTTACTCAAGGGCCCAACGGCTCCTCTGATCTTATCACGGCTAAGCTGGGGCTTGAAAGCCCCCCAAGACACCAACGCCAGCCAAGCACAGCTCCTGCCACTGCTGTTCTATAGAGCCCAAGAGTAGACAGCAGTCTTTGAGACCATGAAGTACCCAGTCCCCAACAGTGAATAAAATAATTGCACACAGTGCATGGACTACATGCTCAGTGTGGATGGATACATCATCTTCAGCAGCAGCTACATGGAAACAGTCACAAATTAAATAGTCAGTGACAAAATTTACCCAATACAGCATCATTATCTCCACTAAGGAGGTTACATTTTTGCCTATGCTTATCAGTTTGTCTGTCACTTAAAAACTTTACTCAAAAAGTTATGAATAGATTTTGATGAATATTTTTGGAGGGACAGGGTATGGCTCTAGGAACAATCCGTTAGCTTTTGGTGTCGGTCCAGGTCACCTTTCCGGATCCGGAAATTATTTGAAGGATTCCTCACCAGTGTGGGATTGCAAGATCAGACATTTGGCAGAATAAATGCCAAACATCTTAAAATCCACCTTAAAGTTCTCTGCGACAAAACTTAGCCAGTTATAGAAATACTATCTTTGCCCTTGCAGACTTGCGTATCATTGAAGAGTGGACTACAGGCCTTGGCAGAGATCTGCGCTCTTCAAGTGCTACTCTGTTTGCAGCTGGGGCTCCACTCAGCACCATTCAATCTCCTATCAAAGGAGAGGAGACGATCACTTCCGTTGCTCCAAGTAAGATGCAAACTGCATGACTGTTGGAAGCAATATTAACATTACTATGGGAACTACGCTCGAGCGCAGTGAACCAAGCGGTTGTCATTTATACCCACTCCTGTTTCCACTCATCCGCTGAAGTGGACACTACCACAGAGTTAGAAATGGTGTGCACGTTTCAGCTTTGCCCAGTGGACGCCACAGAAGGCAGTGATGCCTTCTTCATTGGACACCCTTTTTGGCCATGACTCGTTGCAGGTCCTCCACCAATCAAAAAGTTATTTAAACAAACCAAGTATATTCACTGTATTGTTTTGACACAGAATTGTTTTGCAAAGGTACAATATTAAATATGTGCTACTTGAAAAATCAAGTTAAGCTAACTTTTTGGAGCAGTGAATATTTGCACCTAATCATTTTCCGCAAAAAGAACAAATTTCTCCCATTAAAATGGCCGTCTCCGTGCCAGGTGCGTGCCTCATTTCCTGGTCTAGTCTTCACCATCTCTCCAATGGATAAATAATATAGCCTCTCTGTATAACATATCAGACTCTCACCTTGGGTTTATAACAGTTTATAGGGTCAACTGGGGGCGAATGTGTTATGCTTAATGCACTATGGCACATGTACGCTCTGATCCTCCATAGTGTTTGTTAAATACCCTGCTGTATACATAGGCTGTATGCAAAATGTAATCAGACTGCTAATTTGCATAAGCAAATGAACTTGTGCCTAGATGTGAATGTGCCATAGAAATGTGCGAGTATCTCTGTGACTGACAGGATGCAGAGATCTTGGGTGTACGTTCTACATTTGTGTGTGAGTGTGTGTGTGTGCGTATCTGTATGAATGTATATTTATCACTAGCTAGCAATGAGAACAGTACTCTACCGTAGTATGGTTTGATGAATGCACATGCGCGAGTCTTTTGTTGAGCGCAGTGTCCTATATTTCTCTTATTTTCTGGACCATTTATAAAAGAAGAATAAGGTCTATTCCAGTGTTTCCCAAACCTCTCCTGGAGGCCCACCTGTCCTGCATGTTTAGATCTCTCCCTGCTCCAGCACAGGTGATTCAAATGATCAGGTTGTCATCAATCACCCCTTAAGGGGGTGATTTGAACCTGATCATTTGAATCACCTGTGCTGGAGCAGGGAGAGATCTAACACATGCAGGACAGGTGGGCCTCCAGGAGAGGTTTGGGAAACACTGGTCTCTTCCATTCCATTTTGGCTGCTAAGGTATTCTTCTCCTGTATATGCAACAGGAACTGACCAACATCAACCCTCTCCTAGCACTGCAGAGAATATGGAGATACACCGCACTTAACCCATCTTTTATCATTACAGCACAAGCTAGAGATTATAAAGAAATTTCCTGGCTATACTCTTCGCATGTGTCACAGTAACAAAAGATGTGATCCTGTTATGCAACTTGCTCAGTGCTCTAAATAATAAAAAATGCCAGCTGGCTTTGTCATTTTGTCATAAAGAGCCAGCATTGTATAGCACTGACAACTGAAAAAAGCAGGCTTTTGGACAGTAGATAGCATGCTGGCTGAGAACTCATACAGTTTGTGGTAGGATCCATGCATTTGCCATCTGTCACCATATACAAAACCAAAAAAAAAAAAAGCCAAAACATAACGACCACTTGCGGATGAAGCAAATAACATTGAGCATCTTGTAGCACATCAAGGTCTGAAAATAGACTTAAGACTTGTAAGCATAAAGTTAACTCTCATAGTCAATGTGTTAGATGCCGGAGAAATGGGACCTGATCAACTTTGACCAGGGCCAAATGTTCAGCCAGATGACAGGGCCAGGGCATCTTTGAAACGGCAAGGCTAATGGGGCGCCTCCAGAAGTGAATATATGCCGACAGTGGTCCGGGGTGGGACAAACCATCAACCAGTGACAGAACGTTTTGCGCAATCGACGCGCGAGGGCCATTGTGAGGACCAACAAAGGCAATCTGACAAAAATGCTCCAGTGGCACAAGTTTGCAGAAAATTTCAATGATGGTTACAGAGGGAATGTCTCAAAATACACAGTGCTTTGCACTCTGCTGGGTATCGGGCTTTGTAACCCCAGACCAATCACAGTGCCCATTCTAACCCCTGTCCATCATCGAAAGCCCCCACACTGGAAATGCTAGCTTTGCAACTGGACCTTTGAGCAATAGAAGAGGGTTGTCTGGTCCAGTGTGTGTCTCAGCCAGGGACAGGTGCACCGTTTGCCCGGGAATGAGGTGGCACCAGGATGCACTTTGGGAAGAAGACAAGCAGGTGGTGGAAGTGTGATGCTCTACAAAATTTTCTGCCGGGAAACCGTTGGTCCAGGCATTCAAGCGGATGTCAAGGAGCCGTCTTTTTGACACGTGGAGGACAAAACGGTATATAAACCAAGAGGTCATAATATTTTGGACCAATGGTCTATAGTGAAGTGAGAAGGTAATAAATGAAGATGCAATAAAAATAAACACATTTACGCCAATCAGCCACAACATTAAAACCACCTGAAAAATACTGTGCATGTCTGTCCCTGTGCACCCCAAATAGCTCCATCAAACTAACATCCACTTGAATTCCTGGATCTAGGGATTCCCAGCAGAGCATTTCCCAGAGCGCAACATTCCCTCTACCTGCTTGTCTTCCTCCCACGGTGCAAACCTGGTACCATCCCTTCCTCGGTTAATGGTGCACACATACCCGACTGATGCACATGAACTAAAAGAAAAGGAGACTCACTGGACCAAGCAACCTTCCTCACTTGCTCCAGGGTCCAGTTCCAATGCTTACCTGCCCAATGTAGGCGCGTGGTGGACTGGAGTTAGAGAAGACATCGCAGCCGGTCTGGAGGTACAAAGCGCTATACACAGCAGGGTGCAATGCACTGTGTGTTGAGACAAATTCCTTACCATGTATCATTAAAATTCTCCGGAGCTTGTTCAGACCAGTTCAGTCCAAATGGGACAGCCTTTATTGCCCTGGTTTAGCCACGTGACTTGGGCACCCAACACCCTGTCGCCAGTTAATGCTGACCAAAAAGGATGACGGTCATCGTGTCAATGGCACAATGTTATCTGATGCACAATCTTTAGAATACCTTATGCAGTAAGTGTTCATTATGCCAGGACTTGCTAAATCGCACTGATTGTTCATTTAACACCCATAATCTGCAGTTGTAGCAAGCTGTAATACTGTTCGATTTTGGCCCCAAATTTCTGCAACTGTATAGAGTAGACCTCGCTAGGTTCATTTGCCATTTGTCTCTGAAGATTACCCGACTCGGCCATCTGTGCATAGGCCTGTGTCAAACTGACGATGGTGAATTCGGCTGAGGACGGCAGAGTTCTTATTGCCAATGATTACCCTTCTTTAGCAGGCCTACATCAGGGTTCTGATAAAACAGCTAGATCTTACAAACCATTTAATGGACTATTTTTCTATCCAAGTGGTCTACCAAGGATGAAAATCACTCTGATGTGCAATATTGAATATCCTCAAAGCATTACAATTCTGCAACTGTTCTAATCCTGCTTGTAGATTTTTAAAAAAATATAGTAGGCCTATAACACCAACAGGGACCATATAGGCCTACATCCACCCCATCTCATCCCTACCTCCCTGTCGTCCTTTACCTGCCTTTCTCTCACCACCTTTCTTATTTGACAACAGAGTTGGAAAATCTATGGGTTTACTGTCCATCTCTGGCAAATATTAGGCTACATAAATAGGCCACCTATGAATGCTCTGTTAAACCAAAAGAAAACCGTCTGAATCTGAAAGCCTTGCAAAGGGAATTATTCCATTGCATATTAATTCTGAGGAGATGCCTACGGTGCAGCAATTTTTTTTCCTACACGACCATTGATGTAGACGGGAAAGGAGTCTAGTGCTGATGTTAACTGACATAAATGCACTGGGTCTCATAATTTATTAAGCCCATTTTTGTCTTTTTAAGGAATCGAGCGATTGAAAGTGAAAGCCACTAGCCGTGCTATAGCCTACGTTCACGGTTTACAGATTGCCTATCCCCTTGATTAATTTACCGTCCCCATAAATCTGAAGAAGCATGACAATTCTTGTATAAACTTACCACAGGTATCTTTGTACACCGGGGTCGTGATTTCTCGGAGGGCGTCGCTCCAGCCTTCTTCCTCGGCTGAAGCATTTGAAACCGAGCCGGGGGCACCTCCACGCTGGCTGTCCACGGAATCGGTACTTCGTAGCTCGCTCCCGTTGCTTTCAGATGTGTAGTTATCCGAATTAGAATCACCTGAGGTGCTGTAGAAGGGATTCTCGCTGCTGTCGTCCCCAGACTCTCCGAAAACATCATCCGAAATCTGCAGGCTTTCGTAACGGGAGCGGGCAGCCTGCAGAAGGGACTGCGCCTTCCTCCCGCACTCAGCCATCGCTCGTTGTGTCTGATAACCTGCAAAATCGGCAAAGCTAACCAAGCAGTTTGGATCCGAAAGGACGGAAGCTACACGCACTTTAGATCGCGTCACCTCAGTCGTTTCAGCAACCCTCGCGAACAGATCACGGCGGTGTGAAACGTCACTGAGAATGACCCTCGTCCTGTGGAGCTGTTCTGTTCGAGGGGTACTGAATTTCTCCTGTGCAGGAAAAGAAATGGTCAAATGTAGTCGTACAGCCCCACATCCGGAATGCGCGAGCTACCGACGCAGTAGCCTACAATCCTCGATAAGTCTCCGGCCTCCTTGCATATCACCTGACATGTATCTTTAATGTTGTCCAATGGCGTCTGTAAAAAAAAAAATCAACGTCAACTCTAGCCAATGGGCTGGGATTATGCTCTGTTTTTTTATGCTGCATTCATATGCTCATCAAAAGCTCGCACTTCCGAGTTCATGTCCGTGTTCTGAGACAGCTGCTTAACTGCTGTGCCCTCTAAATGGGCCTTTGTACTGCTTACTATACACTGACAACCCGGATACAAACCGTTTCTTGCCATGGAGAGCCGAGTGCACTGGACGCAAAGGTTGCAATGCGGAATTTTATATTTTTCTGTAAATCCCCATATCATGCAGGCCTTCATATTTGTCATAAATCAATCAGCTGCGAGCTGTCTTTGCTTCGAATCAGAGTCGGAATGATCTTAGAGGAAGAGAAGGATGCTTTGTATTAAAAAGGCAGAGCCCTTCAGAAACACTCGTCCAACCGTTGGGAAAATAGTATGGAGAACAAATAGAGCAGTCTGCATTTTATGTTTATTAGATCGTTCTTATTTTAGGAGCAGTTGTTTCGGGGATGATTACACGCAGCGAAGCGATGGGAATACGTGTAGCAATCAAGAATTTTAAGTTTGCGCACAGTTGTCTTTCTCCTGAAACAGCCCAGTGTATAATGAAGAGCACACAAAAGCAGAGTTGAATTACCTTCACCCAGAACTTTGTTGATAACAAATGCAAAAAAAGTGGCAATAACAGGGCTGGTAGGTATGAACTATTCAGCATAAGTCAGTTTGTGATGCGGCAACCAGCTGGGATCTCGAACTGTTTTTCAAACACCGCTGTGGAAAAAAACTTGTCTAGTAGCTAAATCAGGGAGGAGGGGTGTGCCTTGAAATTTGGAATTCCCTTGACATTCGAATAAAATAGAGACTATTGCACAGATGTACTAAACTGGGTTAAATGTTTTCAATAATATGATTCCTTATGTAACAGTAAGAATGAGTGGGAGACTGCTATGTGCTGGTGCTTTTGCACTGATGCAAAAAATCCATGGCTTTGTCAGAGACTCTTATAGTCTTTTTACCACATCAGTGTCAACTCAACCTGTTTTACCGCCAGATGGACTCAGTGGATTCCGTGAAGTTTTTTATGTAGATTTCCATCCTAACAAGCTGTTTCATGAAATATATGCTAATACTGTGGCAACTTGGGACAATTAGTGTGGTCTGTTGGGATGAGAGAAGGGCGATGCCATCTCTGACATCAGCAAGCTGTTAATCCACAGCTTTGCAGTCCAGTTGGGATCAATCAGAAGGAGGCAGTGACAACAATCGTGTAGTTGACATAAAATCCTCTCAGTCAATGACTGTTCAGGAAATGCATAGACTAGCGTGCCTGGCCAGTAATTGGCCATTGCTTCCAGGCCCAGTGAGCCTAATTTGTCTGCCAGAGAAAAACTGAGATGTTTAGCTGTTGCTACAAAGATCCAGTGCTGCTGTCCTGTATCTTCATTATGTCATTTGCTCTGCATGGGCGAAAGCCTCCATTCTCCCTCCATTACTTAGCTATGAGACATGACATCAGCTGCAGTGTCGGCCAAGTTTAGCATCTGTTCTGCCCAAAAAGAGAGTACATTGTTTTGGACCTATATCAGTTGTGGGTGGCACAAAGTGTTTTCCGCGATCTTGCACCTAGCTAATGTAAAAAACTGTCACTTCATTGTCTGTTTTCACTCGGGCTTGTTCACTCCTTAGAACAACTAGCCTGAGAAGCATCATTTCCAGTTCCAAAACATTCCAAGAGAACCACTCAGAGTACTGCTTATCTCCTGGCTTTGTCAGACTCCATACCAACATGTTCAGGCAGTGTCTGTCCCATAGACTGTATAAAAAGATGGACGAAGCAACTGTGATGTCACCCATTGGTTTCAGCATACAATTTAGGAAGCCTCGATTTTGGCAATTTGAACAGCGCCGTTTTGTCATTTTGAAACCGGATGTGAAACCGGAATATTGGGTACAGTTTGTTGACCCAGAGCTGTGGCCACAGCAGTCCCAGTCCCAGCACAATCACTGTTGTTACAGCCTCAAATAGTCTCGTCAATCACATCTGTATAGATGAGCCTCTGATTTGGGTCACTAAAGCCAGAATATCGTGCAATCTGGCTGGTGTGACGGATGTTAGCATTGTCTGCGAGTCAATGGATAGCCTAATGAAATGGCTCAGTTAAGTTGGAACTAGTTTGCATGTGTCCCAATTCACTGTGAGACTCAAGGCTACTATGGGATCCAGCAGTTGATGTGCATACTCACTTTTGCTTATCATGTTCCCGTTTCTCAGAGGGGCCAGTAGATTAAATGCAGTATAGGTCTCATAGTGCCAATCAAGCGCTCTGCCCAACATTCTGTTCACAATCTGGACTTAAGCAGGGCAATGAAATAATTAGCACCAATAGGCTCTTTAGGCGACCGTGAGCAGGAGGGATTGAGCTAGTAATACTTGACAACAGACGCCCTGTACTGACCATCCAGGGCTCTGCAACACTGTCAAGCAGCTAAGCAGCCCATAGGTTGCAATGCAAGCTGCATCTGTTTCAGCCAAATGTTACTTCTTTGAGAAGAGGATCTGTTCAATTGGCTTCACTGTCAAGTGGTAGCTTTTCCCTGAAAAGGGAGCAAACTAACTTTGTCCTCTCAGGTGCATGAAGAACCCAATGTGGGATTTCACAATGGAGCTTGATGCACTCTGTTTACCACCTTTCAATCCTCTATCGAGTTTGGCATCAAGTGGCTTTCACTTGAGACAGCATTCCTCCTCATCAATCCCGCATCCCAGCATGTGAGGGAGTTACATGTGTTATCAGTTTGCCTTCAGTATATCAGGTGGGCTCCTGATTTCAAACATGCATCACTGAGCCCTCATTTGGCGTTTTTGCCGAAAGCATGCAGGGCCGCCCATCATTTTTCCGGGGATCAACCGTCCTAAACGTTTCAATGCAAACCTCCTACATTATAGGTTTCATTAAGCTGCTAACAAGTTGAATCAGATTTGCTAAATTACGGTTTGAGTGAAATCCTACAGGATGATACATTGCCAGGAACAGGGTTGGGCAATCCTGGCCTTGAGTTTTAATCCCATGTGCTGTGAATCATCCTGTTGTCCTAGCTGCTCTGTCAACAGATAAGGAGGACCGGCAGCTGAACCTGGCACAATTACAATAGCACTACATTGACGCTACAGAACCTTAGTGTAAGATCAATCAGGGGCTTGGCTCTTTCAGGAGTCTGCTGGGTGAATGGCCTGAGCATGAGAGCACTGCCATTCTACGAGTGCAGTTGCAGTGATTTGTGTAGCTGCTGCACAGTCTTCTGCCCCCACTTTCTCCCCTGTCTATACAGTGCGTGTCAAAAAAAAAGATAATCCAACTTCAGCAGGTTAATATAACACATTTATACCGTTTCACCATTTCCATGCAATTTACCAAGGAAGAGGGCATCCTTAGCTCTTCATGGATACCACTGACTGCAACATTACTGTTGCGCATGCCTGATTAAATGACCTTTGAAAATGGCAGATTCAAATTTCATTTTTACAAGTTTTGTTTGTCGATGGAAGTCAGGAAAAAAACAGTCCATGAAAGTCAAACCACTGCCCTCTGCCTTTGCACCGACACCTTCAACATGTCCACCTCCCCTTTCAACGCAAAGCTGACAGCGACGGAGCATGTCCTCAACTGCAGGTCTCACCATTGCCGGATCATTTCGCAAAGCCTGAACCTCATTTCGAATGCGCTCTTGCAGTTCGTCAAGTCACAA
This sequence comes from Gymnothorax javanicus, assembly GCA_029692085.1. Taxonomy (NCBI): domain Eukaryota; kingdom Metazoa; phylum Chordata; class Actinopteri; order Anguilliformes; family Muraenidae; genus Gymnothorax; species Gymnothorax javanicus. The sequence continues at coordinate 39,947,478 of CM056208.1, read as the reverse complement.
ACGCTTTGTTTTTCAGATGTCCCCAAAGGAAAAGATCACATGCCGATTTCTGAATGTCTTTCATGCATTACCAAAACTTGGAAAAATGAAATTCTAATCTACCATTTTCAAAGGTCATTTAATCAAGCATGTTCATCAGCGATGTTGCAGTCAAGGGTATCCATGAAGAGCTAAGGATGTCCTCTTCCGTGTCAAATTGCATAGAAATAGTGAAACTATATAAACTTGGTATATTAACCCGTTGAAGTTGGATTACCTTTTTTTTTTGATATGTACTGTACAGAGAATGCCTTTGTGATTCCTTGCTGTGACTGCACTGGCATTTGTGTTCCACTAGTGGTACAGCACTGCCACCTGGTGGTCTTCCACTTTTTCAAAGAATCACAGTTACAGAAGTAACAAATGTTCCAGATGGCTTACCAAGTATTATGTACTGGGTAACATAACAAACTCCTGCAGGTGTCGCCTGCACCCGGCTGCAAGATTATCGTACCCCTAACGCTAATCAAAAGTTCAATTTCAAATTGAGTTGATCTGATTACTTGAAATTAGAAGGCCGCAACTCGAAATCAGCTTGTCGGTCCATAGCTCCTCCCAGCTTCTCCCATAATTTCTGGCAGAGTATGTTGTTTAAAAAGAGGATTTGTGTTTCAAGAGGACAAGACATCTTTTGGATCTTTTCGCACTGCAATTAGGTCGAAGGGCAATATGTTTGAAAGGGAGGTAGCTAGCTTATCAGTTCTGTAATGTGGATACCTACTGTATAAATTTAACCAATTGTTAAGTCAAATTTGCTGGCCAGAGTCCATGTCTTTATTGACTTAACTGCTCTTCTGGGAGGTCTGTTAAATGTATTGATTCTGTTTCAGTTACTGCTGTACTGATGTGCCATGAACTGCCAATCAACTGGGATCACCCTCCATCCTTAAAACAGTCCCGTTAAAACAACATACAAAACTCAGTGCAGTAGCATTTTAATAGACATATTCTCTTGTGTTTCTCAAAAGGAGAAAAAGGGGGAGGGGTATTAGGTGCATTGCTCTGTTTTAAGGAATGCTGTTGGATTAGCATTAGTATTAACCTAGGTAACTATCTTTAGACCCTAACCATGAGCATACCTACATACTGTAAAGGATTCCTTCATTAGTTTTATCAGTGTTCTTGTATTTGGATGGAACTATTTTAGTGTTATGTTTATACGCTTGCAAGCTGATGGTTGGGTTTGTTAGTGCGCAAAAGAATTAACGGTAGTATGTAATTTTGATGGACAGAATAAACATGAACAAGAGTGTAATGAGGCAAACCTGTATGAATTTTTGTACGAGGGAGGTAAAAATTTAATGGGGCAGAGAAACATTGCCCTTTCCTCTGGAATTTCATTTATGCAAGTGCAAGAACTTACAACAAGCATGAAATTGTTTATTGTGATATTTCACGCTCCAATAATGCTATGCTTTATTAACTTAGATGATCTGATGGCTATATAATATTGCATCGACCATGCTGTTGACTCAGATCCAAATGTCACAGTATTCTCACAAAATACTCGCTGAACAGTTGCGGGAGTCTAACAAACAATTTTAATGCATAATAGATAATAGATATACGAATCAAATAAATGCACTGGTATTGTAAAACAACAGATGTAGAACATGAATGATGTGGCCTTCTATCAACCAATCTTTGGATATCTGCATGCTATGTATCTTCTTGGAATGACGTGCTCATATACGGTTAAGTGTTCTGTAGATACTGTAGACCCATCTGGCCAGCTGCACCTGGTGTGTGTGTGTGTGTGTGTGTGTGTGTGTGTCTGAATTCAGTGCTGAGGTTCAGAGAATGCTCAGTTTTGGGGGTTCCCTATTCTCCCCATCAGCAGGACGGCGTTGGAGCTTCCCTCCACCACAGCGAAGCAGAACGGCCTGTCGACTCTTAGCGTCATGGCTGCTTCTCCGGACTGGAGCGTGAGTGGCTGCTCTGATCCGTCCTCAGACATCTCCAACACCACCTCATTTAAAGCCTGGAAACCACACAGATCTGCTATCAGTGGCACTGCGAGTTGCTCAGGGGTTTAGCTAATTTTGGTGTGAAAGAAGGAGTAATTGTTGCAATTAATTTTACTCATTTACAGGCATAATCTTCAATCAGAAAGTAAACATCCTCCCCAGTACTGTACACTCTTTTTGAAAATAAGGATGTCTATTTTAGGGGCTGAGCCTGAATGTTCTTTTTTTTTGAGGATTGAAGCCTCAAATGGTTTTCAAATGCTGTTTTTTTGGTTTAGAAATCTTTTTAAAATATTTGTTTTTCATTAATATGTGGTCAAAGTACAAAGCACATGACATATTTGGGTGTGATTCGGCAGCAAGCTTGCCTTAGTTCGTGTGCCAGTTAAACATATCAAATAAAAGCTTAAGGCATTGTATTTTTTTTTTTTTTGCCTAATTAGCATTTTAAGGGACTTATAAAGCACTCTGACAAACATAACAGCTAAGTGATGAGTCGTTCTATTCTGTTATTTTGATAAAATGTCCTTACTTCAGTACTCGTTCTCCGAATCGATATGTTCTAAATCTGTTCTGAATTTTTGGGAATTCTTCAGCTTTACAGTTCTTATGAAAAAGAGTGTGTTTTGTCCCAGTCCTTTAGATTGGCTAATTAGGACAATTCATCGAGGAGATGGAACTGATTAGGAGAACCATCTGTCTTAGTACGTGGGCGGGAGAGACGCTTTACTGGATAGTTGAACAAATTGGTATAATTGAGAATGACGACTGTTGGGTTTCAGTCAGTGAATAGTCGCTGAATGTCTTTTGGTCGGTATATTGTATGAGTGATTTTTTGAAATCTTCTCATGAGTGCAAACTGAAAAGCAGAGAGCTGGGAGGCCCTGTCCTGGATTGGGAAGGCGAACTCAGCTCTGGGACACTAACCTCGCCGACAGTGAAGTTCTCCTTCCTGCTAAAGTGGCTGAAGTTGGCCCCGGGGCCCAGTAGGGAGGGAAGCCTCATGTCAGAGAGGATTCTTTGCAGGTCACTCACTGCATTCAGGGACAGTTTGGGGAGAGAGACCTCCAGGAGCCTACATAGCACAGACAAAACACAAAGAACTTAGCACTGATATTGCAGGGTCCGAACATAGACTGTATAAAAAGATGGACGCACCACCCGGGACTGAAACGTGAAGCCCATGCGGAAATCTCCGAAAATTGCATTCTATTTAATCGCCAGCAGATGGCAACGTCGGTGGTTGCAGAAAAGAGTTCAATTCTATTGAAGTCTATGAGAAAATGGCCCTGCTCTCCCACCTGATTTATTACCCCGCCCCGCCCGAAGGGGGAGAGCAAGGGGTATTGTTTTTGGTTCGGTTTGTTTGTGTGTGTTTGTTTGTTTGCTTGTTAACACTTTAGCTGCAAAACTAATGGCCAGATTCACCCCAAATTTGGTTTAGGGATTGCACCTGACCCAGAATAGATGCCTATTGAATTTAGGAAAAGTAGGTCAAAGTATGTGCGAGGCAGAGGTGGCGTTACACTTTCTGATTGTCTGTCATTGTGACGGACTGGGGCATAAAAATTCCGTCATAATTAATTATTATCCGTCATTGTAATTTTATTTTTTAAAATGATAATCATTTATTTTTTTAATAAAATAAACAGAATAATTTATATATTGTGCATTAGCTGATGCCGACAGTGATTCATGTAGACACACATTGCGCACTGTGTTAAATACAGCACTGCGTGGATTTTTGAACTTACTGCTGTATGAACTTTATAAAACATCACAAATGATTTCTCCCCCCACACAGTAACAGTGTGCAAACGAACAATGCTTTCAGTTATTGCTGGGCTTCACTAAGCCTAACAACCACAGTTTCGTGAAGCGGTCCTACGAAGCTGCTTTTCAACTCGTTATGTCAACCGCGGCTTTCCCCACCTAGATATCTGCATGTTTACATAACAGAGACGGCGTTTGTAGCATATGACCAATCGTCTACCAGCAGCAGAGCAGCATGTTTTACAAATGAAGAGCAAATGATCATATTACAAAAATGTGAGGAATACAGGATCATACCAGAGATGCCAAGTCTGACACATTCGGCTTGAGTCTCTTGCCTCTTAGTGGCATTCACGTTCCTGTGCCGTAGTCAGCAATTATTCAATCACCGCGAACTGAAGAAATTCACTCGCGGAATTCAATTCATTGCACATTAAGTTAATCAGTTTCACATGCATTACGGTGGATTTCCCCACTAGTGACAGGGAAATTGATTATGACTCGGGAATTCTCACGCTTGTCTTTACTGATGAATTGAAAGCAATGGAATTGCATAACGACGTTTCAAATGGTCTTATTTCATTTAAACAATTTAAACGATCATGAAACACATGCATTGTTTCCAATCCCTGAGTGAAGAGAAGCACGAGAAGTCCGGAGACATAATCGCTTTCCATAGTGAGGTCCACCTTCACGCAAGTGAAACTGAAACTTCAATGCTCAAGGATTTTAATTCCGCGTGAGAATCTCATTAATAAGCGTTCATTGATTAATTGCGGACTACGGTGAATAAGCCTAAAAAATGCCTGAGACCTACGCCACATGCGTGAGACTTGGCATCTCTGTCATACAGATCAAAGACAATGCTCGAGACAACATGACACCCACCCCCAATTGGACTGGGGTGTGAATTACAGTCTGTCAAAATGACGGACGGCCTTCAAAATATTCCGTCATTATTAAAAAAAATCCGTCAATGACGGAAAATATTCGGTTAACGCGACCTCTGGTGCGAGGGGCGGGGTTTGTTGTGCCTGGCACCACTTGTTATTTCAATAATGATTTTCCACATTATTTTGTGATATCTATCGCAAGTTTCAAGTCTCCTTCGATATATCATGATGTTCATTTTTGTAAATTATGATCCCAATTAGACTAGAATAAAGGATAAAGCCAGATATGCTTTATGGGGCGTGGCTATCCTCTGGTCCTCATCAGATACGGTCAGATCCACACGTAGATCCACCCCTCGCTCCTCCCTGGATCTTCAATTCATGCTCTTGACCAATAGAAATCACATCTGGTTGCAAAATTACAAAATGGCGCTGTTCAAATTGCCAAAATTGAGGCTTCCTAAATGGTATGCTGAAACCAATGGGTGACATCATGGTTGCTTTGTCCATCTTTTTATATAGTCTATGGGTCCGAAGCACTTAAAGGACAGAGTGCTTACTCCCAGAGTGCCACCAAAACCTTTTCCTGTACCCTTAGACCAGAGGTAGCAATGAGGGTCATATTGGTCTCTTCATTCCCAGCCGACTTCTGCTCTGTTCATTTAATTTGCGCAAGCATTTACGTCACCACATTTTACTTCCGTTTTTCACTGAGCGTACAAATGGCAGCAGAGGCCTGCTTTTGGAGTTACTGTTTGACACCTCTCACTGTGGTGCAGTTTACAAATGGATCAATGTTGGTGCGTACAACCAACTGCATCATCGAGCTAGGGATCTTAGTGTTCTTAGTGGAAATAATCATAAAATAAAAATCATACACTCTGACTGTGCAGGACTAGAATGGTCCACCTCTGTTCTGGAAAGATGTGTTCTGTTGGACAAGGGCCCTCAGATAACTTTTATTAGGTTTTCAGGTATTGCTGGTGTATAATACATGCAGGTGGTGTTAACATTGTATTAGGTGCGGTGTATCATAGAAGTGTTGTATATGTGGGGTAGCAGGCAGACCTGGGTGCATCAAATTGTATTTCTTGGGTTCAAATAATTTGATCTTGGCTGGTACATGAGAGTCTGCTAAGAGAAACAAGTAGGTGGGGTTTATTCTGTCTTTAACAGACTTACCAAATGCTACTTAGACCCACGTCCAGTGAGAGGTCATAGTATCAGGTATGGTTGGTACAGAGAGTGTGGCTTACCCTTCCTTCAGGTGCTGGGACCACTCTGAGATGTGAACTATGAGCATGTCTTCAATGGTGTCCAAGTTGACTCCAACATTGGGCAGAACCAGAAGCATGTAAGCATTGCTGGTAAGTGCCAGTTTGAGGACAGAGCACTGTCTGCTTTTGTCCTCCAGGTAACTGTGCTTTCCTACGTGGGTCATGAAAGGAACTGTGACGCTCGTGTTGTCATTGATCCAGAATTCCTGCGGGGAAGTTGCCTCTTGCTTGAACATCGTTTTCCACTTTGCTGAAACACAAACATGTTTGTTTTACTACCCTGGAGTGGACATACGTAAGTGCCCAGGATTTGGGTCATGATGAAATTACAGTCCTTACTGACACGTTTAGCACAGAGGCTATGTGTTAGGGAGTAGAGCACTGACAAATACAGACGGGTGATGAATTAAAGGAAAAAAAACCTGAATAAAAGAGGACAAACATAACAAATGCAGGCATTTTTGTTCATTTTCCTGGCATTGCTTGGATTGACTCATCCCTTAAAAGGTAGATGTGTCACTGTAAGTCAATGCAGAGTTATTCTGCATGGTCACCTTTACATCCTATGATGAAGCATTTCTACCATAAGGGGAGTGGTCTCTTCCAGGATGACAATGGCCCAAGCCTCACATGGGACAAGGGCTCACTGATTGGTTTTATGAGTAGAAAAATAATCCCAGGCATATGGCACCACCTTCACAGTCACCAGATCTCCAAATAGTTCACTTCATATGGGAGATTTGGGAACAGTGTGCGAGAAAGCGTTCTCTGTCTCCATCATCAAAACACCAAATAAGGAAATATCCCTTGCAAGAAAGGTACTCCATCCCTCCAGTAAAGTTTTACTTTTGCGGACTGTATGCCACTGGGAGCTGAAGCAGATCTGGCAGCTTGTGGAGGCCCAAAACCTTACTAAGGCTGTTTATGTTTATTTTTCCATTACTCTGACACTCATTGGTATCTTATTACTTATATCCTTCAGAGAAAATTAATTTAAGTTAAAAAAGGTTATCTTGTTTTAAGCTGTTTTAAACAAGACACGCATGAAGTGTATCCGACCAGCAAATTTTGAAAAATTAAACTAAGTCACCTGACTGCAAATCTTCAGCGACAAATCATAGAAATGAAAATTCACTCTTAAATAAGATGATGACATTCTTGTCATGATTGACCGATCTTATGGTTTTTGCAGAATGCTCACCCTTGTAATGCACAGAGCTGGCAAACAGGAGGTCGTCGGTGGAGTTTCCTTCCTGAAACCTGAGATTGGTTTTCTGTGCTGAGGTCTGCTCCATGAAGGCGTTAAGAGGGGATGGAGCATGGAGTGCCTCGGAGAGGTCTGCAGCTCGGGAGAAAGATGTGTCCGAGAATTCTCGGACTCCGCGGACGAAGCTCTCTGAGAGGTTAGCGCCGCTGAAGACCCAGGTCTCCGTCTGCAACTCGTCCGCCGTCCCGTCAATGAAGCCGTTAATGTCACGGAGCGTCCGCAGCACTTTGTGCCCGTCGAACGGCGACAGGCAGTCCACCGCACCCGTCTCCCTTGCCAGTCCCAGCAGCTCCTGCAGCTGGATGGCTGTGGCCCCCCAGGCCCCCAGGTAGAAAGTGACTAGGGTCCCGTAAGCATTAACTGGGGAAAGTAGTGTGTTGGGGGCCTTCTGCGCTCTCAATGTGCTGTAGAGCCTTTGTCCGAGGAAGTTGAGGAGCTGCGCCAGGACTGAGGTTGTCTGAGTGACGTCCCCCTTCTGTTCCTCGTCAGTGTACGCCGGGTCGGGCTCCGTGCCATCTGTGAAGGGCGTCAGGGACACAGTTTGCAGTGTCCTCACCTCCGGGTCCTGTGTGTTCACGCAGCTGCCGTTCCCCAGGGCGAATAGGCCAAAGGGGTGCACGTACACACGGTTCGCACCCACCTTAGTCAGGAGGACGATTAGAAGGAGAGACCTGCTAATCTCAACCATGCTTGGTCTCTCTGTTCAGGAAACTCCTTGGTAAAACTGGAAAGCCAGACATTACTGTTAACATTGCAGACTTTGCGATGAGAAATTCATACTTTTTTTTTTACAAAACTAGAAATCAATCTGCTTTTATGTGTCACTAAAATTCAATTCTACACGCGGGCAGAAAAATACAGATACCAGCTTGTTACTGTTTTTTTAAACAAAATTACGCATCTTTTACTTTTTTTTCCCATATGGTCACAGACGCTGATTTAGCATGTATGGTAAATACAGAAATGAATGCTAATGCTAAGGAAATGCTGAAACAATGATATCAGCAATAGAAGAATGGATTTGTGTTACTTCCCCCCCTCAGCAGCGCAGGTCAAAGACTCATAAATGAGACTCTGAAAATATTTAACAAAAAGGAAAAATTGCATTGTACAATCGTGAAGCACAACTTTTTTAACATTCAGTGACAGTTTAGCCTGAGTTGAGAAGAAATGTGAGGAGAAATGGAGAAGTACTGTGCAATCAGTCAGCAGTTTTAGGCCCACGTTTGTTGCGTTATGTTTTCCCTGAGCTAACGGACATGCACTTTATTCTTTGGTTTGGAAGCTAATCAACAGATGAGACCCGTATGCAAAGAGTAAACACTGACTCCTCTCTGGCAACACAGCAGGTTTAATGATTACAGATCCTGCAAGGTATAACAATCAACAGCTTAGGCAGCCCACAAATGCAATGAATCATTGTCAACAAAACTGTAATGATGTTCCGCTATTACTGCAGTAATTATTAGCAACTTCTCATAATCACAGCAAAATACAAAATAGTAGGGAAGCGGAATTGCTACAAATATAGATTTAAAATGAAGACATATTTAAAAGTATCACATAAGCCCAATTAAATTGGTCCTACTATATCAAAGCTGAAAATTCATTGTAAATTGTAATAAGTAAAAGCTCGGCCACTGCTCGTGAAGTCAGTCGCTTAGTAGATGCTTGGCACTATCATTGAACAATACATTGAAAATTTACATTACTAAGAAATTACAGAGAGCAGATAATACTAATTTCAAAAGAAATGTGAAAATAATTGCTGATTTGATTAACGTTTGTTTCATTTTGCTTGAAGTCTTCTTTAGTATTGACCATTTTCTTAACTGCAGTAATAATTTTTTTTTATCATTAGTGCTGTATATAGATCACTGTACTACAGCAATTATTGCTTTTCCACAGTACTGTGAGTGGTATAATAAAGTATATGTGTAATGTGTCTCCGTTATGTGATGAATGTACTCACCTTCAGAGGAGCTGTCTCATTGTGCGGTGGGATCCGCTCTCAGCTGAGGAGGCCAGTGCTGCCGGTGACCCTCAGAGTTATTCATTAACACTGGCTGGAGCTACTGTCGACAAGCCAGGGGGTGTCTTTGTGAGAGTAGGCAGATGTTGGATGTGGGTGGGATTCTGGCCTGAATCATAATGGGATGAGCGATGTGAGAAAGGTGTGGGGAAAAAATGGATGATCTTTGGTACTGGAATAGTTACACTGCATTTCTTTGCACGTTTAGTGAGCCCTCACTGGACCCAGTTCAAACAAGTAGCAGTTTTGGAACTGGCCAATCCGCTGCACGAGTATCCAGAGCTTGTTAATGCCAATGTTCCAAATTTTCCATCAACAAGACCTTTCACCCCAGACTCTGACACAAACCAAATTAATCACAAAATGTCCCAAAGGCTTTCAAAAGATAATGCAACTGCGTTCAGGTCGGTTAGCAACGTCAGTCTTTTTTTTTTTTTTTTGTCTCGGCAAACATAATTTTTTCCCCCACAATCACATATAAAAAAATCAAAAAGATAGTGATACAATTTTAATTATCTTTCATTCTCTCTTCCCAGTCTTGAAAGAGAAGAATCATATGATTTTGGCGGCACCATGTTGAGAATTTTGATATTGCTTCACTGGTCGCCAATTGAACAAAATAGTGTTTGACGACTGAAATGTGCAGTACGTTGGCTGTTCGTAAAACACAGTTTTAATAATGTTCAGCAGAGGGCAGTCAAACTCTTTTTTTTAGGTTTAATTGTGTTCCATGAGTATACACTTCATTACATCGTTTTCATCGTTTATGTAAAACAATAATATATAGCCATTAAAAATTCTGTCCAGACAACAGTCCAGCAATAGTCAATTTGTAGACTTCAAATTGAAATGTGTAGCAATATCAGAGCTATATAAGATTCTCCTGAGCTGAAATAATACTGTTATTTTGAATTCTACCCTGGTACGGGGTTGATCTAATATTGGATTGCTGAGTTGCATCGTTTTATTTGTGCCACAGCAATATTTTTTGGATTTTTCCATTACAGCATTGGAGTAATTACATATTTTTCTCTCTCACTTATGGATTATATAACCAGAGCAAAACACAGGGAGAATAAAAAATAGTTTTATAATTATAATCTGCAGTAGAGAGTCAGATTTAATAGCCTTGTGCTCATTCTTATTCATTGGACATCAATGATATATTACAACAAATGTCAGATTGTTGTAAGGTTATGTTTCTCCTGGTAATCGGAGTGATGGAGAAAAATTACTCTCAAAATGGAGGAGGGTGTTTTAATCTTGAGTGTGTCATGAAACCATGCCCTTTCAAAGCAATTAATGTTGAGCTCAGGTATTTACAGGGGGTAAACAACAGTACTCAATTTTCTAGAGGAATACTTTGGTGAAAACTATGTCATCTAGTGAACACCATGAGAACGGAACTTGAACTAATCTCTAATGTCAGATTTGTTTACATTTTAATCAGGCATAACCTCAGTTAGCCATTGTCTGCGGCATAAAGTCTTAGTAGATGCTCATCTTCAGAAGGAATGTTCCCTTGATAGGTCAAACAGTAGCGTTAGCAGGAGGGAAGGAGAGCGAGGCGGAGAGGTAGCAACAGATGGGGGATGAGAGAATGAGAGTTAATAGCTGCACCGTCCCTCAGTGTGAGTGCAAGTATGGAACAGGTTTGGCTGACTGAGGAATCTCCCCATCTCTCCATATGCAGCTAAAAAATCGACTACTCTCGGCACGCTGCCTGTTTAAACAGTGGGGAGCTAATATGGGCCGTTTGCATTTTAAACCAGGGCTTAATGAGTCTGCAGCATTGTCAGAACGTAGTGTTACATATTTTTTTCCTTTGGGAGAGTGGAGACTTGCAATTCTGCCAAGCACTGGCTTGCTGGTGGACAGCCATCACTGCTGATTAAGTCCTGTAGGAATATCCCTTCGGTGGTGAATCTGTTCTCGTCAGATTTAATCTTTCACTGCAGTCAGAGTGTTAAGTGATGCTCTTCACTGATCGCATATGTCAATCACTCAACACTGTAATTAATATCACAATTTGTTTCAAACAAATGTAAATCATCTTTAATTTCAGCTCTTGTTTGCTGTAAACCCAGCGTGCCAACAGTAACAACTAGTAGAAGGACCAATTGTGCATTTTTCAAAATTACAGCTCGAAATAGCCATAATGAACATAATAGGATAAACTTGTGGTTTAGATTTCGAGTTGTGTGTGGAGAAGCAATTTTATACTGATTTCATTATTGGCTCGCCCAACGATAATTAAAGAACCATTTAATTCCTGCCATGCAGGACTGTAAGACATTCAGTAGTTGCCAATAACAAGGTTGGAAGTAGATCGCAAATTCAATGATTTACAATGAGTGGGATAGCCATTTCCAAGGATTCCATGAGCATTTATTTCTATGTTTTATTGTTTTGGTTGTAATTTCCACCTAGACCATTTTAGACAGAGAGAGGCCTTCACGCAGATGCTCCCCACAGATGTGTTGCAATTCATCAAATGACCCTTTCTCTTCAGTTTTATTGTTCAATTTAATTTTTTTAGTACTTTTTATTGAGGATGTAATAGAGGCACCTCGTACATCCCAGGAGGAACTTAAATACAGGGTAGAGCCCATCCTGCTCTGGCAAGGTCTTTAAAGTTGAGACAAATGGTATTAAGGAGGTAATGGGGCAACCTATTGGCACAAATAAGCACAGTGACTGGGCAGATTATAGCTTTGGGTATTGAACTAGCTGATAAAATCGACATTCTGTGCTAGAAGTGTGCATCAATACACAGGCCAGAAGACTGAGGCAATACTCTTGGTCTCCTGGTTGTCATGGTGTCGGCTTGAACCAGAAAAGGATAAGGACACCAGTCAAGCAGGATTTATCCAGATAAAGCCTCCTTTCCACAAGCTATAAAGTATAGTCACTATGTGAGCTCTGACAATAATGAGCAGGATTATAGTTACTGTAATTGATGTACAGCCAAATTTCTTTTTAGGGTTTCAACTGATATCTCATTCAGATGATTGACTAGACTTTGACCAGCACAAAAAAAAAAAAAAGAAAAAGAAAAAAGAATTCCAGCCAAAGCTGATTGGTTTGTTTTTGGTGACGTCTGATAAATGTTCTTTCACAGAGGGGAAAAAAGCAGGCTCATCTCACTCAGATATACTACATATATATATCGACTCTTCCAGGCAATGCGGAATATTTTCACTTTATGGGAATATCATGTGCATTCCAGTCCGAGGAATATTTAAGAGCATTCATGCCAAAACACGTGTAGGTCTTAGCCATATAATACAAATACATGAGCTGCATAATGCCAATGTTCTTACATTCCTTAATAAATTTGCTCCAAGCTTTTTAAATGATTGTGGAGCCAACCGCTTTTATTACTGAACCCCTTTGATAACACAGTCTGCCCTTGCTAGCAGGGAATGGTTTATTTATGATGTGCCTGGCAGAAATGACTATTAATGAGCACAGGACATATGTCCAAACTGGAACTTATTGGAACTAACAGGGTTAAAAACTGCAGAAATACTATTGCCACTTTTGTGGATTATAACCATCATTTGAATCTAGTTTCCCCGACCATTAATATTTCCCTTAGTTTTGTAATTAGAACAATTATTCAAAATTGGAATAATCAATTCAGTCATCTGGGCTCTTAAAGTGGCTCTGAATCAAGGCTCAGAACACATTGTGCGAGCTTGACTGGAGGTAATTTAGCATTTTCCAGGGCTTTAAATTAAATCACTCTCACAATGAGCAGCTCAGGCACTCAGACAGCAGAATAAATCGCAGGCAGCCGTGTTATACTAAATTGAATACCCATTATTCAGCTTCATCTTGTTGTAATGACTTCTTGATTTTTGTCACTGGATAAATAGCAAGAATTTTAGGGAAATCTATGCTGCACTGAGAAGAATGAGCCAGCTGCTGGACACACACACACGATGCCTTGAATTCCCCTGTCCATACTTCAGAGCAAGTTAATCAACTCGGTATCTTCTTGGAAATTATCCACATCCCTTCTATTTGCCCACCTCCAAATTTCCTCTGACTTGTTTCAAACTTTAATTCAAAATTTACTATAAAACAAGGAGAACAGAAGGAAACACTAATGGAGCCAACATGTCCTTTTATTAAGGTCAGAGATACTTTTAGGTTAGTGAAAGGCTCCAAATCTCTGAAAGATAAATTCTTGGACTTTTCTTTAAATTTATCAGTCTCCTCTCCTGGTCAGTGCAGTCATTTGAAAAAAAAAAACTTGGCAAAAGTTTTGATCAAAATCTCTCCATTCAGGCCCGTATTAATAATACAGCACGAGTGGCTTTCACATGAGGAATGTGCTGAAATTAAGGTGGATATCCCAACAGAATGCTACAGCTCATTCCTGCCTTTGTCGCCTCTTGGGTACATTGCTGTTGTGTTTTGTTATCTGGTTGCACTAATTGGGCTTTCAAACATCTTCTAGCCGTACTCTTGTACAGCTGCTAGCATGCTTTCAAGAACAAATTAATGTGAGGCTGCCATTTCCGGCCATTGCTCAAACTACTTCACTGGTTGGCTGTGAATTTCATAATTGAATTTTCTTGAGCTAGGCTTTAAATGGTTTTGCACCAGAGAGAGTTTCTTAGAGAGTCACTTTTTTATTTCTTCTTTGTCCTGCTCCAAGATGATTGCTATCGTATGTTGCTGGCTATTTGAACATTCTGAAAATCTGTGTATCTCTAAAATGTATCCCTATATTTTTTAAGTTTGCACTTTTCTGATGTTTTCAGCAACTTAGCCAAGTTCTAGCCTTGTGGAGCAGTGGTCGTCTCTAAAATGAAAAAGGGAGGCATATCCTTCCCTTGGAACGAGTCCTCATGTCCATGCCACACAAATATGGAGCACCGCTATCTCAATAAAAACATCTGTAATTCTCACACCGTTTGCCTGACTTGGATTAAAGCTAACGACTAACAGTTTCAAATCAGCCCAAATATAGCATGCCTGAATATTGATACGAGATCAGGAAGGCACCAGACGCAAGATGCAGGGAACGGGGGTTTATTGAAACACAAAGAAAACAGGCACGAGGGCCAACGAAAAACTTGGCCCAAAGGGTTGCAGAAATCCAACTAAGAAAAAGCTACACAGAGCTAAGTAACAAAAGATCCAAACGACAAAAAACAAAAACCACTGGAAACTCCAGGGAGAGAAATACAAACAAAAGAATAATCAGGAATATATATAAACCAGAACTAGGCTTGGCTAAGAAGAACACAAAAACTGCACTGAACACTAAACACTTGGTGATAAACTTGGCTAGGAAACTCAATAATGAAAACTTGGTGGTAACTTGGCATAGAAACTTGAGACTCTGTCTGCCAGCCAACTTCCACCGCCTCCAGATAAAGGGCAGAAATCAGAACACATGAGGGGCAACACCTGGAGAAGAACAAGAGGCAAGGCAAGATCAGGAGACACAGACAATAGGTGGACATGACTTGCTCATTAAGAAAATGAGCGTGCTCAGCTTAAGTACCAATGAAGTATGCAGGTTGGAAGGAAGCATAAATGTTAATAGAAAAGCACAGCAAGATCTTGAAATAGCAAAGCAGGAATCATGACAATAAACTCCCTACCTAAATTAGTAGTATTAGTAATGTGCCTGTCTAAGAATTACACCTTCCCGTGACTGTTAGTAAATGTTAGTACTAAAACAGTTAATTGCCAATCAAGCTTAGGCAGCCCTGAATCAGCACAGCACAGAAGGAAGGGGGAAATACCAAAAAGCCAACCAGAGCTCTGAAGTGTGCAAAAACGAAGATACGGGGCGGAACGCAGACAAGCGGTGGAGTGGCTGGGCAGACCTGGCAAAACAGAAAACCTGGAAAAGTAAAAACATGAATAAACATGAACTATGAATGATGAAACCCTGAGACAACTGTTAAAACCCATAAATATGTCCTGGCCAAAGGCCCAGGACCCTGGAACACAACAAATATGGAGTCAAACCAGTAATATCTTTCACAATCTAAACACTAATGGACTGCACTGTTGGTCAGAGCAAGCTCCTTTGTAGAAGAAAGTAGCCATGTCATGCAAAGCAGCATTGCAAATGTCTCCATTCGTCATAGACTTAGACTTTTTCTAAACTGAAGTGCCGGTTCACTGTATGAACAGGCATACAATGGAAGGTGCACTAATTGGCCTCCACTGGATGGTGTATTAAAGCAGGAATCCCTTGGTCTCAACGTTTCGCTGTGGCGCAGCATGACGTGAATGCAGAACATTCCGGACCTAATCATTGTTCAGCCATCTGCCTGAATGCCTGAACAGTTTATTTTAAGTATGATTTAACTCCAAGGCCTGGGCAATGTGAAACTAACTCCACTCCAGTCCAGCTCTCACAATGCGCCGTGAACCTTTGATTCCGAGTGTTGAATCTGAGAGAAGAATCGGCGCTGCAGATGGCTGTGAATTAATCTCTTTAATTTTGAATAATTACTCTAGTTTCTAAACCAAGTAAAATATTGAAAACATTGGCTCATTTAGTAAGTTTCCCCCTCTAGCCTCTCTCCTGCCCAATAAATCTGAGGTTGAATGTGAGCCTAACAGCCCATAAAGGTGCTTTTTCCCCCTGAATATTACAACCCTGTTTGCTGTGTCAGTGCATTTGTATGGAACCTCAATCTGTTTCACCTTGAAGTGACATCTTTGAACAAGTAGTATCGGAGAAAAAACAAGGTAGGCCTCGAAGGAAAAAAAGCAAATGGAAAACCATTTGAAGGTTTCTATTATGTCTGTGCTGCATCCCGTGCATGACAATGCTGATTATGTGCTCTCTGGTTGTTAGAGCTCTCCACTCTCCATTTGCATTTTTTTGTGCGCTTGTTACTTAACTTGCAAGATTGTAGTTTCTATGCTGGCACTCAAAGCATATTTACCAGCTGTGCCAGCGTCTTGCGAGTCTGCGTGTGTTTGTGTGTGTGTGTGTGTGTGTGTGTGTGTGTGTGTGTGTGTTTGTGTGCGTGTTTGTGCGGTTTTCTGTGTGTGTGTGTGTGTGTGTGTGTGTGTGTGTGTGCGTGTGCCTGTGTGTGTTGTGTGTGTTTGCGTATGTGTGTGTGTGTGTGTGTGTGTGTGTGTGTGTGTGTGTCATAATGGCAAAATGTGATCCCAAAATGTGATCCCACCTATTGTAGCAGGAACTACCACTGTTTTAACTGTACCGAGTGTTTGCCAGTCTGTTTGTCTGTGGACAGATTTTGTCACCATGACAGCATCACAACCGTCATAAAACTTTACCGGTGTGTAGCCAGGATCAAACTGAAGGCCAAGTTCAAACGTGGGTGTGCTCTGAGCAAGGGCACTAGAAGTAGAGGGGTAGAAAGAGTGACTGATGTAATCATAACTGTAGTTGGTCTCCAGGACATTAATAAAGTAATTTGTTTCACTCCCATTTTATGTAACAGGGAAAAACTGTACTTGGCCCCATGGACAATGACTGTATTATACAACATTAATTTAACAAATTAAAGTTTTTTTTTTGATTCAAGGGTTTGTAATCCTCCATTTCAGTCTTCGATCAGGTAGAAGAGACTATTGTTCCGATTAGTGTCTATTCAGAAAAGGTGTACGAGCCCCTTATTCCACACAGGTAGACGAAGACCTGATTTTCATGAAGTAGAATTCTAACACAGATCTTGGACTCACACTGTGTTATTCCACCCAGGTAGATTACATCCTTTTTTCCAATAGGGATGTTTTTACCCTAGTGGATGAGACCATCATCCGTATTGGAAATTCACTTTATTTCCTCTGTCCCCATATTGATTCTGAGTTCAAAAATGAAGCTTGGTGGTGAAGACTGTTGTTCACGTAACTAACAAAGGGGCAGATCCATCCTCGGCTAGCAATGCTGGTGCCGCGCCAAAAAGTGATTCTTTGTACAAAAAGTTATTCCACCTTTTAAAGAGCTATAATATTTAAAATAAAATCTTCATAAATGAAATCAATTATTGCTTGTTATAGATAAACCATCCTTAAATGATGTTAATAGCAGGATATTAGCATACGGGTAACACATAAACTAGGCAGAGGATATATTAGATTTGCCGATAATCACATAACTATCATTCTTGATTACGCTATAAATGGTGAAACACTTTATTAGCACTTTATGACTGTCTGTAGCTAATGTAGCTGTAGCTAAGCAGCTGTAGACTAATAGAAACTGGGGGATACTGTGTTACCAGGCAACACACGTTTCCATGGACAGTCATTACTTTTTGGCAGAGAATCACTTTTTTTGGCACGATGTAAAGCTAACACAGCAAATCGCAGAAAGAACACCATACCAAAGGTCAATCATGGTGGAAACAGTGTGATGTTGTGGAGATATTTTGCTGCTTCGGAGCCTGAGCTACTTGCCCCAATTGATGGATCCAAATTTTCTGTTAGCCAGAGAATCTTGAAGGAGAATGTCTAGTCATTAGATCATGATATGAAGCTCAGGTGCAATTGGGTTGTACAGTAAGAGCACAATCTGAGGCACTAGACAAAGTCTACCATTAAATGGCTCATAAAATCTGAAATAGACTGAGCGGCCTAGTTAAAGTCTTGACTTGAACCCCATTGAGATGCAGAGGTAATATCTTGAATTGGTTGGTCATATTGAAAAACACTCCATTGTGGCTGAATTAATGTAATACTGCAAAGAGCAGTGAGCCAGCATAGTTAAAGACTGCTCTCTAGTTATCGGAAGCGTTTGCATGTAGTTTCTGCTCTCAAGGCTGGCAAAACTGAATTCTTCAGTTCCTGGGGGAAATTACTTTTTCACATTGATGCTAAAGGTGTTGAATAGTCTTTTCCTGCAATACATTAAAAGATAATTTAACACTATTTTTTGTGTTTCCTCTGATTCTACTTGTCTTGAATTACATTTTACATGAAGATTTAAAACAATTTAATCTGTGTAATACGTAAAAATGGAGAAAATCAAGTACTTTTTCATGATATTTCTATTGTTATAACCTAACAATCTTAAGTGATTCCACAATAACTACAATGATTTCTCGAGGGCGCTGTAAATTTTCAGAGGACAATAATCTTAGACTCGAACACAAAGATCCATGAACTCTTTGCCGAAGGGTTAGAGAAAACCCCAAGCTAAGCAGGAAGAATTCAATAATGACTTGGCCTCTCTGGCAAAAGAGAACAAGGTGAGATAAAATTGATCAACCTGATGACCTCATTTAGCGCAGATCTGGCATGAGCGAGCTGTGTTTAAGAACGGCGCATTCAAAGCTGCTAAAGACTAGTACATTTAACCCCACTGTCTTCCCCGGTTTGTTCATATTGCTTAGAAAATCTCCCCAGGGGAAGGATGCTCAAGAGAAAGACAGGATGCTCTAACATCAAATTTATTCACCTGGAATTGACGATACAGGGATTTATTGTATTTTCCTCCTGAGTTAAGGCTATCAGGACAAAAAGGCTGGTAGCTGCCGCTGAGAGGTACAGTGCATCGGAGAAGATTGCCATAATATGTACAGCAGTTACTGGACGCTGACAAAAGCTGAAGCAGGAGGTGTAGGAAATTACCAAACGATTTGAAGAGCTCATTCAGGCGACCCTCCACGAGCCTGCAAAGGGAATGAGCGCAGGAAGTGTGCTTCATTTTAGAGGAGAGGAATTGATCAAAGTATGGTCATTTCAGAGTTATTGGTGAAACTTTGTGGGCGTGCTTCAAGGTCCAAGTCATGCAGGATAGAGGCAGTAGTATCACCCAGAGGGGCTGATAGCTGTTGATCATGGCCCTAAGACTTCCTCATATAATTCTTATAACTGTCAGGAGTAAAACGTTTTCATAAATTCCTTCTGCTGAAGACCGAGGACAAGGAAGGGTTATTGGTTTTAGCGCTTGAATCGGGCACCACTTTCATTTCCTGAAATTTATTCTCCCATCCTATTATATTGTATATTGTATATTTAATTAGATCTTTTCTCAGGAGGACAGTAAGCCGGTGAATTAGTTTTTCCTCAGCTCTTCTAGTGTTTAACCGCACACTCTGGTTGATTGATGTCTCAGCATAACAACATGATGCCAGTAAAATAGACCTGCTTTCTGTAGTGTGATTAACTGGTCCCAAAGGGGAGTGGGGGTGAACAGCAGGACTTAGGAACGCCAGTGAGATGGGAGGGCTGCACCTGGCGCGGCGTTAGATGCCGTAGCATCGCCTTATCCCTAGCAGACTGTCCCTGCACTGACGCCATGGTACCCCCCCACCCCCCGGAGAACCCCACGGTGGGGGCATCTGTCACGACCGAGCACGACACAGGTCCTTTTGCCCGGATATCTGCCAAGCTTCCCTTTGTCCTCACAGGGGACTTTCCAAGCAACAGGGGGCACCAAAAACCAAATGTCTCCATTCGTCATAGATTTGCGTGTTGTTTTCCTTCTCCATCTGTTGGGAAGGGCTGGAGTAAATAAACAGACCCACCAGGGGACTGTCAAGCCAATATTCTTCTGAGCTCATTCAGCAGTATTGGGTCTGGCAGAAATCTCCCACTATCAGCACAAAATCAGAGCTGACGTCAGTGCTCTCATTCTATTTGTGCAGAATATGTAATATTTTCTACTTATCGTCTATTCATATAGGTAGGTATATCGAAGCTGATATGCATGCTATATAATATAATGCTAGTCCTTTTTTCACTTCATGTCAGCTAGTTTTGAGGTCCATACTCAGTCTTAAGCTGATTTGTAGTTCTGACCCCCATCAAAAGCTGCTGTTGTGGGTACTTCTCATAAGCACATGGCCATGCTGATTAAAAGTCACTCATATGCAGTCAATTAACGCCATCCTTATGTTTCATAATCTAAAATGATGCATAATTTAGACTTAATGACACCCCTGTAAGTTTGCTACATCATCATTTGACATTTTGCATGCTTTTGCCGTCTGACTAATACATTGTTGCGGTGCAGCTTTTTTTTAATGGTTCCTTAGAAATTCAATGAAACCAGTGGAAATGGACCAGAGACATCTGTGCAGTGAAACGAATGTTAAAAAAGCGTCATGACAGGCATACTTTAAACAAGCTCAGTGGAATTAATTTGCTGTTGTTTTTGTAGCTCTTGGAAGTGCTGGTGCTCTAAAGCATGTCAGAGAACACTCCATTAATCCCATGATGCCGCAGAGGGGGGAACGCGTCCTTCAGAATACAAATGAGAGTCCTCCATAAAGTCTGATTCAAAGTCAGCACTGAACGATGCAGTTATGACAGATTAATTCCCCTGAAGTGTTTACAATTCTACCTTGGTATTGCTGTTCCAAGGCCAGTAGTGTTCTAGGTGGGAAAAAACCGTTTAAAGCCTGGTGGATTTAGCAGTGGTACATGTTCTCTGTATTAAGCGACTGTGATATGGGAGAAACTTATTTCCCGAGAATCCCCATGGTGGTTCCCTACTGTAAGCCAATCTGTGAACAAGAGGTACTTCATATGGCCCGTAATTGTTACCATGTGCATCTCCCCCGCTCTATTTTGGTTAATGCCTTTGTCATCACTATGACAATCATACTGCTGGTTACCAAGGAAACGCTCCAGCCTGAGCATATTCTCTCTCAGGAATTTGAGCTTGGTCTTCGTTCTCTGATTGACATGTTCTCTTTCCTGAAACCTGCTTTTTCAACTGCCAGTTTAATCACTAATATCAGAAATGTAAATATTTAGAAAAATTTGGAAAATGATGGTTGGAACATTTCTGTTTCTTTATTTTGCTTGATCAAGAAAAAAAACATGCAGAGTCAGAGATATACACTCACCACCCAATAAATTAGGTACACCAATATTTTAGTAGAGAGGATTGCCTCAAATACAGCCTCGAGATACAGATTTAACAAAGTTCAGGAGACATTTTCCAGAGCTTTTGGACCATCAGTGCTGAAAAATTCTTGTCGAATTGTGTCATGACAGCCATTTTTTAAACAAGCTCAGTGCTGAACAATTGATTTGAGATGCGAGGACTGTGCAGGTCATAAACTGAATGCACTGTCAGGTTAGTTGAACAAGCTTGAGATGTCAATGATGATGATGATGATGATGATGCTTTTTTACATGACACAATATTATGCTTGAAGTAATGGTAGACTGTGGCCATGACCGGATGAATATGGTCTGCTGCAAAGCTTAGAAAGGGTGTGCAAATACAGATTTTTTTTCTCTGATCTGATCTGGGCACTGTAAAATATAGCATCAGACAATACCAATATAATACTGATATTTTTGTAATTTGGCTTTGTAAAATTACTCACAGCTAGCGTACAAAAGATCAATCAGTTGGCTACATATCAGTGAACAATTCCTGGGCTGGCAATCTAAGCCAAGTGTAATGTCCCTCCCCTTTGGCATTCCTTTGCCTGGCTACCTGCCGTTACCCAGTTATTCCATTATCCTCAGTTCTCCCCAGTTTATGGTTTGCACCTGTTCCCTTTTAGTTAGGTAAGATTCCCCTTTCTAATAAAGCTTTGTTTCACCTTTCATGGGCAGGTAGCCATAATCTGTTCCTCTTTTTATTTAATGCACTCCCTTTCAGTTCTCCACCATGTTTTGTATTTACTTTTGTTATATTGCAGTCCTTATTTAATAAAATCCACGTCCCTACACCTGGGTCCTCAGCTCCACTTTTTGCCCTGGCGCCCTTCTTCCATCTCTGAGTGCCAGGGCCTGATACCTAGACTTCACAGAAATATTGTTTTCGCTTAACAATGCATAGGTCTAAATACAGAAAGTCAGCACCATATGGCTAGTTGTATTTCTTTTCTTTAATGTCCTCTGAGTGCTCCCAGTAGTACAGACTGAAGTAGAGCTGGATGAAATATCACATAGCCTGTGCAATTTTTTCAATGCTTGACAAAATGGAGGGATGTGAGTTTTCCTATTCAAGTTACAGAAGTAGACCCAGAGTTATTGCTCTAATCACCACTCTGTCGTGGTTCTGTCGAGGCCGTTCATTTTCTGGATCAGGGCAGGACTCTTCTTTTTTGTGAAAGCAAGTCGTATAAATTTCCCTGAATGTCTTTTATTTTTTATCATTCTTGCACTGTTTGCTCTTGCCACAGGTCTTTTCTAAACTTGTTTTATTGCCAGCCTGCTTGTCTCAAGGATTTCCCCTTGGTTTGCAACTGCTGCTGTAGTAGAAGAAACCATCTTCCACCAAATAATCCTCAGTATTATTGCCCACTTTACTGGTGACACACTTTCTACCCCATACGAGCTAGCTAAATAAATCCATTTGCCACTGGACGCATGCATTCATAGCTCGTATCAGCATCAATCTCTTACTTTCTGTCCTGATGAATAACGTTCTTCGGTAGGACAATTTACTTTGATCCCCAGAACACGTTCATGTTTAAAAAAGACCGGAAATAGACAAAAATGTATTTTTCCGAAATGCACCTTTAATATTAAATGCCGTTATGCGAAGATGCAGCAGCCCCAGGAAATCTTCCCTCAACCCCCTATACACAAGATACAGTGGAATGGGAGGAAGGTGAGCACTATCTACAAGATGATACATAGCCTAGAATAGTCCCAGAATAATGGGCTTTGAGGTTAAGATTTCTGTAAACTGAATATTTTTGCAAACTTGCTAGGCTACCTTAGTGTACAATTATTGAAATGAACTGAAAAACTGGCACACTAAGACAGGTTTGTGGGTTAGTTTTGTTTAAAATGCAAAGTTGATGTTTCCTTGCAGGTTATCCATGCCCAGCTCATTCCAATCAAATAGTTAGCCTGTATCACAACTATGTGTAGCCAATGTAGCCTACAGTCTTCTGTTAAGGCCTATGACAGATTCTGAATATATGTTGTGTGTATATATATATATATATATATATATATATATATATATATATATATATATAAATGTGTATGAATGTATGAATGTATATGTATGTCTATGTGTGTGTGTGTGTGTGTGTGTGTGTGCTATATATATGGGGGGGCCCAAATCGATTTCCAGTCATAGGGCCCAAAATTGCCAGCGGCGCCCCTGACCCCATAGTTGATCTTACCATGATACTTTCAGCTAAACAAACAGCACCCAAATGGCTGCTGCTTCCCGGAGAGAATTTGTGGATTTCTCCTGGGCACTTCAGAGAAGATTGAGAGCATTTTTACCAAAGCTATGTAAATAGTGCACCTTTACCGGTAAAAGCTGCTGATGCACACAATCAAAGGTGAGGCGTTTCCTTGGTGATTCGATCCGTGAAGTAACGATGGATTTCTTCCATGCATCAGCAGCATATACTTTGTTTCTCATTAATTTCCCTGTTGTTTTCCTGCCAGGACTGTTCCTGCAGTCACACGCAGTGAAAGTTTCAGCTTGAGAGGGCAAACAGTGGCAGTTTCCTCCCAAACACCATCTTGCTGCTGATAACTTAAGCTAGTCCTAATGGCCATGTGCAGTGGCCTGTGAGTGATCTGTTCATATAGATTTTTTGATATTTGCCCTGTATCGCTTATCGCTGAATAACCCAGTAAATGAAAAAAAACAGTCTCTACGATGTGCATCCATTCCCTTCAGTGAGGACTGGAGTAATAAAACAGTAATTTTGTCCTGTCACTGCTGAACACAGCCAATATGTTTCAGAGACTTGGTGGCCAATTTTTCTGTCAGACTGGCCTCTACTTTTTATTTTATAATAAAAATCAGTGTTTTTTAATTTTTAATTTTCATAAAAATATGAAAACAAATAGGTTTCATTTGGTTGTGCTTGTTTTGCTCCTCAGCAAGAGTCTATGCCACTATCACTGAATATATCCTTAAGCATCCCTACAGAAAACATGCTTTATCAACAGTACATGCAATATGCTTTATTGTTATTACAGATCTTACATCTTTTACCAACACTATTGACAATATCCATTATTGCCACAAGAGAGCAAGTCCTCCTCCAAGTCTACAGAACACATCCCTCATCAACATACCAGTGGCCATGTTTTTCTAATACTAGACAACATTACTAAGACTACAGGCCGAATTCTTAACCAGCATTATAGACTTATCTCCTGTACTCTCCCAAACACCACAGGCTACATGTCTGGACTGTTTTTCAACAAGGAAAGCTGATGTACCTCCAAGGACTTGGGCTTGTTTGGACTTGGACAACACGTCCAATCAGCAGAAGACCCAGAGGTCAGGGCAGAGATGCCCTGTGAGGAAACTAGAGATTTTTAAACAGGCAGCTTGTCACATTGATTAGAAAAAATGAGATCAGTTAGCGGTAGATTTCACTTACAGAAGCAGGTCATTTTGAACATAGTGCTGCTCAATGGGCAGATCAGTAGGAGATCTGGCGTACCGTATTGATTTACATGATAGAGCGTGGAGAGACTGTGTTTTCTCTGCGTCTCCAGTCAAGTATGGCTGTTATGTCTGCTTGTCTGCTGCAAGCACAGATCTGGCAAGATGCAGCCAAGCTCTTTTATAACACATCCCTGAGGCCGAGTTTCAGAAGAATGCTTGTACCTCCCAGAGCAGACAGCACAGAAACTGAAGTGGGAAGAAGGACCATTTGATTTGATGACAGAACCCAATTACGACTCCCCTGCATCAGAGCAGGGCGCTCATTAGATCATATAAAGTTGACTGGAGATGCCAGGGACCGTGTCAATTTTCACCGATTTTTTTTCTCTTTAGAGTTGAGAAACGCGGGGCGCCACACCTCCTTCGGCTGTTTCACACAACGCTTATTGCAGATCGCTTCTTGATGCATTTATGCGCCTTTTATTATCCTAATGGGAAAAGTGACTCCACAGAGGCCATTCTGAGACGCACAGTAACCGGTGCACCATTCTGGAGAGAGATAATGTGAAAGAAGGACAGGATAAACGTTGACGAGTCAAAACATCCTGTTTTGATATTGTGTTGAATCAGAAAGCCAATAGGATGCCATTCCGAAATGGGACACATTCACTGAAACATATGCACGATATGAGCAGATGGGTATTTAAGTCCGTTGCAGATGTAATAATAGTGTTGAGTTTTATATAAATATATTTTTGAGTATTTCAGTTGGGCTCAAAGCCTGAGGGGGCCAAAATCCTCTAAATATACAGATACGTGTCTCGGGCTGCTGCAGCGATGACAAAGCTCCCTGCTTTTGAAAAATGTCAAACAGACTTTCAAATGCGCAGAGGAGAAAAAAAGCAGAGGATGGAGGTATAATCACTTTTACTGCAAGCACACAATGAAAGGTCCTCGCATTCAAACAGAGGTGGCTGTATGCCTTAGATGGACAAATCATCACTGAGTACAATCTGCTCTTTTCTTAAATTAAAAAAAAAAAGACAATGGAAATGCACCATAAGGACAACAAATAACCAAGAAAACATACCATATATTTGTTTATTTGCTACAGCTTTTGTGGAAAAAAAGCATATGCCTAACAGCAAATAGATAAGTTACTTCTCATTATCAGCGACACAAAGCCTCAGAAGTGCATCGTAAAGCACAAAAGCCAAAGGAACATGAGTTCCATGCAAATTTACATTACAGAGGGGAATACCTACTTGGCAATCAAATAAACCCCTTAGTCATAAAGCTGAAAAATACATACTGACTCCTGCAGTTCAGAGCAACAAATTCCAAACAAAGCATTAATTTACAGAGATAATTTTTAAATGGAAAGTTGCAACTATAAAAAGCCTCCAATTGGGATCAGTAATGACCAGGAAAACATGAAAGGCACCCCTCTGCTCCACTAAATCAGTTTTTTCCATTTCAGCTTGACACAGTGTGTGGACTCACATTCAGAAGATTAATGCAATTTGAAAATTAGTTGCCAATAGCAAAATATAGCGTCAGAAAGTGATATAATGTACAATGAATGAGAACTCATCACATGCAGTTGAAAAATACACACGAAGAAATCCAAAAACTAGATAAAAGACAAACGAATCAAACCGCTGCTATGATGTTCCTGTGTGTTGTCTCGGTTATAGTTTTATCATCCATGTATTCATTATGAAATGTACACAGTGTTCATTTTTTGCAACTATGTAAAATTAATGGCCTAGCTGGCCTAGCTAGGGAGGCGTAGGAAGTACAGTGACCATGAAAGTGCTGTACACTTTAACATTTTACAAGTCACAATATGTCATTTATTATAAGTGTCCAAATATCAGGTAAAATTATCATCAGTATTGTACAGTAGAGAACATAGGAATGGGACAGAGTCCTGCAGGTAAAGCAATAGGAGTAGACTGGGCAGCACATTGCAGTACTTAGGTCTTTAGTTTCATCTTCTTAAGCACATTCAGATGAAAAGGTACTTAATGTCCCATCACGTATGGTGAAAATGAGTACTTTCCCACCTTGGCAAAAGGTTCTCACCGATGTGCTTACCAGTAGAATTTGAGCTGGTGCAAGAAGGTCAGGATGTAGTGATGTCTAATGTATTTCAACACCTGCAAAAGGCTTGACTGATGATAACTGACAGGTGAACTTTACTTATCACGACCCCATGAGGATGTGTCATATGCAGCGAACTGGATGTTGCCTTGGAGCAAGATTCTACCGAAAGCTCATTATGTTTGTGTTTCCCATCGAATGGGTGTTTCTTGGGAAGGCTACATTCGAACAGAGCTCTCGCCGACCTATGTCGGGGGAAGCCACGCTCCAGCCCTTTCTCGATCTGATGAGGTACCTCGACGGCAGTGCCTCAGAGCCCCGCGGTGACGTGGGTAATCTCAGACTGTGCACTGTTGCCTGCCGATGACCCCTGCAGGGCTAGTCATACCTGCTGTCTGCTTCGCTCTACAGTGGGGCCGCTGGAAATGCGCTCTCGCTGTGGATTCCGGGTTCGGACCGAGTTCTGCGCATCCAGGCCGGGGGAGGTGGGGATGCAGAACTTGCGGAAGCAGCGTTTGAAGTTCTCGTCCAGGAAGGCGTAGAGGACGGGGTTGAGGCAGCTGTTGGTGTAGCCCAGCGCGATGCAGAAATGCCAGGTGACGGTCTGCAGCAGGGACTTGGGAATCTCCACCAGGGCCTTGATGATAACGAAGATGTGGATGGGCGTCCAGCAGACGATGAAGACGGCCACCACCACCAGCACCATGCGGGTGATGCGGCGCAGGTTGCGATCCTTCTCCTTGGAGCCGGAGAGCATGCGCACGCTCTTCAGCCGTAGGATCATCAGGCCGTAGCACACAGTGATTATCAGGACGGGCATGATGAAGGCGAAGATGAAGACGCAGATCTTCAGCAGATTCTCCCAGTACCAGGAGGGGTGTGGGAAGATCAGAGTGCAGTCTGTGTACCCTGCTGTGGCAGGGGAACAGGAACACAGCACACACACATGCACGCACACACACCAATGTAAGCACAATCACAGGGACGTACCCACAGATGCATACCCCCATACATGAGCACGCATGTATAACAGTATACCGACATGCACACACCCCCATCCACACACACACAAACAGAGGGCAGAGCAAAATGCGTGAGGAAAATCAATAACCATTAAGAGCAATTTGTCAGAAATACACACTATTCATTTGTAACCAATAGATCAAAATTCTAATACCAAAAGAATGAAGAATTATTTCCTTGTAATTTGAACAAACACATATTTGTCACCATTTTTGTTTGGTTAAGGTGAAGGTAATAAACTAGTGTACTAATACCCTTGACTGAGTATGGCTTTTACCCTGCAGTTATTTGAATGATAAAACAACAAATATGCACTTCAGTCTGAGTAAGCTCCAGTGGGAAAGCATATATGGGCACCATCTGCTAAACCACAATAAAAAGGAGCCATCACCTGACAAATAGTCGCATAATAAAAACAGCCATTCTCTAAAACAACTGCAGAGGTTCTCAAGGCCTCTTAGGATAAGGAAGGGTTTTGAATAAACATCCAAACATACCTCTAAACCAAATCACCTGACACAAGATGACCAGCGAAAGAGAAGTTTGCTAAAACCTGCGGCGTAACAAATAGTTATTGTTTCCAATGGGTGGCCTGACCAGAGGGAGCTCTGATTGGATCATGACTGTGATGGCCCCCGTCAAGTGAACTTACTGTTCTGCTTGCTTTACACTGATGAACTTGCAGTTGTATTTTCTGTCACATGGGTGACCTAATAGTTGTGTTTTGTTTTTGTTTCACTGCCGCCAGGAGGTATTGAGATCACTTGTGTGTGTGTGTGTGTGTGTGTGTATGTGGAGTCCATTCTCATCCTGACTTGTCATATAGTGATACTATCTGACCAAGCGTCAATATACAACAAAAATTGAGGCTTTTGGTGTCCTTATTTGACACCAGTGTTAAAACAAACCCTACCCCATAACCCCTGACACGAACCCTACCCTAAACGTCAAATAAGGACCGCATAATTTTTGCTTTATATCAACGCTCGGTCAAATAACAACATTATCTGAAGTCGGGATGAAAATGTGTTTGTGTATGTGTGTGTGTGTTATTCAGCAGGATTATTCACATACTATCCAAGGGATTACCATGAAATTTTATGGGAAATTGGACTGCATGAATGGGAAGAGGAGATTAAATTTCCAGATTAATCCAAGTATAGATCCGGATTCTGCAGCTGATTATAAGCGCTAGTACATCAAAACCTGCTGGCGGAGGTATGCGCTCTCTGAGTGCTCCCTAGTTTTCTGTTTGTTTCTGCAATATTGCCCATTCTCACAGCTGTATTTTCTGTTGTGCATGAACTCGCGATTGCACTTGCCATTGTAGTCCACGTCAGTAGATGCCATCACCATGACGGGCAAAGCAATGGCAGAGGACAAGATCCAGTTGCAGACGTTGACGATCTTGGCATTGCGTGGCGTACGGAAGTCCAGGGCCTTGATAGGGTGGCAGACGGCGATGTAGCGGTCGACGCTCATGGTGGTGAGAGTGAAGATGCTGGTGAACATGTTATAGTAGTCGATGGAAATCACGATCTTGCAGAGAACGTCTCCGAACGGCCAGGTGCCCATCAAGTAGTTGATGCTCTGGAAGGGCAGTGTGCTGGTGGCTAAGGCGTCAGCCAGAGCCAGGTTGAAGATATAGATGTTGGTGGCTGTTTTCATCTTTGTGTATCTGCAGCAGCGACAGAATGAGCAGTGTTCTCAATAACCTGTGGGACGTGCCGGAGTGAAAAGCTCTTACTCTGCCAAGGCTATCTTCTGATTAATTACTGGTTAGCAGGAGGAGAATGTTGAGAGTTCATAACAGTGAAGAGAGTTAGAAAATAACCACGGATAAGTCAGAGTGAAAATGAATACTGTATTATTTAGTATTCGCAAAGTGTTTTCTATTAAGGTTATGCAAATTCTTAAAAAAAAAAAAAAAAAAAAAGGCAGCATGACTGTGACTACAGGCTTCAGCAGAGTCAATTATGGACTATTCAGTTTCTTTTCCCAGCAGAGCTCTTCCTTTGCATTGTTTCTTTCACAAATGCCAGACAATGTATTTGGTTTTTGATCCACCTGGTTTTTGAACAGACAAGTAAGCTTTTGTTCAATGGCTTATGAAATGGTGTTATCACAAAAACACGGGAACAATGGCGGCTGTTGACAATGATCGAAATTTAATTTGTTGCCCTTACAGGCGCATCCAGGGATTTTAGCTGTTTGTGCTAACTCCCTCCTGACTACCGCCACAAAGAAGTTCCCCCTCAGCCCCCTTACCCACCCGAGAATCATGAATAAAAGTCTTCCTCTTTGAGGTAATAATAACCTCGTGAAAGATTTAATATTTCTTAAATAAAACTTTGGCAATGAACATGGCAGCTTATTGTAGCCACTTACATCATTATAGGTGACTTCAGCTCCCTAGTAGTGAGGGTGCCATTGATCATTTGTATAATATTAGCAATAGCGAGCACAAACTGGCTAAAGTCAGCCCTCAGCTAACACTGACTGTAAAGTTATGCTGCAAATCTAATGCAAGTTGCCAGCTTCCAGGCTGTCTTTCTCAACTGTAGGGGAAACAGATTAAATTTGTTAGCTATAATGTTTATGTTTTCTTGGTCACACAATTGGCTGTGATGTTGGTTTGCTGAGCATAGTCTAATAAATGAATATGCTATAGCATTGGCCAGCTTATTTAGCAAGCTAATTAACAACCCACTTTGTTCCCCTACAGAGCCAGCAAGCCATCAAACAAAATGTGTTTCACTATTAAATACATAATCAAAACTACTTGAACCTGCTGGTGGAAAATGGTTTTTGTCCAATGTAAAGTGAGTTGAAAGGGATGGGTATTGACAAAAGTTATTAAATGGGCAACATGGCTAAATTTTTAAAGACTATTGTATTGACGTACTGGTTCGCCGCCCTAGCGTGGAGGCTTTTGACGCAGGTGAAGCCACTAGCCGTCATGCCACGGGGCAAAAATCTGTGCTAATAGAACTGCGCCTTTTGTGGGAAGTGGAAGGTGGGTGGGATCAGGCGGCAGCAGCAGGGAGGTGACAAAACGCTACAGTCAAGTCAGACAGTTTCCAGCAGCCTTCGCACAATATACAGGAAGCCACTGAAATATTTACATCCTGTTAAATCTATCTGTAGGCTACCTATAGCTTGCAGTGTTGACCACTTTCTTACTGAGCTCTGTAGCTGAAGATATTGCGTATGTGTTCATTGCTGTCAACCACACAACAGTTTAACTGTAAACAGTTTAATCTTTCATTGTACAACATGAGACTAATCAAATCTAAAGTTAATTACACAGAAAATGAGGATTTTCTAAAATGTGGGAAAATTCCAGAACCTCAAGAGCAAAGATTGACTGAGGCTCACCAATTTGCAAACAGGCGTTTAGGTTATGCTCAGAATGCGTCTCTTCGCTTATAATCAAGCATAGATGCTGTAATGAACTGCCAACTGTTGTCTCTTCCAGTTGTGTTGTGAGGACATATTGTTTTATTATGAACAAGGTGAGCTATAACTCTGTTAAGAATAAATGACGGCATACATGTACGTATATAATTAGAAAAGTAAGCCCATTACTCTAAAAAATTGAATCACAGCTTTTTGTGAGTCATTTGTGCTTCAGTGAAACAAATGAGATACGGAAGTAAACTCCCACTCCCCTCCAAATTGGTCTTTCATGTGTGTAATGTTTAATTCATTTCCCCTCACAAGTTGGCAAAGTCATCACCTGGGTGTGGGAAATTGTTTCTTAATCTCAACACCTTTCCCTTGTTTATAATAACAAATTCAACGTGGATATTACCCTTGCATTGTGGGTGAAGTATTTGAAAAGGCCTTAATAAGCACAGGGAGTGTTAGCGGCTGGCTAGGATTAAATGCTGGAGGGGCTGAATACATAAACACATTATTCTGAAAACATCAGCCCTCTGTGTAAAGATTCAGTGGCAGTGTGAGATTACCCTGCCAAAGGAAATTAATGAATCACACTGGGAATACAAAACTCTCAGAGAAAAGATGCATGACTCAATACACTCTTTTGTCACTATTTTACAAAATTCCAAAAATCAATCCTGGAGATTAACAAGATCTACAGCGCCCATGCATAAGTAAATTACTAAATGGCATCCATGTTCTTTCAAGAAAAATAGAGTTGAAATATCTCTCCAACCAAATGGTCTGTGAATAAGCCTTTATAAGATGAATATTTTGAGGAAGAGTCGAGAATATTACATAAACAAAACTGACTAAGAAGACAAATGTGACAATGATGTATAGTCTATTTGTTTTTCATGCAAGAAAGCAATTACATGCAAGCAATAGAGCAGAGGTCACCAACACTGTTCCTGGAAATCTACCACCCTGTAGGTGTTCATTCCAACCCTAAGGTGGCATACCTGATTCTACTAATTTGCAGCTCAAGGAGATCTCTGAGTGAAAACCTACAGGATAGTAGATCATTAGGAACAGAGTTGGTGAATGCCAATATGCATCATACAGGAGAGCTTGTGCATACTGGTTAGCATCAAACGCAGGTAAATCATTAGTACAAACTGCTATGAACTCAAAATAGAGATGCAATGCAAGGTCATACTCAAACATGATATATATCAAGTGTAGCCAACATGAATTTTTTTTTTTGTTTTGAAGAAAAAATAGGCAAAAAAATAAAAATAGTTGTTTATTGTTAATGCATAAAACTTCCTCCTTCAAAGGTGAGATGTTGCAGGAGTAACGTTTTATTTAAAAGATTTGGAGCGAGTGAGTGTTGCTTAAAAAACCTCATGGAAATTAATGAAATTGCCCCAGGGTTCTTAACAGCTGTGGATGAACAAAAAATTAAAACCAGCAAGGCAGTATTTCTCTTTTTAATATGAGAATAATATTTAAGCTGAATTGTGAAAGTGTTTTTTCCAGCTCTATACATGCAGGATGTGAAGATGCTCAGCCAAGAAATACTGGACGTCCAGTGGCTTTTAATCAGAAGAAGGAAATGTACGTAAATCTATTTAAAGGGTGTTGCCATGACCACTGTTTGCCAGTTAATGTAAACTCCATTAGAGCTTTCATTACTCCCCATTAAAACTTGGATCAAAATCAGCCCAAGGACTCATGAATAATCCCCTAACATTCACACATTGAAATCATTAAGATCAAAATCCTGACTATGAAATGATGTTACAAATGAGTTGTAACAAACCATCAAAATTTGCCAATTGAACTGCTGAGAACCCGCAATATCATTATATTTACCCCATACTTTATATATTCTACCCACTGGTAATGCGCTCTGACGAAGTTAGAGTAAAATGAACAATGTAATGGATAATATGTATCAACCAATAGTCAGAGTCTTTCATCTTGAAGAATATGTTGGCTGCTGAATGCAGAAACAGGCAAGAAATCTAATGAGGTGCATTAATTTCTTGGGGAAGCACTCTGAATTATTGATCACTAAATCTGTTAGCTGCTAAATGAAGGCGAACTTGTTTGACTGTGTGCGCAAGTGTTTACATCCATATAGAGTAGAGGTGATGAAATAATGTTGCTTCACTGCCGTGTCCATGTCTTCTCTTTTTTTAACTTTCCTTGATGCTTTAAAACAGACCGCTGCCCACTAATTACAAATAGAGTCCTCCTTATTCATAAAAGTGATCAGCTTTGAAAGCATGCTAAAAGCAATGCTGTTCTGGTTCCTATCGCGAACATTTTTCAATGTGGCGTGCACAGTGACTACCGCATTCATTCAAGATACAATGTGCGGCAAGCACTGCTCTGTCATATTTTCAGAAGACAGAAAATGGGACAACATGCCTGACATAGAAAGCAGCATTTTCCTTGAGTGATGTGTGGTGTCAAATAAACGGAAGTGGCCACTGTAGGCCTCTAGCTTTTGTCTCTACCCTACTTGCATGCGCAAGACCATTTTAGCAAGAAGTTGTCTGGTGTGTGCTGTGCATCTGAAACTAACACTTCTAATGCATTTTCAAAGCGAAGTTTATTGCAGGAAACTGTTTCACAGTGGTATTTATTTTGACGTGATGTCAATGATAAAATTATTTTATTTGCTATATAATGAAATAAATTAAAACTTTCAAACCTGTTCTGAAATAATATGGTCATTGCTGACCGTGGGCTCATCAGATTTTTTTTCAAGTAAAGACTGTACGACTGGCTTGTTTTGGGATCCATTAAATAGTTGGTGTTTTCTAACGCTGTTCTCAAAGTATTTTTTATTTTCTCCTTCATCTATCCAAGTGCTCAAAATTTGACTTATAATTAACCAAGGAAATAATTAATCAAGAAAGTTAATGCATTTTAAAAAGCGGTTTTCATAATTCTTACCTAATTATGGTATAACTGTTCAGGATTTATAGAACAGGCATGCCAAATTTAATACCCAGTTTGTCAAGGAAATAACAAATTATTTGAAGTACAATCCTAAGAGATTTAAGAGGGAGAATTAGTCATGATTAATTTGTACATGAAAGGAGACCTATACGGAAATGTGTCCTGCATGATAAGGACATTGTTATTTGTAATTCAAAAGAAAATTGCTCTGTGCCAATCATTGTACCAGGCTTTTGAAATTAAAACAATGAGAAAACTGTTCAGCTCTGTTCAGTGGTGTAGATAGAGGGATCTCAAATGCTCTTAAAGAGCTGCTTTTCTTTTGTGCAACCTCTAGAGGAACAATGGGCAGGAGATAAAGAGGAATTCGCTAATGAAGTACTGATGACAGAGACGTGTGATGAGGACTCAGGACACGAGAGAAGAATTCAAAGCCTTTCAGGTTTGGAAGCTGGAAGCCACTTGCAGACCAAGAACTTGAACTTGATTATTATTATTATTATTATTATTATTATTAATATTATATTTCAATATTCTCAGTCTAGAATGGTACTGGTAGAATGTACATTTTGCTCTTATAATGTGCATAATGAGGGCAAGCTATAGCCTATAGCCTTAGGCCTCAAAAACTTGTCTTAGCACTTTAGCAGTTCCAAGTAGAGCTGCTTTCTGTAAAAGCTCTATCTTTGTGGTAACTCCAATCATTTTCAAGAGTTCTTCTAGATTCCTACTGACCATTCCAAGTGCACCAACTACCACTGAGACCACATATGTCTTTATGTTCCACAGTCTCGCCATTTATATTAATAATAATAATAATATTAATTGCATGGTCAAACAGTCGAAGGTCAGTGGCCAGCAAACAGTGCAATGAGAGAGAAGTGAAAATCTTAGTCAGGGTTGCAGGCACTGGTTTAATAACTGTAATCAGTCCTCCAGGCATAAGAACAAAAATCATATCCATAAACTGAAGTCCAAAAATATGAACAGGGCTATTACCAGGAGGCTGAACACTGAGCAAGAGTGGTGTGAGAGACAAGACGTGAGCACAAGTACAATCTGGCAAAGAATGAAGGTGTATGTAGGGGTATAAATATACTAACGAGACAGAAACCAAGGAACAGGTGGACATGGGCAGTGACACAGTCAACAACGATGAAGAGGGTCGGCCATCATTTTAAACCTGCAAGTTTTGGTGCCATGTGCCATTCTTTGAAATTACAACCCCAATTCCGAAATAGTTGGGACAAAGTGTAAATTGTGAATAAAATCAAAATGCAATGACTTTCAAATCACACCCGCCAGTATTTTATTCACAATAGAACAGAGATAACATAGCAAATGTTGAAACTGAGAAATTTTACAATTTTATCCACAAAATGAGCTCATTTCAAATTTGATGGCTGCTACAGGTCTCAAAAAAGTTGGGACAGGGGCTTGTTTACCATGATGTAGCATCCCCTCTTCTTTTTAATACAGAGTGGAGGCGTCTGGGCATTGAGGAGACAAGTTTCTTGAGTTTAGCCATTGGAATTTGATCCCACTCTTGTTTAATACAGGCTTCCAGCTGCTGGAGAGTTTTGGGTCTCCTTTGACGGACTTTTCGTTTAATTATGAGCCAAATGTTCTCAATCAGTAAAAGATCAGGACTGCAGGCAGGCCAGTTCAGCACATGGACTCTTCTACTACGAAGCCATGCTGTTGTAATTGCTGCAGTATGTGGTTTTGGCTGAAATACACAAGGCCGTCCCTGGAATAGATGTCGTCTGGAGGGGAGCATATGTTGCTCTAAAACCTTTATGTACCTTTCAGCATTCATGGTGCTTTTTAAAACATGCAAGTGTCCCACACCATATGCACTAATGCATCCCCATACCATCAGAGATGCTGGCTTTTGAACTGAACGCTTATAACAGGAGGGGTGGTCTTTCTCCTCTTTAGCCCGGAGGACACAACGCCCATGATTTCCAACAAGAATGTCAAATTTGGACTCGTCTGACCACAGGACACTTTGCCACTTGACGATGAGACCTTCAAAGCCTTTGCAATTTGAGGTTGAGGAACATTGTTTTTGAAGTATTCCACAATTTTTTTTTACACAAGCCTTCACAGGTTGGAGAGCCTCTGGCCAGCTTTACTTCTGAGAGACTCAGCCTCTCTAAGACATCCCTTTTATAGCCATTCATGTTACACACCTGATGCCAATTAACTTAATTACTTGCTAAATGTTCTTTCAGCTGATTCTCTTATATATTAATTGCTTTTTCAGCCCTTTTTTTGCCTGTGTCCCAACTTTTTTTTTTTTGAGACCTGTTGCAGCCAGAAAATTTGAAATAAGCTCATTTTGTGGATAAAAATGTAAAATATCTCAGTTTCAACATTTGAAATGTTATCTATGTTCTATTGTAAATAACAAATTGGCTCATGTGATCTGAAAGTCATTGCATTTTGATTTTATTCACAATTTACACTTTGTCCCAACTATTTCGGAATTGGGGTTGTACTTTGATTCTAAACAATTCCGAAAATGATGCCATAGCCCAGAAGTATGCAGTATTGTTGAAGGTTTATATTAAATAAGCTTACAAGTCAATAAACAAAAGTGCCCTTTGAAGCTGTTAAGATTTTGCTCAATTAAATAAAATGGCTAAGTAATTGGAATTCAGAGGAGACATTAACATTTACTTGTCTACACCACAGCAGGCATAGAATTGAGACTTTTCTAAGGCAAGGCCCCTTTGGCCTTAGGTAAATACAAATTTATTCGGGCCTCACGGCTAAAATGTCGGGCACCAAGGCCAAAACCAGTGGTGCAATAATAGGAAGTGATGATTACATTGTATGAAGACAAAACAGTACACAATCAATGAGTTAGTGTATTGAAAAACAGTGGAGTTTATTGAAACTGTACACTTAATGTTTACTTTTCCCAAAAAAATGTTTAATTTAAATGTCAATAATACATTCTTTTAATTGTTTTTGTTATATTTTAATCATTATCAAACACTTCAGGATTAGGACCCTGACTGGCAATGTGCAGCTAATCTTCAAATGCTGAAGCTGATATTCTAGCACTGAAATGATGTCAGCAGTTGTTGTCATGTGGTATTTTGGCCTTTCCAGCCAAATGCCATTTTTAAGGGCAGAATGCGCAGCTTTGAGGGCTTGTAAAATTGTCAATGTACACCCTAAACATCTTAAACTTTGAAATTGAGTGTTTCAAGTGTACATTATGTAAATATGGTTTTTATAAAAAAAAAAAAAAATTCACTTCATCGGCACTTTAACATTACGGGCAGTTTTGTCTCGTTCCCTTTCCATTTCACGCTTTGTGGGCTCCTTTATCAGCATCGTGTTTTAAAAGTAATGATTCGATACAATGGCAATCTGAGGTGACTCAGTACACTCATGGGCCAATCTGCGTCTAATGGGTGCCAGAGATGAGGAAACCAAAGGCGCAGTTATGGTGTCGACATTATCAGTGCAGCCTCTGTTAGGGCATTAGCCTTAAGGGGGTCTGAAGAGGTGAGGTGGAGATACCCAGGCGACTAACCAGCTCGGGAATTATGAGGCTTTAGTCAACTCTAGAGTTTATGAGCACTTTGGCTGGAACCTGCTTGTTTTCCCAGTGCAAAGTGTGACTTGGAAAGGTTGCATGGTCTTCACCTGGCACAAGGAGATAAAATGACCCTACGCTCCACAGGTGAGACATTGATGAGTCATGATACGATGTTGATGTTCCTCTAGAGAGAAGCAGTTTCGGGCAACCTGTATTGGCTTTTGTAGACATTGTGGTGACCGTGGGAGCACTAAAGGCCAGAGTAACAGAAAGAAGTACATAAGAGTAGAGGACCATTCTTTGCTAAACCTCTCTCTTCTGCAATCCCGCAAACTGGTAGCCTGCCATATGACATGGTTCACAAAAGAGTCCAGAGTGGTATGTAGTTCACAGTTTGTCCTTAGTCTGATCAGGCGTGCTCGTCGTACTCGCATCTAACAAAGCTTTGTGGCTCCACCCGGAAATGGCCGCAAATGTGCGGAAATCAATAGAGTGGCCAGACACTGATCAATAACCTTGTTTTAACTACGAAATTCAGCAGGCTACACTGTGACCAGACCCTGACCTATTGAACACTTTCATCATTTCGGTGACAAAGTCAGAGAACCGATGCGCTCCAGTGCTCTAAAATCTCACCACAACACCCTCCAGCCTTTTCCTTTGCCTGCAAGCAGCATTTACAATGGGATGGGTGACTTTGTAATGCTTTGTAAAGTATGGAACATTTTAAGGATGTTATTCAAAAACTAAAGAGCGCAGCTAGAGGAGTAGTCTAAGGGAGTTGGGCTCACCACTATAGCAATCGGGAGATAAGCAGCTCTCTGCTCGACCTTGAAGAGGCTGGGGGGGAGGCTAGAACTGGACCTGCTGGAGCAATAACTGAAAAGAAGTGGGATGATGCTGAACAGCCAAATGGGATTCTTGAACGATTGAAGATTGATTGGGATGACATCTGGGAAGTGAGAGGTTGAACACCTTGGTGAATTTCAGCTTTCTGTTCGTCCTGTTTAGCATCTTGGTAGAGCTCCACCGCAAAAGTACGTTGTAGATGAATGGTCCACTGGCTTTATCGTGGCTGTATTGATCCATCAGGAGTGGAAGCTGGGAAACACTTGCAGACTAAGAACTTGATTAAAAAACTGTCCTTTTATAATAATAGTGTGGTTAAACAAATTCAAGGTCACTGGCCAGCTAACAGTGCAATGAGGGATGAGCAATAGTCTAAGTCAGGGTCACCGGCAATAACTGAATAATAGCAATCATTCCTTCAGGATGAACAAGGTTATAACAGGTCGGCAGAACACCACGCAAAGGAACAGAACTGTGAGATTGACAAGATGTGCGCTCAAGTACAGGATAATGAGGTATGGTTTGATTGCTCAGAAAGGGGTGCAAGTACATGGAGTAATGACTCAAAAAACAAGATGTTAAAGGGCAAGGACACAATCAATAACCATGACAACACACAAAATAGAATAAATGAGAAAAAAAGGAGCATGTTGGGGTGCCAAACAAAAGCAAAAGGAAATGATAGCTAATATTGCTGCCAAAAACAGAGCCACAAGAGGGAGAAAGCACAGGGGAGCCCTGTGGTCGGGTGTTTAAATCCCAGCCAGGCCATTATTGTCTATGACCAGAGGTCAGTTAGTGAGGCTACAATGAGCCCATCCTGTGAGGTGGTTAGCAATGGGACGGAGGGAATCAGTGTGGAAGTAAATGATAGCAAAGAGACTGAGCCAATGACAAAGTAAATGATGGTGAAGAGTCAGAGTAAATGACTAATGATTAAGCATCGATAAAGAGGCAGTTACTGATGAGCTAGAGTCAGACCCAGTGAGGTGGTTAAAGATGGAGAGGACTCAGACCTGGAAAAGAGTTTGATGATGGAAAAGGGTCCGAACCAATGAGGCAGTTAATGATTTAGAGTAACTGTCAAAACCAATGAGGAGATTAGTGATGGAGCATGAAACTGAAAAAGTCAGGTAATATTTCTGCTTTTTTTTTTTTCTTTTCTTCTATC
Organism: Gymnothorax javanicus; assembly: GCA_029692085.1. Classification (NCBI taxonomy): domain Eukaryota; kingdom Metazoa; phylum Chordata; class Actinopteri; order Anguilliformes; family Muraenidae; genus Gymnothorax; species Gymnothorax javanicus. The sequence goes on along the minus strand of CM056208.1, from coordinate 39,907,864 downwards.
CATGATAAATTCAAGCCAGCTACAGCATTGTTTCCTGAATTGGTCTTAGTCATCTTAGGGTCTATGAAAAAATAATCACAGCAATGTGATTCATATTGTGATGAAAATGACTCTGAGTGACTAAAGAAGTCTTGAGCCAGTGAGAACAGTTCCAGAAAAGCATGGCGGAAAACTGTGCATTTCAAAGCATGTATTGTTAATTGGTCTTCAGTGGATAGATACTCGGGAGCCAGCAATGCTTTGCTGAGGAGTTGTATGTAGGCAATATGAAACCATGGATCCACTTCTCCAGTACCAGCTTCCTGGTTCCGTCTAAACATTTGTGTACCCTCTTATTATTGTAGCATTAGGTTTTTATGTTAAAATATTGAGTGTCAATTTATAATAATGGCTCCAGTGTTTTCCTGCAAGCGTTTTGGAACAAATGTACTTTATTGTAATGGTTGCTTCCTCTTTAGGAGATGGAAATCCTCAGATCATTGAGCACAAACTGGTGATAGTGGCTTTCATGCCGTATGGAATGCCTAGAGCTATGATGTCATCGAGGGAGGTGTCCCGTGGCCTGCAGGGAAGGCTGAACACATGATAGTGCTATCCAATTAGATCAACAAAGAATAAAAAAGTCAATAAAATAGAGGGAAATGGTTTGTTGAAACTGCCGTCCTGATGGGTCATTATGCATTACTGACCACAAATGAGGCTTTTATCTGTTAATGATTTGATGGTTCTGTCTATGTGGGAGTAACAATTTCCCCATGACAAAATGTCTGACATGAGGCACTCCTGCAACTTCAGGCAAAAGTAAATATTTGGATGCGAAACAGAGAGGACAGGATAGGTTGCCTGTTGATTGAACCAACAATGGTGCGCTAATAAATGTGAATGACTCTATGCTGTTCACCCTTAGCGTTGTATATGGAAAGATAACCCATAAAAGCTTGATACAGCCAAATATTTTAAATACATCTACAGAAAGAGAAGGCTATCTTTAAATCGGACAGCAATAAACAAAAATTCCTCTCCATACTGAGACTGGGAATAGGGAGTAGAGACCACTACTAGTGCGTCTCTATGGCAACGGAATGCTCTGAGTAGCGCTTGAATGCACTTTCATTTCTCTGACTAAAGAAATAAACAAATATTTATCCATAGTGAATATATACTGATATCTATGGTGTTACATTTAATTTTCTTTGAAATTTTCAAAATTTGATACACCATCCAGTATTTACAACTTTTCTGTATATTCCTGGTATTATCTTATATTTACATATTTTGACTGCAAATGTTTTCCGATGACTTCCTCATCTTGTTTTTTGGAGCAGACCATGTATACAAAATATTATTTCACCCTGATAAAAACAAAACTCAGAAAAGGTCTGAACAATATTGAAAATGCACACTAGAACCAAAAGCAGGGGTTTCTAAATTCATTTTAACTTGCAATTTTTTTGCACACAGAGTGAAGACAAGATATTTACTCCTTTGTCAGGTCGACTTAATTTTGTTTGGAAATATACATCCATTACTGCCATTTAGGCCAGCATTGGATTCCAAAGAATAGTTGGGGGGGAGTATAATGGAGCGATTTGAAACTGCTGATGTTAGCTGGTGATTTCAATCATGATTTAGCACAAAAACAGCATTCAGGGAAGGTCTAGGTCATTGGGATCAAAGATTGGCCAAAGATGGCCAATTTGTCAACAAATTTGCGAGAAAATCATTGAGGGGTTTAAAAACAATGCTCCTCAAATAAAGATTGGAAGGGACTTGAATATCTCACCCCCTGTGGTGGATAACATCATTAAAAGATTCAAGGAATCTGCAGGATTTTTTTGCGCGTAAAGGGCAAGGGCACGAGCCCAGGAATATCCATGATTTTTGATCACTCTGATGGCACTGCGTCATGAACAGTCATTCACCTGTAAGTGATATACAACCACATGGGCTGAGGGTTGCTTCAGCACATCTTGATCAAGTGCTGCAATATGTCGTTACATCCACAAATTCCAGTTAAAAATTTACTTTGCAAAAATGAAGCCTTCTGTTAATGGTGTCCAGAAGTGCTGTCGGCTTCTCTGGGCTTGGAGGCAAAATTACACCTAAAACAATCACTTGGTGTCCTCAGTCCCTATTTCCCAAGCATCAATTAAGTGTTGAGAAAAGAAATGGTAACATTACAAAGGGGTAAACATGTTACTATCCCAATTTTTTAAAAATATTGATTCTGAAAAATCAATGTAATGAGTGGTTACACATTATACAAGTAATGTGCAATTGTATTATTTTTAAGGCAATACTGGTGAAAGAAAATTCACAAATCACAGCTTTCAGTTTTATTCTTAATTTAGCACACTGTCGCTACTTTTTCTGATTTGGGTTGAACAAAATTATAAGTGTTAGCTAAAATCACTCAACTTCAGTGAGTGAAGCATTCTCAGGTCATTTCAGAAATGCGGCTCTGGTCGATTAGACGCTGCTCCCAGGGTGTGCACCTTTAGTTGTACAGAATCTCACAGCACCTCAGCTGCCCCAGAAAAAACAAGGCTCTTCCCATAGTGCGATGAGACTAATTCAGTCGGGCTTGGTAATAAAAATAATCATTTTAGAAAATATCATGGGAACCATGTTTACGGATCAGGGCCTGCAATGCACAAGGTTGTGAGATCTGCTCTCCGCTGGGGGGCTAATGTTGTCCCCCTAAGGAGGGCAACGTGCTTAAGCTGAACTGCTTCAGGATATATCCAGCTGTGTAAATGGATTGTGCAGTATGCAAATTCCACTCTGGATGAAACTGTTACTGAATACCTTACATATGAACCTACATTGTGGAACTGTCTGAGTCAGTCACGCAATGCTTCTGATGTGACCGTACATAAAAGCGCATCTTTAGTGCAAGCGTTATCTCTCATGGTCTTGTGTTGTTTGACTGACCATTAACAAGAGCTTTCATCTGGTCCGACCATTGTCATTGTCATTATTCCTATATTTCTTATGCTGCTTTGCATGTTATTCTCCCACAGTGATCAGTCTATGTTCATATGGCTTAACATCTGTTTTTATAGATGTCACTCCTCAGCTTGCATTGCATTCACTGACATCATTTGCTACACAATCTTTTAGTAATCAACCCATGGGCACTGGTTTGAATGCGAGAGGCAGCCTGTGTCCCTTTCTGATGCAAGACCGCATATCCAAATGAGTAAGACAGGTTAACAGGCCTCTTAAATTCCCCTGCAAGCATAGCAGTTTGTCTATGAGCAAAGACAGAAAAGCGAGTGTGTGTCTGTTGCAAGATCAGCGTGTGCACCTAATTTTTCACACATTATGGCATTACAATCCATTCATTGTTGGAGATGGACAGACACAAGTATTCCACCCAACATATGTATAGATAAAACATCCAGGATATACAAGTCCTACCAGAATCAGAACATGCTTCATTTAAGAATAAATGTAAACAATGATTTATTTGTAATAATAATACTACTAGTAATGATACAAAATAATAGTAATAATGAAATTCAGGATGTTCACTGCCTCACACAGTGACCGGTATGGATGTTATTCTGCATCTATATTTTGGATGAACTGTGTCCTTTGGCTACTGAAAGTACAAAAGAAAACAACCGGTATGGGTGATTAAACAGAACTAATATTTTTAAAATGAATGTATTTCAGCTTGCAATGAGCCTGCATTGTGCACTAGTGTTTGCAAATTTATATAATATCATCACTGCTATGAAAAAAAGCACATATTAAACAAGACTCAGTCAAAATGGCCAGACCATTTATGGTTTATGTGCAAAATTGTTGGTAATTTATTACAGGGATAGACAGTGGTACGGCCTATAATGCCTGGATTTTAAATGTTCATTGAATTTTCTGCATTTGTCTCGGTAATAATTGTCGTTCAGATGTGTCCGCGTGGATCCACTGTCAACGCCCCCTGTCAGTGATTAAAAGAAACTGTTTGCCTAAATCAGTTTGAAAAATCAACCGCCAATGGCGAAAATACACTCAGACGGCTGACCAATGGTGTAACTTCATTACTTACTCACTTAGCTACAGACATGACCAGGGTGTAGATGTCCTGTGACTGCGGTCCTGAAAGTACGGTCGTAAAAACTGCTGCCTCCTCTGCATGAACGTCATATTGACGGACATCCGTGGATGTAGGGCAGGCTAATTCGACCAAAAACATTTATAGGCCTAAGTCCGTGAAAGTCATGAAGTGTATCTATATTACTTTCTTTCCTCGTAATACGTACATTGCAGGTGTGCGTACTGCATTCGCTACATTTAATAGCCTATATTATAGCATCACCGATATTTGAAATTTACTCTTGAATTAGCGAACAGCTGCAACCTGATGAGTACGGCAATTGCCAGATGTTATTTTGTGGACAACCAGACTCCGAACAGGAGGAAAAGGGCGAGGATTTAGGTGTCATGCAGATGATGTAGGCTACTCTCTTAATCGAAGCAAATGCACTCCTTGTCATCTGAGATTAAATGACTGCTTTCTAAAAGACCAAACTGCCATATGCCATCCTCCTTATTCACTGCCGAGGACAGATTGCACTGAAGACTGATGGAACCATAATAAACCCTGTCAATCTGACACGGCGAGAGCAGCGCTGGTGAGAGTCTGCCGAGTAACAAGGGTTCCAGGGTACCCATGGTGGTGGTAAAAGAGTATAAGCTCAAACGTGCACATCAGCGTCATATGTCGTTTTAAAGTTTTTTTAAGGTACGTGATATTTTCTTGCGTTATAGGCCTACTTTTCATCTGACGAGTTATAACAAACAGGCACACCCTCTTCAATGTTCTCGATTTTTGTTTTAGTCGTTATAAAGGTCCAGATATAGGCTACCACGAATTTTAAAAAATGTATTTACCACAATGCGCTGTATTATGACTCGAGATCAATTTAGTTTTTAATGATTTTCAACGATTTCGACAAGTTCAAGTTCTGTACGCTATAATTACACGAAACGCTTTTCGATATCGTTTACCTTCAGGCGAGTGGAAAACGGATCTTTCCACCTGTAATTACTATGAAGAAGAATTCTCCTTTAAAGACTCTGGTAAATTTCGTTAATTATTTGTAAGCCTTCATTTGTAGTGTAGCCTAACTACTAGCATATGAACGCAATATTAACATATATATTATTTTACACAGAATCTGAAATCATCAGCAAATGGGGTTGGATGCAGACTGGCAATTAAGATGTAATTATCTATATGTAAATGACCTAAAATGTGGCGGCCTATTATATCTCATTCTGCAGTGATAACGTCCTTGTACACGCAACCTTTTGTAAAACAATGTCTTCCAAGTGCTACAATAAGGTAATAATAATTAATGAGCCGTAGGCTAATGCAACTTTTGGATGTCCACCATTAATGCCCAAAGCTTGAATATAGGCTGTGACAGTAGCCCACACTCTTCAGTTCAGTGTGCTTCACTGACTGTAGCCAGAGGCGTGCCTGATGGGCAGCATCATGCGGCCACTTCAGTGAAATGAATAAGCAATTGAGCAGCCTATGAGTAGCGGTCACATTGCTTTGGGGTACGCAAAAGACTGGCCATCTCGGCTCGAACTGCGCAATTCCTTAACAACCGTCCGTCGGTTGCCAGTATAGCTATCATTGCAGACTCTATGCAACATTCACCCAAACCGCGGTGGACCGTGAGGCATTTTCTTGCTTGTCCTTTTTCATCACGCAAATATGACTCAAGATCATGGTCACTGTGGGTAGCTATACATCGAATTACAACCGAATTTAAAAGGCTTGTTGGTGAACCACTTGCGGTCGGGTGACTGCCGCCTATTTCCCTTGGGAAACAACTGAAGTCCAGGGTGAAAGAAAAGGAGCACTGAAAATTATTCATCTTGCAACAGGTGGAACATAGCATATTGATTTAGGTTATATTTCTTCCATTTCTAAAGACTATATTATAGTCTGTTGCCATGGAAATTACAACCCTCATAATACCAATGTAATTACCAACATCCTCTACCGGGTGAAATAGGGGCTGAATGCTTGATAAGTTCGGAGGATCTTACCTTATGATGACATACATCACGAGTACGTTACCGACCAGCCCGAGCACACACACGATTGAATAAACAGCTGCGATGACAATCGCGATGACCATTGGAGTCGAACCTTTGTTCAGAGAGTCTACTCTGTCACACATGGATCCATTTGAGTCCAAGAGTGTAGTGTTGTTGCCGAAGTTCCGACAGAAACTCGTCCCGTTCATTGTGCCTAGGTTTGGGAAATGGTACATGGGTTCGGACGAGTTTCCGCCGCTGTCCATGGTGTTACTAACGCACTGAATACGTCGATTCTCGCTCTTGATAACTGTTCTGTAGCCTACCAGATGTACTGCTGCCCCTCACAAACCTGCTTTGCGCAGATGTGTCCAGTATCGGGCAGTCTTGCTGTTATATTGGTGGGATAAGCCCCGTTCTCCCTTCAGTATGTGCTTTATTGATGCGAATTATTTTCCTTCTGTCTGCTGCAACATATTAAACTACAGCTATAGTGAAGCGCATCACTTTCGCATCGCGTTTTCGCATTATATTAAGATAAATGACGTCACTTTTTGTGCCACCTGACCCAAAGCATGGGTCTGGAGAAAAGAGAGTCGATTTGTTTTTTGGTGTCATTGAAATAATATTTATGTTAGTTCGTATTTTATCATTTGCACATTATTAATGTTCATTTATGGTTCATAATGTAAATACTATATATTCTAGTACAATTGCATTGATGCAAATGCGCAAAACACAGAAGTTGCGGTTCTGCTTATATGTGTGGTATTTTCAAAATGAAGACAAATACACAATTGCTGTTATTGTCATATGAATTTGAATGTAAATGCTGAAGTAAAAAAAAAAGAAAGAAAGAAAGATACGGGCTAAATGCCTTTTTATCGAGATACGATTTTTTATTAAAAGTTTATGCTAATGAACCCACAATCACAAAAGGAAATATATGGTTTTCTAAAAAGCCCGCTATAGCAGCGAGGTGAGGCAGGGTAGTTGAAAGAATTCAGAGAGCTGTTACATTTTCCTTGCAGCGGGGCAATTTACCAGCATCTCATTAACAGTGCATTATAGTTTCAAAACCTGTAATGTATTTTAGGGCACCCTTATTCCTGTACTATTCCTGTGCTTCATACAGGTTATCAAGTTTATTGGCTGCCAAAGGTGTACTGCTCTTATCAACTCGGCTGTGCCACCATGTGCCATCCATATTTCCGACCTGGTCTACTGTACGGGCATGCAAATCGAGAAGTTGCTCCACTGATTAAGACTCCCTCCAAAGCAGCAAAGTAGCCCATCGTAATCCGACTCGAGGGCATGCCCGCCATGTTGACAGTTTAATAGTCTGGATTTCATGATGGATTCTATAGGCAGATCAGTGCACAGATTACCAGAGGCTCACTCAGACCACCCAAGAGGGCACAAATACTATTTCGTCACAAATCCACTTATACCAAAGATAGCCATCGATGCAATTGCACAAATTAAAAAGAAACCTACTTTACCTGTATTGATTTTGCTTTTTTCAATGTCAGTCGCATAATGTTTGCTCCAGTTGCTATGCATCTTTCTTTGAAACTGCTTTTTTAAATATATAATTAGTAGAATGAGCCAGGTGCTAAAATGCCATGCAATCCAATATAAATTGATTTCGGTCATGATAATGCAAGCAATTGTGGCATCTGCATCTCTGGTAAATCTTGTGCGAAAGGAAATAATTTGGAAAGCGTATTTGAAGCACGTCTTCCTTCCGCAAAGATATCAGCAAACCTTGTTTGCACTGCTCTGGTCATTGAATTCAGTCTTGCTGTAGACAGTAAAAATTTAATCTATTGATGTAACGCCTGCTGAAGGCATTTAACGGTTCTAGTGTGACATTCAGTCTGAGTCCCTGGTGTGATGTCAGTTGGGCAAGTGTGTGCTCAGGTATGGTGTCCATTTCCTTGGATATCATAAACAACATTCTGGAAGGGGCAGAGCATTTGCTGTGAGAATCTCATTAGCGGATATTAGGTTGTATTACGTTGTAGATTGCTGTAGAGAGCATGTGCAAAACATAATATGTATTGCAACTTCCCGCATCCAATTAAGCGTAAATGAAACACAGAGAATCATCCAATCAATGATGCAGAAAACATGGAAGTTTTTAAGCTTTTAATTTGATTTGTGTGGAAAAGGCTACATTTTTTGCAAAGTACACTGGTAGACAAGGCATAGATTATGCAACACATTCTCATCCCACCACGTCATATAGTGCTGTTACCTGACCAGCTGTCGATATACAACGAAAAAGGATGCTTTTGGCATCATATTTGATGCTTAGGGCTAGGGTTTTGGTTAAGGGTTAGAGGTTAGGGGGTAGGGTTCTCTTAAACTGGTGTCAAATAAGGACGCCAAAAGCCTCCTTTTGTGTCGTATATCTACGCTTGGTCAGGTAGCGTCACTATATGAGGAGTTGAGATGAGACTGGGGTCATTTATGCCAAGTTTTTATATGTGAAATGGCACAGCATCATCTTTTTCCTTGTTTATTCCTGTGCAGAAGTTTCCTCATATGTATGCTGAACCTCAAAGATTAATTGTATGACCCAAACAGCAGTACCATTTCCCTTACTCCAAAATATTGGAGTGCTTGATGGTCTGAAATATTTTTCCATCATAGGGGGATTTATCTGACATAAGATGCTCTCAGTGGTCTAGGTGTTTACAGCAAGTGAGATTAGTTTGTCGTTTTGGTGTCTTGTTGCTTTCCCTGAAGTCAGCAAAAAATTTCAGCCAATTCCATTCCTTCATATAAAATTCCTTGTCATAATGGCTGACTTTAACCTTGCACAGGATATAAATTAGTTTGTGCTGTTCTGGTCGATAATGAGATTGTCAACCTGAAATATTTGGGCTCCTTTATCTCCCGCACTTTAGATAAAGGAGCAATCGATGATTGGACTGAGAGTCAGGTCCATAATTATTGAACAGTGACACAATTCTCTGCATTTCGGATCTGTACACCACCACAGTGAATTTGTTATGAAATAATCAAGATGTGCTCAGGTGTAAGGTGTAAGATCCAGGGGTCAGAAAGTAAAAGTCCTGCCAGGTTTTTCTCCCTCCCATAGAATGAGCTGATCACTCATATTGGCTCTATCTCCTGTCCGAAGTAAATCCAGGTGGTTGGAATGAAGTTCTGGGGAGGATTTTTACTTTCTGAACCCGAAGTTTACACCTCTGGGTGTAATACAAAGGTTGTGTCAGAAATATGTTTAATTTTTTTGGTATTATAACAATTTTTATGCATGGCACTCAAATTTTAGGGGTTTAAAAATACAATTCCAATTCTGAAAAAGTTGGCACATGATGAAAATGAAAATGAAATGAAATTTTAAAAATGTAACCTCAAAAATTTTCATTGACCCTCTACTGTCATGAAATTTTTTCTTTTATTTAACCAGGCAAAGTTCCATTGAGAAGATGTTTCTGTTTTTCAAGACACCTGAGGAAAAATGCTTGATAGGATAGTTTCTCGCGTGGAGGGATGGAGATAAACAGGAGTTGAGCCCCTGGAGCTGTTTAGGGATTAAAGGCCATGCTGAAGGGCCCAACAGCAGAGTTCTACCCAGCTTCAATTCGCCCGATTCAGTCAGGATCCAAAGCTCCACTGGGGGCTTGAACGAGCAACTCTTTGGTTACCACTCAACCACAATACTTACATATACAATTATAACAGAGTTAGCATGTGGGAAATTTAGGACAAACAATGATGTGACAAATTGCAATAATGAGGTGATGTTAAACAGGTCGTGTTATAGTGTAAAAGGAGCCTTCTATAAAGGCCCAGTCCTCCATGAGCAAAGTTGAGTTGAGGCTCACCGATTTGCCCACAGATGCATAAGCTTAAAATCTATCACTTTGGGAGTGACATTTTATCTCCGACAATGTGCAATATACGGGATGCCAATGCCAATTCTCAAATTCACAAATCATGTTTGTACTGATGATTGTTCAATGCTTGAAGATGGGTGTCTGACCAACAACATCTAATTTTTCCAGTGGACTTCATGAATGCGCGCTTAGGCTGAAATATACTTTCTAATCACTTAATCATCAATTAAGACATTTATGAACAATTTACAACAGGACATAGAATCCAAAACACTTCATTTCAAAAGTTAATGCCAATACCTAATTTGCAAGTCATGTTTGTACTGCCGATTGTTCAATCCGGGGGAGTCAGGCCAAGAACACCTACGATTTCCACTGGACCTCATGATTTCCTTGGCCACATTCTGCATAGTCCCAGAACTGACTATAGTTGTACTGAACATCACAATATCTGCCAATTCCCATGTTATTCTTTATTCAAACAGAATCTGGGCCCATGTGGTAAAGAATCCTACTGGGGTACAGTGAATCACCTTTCCAATGATTCACAGTGTCCCGATTCACTGTGCCCCATGGGCTTTCATTACCTAAAACTATCTCCCAAGGTCACATGTTGGTTTAGTTTTAAGAAAACACCCATTCAGTATTGTGACAAATACGTGCTCTAAATGCTACATCATAATGGATTTATTACTTCCAGATGATTTATAAGATATGGCACACAATCAGAAGCCATGAAAGTTTACTTTACATGCATAAAAACATACTTTACCTAGTTTTTCTGTCAGTAGATAATCCAAACGAATTAACTAAACTTTCATTGGGGCACCCCGGTGGCTCATCGGTCTAAGCACACACACCATAAAGACTGTGACCTTCCTGCGGCGACCTGGGTTTGATTCCGGCTTGGGTCATTTGCTGCATGTCTTCCCCATTCTTCTCCCCAACCTTCCTGTCTCTCACTACTCTGCAACTGTCAAATAATGGTGAAAATCCCCAAAAAAAATCTTTAACAAGAAACTAAACTTTCATGGATGGGTACTCTCCAAACACAAAAAAATGACGATGTCATACCGGTGATTCCTTTTGTCAATTTTCCAAAAACAGCCCTGATTCACTGTGCCCCTTGATTCACTGTGCCCCAGCTTCCCCTACTTAAAAGATGGAAGGATTTTGGTCGAATCTTGATGCATAAAAGGCACGGCTGAAAATCACTTCTGAATTTGTGTGGGTTCCGTTCCCTCAGATGTCTTTCTCTTAAGATCTGTCGTGCAACTGTGATGGCTGTCATGAATTGGGCTCAAATATACTTTGGTGAACCGGTCAACACTAAAGAAAAAAATTTACTATGCAAAGCCAAAACCATAAATCGAAACAATTCAAAAGCGCCACACACTGTGGGTTTAGTGTCATCTGAGATGGACAGTAGCACAGTGGAAGCATGTTTTTTGGTCAGACAATTCCACATTTAATGTAATTTTTTGAAGAAAAAAAAAAACAGCCAGCAAGTTCTCCCGATCAAAGCCCTTGAAGAAAAACCAAGCAGTTTTTACTGTAAGGTCCAAAAGCCGGCATCTGTCATAGTATGGAGACGTTTCAGAGCACTTGCCATGTATGACTTACACATTTGCGAGGGCATCATGATACAGAAAGATATATGCAAATTTCGGAGAAACGTGCTGCATCTAGATGTCGTCTTTTCCAGGAACATCTCAGCATCTTCCAGCAAGACTATGACAAAACACATTCTGACACATTACAAGAGCATGCATAGGGGGGAGAGTATGGGTGCTAGATTGGCCTGCCTCCCCACTTGAGAATGTATGGTGCATTATGAAGCAAAATGTCAGGCAACAAAGGCTCTGTACAATTGTGCAGCAGTGAACCTGCATAATGATGGAATGGGCGGAATTTCACTTGCTAGACTTGACCAACTGGTGTCATGAGTACCGAAACGCTAAATGACCCATTTACGCAGTGGCAACAAATGTGCCGAGTTGTTTGGAGTCTGTTTCAGCCATCACATTGTCTATTTTCAATAAGCATTTAAATTCATGTTTTTGAACATCAAATAATGCGTTGTTTTACATTTTTAATGTATTAAAGGTGAACGGTCTTTTCAGATCAGTCCTTTTTGATTTTACGTGCACTTTCCATGATGTGCCAACTTTGTTGGAATCAGGGTTGTAATTGAACAAACTTACAAATCATAAATTAAATCATCATTTTAACTCATGGTTGCAACTCCTTTGCAGACCACGACTGCCTGGAGTCTGGAACCACCAGACACACCACCAGATGCTGGGTTTCTTCCTTAGAGATGCTCTGCCAGCTCAGATAATGAAAACAAATAATATAGCCATATGCAATTTCAAATGTATCCAGCTGCTTTTGTCAGCAATCATACCGTTATTAGGCAGTTCCACAGTGTCCTGGCTAACTTCCCAGCCTGGCTCTTTTGACCTGACACCCAATCATCCCCTGATTTAATTGGCTATGCAATTTGTCCTCTCCCTCTCCACCTCAGCTGATGTGTGGTGAATGTTCTCATGCAGAATGGCTGCTGTCTTGTCACGCAGCTGGGTGCTGCAGATTGGCGGTGGAGAGATGAGATTACCCCATATGACTGTAAAGCGCTTTGAGCATTTATGAGAAAGATGCATTTGCAGATGCTTTACAGATAAGGTGGTGCACTTTGTTTTGTGACCAGTAAGTTTATCATTCCCTTCTCCAGCTCATCTCTTCCCATCATTCTAAAACAAGTTGGTCTTTGTTTCATCTGTCCACCGGTTATTGTTCCAAATTGTTCTTACTTTTTAAAAAATGCATATATTTCAATCGGGACAGACCAATGAACTAGTAAAGGTAAACATTTATTGTGAATTATACAATGAACAGATTAATGGCTGTGATGATAGCCTTCAAGTGTTTGGCGCTCGGACTCAACGGGGAGATTTCGCAATTGTGGAGCCTCTGGCCTGAGGCGCAGCTGGATAAATCCCCCCCATGGAGTCCGGACACTGGTGGCGGCTGACGAAGATGAAGCAGATGAACCTGCAGAGGCTGGGTGGTGATGGGGAGGTGGAGGGTGCGCGCGATGGCAGCCTGCCTGCATTAGAAGCAGAGAGACATATCTAAAAAGATGGCCCTGCGAGGATAGGCCAACAACGTAGGTATGTTGCGGTGTCATTGGATGGATGAGATTAGCTGATGATTCAATTGACAGTCCTGCATGATCACGGCTGGAATGAAAGCGTGCGTTAGGGAAGGCAGATTAAATGAAAATAGACTGGCGAGAGCGTGCAAAGGAGGGTCTTCCTGACTAAACTTGACCTAAGCTTCATTTGGCAGACTCTAATTGGGTCATCTACTTTTTGAGGATCATCAATGATATACATTGTATGATACATGCGCTGTACTGGCGAAGAAGAATCATTCTGCCTGCTGCAACCACGGATATTTGTTTTTAATGATGTACCTAATAGTTGAGTTGGCCTCACCAAGTGTTTTTGCCCTTTTCCAATGGATTTGTTTTGTTATTTAGGCCTAATGATGGCTTGCTTCTTTAACAGTGATGGCTCCTTGAACTTCATATTGAGAGTCAACAGTTATAGACTCATACACATGAAATTACCTCCAGACCTTTTGTCTTTAGACCCTGCATACCTATAAAAGATATAATGAGTGAATAACACAGGTATTGCCATAAAATGGCTCATCAGGTTAATGTGAAATTATTTTTGGTGTCTTAAAAAAAGGAGTGGGGAGAATGACACATTTAGCATTGTTGTAATTCCCACTTTGTTCACCCAATTTGAGTGTTTATACGCATGGTGGACTGCTGAAATGACTATAACTTTGTCAATGTCTAAATGACTATGGACCTGGCTGTATATTCCATTCCGTGCTATCACTGAAATTTAAACAAGCAACCAGGACTGAGCATTGCTGTTGTACAATACAAGTGCAAGTGCTCAAGTTTGGGGTCAAAGTGCATTCACCTCCAGGGGGAGGAGGGTGTTATTTCTGTCCCAACAGAAACTGCAAGCACACAAAAAGTCTGGATTCTGTCAGTTACCCGTAAACCAGCCTGTTGAGTATTAAATTAATTCATACAAACACGGAAAAGATGCTGCGGATAAAGGCAGCTTGAATTCTATGCTGAACTGCACTCTCTGGAATGTTTTGTGTGTAAACAGGCGCCATCATTCTACACACTTCTGTGTGCTACTCTCCAGTTAAAGCATCTGCTCCGGACCTCACTATCAATCCTCTCATTCTGTTCTGTTGTTATGGCGTTCTTTGAGTTATTATAGACCAGTAGCATTCCTAGTATTCTCTGGTAAATATTTATCTGAGCACACGGTCGCTTTGGAAATCTGTCATTTATCAAAAGAAGTTTTACAGTATACGCAGAGCAGAACGCCTGCCTTTTGCGTTCGCTCTGAGTTGCGTGTGCATCCATTTCTGGAATGTACTTGAATGGTTAAAGCCTTGAAATACATGTAATAAACAGTGGTTCTGTTTGAAGATGGAGTGGATGACTTCAAAGCATCAGTGTTCACGAGTGCATTTCCAACAGAAAGCATGCCCCCCGCCCCTCATCAGAAAGCAGCTTCTTGCTTTTAGCATCTAGCTTTTTTTTCCAGGTGCGTGGCTTTAGCTCAGAAAATCTCTGCTGTTTGTCTGCTTGATAGAGACTTTTATGGAGGTAGCAACCTCAAAACATTATTTGTAGCAGCAGGTTTCTCAATGACCTGCTGATTTTCATTAGAGCTGGCATAAAAATTGAGATTGGATTAATTCATTAATAATTGGTTTGCTTGTTTGTCACTGAAAGTGGATTTAAAGAATTCCCGCAATATAAAACAAGAATAACATGATAGCCTAATACCAATCTACTGTGTGGCCCAGTAAAAATGTGCTGTCTTCTTGTTTTTGGAACATTTTAAATCAGGGCCGTCATTGCGTATATTCTCGTATACAAGGTTATGAGAGGTGGCAGATTGGCATTATCTGAAGTACATTCAAGTGCCAAATTATTGGCATCCTTGATACAATAAATAAAAAAAGCTGCATGTGATGAGATAAACATGCACTGTAAACCCAGATAGTGTGGCAAACTCAAATGTTTTGTGGAAACCTATTACCTAAAAAAATGATGTAAGCCAACTTAATTGCATTGTGTGGACGGTACTTAAAGAACATTAGGTGACAGTTATTCTTACCATGTTTTTATATGCTTTAAACACAAGATCACTAAGTTGGCTTACGCAATTTTTTTTGAGGTCATAGGCTGAAATAAACATGGGTCCAGAGTCTGTATGTGTGGAGTAGTGCATGCACTCGTAAATGGCGTGTGTGCCCAGTGATGGATTAGTTAATGGTCCAGGGTGGATTTCTGTCTCTCACCCATTGGATGTTGACAGGCTCTGTAACCCTGACCAAGGATATTCGTGTTGGATAATGGATAGATAATTATTAGAGGTGCCAAGAATTTTGATACCAATATGTTTCAAAAGAATTCAAAAAGAAGAGGAAAAAAAAAACTCACCAACGTCAGAGTCAATGAATTCCCTATTGATCTTCAATGTGTTTTAACTTAATCACTTAGATTATTAAATGTGTTTATTTTATGCGGCATTTTTTTCTTTAATTTTATCTTGAGTGCCAATAATTATGCCAATAATGCTCCATTGAGCCCTCTGCTTACCAAACATGGTTGCTTGTGAGACATGGTTGAGGGATGGTGATCATAGGATTTAATTTGAGGAATATTCTGTGGAGGACAGTGCACAGCAGAGAAAGTCTGCAGAGATTCTCTGTGGGCCTTACAGGATTTTAACACATGCAAGAACAAAATGGTTCTTCAAGAAACAGAAGCTCAGAATTTATCCCACAGGGCCATGTGAAACTTATCACTGCTTACTTGGCTGGTGAAACATGTTTTTCATTTTTTGAGCCAATGAGCCTGCAATAATGAATGAATCTCATTCACTATATTCAGATGAAATCATTGGATAAAATGGAATGTTGCAACAATTAAACATTTATTTATATGTAAGACATGATTTGAACAATTGGTTTTGTAATTACTTGTTGCTCTGTATAGTTGAAACCTAAACTCTCATGAAAGCTACGCACAAAAATTCTCAAAATGCATTGTAAATGTCACACTTTTATGGCTTTGTAGTCAGTACATTTTTCTCTGATGTCAGTTCTACCCACAGAATGGAATAAAAATGATCTTTCTCAATATTCTTAAATTAGTAGTCAAGGTCATGTTATTGTAACACTTTCTATAATTATAAGTGATGTGTGAGCTTGTGAAAATCATGAATTAATGACTGCGACTTACTCATGCCGCATTGTGCATTAGGTTGAGCTGTTTATGACAAACATTCTGTGACTTTAGCTTTGAAATGACCAAAATAACTGCTTTGGAGCTTCTGTTGAACACAAACTTTAGTACTGATGTTCTGACAACAGGCTGTGACCTGAAAGTGCTTTCATCTCACATGTAAAATCGCTGAAAGTGAACCCATGCCGGTTCAGACAGAACAATGCTCAGTGCCACAAAAAATCCTTCCAGATTTCATCTATCTCTGCATATTTACAGTATTACACTTCACTGTCTCAGATCTTCATTTAAAATACAAAACTGAGCAAAAGTCTCAGGCACATTTAAAACAAAGGCTAAGTTACTTCAAAAATTCATGAAATGCCAGGTTTCTAAATTTTGTATAAAAAATGTACTATTAAGAGCTCTGAACCGTTATAAACTAAATCAAATTAATATAAAACCTCAAGGTGGATGTGTGGGAAAATGGGCAAGTATAAGGATTTGAGCGACTTTGACAAGAGCCAAATTGTGATGGCTAGACAACTGGGTCAGAGCATCTCCGAAACTGCAGCTCTTGTGGGGTGTTCGTGGTCTGCAGTGGTCAGTGCCTACCAATCATGGTCCAAGGGAGGAAAACCAGTGAACCGGCGACAGGATCATGGGCGGCCAATGCTCACTGGTGTTCGCGGGGAGTGAAGGCTGGCCCATATGGTCCAATCCTGCAGAAGAGTTAATATGTTTACCTAGTGCAGTATTTATACTGTTTTCCTTGTTTTTATTTTAAATTTGTTTTGTTTATAACCCTTTCTCCCCTTTCCCTCAAGAGGCTCAGCCTTTTGCTGGGACGCAGTTGTAAACAAGAACTTGTTCTTAATCTGTCTTGCCTGGTTAAATAAAGGTTAAATTAAAAAATAAATAAATAAACTAGCTCAAGTTATTGAAAAAATTCATGCTGGTTCCGACCGAAAGGAATCAGAACGCACAATGCGTCGCAGTTCATTGCGTATGGGGCTTTACAGCCACAGACCAGTCATAGTGCCCATGGTAACCCCTGTCCACTGTCGAAAGTGCCTGCAATGGGCATGTGAGCATCAGAACTAGACCACAAACCAATGGAAGAAGGTGGGCTGGTCTGATAAATTGCATTTTCTTTTACATCATGTGGTTGGCTAGGTGCGTGTTCATTGTTGCAGACCAAGTACACCCCTTCATGGAAACAGTATTCCCTAATGGCAGTGGCCTCTTTAAACCCCTTTACGCAGATATAGACGCCGGCATCCGTAAATTCAGAAATTTAATTCCTAAATAATTCTGCACTTGAATTTCCAGATGTTTTGCTTTACTGGAATAATTTTCCAGAGTATCTGTGACACAGATAATGAGTTATAAAGCTTTAAATAGGCTCATTCATAACAGGACAAAATTGGTAATATTTGTATTCTGTGCAAAGGGGTTAAGCAGGATAATGTGCCCTGCCACACTCCAAAAAGGATTCGGAAATGGATTGAGAAACTCAAGAACAAGCTCAAGGTGTTGACTTGGCCTCCGAATTCCCTAGATCTGAATGCGCTCAAGCATCTGTGGGATGCGCTGGACAAACAAGTACAATCCATGCAGGCACCATCTTGCAACTTACTGGAAGCAAAGGATCTGCTGCTGACGCCTTGATGCCAGATACAACAGGCAGCACCTTCAGAGGTCTAGTGGAGTCCATGCCTCGACAGGTCAGGGCTGTTTTGGCAGTAAAAGGGGGACCAACACAATATTGGGCAGATGGTCATAATGTTATGGCTGATTGGTGTGTGCGTGTGTGTGTGTATGTGTGTGTGTATATAAATATATAAACAAACAGTATACTTTATATAGCCTAAAAATTAGGAACATTGTTCGATGGATTTATAATGATATAACATCATTGGTTATATTGTTGTTTCAAGCAAGCTGGAAAATAGTCTGCATTTCTTTTTTGCACTTCCAGTCTCACATGCGCCTGTTTCTCTAGGAAATCTCAGTTTTGATGATTTTGAGATCTGTCAAAGCTACATTATGTGCATCAATGGTCTTTAATGAAAGGCAAGCTTTTTTTTGCAAGGTTATGTTTTTTTTTCTGTCAACATTTGGAGTCTCAGATGTGCTCTTAATCAACAGCAAGACGAATGTGGAATTCAAAAAATGAACATCTTTTTTAATGAAAAAAGAAAAATCTTAGTTACATAAAACTTTTGAACAGTCCTGTTAGGCAAAGACAATCTCTCTAAAGATAAAATCCATCCATCCATCCATGATCTATACCGCTTCTTCCTCACTGGGGTTGTGGGGGGAGCTGAAGCCTATCCCAGCTGACTATGGGCGAAGGGCAGGGACACACACTGGACAGCTGGCCAATCGATCGCGGGGTCAAGACAAAAGGCAGTTTTCAAATGATCATTTCATTCATTGCAGGAAAAAAGTTATCCAACACTTGTCCAGCCTGAAAAGGGTTGCAAAGCCACTTCGAAGGCTCTGAGGCTCCAGTAAACTACTCTGAGAGCCAAAACACTGTGAGAGCATTCCTCCAAAAGTACAATGACAAGTCATCTAGGTAGTCATGAAGGTACCCAGACGATTATCTAAAGCTTCACTCCCCATAGAGAGGGTCAATGCTTATGACTCCACCATGAAAAACGAACATGGAAAATGGCATCCATGGGGCAGTTACGAGGTAAAAGCCACTGCGTTTCAAGATGAACATAAATGGTCTCTCATTTGCCCAAAAAACACTTTGATGACCCACTAGCCTTTTGGAAAAATGTTCTGTGCACTGATTAGTGGGGCTTTTTGGAAGTAATAGATCCTGTTACATCTGACGCAAACCATTCCACAATAAGAACATCGGACCAATAGTCAAACATGGTCATGGTGGTTGGTGGAATAGTGATACTTCTCTGGGCCTGGGCAAATTGCCATGATCGAGGAAACCATGAGTTCTGCTCTCTAATAGAAAATCCTGAGGAAGAATATCCAGTCACCATTCTGTGATTTGAAGCTCAAACTCAATTGATTTGTGTGGAAAGACAACAATCTGAGCCTCAGGAACAAATCCGCCTCTAAATGGCTAAAAGAAACAAAATTCAGTCAGCCAGCTCTCCTGTAAATCGATAATTGCAGTATTAACAAATAGATACAGCGATAATTTGGCTCTGAACATAACACACCCTGCGGTCTACTTAGCTTGAGGGGAAGAGAGCAGAGAGGTATCAGAATATCCCTCCCTTCCCCCTCTGGAGGAAATTCAGATGCCGCAGGTGGATGCTGGGGTGGAGAAGTGAATATTAACTGGTAGCAGGCAAGAGTGGTGCATTGGAGCGGCAGCCTAAATAGCTCACCATTCAGAGGGGTGGAGCAATGTCTCATATGGATGTGACTGTCCATGAGAATATGAGCATGTCTGGGGTTGTCTGCCAGAACTAGCCCAGCAAGCTATGTCCCATTTATAATTTTGGAGTGGCCTAGTCAAAGCCCTGACTTTAACTTTGTTGAGATATTTTGGCAGGATGACAGAATGATAACTCCTCTAATGTGGCTGCATTTAAGCAATTCTGCAAAAAAATAGTGGGCCGAAAATTCCTCTACAGCAACGTGAAAGCCTTATCTGTTGCCACTCGAGGTGCTCAGTTGTAGCTGTTGCTGCTAACGGTGGCTCATCCAGTTATGAAGCCTTGTGGGAAATTGCTTTCTTCACATAGTTGATATCAGTGTCGGATAACCTTTGCCCCTCAATAAATGAAATTGCCATTTAAAAACCATAGGCCTACTCTATATTTACTCATGGTCTCCTTGTCTTATATTACAATTTGTTTGAGGATCCGAGATTATTTATTGTGAAATGCTCTAAGCAAAAATTGAGGAAATCAAGAGGCGGCTGAACATTTTTTCAAGGCACTGTATCTAATCTGGGAATATGAATTTATGTCTCTTTGCATGGATATACAGGTCCATAGATATTTGGACATTGACTGATTCACTGTTACTTTAATGGTTGACTGTAGAATATTGGATATATGCAATGAATATGAGTTCAAATTGCCGACTTTCAGGTTTGATTTACACATCAAAACCGTCAACCTTTAACCAGCCATAATACAGAGTATTAAAAATAAAAATGTAATTTATGATATTGTTAGTTAGATATTGTCCAATTTCTTCTGACCCCCTAAAACCAACGGTAGTTGTGCAATAAATGGCTATAAATCCTGCATAATTCATATAATATGCATGACAAAACCTTTGAATTAAAACCAAAAGTCTGCACCTCAAGTCCATCTTGATTATTTCCTCCTTAATCCATTGTGGTACCATGCAAAGTTAAAACAATGAAATTTGTGTCATTGTCCAAATAATAGACCTTGCAATATGTAACCAGCCCTGCGGTCCTATTAGTACGAGGCCCACTGCCCATATTTGAATCAGTTCATTTTGACTTTAATTTGCACTCTTTAATAATTGAACAATGATCTGTGAATTAAGAATTAGGAGATTGAATGCCCCACTGGCTTATTCAAAGGAACATTTGTAATTCAAACATTTGTATTGCAGAATCGCTGACTGGTCTAGGAAGGGTTCCAGTTCATATATTCTTCAGAAAATGTCTTGGACTTGGCACCAAGCATTGTCATCCAACCTGCGTGACAAAAAGTGAACAAGTCAGTGTCTTCAGTTAAAGGGATATGCACCAAATGTCACGCAAAACACATCTTTTTGAAGGTTTTTACAAGTTATAAATAATACCAAACTGTTTTGTTAAGTACTCCGTCATCAGTGATATCCAATATTCAACCAGGATGGCATGGCTCCAGTTATCCTTCTGATAGCAGTGTCAAGCCAGTGGATATTCTCTGTGAAAATCAGATGTTTGCTCATTTAAGGTGTTCAATTTTTACAGATCTCCCGTGTGTTTGCTCTCACAGTTGAGGTACATCAAGACAGTGGCTGGGGTGAAATTGGTAATTCAGCAGTATGTCATTCAGTGCTTTACAGTATTTTCTTCAAATGGAGTTTATAGGGACAAACAGGTCCAACAAAATCTCTTAAAGTGTCAGACCAGTTCTATTTTATGGGATTGTGTTAAGTGTTTTGGTGTTTCAGAAAATGTGCACCCCTTACTCAGCACTGTTAAACCAGATTTGTGCACAAAGCTATATAAAAGAATTCTCAGCAGTTTTGCGGTCTACTTTAACTTAAATTATTTAATAACCCTAAACCTCATTCTTTTTTTGCACACACCAGACCTTAGAAAACCAAAATATAAAACAAGAAAACACTTTCCTTTTTTTAATTTTTGTTCACTTTAGAAAAAGTTTTTAAAATTATGCTGAAATAAAGTCATAGGGAGTGCCTTTTTTGCCTATCAAATATCGAAAGGGTCAAAATTTGATTCCAGGTATATGAAAGGGTTCGTGTGTTTCAGTTTAAAATAAGTCAATGCCAAACAAAGATGAGTTATCCTCTGAGATGAGAACGTGATGTGTTGACCGTATCTTATCCACCAGGGGGAGACATTTTAAGTGTCTCAAGGCATCAGCCGTTATATAGCATTTCAGTCTCTGTATGGTTAAATAGATTGACACGTGACAATGATGCTCCCAAGATAACGAACTCTTAATTGACTTAAGTAGTCATCATCTTTTCAGAAAGATGGATTTTCAAAACAGAGCTGTCTACAAATTGGAGGGTTGGATTTACGAGTGGAATGACACTGTACGTTTCCTCCACGGTAATTCCTGACACAGAGAAAGCTATTTGGTTTTTGTTGGCTATGGATAGGGCATACTGACGTGTATACTGCTGCTTCAGTAGTCCATGGATTATGCACATTCAGATTATTTAACTGAGGAGGCAAATCCAACGAGTGCTTTGGATATTACATTACATAGCACAGATCAACATGATATAACACAATATAGTGCCCAATAACACGGTGTAATGCAATATAGTTTAGCACAGTATAGTATGTAATTTTAAAAATCGTCATCAGTGTTATACCATAGTATAGTGCAGCATACAGCATCTTAAACTAATTATACAAATATTTTTTAAGATGGATAGATGGATATTACAATATAATACAATTTGCTATATTTTAATAGATACAATTATGTACAGTGTTGAGGGAGAATTGTGCATGGAGCAGAACCCATAGGTCATCCAAAAGGTGAGCAAGTCCGGCTAAATGATTATTCCCTTTATTACACTATATTATAAAATAACCTCCTAAGGTATAACAAGTATCATTTTTTATCAACTGCCTGTTGTGCTCCAGAACAACAATAAAAGTACATTTGATACTTGTGGGTGAAATGATAAATTATTACTGAAATATTCTTGAAACAGAAATGATCTTTCCCATCCATAATCTGGCATCCATGTTTTATTTGTGCCTTCAAGTCTAATGCTAAAACTAAGATGAAGAACTGCAATAAAAGCTGCTGCTGGTACTATAAATCTATTAACATTTATTCTAGTGTTTAATCAACACCTATCTCCTCGAGAAATGCCTGAGATGTAGTATGATTATCATACACACACACACACACACACACACACACACACACACACATATATATTTAATTTGTGTTCTATTTGACCAATTAACATATTAACATTTATTGTAGTGTTTAATCAACACCTATCTCCTCGAGAAATGCCTGAGATGTAGTATGATTATCATATACATACATATATATGTGTGTTTGTGTATATATATATATATATATATATATATATATATATATATATTTTATTTGTAATTTAATTTTAATTTGTGTTCTATTTGACCAATCTTAAAAATAACTGATGTAAATACACATTAGATATCAGGAGGGTCTTGTGTATTGTCAAACACAATTCAAATGAAAAAAATACTGTTTTAAATCTAGCAGTCTGTATGACCTACTTTTAAGCATTGTGGGTATTCTCAAGTTTAATGAGCATCAATTATGCCAGTTAATTTTTAATATATGTTGTCATTTTGCTTTAAGGTCATGTCAAAGAATACATCTCAGGGCATGTACATGTCAACTGCATAGATGCATGCTTCTGTGTGCATGTATTTGCATGTTAGAATACTTGTATGTGTGTGCGTCTTACATCTGAAACACCATAACAAAGAGCATCCTATTCTTTTTAGAGCACACATGCACACACACTTGAATGAAGAGAATAGTGTCCTGTTATCGTGCCCTCATACACAAATGTGCACTTACGTTCACTAGCAACATGTTTCAGAGAGGGTCAGCCTCTTCAATTTTAAAGCCATTTTCATGCTCTATAAATATCTTTGTCCTTGCTCTTATCAATAACATACATCTTCTTCGTAAAAGGACTATGCATTGCATTCAGGCAGAGAGTGAATTGCTTTTGAAGCTCCACATAATTTTCTGGGTTTTTTTTATCAGTTCTTCTCCTTGAACTAGTCATTAAATGATAAAAAAGAGCTTTTGGAAAGGTATTCGCTGGCAGAATTGCCCACGGTGATATTTACACATCTGAAGAGCTCTAAATGTCAGCTAAGTGGCTTTTGTGGTGGTTTGCGCCTTTTTTTCCCTTTTTTTTTGGAAAAAATAGTAATTTTGTTCCATGCTGACTCGATATTAATGTGTGGTTTTTGCATTTTTATCTGCCACACAGTCCAGTCATGAACTTCCCGTTCCATTCTATGTCATAGGTGCTGTACTGGTCTCAAAATTTAGTCTGTGCTGGTCACTGGAGTCAGCTGAAGTCACTGCGATGTTTCTGGAGCCAGCTTGATATGATAGGTGTTCTGAGACTTTTCTTGCTGAAAGTATTCATTTGACAGATGTTACACTGTGGTACTAAAGGGTCAGCCACACGGTCAGCACACTATGTTGATGCACGTTGGTGCATTCAAAAGATGTTCAGCTGGAATTAAAGCACTTAATGTGTACCAAGAGGACATGCCTTACATGAATGCACCACAAAGCCCACCTGAAAAATATTTACACAATGTTGGAACCATGAATTTGTGCCGTTTACCCCAAAGCCTGATGCAAAAGAAATTTAGGATTAGTTTGATCAGGTTGCTTTTTATTTTCAAATCTTCAACCATTTGGAGATCAGATGGCTACTGTGGCCTCATCTACCTGTTTTGATCTGAAAGAAGTGAAATCGATCAATATATCCTTGATGAGATGAGTGTCGGATTTAATTTAGAGGTTTTTATTGATGTTATTGCATAAACCGTGAAGGAATTACAACCATTTTTATAAATCACCCCCCACCCAAAATTTTAGGCGCTCAGAAGTAATTGGACAGACTAACATAACCACGCATGAAATTTTATTTTTTAATAATTGATTGCAAATCCTTTGCTGGCAATAACTGCCTGAAATCTGGAACCCATAGAAATTGCCAAATGCTGTATTTTTTCCTATGGTTGGTTCTGCAGTATGATCAGGCAGGGTCATTGTCCATCTGCTCTGTGGAGCAGCATCCAATTCGTTTTGAAGCATCTGAGTAGCCTGAGTCACTTCAGAATTCACCCTGTTGCTTATGTTAGCGGTCACATCATGAATATATACACAGGAATCAGTTCTCTTGGCAGCCATAATTACCCACACATGATTTGGCTTCACAATTGGGATGGTATGCTTATGCTTCAGATCATTAGCAGTTCTACCTCTCCTTCACATTCTTCTCGTCTCATCTCTTTCCCCTGTTTATTAGTCTCACCGTGCTTCTGGCCTTTCATATGATCTTTGGTTTTGTTTTAACTGATTGACTGCAATCGTTGAATTATTACCTGCACAGCCTCTCTGTGAATTCCTTTCCCGCACCTGTTCCCCATTGTCATCCATTGGCTCTGTGTACTGAAGTGCCAGTTTGTGTGCTTGTCAGTGCCAGATTATCTCGTTCCTGGTCAGTGCTTGTTACCTGCTCTTTTGTGGCTTCTTTGTATTCTTGACTCCTCATGCCTGCCGCAGCCCCTCTTGTTTGCACGCGTCTCGCCCTGTTTTCTGTCCACCTTTCTAGTTCTCAAAATTCCCATCCTCACCTACCACAATTTCCTTACATGTCACTTCCTGGGTTTGACCCTGGCATGGAATGAGTGGAAAGGTGGTGAAATATTCAGAAAAACACCAGTTCCATCAGAACATTCCACAGGTGAACAGTTGAGCAGGTAACAGGTGATTCTATAATGATCGGGTATAAAATGAGCTGTCAAATAAGATGGTATGAGATTCAACACTTTGCAAAAAGCTGTGTGTGCAAATAGTCAAACAGTTTAAGAACAATGTTTCTTAACATGCACTTGTGAGGAATTTAGGGATCTCACCATCTCAGTCAGAGAATTCGGAGAAACCACGACAATCGCTGCGTCTAATAGACAAGGCCAAGTACCACTATCAGATGTGCATGACCCTCAAGCCCTGAGGGCCTGCAGAATTCAACATTAATATGCATGTGGCACGTCTAGTTGGAGCTGACGTCCCCGTTTCACAGCCTGTCAAGACTGATAACAGTGCAGTAATTACTGAAATAAGTGACATTCAATGGAATGCAATATAATTTCATTCAAAAAAAAAAAAAAAATGTACAAACCCATGTAAGTATGGGAAGAATTCAAATTATAACCAGAGACAGCTGTCTTCTATTTTAAAGCTGGGTATGGTTAGTCTGGCTAAACTTAATCCTTAGAGTGCAAAATGCAACTATTGTTACTCAATGATTTAAGATATCAAAATCAAAGCTGTTGAAAATCTATCATGTGGCACATGATAGGATTTCAACAGCACAAGATAATTAAATTTATTTACATTTTTTAAATTTATTTCAGCGCTCTAAGGGTTAAGTTCACAGGAAGTCTGGCGCGTCCTCCTCTTTGTATCTGCACGTCCCGTCAGTTTCATTGCACTGCATGATTATATTGTGAGAAGTGTGGAATATGCGCTATTAGAAAATTTATAAAACCAGAACATTGCAAAAATGGTGAGGTTAATGGGATATAAAATAATTACAATTCAGAGTTCTGTGGGAGCACATAAACTAGAAGATTAGTCAGCTAACGTCGCTGCTGAAACATAAAGTACAACAGAACTCACTGCCACACTGCGGCCGCTCAGACAGATTCTATGGCATCATGCAGTTGCCCTCTGTGCTCCGTTGGTGAACTGCGTAAAATGGTTAAGCTGCTCAATCGTCCGCCGCGAAACAGTGAC
This sequence comes from Gymnothorax javanicus, assembly GCA_029692085.1. Lineage (NCBI taxonomy): Eukaryota > Metazoa > Chordata > Actinopteri > Anguilliformes > Muraenidae > Gymnothorax > Gymnothorax javanicus. The sequence goes on along the minus strand of CM056208.1, from coordinate 39,881,369 downwards.
AGTTGAAGCAACTTTAAAGCTGCTTTCACACCGGACGCGAAACGAATTTTTCGCACGACAGATTACATTCAAAGTCAATGCAAAGACGCGAATACACGTGTATTCGCGTCTTTGCATTGACTTTGAATGTAATTTGTCGTGCGAAAAATTCGTTTCGCGTCCAGTGTGAAAGCGGCTTAACACTCCGTTTGTAGGTGTGAGGCCATTATAGCCGTGTGACTGCTCTGGGTAGTCCTGCTGGGAAGCACACAGTATCCATGGTAACAGATGGGGAATGACTCATTGGAGGCAGTTGTGGGAGCAGAAGTAATTGGAAATGTTGCGCAGAAATGGGCATGAGAGAGTCTCGAGATGGAGATTCACGGCAGTGGACAAACAGCCTTTGATTAAGGACAGGCCCAGGTGCTCGTCTTTGTTAAAAATGTACAAACAGGTGTGGCGGTCTTGTTCAAACTCTGTTGGCAGACGGACTCCTGGACAGTGTTACATGAGTAAAATGTGCTTATAATAATGGAGGGCAGGGGAAAGTGGGGCATGTTGTCACACTTTTTTTTGTTCCGAGCGAATCTTGGGTGCAACATATAACAAATCTTCTCACCTCATCGCCATTTCGAAAAATCCTCTTTAGCGAAAAACTCATAGAAACAACGGTTTAGGGCTAAATGTAGGATTAGATTTCTTCTTTTTGTAATATAATTCAGTGCAGTTCATTAAGATTACAGAACAACCTAAAAAAAAAAAAGTTTTAGTCTCATAAAAAGACCTTTTTTATCATTTGACGTAGTATCTAGGGACTTCTTGGGAAACTTGAAAAATCCTGAAATGAGTTAAACCATCTCTATTTGCAATACATTGTCTTATTTAGCAAAGAATACAATATAGGCTAATGTAAATAAGATATAATATCATGAGTAGAGGCCCCTGCCTTTCTGGAGTGCTAATTGAAGCACTGATCCCTTAATTAGGATGATTGTTTGCACCTGTTTTTCAGAATTTATAAGTCTCTGTTTTTGTGATCTAGTGTTCAGTATTGAGAAAAGTGCCTGTTGGGTGACACTACTGTTGCCAAGTGTTCTTGTGTATTTCCTGGCCTTGTATTTGGGGTAGAGCCCTGGTTTGATATGTTCTAATTGCCAGCCTTGAGGTTGGTTGCTTTGAGTTTTTTTTTTTTTTTGCATACACTGTTTTTTTGAGGCCTTAAAATAAAGAACATTTGTTTTTAGCCTGAAACTCCCTTCTCCTTTTGGGTCCACTCCTCACATCAGTTATAATTTTCAATTTTAGTATTGGACTAAAATGCCAGTTGATCCCAGCATTTATTTGGTGACAACTGTTGCAGCAGTTTGAATGGAGAGTACAATTACTGCAATCCATCATTGATTTGAGCCAACAAACTCATTCGCTTTAATGCCGCAACACTCCTGCTTTCAGAATTGTTGTGTGACTATATGCTAGTCAGGATGCCTGCCTGAATAATGTAGTTAAATTAAATTGCCATGAAAATGTATGACATAATTGGAATGAATGGTTAAAAATTGAAGGACAAAATGAAGTGTTTTTTTTTTATTGAAAACGCTACTCTGACAATTTCCCAAAGATTCAGATCTATAGAAAAACATTTTTTCAATTGTCCTTGACTATGAATAACCATGCAAATATTATCCGCTCAGACAGATATTAGTGATTCCGCTTTTAGAATTGCCTCATTTATAGGCATTAAAACCCTGTAAAGATGTTTGTTAGCTGGCTGCAGAATAACTCTTCCTGCAGCACAAATTAACACTCATTGACATTGGGATGCAGAAAAAAACCCAATTACACCCCTCCCCCTGAGGATATGCAGATCACTAGTTGGGTGATTTCTTAATTTAAGTGGAGGAATGTAGCAACAGAATGAGAGTGGCATATTTAAGGGAATTTGCTTGTAGTGCGCAGCACACAGTGAATCATATTCTTAAAATCTCTCTGAAGATCTGTTGATCTAGGATCAACTTTTCCTGGTCCATTACCTAACCTTATTCATTATGGGTAAAAAGGCTGAACTGCTCCAAGACCAAATTTTTGTGTCCCTCTCTGACCTTTTCCTGGGTCCAACAACCCAATGTGCAGCTCTCTATGAATAATAGTTCAAAAGTTATTAAAAAGCATGGGCCCAATTCCAATGTTCACCCTATAGTCTGAAGTCCTATACCCTCAGGGACTTACTGACATCAGCTGATAAGTGCTTGAGTTCCTGCGGCTGCAAGGGATTGGAATGGTTTAAATAGGAATGGGACACCAATTTGCAACATATCACAATATCTTGACAATGCCAAAACATTACGCACCATTGTGAGTTTGGGATTTATTATTTTACTTTTTAAAATTTCTTCATGGCCAAGTAGGTGCATATGGGACCGGCTACATGATCTCAATATCCTTGATTCTTGCCGGATCTGCTCGAAATAGGTAACATCATTCAAAAAATTGCAGTAAAAAAACTAGGCTGAACACCATCCCAATTTTTTTGTCAGATGAAGTTGACAACTATAGCAATCTATGGTAAAGATTTGAAGGATGTGGTCAATTGCGCACATGGTGAACCATGGACATCAAAATTGCTATTTTTTTCCGTAAAATGAAAAACGAGCAAAAAAAAAAAAAAAAATTTTTCTTCTCATTCCTGCCAAGATACAAACAAGATTAAAGTGGATTACCCATGAGAGGTATCAGGAATGGTCACAAAAAAAATTTCAAGCTTGAATTCCCTAAACTTTCTGATCTGTAGCATTTAAAAAGTACGGCAATTTTTGCGATTTTTGGCTTTTCAGCCAAATTTGGAGCCCTATTGTGGAGCAAACAAGGTAGATACACCTAATCTGACCAGAAATTCTGATTCTAGGGGAAAAGTTGGTCAGGGAAACCAAAAATCTGATCTGTAGGTTAAATAATAGAGGAGCAGTGGAAGCCCAAAGTTGGACGAAACACAATTTCGTCAAAATTAAAAAAAAAATACTTAAAATTGTGACAGACCATCACTTCAAAACTATTAGGGATATTGGTCTAATACTTGGTATTATTTCATGAGTCCACCAGAGGTACCCATATGAATTTTTTGAGAAATTTCTGAGGGGGTCATCTGGGAGGGTCTGGATGCTTAGATATGGACTGACCCATATTTGTCAAATTATCAATTTAATCATTTTTGTCGAAACAGCATCATAAAACAAAAATCTAAAGAAATAGTTGGTGAACAAACTTGCTTTGTAATATGTTTAAGCATTCCGCTAATTTCATGTTTTTCCTTGCCGTGAAGTTGCTCCCTGCATGATCCATTTTCGTTTTTTGGCTTACCTTTTTTTTTAAACTTCCGGGCTTTCCCTGATAATCCTGATTTTTAAGGTCACAACGAAATCAAATTGTGGGTAATTCCCTGAGGCGAAGTCTGCAGAAATTTGGACTAGAGGAAAGCATTCATAAAGTGCTCAAAATGTCTGCAAGAAAGCCCTCAAGTACTTGACAAATTGGCAGTCCATGGGACTGCTCTAATCCATCACGGACTTTATGGGAACACCCCTCAAAGTCCTCGAGCCTATGAGTGTGGAGATTGGAAGTGAGCTAAAGATTGTCCAATCAGGTAAAATGGGAATAAGGACATCAAACAAGGGGAATGATGCTTGTATTTGTGTATGTGTGGGTGTAGGCAGTGGGTGGTAGGTGGAGGGGTGGGGACAAAAACATCAACATCCATCCTTTGGGAATGTTTTAAGTGTCTAGCTAAGCCTTTAGGCTCCCGCTTGGAAGTAGTAAGACTTCGTGAATGAAATTTACTGTGGGATGGAGTGGTGAAAAGAAGAAAAGAGAAACGAGGCAGGGCTAGAGAAACATTAAAGTCCATCTTTTTGGGACAGTCTCTTGCTGTACAGGCGGTTTGAAGGCTCTAGCCATCCAATTGTGGGAGTATGAGCGCTTTTAAAAATGAATGTATGTCTCTTAAGCTGAAGAGGAAGAGATGAAAAAGAAGGGATAGAAGTGAGGAAAAATCTGATCCAATATGAAGATACAGTGCAGTGAAAAAGTATTTGTCCCCTTCCTGATTTCTTATTTTTTTGCATATTTGTCACACTTAAATGTTTCAGATCAGCAAATTAATTTTTATATTAGACAAAGACAACCCGAGTAAATACAAAATGCAGTTTTTAAATGATGATTTCATTTATTAAGGGGAAAAAGCTATCCAAACCTACCTGGCCTGGTGTGAAAAAGTAATTGCCCCCTAAACCTAATAACTGGTTGTGCCACCCTCTGCGACAACAACTGCAATCAAGTGTTTGCGATAACTGGCAATGAGTCTTTCACATCTCTGTGGAGGAATTGTGGCCCACTCTTCTCTGCAGAATGTTTTAATTCAGCCACAGTGGAGGGTTTTTGAGCATGAACGGCCTGTTTAAGGTCATGCCACAGCATCGCAATTGGATTTAAGTCCGGACTTTGCTTAGGCCGCTCCAAAACCTTCAGTTTGTTTTTTTAAGCCATTCAGAGGTGGACTTGCTAGTGTGTTTCGGAGCATTGTCCTGCTGCATAGCCCAAGTGCGCTTGAGCTTGAGGTCACCAACTGATGGTTGGACATTCTCCTTCGGGATTTTCCAGTAGAGAGCATAATTCATGGTTCCATCAATTACGACAAGTCGTCCAGGTCCTGAAGCAGCAAAGCAGCCCCAAACCATCACACTACCACCACCATGTTTGACTTTTGGTATGATGTTCTTCTTATGAAATGATATGTTAGTTTTACGCCTGATGTAACGGGATGCACACCTTCCAAAAAGTTCAACTTTTGTCTCGTCAGTCCACAGAATATTTTCCCAAAAGTCTTGGGGATCATCAAGATGTATTTTGGCAACTGTGAGACGAGCCCTTGTGTTCTTTTTGGTCAGCAGTAGTTTTCGCCTTGGAACCCTCCCATGGATGCCATTTTTGCCCAGTCTCTTTCTTATTGTTGAATCATGAATACTGACTTTAAATGAGGCAAGTGAGGCCTGCAGTTCTTTAGATGTTGTTCTGGGTTGTTTTGGGACCTCCTGGATGAGTCATCGATGCGCTTTTGGAGTAATTCTGGTGGGCCGGCCACTCCTGGGAAGGTTCACCACTGTTCCAAGTTTTCTCCATTTGTGGATAATGGCTTTCACTGTGATTTGCCACCTGGCTTTGCCACCTTTTCCAGACTGATAGATGTCAATTTCTTTATTTCTCATCTGTTCTTGAATTTCTTTAGTTCGCAGCATGATGTGTTGCTTTTTGAGATCTTTTAGCCTACTTCACTTTGTCAAACAGGTTCTATTTAAGTGATTTCTTGATTCAACAGGTCTGGCAGTAATCAGGCCTGGGTGTGGCTAGTGAAATTGGACTCAAAAAATGTGGTTAATCACAGTTAATTCATGATTTAACAAGGGGGGCAATTACTTTTTCACATTGGGCCAGGTAGGTTTGGGTAGCTTTTTCCCCTTAATAAATGAAATTATCATTTCAAAACAGCATTTTGTATTCACTCGGGTTATCTCTGTCTTATATTAAAATTTGTTTGATGATCTGAAACATTTACGTGTGAAAAATGTGAAAAAAAGCAAGAAATCAGGAAGGGGGCACATACTTTTTCATGGCACTGTATACAGCGAGGCTGTTGTTTGTTGCTGTGAAATTGTATAAGCAATTTCAATTAATGGCCCATTATAAGTTTAAGCGAAAAATTGATTTAAAAAATTAAAAGAAAAGGAATGGAGCGAGCTATCCGTTCAAAAAGCAGAGGGAAGAAGAAGCTTAGTAATGCTTAAAATTTTAATGATCAAGCAATTCAAATATCATTCTTTTCCAAGATGATGCCTCTGGGCAAGTGAGGGGAGAGATAATTATCACCAAAACCCCCCAGCCCTCTTCCAGCAGGAAGCAGTTTGATTGGGTTGAGGCTGTGTGGGCCAATAACACGAGCCTGGTTATAGCTTACTTGAGGAAATGTGTCGCTGTAATATGGTGGGGTACAGACCCAAGTGCGGACACCAGGTGGAGAATTAAACCAAAGTTTATTGGAAAATATCAAGGGCGGGGCTGTAAAACCCACAAAACAATAACCAACGACGGAAATTGTAGGGCAAAGGTTCAACGTGTTCTGTTGGCTGGTATTAACACGCGTGTCGTCCTGGCTGGTGCGAATCACAATAAAATGGATACATTTTCTCCGTTCGAACAACGGGGCACGAAAGCACAACGGTTACAATTAATCTGACTCCATAATAAATTTAGAATACCAAAATTAGTTATACCCTCGTTAAATATCTGACTCCAAATTAGAATTAGAATTTATAGTTTAGGGACACATGCGTGAATCTCGAGCAACTAAGCCGCCAGACTCTTCCGTGAAAACCAGTTACTCAAACCGACGCCCCCGGTAATAGCGCGGTTGCCGGATCTTAAGGTGAGAGTTCTAGAGGATGGAAGAAATTACCATGATAGCAGCAACTTTGGCATAAACATACCATGAACCCAGATTTATGTGCACCACAGGGCCCCTTAAGGAGATCGACCAGGCACCGGCTTATAAGCCCAAGGGTGCCCTTAAGGCCAAATCCCCAGGACCGATACTACATAAACCCTTTATATAAGTAGACCGTAATCTGCAATCCAACTTAAAACCCATCACTACCTTTTTTAAAACATCAGCTAGCTAGTCTGGAATGCAAGGATTCGCCCCTAAGTACTGGCTAGAAAGAACAAAAGGATTAGGAGTCACGGAGACCACGCAAGCTTAAAGGAATGACAATAATTTATTCACCAGGTAGGCAAAAGCTTAAATCAAACAAATCAACGTTAAGCCAATTACAAGTTACGCATAATTTAGAAGAGGAGAATAAAGTCATACCTGGAGGAAAAGGATACACGCACTAACGTGCGCGGGAAGTTCGAAATACGATGTTACATCACCGAAAAGGCTACTCACGCACTAACGTGCGCGGGGAGAGATCGGATACGATCTTCCCTGACTATATAGATTGGCTACATACGGCATACGGAATGGCTACTCACGCACTTACGTGCGCGGGGACAGATCAGATACGATCTTCCCAGAATGGATTGTTTCTCTTTGCTTTAAGCCAAATCACGCCTTTGATCCAGGCGGCATGGCCATAAACACTTGGAAGGGGGGTCGAATCCGGTTTTTGGGTAATAAAACACTTCAGCAGAGAGAGGAGAATAGGGTGATTTTCTGACCAAATTCTCAGGAGTTTCCAAAAGAGAACGAACCATAATTTCAATGGGAATGAAACATACTCCATTCAACTCCTTAGATTCCCCCGAGAATAACAAGACCAAACATGATATGAATATGTACTAATATGATGCAGTTGTCATGAAAAAGTCTTAAGATGAATTAATATATAGTTTAATTGGGTTATAAGTATATAAGTGCTATTTGGATATATAAGAACATGATTTAACATATAAGCACATTATGCACTTCCCAGTGGTTTAGATTATTTGAAACAAATGAATATAACTGGACTTTAACTTAAGACTTAGGCCAGTAATATGATTTCGCTTTACAGGGGGCATTGTGTCAGCCAGAGCCCTCTAACAACCCCCCATACAGAGGAACAGTAAGACTGTTAACACCTTAGCAAGCATTTTGGGGAGGAAGTCCACAAAAGCTTTATTGCTATCTGGCATGGCTCTGGACTAAGCTTATCAGCCATTTGTATACAGTCGCTGGGCTGCATCAGCGTTTGCAGATCTTACAGAGGTGCCGCTCAGAACCTAACCCAAAGGCACAGACTAATGTTCGGGTTTAGAAATGGAACAATCTTTTGTAAAATGAAATATGCAATGTCTACAGTTCTATTGCCATTTGGCCTGGCTCTGGACCGAGCTTATCAGCCATTTGTCACTTATATTTCCAGATTCTACAGGGCGAACGAGGTATTAAATCCTTATCCAGACGAAGTCCGAAATGGGCAGTGGGTTGTTAAACAAGCAGCCTTTAATAGACAGAACTGGGCGAATCAAAACACACAAAACTCAGGTGAAACATGATCAAGAAAGCGGCAGGCTGGCAAAACAAGGCTCAGAACTCAGGCCTCTTCCATGTGTACTCAGATATTTTTTTTTTTTTTTAGAAAAGTTACATTTCTATGCATTTCGGCCTTTTGTCCATATGCAAACTGTTCACACTGAAAACGGAGCTTTTGGAAAATGCCAAAAGCTTTTTAAGATACACTTTATTGAACCCCATGGGGTAATTAGTCCTCTGCGTTTAAGAGCCCATTCTCATCCTGACGCATCATATATTGATGCTACCTGATCAAGCGTCGATATACGAGGCAAAAGTTGCTTTTAGCGTCCTTTATTGATGCCAGTGTAAAACGAACCCTACCTCCTAACCCCTAACCCCTACCCCCTAACCCTTAACCCGAACCCTAACCCTAACCCTCAAATAATGACGCCAAAAGCCTCCTTCTGCCTCATATATCGACGCTTGGTCAGGTAGCGTCAATATATGACGAGTCTGGGATGAGAATGTGTTGCATTTAACCCATCCTATAGTGGGCAGCCACAGAGCAGCGCCCGGGGACCAACTCCAGTTCTAAAGCCAGTTCCTTGGTCAGGGGTACTGGTAGGAGTGTTCTTATAATGCATGTAGAAGATTTCCAGAAACTGAGTTTCAACTGTTTACCTGTGGACAGGCAGAAGAGAGTTCTTGTCTTGTGAGGTCAGACTGTGTGCACCTTATTGTAAGTTTTTAGAGCCTGTGAATGGCATACATGGTCTTACATTAGATTATGTCATCTCTTCCTGTTTGATGTGCTCTTGATCGTGCTTTCATTGTGTTTTTGCGTCTTCATGTGAACAGTGATTTTATTTTATTTTTTTTTGAAAACAGGAGGCAAAACCCCATTTTTAAAAATATGTGTATATGTGGCCTAGGCCCCGTAAAGACAGGAACGTAAATGCACAGACAACAAGTGAGGATGGGAAATGGCTGTGGGAGAGGCATGAGGAATGACTGAGTATCTTATGAGTGCTATTTATTAATTAATTAATTTTTTTTTTTTTTTTGCGGCACTTTGGTAACCTTTGTGTTTTTAAAATGTGCTTTATAAATAAAGTGGATTGGATTAGTTTGGATTGAATGAACACAGCGAGTGGGGAAGTAACAAGACAAAAACAGAATAACTGAAATCAATCAACAAAACGAAACCAAAACTGACAGTCAGAATATGAGGAAAACTAAGTAATGGAGGCAGCAGACATGACACAATGGAAAGAAGCCAAATAACAAACACAACAGAGAGGCCCTGAATAATCAGGAGGAACAAGGGAGGAACGCAAAGGAATTAAAACAAAAACACTCGGAGGCTTAACTAACTAAAACTGCTGGGATAACAGAAGGAAAAGTAGAAGAGAGATATAAATGTAAAAAACAACTTAACAGAGGAATGCTGACTGTAGTTAAAAACAGGGGTATTCAACCTTATCCAGGAAGGGCTGGTGCGGGAGCAGGCTTACATTCCAACCAATCAGTTCAAACTACTAATCAAAGTCTTCAGCAAAGACTCTTGGTGTTGATAAGAGGAATCAGGCGGTAACTGCGTAGCTGGAGGAAAACGATGCACCCACAGTTGCCCCTTCTGGATAAGGGTCAATACCCCTGGTAAAGAAGACTTGGGCAAGGTTGTATTTATGAGGAGTCCGAAGCCATATTCAGGCAGAGTCAGCAATTGCCTTTTTTTTTGTCGTAGTTTATTAGATTGCATTTATTTTCTTCTCAATTTACTTCAGTTGTCTTTGTTTTTTTTGCTTTAATAGTAAAATGCTTTCTTTTTCCTTACTTTGAAACAACCTATTCTCGGTTATAGGCAATTATCATATTTTGTCGTAATCTTTTTTTTTCTTTTTTTGCCTTTCCAGTGCATTTAAAGTGTTCCTCTCTTTGAGAACTAAATAGAGCGCTAGTTTAATGTGTGGTTTCTGGTAGCAACGTTAATAGGTTTTTCACCCGGCATATTGATAACTTCATTTACCAGCTGGATGCGCAGCTGCTCCGGGATAGGCATTTTCATCAGTGTCCAGATGGCTCTTGGCTTCATTTCATCAATATTGGAGGGGTCACAATCAGGATATTTAGATTGTTCCCACACCAGGAGTATCCGTAGTCATAGCTAAAGATACTCTGAACTACAGTTCAGTGTTAGTTTTGGTTCCCATATAACATATAAACATAGTTTATGGAGTTTTTTTTTTTTGTCAAAACATGCTCATAATTGCATTGAGACATACTGTAACTTTCAAGATTACTTGATGAGTTCAGTTAATTCTTTGGGATGGGCCCAGCAAGCCGTAGATCCCACTGTCTTGGGTGCAGAATCTTGCTGTCCGTTAATGTAGAACACTCCAGCCAACGCGCACACATGCAAACTCATATCCTCACAATTTTCCACGTTACAGGAATTTAGTAGCTAATTGGAGTTAGATAAAATTGTTTTCCTTCCTGCTACCAAACATAAATTCTTGTATAGTTTAATGAGCATCGATAAGTGTTAATAAAAAGCAAATTAATATGTGCGATAAAGAGCAGACTTTTTATCCTGGCTTAGCATCTGCAGTAGGCCCTTTATGGTAAGATCTAGCAGGATTTCTGTTTAAATGAAGTGTTTTGGCCTGAGTTGCCCCGCTTATTTATGGATGTGTTGGAGCACATTCGCAGAATGAGAAAAATAGAGCATTTTTGCTTTATAGTGCAGAAATGGCTCCCTCAGCCTGCATCTGAGCCATACGTGCACTGGCAGTTTAGATGATTTATAAATAAAGCTAATCCCTCTGTAGCCATGATTTGCTGATGCACCTGCAGGAGTGATGTGACAGTAACTGTACCCCCTTTACTTTTACAACGTTCAATGATAAGTAATATATGGCTTATTTTTGGGCGCATGAAGTAAACAGCTTATGATAAGCTTTGTTCTTGTCATACTGACTGATGTACATTAACAGTGGCACTTATGGTTATGTTGAATATTCATAATTAATTCATAAATAAAAGGTATCTTTCAATTGATTGTTGTGCGCTTTTCTAGTGACTCTGGGGCTGCCATTTTTAAGGAAGCCCGTGCTAAACCTTGGCAAATATCTCACTGCAGCTAGCGTGATCTGGGATAAATGTTAGTTGTAGAGCTTGCTGGCTGACTAGAATTAAATCAAAACTTGCTAACTAGTACTGTGTATTAATATTCGGTAATGTTTTGTTTAGGGAATCATGAAGCAAGTAGAAAACAATGGTTGGCGCGATGGAGCAGTCACAAAAGTTTAGATCGAAGAGTGGGCCGAATTTCCTCTACAGTGATATAAAATACCAATCTCCAGTAAAGATTTACAAATGTCCTCCCCAAAGGTGGCACAACCAGTTATCAAACTTAAGGGGGTGCTTTATCACATGGGTGATACAGATGTTGGATAACATTTTCCAGTCAATACATTACATGAAGTACGATCAAGTGTACTCTGTCTACATAAGCATTAGCAGGCAAGTAAGCAGTTTCAGATGTGGCCCTAAATTGCTTCAGAAAGGTCAATTGTTTTAATATACTACACTACAAAGCAGAAAGTATGGGGAGACCTGACAGCCACCTGAGATTAAATTTTCTTGGGCAAATCTTGAACGGCAAAACATGACACGCACTTACACTTCAAGTGCCATAGTATTAAATGAGCAATAAATATTGAATACATAGCCGCACAGTTAAAATAGGAGCGCAATGAGAATCCTACTCTGACCATAATAAATTTAAGAACTCTTGCATAGCCCAGCAATGTTGACTAGATGAAGTCGTGAAACAGCCAATGTCAAATTGCACAACCTTAGTTTTTACCACATAAACTATTGCACATTCCCTGTGATCTTACACTGTGTACTTTGTTTGAATATAGGCGCAGAGGAATTTTTAAACCTGTGCAGTCTACAGTCGTCCACACCTTACTGCCTTCCAGAGAGTAAGCGTAGGTATTCACAACTGAGGACATGGACAGGATTAGCCAGCATTCTTTGTGCTCCTCTCAGCACTGACTGATCTTTGATTGGTTGGACTGATCTTTGATTGGTTCGCCCATGACCTTTGTGACAGACTTTACCAGTCCCTCTGACTTGGATTTAAAATGAATCGAGAGGTTCCGATATGCCTGGATTCCATAATGTACAAGGCTCTCCAGAACCACCTGGTGAAGCAAAAGCATATCTTACAAACTGACTCCATGTACACTTTGGTTCTTCTTAACCCCCTTGCACAGATATAGAGGCCGGCGTCTGTAAATTCTGAAATTTAATTCCTAAACAATTCTGTGATTGAATTTCCAAATGTTTTGCTTCACTGGAATAATTTTCCAGAGTCTCTCTGACACAAATACTGAGTTATGAAGCCTAAATAGGTTCATACATAACAGGAAAAATTGGCATTATTTTGTATTCTGCGCAAAGGGGTTAAGATGTAAAACCTCTATTTGAGACTTCAGCACAAATTTCCAACATAAGTGCCCCAGGTGTGAGTGTTGTCACTGGGAACACCAAGTCATTTGCAAGTTTGTATCACACCAGTGCACAAAGCTTTCAATTTCAGAATGGCAGTGCTATTGCAAAATTGGCAATGGAATTATGTGGGTACCTGCTCACAGTCATTGTTTGCTATGTAAAGCGTACAGGTGGACTCACTCATCTCAGCGGCACATCTGTGCTAATTTGTCTGTGGCTGGACTGCTGTTTGTGGACTTTAATGCAGTGGTGTGAAAAGGTATTTCTCCTCTTTCCAATCTCCTCGTTTTTTGCATGTTTTCCACTTTAAATTTTTCATATCATTTAACTAATTTCACTAAAATGTTTTATATCATTAAGATAATTTTAATACAAGACAAATATTCCCCAAGTAAAGATTAACTGCAGCTTTTAAATAATGATTTCATTTATTGCAGGAAAAAAGCTATCTGTGAGTAGAAATTCATCAGTTTTCAAATGAGATTACAAGGCTACTGCATGTTCAAAGTTGAACTAAAATCTACATAAAGCAGACGCACGTGGACTGTTGTCCTCCAGAGGATTTTAAAATGAGATGGGTGATACAGTTAACTGATCATCAGTTCCCCACCCCCATCTATAAGCGACCTGTCAAGGGTATGACAGAGGGTTGACCTCAGCTTTCAGTGCACAGACTGAATGCTTTATTGCAGTTGATATTAAGGCTAAAGGTCTTAAGTCACCTTGTGTCATTATAACAGGGTTGACAGGGTTTTTTTGGCACTGGTTTATCACAGTTGTCTTCCAGATGGTATTTATGGTGTGATGTTTATGGTAGATGCATGTGTTTCAAACCTTAGAATTTGTTCAGCTCCTTTACCCTCTGAAAGTCATCTGGGGTAATGAGGAGTCTCCTGTTAGATTGCGTGGTAGTTACGGCGTCCATTGAGTCTGACAGTTGTTTTGGATTCTGTGTGTTGAAGTTCTTTTCTATAACGTCATTTTGCCACAAATTCAGTTCCCTTTGTAACACTTTTAACTGAGCATTGGTTATGGCACCTACTATCTTATTATTACGGTCCTTTCCTTTTCTAGTTTTATAAGGCTTGTAACTGGGGTACTTTATAATGGCTTCTTTTATAGAAATGTGAACCATGAAAAATTTGATGGAACCTGTCAGTTTCTGTGGACTGATCTGAATCATTACCATGAAATATGTTCTAGTCTGTGCAAGGGAAACATCCTTTGAGAAATTCTATGCAGTCCTGTGACCACACTGACACAGATTTATCCTCAGGCCTGCTTTGTTTAAGCACACTCTTATATGATGGAGTAAGATGGATTGTGTTGTGGTCAGAGCAAGGCAGTAAAGGGGGGGGGGTGGTAGAACTACGAAAGCCTTTCAGACCTAAACATAACATTTATCAAAAACTTCACGGTCTGTCTATCACAATGAACAAACTAATGAAAGCCTGAACGAGAGAATTTCAAGTTTACACTGGTTGGACTCACCCAGTGCAGCTCTGGGACTGTTGTGGCTGCCAATGGAGGCAGTCTGTTTTGCAGGCTGCTGCTTTGGACGCATTCCCGCTGGGTGCGACAGCGATCACTCATGTGATGCAGAGAAGTTTGCTGTCAGGACTGCAGATAGTCCCTTCAACTGTGTATTATTCACACCAGTTGTTAGTCACATATAGGCGCTTCTGCCGTTAGTTGATGTGGGAGAACCACGCCTCCCCCCACCCCCACCCCCGCTGATGTCGACCATGGAGCTGGGAACCTCAGGATGAAGCTAGGACTCTGTGACAACCGTTAAACCTGATTCCTTGTACTCAAAACAGGTCTTTACATTGACAAGATTTTTTTATTTTTTATTTCATTGCTGTGTGACTTGGCACAACATAACATCATGGCTGGCTGCAGAAGTCTATTGCTGCTTTAAAAGCTGTCTGGCACCTCTCTGCTGCCCCTCCCACACAGATGCCTTCATTGTTTCGGCAGTAGTTTCACTGGCAGGTCTGTAGTGGAGGTAGATCCTCAGTAGCAAAATGCCAGTCGTGCCATTTTAGTGCAGGAAACAGTAAGCCAAGTCTGCATGGCTGGGGACATTGCTCAGTGGAACGCCAGCAAATCAGCATGAGGAAGAAGGTTTGTAAGAAAGGTCATGAGACAAAATGTACATTGCCTTTACAGAGCGCAAGTAAATACTTCAAACAACATTAAACAACCTCTCACACAGCTGAGGATGGTCCAGGTCATTAGCAGAGCAGCGCCTTGGAACTAAAATCCCAGTGGTCTGATAATTGGCCTCCACATCGAAGTGGAACGGGTCTGCTTTTTATTGCTGTGACTGAGCCGGTGCTGCAGGGATTTGCTGCCATTCAGCAACAAGTTCATTAATGAAGTCGTGCAGTGATGGTAGCCATGAGGTCAGGGTCTCATATGGCTTTACAATTGGTCCCAAAGGTGTTGCATGAGGTTGGAGTCAAGGCTGTGTGCTGGCCAGTCAAGTTTTTTTTACATGGTATTCAAGAATACAATTGACAGTAAAGGTCTTGTTTTCTGCCCGGGTGCATTATCATTCTGAAAGAGGCAAGGACCCTCTCCAAAATGAAAGAGCAGCGTTGAATCATCTGGACTGTGACTGTATTCTGTAGTAATACGATTTACCTTCACTGGGACTTAGGAGCTGATTTTAAAGCATGCACAACAGTGCCAAGCCAAAGAATGTCCAGATACTTTTTGTTATATAGAGCAATGACATTGAGAAAGGTGTACTTTTATCTCTGTGCACTATTGCACAGTTTGTCATCTTTACTGCGAGCACTTCAATCTAAAATACAAGGATTGATGTGTACTATTAGTTCTGTGTTTTAAAGCACAGTATGTGATGTGTACTTTTAGCACTGTGCTCTAAAGCATACTCCGTAATGTGCAAATCGATGGCAATTAGTTGAAATCAAATACATGTTTTATTGCTCTCGAAAGGTGCCACGCTTATTTTCACATTTGTGAACCATGGCTGTGAATCAGCAGAGGTTTAGATGGTTCATTAAATAATCACTGCAATGTGGTGGGGGTGACTGTCAAAATGGTGAGATGACATAAATTAGCAGTAACAGGCAGAGTTCATGATAGTCTCCCTCCATCAGTTTTGGTTTTGAGATTGTTCAGGGTCAACACAGCGGTGCCAGAAAGGGCATTGCATTTTGATCATACGCTAGGGGGCAGCAATGCGTCCGGATGCAGTTTTAACTTGAAAATGTGCTCA
Source organism: Gymnothorax javanicus (assembly GCA_029692085.1). NCBI lineage: Eukaryota > Metazoa > Chordata > Actinopteri > Anguilliformes > Muraenidae > Gymnothorax > Gymnothorax javanicus. The sequence continues at coordinate 39,865,575 of CM056208.1, read as the reverse complement.
CATGAGCAGAGACCTCAATGGTTGATATTCAATGGAATGACCTTGCTGACCTCATCTTTAAATTCTATCTTTGGACCAGCTGGGGTGCTATGCTTGCTTCCGATGGTCCAGACCGTGTTTTTGACACTTTTAGCTGGTCTGTTGGTGGTCAAAGTTGGTCTCTTGCCAGACAAAGCTAGTCAAGCTAATAAAGCTGGTAAATTAAGCTTGTAGTCAAACTGGCAGATTTGAAAGACGGGCTAGTCGGTTGACCAGCCTTAAGCGTTCAAAACACAGTGTTAATGAACTTGACCAGCTTAGGCAGGTTTTGGCTGGAATTTCCGCAGAAAATTGTTGGATTAGCTAACGTTACCAGCGCAACTAGTTTAACGCATAGTTTATTATATTTCACACAACCCACAAATCAATTCTAACGTAAACAGCGACAAAAACAAGGTGACTTCATCAGTGTGTCGGCACTGGAAGGCCAATTAATTAAATAGTTAATTACTTCCGACGAAGAATTTGGACCAGCCAGCACAGTGGTACACCAAGACTTAGTTTGAGAACCACTGAAGTAACCTTTAACCAATCATACACCCATACTTATTGTGTGTTCACTTTACGAGGCCTACAGGGTCTTAACTAGATGGGTTTGCATCAATTTGACCTTCTTCTATTAAAATAACAGGTTGGGGTAAGCACAACATCACAGTACTTAGCAAATCACATGGATTATTTTCTCTCAGTAGTTTATCTGTATTGCCAAATTTACGAAACCATGGTACTTGCCCAATATTCAGTTTGTAAAAGTGCAGGGGACAGAATTACAATTCTATGAGCGTGCGAGGGTTCTGTTCCATTTCTGCTACATGTCTTGTCATTGCTTTATTGCCTCAGAATGAAAGTGAATTTGCCTTTATTCACTTTACTTTATAGCATAAAAATTGTGAAGAGTAAATACATTTGAAATCTTTGAGAGCTTTAAAATTACAAAAAGGTCAGTATCAGTGAGCCATACATAACATTGAGGTGACTGAAGCGAATTGCCACCAGTTCATAGTTGCATTTCTGGACGTCCTTCGTAAATCTTTTGGCTGATTGGCATAAAAATGCAATGAACCCCTCCTCGACTCAAAGCCAACCTTTCAACAATGTTTCGTGAAAATCCATTTGAAACTTTCTGAAATGTCTTGATGTCAGATAGACACTGCAAAAGCGTAAACTCCGCCACCTCCTTGGTGGAGGTAATGACAGCACGGCATAAATGGCATCATTGTAAAACCCCTTTGTTCTCTAGTGGCCAGTGAGTTAGTTGCTGGTTGGAAGTGTAGAAAGGGTCTTTGATAACACACGCTGAGGAAATGCAATTGTGGCAGGCCGAAGGAGGGCTCAGGCGGGGGATTGAACCCCAGACTCCCGGGTAAGAGTCACACGCGCTGACCACATCGCCAAAGAGGCTGGCTCGTTGGCAAAGTAGCCAGGGCACGTAATTATTAGGAGGCATTTCTAGTGACAGGACCCATCAACTGTCACATCTCTCCCCCTCTTTCGTGTCCTCACACTCCATGCTTTGTGCATGCTGCCATCCTTTGGGATTCCCTGAATCCTGCTGATTACGCCAGAATTTGGCAGGCTGAAGCAGGGCTCAGGAGGGTGATTGAACCCCAGAGTCCCGGGTAGAGTCAGACGCGCTGACCACATCGCCAAAGAGCCAGGCTCGTTGGCAAGGTAGCCAGGGCACGTACTTATTAGGAGGCATTTCTAGTGACAGGACCCTTCAACTGTCACACAATCATGGGACACCTAGGTGCATTTTAGCCACCCTCACTCTTGCAGTCTGTCCTAAGGCAGCATTGCTAGCATTGTGCAGCATTTCTCTTTTATCACAATAAAACCTTTCTTTTTTCATTCTGCCCTCTCCTCCTGCATTCGGAGCGGCATTAACCTTTTCAATGGAAACAACAAGAGGCTTGACAGCTGCATAATAAAGGTTAGACCAGGCACTGTCACACAATTGAAGCATATTTATTCAGTTTAGTAAACTTACTGAAATAATGCAGGTCCAGTGAAGGTCTCATTGTTTAGTTCTGGTTCAGATCCTTTCATGAGGAAAAGAGAAGAACCCTATATCACCTGCATTGTTCTCCAAAAATGCATTTACCCCTTCTGACATCACAATTGAAGTAGAATGTTCTGAGAAAACACTCTGAGTATGTAACAATTACTTGTGGTAATTGAATGCATCCAAGTTCTCGAACGCTGATATAGAATTTAAAAAAAATAATTTTAACTGTCAAAGTTAATGAGAATGTGGGGTCAATGCTAAATCCCACTGTTGCGTTTAAGTCTCATTCTTGACAGCAGGCAACCCAGTGCTTCCTCAGGATTTTATCTACAAAATGAAAGCCCTTCAGCCTGAGAATGACAAAGCTGCTAGTATATATCAAAGCTGTCAACTGTATGGAGAGTATGTCCTTTTCTGCTCATCTAGGCAACAAAAAAGCAATTTAAGAGGAAGAATAAATGCCAGGCTGATATTAATCCAAATCTCCTGTCAGCTATCCCAGAGTTAACCAGCAAATATTGCTCTTGTGCTTTTTGAAAAGAGAAACTTGTTAGATGGTGATTAAGTCAAATGAAAGGTAATAAAGACCTTGCGTTTGGGCACATACAAGTATTTATTGAATTATTTGTGCCTGCTTTGACGTTTTTGCATAGCAGACAATTTAGATAACAACTTCCATGCTTGATGAATTTTTGTAACTCATTTATTGTGCAACAACTTCCTGTTTGATCATATTTGTCTGATAAATATTATCTGTTATCAAAAAACAGACTTATTCAAAATGTGGTGTAAACCAAACCAAAAAATAATCATGTTTTCCATCATGCCTTGTGTTTCGTCGCAATACAGGGCGAAAATACAGCGAAATATGTCGAATTAACATGAATTAAGAAGTAAGATATTTCATGTTTTTAGCTTCGTAAGGTGGCTTTGAATAGGGTGAATCGCGAAAAAGGTTTTAGTGTCCCCTGGCGGTGAAAGTGAGAATTGCCCAAAAAATGAAAAATATTCAGTTACTGTAACATTGATTATTTTAAAATCCGGTGATAATACTCACTAACGCCATTTTTCATACAAAAAAAAAAAAAAAAAAAAAATTATACTCCTCTCCTGTTGCATAAGACAAAGACGTATAAATTTGACGGGGCAATCTACAACTCCGATTCCGAAATAGTTGGGACGAAGTGTAAATTGTGAATAAAATCAAAATGCAATGACTTTCAGATCACATGAGCCAATATGTTATTTACAATAGAACATAGATAACATTTCAAATGTTGAAACTGAGACACTTTACATTTTTATCCACAAAATGAGCTTATTTCTGGCTGCAACAGATCTCAAAAAAGTTGGGACACAGGCAAAAAAGGGCTGAAAAAGCAATTGATATTTAAGAGAATCAGCTGAAAGAACATTTAGCAAGTAAATAAGTTAACTGGCATCAGGTGTGTAACATGATTGGCTATAAAGGGGATGTCTTAGAGAGGCCGAGTCTCTCAGAAGTAAAGATGGCCAGAGGCTTTCCAACCTGTGAAGGCCTGCGTAAAAAAATTGTGGAATACTTTAAAAACAATGTTCCTCAATGTCAAATTGCAAAGGCTTTGAAGGTCTCATCATTGACAGTGCATAACATCATCAAAAGATTCAGAGAAACTAGAAAAATCTCTGCAAGTGAGGGACAAGGCCAAGACCTTTACTGGATGCCCGTGATCTTCGGGCCCTCAGACGCCACTGCATCACTCACCGGCATGATTCTGTCATTGACATTACTAAATGGGCCCAGGAATACTTCAAGAAACCACTGTCTGTAAACACAGTCCGCCGTGCCATCCACTAATGCCACCTAAAACTCTATCCTGCAAAAAGGAAGCCATTGTTGAGCATGATCCAGAAGCGCCGCCGGGTTCTGTGGGCCAAGGCTCATTTAAAATGGAATGTAGCAAAGTGGCAAAGTGTCCTGTGCTCAGACGAGTCCAAATTTGACATTCTTGTTGGAAATCATGGGCGTCGTGTCCTCCGGGCTAAAGAGGAGAAAGACCACCCCTCCTGTTATCAGCGTTCAGTTCAAAAGCCAGTATCTCTGATGGTATGGGGATGCATTAGTGTATATGTTGTGGGATACTTGCATGTTTTAAAAAGCACCATGAATGCTGAAAGGTATATAAAGGTTTTAGAGCAACATATGCACCCCTCCAGATGACATCTATTCCAGGGAAGGCCTTGTGTATTTCAGCAGGACAATGCAAAACCACATACTGCAGCTATTACAACAGCATGGCTTCGTAGTGGAAGAGTCCGTGTACTGAACTGGCCTGCCTGCAGTCCTGATCTTTCACCGATTGAGAACATTTGGCGCATTATTAAACGAAAAGTACGTCAAAGGAGACCCAAAACTCTCCAGCAGATGGAAGCCTGTATTAAACAAGAGTGGGATCAAATTCCAATGGCTAAACTCAAGAAACTTGTCTCCTCAATGCCCAGACGCCTCCACTCTGCGTTAAAAAGAAGAGGAGATGCTACACCATGGTAAACAGGCCCCTGTCCCAACTTTTTTGAGACCTGTAGCAGCCATCAAATTTTAAATGAGCTCATTTTGTGGATAAAATTGTAAAATTTCTCAGTTTCAACATTTGCTATGTGATCTCTGTTCTATTGTGAATAAAATACTGGCTGGTGTAATTTTAAAGTCATTGCGTTTTGATTTCATTCACAATTTACACTTTGTCCCAACTATTTTGGAATTGGGGTTGTATAATCACTGGGCACTTTATTAGGAGCGCCATACTAATTCTGGGTAGGGGCTCCCGAAGGCTCTCAAAAGAATCTCAATCCTTCATAGTATGGATTCCACAAGATATTGGAAGCATTCCATTGAGATTCTGGTCCATACTTCCATGATTGAACCACATATTTTCCACTCATTTTTTGGCTGCCCATTAATGCAGAAAATCTCTAGCGCTTCCACATCCCAAATGTGCTCCACCACATCCAGGTCTGGTAACATGGGACGGCCAAGTTATTCATTGTCATGTTCATGAAATCAGTACCAGACAGTACTTGCTCAGTGACATGATGCAGTATCACGCTGGAAGAAGCCATTAAAAGATCAGCAATGTGGAGCAATTATGGGATGCATGTGGTCAGAAATGGTACTCAGACAGGCTGTGGCACTCAAACAACGACTGACTGGTATTAAGGGGCCCAAAGTGTGCAAAAAAAAAAAAGAGAGAAAAAAAACACTCCTAACAGACAGAACTGTTGACACGATAAATGTACTGTAGGTTGGGTCCATGGATATATGCTGTTGACTCCAAATTCTGACCCTGCCATCTGTGCGTTGCAATACACAGATTCATCAGACCATGCTACATTTTTTTCAGTCTTCAACTGTCCTGTTTGATGAGTCTGTGCCCAGTGCAGCCTTAGACTTCAGTTCCTGATGGACTCTATCAGAGCCCAACATGGACCTCAGCTGTTGTAGCCCATCCACTTCAAGGTTTAACATGTTATGCATGGGGATATGCTTTCCTGCTCATCAGTTGTAAAGACTGGTTATCTGAGCTGCCTTTCTGCCTGTTCAAACCAGTTTGACCATTCTCCTCTGACCTCCCTCATCAACAAGGCTTTACTGCCTCCGCAAAACTACTGCTCACTGGATTTTCTGTTTTTTGCACCATTCTGTGAAAACTTTAGAGAATGTTATAAGAGAAAATGCAGGCAATGAGCGGTTTCAGAAATACTTGAACCAGCTTGTTTGGCAACAACAATCATTCCACAATCAAAACCATTGAGATCACATTTTTCCCATTCTGACCTCTGATGTTACCACATAAAAAAAGCAGGAACATACACCATGTATATACAATATAACAGAAAAAAATTGTGTGCAGCTAGTGCAGGGGTGGGCAATTCTGGTCCTGGAGGGCTGGTGTGTATGCAGGTTTTTATTTTTATCAGTTACCCTGACTAATTGACCTAATTGGTTGCATACACAAATATTGATTTGTCCAATGATTAGATCAAAGAAAAATGTTTTATGAAGGGAGAGAAGAACAGTCTTTGGTGGTCATTCATGATAATTTAAAGAAATGCACCTGAAATGTCAGATTTCATAAATGGTTTAGCTAATTTAGACAATCGACTAATTAAAGGCCAGGAGTTGGTGTGAAAACCAGGGACAGATACGGCCCTCGTTGCCCACCTCTGAGCTAGTGCATATATTTCACGTGTGCACGCATGCGTAAATGTGTACTTCTGTGCCCGCATGCAACCGGTAGTCCATCAAAAGTTTCATGAAAAAGCTTAACCACACTCGGAAGCCATACAATAACCACCAGGCTTGGTGGTCATACGCTACACCACCCCAAGTCAGGAAAAAAAAAAAACTTACCCACTAATTACTCTGAACACAGTTACCTGCTAACTGGCCCTACAAGTCCCTTGCTGTAGACTTACCAATTCAAGGTTGGCTCTAGTTTGGTGTGTCTGCAGCCAGGAAGAACACAACACAAAGGTCGTCCAGGAGCCCCCCCCCAAAAAAAAAAAAAGGGTTTTTCCAACAGTTTAAAGGTGCACCATGCAAGTTTGTTTACTTTCTGCGCGATTATGTTTTTGTCTCAATTCGCCGACATCTCTCCACGACCCGCTAGCTGCCTGCCCCTAAATTCACTGTAAAAAAAAACCCCAGGCTCTGGAGACCGCACAGGCATCACAAACTGCAAATAAACACAAGGGGCACAGGCTGTGCCCCACAACATAACAAACCGTCCCGGCCAATCACCGACAAGAGTTCACAGTTATGGAAGCATGGGAAGGAGGGAACTATGGGAGGGAGGGGCGGGCTACCTCTGTTTTGTTTGAATTCGAGTGTCAACAGAAGTGAAAGTAAACAAACTTGCATAGTGCACCTTTAAGGACAACAACACTGAGAAGGTTTCAAAGGTGCGCTCAATTTCAATGAAATGCACTCCTCTCTTTTCCAGAAGTCCACCACATCACAGATAAAAAAAAAAAAAAACACATGTCTAATTGGCTGCCTCATCCAAAGGTATCTGACTTCATCAGTGTAAAGTAGACAAAAAATAGCAAAATGTGATTTAAATTACTCCTCAGAAAAATTATGTGTGGCCAAATGTGAAAGCAGTGAGCTCAGCAACACAAAAAGAAGACCATAGATAACTGAGGTCAATAATAGAATCATTTCCCTGGTGCAGAAAAAAACCTTCACAACAGTTGGCCTACTCAAGAACGCCCTCCAGGTGGTAAGCATATCTTTATCAAAGTCAACAATCTAGAGAAGACTTAGTGATATGCTGCTGGCATGTATGGCTGCAAATGGGACTGGTTCACTTGTATTTATTGATAAAGTTACAGCTGATAAAAGCAGTCAGATGAATTCTGAATTGCATTGGGCTTTTATCTGCTCTGATTGAGCCAAATTTTTCAAATCTCAGTGGAGACTGCTTCACTATGCAGATGGACAATGACCTGATGGATAAGACGAAAATAACCCGACACATATTTACAGCAAGATTGCAGGCTTAAACTTCCCTGACCTCTCCCATGTTTTTAACATTAGAACTGTGACTAAGGCCCAATCTATTGCTGCTGACTCTAGCCACCCCATTGCCTGTCATTTTAAACCACTTCCCTTAGGAAGAAGGTACTCCATGCCAAGATGCAGATCCAACAGACTGAGAAATTAACTTGTCCCCACTGCCATCTCATTCTTAAACAAGCTCAAATGACTTTTAATGCACTTTAGAGATTACTTTAGAACATGTTTTCACTTTATTTATTTTTATTCATGTATTTATGATGTGTGAATTGTTGTGTGCCGTGTCTGTCTGTTCTTTTTGTTTTTTTTACTGCTGGCTGTACCACAAATTGCCCCTTGAGGACAATGACTACCTTGACCTTGACCTTGACCTTGACCTTGACCTTGACCTTGACACTTTTTAAAGGTAAAAAAGCGCGACGTTCTGCATTGGCTAAGTCAGTCACCTATCCTGAATCGCTTTGATAACTAATTTGAGGGAAAACTGAAGACAAAACACCCTAAAGCCAAAAAGGAACTGCCGAGTGCTGCAGTGAAGACCTCACAGAGCATTACCAAGGAAACCCAGCATCTGGTGATGTCTATAGGGACCAGGCTTCAGGCAGTCATCGTTTGCAAAAAATATGAGACAAACACTTACAAATGACAATTTTTATGATGTTATTTCATCCTATTACTTCTGAGCCCCAAACATTGAGATGCTATGCATAAAATGGTGGCAATTTTCACATGATTCATAATACTTTTGACAGCCTTTACGTTAAAGCTAAAAGTCTACAACTCAAACATACCTTGTTCCATTTCCAATTGATTGTGATAGCGTTCAGCACGAAAATGATAAAAACTGTCGCTGTCCAAATACTTATGGACTTCAGTTTACGAAGCACGCAGCACACATAGCAGCATATACGGGAATCTGGGATTTCTGTAGAGATGTAAACATTAGTATATATGTGACTGGGTAAGAGTAAATGAAGATGGAACACAGCATAAGTGAAAATTTTTATTTCTTCATGATAACATTTTGCATTTTAGTGTGAATATCCCATTAGAGTAATGCAGTTGCAGCCCAAACTCTCTAAAACAACAGCATATGAACATTATCTGTGCAAAGAAAGATGCTAATAAACTGAAGCAGAGTGAAGTTAGAGGGGTTCAAGAGGTGGCATGTCTGGGCGCCATCACCAAATTCGCCACTTGGGCACACTGGAGGTACCATCTGCACCATTTGAAATTTTCAGGTACCCAGCCATAAAAATCATTTAATTTCACTACTGTTATTATATGTATTACAATTCCATCTAAATACAACTATTATGGCTTTGTTTTTAAAAATCAACCAGACAACTATACAGTTTCCCATTCAAATAAAACTAGATAAAGGAAAGAAATTTTGAGTCCAGCTGGAGCACTGCTGGAAGTTTTATTTTTCTGACTGCCTTTATATCTGGCAGTGTTAATAACAATGCCGGAAATAAAAAAATCGACTTTAACGGAACTCTTCTCTGCGCACCGCCAATCCATGCATATTCGGAGTTTAGAATTGGTTGGACTTAATATGGTATGCAGGACAATATCTCGGGAGTTGCTTGTTCAATTTTGATGATTGACATCTCTATCAAACAGGCAGAGACTAGAGAATCAAGCGGAAGTTCCAAAATCCTTGGCAACAACACCATACGACAACAGCAAGGAAGAGAATACATGTTGTGCAAACATGCTTTCCTAATCCCCATAAGGAAGCCCTTCCTCGACCAGAAAATACCTGGGGACTTCAAATCAACAAGTAGACTTTTGAGTAAATATAAACAGCATAGTTAAGCCCTCAAACATAACTTTGATTGCAAAATAGTCAAGGTAAGACAGTATATGATTACGGCTGCTCGAAGTGCAGTTTGTTTTTGCATTTTTTTCAGCTGCTAATCTAATGACTTTAGATCGGAGAACAATAAACTGTACGTGGATAGGAAAAGTAGAGTCTTTGCTTGAATATATCCCTTGTGCGGCAAAATGAAGTCACAGATTCTTTAGCGCCACATATTGAACACGTGCACCGTTTGCATGTTTTTGCTACAAGCTCATTTGGCTGCTTGGTGTTGGCATTGTGTTTTGTTTTGGTTAAATGGTTATCACAAACTTTTAGTTGAGTTTCTTCCCATTAAGTGGGTATATAATATGAGTATGTTGCTGCACGGTTACCATGCCCTTGTACGGTGTTTTTGTGAAATACGCCGCTGCCCCCGATACCAGGGGTGTTCCAGTTCAAGAGGTCAAATAAAAATTGCATGCATTTTAGCCCACTGACGGTGCCATGAATTAGATTCTTTTTTATAATACACTGTTATTCTTTTTTTTTGCTTCAGATGGTTCACAATTTTCACAAAGAACTGAAGTTTCCCTGTCAATATGCTGGAGGTTGGGGATGAATTTTTGTCGTTTTCAGCAGTAGAAAGTGCAATAAAAGTGTTCGAGAAAGAACAGATATGTGAGAAAATGTGGTAAAATGTGCAGATTAAGCAGTCGTAATTTGTCTTAAAGGATAACTTACAAGTGTTCATCAGAGATGATAAACAGCATTTCAGCAATCTGTTTGATTAGGATTAAACTTAATTTGATGCACAACCTTGTGTACATTATTTTTAACAATAACGTTAGTTTGTTTCTGTTTGGATTATAATTTGTGCTGTGTTATATTATGCCTCTGCAATCCAATTCAATCTCCTGGCAACAGAGAGTTGCCGTAACCCAATTTCATGTAAGGAAGTGCCAGAAAATTCTTCAGAAAACACGGGCGGTAACATTTGGTTCCCTCCATCATGAAAGAAAAAACTGAAATATGAGATCTATGTACTGTATAGCCTAACTGCGCTTAACCTCTGTACTAAACTGTAAACAAAATCGAAGACAGCATGCCAGTGGGGACGAGTGTCCGTGGCACTTCCAGACAATTCCACAGTCTGAAGTCCACCAAAGCCCAGAACAGTCTCCCCCACCCCGTCCCATTTTATTTTTTGGGATGGAGGGGCACAACACCTCAGTACAGGATTTTATGACAATAAACCAATTGACGACGTAAACTCAAATAACACTGCAGACGATCAAACATCTTCGTGTATTTCCGCACCTGCCGCTACTGTAGGTTTCCCGATATGACAGCGTGCTCAAATAAGTCGGCAGGACGGAAGGGTGAGGGAACAGTCCAATGCTACAACTGCGCATGTTCAAACGGAAGTGCCAGTTAAATAGCGTTTATAAATGTATTATTGAACCGCCTGACGGCTAAATATCCACTGCGTTAATAAATTAGGCATTTCCTGTCCCCCACATCAACAGATGTGCCCGAAGTAAACAAGGATCTCGCTGCTCCTTTTTTACTCCTTTATATCCTGAAAAGGAGGCTTTATGATGTTAATAATTTAATTCGGGTAAACATTCGGTTTCATGTCTGTGAATGCAAAATAAAATGTCATGTACAGAAAATCAGGGAGACTGACGGAAGACAGCGAACAGAGTTCTCCAAGACTTTAATAGTTTTCCATTCAAAAATTAAGACAAATGCAAGGAATAGGCCTCTTCTGTGCTGTACGACATAACAACTCATTCCAATTCCTTGCAGTTTTGAACTTCTAAATTGACAAACCGTCATTAATCATGCGACAGAAGGCTCATTTGAGCAGTTTCTTTTTAATCAGTGATCACTGATGCGAGGCGATCAGCGCTATCAGACAATTCAGGGACAACGTCCTCCATTGAATCGGTATATCTTTTTCAACCAGAGTTTAAGCCACAGTACCGTTCACTAACGAACACACACACACGGATACTTTTTTTTACTTTCAGCGATGCGCCTCGATAAGATTTTTTTGAAGTATCGTCATGTCGAAGACACTGCAACCTAATGTAAATCTGGAGCTCTGCGCTCTCCTGCAGCTTTCGGCAGGCACTACTGACAGAAAGTGCGGTCATGCGCAGTGCGTCCCCACTGGCTCGGTGCTGAAGTTGGGCGGATGGAGGAAAAGCACCTTCGATGGAAATTAGCAAAACGGCAGCGTGCAGTTTTACCGTGTGCTTTTACTAACAACGACATTAAGCACTTCAAAAGTAATCGCAAAAGGGGTCTGCCTTCTAGAATTCAAAGGGTAAGAATCAATTGAAATATCTGTTTCATTCCGTCGTGTCCCACTTGCTATCGCTTCTTCGTCGCGGATAAAATCAAATCAAACACCGAACATGAAGTCCATATTTTTCGTATCATAATGATATCTGAGTTCGTTTCCTTCTGTCGCGTCGGTACTTTTACGTATTAAATCACATCTCAAATGGCAATGCAATGTATTTGTTGGTAAAGGGATCGTTTTGTCATGCCCGCAGTGACTTAGTTCAGATGCTTCGAATTTTACAGCTGCAACAGCAATAATGCACAACAACAAAGCAACGACAGTGAGATAAGAATGTAAATGCTAAAATGAATGGCTCATGTTCAGAAACGAGTCGATGATTTGCGAGTTAGTTCAGTCATAGGGTGAATTTGATTATACCTGTGTTTTAGGGTTTGGCCCTCATGTGTTGCGAATCGTTGCATGATAAATAGCTACCTCAAATTTCCACTGATCATGCCAAGTGAGATATAATGTTAGTTATCAAACGTTCGAGTTGCATTTGTGATATACGACTAAGGTAGACATGAGATTGAACGCCCACAACGCAACCTATGCAGCAAACTGGGTCTACGGCGGGCACAATGCATGCTGGTTCACCTATAAGCCGCTTTCACACTGGACGCGAAACGAATTTTTCGCACGACAGATTACATTCAAAGTCAATGCAAAAACGGGAATACACGCGTTTCGCGTGTATTCGCGTCTTTACATTGACTTTGAACGTAATCTGTTCTGCGAAAAAATCGTTTCGCGTCCAGTGTGAAAGGAGCTTTACCCAGTGATATGTGTTTCATATCACAGCTTAATATCTGCTATCATTTGTTTAGCAAACAAACTCGATATGTTTGCGTATTAAACTGTAGTTTGGTCGCGCAAGGAAGGCCTCAGTTCCTAACGTTGCATGTATTTAACATCATATGGTCATGTCAGTCATGTGAATTCGAATAATTAACGCGGATATTGCTTGTGTTGGTTAATTTCTAAGGTCAGTGACTGATATGGCAGTTCCTATTAACATAGTCGGTAGGCTACATTGTGTGTGCATTTTGCATAGATCCGTTTGACTGTGTTTATATGTATCTGATACATAAATGTCAACACGATTCAAAAGGTAGGAATCCCTGGGAAATATTTTAAAAGAAATGCTACTTTTTATGTCCAAGTAGCGTCATATTGATCAAACAGTCAAGCAAATACAGTTATAAATGTTTGAAATTATTGTTGCGATTTGAAATTTTTGTTTTTAATCCAGTTTTTCATATGATTGCTAAGTCCGGTTTTAGCAGCAATCATTCTCTCGAGTGTGCTAACCGCACACTGCCACCTTATCCTTTGGTTTAAAAAATGGCCAAAAAGAAAGTGCTTTCTTTAGACACGTCTGTCAGTAGTTATTTTGAGAGATGGATGCGCTAGGTGGCTGAGAAACGGAAAATCTCATACCCTGCTGACTAGAAAGGGAGTTCAAGCTGGGTCTAACTTGAGCCCATATCAATTTTATGTAGGAACCAACTATGCTTACGATTGTTTCCAAGAAAAGTGTGAGATTCCTCAATTTTTATTCATATTTCAGAATGTGCTTAAATTTAGGCACAGTCCTGACTACACCTACGTACCTTATTGTTTTAAGGTTCAGAGCAATAGTTTTTCTTTTATTTATTAAACCACTACTGCGGGTTCCAAATGCAGTTGCTTGTTTGACTTGGATCTCCGTGATTAAATGCTTATATTTCAGTTCAGGTAAGCAAAAAGCCTGATGGATGCTTTTCAGCTGCAACATGAGGGTTGTTGGTTTTAGTATATCATGGCCCTGTTTCAATGAAAGCTTTTAAAATTTATGTACCTTACTCTGAGTGTTGTGGACTGCTTGCCGTGTTGTGCACTGCTTGCCTGTGACAAGGGAACTCATTCATTATCCAAAGAGCTGCAGCAGGATATCTTTACTCCCAAGAAGCAACTGCTTGCAGTATTTCTTTGACTTAAATTTCAGTGTCTCGAAAGTTCTCTCTCTTAGTCCTTGAAGGTTTCTCCATGTTGAAAGACTGAAAATTGTTTCCTGGGAGATTCCATGATTTTGGTTCTATTTGTTTCTCACTGATTTAAAATGTGTAAATACACATGCAAAATTATGGCAAAAGACAATTTGCACAGAAGTACAGTGTCTTGTACAACAATATGTTGCCAAGTTTGGATGAACAATTTGTAATGGGGGGGGCGGGGGCATTTAATTTTTTATTGTAATTTGTTTTTGCAACAGTATGGTTTGCCATTGCCGTCTCTTTCCACCTCCTTCACCTCGTGTTGCAGGGAACCAATGGCACCACTGCTATCTTTGTTGCCAAAATCATAAGGGGCCGCTAACCTGCTGACCCCATTTTTACAATTAAAAATAAAGCACTAATTGGGTTATGCATGATCCAGTTGTAGAAGTTGAAACACTGTCAGAATTATACATGCTCGTAATGCAGCCATATCCATTCTACATTTTAATTGTTTCAGTTAATATCCTGCTGTGTAAATGGAGGAAGTATGAAATAATTTATGTCACAGCACAAGAGTGCCTTATGTGTGTAAAAGGAGTGTGTGTAAATGTAACGAAGAATTGTGTGCGGATGAAAATGGCAAATATCCATCGCTTGTAGACCCGCTGCAGTCGAACCACATTGATGCGGCTCGTGTGTTCTGTGTTGTGTTTGCCTTTCAGATATAATGTTCAGATCCCTTGACTGTCTCAAAAATATCTGATTTTTGGGTCACGGAGACAATCCGGAGTGTCTGTCCCCCCCCAGCCCCGTTCCCACAGACGGACCTTCAGAACCCACCTCCCCCCAGATGCCCCCAGTCTGCTTTCCCAGTGAGCGCAACCTATCTGAAATCATGGTGAGGAAAGAGCAGTGTAGAGACAACCCTTCCCAACCCATGCTGGTCACCCCACGTACCTCAGCACCATGAGCCTCCTGTTCCAGTTTACAGTTTCACACTAATCTGCTGGTAGGTGGATTTTATCAACAGTTACTCTGCTGCTAATTGCTAAACGTGGTATAAAAACAAATAAAGCAGTGATTGAGACCTGACATTTGGAATGAATCTACAGTAGAGCTGCCCATCCCTGTTCCCGGAGACCTTCTTAGGCTTTTATTTCTGCCCTAAAAAAAAGCAAACCTCAGTCAAGGGCTAGAGATCTTCATGAGCTTCAGATTTGAACAATCTTGTGTGGCAAATTTGGGTGGAAATAAAAGCCTTGAGAGCAGAAGCTGTGCAGCAGCAGTGTTGGGTGCTCATGATATATGGTGAAGTATCTGACATTTCTGAGTTATATGTCAAATTTTTCTTATTTTCTGACTCTGGTGCATAGCTGCTGTATTATACAAAACAATAGGGCACCAGATCAATGGCAAACAGTTTGACAGAAGATGTGATACGTGCTCATGAAAATTGAGGCAGCTCAAGGCTTGTGCCTGTGAAGTGTTGCGCTGTGTGTTTTTATACATCTCATTTGCAAAAAACCTGTCGGTGCGATATTGTGGTCTTTCAAGGGAATTCCAGGTTTCTGGGCCTACGCGTCATCTAAAGAAGCGTGCACAATTTGCTCCTGAAGTCCTATGCTACTTGTTGATTCAGGGGAGGATTCTTTGGTTGTGTTGGCGACCAAAATTGTACCTCTCGATAGTCCTATGTCTACCTGGCTGTTTCAGCTGCTATTAATGAAGGCGGATAATGGCATGAATAGAGCAATGACCCTATGGGTGAGCTTTTGGCCTTAGCTATCGCTATGCTCAATCATAACGTAGCCCGGAATTTGGCGTAACTGTGCTGATTGGGCCGTCAAATTTATCCACATATTTATCATGATGAGGTCATTTGCCCTCATGGGATATAACTGGAATAGTTTTGTGCATAGCTGGCATATTTTTGCTGTTAGTTGTTCCTGAAATCAAACGACACAGAAATATACAGTAGTTATAGCAGTCTTAATGCAAACCATACTGGGATAATTCATTGACACAACTAAAACTAGCAAGTCTTGAAGTGCACTTCTAAGCCTCCTTATAAAAGCATTGGGTAACAATTGAAATTATGATCGAATAACTAACTAATTTAAGCTTTAGGTAGCCCACCTCACTGGTGTGCAAGGAGACTGGTTCATGTTTATCTCACTAGCTTGCTAATGTTGCCTCAAATTGACAAGAGAGAGAGTGGTACTTGCGAATTTGATAATTCAGTTTTTATCTTGTGTTTTGCCATTCTAGACAGTTATATATAGTTGGTCAACATTTCAGTCAGTTTTTACGAATGAAGAATGAAACTGTACTTTCTCTTTACTACTTTTTGCTGTGTCACAGCTGTTTCACATTCATCCAGTTGTACTGAGCAGAAGTGTATTAGGGCTGAAATGCCAACCACAATGTTGCAACGCTGTGGTGGTGAAAGCAAAGCCCGGTTTTATAGCTAATAACTGCACTGCAATGGCTGCCAACCTTTTCTGTTTTTGTGTTTCCCACTACCTTTCCAAGCACACGTGTGTGCATATTCCAGTCTGAATAATGAACTTCTTGCCACAAAAATAATTAGCTTCTCGGTCATCTCGTTATGTTCTCCAGAGTCTTGAGATACTCAAAAACATCTAGTTTTTGTAGCAGATGAGAACAGAGAGCAGGCTAATACTGATGAGGCTGGGTGCCACGCGAAAAACAGATCTTGTTAATGCCAAAAGGTGCATAGGACCTGTAAAATCACCTTTGAGCCATGCACACCCGCCACAACTTTGAAGCAGAAAGTACCTCAGGTGATGCCCAGGTCTGGTGGACTCTATCGTGTGGCAGCAATGGGGATACAAGTATGAGGGACTCCCATCACTTTCTTTCTAATAAGCGATGGTCTGTTTTATTTTTGGTATGAATTTCTGCTTTCAAGTCCTTGGCTTCGACCAGCAGTATGGGTCAATCTATTCCTTTTATACAAATATAATTTTCATTTCTTCTTCAATGTTTGTGTTACTCTCATTTTTCCAAGTATTTTTTTGGCTGACAACCGACGTTTCATTGCGGCCTCTTGTTGATGTCTTCTCCATTATTGAATTAATAGAGTTGTTGAATTGTGGCCAAAATAGAGTTGCTTCATCAGGTTTTTGAAAAAAAAATTGAGAAACTTTCTATCTTGCAAAATTTTTCCTATTTTATATGAAAATTTAATCTTAAAACCTTGGAAGAATGTTTTATGAAATATTTTGAATCTCTATTTTAAAACTAAATAGATTTCAAAATAATAATCACAATACTGTCTTTTTTCTTTGACAATTTGTTCTCTATGTCTCAAGATTTTTTTTCACTGCCAGCTAATTTTTTTTTTTTTTTTTTGTGGGCAGATAGAGAGCTTGACACGCACTTCAGACTCGAATACCAGTCATTCACCGCCATCTATTCCCATTATCAAAATTCCACTGCTTAATAAAACATTTTCTTTCGTACAATACTTAACTGACTCTATCATTTGCCTTCACTGTATGGACATGTAGTCTTTTAGCTCAGGGATGTATCTCCATATCCTTTTGAACGTCTGACTAAAAGTCTTCGATCGTCTTGGCTGAGGGTTTCACGGAAACATTGTTGGCTAATGGTGGGTAGACATTATTCACTCATGTTAGGCAGTTGCTCAGCAGGTGTTGTGACCGGGAATCGGAGCGGATCGCAAGCGCGTCCAAACGAACGCGAGTGTTTGCGGTTCTTGAAGTCTTGTATTCTGAAGCGAATCTTTTGTAAATGTTAAAACCACATGAATTTCCAAGTAGGCTGCATTTCTGGATTTTCGGCCTTCTTGAATTATACAACCAATTATCTTGTAAATTGATACTGTTTACACTGCATAATCTACCTGCTTTTGGCAGGTGGTGGGGTGCTAGTTTCGGAACCTGCATTAATTGTACTGCTGCACTGAATTTTTTAATTGCCCTTTTGAATGCAGGTTGGGTCTGAATGTCAACAAAAGGATGTGCAAATTCAGTTTTCAGCCAGTACACAAACCACTGCTCCCGCAGGTTTAGTCCCCATGGCACGAGGGGTCAGATATAATGTATAATGGCCCCAGTACCCCACTGACATAGATCAGTGAGCTGAATGGGAAACTGTGTAAAATCAGTAGAGTGAAATAAGAAGCATGGGTGACTTCAGATCGTGTGCACACTTAATGCCTGTATTTTGTTCTCATTGACTACAACATTGCACTTGGGTGGCTTTTCCTCATGCAAGGTGTGCGAAAACGTAAAAACAATACTTCGGCACAGATTTTTGGGTGCCCACCCAGGTTTTCTGTTTTTGTACTTGCAGATTTTTTTCTCTTGTAATTTTTGCCATTGATATGCTGAAATAATACATAATTTTATTTCTGCTATCAAGAGGACCTGTATTGTACATTTAGCTTCAGATAGTGGTTATAGGAACTGTGTAAAGCCACTATATTGATGTAGGATGCTAAGAGCATGCTACAAAATTTCGGTAAAACATATCAGTACATTCATAAAAAAATAATGCAGGGTAATACATTGGCAGACAAATATTTTTCCAAAGTAATACATGAAAGTAAATTCTTTTAGAAATGAAAGGACCTGTTAGATTTCCAAGTTCTGTTGTTCTGCATAGTCATTTTTTGACCAGCATAGTGAAGACGTTCCTGCTTTCTTATCTATAGAATTTGACAAAACTTCCATAATCATTATTGGTGCATGCTCACCGCATCATTGTTCTCCATCTAATTTCTGTTGATGTTGAATGATGACTGTTGAATGATAAAATTGCATGTTAATAAAATTCACTCCCTATTTTCATACATACAGGAAGAGAACTGAATAACATTCGCCATATATCGTCAGCTGTCCTCATACATGGGCAACTGATGATTTTATACATTCTTGATGACATGCTGGTTAAAATAATAAATAAATTGCAATGAAACTATCCGACAGAAAGCAGGAAACGTTTAATTATGATATTATCAATG
Organism: Gymnothorax javanicus; assembly: GCA_029692085.1. Taxonomy (NCBI): domain Eukaryota; kingdom Metazoa; phylum Chordata; class Actinopteri; order Anguilliformes; family Muraenidae; genus Gymnothorax; species Gymnothorax javanicus. Next base: position 39,846,821 of record CM056208.1, on the reverse strand, counting down.
GTATTTGATGGGAAATTAAAAAAAAAAACAAAACAATACATATACATGTGTGTTTGTACAGACAGGTGACAAAAAGCAGCATAAAATATCTTAGGAAGGTGTTGGGCCTCCACAAGCTGTGAGGTCAATTTAGAACACCTTGGCTCAGAGGCTACAAGTGCTGAACTTCACCGGAAGGATGGGGTAGTTATCCTCCGAGAGACATTCTCTCATCTGGTGTTTTGGAGATGGTGATGGAGAGCGCTGTCAAAAACGGTCCAAAACCCTCCATATGAGTTAAGCTGGTCTGAGATCTGGTGACTGTGAAGGCGGTAGTATGTGCGTGTGTGTATGTATGTGTGTTTGTTTGTAATTTCAAACCATTATATTTCTTACATTACAGAAAATTAACAGTAGTTTGACATTTCTGAGACTGAAATGGCCATTGTCTCCCAGATTTGTCAAATTACTATCATTAGTACAGTCACTGTTACTAAATACAGCAGTGGTGCCCAGTCTCGTGCCGTGGACGGTCTAGAGCCAAATTTTCCAATCAATCGCTACACCTGCTGATTACACCGACTGGCCTACCTTCAGGTGGAGAGGAGGGAATTAATTGGTATAATCAGCAGGTGTATCAATTAGTGTAGTGAAAACCAGTATACTGACGGCCGGTCGTGGCACATGATTGGGCACCACTGCATCATGTCATTGATTAGCAGTGATTCCCTTTATCTGTATATAATGTTCGCATGGTATACTTGAACTTTATGCAGTATTTACATTGCTGTTCTCTATAGTGCTTTATGCTGTGCAGTGAGAGTTGGCATTACTTCGTCTGATGAGGCCTCTTTCAGTTGATCTGTGAGTTTGTACTGCCACAATGTATAAAGTTTTATGCAGTGAGCTTTATTATTTCTAAGCTTCTGTCATGTCAATAATACCATACACTGTTATGCTGCTGAAAGAAGCTCTATGCGGTTACCACTTACATTACTCCACTTAATAAAGCCTTATGCCGTGTTTGCATTTCAGTGTTCTTTTCTCCTTCATGAATTGCCCCCATTACGATGCTCCATGAAACTCCTTGCAGTGAATGCTTGCATATATAATAATGCATATATTTGTATATAAAGGTTTTAGAGCAACATATGCTCCCCTCCAGACGACATCTATTCCAGGGAAGGCCTTGTGTATTTCAGCAGGGCAATGCAAAACCACATACAGCAGCTATTACAACAGCAAAAAGTCCGTCAAAGGAGACCCAAATCTCTCCAGCAGCTGGAAACCTGTATTAAACAAGAGTGGGATCAAATTCCAATGGCTAAACTCAAGAAAATTGTCTCCTCAATGCCCAGACGCCTCTACTCTGTGTTAAAAAGAAGAGGGGATGCTAAACCATGGTAAACAGGTCCCTGTCCCAACTTTTTTGAGACCTGTAGCAGCCATCAAATTTGAAATGAGGTCATTTTTTGGATAAAATTGTAAAATTTCTCAGTTTCAACATTTGCTATGTTATCTCTGTTCTATTGTGAATAAAATACTGGCCGGTGTGATTTGAAAGTCATTGCGTTTTGATTTTATTCACAATTTACACTTTGTCCCAGCTATTTCGGAATTGGGGTTATACATATATACAAATAAAAAATGCCTGAATTCTCCCAATTCCCCTGGCAAACGCATCATAGAAGTAAAGCATGCATACCATGTGGCTACATTTATATTGTAAATGATAATCTAATCAAATATTTAAGGGAAATAGCCATGCTGTCATTAGCTGATTTTAGCGCTATCTGTGTTACTTTGGGCTGGGGATGCAGCCTTCTTGCGAAGCACTCATGGCTGAGTGGGGGTTGGTGTGGCTGTGCACTGATCCGTGACCCATGCCGTGCATCATTTGACACAGCTCTAGAATCTTCTGTGCTGTAAATGCACAGTTCAGGACAGACCACCCGGCTGTGAGGAGAGATACGCCAAACAGGGCAAATGCCCTGACGAGCATTCATGTGTGCGAGTAACATGCACGCGCATGCACACAGATTGCTCCTGTGCACGCGTACACGTATTTCACACATGTACACAGTGCATGTATACACACAGCCTAGATATGTACACAGCTGAAGCTGGCATGCAACGCGCATGCAAGAGCACTCTTCCGATGCATGCAGCTGCATCAACACACACATTAACCGTCGTGCATGCACACGTTACCAAATAAGTGCTTTGCATATAAAGCATTCCCTCAAAATATTTTGTAAATGTGACCAATAATAACTTTTTTGCGGTGGACATGAGTAGATCTGTTCCAGGAAGTGTTTTTAAGTATTTGACTGGAACTGTTTTGCTTCCTCCGAGCTTCAGTTATGCCTTGGTTTGCCCTTATGAAAACAGACCGCTGAAGTCACTTAAACTAGACAGATAAGTCTTGGCTTATACAGTAGCTGTAGTTAAAAGATTTTGAATGTAGAATGTGGGTCATATTTCAAGACATTTTGCCTTAAGAAAGCCCCTATGGATCAGTTTTTCAGGCTGCAGTGCTGCTTAGGGAAATAACTGCAGTTAAAAAGATGCTGATATATTTTCATAAGGATTAGTACTGTCCTCTCTCCCTCTGGGAATGAGCTTCTGCTAAGTGAAAATGATGTAATGTGCACTTCTCTTTGCTATTATCAGTATATAGGTGCAGACGTTCGAGCGTTTTGTGGAATGGATTTTCTATTTTGCTGCCAGCTAATAGAGCATAGTTTATTGGCTGCCCAGGATTTACAGTAAATATTTTTTATGCTACTTGACTTAACTGTTTATTAATATTTTAAATGGGTCAATTGAGTTCTCTGACCAGTGCACGTAATGCATTGCTGGCATGACTGAGTAGACTATATGGGGCCAAAATTCTGCTTTGTTGAGCTGACTCTGAAATTTCTGCTACCTGGGCGCCTCCTAGTGACCAACGCAGAGCTTTTTATTCATTCTGTTATTTCAATTAACTTGTTTGTTTTCACTCTCTGTGGTGAGTAGGGAGAGGCAACCTGGCTTTAGCACTGTTATGCTGTGGTGCTAATATAAATTGTCTGTTATACAGTGTATTCTGTGCAATGACATGATTGAATGCATATAGTGATGTGAAAATATATTCAGTATAAGTGTTTTTGATTGTAACAAATGCAAAATTGCAAAAATGCTTACGATGCAAGTAAGTGTGTGTGTGTGTGTGTGTGTGTGTGTGTGTGTGTTAAGGAAAAGTCTGTAATGTGAAGTACACCAATGTGGAGCATGAGGCTCTTTATGAATATGTTCCATGTCATGGAATTGCCCAATAATACTTTTTACAATGCATGTCTGCAAAGGATTTATATGGTTATCACTGAAGCTGAGACATGCTGTCAGTCAAACCTGGACTTTTGATATCTTTATGGAGACTTTCATATGGAAACGCTGCCAGTGTACTACTTTTTCTGGACATGGTGAATATCATTGCCCAGAATTTGATATGGGGGAAAAAAGCCTGTCAGTAGTATGGACTTTATTACTAACAGTTTCTTTAGAAAAAAAGTTTCCAGTGCAGTCAGTACTCCATGTTTTGCATGGAACAGTTCTACATATAAAACATATTTTGGATGATAAGAATGCTTAATATGAACAGACATTGATCAATCCAAAGATAATTTGGATTTTTTAGAATGCTATTAATTTTTAAAATTGGGAATGAATGGGCCTAAATCAATTATAAATTATAATTAACTATAAAAGTTCAGTTTCGAAGCTTGGTTCAGTGGGCTTGAATAGCAGCTCTAGAGAATGTAATTCATTTAATTCAGTTTCAGTCATTGAATTCAGCCCACCCATGTCTTGCTTACAGACAGTTAGCCACTAGCCAGTGCATTCTCCATGCTAAAGCGTAATGGTCCAAATAGTTGCAGCTGTGTGTGAGCATTTTCACTCAGATTGAAAAAATAACTTTGTTTTACGAATCTTCTTAGCTGGAAGTGATACTTTAGAACCCCAAATCAAAAAAAGTTGGGACAGGATGTTAAATTGACATTAACCCCATCAAACCTATGGACCCATATATGGATCCCTCAAATGCAGCTATTGTTATCTGTGGAACTTCAGGCCTACTAGAAATTCTTGTGGATATCCAGAGGTTTCTCACGATACCAAATATGTCCTACTGAAATTTGCATGAAATGATGTTCAAGATCTAGATATGTTCCATGAGATGTGATACTATTGGCCAAAAACTGAGGGCAGTGATTTGTAAAGTATGTTGTATTGAATTGAAAACAATACTACAACACATTATTTGAAGTTTCATCCCATGAATTTTATTGATTTTGCAGTCCCATAGGTTCACTTGTATAACATTATTCAGATTTGTCAAAATAAAACATATCCATGTTATTACCTTGGTAGCAGTCCAGAGATAAAAACCTGTTATAGTTTTTAATCCACAAAACAAGTAAGCCTGGACAAATGTCACTCAATCAACTTTTACATGGAGGTAATTTGTGCGCATCTTTGTGACTTTCACTATAATTAGCTTTCTTTACTCATGATGCAGAGCTTTAGATTGTACAGTAGTCCTTTGGGAACAAAATAAGTGCACCCACTGGCAAATGTGTTCTGATCAAACAGAACAGTAAGTGTTTTATCAAATTCTGTTAGTTTACACAGAAAGCCAGTGGTCTGAAACTTCAAAAAAAAAAAAATAGATGTGTACGGTAGCCAAGGAATGATTTTTAATGAAGAGGAATTGTTTCTATGGTTTCTGACTAGGAGGGGATTTTGTCAATGAAGCAAAGGAGTTTTGGTAGTGACTTTATTACGCATATACAATCTCCCAACAGTGCAGGGAATTGGAAGGGTATATTGGAGTGAAAATTTGGCTACAGATGGGGAAAAAGACCTAAAATTCGGAAGTTGTAAAACTATTGTGAAAGCAACCGCGACTGTGACTAGGAGCGCAGGGAAATTTGGGCTCCCCAAAATTATTTTTTGAAGTGCACATAAACGTAAAAAAAGAAAAAAATTTCTTACATTTTGGTTACAGAGTCATAATATTTGAACCTGCAGTTGTTTTGGCGTCTGGCTGTGGGTGTATTATTTTTCTAGGCTGATGAGGCTTGGTTGCAGCGCCACAGGGGTGGAAGAAAACAAAATCTTTTTTCTGTCAGACAAAAACTTTTTTCTCTAGTGTTGTTACTCAATTAGGGTAATATTCTCAGCAATTCTGCCTATTTCAGTACAATCTACTGGGTGTCTCCTTTCAAACAAGACCATGATTATGCCTGAAGTCAAAGTGGTTCAGGAACAGTAAGCACTTTAGTTTGGGAGGAAATTTGCTCAAAAAAGGGCTGCACTTTAATGGCGCTAAGTAGCCTTGCTGTTTTCGGTAGCACCCTATGAGCTGTGTTTATGGTTTTCACAGAATATATAACACTGCTCATCCTAATACTAACAATAATATTAATAATAAATAATCATAATTGGCACTATCGTTAAACCCTGGACACATTCATTTATATGATGCGCTAGTATCAGATGTAGTATAACGAATCACTGTACAGTAGAAAAACCACTTTTAAAGTAACGCACACATTGTTAAATTTAACACTGAAGTGTCTATATGTATCCACATCATGCAATGTTGAACTAAACTGTCATTAGTGTCAACATTTTAACTAACCTCAGCCACCGCATCAGGACTGGAGCGAGCTGTTCTTGGGTTAAACACCTTTTCGGTTTTATACAAAACTAACAGTTGCAGCTCAAACGAGTACAAAGGGAGCATATCCGCTAACGGTGTGGAAATCGTGCAAATGACAAGAGTATTGATTACCTGGACAAAAAAGTGCCTGACTGTCTTTGTGTGTGTTTGACTGTCTTCCTGCTGGAGTAAATGGTGGATGAATGAATGTGAATATTGAAAGGCATAACATGCAGGCGTGGCTCTAATCTATGCCTATCAGTGTGAAAAATAAAAAAGCACCCAGATTTCAGAACAGTGCTGAGTCATACACCTCACCGTGCATGTTACATCATAACCATATCATGTTGAAACAACATTAATACAGTTTATTCAACACTGTCCCTGAAATGTTAACACTTGTGATTTTGCTGTGCGTATTTTAGTTAGACCTGTAGGACCTGGATTGACTCTCACTATTACTCCTACCAGTGTTAGTTTGGAGCTGAGCGACTGTTTGCTCTGCTAGGATCTGTGCATACAGGGAGCTACCCTACTTTTATATTGCAGGCAGACAGAATATGTTAATGCTCCCGCATCAGTTCTGACTTAAGATAATCTGGTGCAGATATATTCAGGGCTGTTCATTCAGTATTCCTGTGTGGAGCTCTAATCTATGCGATCCCCCCCCCCCATTTGCAGCCTCAGAGCCCCAAAACTTGAGATGAGAAAGAGACAGCAGCCCCACATCGACCCTCCGCCCCCAGCGCCTGCACACCTGAGGCCCAACACCTGCTGCTTGTGTTGGTGTGGATGCTGCAAATGCCCTTGGTATGATCTGCATTTATCAAACACCTGTGCTCCCATTATAGCACTCTCACTGGTGCTCCTTTTATCACACCCTCACCTGTGATCCATTTATAACATACTTACCTGTGCTACATTTACAACACCTGTGCTGCTTTTATATTGCATTCAACAACACCTCTTTTCAAGGTTATGATACTTGCATTTTATACAAAAATATTTGTTATGTGTTTTGCTTTGTTCCATTCATAACAATCCATTTGTATCACTCACCTGTGCTCCTTTTATAACGCTTACTTGTGCCACATTTAAAACTCCCTCACCTCTTATCCGTTGATTACAAGCTCACCCGTGTCACATTAACCCCTTAAGCCCTACGCCCCGGTACCGGGGGGCGGTGGTTACGCATAATAAATACAGCATGCTTCCAAATCGCAACATTGTCATGCGGCATATCCACATTTTGCGAAGAAACTAGGCAAAAAGCTCATGTAGACCATTTTTACCTCAACCGAACACAATTCAAGCACCAAGCAAGTAAATAAGCATGTAGCAAAACATAGGATAAAATCATGTCAGCGCTGAATTGCTGAAATTTCTCGTGAATTTGCGCTATGCATAAAAACGATACCTGAAATGAAAGAGGAAAGTCCACAGAATCCAACGATATGAGCCCTGTCATTTTAAACCGACACCACACTCAAAGAACAGCAGACATACACTTCACAGTCTACAGAGATGAGCAAAGAAATTTCTTATCTTTGATATTTTGTAATTTAAAAAAACTGTTTGAGGGTAAGTCCACGCTTGCTATTGTTATCTCAATGTGTCCGTGTTATAACGAAACTAGATCTGCGAGTCTCAAAGCATGTTTTTCTTCCCGAGCATTGCTTCAAAGATCTCAGTTCCTCAGCATTCAGCTTGCTTGCAATGTATTTTCCTCTCTGTGATCGACTTGTTATGCTGTCAGTAAGACTTTGCCAGTAGCCATTTGATTCTATGGCTTCTGACGTTTTCGACGAGCCCTAAAGCACCTTTATTGCACAAAGCTAGCCTGAGCTACAGCCTTGCGTTCCCAGTGCGTCAAACCGAGTCCATGGGCCATTCAAATGTACTTAAATAGCGCGACAGTATAAACACTTAACAGGTTTGTTTGTGGTATTTTCGGTATAATTATCCGCTAAATATTTAACCGTCGTTTTCAAAGTCATTTTCTGACAGAAACGCGTGAATACTGAGGGCACAACAGTACAAACAAGGTGAGTGACTTGTTTTTTTTTGACTCATTCTTTATATGGGCAATTTGAGAGCAGCGTCACTGTTAAATGGTAAAGCCTAATGGTTAGGGTGTAGGACTACAACACAGGCGAGCTGCGTTCGAATCTCTGGTCAAGCATGCTATAGTAAGGCACTAGTACCATTTTGCTTGTATAAATAATTGCTGGGGTTTTTATTCTTTTGACTTTTTTTTCCCAATTTTTTAACCCTTTTTTTATTCATAATCTTATTAATTTGCTTTTAAAAAAAAAAAAAAAAATTGCTCCAGTGGAGCCAAGCTTCATTTTCTTTGTATTTTTTGTCTTTGAATGGGAAATTGGATAGGCCATAGGAGTGGCAGAAATAATAATAATAAAAAAAAAATTATAAATTCTTAAAAATTTAAAACTGGTTGTATTTTGGTGGAATGTATGCCTGTAGTGACGTATAAGTGAAATTAGATGAGTTTTACAGTTTAATATCTGAGAAATCTGATTTGGCACATAAGGTTCCTGAATCGCCAATTTGGAGAAGCCACTTAGACATTCCTCTCTAATTTTGTTCTGATTTACTTGATTAGAATAAACTTTGGCACAGATAATGGTGAGATTCTGTGCTGTAAATTTTTAGAGGTTTCAGACTGCAACTAATTAAATTTACAAGGGATAGAAGTAAAAATTTGTTTGGTGCAAAATGAGGTCTTTGATTTATACTGTGTTCCATCTTCATTTACTCTGACTCAGTGACATATACGCTGATTTTTACACCAGGGCAGAAATCCCAAATGGTTTTACCTTTATTATGATACCAAGATCATTCAAATGGCCAAGCAGTCTGTGCCACAGTATCACTCAGCTCTGCTCCTTGTATTACATGCTCTCATGCAATCCATTTAAAACACTCACCTGCATTCATCTATACCTCCTTACACAGTGAATTTATGATATGTGCAGTATATAAAACAGTGGAAGTTCAGAGAGGGGGGGTGGGGGGAGTCCTTGGGAGGTGGTGGGGGTGGGGACGGGGTGGGAGATTTTGTGGCGTATGGTGTATTTTGTCCTGGAGGAAATTGAGGAATCCATTGTTGTAGGAGATCCCACTGCATGAGTGTTGAATAACTCATGATAAATCCTAGCACCAAGTAATCACCCAAAAAATTCAGCAAGTAATGACAATCTGGAGAAACTAGGACCCTGTTTTAAAGCAGCATTTCCACAGTCTTTCCTAATTATGTGCTGCCTTATCTTGACTGTGTGGAGCTATTTCTAGCCACACATCACATGCTAAACAGCTGTTCCCAACATGTTTTATATTTAGAGACATAAGCATGTGTGGAGCCTCAGGCAAGTTAGTCTGGCTACGCTAACACAATAGCAACTTTGATGAACCCGCTGAGAAGTGCCAAAAATTCTCTCTTAGCCCCAACAGACCTCCGTTTTACTGTACGCATGCAGTTTGCGTTTGAAGTTGAGAGGTTCATGATGCGTGTAATGAAGAAAATGAATAAATACTCTTATTAAATAGACCCAAATTAAAACTGCCATCTTTAATTGTGTATCTTATCGTATGAAAACGATGTTTCAATGGCAGCAAATAGTGTGCAGTTACAGCTGGAAGTTCAGGCTTGAGTGCATAAGTTCATAATCCATAAACATCTGGCTGTGTATCTCACCTGTCTGGAGTAGTGGGTTGGATATCTGCATCCAAATCACGGAGTACTAATTTATAATTTGTTAATGATATGAAATGTAAATGCTAAATGAGTGAAGGGTATTATCAGCGGTCAGGGCAGTGCCGGCATGTATTTGCTTTAGAGCTGTTTGATAGCAGTTGGAGGAGAGGCTACAACACTGGGTAACTGTTGGGGGGGAATTCGAATTAGACAGGGAATTTAGGGTTGCAGGGTAGAGATGACGAACTTGTATATCTATTATAACGTAATCATCTTTATCTTCATACCATGCTCTCTTGAATACTCAATTGTGATTGGTTGAAGGACCCTCTATGGGTGTGCATTATTTTTCTGTAACTGCAAACCTATGAAGCAGTTCCGAGCATGTTAGGTTTTTGACACTGCTTTTTAAATTAGCAAATGTTTGCATTCCAGGCTAAATTTAACTGTCACTTGGTGGTAAGAAATTGCAAACATTGGCAGGAAAGGCTAAAAATAGACACAGATGGTACATTTGAGTTCCTTGATATAAATATTTTAAACTTTGTCCAGTATAGTGATTGTGACAGGTGGGAGAAAGCACAATGCGACGCGACTGTCAAAGTGGAACTGTGATGCTGTAGAACTAGCAGTAGCTTTATTTGTTTAGTGAAGACACAAAATAGAACAAACATACACTGTTGTGAGTAGCTGCGGTAGCCTAGGCTGTATCAAAGCAACATACGTTAGTAGAGGCGGAAGGAAATGGTCCACGCACACGCACAATTTTTTGGAATGAAAATAATTGCACAAATAAGTGGTTGACGACCATATCATGTTATGCAGTATTACACTGCTTAAATCGGCAATAATTTTTGTATACTGTCTAGCATGTTTTTGTACGTTGCTAACATAATCTAAGGCAGAGATAGCAGTGTGTGCTGAGTATTCATGGCAATTAAATGCAGGGATAGTCCCATTTCAGACCGCATAATGGCAGTTGGGGGTCGACATATGACCGCAACAGTGAGGGCTCATGTGATAATTGTGATATTACCCTTTGAAAAGGTGCGTGTGTGTTATTTGAGCTGAATTGTGGATACAAGGGCACCTAGATGTTTCTGGTCTCTTCAGCGAGAGGTAAGCTGGTGCAGTGAGGATGAACAGGAGCTGCTGAAAGAGGATTCAGTGGGTCACTTTCTGCTTGTTAATGTCCTTTTCTCTCAATTGGCATTAAGATTTCTGACTCAAACTGAATTTATGACGCTAATATATTTGTGTGTTACACTACATTTCATTTACATTACAATATTATGTAATGAAGCTCATTTTTCTCTTGAAGGAATGAAGACCGGGTGGAACGCACTGAAGGACAGACTAAAATGGATAGTATTGAGGAAACTGCAGAACAGTAAGTGGCACTGAGAACCTGGTAAATTGTAACATTTTGAAAGTTAATCTGGATGAGGGTGTGCTTTTTAAATGATGAAGTCGGACAGACAATGTGGACCAGCAACGGCTGAAGCCTCATACAAACTGTTGGATCCTGCAGTTGTAGTTTAGTATTGAACTTTTTATGTGGATGGCCCAGTTTCTTTAATTTTGGTTATTATAAAGTCTGTTAGGTATGTTAACACCACTCACTTGCCCTAGAATGCTTGATTTACCAACAACCACCAGGCCCAATGCTCTTTGGCTGCAGGCTTGTCCAGTACTACAGTATTTTCATGACCTCAGAAACTCCATTTCATGGCAATCATGAAACTAAATGTCGCAAAAATGTTTTCTTGAAATAAAAACATGCAATTCAATTGATTTCATAATTTTCAATTCCGAATTATGGCGGTTTTATTGGCCTAAATAAGCAAAGGGAGCATTTTGTGAAATCATTTTGCAGGCAGAGCCAGCTTCAATAACAACCAAGCCACAATACATTAGCTTACTAGCTAGCTTGCTTGCACTGGATGGATGGATATTTGCGAGCCAACCAACTACAATACCTCCAATGAATTCGCTAAGTGCCTCTGTTTGGCTCACATAAGTAAATAGCTTCATGAAAAAATTAAAGAATTTTGTTAAATTCATTGTAGTTGCAGAATCTTTTCAAATTTCATTCTGTGGGAACAACTCTGTTAGATATCAAACGAAGTGTTACTAAACCAGAAATGCAATAAATTTGCATCTGAACCGGAACAGAGAAAATGGGCGGGGCAGCATAAGGTGATTGTATTAGGTGATAATACTGAATGTTATCTGATTTTTTTTTTTTTTTTACTTCTGATTTGCACTGTACCTGGAAAATGTGAACTTCCCACTGAATCTGGATCCACTCCCTGCTGCCCATGCATGAAATGAGGGAGTCAATGCAAAAATGTTCAAAACTCTCCTAATTTAAAAACTAACTTATCTTCCTCCAGTTGTTATGGCTTGCTTTCACAGAGCAAGCTGTGCCATCTTTGGTTAAAGGTTTTAGCAAAGGAAAAGGTTATACTGCTGACGACGCTAAACAAAGTAACTGTGTTACAACTCTAATATGGAAGCACAATTACAAAATGAGGCAGTGTGGAAGTGCTCTAGGTCAGCAATGTATAAGGTGAATAGCATGAGTTGGTTTGTTTTTGTTTGAATCATCACTGGCTCATGTTGGATGGTGGAGCCCAAGGGCGCTAGGGCAGTCTGCGTGAACCTTTCCTGCAGCAAGGCATTGCTGTAAAAGCTGATGTAAAAGTGGAAAATGAATTGCAGCCTTTGCAATTTGCTGATTGCAATTTCGATTTGAAATCGATTAATTGGTTTGTCCTAGTCAGTAGATAGTGCTTTTACCTGCGTCTGTCATCTTAGCCCCAGGAAACTCAATCTTTTCTAGAATGAGCCAATGTGGGTGCAGGCTTTAATTCTAACCATGCAGTTTCACTCCTGATTCTACTAATCAACCCTTAAAGCTTTTGCCATAAACCCTTGATTAGTGGAATCAGGTGTGACACTGCATGGTTAGAATGAAATCCTGCACCCACATCAGCTCATTCTGGAAAAGAGCTAGCGTCCCTGTCTTAGCCCATCAGTTCTACTGAGAACGCACAGTTGTTTGTGTGAGTGGGAATTTCACGCTTTTGTCACATTATCTCTTCAGGCTACTTAAAGTCTCAGTTTTCATTAATATTGATAAATTGTTGCGGGTAGTTGTGACTAATGATTTCTTCGACTGCGATTTCCAGAGTCATTCTTCCTCACCCCAAAGTCTTATGTCTCAATTGGAACAAATACATTTGTCTCATTGTGTGGTATTGGCTTTGATTGTCACTGATTTAACAGTTTACTTCAGAAAATCTGCCATGAAGTTACACCATAGGTTGTTATTTGCGGAGAGTGGTATGTCCACACCTGGGTGTCAGTACCTGTTGGCTTGTGAGGGCTTTTTTAAAGAAACTGGCGTGAAGTCTTAGTCCCTCTTTTCTGATTTTTTTTTTTTTTTTTTGTCTATTTCTAAGATGAAGTCATTTTAAGCCTTAATATTTTGATACATTTCTGGAAGGAGAGTGTTATTACTTGTACAGTGTTGGTAAATATTGATTGTTTGGTGTTGCATGTGTAGACTCCCAACATTGGACGAGGTTATGTCCTGGTCACGGAGTTTTGAGAAGATGATGCACTCCCCCGAGGGCCGAAACACTTTCAGTCAGTTCCTGCGCTCCGAGTACAGCGAGGAGAACCTGCTCTTCTGGCTGGCCTGCGAAGCGCTGAAGGCCGAAACGAGCCGGACTGCCATCGACCAGAAGGCCAGAATCATTTACGAAGATTACGTTTCCATACTCTCCCCAAAAGAGGTATGATCTCACATCTGTCCGGTTGCCAAGATCGGGGGCATTACTGCACTTCATTTTGAAATGTTGCGCCGAGCAGATAGGGTCTACGTTGTAAGCTGGGTTGTGTACGAATCTGAATTCACATGGCGAGAAATTTTCACTCACTGCAAAGGTTTTTCAGAGAATGGGAGTTGCGGTGGACGGAGGACCCAGACTTTGTGGAGGGGGGGAAGTTGTGCAAGTCTTCTTAACCCTGTAACACCATTTGTATCACATTTGATACATGACTTTCTGCGACCTCCATGTCATCCACATGATCAGTGCTTTCCTCAAAATCCTGTTGAATGCAATTGGATACATGTTACTGCCCCCTGGTGGACTATACATGCACTGTAGGCAGTGGAGGTCTGTAGAATTCCAAATCAATGATGGCTGCCCCCTTTCACCAGCCTGCAAGTTTTTTTTCTCAGAAATCGTTGCTAATTTTGGCAAAGTTACAGTAAGAGTAACTTTTATATTGCTACTAATTCTTCAATATGAATATTTGCTGAATCGAAGCAGCTTATAAATACACAACATTTTGTTGCTTATTTAATGGTAAAATCAAGTTGAAAATGTATGTATGATACTACTGGTATTTAACCCAAAGAGATCCACAGGAACACTGGTGATCTTAGCCGACATCACTGAATTTATGAGGCTCATTAAGCTAGTTCAAAGGTAATGATATCTTGTGAAACTAAAAGATCTTAGGAATCACTTGGTAGCGCCCATATCATGCTAACTTGTTGGGAAGGGGGCGAAGTAATACCCCAAATGTAGAATAAATTTTAACGAACGAAAAACTGTCGCGGTCATTTTGACAGGGGTCCTCTGACCTCTGAACTCAAGATATCTAAATGTAAATGGGTTACCTATGCCTGTGAGTCTCCTCCTTGCAGACATGCTCTATATATGATAATCCCATGGAGTTTTGAGAAAAAAACATGCAGTTTTTTGCATGCAGTATCAATGTGTTATTTTAGCCTAATGTATTTGAATTATTTGGTATACTGGCATCCCTAAGCAGTCTTTGAATTTCATAGATTGGGAAATTGGAAAAACTCATGTGGTTTCAATGAGCCCAATTTTATTTATGTATGGTTATGTTACTGTAGTCCCCAAAGTGGCCATTTCATTGCAATGAGACCAGTTTTTGAAACTTGATCCCATTGTTTAAGAATATCAAATATGATTCAAAATGGATTTCATATATGCAAATTATTTTTTCACATTTTTTTCTTTTTACATTTTGTTTAAAGGTCTAATAAATACTTCAGTTTCAGAATTTTAGAATTTTCTGGCCGTTCTTTCGTGGTTCAGGCACGGGGTTAACAGCTGCTCTCCGTACAGGTCAGCCTGGACTCACGCGTGAGAGAGAGTATCCACCGCAGCCTGGCCGAGCCCAGCAGGGAAATGTATGAGGAGGCGCAGCTGCAGATCTACACCCTCATGCACAGAGACTCCTACCCGCGGTTCCTCAGCTCCTCCTTCTACAGGGAGCTGCTGGAGAGCAGGCGAAGCACCTGCCTGGAAACCTAAACTCCTGCCGACAAAAGGGCGGGAAAAAAGTGTCCAAATCTGAAGGTTTGATATTTCTTATTAAAATGAAACAAAAAAAAAAGAAAAACAAAAGCAAAAATAGAAGAGCAAGCTGTAGTGTGAAATCTTGTCTGCCTCTGCTCTTGTTCCTGTGGCCTCACTCTCAGTGAACTCCCGGGAAGAACCACGCAGGCAGTGACACCAAGACTGAAATAGACAAACCTGTAATTATCGTACTGTAATCCTTCCTCCTTCCCTCTCTCTTTTATTTTTTCCCACTCCATCTTTCTCTCTTGTTCTCTCTTCCTCCCTTCCTTCCTCTCCTCTGCTTCCCACTGTCCCTCCATCCCAGTTTCTTCATCCATCCATTCATCCCTCCTTCTGTCTCTTTCTTAACAGCCCCTCCCTGCCACTCTCACTCCCTCTCTCTCTAATGTATTTGGATTTCAACCTATTTCAAACAGATTATTTGTATTTCTTGTCCTGCAGAGTTGTTCAACCAGGCTTGAGAGCTTGTCCGCGGTGAGCCCCTGGTTGCTTGTGTTATTGAATTTAAGCTCACTGGCAGTTGCTCTGTAGCCTGGTGATGAGAGTATGCTTATTTTTGGCATTAGGATTGCCCTTAACAGGCTCATCATGTCAGTGAAGGGAATAAATTGGCAGGTGTTGTCTTTTATGAGGGGATGGGGGGGGTATTACAGCAATGCTACATATACTTCAAGCCATCCAAGCACTTTCGTCCATGATTATATAGACACTGGGATTAATAAGGGCTACATTTCTAGAGTGGTTGGACAGCTCAGTGTGATGTTTTCCTCTGCAAAAATCACCAAGCCCGTACGAGGATAACACGAGAGCTGCAAAAACTACAGTTTACTGTAACAGTCCTTCCCTCATCCAGAATACATTTTACACGAATAAAGAAGCACAGCTATAAAAGACGTACAGCTATTACTAAAAGAAAGTGATAATGTAAAAAATGATAATGTATTAAATATAATGCATTTTTTTAAGCTTTGATGGGCATGGGAGTAGCTTCTGTCGGTAATTCTGATCAAAAGCAGTTTAGTGCTTTGGATATAGGTGGCAGCACTGCCTGATTATAACATTCAGATTAGCGGGCTTCTGCTCAGCTCAGTCAGTTAATATCCATGCTGTGGCATAAGTGAGCCGTTCAGTCTTGGATTGAATCCAGACTGTTGCTGGCTAGCCTGTGGATTCATATGGTAAATGCATTGCTGAGAATATGGCAGGCTTCTGTCAGCTGGGGAACTGAGGTGCGAAAGCAAGTAGGCTTGCGACACCTCAATATGTCGGAGGAGAACTGCGTACGTGTACGCTGTCCGGAATTAGCTGGGGGGGGTTCATGCTAACTTTAATTACGGATATTTGGACATCACAAACTTGGGTGGGAATTAGATGAGCCAAATTGGGTGCCATATTTAAATATACTCACCTTTAGATTATGGGACATTTAAAAATGACTTGCGTAACTTAAGATTTACTTCTAGACTGGTGAAGTGAAATGCTTTGCAGTCGGTTGACGACGCGCATCAGCACTGCGACCTGGTGTCTTAAACCAGGTTTTCAAAACCACAGGGTTTGTCCTTTGAAGTGTTGATTTAGGATTGATATTCTAAATTCAGTGTATTACACTTCCCAAAATATGTAAAGCCGCAGTTTTTTGTTTGTTCTTATGACATTTATGTATGAGGAAATGTTCAATTTCCTTCGAGGGATAGCTCTTTTATGTGTCTTTGGCTTCTGCCTACCATTTCTTGCGGTGAAATCAATGCATGATGAAGCAATTTTTGAAGGGCGGTATACATGATCAAAACCACTCGCTTAACCTGGAAGAATGATGTAGGATCAAACCAATAGGATCCATCAGAACTTGGCAGCGGTTCTGCATTCCTGGATCAAACCAATCTGATAACTGAATAGCATCTGAGCTTTTCTGGATCAAATCGGTCCAATGGGTTTTTTTAAATGATATTATAGAGGTGTTCTAGGACACTGAGGCCTCCAGTTTCTGGATCTTTCAGAGGCCACTCACCAACATTTCATGGCCAGTCATCAGATCTGTTCGTACAGGATTAAGACAATCCTGCAGAACATTTTAAGTGCAATTAGATTGTGTTCTATCAGCTTGTGTTGTGAATTGAGAAAAAGACCCTTTTTAATACTAACAGCCATTTCTGTCGGTGGTAGTGATGTACATTTTGATGGTTGATTGCATTCTTCACTGGTGATATGATAATGGCATAGAATAAACTTAACCTTTGCCGTAGGTAACCTTAATTGAATTGCATGCGCAATGATATTGAACATACGATTTATTAGAACAATAGGTTAATTTTAAATGTGGCTCTTTTGAATCTACATGAAATCTACATTGATGATATTTTAGTTAGTTAAAATGTACTCGTTCACAAAATAGATGTTAATTTTAGGCTTGCCAAGCAAGGATATAACGTTAGTTTTGGGTGTTACATTTTGATCTGGTTTACATTCATTAAAGAACGGCCTGAGAAATGGCCTGAAAATGACCTTTTTTTACTGATTACTGGTCAGGAGAACAGGTATTGTGCACAAACTCTGTTTTTTATGCATGTTTTGTTTTGATGGAGAAAAAGAGATGTTTGCTTTTCTTGCTCTCCTGTAATATCAGTGTTCACAATCACTGATTTTAAATTACTGTATCGGCTAAAGGCCATTCAAATTTCTTCTCTTTGGTTTTTGAATTTGATTTAAAGAACAGAACTGAATGGTTGTGTGCTATCCTACTACTGAGGGATTCATCGTTTGACTTGTGGTACGAACTGGTAGATGGTCACTAATGCTTTTATAGTTCATCGAAGAATATTGGCCTTATCTACTTGTTTTCTTTGAGAGTTTCATTAGGATTTATTGCTACCTCTCATATTTAATTTATTTATCATCTAGTCATCAGTGTACAGTTCCTATTTAGATCTACTTGAATCCTAACACTGTAAAGACAATGTGCACAGGGGAATTGCCCCTTCATGCTGAGAATTAGTGAAGAGCAGCATTTTTTCCTTTCTTTAATTGTGATCAATTGAAACAGATTTTTAGATTTAAAGAATTCAGGAAATATGTTCAAGGGCTAATCTCATTTTGCCTATGCAAATATAATGCTGTTGTAATGTGGGAAAACTTGGAGAGCTTTTTGGCTGTGTTGAATGGACTGGTTTACATTGACATTGCCCTTTCCTGACTCTCTTCAAACTTCTTCAGCAAAAACATATTGTTTTTTTATTTGTACAAGGTATATGAAGAAAATATATGGAGAATATAGTATATGCCTTTGTGATGGTATAAATAACATAAAGACTTTGAATAAATTTGTCTTGTCTGATTTGTGGCTTTCTAATGACAGCTTGATGGGCTGGTAGGTCACTGAATTATAAATGTGAAATACACTCTGTGAATGGAATGTAAGGTTTTACAAGCCCCTTAATTCATGGTCGCTTGGCTCGCGGGCAGTATTTTTTTTTCAGGCCCATGAAAATTGATTTAATAAAGGAGGCAGGCACTTGATATTATACTTGTAGTTATTAACGTCGTATACAATCTAAACCGCTATAGGTTCAATGGAGCAATCATTTAATGGAAGTGGAGTGGCTGTCTTTTGTTTGTTCTTAATGAGTCAGTTATTCAAAGGGATGTTGTTTGTTTGAAGGACAGTGTGAGGCTCAAAGACAGAGGGAGCAGCGGTATCTACCTCTGTGTTGCCTTCCAACTGCCTTTCACACATGACATAGGTGTCTGTCTTCAGTGCTGTGAAACAATCGCACTGCCATTATTTTTGCACTTTGCATAGTGGCGGTATTATTTAATCACTTGGCTTGGGATCATTTTATTTTCTGAGTAAAGTTTAATTTACTAATTCATGGATTCCTGTAGTATGATGCAGAATGACGAAATAAAACTGAAAATTTGATGGAATTTTTTTTTATACTGGAGCTGTTTTCGTGGGCAAGTAAAAAAAAAAAAAATCCAGAATTTACGCATAAACCTGGAAAGAAATGGCATTATTTATTGCACTTATCTCAAGGGGATATCTGATACAACTGTTTAAAATATTTCCACTGGAGGCTATACTGCTATTACAGCATGTTACGTTGCCCTAAGGTTCTATTTAGTGTTAGCATATTTTTAGAAGCATGATTCTAAGAAGTCTCACTTCATCCAACACTGGTTAAAAGTGACAGATGTTTTTGTGTTTGTGGGATATTGTGGTGTTTTCTGGGATTGTCTGGCGTTTTAGGAGATGAAATGGTATCTGATAAGATGTAATGGTGTTTAAATGAGGTGGAATTTTTTTGAGATTATCTAGTTTTCCCAAGGAATTTAAATTGTGTTCTTGAAGGGAAAAAATGTATTTCTTGTGGAAGTAAACTGGCATTCGATCATGATGATTAATAAAAGTTGGTGTGAACGCCTTGCTCCAGAGCATGCGCACTAGGATTTTATTTGCTTTAGAATCACTGAATACGCTGCCTGACCAAAAAAAAGTCTGGATTTTTGGATTTAAAGAAGCAAATGCCTAAATGCCCATGGTTGAATCATTTTTGCAGTGATTGATTCGTTTCAGCTGGCTGCAATTCTTATATCCCTGACTTATGCAATTTGTAGCTTTTCATTTCTTAAACAACCATGTCGGAAGACGCACATCATGGTCGTTGAAAAGATATTACTGTTTCCTGAGGGGCAAATTATTGGCCTGCATCAAGCGAAGAAATCAACTCGGGATTGCTTAAATCACTGGTATTGGATTAAGGATTATATAAAACATTATTAAAATTTGGAACGAGAGCGATGTACCGTCAACATCAGGGAAGAATTGGGATGGAAGCAAATCATGGACGATTTTGATTGGAGAAAATGCTTGAAGTCTCATCGCAAAGAATTGACTGTAGAACATCTGGCTGTGTTTAATTGTGACAGTAACTACAATTTCATATTTAAAATACTACAAGAGCTTGCAGTATTGGGACTAAACAGCTGTGTGGCCACTAGAAAGCCACTGGTTATTTAGGCTAGTCAGTGAAAATAACTTCAGTTTGCTTCGGAGCATTATTGTACGGTGGAGCAACTGAAAAACATGGTCTGATGAGTCCAAATTTATCCTATTCCAGAGCGATGGGTACGCGAGAGTAAGAGTGAAGCCCATGAAGCGATGCACCCGTCATGCACAGTTCCCACTGTACAAGCCTCTGGCGGCAGTGTTATGATCTGGTCTAGGCTCAGCAACATTATGCAGCAATGAAATTAGGTTAGTGGACTACCTGAATATTCAAAATGACCAGGGTATCCCAGCAATTGGTTTTAATCCTTGATGTCACAAGTCGTCCCGTGAATAACAAAAGGTCGCAAGTGACATTCCTGATGAAACCTGTTTTTCTGCACCACGGAGTACTTCGTGGTGCAGAAAAACAGTTTTCATCAGGAATGTCACTTGCGACGTTTTGTTATTCATGGGACGAAATGTAGTCCAGCATGACATGGCAAAGCTTCATCAAGCTAAAATTGTGAAAGAGTGGTTCAGCAAGCATGTGGAATTATTTTCACCCGTGAAGTGGCCACCACAGAGTCCTGACCTCAACCAATCAAAGAGAGGACTATATGGAGTGGCTTGACTCTTTCGTAATCAATGCGAGATCTTGACCAAAAATTCATGCAACTCTGGTCAGAAGTAATTGCTGTAACATTGTGTAAGATTGCTAAAACAATGTCATATAGAATTCAGTTATAGCTGGTCCTACAAAATATATGAGTGTGCGACATTTTTTTTTTTTTTTGGTCAGGCAGTGTGTAATTCGCATACTAATATCCAGATCTCTTAAAATGTAGCACGCTACTTTCTACTATTGTCTTTCTTTTTAAATCAGATTTCGATTCAGCCCTTTGAACAAAATGAGCCGCAACTATTGTTGGCTAGTGGTTCCATCTGTTGTCGAGTGTTTTTTTTTTTTTTTTTTTCATTTATTTTTTTAATTTTGATTTTTATTTATGCTATTTTTAATTCGGTGGAGCGATTAGCAGCAGTTATATTCTCACTTACGATCCTGTATGTTTTGTCTGCTGATGCAGCGCCCAGGGTGCGGATGTTTGGTCGATGTTTCATCAGCTACAGCCAGTAAACTCTAGCATTCCACTTCACCAAGCAGCACTGCCCCCTGCGTTGTCTCTAATGATGCCATTAGAGTGTGGCATGGTATCTTCAGCTCTGTTTAAAATCTGCTCTGTAGCGGAGGGCACAGTGAAAAGTGTGCACTGCAGTAGTAAAAAAAAAATATATATATAATTTTAGTGATGATTTCCCTGTCTGAACTGCTGGAAGAATTACCCTTTTTTGTGAGTCAAATCCTACTGATGTTTGCCAAATCTGCTGATATACAATAAGTATCCTCTATTTGCATGGAAAGAAACTTGCAAATTCAGTATACATTCAAGGAAGGCACAGTGAACAATACACACTTAATGTGACTTAAACTGACGATGAAAGATCCCACAGAAAAACTGCTCTTTATTTTGCACAGATGAAATTTTACTGATGTGGTAATCATTCTAATTAATTGAAACTATTAACTGGATACCCATTCCATACTTTTTCCAGTAAGACACTTAAGCTGGGACCTGCATGAATCGTGGTGTATTCTTTTGACCAGTTGGAAGAGGTGTGTTGAGACTTTCCACGTAAAAATTATCTACTGTTTGATGATCAACATTAAAACAAATAATTGAAAATGAATTTTCTTGACCGTTCCCCCTCACAGACCTCAGATTGCCCTATGTGATCTGAAATTTGACGTGTTTTTGTAATAATTAACCAAAGACACATTGTATCCAAAAAGACTACTGGTCAGGACAATGTGTGGGTATCCCATAATGCTTTGCAGAATCTTGTGGATCAGGCTATCCATGAGCAGAAACCTGTTCCGACCACAAACATTACGGACCAAAAGGCTAATTTTTCCTGTGAAACATTCAATACTCTGTGCCCCATTGAATTATAAGGGCACCATTTTGTGGCAACAGGGAGCAGCATTTCAGTACGGTATGTCTGATTGGATGGGGCCAGGACGGTGCTCACCATTTTATACAATTATGCCTGGGTGGAACACTGGTAGAGGTTCATTTTGAAGTTTAACCTTGCTAGAGAAATACCAAACTTCTCTTTGTCCAGCATAGCGCTATGTGTAGCATTTCTGCAACGAGTCGAGGGTGTTGTATCCATCTCTTATTGGGATGCCTGAAAGTGCAGGACGTTTGTAATTCAATTATTTGATGTGAATAATTAAGAATTTTTAATGACGATGATAATGTAGTTTTGTTTGTCCTTCAGGGAGTTTAGATTGCTGCTCTATCCTCTAATGTGAGGCAGTCTGTGCCGGTGTCAGGGTTATAGACGAATACATTGTAGGCGATAATGTTGGTGCTCTAAGATCTGTACGCACGGAATCAGAAATTACCGTCGAAGTTGCAAAAACAGAACTGCTTTATGGAACCTCTGGAGCCAGCTACTCACTGTTGCACATGCACAGCTGAGACTTGGCTCTTGCAGGTTTTCCTTCGGTTTAATACATGGGCTTGTATTTATGTCTGAAATCCCTGTCCTCTCTACCATTCTGCTGGAAAACAGTTTGATTACATTCTGTGTGTTGAGTCATTGGTTGGTTCCCTATTTCTAAAACACAATTTATGTCACGAATATCTCATTTGCTTCATTTTCTGCATTTTAAGATGGGGAAAAATATTAGGTATTCTTTATTGACCTGAGGTCACAAATATTTTTTTTTTTTGATACCTCCAAGTCAGAAGATGGCTCAAAAAAGCTATTTTTGGGTGTGTGGCACTGAAGATATTGATTCAAAGTGATATTTTATATTCAGCATGCGTTTATTCAATAAAATAATACTTAAATTATTTATCATAAACAATACTGTATGAGTATGTGTAAAAGTACTGCAATATGCAGACAACTAGCAAGCTTGAAACTCCTTGAGAGAGGAAATTGTTTTACTTTTGAGAGTGTTTAGGTGGTATTGAAGAAACTGAATATCTTAAATATTTTGCCAGTGGATTCCTAAAATTGCCTGAGTGACTTAGATCCTCTTTATATTAATGAGATTATGCCATGATGGGTCAATTCAGGTAGTTTGACAGAATTAAAATGTTGCATGACCTTGTTTATGCCAGTCGTTTGGTATAATAAATACGTTTTTAATTCCCAATTTAAGTGGATTGACTGTAATGCATTTGTAGAATATGTAAATATACGGATAATACGGTACCGTGAGATTCTCCGTTTTGTTGGATTTTGTGAATTGGAATGTTCCCAGTGCGTTTGTGACAAAGGGCTGAATAGATTTGCTTGTTAGATGAACACCGGTGCATAGTGGATGAAATGGTGACTACTAGGGCAAAGAATCTTATTTTATTTTGAAAACGCAAATAGATTTTGTGAAGGAGGCACTCCCTGATTTTACCTTTGTGTCTGAAGGAGTTCTCATTGTTTTCCTGCATGAATCCTCTGTAGCATAGCTGTGAGCATCTCAAGAGTCTCTCATCTGTCCATCATTCGATGGTTGCTTAATAAACTGTTACCTGATGGAAGGATAGAGTGGAGTGGGGAGTAGGACTTACTTTATGCAAGGGGTGTGCATGAGGGGCATTAAAACGACTTTGGCCGCTATGGTCCAAGTACTTTTTGCGTAAATGTTGCAATAGAATTTTTATAGTGGAATGCCTTCAGTGCATAATGGCCATATCTGCTTTGCAAGTCTTGGCGTTCTCAACAAACCATATTTTATCATGGGGATTGTTCTCGGTTTACCCTCTAGAAGTTTAACCTAGACCTGCTTTGAACTCCTTGTCATTAATTCAGTGACTATTTTTTCTGTCATGTGCTCTCTCAGCGGTGTTTCATTGAAATAGCATGGTGGGAATATTCTCTCCTAAGGGTAAAGTTTGTGAGTCTGGATCTTTTTGTGTAAAAAAATCGGCTTAATTGGGAAATGGACCTTGATCCATGTTCTTGTGTTGCTTATGATTTAGTGTATCCATTTTATTGTTTTACAGAGTGTGCTTGAAAGTGCCAAATATTCATATGCTCTCAGATCGTAATTTGCTTCACTGTGCCAAAAAATAAAAATAAAAAATTAGAACTTATCACTCCTAAAAACTCAGTATACATATTTCTGCAGAAGTTTGAATTGGCGTTATGATGAACTCTCCAACTCTTAAATTCAAATTAAATGTGTAGTATATACAAACATAGAAACAAATATTTGACTCTTTTTCCTCTGTTTATTGATACCGTTTACTTACTGGATATCCGCTCATTTTGCACTTCAAATTAAGAATGCTTCAGCAATATGATTGACATGTCAAGAATGATGACAGTGAGATCTCATGCCAATCATGTGAGGTGGGACTGGTATAATTAATTCATTTCACATTTCTTTGTAAGTTAGAGGAGTTGGTTGAAATATTTTTTTTGTTTTTTTTTTTTGAAAAAAGGAGATTATCTAAAAGACCAAATGTAATTACTATGTGTAGCCTCTAATATATGACCTACAAGTTATCATTCACTACTTTCTTTTTTGTCTTGTTCTTTTATGACCATGTTTCTGCTAAGTTGCATCAGAATGAAAATCAGCATTTATTGACTTTTATTTTGAAAACATTTATTTCACCACTTGGAGCATCCTCATGTCCGAGAGCTCACATGCCGGAGGCTCTGGTCGCTGAGTTTGTTTACTCAATGTTGCCCTGTGAAGGAGAACCTTGTTTAACTGCCCTCAGTATTTCTGTGTACTGATATAGTGCTGCTAGAGATGAAATGATGAATATAATTGTAACACCTTACTACAATAAACACTTTTTAGACTTTTACCAATGTTTGTTTTTAATTTTTTGTGAGGAAAGCCTCTCTGATATCTTTCAGTTCAGGAATTGGATAAGTTATGTCTAGATTTGAAAATCCATGAACAACACTGATGGATAAATGAGTGCATGTAATTAAGTTAAACATGAACCAGCCAAATGCTCATGTGATTATTATTATAACATGGTTCATGATAAAGTTGGCATAATGCTGAACAGTCATAGAGTGTGCTGTCCAATGAGAAGCTTTGTTCTGAGCTTCCGGAATGTGAAAGAAATGCACTTGAAGGACTTCATGTGCTTATTTTAAGCGCCCAGCAGTGAGTTAGATTTATCATTCAGGAGTGAGCAGGTGCCTTCCTCTCAGTTCTGAGTCTGAGCTCAGCTCCTGAACGTCCCTCAGAGAGGCTAAGTCCATTTGCACAGCTAAAGCAGCAGTTTAATGATACATATATATATATATTTACACACACACAACCCCAATTCCAAAATAGTTGAGACGAAGTGTAAATTGTGAATAAAATCAAAATGCAATGACTTTCAGATCACATGAGCCAATATGTTATTTACAATAGAACATGGATAACATTTCAAATGTTGAAACTGAGACATTTTACATTTTTATCCACAAAATGAGCTTATTTCAAATTTTATGGCTGCTACAGGTCTCAAAAAAGTTTGGACACAGGCAAAAAAGGGCTGAAAAAGCAATTAATACATAAGAGAATTAGCTGGAAGAACATCAAGCAAGTAATTAAGTTAACTGGCATCAGGTGTGTGACATGATTGGTTATAAAAGGGATGTCTTAGAGAGGCTGAGTCTCTCAGAAGTAAAGATGGCCAGAGACTCTTCAACCTGTGAAGGCTTGTGTAAAAAAATACTTTAAAAACAATATTCCTCAACGTCAAATTGCAAAGACTTTGAAGGTCTCCTCATCGACAGTGCATAACATTATCAAAAGATTCAGAGAAACTGGAAAAATCTCTGTGCGTAAGGGAAGAGGCCGAAGACCTTTACTGGATGCCCGTGATCTGCGGGCCCTCAGACGCCACTGCATCACTCACCAGCATGATTCTGTCATTGACATTACTATATGGGCCCAGGAATACTTCAAGAAACCACTGTCTGTAAACACAGTCCGCTGTGCCATCCACAGATGCCACCTAAAACTCTATCATGCCAAAAGGAAGCCATTGTTGGGCATGATCCAGAAGTGCCGCCGTGTTCTGCGGGCCGAGGCTCATTTAAAATGGACGGTAGCAAAGTGTCCTGTGGTCAGACAAGTCCAAATTTGACATTCTTGAAATCATGGGTGGTGTGTCCTCCGGGCTAAAGAGGAGAAACACCACCCCTCCTGTTATCAGTGTTCAGTTCAAAAGCCAGCATCTCTGATGGTATGGGGATGCATTAGTGCATATGTTGTGGGACACTTGCATGTTTTAAAAAGCACCATGAATGCTGAAAGGTATATAAAGGTATATAAAGCGGGACAATGCAAAACCACATACTGCAGCTATTACAACAGCATGGCTTTGTAGTAGAAGAGTCTGTGTGCTGAACTGGCCTGCCTGCAGTCCTGATCTTTCACCGATTGAGAACATTTGGCGCATAATTAAACGAAAAGTCCATTAAAGGAGACCCAAAACTCTCCAGCAGCTGGAAGCCTGTATTAAGCAACAGTGGGGTCAAATTCCAATGGCTAAACTCAAGAAACTTTTCTCCTCAATGCCCAGACGCCTCCACTCTGTGTTAAAAAGAAGAGGGGATGATACACCATGGTAAACAGGCCCCTGTCCCAACTTTTTTGAGACCTGTGGCAGCCATCAAATTTGAAATGAGCTCATTTTGTGGATAAAATTGTAGAACTTCTCAGTTTGAACATTTGCTATGTTATCTCTGTTCTATTGTGAATAAAATACTGGCTGATGTGATTTGAAAGTCATTGCGTTTTGATTTTATTCACAATTTACACTTTGTCCCAACTATTTCGGAATTGGGGTTGTGTGTGTGTGTGTGTGTGTGTATATATATATATATATATATATATATATATATATATATATATATATAATGTATTTTATTGTTAACGCTGTAGTTGGACCCCTCTGCTTACGCATTTATGATTGACTCAGCGTAATGGACCACATTCCATACAGATTACCATTCAGATGTTCAAAGAGAAATTATGACTTTTTTTTTTTTTTTTTTTTTTTAGAACCTGATGGTTTTATTCACCATGACTAAATTGGTGCAATAAATACAGCCCAGTCACAGATGTTACAAACTGTGATAAATGTTTTAGAATTCAACCTATACAAATGATGCCGCGGCCCATTTTCAGCAGCTATTACTCCATGAAGTGCGCTGACCATCCACTGTGACAGCCTATCCTTTGAGTAAACGTGCTATTTCAGCGCTAAAGGAAACATTTTCAGCAGCATTGAATGTTATCTAATGTTTGGCAGCTACTGCTCAAAGAAGCAGCCTGCTAAGGGCATTTTTGGCATCTGAATGTTGATCTTAAGACACTGATGTACTTGTCCTCTTGCACAGCTGGGCATCTATGCCTTCCCCTCTCTCTGTACTGGTTAAACTCAGTGCTTACCGTTCCAGACAATAGTACGCATATTGGAATGAAATCTGCATTTTTTTTTTTTTGGTCATCTCATGCAATGAATGGCCTTAATCTCTCATAAAGCCATTTCTTTTAGTCTATATTTAAACCAAAATAAACAGCAGTGTTTTAGATCAAGTAGTACCTGCCAGAAGATTTTTTTTGTTTTGTTTTACTTCTTCTGCACTTAACATAATGGGAGTGATTTCACTAGTACCAAATGAGCTTGTTAGCATTACACTGGAGTATTGCCAAAGTCAAGGCTGAATACTAGTATTGGATGCACATGACCTTTAAGCCCTGAGACAGAGCTGCATTAAGAACCAGCATGCTTTTGTAATGGACATAACCCCACGTAAATGCTCAGCGGTTCTGTGTCATTGAGCAGTTTGTCCTGGCGTCGTCTCTCATCGTTCTTAGGCACTGTCCCTATCTATCTGATGAAAAGCTAACGCATAGATTGTTGGCCTAAACTCCTAACATGACCTAAATTGAATATATTCTGACATGTAACTATTGCATAACAAATTATAAAAATGTTTAAACATACTGTATTTACCAAAAGCCTATGTAGGTCTTTCCATGACTATAGTAGCTTTCCTCTGGTGTTGTTTGTTGTGAATGCTCACCTTAATACATTTGGTTTCGTCAGGATAATGTTGGAAAGAAAACTGTATGGCAGTGATTCATTTTTCAGTCCAAAGTGTGATTTCTTCAAAGAAGTTCATTTTCAGTATGAAACAATGCAAAAACGGCACCTTTTTACACATCTCATTCTCCAGTGAAATTCTAGCACGTTATCAACTTGCATAAATTTACGAAAAAGAAACTCCATTCTCAAATGTTTCCCATGAAATCGGAGATATTCTATATGTTGTCGCTGTCAATTAAAATTAGATTTCCTGCCAAGTTGTTTGGAGTAGAATAATGAAACTAATAACTAGGGTGCTCTGAGTGCACGACATCCCCCGCGACTGCGATATGCGTCTTGTAAGAAAAAAATAAGGAGGAGAAAGGATTCTTCTGAGTTGTTGCAAAGTTGTCTTTAATCCAGTAATTAGCAGTCGGGGTCATCGGTGTCAGAATGAGCCCTGAACGATCGAAAGGCTTTACCATTTACACTATACAACATGCATATGTATATCAAGTAAAGGGGATTGTTCTTGGCTTCAATGTATAATAATGAGGTGTATCATGATTTGGTTAACAAATGGTCAGAAGACCATTGTCTTTTCAGCAGTGTAGCCATTTGGGTGCTAATTAAGTTTCAATAGTTGATGGCAGTCGTTGGCTTTTCCTGTTTCCAGGTGTTATCATGACACCAGGGTTTGAGGCTTCGCTTTGATACCATGACAAGATTTCCAGTTCAGAGCATGTGGCGGGTCCATGCTTGCTACTTACTGGGGCTAACTAGATTATATATCTCCTGCTCTCCAGCAGAATGACTCATAATTCCTTACAGCATCATCAGTCTATCTGCAGCATACGTGCAAAGTTTCTGGTATGTCCTGTAAAAACTGTAGGAGGAGTTGACTTCTCCAGCCAAGTGCCTTCCGATATGGACAGACGGACTCCGCCACGACATAATCCCTCTTTTGGGGGGGGGGCTTTCGCCTGGCAGGGTATAAAAACTAATCAAACTGTTGGCTTGGGCTAGGGTCACAATTACATATTTACATTGCGCTGGGATCAAACAATCCACTTGCAGTTTAGCCATCCCGACATTCTCAGATTGGTAAGCGGGCATAAACATATTAGACAGTGAATATTGCCTTGGTAAAGTTAGCAATCTATGACTATGCTTGGAATGCTTTCTGCGAGGTCGTTTTGAACACTGCCTGGCCAAAAAAAGTTGCCGTCCTTATTTTTATGGGCAAATAGTTAAGAGCATATGATCGACTACTACTGCAGTGATTAATATGTTCCAGCTGTCAACAATTCTTTTAACCCTGACTGATGCATTGCATAGCTTCTCACGTCTGAAAAGACCATGTTGGAAGACTTCTCCAATGGCTGCGGAAAAGATGTTACTGTTTCAAAAGGGGCAATTTATTGGCCTGCATCAAGCGAAGAAAACAAGTATGAAAATAGCTGAAATCACTGGAACTGGGGAAAAAAAAACTGTCCTACTGTCCATTTTTAATCCCTGACAGCACAGGCATATTCCAGAATGACAATCCCAACATTCATCGCACTCAAATTGCCAGTGGTTCAGCAAGCGTGAGGAATTATGGGAAGTGCTACGACTCCCAGGTCAGTAAAGATAAGGAGGAGCCTTCCTGCTCCTTTGTGAGCCGTCCAATAGGGGTGTCCACCTGCACACTCTTACATTTTGATGGGCTGCTACAGGCAATCTGATGCTGGGTTTACACATAACGACGACAAGTCACGAATGCCACGAATCTAAATTCGTGACCGAGGATCACGAATTTGAATTGAATTTGATGATTCGGGGCAGAGGCGTCACGTGTCATTCAGTTCAGTTCTTGACAGCTTTCCTGTCGATTCGTAATGACGCGGGACAGTATGGGCTCAAAGAATGGCATAAATACACTACGAATGCTGCCACGCTCTATTACGAATCGCCACTAATCACCACGAATCAACACGCTCAGTCGCGAACTCCACGAATCGAGGGTGATTCGTGACATTCGTGGAAGATTTTTTGGCAGCCAAAAACATGCTCCACGAATATCACGAATGTCACGAACTGACGCGCGCTGTTAAGAACCCTATTCAGATGCGTTGTCACATTACGAATGTCACGAATGTGCCACGAATGACGGGAAAATGATACTCGTAACGCATTGTGCCTATGTGTTAATCCTGCTTAACAAAATATCAGAGTGCACGCTTTTTTTTGGCCAGGCTAAGTATTTTATGTTTGACACACATTTGCTTCTCGAATGTTGAATTGGCTTGCGAAAAATTTGCCAAAATGCATGTCCTTCTAATAGCATCAATTTTTCGTCATCCAGTCATTGGTTTACTTGGTTTCAGGTGTATATATCACATGGATGAACTTCTGAAATTCTAGCATTACCTTCAAATTGTACTCCTGGACTGGGGTCCTGTAATAGATCTTTCTGGAATGTATTCACATGTAAAATCACAGACTGCAAATTAAATTTTTGTCATATGATTTTCAAAATATAATACCAGAGTGAGGGTCTCATGAATTTGCACTCACTACACAGTAGGTTTTAAAGGCAAACCCAGGTCAAACCTCAAGTAGATTTGCCCGATTGGAGCGCACTTTGAACTTAGATTTATCATTCATCTATGAAGCCCTCCCCGACTTCCGAGAGGAGTTGTAGAAGTAGAACCCTTACAGCGCAAATAGAAGCGTTGTCTGCTCCGTATGGAAGCGGACATTTCACCCTCGAACATTGAACCCCCCACGCAGTTGTGACATTTCCGTGTACAGCCTGTCTCAAATGCAGAGACTCGTGCGCAATTCCCTACATAAGCTACAGTGCGTGGGAAAATGGTGTTTTGCCGGGCTCATGGCTGCTTGAACCTGGGTGGAAAGTGCCCGGTGAAGACATTTTATCTTCTACCTGACCTGGAAACAACATAATGCTGAACTCTTTCCGAAACTTAAGGAGCCCGGGAAGTGCAATGACGGGGGGGAACAAGAATTTGTGGCCACGAGAGAGGGAATGACTTGCATCTTGCAAAATATGTATTTTTTTCATGTCATAGCACCTCCCTGGCTCCGTGGAAATTGGTAGCGAGTATCAAGGTAGAAAAGTTCAGCCGAAAACTAAACAAGTATAAACCAACGAGCATGTAGTCCACGAAAACGTCACCCGGCAACTGTGACTCGATGGCGATGTGCAGTTCCTCGAGGAATGGTCTGGTGGTTGCGTTTTTTTTTTTTTTTTTTTTGGTAATGCAGGTATCATTTTGAGGAAATTTGTGTGGCACATATAAGCTTAAAGTTTGCTCTTTTTGGGCAAATCTGCTTGAGGTTTGACCTGGGTTCCCCTTTAAATAGATATTCCATATGAATTGTATTCAACTAAAAAGTATGCAGAAAAACTGCATACAAAGCGTCATTTTCACAATTCATTCAGCTGAGGTCTTCAAAAATCATTTACACTAAGCAGTAGTTCTTGGATGCATGTCATAAAGATGTATGGTTGCATGGTTAATGATCCAGTGATGTTCAGCTCTGAAAATAGAAGTGTCCAGGCATGGGTCTAAAACACAAACCCATCACAAATTAGTAAATACCTTTTGCCTGCTTACAAGTGGTTTTAACATGTAAGTAAAACGAGAAAAAAAAACAGTGATTTTTGCAGTGCATGTTCTAAAGAAGTGCAGTTTTGAGGCTGTCTCTACTTTGCTGGAATGTAATTCTGGCTGCTGTCAATCTTGCATAGGACACATGAAGACAAAAAGAATTGCATGCAATTACAAATAGTAATAGACTTCCTCTTTGTAGAATGAAAAGGCATATTTGACATTTTCAGTGTAATCATTCAGGAATGATTAATTATTGAAAATAAAGGAAAACCTTATGGGCTGAAAGCACATATTTGCAGAAAATAAATGCTTTTGAACAATAAACCTACAGCCATTCAAATGATTTTGTTATTCCATGCTAATGGTGTTGAATGTCATATACAAAACCAATTACCACTGCTGGTGTATCACTGCTGACTAATACAAAATCCAATCAGGTGAAAAGTGTTGAGTTTATTTCGTCGGAGGGTGCCAATAGCATAAACAAACACACCAAAGTGCAGGGAGTATTGAAAGTACAATTAGCAGCCGTCCAAAATTAGTGGGGGGAAGAGGAAGTACTTGAGGTTGTCCAGATATGCATAATGTCAATACAACTCTCACAACTGATACAACAACCAATAACTGCATATTTGAAGGCACCGTATTCGTACGTCTGTTTTATAAATAGTACATTTAGGTGTTTGCTCCTTATTCGCCATTGTAAAAGAGAACATAGCCCTCAATAAGAAGAACTTGTAAAAAAAAAACAAAAAACCATGAAATAAAATAATTGAATAAGCCCGAGGTGTAAAATTTGAGTATATCTTCCTAATAGAGACTTTACTGCCACCTTGTGGTAGGTGGTAGACCCAACCTTACGACAGCACCTCTGCAGACAGGGAAGCGCCGAGAAGCAGCTTCACTGAAACTGCCTCTTAAGTCAGTTACTTCCTCTTAAAAGATGTGAGCATTGTTTTACAAAGCAGGATCCAGTCTCTGCATTGGACCAAACTCATTTCAGAATCTGTCTCTGTAGTTCAGTTACAGCCAAAAAATGTATGTGCAACCAAAACATTCTGTAAAGCCAAAGTTGCTGCTGGGTCATTTTGTGCAAAAGGTGAAACTTTAGTTTTAAACATGGCTATCCACTGCAGTGCTGGATCCAGTAGTGTTCAGCTTTAACTGACATCCAGATGACAGATCATACAATCATTCTGCATACAATCGAAGCTGGTAATTCAGTTGTGGCAAAGTGAAGTACGCTGCTCAAGGGTTACACAGCCGTGCAAACCCACCATCACAATGCAGTAAGGCCACCCATCAATCAATTCCAACACAGTCTCTCCTAGATCAGTCTTTTCATCCATTTAATCATGAAAATAAATTTTATTATGTCTACAATGTCTCTGTTGCATTGTGACTGGAGCTCCATTGCGATTTCAGACATGAAAATAATCATTTATAAGGTTATATCAGATTGGCTCAAACAAATTTTTCCATCACTGTCACAATTTTCACAAAAAAAGTATACTGGTATGCCTATAAGAACACAGAGAGAAGTGACAGAGCAAAGACAAGTCTGTAAGGCGAAAGCCAAGCTTCTGTGTGTGAAAACCAGATTAAATTAGTCTCAAAGAGCAGACTCAAATCTCAATATAAAGCATTTAGAACACCTTCATACAAAAAATGCTAGTGACATCCCAGCAGGAAACATGCTAATGTCAAAGAAGCATAAACACTTTATACTAATATAGTTTAAATAATCCAAATGATTTGCCATCAGATGTAGGTTTTGAAATATATCATTTACATTTTTAATCGTAACAAAGTCAAACTGCATAAAAAGAACACAACAGCCTGAAAACGCAATGGCATTTAAAGAAAAGGCCGCTTCCATCCTGAATTCTGTAATGGGGAATAAGCATAAAGTGAATCCTTACAACCTGTAATCCAGAGAACTATTTCAATTTTAATTTAAAATTCCCTAGTCTTATTGCAAACAATGAGAAGACCACCAGGCAGATAGAGTATTATTTCAAATTGGGTAAAAAAGTTTAATCATACCCTCACTGTCAACGCGTGGGAAGGAGACTGTGTAGGACTGTGCTCTATCGCAATGCTAATGCTAACCATGACCCTGATGGCACTTAGCAGTATCACTTTCATGTGACTCACGTCCACTGAATGTTACACAATGTCTGATCATGCCAGTCACTCATTCTCGCACCAGACAGTCAAATCCTTCTTGCACACATCATCAGCCTATAGCAGCTGAGGCCAATTTTTTTTACAGACTGGATATCCTTTTTGGGGCCACAGTATTCACCTGTGGAAACAAAACAGGGCCATAAAACTGAAACCTGCTTTCCTGAAGAGCCCATACAAAATGGCAATAGGGCCGTTTGTTCCTGTCATCTTCACGGTCATTATTTGTATCTTTTATGCATACGCCCCATTGCAGCTCAACATTGTGAGGACACATTGGCTACCACAATGGTTCTACAAAATGGCACTCGGTGGCAGACACTTTTGTAATCACTTGCTTCATAAATGGTTGAGCACAATGTTCAGGAACATCTGCATGTGAAATGCAATCATGTGAGGGCAGGGCAGCTCTTGAGGTTGTGTGGTTTAGGATGTCTCCTGGTGCTCAGTTCCTTGGGGCATTTTTTCACTGCTGGGCGGCTCTGGCTCTTCCCCAAGGGCCTCCAGTCCCTCTAGAATGTTCTGAACTTTACGAACACCATCCCGCCTGGCCTGTCGCACATCTGCCCTTCCCTCTGGGTCAACAGAATCCAGCGCCAGCAGTTCTTTCATCAAAAGCTCTTCCAAAATCAGGTAGCGCTTGTCGTTCTTCTTTCCATCAAAGCATTTGACTTCCTGCTCCAGTCTCTGAACCCTCTCCACAATCTTCTGCACCTTGGCCAGGCCAGGATGTACCATCACCTCCTCTGCTTTCTCAGGTGCTACTTCTGGGGGAACAGATGCAGCTTTCCGAGGTTCAGCCGCTTTCTCAGGGATGTGACCTCCCAGCTCCGCCTTGTCTGGCCTTTCAGGCACCTGCCGCAAATCAGCATCTCTGTGTGCAGCCTGGGGGAACTGAGGAGTTGGAGTTTGGGGAAACTGAGGGATCGGAGTTTGGGCAAACTGAGGGGTCGGAGTTTGGGTGAACTGAGGGGTCGGAGGTTGGGAGAACTGAGGGGTCGGAGGTTGGGAGAACTGAGGGGTCGGAGGTTGGGAGAACTGAGGGGTCGGAGGTTGGGAAAACTGAGGGGTCGGAGATTGGGAGAACTGAGGGGTCGGAGGTTGGGAGAACTGAAGGGTCGGAGGTTGGGGGAACTGAGGGGTCGAAGTTTGGGGGAACTGAGGGGATGGGGGTTGGGGGAACTGAGAGGCCTGAGTTTGGGGGAAGTGAGAAGTCTGGGTTTGGGGGAACTGGGGCGACTGAGCTTGGTGGAACTGGGGGGTCTGCATATGGGAGAACTGGGGAGGTTGAGCCTGGGAGTACTGGGGTGCCTGTGTGGGGGAGAACTGAGGAGCCTGAGGTTGAGTGAACTCGGGAGACTGAGCAGGGGGGAACTGGGGAGTCTGGGCCTGAGAAAACTGGGGGCTCGGACTTTGGGAGATATGCGGGGTATGGGCCTGGGGGAACTGGGGGGTCTGAGAATGGGAGTATTGGGGGGACTGAGTTGGGGGGAACTGGAGTGTCTGGCCCTGGGAAAATTGGGAGGGCTGACTTTGGGGGTACTGAGGAGTGTGAGCTTGGGGGAACTGGGGCATCTGTGTGGGGGATGGGATCGTCTTCTCCTCAGCTGTGGCTTCTGGACTGGTGGCTTCCTTCAACACATGCTGGTGAACCTGGGGAACATGACACATCATATTTTGATTTGCCAGGACAAACTAACAACTTCCATTATCTTCAAAATATTCCCGAAATATTCAATATCATGGAATTTTCCACTTCTTCATCTAATGGTAAAATATCATCCATAAAATTACAAAATAAAACTCATACACACCGGAGGTCGCTCTGCCAAGACATGCGCTCTGATTGGTGACTGTGATCTGAGGTGGGAGGGAATGAGGATCGGGGAGGCGTTCCGATTGGCTCTCTCATGTGGGGACAGGGCAGGTGCGGACTGTTGGGTCCGCTCCTCTGGCTGAAGGCGATGATGTGTGGGCTCAGTTTGCGGGAAGCGTTGGGTATGGAGGTTTGATGGGGCCTGAGCATGGCCCACAGCTCCTTCATGGATCACTGGGATGGGGATGTAGCCAGGCTGCAGCTGCATAGGCTGAGCTGGGGGTGGATGGCAGCTCATCCCAAAAGAAGAGATCTAATCACAACAGAAAAGTGCACATTACTCCCTCCGAAAGGGCACTTTTCACCTTATAATACATCCATGGGCTCTGTTTGCTGGCCAATCAGAACAGAGCTCATTTCACAGAGGGAACGCCCACTCAGAACATCCTGTTTTTCAGAGGGTAAGGAATGAAAGGAATCAAATTGCCTAGAAATCAAGGATTTTAATTTTTTTTTTCTGCTGAAAAGTTTATAAATTTCCCCTTTGGACATCCAAGAATATAGCTT
The DNA here is from genome assembly GCA_029692085.1 of Gymnothorax javanicus. NCBI lineage: Eukaryota > Metazoa > Chordata > Actinopteri > Anguilliformes > Muraenidae > Gymnothorax > Gymnothorax javanicus. Next base: position 39,810,706 of record CM056208.1, on the reverse strand, counting down.
GGGGGAAAAAAACTGCATGATATGTCCCCTTTAAAGAACAAGGCTGTTCACAGCTACTCAGCTGTCAGCAGGAATTTAATAGGCTCAGCAATGTTCGATCATCATAAAAATTTCAAGGCTATAGGCATATCAAGAATAATTATTTGCCATGGACAAGCATGAAAGTCAAAATCCATCAAATGTGTGTATTTACTGCTTTAAAATTCATTGCTTCATGCTGCTTGGATCCCATCACTTACTGCTAGCATTTTATTTAGTTTTTTTTTTATTCAGTGTCTAAAACTGTATGCACAATTCCATTCTGAAGCCATTGCCTCATTGTAGCTAACTGCAGTAATGTAACAACACAGTGGAACCCCATCCAGATACAACTGTGCAAATATTCTCTTTTAGTGCAAGAAAATTCACTCAAATCAAGTGCATCAACAGCTGAAACAGCTTTCTCTCAGTAGCTCGGGTAATATATTCACTGGCATTTATTACACTGAGCAGTCTGAGCATGTTTGTACTGGTCAGCTCATAAACATAAAAGTGATTTTTGGACCTTCATATCTCCACCTTTTCAGAGCCAATTGCATTACCTATTAGTCTGTGGCTCGCAACTGACTCAGAAAATGCTGATTTTGGTCTAACTTGAAGACAGCATTAATATGGAGCAGGTACCCCTAAAGTTTAGAAAGGAAAAAATAGGCCTTTTTTGCAAATATTTCTCAACTTACAATCAGTAAGTCATGTCACAAGACTGCTTGTCTTGTAAGTAGCCCCAAAAACAGTCACCTGGAGATTTTTTTTTTATTTTTAACTGTGATGGTTAGACTCTGCAGGGCTGACAGTAATAAGGGTGTGCCTCTAGTCTAATATGAAGGGAAAGACAACCTTTGTCTGAAGTGAACTGCAAAGGAAAGAACCACCCCAAGGTGTTACAAAATATGTTTTTGGTCATTTTAAGACAAAGGTGAATTGAATAATAAAAACTAAAACATCCGGATCAAAGCAATCACGGAACCCACCATTTTCCCTTAAACAGCGATGTCAAATTTCCAGTAGCTCTGCTGCGGCAAGAGGTAAAAAAAAAAAGCTCTCGTTAAGGACCCAAATTGTATGCTTTCCCTTGAGCGTTCTGACACCCAACAGCTAAACATACTGGAAATTTAATAAAGAATTGTATCCACCAATACAAAAAATGTTCTGCTATTTAATCAAAGAAACACAATTGTAGTGTTAAATAACCTATTACAAGTGCGTAGTTATCTAGCAATGATGCCAGCTAGGCTACCCACATAAGCTAAACATAAATTAGTTCGCTAAACATGCTAGCAGTGTGCAATGATACCCACAGTCTTCACCTCTTGAGACGATGGCTCATAGAAATTCTATTGTATGCAATGTGTTGTGATCTGATGATTGTGTGTCACTGTGTTCTTTTTGTTTTTAATATCTGCGGTAAACCAAATTTCCTTCGGGATTAGAACAAAGTTGAAGTGGAAGTTGCTCAAATCTGCAGTGAACTTCCCAGATCCCAGAACTATAAAAGGAGTGACAAACGGCTAGCAACCTGTGCTAACATAAATATCTGCTCAATATACTGAACACGAAAGACCAATCTGGTTTAACTCATGCATACTTTGTAGAACAGACACTAATGAAAGAAAAATGATCATAATTGAATTTCCTGTTGCTAGATGACAAAAACAGAGAGGGAGAGGAAGCACTAGCTTGAGCATTAACATATTTAAGTAAAGAATGAGTTTAGCAATATAGACTTTGTCTAAGCTATGGCCAGCCGATGTCACTGTCACATGACTGCCAGACTGTATTTTGTGTTTACTCAAGTTGTGTTAGCTTATACAGATAAGTGATAAATTAAAGAAAAAAACAGAATAAACCCATGGATGCAGAGGTTTCTGTTCATTTTCCCGGCACGGTGTGGATCCATTAGTAACCTTAAAAATGGATGAGTCACAGCAAATAATTTCAGAAATATTCTGTGCGATCAGTTTTATATCCTGCGATGAAGCAGTTCTTCCATGATGATAGTGGTCTCTTCCAGGAGGGCAATGGCCCCGGCCCCACAGGGCGCAAGGGGTCATGTATGGTTTTATGAGTAGGAAAATTATCATTAGCTTCTACCGCCACCTTCAAGGTCACCAGATCTCAAACCAATTGAAGTAAAATGGGAGATTTTGGAATAACTTGTTTGTTAGTGCTCTCCGTTCCATTCACAAAAACACAAAATGAGGAAATATCTCTTGGAAGAATGGTACTGCATCCCTCCAGTAAAGTTTTCCACCTGCACGCTGTTCCAAGGTCTGTTGGAGCTGACCTACCAGGCTTGCGGAGGCCCGGAACTTTACTAACACAGTTCATGTTTAATTTGACGTAGATAGTAACATTTTAATCAAAACCTACAATCCAATCAGAACTGAGTATTGATCCAGACTGCGGTATATTTCTGTATATCAACCACGTCTTAGAAACTGTTTATATCCCATCACAACCTGTGTAACATTTAGTCTGTTCCGAATGCACTCTTGTACATTAGTGAATGCTCATTAATACGGATAAAAATCTCTCTCCGGAGTAAATATTTGCCAAAAAAAGAAGGAAAGTACAGATTTAAAAATCTAATAATGTCAAAACAAGAGCTGACACTGCAAAACAGGCCATTGACATCCCGTAAATATACTCCTCACCAGGACAAACTGAACTAAAACCAGACATGTATAAATCATGTTGACAACACCAAATGGTGTCATCATTCATAATGCACTACAACACCAAGGGGCTGAAACAGTTTTGCGGGCACAACTATGACTGCTTCTTGTCAAGCCTCACGCCCAATGGGACTGAACTCACCTCAGGTCCTTGTGATGGCACAGGTGAAGACGCACCAAAACCACTGTGAGCATCACTCATGCACGTCTCTGGAGCCATCTTGACGGGGGATCTGGGCCGGGCAGGATGGGTTGGCGTGGGAGAAGGGGTTCTTCCTTCTGCCCGAATCCTCTGTATGGGAGCTGGTTGAGCATAGGGAAAGCTGGGATGGTGCTGCTGCTGCCACTGATCCAGGTTATCGTGAGTAACAGGTATGGGAATGTACCCCTGCCGCAAGGTGGGGAATTTCATCTCTCGCATGTACAACTTCTGGGGCTCCAGAGGCGGAGCCTCACAGGGGCCATTGGAGGTCTGACTCTCCTGAAACAAACACAAGGGTGGATGACAACTTTCAGCTAATATTCCAGTGGATTATTCCAGATTTATCACGATCGACCATAAATTTGCGAGCTGTGAAGGGGGGGGCGGAGGGCAGCCTGTGGGTGTACGAGCAAATTTCCTCCGTTTCTTCCGATTCTTTGTCTAACCGCTTGTATTTTTTAACCAGCCTCTTCTGCTACACAGCTCTGAGTCATAGCTGCCTGTCCACCAGCAGAATTTGACAGTCATTGCGCACAACAAAATAAAAATAACAGTCACTGAAACTCATTCCATGAATTACAAGCAGCTTAGTTCGAAAGAGACTCCCTTTACCTCATAAAACCTACAGACCCATATATGAATCCATCAATTGCAGTTGCGGTATTCAAATCTGTAGAATGTCAGGCCTATAATAAATTCTAGTGGAAATCCCAAGGTTTCCAGTCATTCTAAATATGCCTCGTTGAATTCCAGAGAAACGTGTACAAAACGATACACACGATCTAGATATTTTCTACTTGATGTAATGCTGGGTTTGAATATTTCTCTCAATGCAAGGTTGACATAGCTTCAGTGAAGCACTGCAAGCAGCAGATACACAGTTCGTAAGTATGTGACATTGTCTACAACAGGAAAAAAATACAAAAAATAAAAACTTTTTTAATGTTGAATCAACCTGAGTGAAAACTTGAGCAAAAAAAGTCATTAAAGGGGTTGAGATTAAAGAGCTCACAAAACTACCATGGAGGGCTATAAGCTGGAGAGGGAATGCAGGGTGTCACGCATAGGCATCCAAGTGAATATCAACAGGGCTATGTCAATGGATAGCAAGTTGCTGCAAATTCTATATCATCAAAACAAGAATTCAAACCTTTGTCTAAAGTAAATATCCTTCCATATAATAGGCTATGGATCTTGCAGTCAAGAGTGCCATGGTGGATTCGGAAACTAGGCCTAAACGAAAAGATATGCAGCTATGGCAAAACAATCTTCTGAGCTGTATTAAAGTTTATAACTGCTTGAAGATTAAGATTAAGCAGTTTGCAGAAATAGTTTGGCAGAAATACCAAAGTTTGTGCATCGACATTAATCAATATCAAATGTAACGCTAAATAGGGTGGCGCAGTGGGTAGCACAGTCGCCTAATAGCAAGGTCATGGGCTAGAATCTGGCCTATAGGTCCTTTCTGTGCAGTTTGTATGTTCTCCCCGTGTTTGAGTGGGTTTTATACAGGTACTCCAATTTCCTCCCGCAGTACTAAGGCATGCATGTCAAGCAAACTGGAGACTCTAAATTGCCCACAGGTATGAGTGTGTGAGTGAATGGTGTGTAAGCCATGTTAACAAGCTGTTCAAGATGTGACCCTGCATTTTGCTTAGTTAGCCAGGACAGGCTGCAACTTCCCCAAGACCCTCTTGGGATAGTAGCGGTTTAGATAATGGATGGATGGATGGATAATTTTATATATCATAAATAGTATTCACCTACAAACCCAAAGTCAGCAAAACCAATCATAGGAATATTTATTTTAGTCTGCATTCCTTGTGCAATACTTCAAAAACATGATTATGAATGAAGTACTGATATTACAGGTTTATGCAGCAGGACAACAATAACTCCTATCTATGCTGGCCACAACGTAGGATATCCCCTTCATGTGTTCTGATTCATGATTTCATCTAACTACAGTCTAGGGATGCTATGCTGCACTGCTGTAGAGCACTGACTCATAGCTGTTTGCAAGTTATTTTGACAATTATTATTTGTATAAGGAGATCTTTTCCATGCCACTGCAACTCAGCCATAAATGGCAGAATAATCATATTTTATTTTTCCCTATCTATCAAACGGCAGCATCATACATTTATCCTCATATTTTTGCAGTTTATTGATAGATTAGAAAGTGCTCGGCTACTTTTGATATTTCCCTAGGCTTTTATCCCTTCATCCATCCATTCATCTCCAGTTCATAATACATCTGAGATTCTATAAAAGGTCAAATAAACTGAATTGTATTCAATGAGACCAACAGTCCAGAGACAAAAAGTGAAAACAATTTAATCAACAAGCTGCTATTTTCCTGATAGTTGCCATGTTACAAGGCATTTATATGAATGCAGCTATGAGGTTTTACAAATGTTGCTCAAAGAGTGGACAACTTATTCTAAATGTATTTAGGGGTCTCAAAGAATATTGTAGTTCATTTTTGCGCATTACAATCCAAATGCTGTCGACTCCTTTGTATGTTCTTAAGGCAAACTGAAATGGATTTTTACAATTAATATAAAGGACCATGATTCATGAATTTACCAGATAAATTAATTCTAATGTTCAATAATCACAGTATGAAAACCTAGGGCCTTCGCTGCGTTCAACAGCTGTCGCAGTATCCTTTCATGATTGTGCAATCAGTTAACAACTATCCAAAAAGCATTATAACTAATAATTGTGCTTTATTACAAATAATAATTATACATTTGATTATTATTGCAAATAATTGAGAGATATTTGCATTAAAAATATAGCTGACCCACACTGAGCACAACCAGTTTCTTTCCGACATTCAGGCAGGCATGCAGTTCCCCAGCAATGCACCAAGTTTATCTCCTGACAGCTGTCTTTCCAGCACCTTCTGGGGGACACTAACTTTGGACAACAGCAAGTGTTGATCTTTTAAAATGGAAGAGGCCAGCTGGCTGGCAGTGAGTCGCTACCCCCGTTTTCCTACAGGGTTTGACGCACATTGAATCTTCTTCTGTCCTTACACCTGGCGTGGGCTACTCTGATTTTGAAGAACAATGCCGTATTCACTTGCCACATCGCTAAACTTAGTTATCTAAACGAAAAAACGAGCATAATAACCGTGATATGTTTAATTAAATAGCTGCATCAAATCCCCAGTGAGGTAAAGTTTCACTTGGAAGTAGTGTGCTGTAGTAGCTTGCTTCATTTTATAAACCAGTAAACCAATGCGTAGTCAACGGAGCTTTAAATAAACATTATGGAGCAGTCTTAATACTCTGTGGTATGAGTGACTTTACAGATGACGGCAGTACGTCATGCACAAAACAGTCACGGTTAGATCATAACACAGGAATATTAAAGGGCGTGTAGGCTACCATGTAACCCTTTATGCATATGTTTTCTGAGCCTTTTCGCTGTATAAAATTAATAAACCACTCAACCGCCAAAGGCACGGAGAAGAATCTGACACCATACATCGGACATATTCAAATTGGCAAATAAATGGTTGCTGCTTTTCGACACGGCGATGTAATGCAAATTAAACTACATATAAAAATGGGTATTTAATTTAGCGTTATTCGTTTACCAATATAAAAATTAAATCTGCGCAACGACGGCAACATATCCACCAATATCGTAATTATACAATGTTTTACAGGAACACCATTTTGAGCCAGCAATATATTGATAACAAGCACCGTCATCATCGCAAAAATGATAAACTTCAATGCTACAGTATCTCCCCCTCCACGCACGCTCGCACGCCCACTCCGCCAAGCGCTGGCTACATTTGTCAGCTCGTATATTAGTAATACACCCACCTTCTTACTGTCGTGTCTTGGGTCATTCCATGTGGTTATTCGATTATTGTGATCAACAAAGAAAGGCCATCCAGTATGCGGATCGATTTTAATTTCCCATCCTGGAGGCAGAGGGTCGTTCGTAGCCATTTGTACCATTGGTGACTGTATCTTCCTGCCCAGCGAGCTTCTCGGTGCTAAGAAGTGGGCCATTATATACGGCCCACAGACTTTAAGGAATCCATTCGGTGACGTGTGGAAAGGGGGCTGGAAGTTTCTCGAATTAGCTCCATCATACTGGGAGTCCTGAGTTCCAGCACTGTAACTTCAGGGAAGTTGTACATGAGCAAATAGGCATGACTAACGACTTGCTTATCATAAAAACACACGGGGCGATTCATACTATGAGATGAATTGCCAAATTGTTGAAATAAGTCGCCATCCAGTATTAATTTCAGTTTTCGTGAAACAGACCATATTGAAGGGGCATTTAATATGAAAATCGGAATTTCCTAGCATTTCTCTATGTCCATGGATGAACCTTCATCAAAATTGGTCGGTGACGAAAGCAATACTTATCACCTCCATTGCCTCCGAAGACGGAGGCTTAAATTGTCAGATGACTGACAAGTTCTCTGTTCTCTGTTGACAAGTTCTCTGATTGTCGTAGATGAAAATGTCGCAGCGGATTCATGCTGCTTTTACTTCATATGTACAGAATAGACGACAATCAGCTAGCTATATAGAATAGAGATACTTATTTATGGGTCCTTAAGACTAACATATGGAAATCAAGCAAATTCATTTTTTTTTTTCCACGAAGAGTGCCTCTAAGTGTAAGTGACATTAGAATTCGACCAATAAAACGTATTTTATCAGTATATATTTTGTGTTTGCTTCCATTTGGATTAGGTATTGGCCTACATCTGGCCAGTAATTCACCAACAAGTGGAAGGGTTTTTTTTTTTTTTTAAGTAACATGTATGAAATATCAAAAATAAAAATTTTAATTTCAATAAAAAATGGACAATGACAAAAGTACACTCGCTGAGCACTTTATTAGGAACACCTATACTCCTCCTAAATCATGCAATTATCCTATCAACCATGTCAAATCCTGCAACAGCAGTGGTATGCATAAGACTGGGCAGATACAGGTCTGCAACTTCAGGTAATTTCACATCGAACATCTGAATAGCGAAAAAAGTTATCTCTCTGGCTTTGACCATGGAGTAGTTGTTGATGCAAGATACCCTGGCTCTACTGTTTTGGAAACTGGATGAAATTTTCGGATGGAACAGTCTCTTGAGTTTCACAGAGTGATGATAAAAACAAGAAAGAAAGAAAAAACATCCAGTAAGGAGCAGTTCTATGGATGCAGATGCCTTGTTGATGACAGAGGTCAGAGGAGAATGGCCAGACTGATTCAAGTTGACGAAAACGCTATGGTAACTCAGAGAAACATATTTGTGGTGAGCAGAACAGCATCTGAGAATGCAAGACCAACCGTGAGGTGGATGAGCTACATCATCAGGAATCCACATTGAGATCCACTCCTGTCAGCCAAGACCAAAGATCTGAGGCTACATTAGGAACAACCTAGCAAAACTGGACAGCTGATGATAGGAAAATTAATCTCGATTTCTGCTGCCACACACAAATGGCAGGGTCAGAATTTGTTGTCAAAAATGTGAATCTTTGCACCCGACCTGCCTCATGTCAACCAGTCAGAGGTGCGTCTCTCAAAAGCGCAGATGCTAACTTACATCGTTTCAACCATTGCCTCTATGTGGTTGAACTAAGTTACTGACGTAGTTAACAACTGAGCATTTGGGAAAGGTACCCCATGCTGGTGGTGGTGGTGTAATGGGGTGGAGAATGCTTTCTTGGCAGACATTGGGCCCTTTAATACCAATCAATCATTGTTTGAATGCCACGGTCTCTCTAAGTATTGTTGCTGACCATGTGCAACCCATTATGGCCACAATTTGCCCATCTTCTAACAGCTACTTCCTGCACAATAATGCACCATGTCACAGAGCAAGTGTGTTTCTTGTAGCCTTTGTTAATGGCCACCCTTGTCACCAGATCTGAAATCTGATAGAGCTCCTTTGGGATGTAGTTGAATGGAGGATTTGTAGCATGACTATGCAGCTGACTAATCTGTGGAAATTATGTGATGCAGTCATGTCAATATGGACCGGTGCCTCAAAGGATTGTTTCCATCTACTGTTGAATCCATTCCACAAAGTATTGAGGCTTTTCTGAAGGCAAAGGGTGGCCCAACCATATTAGTATGACACTCCAAATAAGGTACTTGAAAAAGAAGCTGTTCAGGTCTTCCTAATTAAGTGTTCAGTGAGCGTGCAAGCCTTATTTTTTTCAATTATTTGTTCTGCATGTTGAATAATTTACACACCCAAGTTAATTTTCTAATACATATATTATATTTTAGAGAAAAAATTCTGTTCCCATGTTTGGATGTTTTATATCTACTGAGAGGCATTAAAAACGCAAAGTGGTTTTTATCGTCTAATTTGAAAACTTTTTCCTTTTGCTGATTGACATGACGACTATCGGGTATGGTAAGCATTGCCAAATGTCAAGTGTCTGGGTTCGAATCCTTACTTGGTTTAACACCTCATTATGATTATCTAAATGCAGCACAGTTCCCTGGATCATGGTCATGAATCACATTGGGAGAAATCATTTTGCACATGAAAAGATGAAGATCAGGACCAATAAAAAACACATAAACAAAGTCACATCATTCCCACTTCAAATGCCTCAAACAAATGAATCTCAGAAGAAGCAAACATTTTGAATGTTGAATGATGGCCAGTCTCAAAGAAAAGATTCTGGACGCATTAATGTCCATTAAATGACTGTATCCAGACTGCAGGGATGACACAGAATGGCCAGATGTGTCAGCTTTCGTCCCCGACAAAGTGCGTCATCTGAGACACCATAAAAACGCATTCCATAAAACGTCTTCTGCCATCTCAGATAATGCATAAGAACTGCTGAATTGACTGCCAATGTCACGATAACAGAGACGGCAAGTCTCACTACCAAAAGTACAGTCTCCCGAGACTGTGTTTTGCAAATACGAAAGAAACCATTTACCACTACTTAAAACAGTATATTATATTATGCCTTTTTAATGCCTCTCAGCATGTCACAGTCAGATTGTGAAACCAGTCATTTCACGAAATGACTAAAAATTTGTAGTCATTTCACAAAATGACTGGTTTCACAATCTGACTGTAACATATTTAAACACAGAAACTCAATTGCTTACACAAGGCTATTGTTTGTAGTGTAACACTGATAATCAAAAAAGCCTACTGATAAAACAACATTTTCCACAATTTTATGGTCAAACAAAGGTCTATCTATATATTGTCAGTTTATTTCTTATCCATCTCAAAGGAAAAGTCAATTCCAGGGAGCGCACTGCCGTGATGAATATCCAATTTAATTCTAAAACAATTTGACATTCCTTTAAATACATTAATATATATCTTTACTTTGTATGATTCTAAGAAGATTCAGAGTGGTATTTAAGAATGCTGACACACAGGCATAGAGCGTACTGCACAAATACCATTAATTTAATTTACATAGAAAAAAAAACTGTCTGTAACCTTACTGTTTCTTCATAATTTATGGCTTAGGTAATAAGACAGAAAGGTTTGCAATAAGATATTATCCTACATTGTTGATGCAACCAAAAATTATTGTGATTTTCTCCATCAAGAAAATCTCTACATACAGTATTTGGTTAAATATGGAGTAGAATGAATATAATAACATACTGTATAATTATATGGTAAAAGTGTATCTTCCAAGCAGTTTTTCTCAATACGCATTACAATGATATACACAAGAAAAAACATATGAGGGACGCTGTGCATCCTCACCAGTGGCATATACAGTATACCAAGAATTTAAACATATTTTATCTTTAACATATAACATAGTACAGATAAAGACATGCAGTGCATAAGAAGAGGCTATACTACTTTGAGATCCAGTACAGCAGACATAGCTCATGGGTAATTTTAAGATGAGAAAAATCTCAACCTACTGGAGTCAAACCTGCTATTGGCGCGTTCTCAAAATGGGTTATTCCGCTCTTGGATTTCGAAAATAGATTATCCGAATCACACTTGTTCTGTTTGCAGAGTATAAAGATTCGTGACTCAGGAGGAACCATTACAGTGCTTCACTGACTGACCAGAGTGGGGACAAAGCACTAATTGAAATAAAATTTTTAAGATGATTTTATCGCCTTATTTTATATTTTTCTTGCTTCACTAAGCCCAAAGAAACTTGTGGCATTTCAGAGTTGTCTTGTAATGTTGTCTTTTAAGGTTTAAGTCATTTTTTAATCTTTGATTCTCATGATGACACAAAAATAATGCCAAATCATGTTATCTAGTCGGTGGGAAGATTACATTCAAGTATAATAATGTGTTTGTATTAGTTATAAATGGGCGTGTTTATTGACATTGAAAACATTTCTTAAATCCAGAGCCTATAAACATTTACAGTATCTGAGCAGGTACTTCTCGGTGCTCCACTGTGGACACAGGACAATGCTTTACAGATGGCTGTTTGAGTAGCCCCCGGGACTGACGGGCCATTTGACTTCTGGGCGCCGATGCTTCAGGTCACGAAAGTTAAAATTCTCTTCAAAGTTTGTTCCCATCGCCGGGGCTTGCACAGTGCCATCAGGGGCTGGTCTTTCATTCTGTGGGACCAATGCACAGACACTGCAGTGAATGTCATTGTCATAAACTTGTAACACATGCTAGTAAAGGACCAATGATGGAGGAGACTAAATCCTGAAGGGCAAGTCAATTGTTATTGTTTCATGTTTCAAACAAGTACGTATAAACATGTCCTCTTAAATAAATGCAATCCTTTCAAACAAGTTTGTGAATGGGCATAATAATATACACATTTTGCAAAAAAATATGGGATGTCAAACGGTTACTTAGTATCAGCTGCAGGTTATGATCTTACACTAATAGTCAAAGGGGTAAGAGGGATAAAAGTGACGTAGGAGAAACAAAAATTTGGTCTAAAAGGCACACTTGCCTCAACAATATTAGCAAGTATTGTGGGCATTGTTATGTTGTTCTTGGATCTGCTGCTGGCGGGCAGGTCCATTTTTCCCATAATGGTTGCCACTGAGTCCTCCAGCTGAATAACCTGCCTGACCAACCTGTGACAGACAGAACAACGCAATGTTCATCAAAAGAGGAAACAAAACTATGTTATCGTCTCTTATAAGGAAGAGAAAATTCATGACAATACCACAGAAATAATCTTTCAGTTGTGAAAATAGACAATATTAAGGTAAGCTGAAAGCAAATTTTAGTGAAAAGCTTCAGCATTTAGCGTGCTATGAGGAAAATTCTTAAATTTCTTGTCATTACTGACACTGGTGGCCGTTAATTGAACTGCATGTTTGGTCATATTCAGTGCGAAAACAAAATCTTATTGAGCATTTTAATCTTGTATTTAGATTTATTTCTTTTTTCTCAGAAAAAGAAATTCTGCCACTGATTTGAAGTACTTTTGATTCATTTCTAGATTTGTCCATGGGGTGAGTTAAATTATCCTACTCCATGGAACAATCTAGAAATGAGTCAAAGATCTCAGTTATTTATTTTTGCTAAAGAGCACGGAACCTTCCTCAGATATGGATGTGAACCGGAAATAGTTTAGCTAGTTCCCCTGACTCGGGAATGTCCGAAATGTCTATTTCACGATGGAAAGGAGTCAATTAGCTCTTTAGTCGCTTCCCTCCTGCAGGGAATGCTACGACACAGGACCAACCTTGGAAAAAAGGAAAGATCGAATATGGACCACTATTCTTTGCAGCTGTAGTGATTGGAAAAATCATTTGGTCCTGAAGTTTTCCGATTAATTGTGAAGGTTATCTTTTGCCATCAAGCTAATGACGTATTGAAATAAAAGACATCGGTTTTTCTCAAACACGCACAAGGTACCTTTAAAATCTCCCTACAACTTTCCCTTCACCTAAATGATGTTTTTTTGCGAGGTCAAAGGAAAGATAAAAGGCCACCGCTTAAAGAGAATTCGGATGCAGCCAAGGTTTCGGCCCACTGGGATCCTTTGCCTCGTTTGGGTCACCACTGGTTTGCTTGGGGGTTCAAAAAGCATTTACAAATAAAATTTAATTCAATTGTAAAGTGGACCACTTATCCTAATGTTCTGCTCTGTCTCTGCAGCAAGAATGCCTTTGCATACCACTGAGCAAAATCAATCTCCGCAGCTGTGTGTTCAAACATTGCCTGCAGCTGAATCACAGTCTTTCCTGCTGCTAGTCAACATCCCACCTTCACCCCATCATCCACCTGTGAGCTCTGATTATTCTTTGGTTTGGAAGTACCCTGCAATTCCTTGCTGTCTTTTCTGCAATTTTCAAAACAAGCTCAATGGGCTACAAGGTATGGCAGGATCAGATCCTAGATGCCAAACACAGGGTTGGGGGTTACACAGATAGAGTATATGCCTCAGGAAAATACCACATCTGGCCTTCTGCAACTTCATTTAAATGACACACCTACTGGCGCCATCTAATTTACATAGGAACACCCCCCTTCCCCCATCGAAATAGTTGTGCCTTGCGCTTCTGCAAATTTACCAGTTAGACTGCACAACCTTGAGAATATAGCATTAGAAGTAGCGATAAGTCTGTTTGCATATCGTAAAAGCTAACACAGGCAGGACAATAGGGCCTGAAACCTAAGAAATATGATAAACAAATTTTGAAGAATTTTATATCTCATTATCTAAAAAAAAAAAAAAACAGGGAAAATCAAACAAGAGTTGTGGTGCAACCTGCTGTGGTTGACATGAAGTGGTTGTGCATTTTCTTTCCCTTGTTTACAGAATATACATCACTTATCCCACAGTTAAAAAAAACAAAGATGTACATACATGTGAAACGCCTCCTGGGACACCAGACCTTCTTTGTTGTCGCTCAGCGTGTCATCTTGCTCTTTCATGTGAGCCATCACCTTCTTACCATAGTTTTTACCCAAGGTGTTTATCTCAGCATTTAGAGCATCCTGTGCATGCAACATTTGGGAACACAAAATAATAACAGCTGTGGTGAGAAAAAAAAGCCTTAAGGAAGGGGTCACGGTATTTTTAAAATGCAAAACAGCAAGAAAAATTGCTGACTCCACCTGCTGTGGCCCAACCAAAGAATATTCCTCCACATATGCATACATGTATTAGCCAGGTGCACAGCAAAATATTCAGAGTTAATTCAACTCTTGCACAATGAGATTAACTGTTGTAGAGTGTCTTTGAGTCTGTTCTTACCAGTTTGGAACTCTTTAAGAGTTGAATTAATTCTGAATATTTTGCTTAGTGATTAACTCTGAAACCGCTCCATTTATAGGCTTTATCCATGGGTATGGATCAAATGAAAATATCCAAGATATGCTGCAAGCAATCCACCTACCCTTTTCTCTTTCAGCTCACGTTTCATGTTAGTTTGTTCCTCCTCATCCAGAATCTGGTTACCATCATGGTCAAATTTGGAGAATGCTGCAGCGATTTCGCTGTCCGCATGACCCAATCTGAACAACAGAAACACGCAGGCACAGAAGTTTATCACCTTTACTCGCAATGCATGGCACACCAGTTATGTGGCTGTCGTAAATGAAGGAATGAAACTAATTTAAAATTATGCGTGGTAAGTGAATCTACAAAAATACTGTTAACCCTTTTATGAGCATCGGCCCATGGGCAGGCCGCTAGGTATAATTGCGTTTTAACGCTGTCAAAGACTGTGCTGCATTGTAGAACTATATATCGTTTGAACGTCTCAGGGCTCAACATTCTGACTGCATAAGCCATGAAATATGCAAATACGATAGGGGGTATAGTATTTAAAATGGTGTCATAACAACCCTCAGCCTGACTATGTAGTCCCATAGATTCAGTCATGTAGCATTGGTCAGATTTGTCAAAATACATTGTATCCAATGTTCTTATCTCGGTAAAAGTCCAGACGTAAAATCTTGGATAGTTTTTATTCCACTGAACAAGCAAGCAAGAATGAACATCTCTAAATCAACTTTGACATAGAGGTAGTAGCTGTGTGTCTTCGCTAATTTCTCAGTAATTAGCTTCTTTTTTATTTAAACTCATAATCCAGTTCTGTAAATTGTACGGTAGCCCTTTAGGGACAAAATAAATGCACCCACTGGCTATTATGTGCTGATCTAACTGAACAGTAAGTGTTTTAGCCTATCAGCCCTCACTCCAACATAACAGGAAAATCTAGTTCTTATAGTTTATACAGACAGCCGGTGATCTGAAACTTCAAAAGACAGGTGAGTATGGTAGCCAATGGATTACTTTTTACGTGCAGTAATTGTTTCAATGGTTTCTGACGGGGGGTTTGTCAACAAAGCGAAGGAGTTTTGGAAGCGACTTCATTACGTATTTATTATCGCACTTCAGTGCAGGGAATCAGAAGGGTATATTAGAGTGAAAATTTGGCAACATAAGGGGAAGAAGACCTGATTGAAGGAAGCTGTGGAACTGTTGTAAACAGGAACGTGACTGTGGCTAGCAATGCAGAGAACTTTGGCATTTCTAAAATTGTTTGTTGAAACACACAGGAACATAACCAAGAAAAAATTTAGTAAAATATTCATTTTTGGTTGCAGAGACATAATATTGAAATCTGCAATTATTTAGGCATCTGACTGTGGGTGTATTATTTTTTTCTAGGCTGATGAGGCTTGGTCATAATGCCACATGGGCAGAAGAAAACATAACATCTTTTTCTGGCTGACAAAAACTTACATTTCCCGTGTTATTACTCAATTCTGGTAAGAATCTCAGCAATTCTGACCATCTGAGAGCAATCTACCAGGTGTCTCCTTTCAAACGAGACCATGATTATGCCTGTAGTCAAAGTGATTCAAGAACAGAACGCAATTTAGTTTTGGGGGAAATTTGCTGAAAGGACTGCACTATAAAGGGTTAAGCTCTATAACACTGCGGTCAACCTCCAACCTCTTGGACATTTTTTACTCACTCTTTCAGGGTTTCTCTGAAGTCTTTAAACTCTAATTCCTTTGAGCTTGTTTGTAAAGCCTTCTGAACATCAATGATCCTTTCCTTTTTGAATTTAAGTTTCATAAAGGTCTTCATGTAACTCTGAAATTAAAATCGAACATGTCAATTAAATCAGTAGAAGTTAACAAAATATTTATCTGTAAAATCTTTTTTAAAGGATGGTATTTCAATCTCAATGAGCAGTGCCATCCCGTACCTGTTTTATGATATCCGTAAACTGGAGTTCATCTGTTTCCTTGGAGAGCTCCTCCTTGACCTCTGAGTATGTGTCATTGATGATGGCAAGGAACATATTCTAGAGGACAAGAAAAGCTTCAGTTTTACTGAGCAGTTTTTTGTGGCTTGATAGTCATATGATATTTGTATGTTATTTATTCATTTGGAATTGAACAATGACCTAAAATTACTTACAAGCAACACAAAGAAGACGAAGAACACGTAGGTGACAAAATAAAGGGGTCCCAGAATTCGGTTGGCTTTGTCAATGGCATCATAGTCAAAGTCTCCGAGGATAATTCTGAACTGTGTGAAGCTAGGGCAGAAAATAACACATTTGTCAACTGATGTATACTTACTGGATTCAATGAATAATTAAATTCATATCTCGTCAAAATTTCATGTTGGGGTGGGGGTTCATAGGGCTGCTCACCCAATTTTTATAACATCCTCATCAACAAAAAATATCTCAGGAAAATAAAATAAAAAAAAATAGACGATCCTCTTACATGCATTTCACAAAGGTACTGAAGGACTCAACCTCAGTTCCAAAGACCAAGTATCCCAGCTGAGCGTAAGCAAAGAAGACGATGAAGAACATGATTGCAAAGCCCAGGATGTCCTTGGCACACCGTGCCAGTGTAGAGGACAGCTGTGTCATTGTTTTATTGAAACTTATGTACTTGAACACCTATAGAGGGAGAGCCAAGCATTACAGTGTCACCGTTTATGATAAACATGCAGAGCCAAGTTTAACCAGTCATTCAGTTGACCGCTGATCACAGGGGTCAGGTGAAAAGTTTCAAATATCCTTAAAATCATCAATATTCATTGGATTTTCTTCAAATTTGACTTTTATTTACATTTTTTTTTCTGGGATATCTTAATGTCCTCAAAATATGGCGAAAATCCCTTCCCATGTGGTTCCCCATACAACAAAAATTGTTCCATTATAAGCAATGGGAAATGTGACAATTTAAACCACAATTCAGAAGATATTTATATAAAAATTGGATCAAAAATAGGCATTGATTATAGTTATGAATGGCAAGCAATTTTGTGACCTTACCCACAGGTAAGTTGTCACAAAACTGGAAACCAATTTTTGGCCATAACTTTCTCAGAGATGGTTGTATTGACTTGAAACTTGGCTTATAATATTTAGTATTGAATTCTCGCTACATTAGATTTCTTTTTAACAAAATTTTGGCAAGCTATTTACTGATGCGACTGATTCTTCCCTTTATCTGTTTGTCAGCGGGATTATGGAAAAACTAATTTCTTCCACGGCCCAATTTTAAGGAAACTTGGTGGATGGGCCGTGGAAGAACTCAGTTAAGTTTGGAGCGGATCTGAATCGCAAGGTGCATACACAAATTATTTTTCACATTTGTTAACATTATGAGATTTGGAATTTGGGTCTTGGTGGAATAAATGTCGTACATCTTGAAGAGTTCAATAATGGCAAAAAGTAGCCAATAACAGTCCAAAACAATGGAATGTTAGCCTTGGTTGAGGTCTGTGCTCTCTTCAGTACCCATCTAGTTCTTTATGTTAGTTTCTTTGAGGACAGAAAAACCTTTGAAAGGTACAAAGTATAAAATGAAATTGCAGAACACAGTGCTAATAGTACTTAAGTGGCATTTTCTCACACCATGAGGTGGGGATGGGAAAATATACTCCAAATGGACTATGAGTACTTGTAGCACTGGGGTCTTTACATGTATTTTGTATCCTTTAGAATTGTTTTTAGAGAAAATCATTATCTACTGACAATTCAACTCATCATCTGCATGTGGTCTTTACCAGAAGCTTTGTGAATAAATCTGTTGTTTCGTATGTGTTTTTGGATAATATGAGAACCATCATGAGATAACATGAGAACCACCCATCTGCAAGAATCATGAGACAAATACGATAATTATTTTTGTAAAACAATTCCATTTAGTGGTACGATACCTTTATCCATGCGAAGAATAAATTCATGGCATTCATGTTGTTGTACTGAGTTTGCCAAAATGAAAGAAATTCAAAGTCTGCATAAATATCTGGCTGTTCCAGTAGCTTCCCCAGTAAATTATCCACTTTTATGGTTCGAAAAACATTAAATATAATTGCAACAATTGCAAGCTGTGAAAGAAAAAAGATTATTTCAATAATAAAAATAACAAGACCAATAATAACAACAAGAACAACAACAACAACAATAACAATAACAACAACAACAACAATAATAATAATAATAATAAAACAATGATAATAAAGAAAATTAGCACTATCAATTTAATTGTCTGTTTAGTGCATCAAAAATGAAAACAGGGGCTACTAAAAATCAATCAAAATACTAATCTGGAGTTAAATTTGCATTTATGAAATGCACAAATGGTGATATGACAATAAACAAGAAATTAGTTACTGATGCACCGCAAACACAGTTACTCACAGCCAGCAACCTATTTTGAATACAAAGTAAATATGGTAGTTGTAAAAAATGACTGATGTTTCTTGGCAAATTAAGTGTGTGTAATACTGTTTGTCATCAATAGAGGGAGGCTATGCCCTGGACAGCCTAAGAATCCAGATAGTAGGATCTGAAGCGCATATACCTAAGCAGGCCCTGCCAGCAACAAGTCAGATTCTAATAATACATGCAGGGTCAGATTATACACTGGTTAGATTAATAGGGGTTAGTTTGTAAAAGTTCGATAAGTGAGAATAGAACCTTATCATCCATTAACCTTCTTGTATAAAGATAATGAGATGTCCATAATTGACAACCGCATATAACAAGGTACAATCATAGACTGTATATGGGTACAATTGGAGTCCATAACTAATAGCAGAGCTGCCCTGAAACAGCAATTAATGGCACAATGTTGACTTATGAGTCACTGCCATTAAAGATTGCTTTAAATGGTAATGTCTGTGCTTAGCGAGGTTTTAAGACCGTTTTAGGTGGTGTGCTATAAGATTTCTGGTTTGTTTCTGCTGTGTAAGTCCTTGTGGGAAATAATCCTCTGTCACTAAAACATCTGAATTTGCTTAAATATTGATATTTTATTGTTTTTTGTTGTCATCTGATTTGGTGTGAAGCGGCCCTAAAGCCATGCATTTACACTCCTGGGCAAAAAAAAGGGCCAATGGGCATCTCTACCAAATTAAAGCATGAAGGTAGAGGTGTCAGAGTCCAGATTTGAACCCTATAGAGAAAATTTGGTTTTACATTAAGCAAAAACTAATCAGGACACATTTTTAACTACTCATCAAATGTTTGAAGCCATCAACATTGAGCGGAACAAAATTGATTCTTCTCTCTCCAAAAGGTCGTCAGCAAATTTACGCACAATGCGTAAATATTTGAAGAAATCAAAGGGAAATGCTCTCCCCTGTGAAGTTACTTTATCTATTAGTTTGTTTCTTGTCAAAGGAGCTGTGCAACAATTACTGCGCATGCTAACAACTTTGAATGTAGCAAATCTGCTCAACTACAAGTCAATATCTAGAAGGTATTTTTCTTCTTCTATGATTATTGGTGAAGACAACAAGCTCACATTCTTCGTATCTCTTAGCTGAAGCTTAAAATAGCTCTTTGAATCCTCAACTTTTCATAGAAAGCTCCTTAATATAAAAACCATAATGCCGGAGTAACTAAAATATATGAACACGATGCAGAACGAAGAGGGACTGGCAAAGATAGAATCAGATTTTGACTTCCAGTCAAGCAGATGCAGTCCTTAGGATGTAAGTTCTGAGCATGTGCAGTAATCGTGACACCGCTCCTTTAATTTCCTGAGCAAATATTTGTTGTGAAGGCTGTTGAAGGCTTCACAGTTTGCCATTTTAGGCTCGGCCCATTATTTTGCTTGGGAATTTAAGTCTTAAGAAGGAAGCAGAGGGGAGTTGCTGCCTCTCACCAGAATGACCAGCAAATCCAAGATGTTCCAAATACTTGAAAAGTAGGACAGCTTGTGGATGCGTATCTCCAGAATCTCCTCCACCACGTAATATAAGATAAAGATGCAGAACACTATTTCACAGCCAATGATGAAGAAATCCCAGCTAGTTATGTAGCGAATCAGCCTCACAGTCCTGATCTGGTAAGACGGTATTGCACCTCCACTGGCTGGAAATTCAACCACGAGCCTTTAGAAAAAATAGCAAAATTGCATTAACATATAATTTTGCCAGTTTAAATAGAAAAAACATTGTGAATTTTGCTCTGCATCCTATTTGTTTTGAACATCAGATCAACTTAACGTCAGGAAAAGAGAAATGTGCATTGTACATTGGCGAGAATGAGGTGAAAAAAAAAAACACAGTAAGAGTCAACAGTTCTGACCTGATGACACAAAATAGATTGATGTTTGCATTGTAAGCAGTGAAGTCGATAAGGACCACCCGGGTTCCCCGGTCCAGCCACCGGTTCTCCTTTAGGTCCATTATCACTGCGGCACTTTCCTCCTTGGACAACTTTAGGTCCTGGTAATAACCCCCACCGCTGTAGGAGGTCAGGAGGGCCCAGTGTGAAGAACCCTTCAGCTCCTTCTCAGTGTGGTACTCCCAGCTGGGTGTGAATCAAAACAGTACTTTGTTTTTCTCAAGACAAAAGAAGAAGAAATGAACACTGCATATCTGTAAGTCATCAAGATAATTATTCTGGGAGCTGGTGACAGGAGATGGAGAGAGAGAGAAAGAGAGAGAGAGACACAGAGAGAGAAACAGATAGAGTGAGATAGATAGATACAGAGAGAGAAACAGATGATAGATAGATAGAGAGTGAGTGAGATAAAGAGAGAGAGAGAAACAGAGATAGAGATAGATAGATAAATAGAAATAGATAGAGTGAGTGAGATAAAGAGAGAGAGAAACAGAGATAGATAGATAGATAGATAGATAGATAAAGGAGAGAGAAACAGAGATAGAATAGATGATGGATAGATAGAAAGATGGATAGACAGAGAGAGGGGAGAGAGAGAGGGGGGAGAGAGAGACAGGAACTATTTTGAGAGATTGCTCACGCTGTTCCATTCATGCGTCCAAATGGATCTGTGTCCTCTTTCTGGATGCTGTAGACATCGTAACAATCTGTGATGTTTTGTCGGAAATCTGAATGCACCTTGCATGAGTTGTTCGTCACCTTAAGCTGCCTCATTCTGGGAACCCCCAACAACAAGTTTTCATAGAAGATAAAGGACTGCCCATTGAGCTTCGTGCTTGACTTCAGCAACTCTCCATTGTACCACTTGGTCCAGTAAAGGCCATCAAGTAATGGGCCCTCTGCAAACTTTTCAAAGAGAATGAATCTCAAACACGAGATGCACACCATAAAAGCACACACAATATGTATGGTTAATTAATGAGAAGGCATATACAGTGAGATAAATAACATTTCGGACATGTAAGTTTCTTCATTCCGCTCTTCTCTGCAATGTTATGCTTGTGATCAAAGAATTTGAATGCTGTTAATCTGAAGAATCTGTGATTTCTTTGTATGCAGTGAAACAAAAATACAAAAAAATACTGCTTTAATTGAACTTTAAACAAATGTAATTTGATTGATTCAAAATTTAAAATAGTTTTATGCAGAGCAAAGTCGAGAAAAAATGTTTTCAGGAAAGACCACTGTCGTCACAGCTAGAATTTATGTGCAAGAAGGCAAAACAGTTGTTATTGGCAGAATGGCTCTTTCCTGGATGTTCTCATGCAGTCCTCAAATGCATTTGTTGACAATACAGGGAGACTGGTGACCAAACCCGGCAAAGGGGTTATACATGGGTCCAGATCAATTAAAAAAAAAAAAAAAAATTAAATATGCTGGATAGATTGACAGCATGTCTTGAATATGGTGGGAAACCTACACAGGTGCAGGGAGAGCATGCACACTTTACACATAAAAACTAGTTAGACTCAAGTTTGGGACCATCTTGTTGCTTCATCATTAATGATAAACCTCATTTTTGAGCAGTCATCTCAAATCTGAACAGGACAGATTCTAATCTTCTTGGTTATGCTCTTGCATTCTGATATTATATAACTATGCCCGTAGGTTCAATGAGCTCCATAATTATTGGCACCCCTGAACAAAATGCACTAAAAATACTTTTTTTTATAATGAATTATAACATTTTACAGATAAGCTCAAAATGTTAACAAGTGAGGAGTTCTGTATTTTATTTATATCTCAGTTGAACCAACCAAAGTTTTTTATTTGTCCATCCATTAGTAATCTAATCCGCTTTTTCCTCATCAGGGTCATGTGGGAGCTGAAGCCTATCCCAGCTTACTACGGGCAAAACCCTGAACAGTTTGCCAGTCCATTTCAGGGTGCATGCACCATTCTCTCACACACTCATACCTGCAGGCATCTTTAGAGTGTACAATTAGCCTAACT
The DNA here is from genome assembly GCA_029692085.1 of Gymnothorax javanicus. Lineage (NCBI taxonomy): Eukaryota > Metazoa > Chordata > Actinopteri > Anguilliformes > Muraenidae > Gymnothorax > Gymnothorax javanicus. The sequence continues at coordinate 39,788,218 of CM056208.1, read as the reverse complement.
TGCATGTCTTGGGACTGTGGGAGGAAATCGGAGTACCCAGAGGAAACACAAGTGAACATGGAGAGAACATGCAAACTCTGCACAGAAACACCCCAGGCCAGATTCAGACTCACAACCTTCTTGCTGTGAGGTGACAGTGATACTCACTGTGCTGCCATGCCGGTAATTTATTTGTGTATTAAAAATCAGTCTCTTCCAAATCAAGGTCTCACAAGTATTAGCACCCCTGGATTAATGCCTGGTGTGGCCACCTCTGGAAAGGACAATACCTAAAGCATGCATTTGCAGAGATTCTGGATCATTCCTCCATGCAGATCCAATCAAGATCAGTCACATTACCGGGTTTGCAATTCAAGCAATCGTCAGAACCAAAAAAAAAAACTGCCGGATCGAACTTTTGCGCCGGAATTTCTTTCACTTCCGAGACTACCACACTTCCGGTGCGCAGCTTGCTAGTGCTTAGGTTTATGTATGCGCAAATTAACATTGAACAATAGCAATCTTATCATCCACATCAGCGCTCTTCAAACCTCTCCTGGTGTACCACTTCTCCAGCATGTTTTAGAGCTCCGCCTGCACCAGCACAGGTGAGCTTCATAATGAGCGAATCGGTAGAATCATCTGTGTAAAGCTGCTTTCACACCGGACGCGAAACAAATTTTTGCACGACAGATTACATTCAAAGTCAATACAAAGACGTGTCTTTGCATTGACTTTGATTGTAATCTGTCATGCAAAAAATTAGTTAAGCGTCCAGTGTGAAAGTGGCCTTAGCGGGGAGAGATCCAAAACATGCGGAGGAGGTGGTATTCCAGGATAGGTCTCTGAAGCACTGAGCTATATCATCTCTTGCTATTATTATCGTGCGACCAGCACATGGCAGCTTTGCAGGAATGACCCATAGCCTTACTGACAACAATTCTACGAGACTTGAGAAACTGCAAATGATATAAATGCAAAAACCAAGCCAAGAAAAAGTACCGGATGCAAGAAGAATTGATACGGCTTCTAGGGCTGCGGTATCGTACGGCCAAGTATCCGTAACCATGCACGCTAAAGTAACCTTTCGTAGCTCCTTGGGACCAGAAGTGACTTGGCCACCAAACTATCCCATAAAGCATCGGAAATGGGGTGCGACTGCAACATCAGGGCACTTTTATGTATTGATGATTGCTTGAATTATGTACAGTCCTCCTCAGTTCAACCCTCTGGTTTTCGCTCAGATCAAGGTCTCGTGGTAGAGAGGATCATTGCAAAACAATGATTTTGTTGTCCCTGAACCATTTCTGCATGGTTTTTGAGGAGTGCTAAAGGTTATTATCTCATTGAAAAGTCCACTAATGGCCAAGTTCCAAGCCTCTGATAGAGACAAACAGATTGTTGGCCAAAACTGCCTGATGGAGGAATCTATAATGCAAGTGATCTTCACTAGTGCTCGAGGATAGAAACAGCCTCAAACCATCAAATCCTCCTGCATTTTTCACCATGGGTATTGTATTTGTATTCCTTGTATTTGTTGCCATTTTGACGCCAAACATGCAGATTTTGTATGTTAATGCATAATGTTCAATTTTGGTCTCATCTTGTGGTCAGATGAGCCTCAGCCTGAAGACTTCAGACTTGACCATAGATTTAATGTTCTGCAATGGCTGTCTCAATCACCAGATGATAATCCTCTTTCCAAACCCTGTGGGCTAAACAGCAGAGGGCAGTTTATAAACGCAATATCATTGATCTTAAAAGGACCCGTATGGAGGAACTGTCCAAAATACCTCTGAAGGTGTGTGTTAATCTTGTCTTACAGTGTGGTGGGGATCTGGTCATCGAAACATAATCCAACCCAGGTTTTCCTTTCCCTCAAGTACTTAACTAATTAACTAAACAACTTGTGCTTCTCATTGGCCAGGCTGTTTTCCCTGTTAAAGGAAGGATGGAAAACCAGTAGTTCTTGGTCCTTGCGGACAGTGATTTGATGATCTTTGCAGTACAGGAAAAGATCCCATGCTTATGGTGTTCTAAACGCAGTGAACCAGGCCACTCCTAAACACGTCACTCCATTTATTCACGTCCTAACCAGCCAGTCTATTTATACCTCCTTCTTCCTGTAATCCTCATCTGTCTCGTTCTACGTCCCTCCCTCCCATTCTCTTCTATTCTTCTCTCACCCTATCCCTCTACAGGAAAACTGGGGGGCTTGAAGAGCCTTTACGACTCTGAGACGAGATGCGACCCACACCCTGAGTCTCGTCGCCAGGGGTTTCCTGTTAACCCGCATTGGTCTCCTACTCGACTCTATTCCATCCTTCATCAGTACAATTCCCATGCTCATTCGATTCAATAAATTTCATTATCTACTATTTTAGGTGTAGTCTGGAATTCATCTTTTATCCATGGCTGAGGTGGTTGCACTAACTATTAACCCAGGGGTGCCAATAATAGTGTAAACTTGATTTGGAGGCAGTTGAATTTTGACAAAATTTATGAAGAGTTTTGTTTGGTTCAAATGAAGCATAAATAAGGTACAGTTTTTCTCATGTTGGAACACTACGTTGTATAATACATACACAATGTCCACAGCTATTTACAGTGCTAGCGGCAAGAAGCTTGAGATATAGTCATGATAATTATAATTATCCTCTTCATCATCATCATCATCATCACTGACACAGTTGAAACATGATACTTACATCCCAGAGATCTGTCATGCTGCTAATGGACTGAAATTTAATGCCATTCTCACTGGCTGTGTTCACAAACAGATCAGTCATTGCTTTGTTGTAATAGTAGGCGGTCGAGCTGGTCATTCCATACGTCACTGAAAAGGAAATGTCCACATTTTACCAGGTTAAGTGGGGAGACAACAATAAATTGAAAATAATGGGAACAGACATAGATTTATGTCTTCACAAATCAAATAGAAATTACATAAAATATGAAAGCAAAAATGATTTAATATACATTGTACATTTGAGGTAATTAACGTAAATAAATTGAAACTTCTGAATGGCCTTGTAACGACTGGTTAATCAAACTGATCACATTGATGCCATAGTAGCCATGCTGAGGAGAGCGATAAGAATTGCTAAATGTCAGTCTCATTCAGGACATGTCACATAGTGATAGATATAGGCAATAAAAGCAGGGGCGAGCAGTCCTGGCAGGTTGTTGTGAAACAAACAGAAGGATCTACACAAAAGCTTCTGCAAACAATGGTAAATTCAGCCAGGATGAGAGGGAAGGAGAGAGAAGCAGACCCACTGTTATCAGCCTAAAGCAGAACATCTCTGTTTGTCCTCCATTCAGGCTCACTGTTCTGCTACACAATGCAATGCTTTTTATACCCCTTCTATAGAGGGTGGAGGGCGCCATTTGATATCACCAATGGCAGTAGTGCCCACGCATATAACAAATCATAAATCAAGAGAATAGGTTATTTTTTTAAGAAAGAATATACACGTTTCTACATTCACAAATTTCAAAACTGGCTTTGCCAGGTGTAATTTGGCTTCTTGAAGTTCTGTACCACAGTATGTGCTTCCATAACTGAACAGGCATTCATAACATTTTGTGTAACTGTAGATTTATTTACTGGCTTTACTTACATAGGCACATGTCCAGGAGGAAGATAATGTAAACCGTGAGTTCTCTTATGGTGGTCTTTACATACATCTCTCGGTTCTTTGATGTGTCTTCTGTCAGCGTGGTGCTCCATAGTCCTGTCACAAGCACAACAAATCCTCATTCATTGACGAAATGCATATATTTGCCCCAAGACTCAATGCAACTGTGACTTGCCACAAAAAAATTAAAATAAAATAAAAAAAATAACATGAAACATGGTGTGCGTTGACTCAACTAAGTAAACTTAACTTTTTCAAATTAAATAACTTTTTTTTTTTCGCTTGCCAAGGTTTTGTAAGTTCACCGACTAAAATATAAAACAAGATTGATTCCACTGAAGTTTTTAATTTGAATTGAACGTCTTAAGGGCAAATTTAGATAAAATCAAATATTAGAGCAGAACAATAACTTATCCTTAAATTGTTTAAGTCAAGGAAAACTTTTTGATAGAGTACTGTACCCTGTAATACAAAATTATCATAACACATAACATGCTGTCAAAGACAATTTCTGATCAGCAACAAATCCATGAGCAGAATTTAATTTTAATTTTACTTCAAATTTCTCCATATGCATACAGCTGTTTTAGTACTTTAGTGTGATAATTTTTCGAGGATAATTACAACAAGTTATCCTGAATATTCTAAATATGATGAACCTGTTTGATAATATGGAAGATTTTTTTTCTTTGATAGTTTTTTGTTCATATTTGACAAAAATATATTAAGAATAAACAATTCATCAACAGGACTGTGGACTCATTCAAGAATAAGTGCAGTGTATAACTAGCAAACCTGAAATTGTCTCATATCATCGCCAGTGAATTCATTTATTAGTCCCAGCAAGTTACTTCAAGCAGTTAACACCTTGTAAATATTTATCCACTGAACATTTACATCAATGCAGCATCCTTACCACGCACTGCTCGGCTGATGAATGAACAGCATCCTGATGATGGTTTTCCCTGGTGTTCTCCAAAGCTCTTGGACTCGGCGGTCCCAGGAGCGGGCAGCTCCAGCTTACATGGGCTGTCGTAGGGGTTCGCCAGAACAGGCTTTGGATTGTAGATGGTGCTGAGGGGCGAGAGAGGTGGGGAGCGGCTGTAACCCAGGTTGACGATGCCTTCACCTCTCATGCTGTCCAGTTCGTGCTCCTGTGTGGGGCTGAAGTGGCTCTCTGCTCGGTTGTTCAGGTATAAAGGCTGCATTTTGTTTGAACTAGTACTCCAGAGCGGTGTAACTGCAAGACTGTGGTCGATCAGCAAGGACTTTGCGGCAAATTTTCAGGGGACAGCATGTCCACAGACTTTATACTGCTTAACACATCACAAGTGAGGGAGGAGTTTACCCTTGTCTCCTAGCATTGGGTTTTTAAAAAGCCATTCACCTGTCATGAGAACAGGCCTCGGTCCTGTTAGTGGGTCTGTGTGCATGTCTAGTGAGCTCAGTAATATTGGGTATAATGGAATATTCTTCTTGACTGCTTTCGGCTCTTCAGCTATAGATTTGTAAGTAAGCAATTCACATTCGGTTACACCTTGTAAAAATTACAGCCTTTTTATGTCTCTTTATTTTATAGCACCATAATTTGTGTGGCATATTAATGCTGTGCAAATGAAAGTAGTTAAGTTTTATATGTATATCCTTTGCTTCCAGTGACTGATTAAGATCTGTGGCCAGTATGCATTGCCAAGTTGGCCCACTGAGTGTCTTCACTTGTGATGCTCAGCTTCGCCGGTGGAGCAGGGCTATTCAGCCTTATCCAGAAAGGGCCAGTGTGGGTGCAGACTTTTGTTCCGACCAATCAGATGCACACCTGATTCTACTTATCAACCACTAGAGTTTTTGTCAAAGACCTTGATCAGTGGAATCATGCATGTAACTGCATGGTTGGAATGAAAGCCTCTGTACACACACTGGCCCTTTCTGGATAATGTTGAATAGCCCTGATAACTTATAATTGTTGTCTTTAGACCTTTTGAAACAAATAAAATTGATGGTTATTTTTGTGCATTCTTGGATTGCATATCCTTTACATTTGCTGATTTCATGAGGTGCGTGGTATCTAGAAACCATGGGATTGTATCTCGCCTGCAGGTGTGTGCTGATAGGCCTGTATGGCAACCATCGTAAGTTTCTATTAAAGGGAATTTTCCCTCTGCTAGTGACATAGATGCACAATTGAACTCAAGTCGGGTCACTGACTTGGCAAGTGAGGAATAATCCACTGTACCTCCCAAAAAAAGTCCTTGGTTGGTTTTGCAAAAAAAATTTACTAACAATTTGCACTATCTGTATTCTGCAAGTAAGTAGATATTGACAAAATTTTTGTTCTTTTTTATCAGTGATGCACATTGGATATGAAATAAAATATGAATATGATGGTGAGGGGCACACAAACAGCTTTAATTGCTGGGCAAGTACCTGTATACTCATATCAGGTGTACTGAGTAAAAATCACAGCCCTTTATGTTCCATGCAAAGTCAACAATACACAGTGGGCAAGCTGAGCAGAATTAATTAAATCTTGATTAGATTCTAGGTTTGGCATTTGCATTTGTAGCGCCTCTGCTTGCACATAGTACATTAATTTCTCAGTACCCCGTCATCCTTGTCAGTTCTAATTTTTGGTTTATTTAATGTCAATAAATGTCATGGTTTTGGAGGTTAGCGTTTGTTTGGGAGCTTTCTTTGTTACTCTCGTCCGGGATGATATCGTTTTGCCCACATAGGATTCTTTGGCCAGCTGGCATTAATTGTGGGCAGCGCCCGGACTCTACATAAGCCCAAGTTCCGCCTCGCCACCTTTGCTAGAGGAGTCAGTGTTACATTTGTACTGTAGCTCTTAGGTTCTCTAGCTAGAGAGTTTGTTTGGAAAATTAGTTGCAAAAAAGAAAAGTGTTAGTTAGTTTTCTATGGAGTTTATTCCTCTGATTCCCTCTCTCCCTTTCTTTGTTCGTGCACCGTTTGGGTGCTTAATTGTTTGATCTCGGTTTCCGAGATCTTTCCTTTGTTCGTTCTGTCTGGCTCGCTTTGCTTCCTTATTTCTCACGGACGAGATATACAGTGCCTGACAAAAGTCTTGTCACTTATCCAAGTTGTAGGAACAACAAATAATAACCTGACTTGTAGTTGATCAATTGGAATCAAAAATGGCTTATACGAAAGGCAAAGCCCTCTAGATTATGCGAAATATACCAAAATAGACTTTTGTGTCATTGATTGAGTTTTATAATTTAATTTGTACAGAAAGGTCAGATTTTGCTTGGACAAAAGTCTTGTCGCATTGAAAAAAAATGTGGAAATTATACATACACTTTATTTTGAATACACAAATATGCCACTATAATATCAGAACATAAAGCCATGGTGCCTTGGAAAAAAGAATTAATATTGCGTATGACTCCCATGAGCTTGGAGGACTGCATCCATACGTCTTGGCAATGACTGAGATAACTTGATGATGAAATCATCTGGAATGGCATAGAAAGCAGTCTTGCAGGACTCCCAGAGTTCATCAAGATTCTATGGTTTCATCTTCCAAGCCTCCTCCTTCATCTTACCCCTGAAATGCTCGATAATGTTCATGTCAGGTGACTGGGTTGGCCAATCCTGGAGTACCTTCACCTTCTTCGCTTTCAGGAACTGTGACATGGAGGCAGAAGAATGAGAAGGAGCAGCAGTATAAGTAGGGCAGCAAGAACTTCTTGATATTTCAGGCTGTTGATGTTGCCATCCACTCTGCAGATCTTTCTCACACCCCCATGCTGGATGTAACAACAAACCATGATTTTTCCTCCACCAAACATGATTGTTTTCTGGGAGAATCTTGGGTCCATGAGGGTTCCAACAGGTCTTGTACGGCGACTGGGATGCAGTTCAATGGATGGTTCACCAGAAAAATAAACTTTCAGCCACTTTTCCAGTATCAATCCTTTCTGCAAGCTGTGGGCCTTGGCAAATGCAATGCAGGTTTTTTGTTTTCTGTTTAATGCAGACTTCTGTGTACTAATTTGGCTATGAAAACCACTTTGAGAGAGAATTTGACAAACTCTTCTTGTAGATACCGGGATTTTTGGTGACATTTCCTCATGTAGCTTCGCTGTAGTTGAAGAAGGCCTAGCCTTGTACAGTTGAAGCAACAAACGGTCCTTTCAAACAGTTGTCATACCGGGGTCTGTCTGACCTGCGCTTGCCATGAACGTCACCAGTTTCTTCAAATATTTTTCTCATCCCCTCCACTTGACATTTGGATACATTAAAGATGTCTGCCACCTCAACAGCAGACTCAGTCTTCAGGCTCTTGATGATCAGCACTTTGGTCTGTGGTTGAATCTTTGGTATGTTGTCAGAGGTCTAGTCGCACCTCATATGAAAGTCTGGTGTGCTGGGGTTATTTCTATACACATCTGGGAATGTGTTAATTACAGTATTTGTCATAGGTTAAACTCTAATCTGCGATTTGTTGCATCATCTGAAGAGACGACAAGACTTTTGTCCTAGCAAAAACAGATGTTATGGGCTTAGCCAAGCTGTGAACATCAGAACCCTTTTTGACGGTTTCATTTTGCAGCAAATTATTAATGTGAAAGCCCTTGACATTAAAATGGACCATTTATTGTAACAATTGATTGGTTAGAAATAAAGTTATATGCTATTTTTAGTTACTATGTCCTTATGCGACAAGACTTTTGTCAGGCACTGTATGTCCTTTGGAAGCGCGAGCCCCTCTCTCCTCTGGTTTCTGTGTTTGTCTTATTGCTGTGCTTCCTTTCTTTCCAGCCACTGCATTTGGCATCTTGAATAACCAGCCATCACAGTACACTCACGCCAACATGGAGACTTCAGCTGTGGCCGCGATTGAAAAGGTTGTTACCAGCCAGCAAGCTATGCTTTCTGGCTTTGGCGAAGGGCTTTCCAGCCTTGGCAACCATTAGGTTGAGTTGGCTGAGAGACTCCGCCTTCAGGAGAATTCTTTGCAGAAACAAGAGAGCGTTCTGTTAAGTTTGACCGAGAGTATTAGATCCCTGTCTACACAAATTTCACAAAACGTTGCACAAGCACCATCCATACACCTTCCCCGAGAACCGAAGTTGCAATTGCCCCAAAGATATAGCGGTGAGGCCGGAAAATGTAAAGATTTCATCGCCCAATGTGAGATATTTTAAGGCTCAGCCTTCACGGTTTATTAATGAGGATTCTTGGGTTGCATTTATTTTATCCCTGTTGGCTGACACAGCACTCACTTGGGTCGGCCCACTTATTAGATCTAATTCACGGGTCATGAATTCTGTGGAGGCTCTTGTTAAGGAAATGGTGTCAGTATTTGATCAGGATGTGTGTGGTCAGGATGCGGCTACGCGTTTGATGCATCCAAAACAGGGCTCTGAAAGTGCTGCAGAGTTTTCAATTTTATTTTGCTCCCTGGCGACAGAGACAGGCTGGCCGGAAGCTCCTCTTATGACTATGTTTATTCATGCCCTCACTGAGGAGGTAAAGGACATTTAGGCTACATTGGAGCCCTGTTCGACTTTGGATTCTTTTTTGGTTAGACTGCGGTGTGCGATTGACAATCTCATCATGAACGTAACAGGGAGAAACTAAACAGACTGCCGCTTGTTGGCAACGGGGCCAAGGCTCCTAGTGGCAAGTGTGCAGTTCCTATTCCACCCACTGAAAATTCCACTCCGGTTGAGGCCATGCAGGTTGATGGCTCGTTTGAGAGTCGGACTTATAAACCTGTTTGCAGAAGAATAATCTGCTTTAATTGTAATAAATCGGGTCATACCCGTCCACGTTGCCCGAAGCTTCAGGGAAACGGGAAATCTCTAGCGGTATGGGGGGTGCTAGAGGAGCAGACTCAATTTCCCTTCCGAACACTAATCCCTGTTGAACTGAATGTGGGGAGCAAGAGAGTTATTATTGAAGCGTTCGTGGATTCGGGCACCATGAATTGTTTCATGGATGTTGAGTGGGCTAGGAGGCACTCCGTTCCTACCTGTCCTCTTTCACAGCCCCGCTCTGCTAGAACTTTGGATGGTTGCTCGCTGGAAACGGGATTTATAACCAAAGTTTCTGAACCGCTAAATATGTTCATTTCTTTTGGTGGTCATTCTGAGGAGGTTCGGTTTTTTATTATCAGTTCCCCTGCTTTTCCCATTGTTTTAGGGCATTCTTGGCTACGGGAGCATGGGCCTTGCATCACTTGGGGAGAACAGAATAATCCTATCATCCACTGGGATACCGATTGTAGGTCCCATTGTAGGGAGAATGTGACTTGTTCTCCCGGACATCAAGCTATGGGGCAGACTGATGCTTGGAGCGAGTGTGAGGAAGTTGTCTCACCTTACCCTCCTAAACTAGAAAAAGGGTCAGAGGAAGGGTTGGAATGGGATCCTCAATTTGATTGGCGACAGCCAGAGGACAATTACCTTTTAGAGGATTTTTTTTATTCTGAATCAGTCACTGAGACGTCAGGTTCTGAACAGGGTGAGGATTTGGGGGCCACCCTGAACTTTGGTTTGCCTTCTAATGTTCCCAATGATTATGCTGACCTCGCCAAGGTTTTTAGCAAGCATAGGGCCTCGACTTTACCTCCTCACCGCGCGTATAATCGCGATATTAATCTCTACCCTGATACTACTCCCCCTAGGGGTTCTTTATACTCGCTGTCAGGGCCTGAGCGTAAAGCTATGCCAGAGTATATCCAGGAGGCTCTAGCTAACAGATTCATTTGGCCGTCTACCCCTCCTGCAGGTGTGGGGTTTTTTTCATGGGCAAAAAAGATGGCTGTTTGAGACCCTGTATTGATTTCAGGGGTCTCAATAATATCACCGTGAAGAACCAATATCCCCTTCCGTTGATGAACTCTGCCTTTGAGCGTCTGCAGGAGGCGTCATTTTTTACTAAGTTAGACCTCTGCAATGCTTATAATCTGGTCTGGATCCGGGAAGGGGACGAGTGAAAAACGGCATTTAATATGCATGACGGGTACTGCGAATATTTGGTCATGCCGTTCGGATTGGTTAACGCCCTCTCTGTATTCCAGGCACTCGTCAATGACGTTCTCCGAGAGATGTTGGAAAAATTGGTCTTTGTCTACCTTGACGATATTCTGATTTTTTCTTCAACTCTCTCGGAGCATAAACAACACCTCAGACAAGTGCTTGAGGCCCTCCTTAAAGCCAAGCTTTTTGTTAAGGCTGAAAAATGCACTTTCCACGCCCAAACCGTCTCGTTTCTTGGCTTCATTGTTTCCAAGGGGTCGGGCCGTATGGACCCGGACAACGTGGCTGCGGTCAGGAATTGGCCTGCCCCTCAAAGTGTTAAGGAGGTCCAACACTTCTTGGGCTTTGCTAACTTTTATAGGAGGTTTATCCGTAATTTTAGCGCGGTTGCTGCTCCCATTATTGCATTCACCAGAAAGAATACCTCCTCAGCGTTTTTTTGGTCTCCAGCAGCTGAGGCTGCCTTTCAGGAATTAAAGAAACGTTTTAGCTCAGAGCCCATTCTGGTTTTGCCTGATCCCTCCCTCTCATTTGTGGTGGAGGTGGATGCTTTGGATGTTGGGGTGGGTGCTATTTTGTCCCAGCAACCCCTTTGGGACAATAAGCTATACCCATGCGCATACTTCTCCCGGTCTTTGTCCACCACAGAACAGAATTACAGCATTGGTGACCGGGAATTATTGGCGGTCAAGTTGGCACTTGAAGAGTGGCACCACTGGTTGGAGGGTGCTGAACACCCTTTTGTGGTATGGACAGACCATAAAAATCTCCAGTATATTCAGCAAACCAAGCGACGTAATTCCCCACAGGCACGATGGTCATTGTTCTTTAACCGCTTTAATTTTACTCTAACCTACCGCCCTGGCTCTAAAAACATTAAGCCTGATGACTTGTCATGGATTTACAACCACTCTGATCGCGATCCCACCCCAGAGCCAGTTATTCTGGCTGCTCAAATTGTGGCGCCCATCCAATGGGAGATTGAGGCGGTGGTTCAGGAGGCTTTAAAGACCGACCCGGCCCTGGGGGGGACCCTCCAGGCTGTTTGTTTGTTCCGACTAGGTTAGGTTCTCTAGGGGGGACACTCTTCCCGCTTGGCGGGGCACCCGGGAGCTTATCTGACCAAGCAGTTCCTGGCCCGACGTTTTTGGTGGCCCGGTATGATGAGGGACATTCGGGAATTTGTTGCTGCCTGTGGCATCTGCTCCAGAAACAAAACTTCCCATCTCCCTCCCTCTGGTCTGCTGCGACCATTACCCATCCCCAGGCGCCCTTGGATGCATATCGCGTTGGATTTTATTACGGGACTGCCTGTGTCTGAAGGCAACACGGTCATCCTGGTCATGGTTGACCGTTTTTCTAAGGCCACTCATTTTGTTGCGCTACCCAAGCTGCCTTCAGCGCGGGAGATGACCTTTCTTGTGGTTAACCATGCTTTCCAGCTGCATGGGCTTCCGCAAGATGTTGTCTCTGACCGGGGTCCTCAAGTTTACGGCTAAATTCTGGCGGGCGTTTTGTAGGCAGTTGGGGCCACTGTGAGTCTCTCCTCTGGTTTCCACCCAGAGACCAACGGGCAGACTGAGCATACTAATCAGTCGTTGGAAAACACTCTTCGATGTTTAGCGGCGGATAATCCATCTTTGTGGAGTCGATTTTTAGCATGGGCCGAGTATTCCCATAACTCACTGAGTAATTCCTCCACGGGCTTTTCCCCGTTTGAAGCTCAGGTGGGTTACCAACCTCCACTGTTTCCTGAGACGGAGAGTGATTCTGAGGTTCCCTCAGTCAACCATTTCATTCGTCGTTGTCGGTTGGTTTGGACCAGGGTCTGTTCATCTCTGTTGCGCTCGGGGCTCAAACAGAAATCCGCTGCCGATAGAAGGCGTCATTTGGCCCCATCTTATCGAGTGGGCCAGAGAGTTTGGCTGTCTACCTGGGACCTCCCCTTGAAGGTAGAATCACGAAAACTGGCCCCCCGCTATATTGGCTCGTTCAAGATAGTGCGGAAGATCAATCCGGTCACAGTCCAGTTAAAGCTCCTTAGATCTTTGCACATCCACCCGTCATTCCATGTCCCTTGTATTAAGCCGGTTAGCACTAGTGTCCTGGCCCTGCCAACACACCCCCCCACTGCCGCGAATGGTTGCGGGGGGGGGCCGGTTTTCACCGTGCGCCGCATTCTGGCCGAGAGGAGTGTTGGTCGTGGGGCCCAGTTTCTCGTGGACTGGGAGGGATATGGCCCTGAGGAGCGCTGCTGGGTCCCTTCCCGGGATATTCTGGATCCCACGCTCATTTCCGAGTTCCATGCATGGGGTTTCCTGGAGCTGTCCCTTAGGGGGGGGGGGGTCCTGTCATGGTTTTGGAGGTTGGCGTTTGTTTGGGAGCTTTCTTTGTTACTCTCATCTGGGACGATATCGTTTTGCCCACATCGGATTCTCTGGCCAGCTGGCATTAATTATGGGTGGCGCCCGGACTCTATTTAAGCCCAAGTTCCGCCTCACCACCTTTGCTAGAGTGTCAGTGTTACATTTGCTCTGTAGCCCTTAGGTTCTCTAGCTAGAGAGTTTGTTTGGAAAGTTAGTTGCAAAAAAGGAAAGTGTTAGTTAGTTTTCTATGGAGTTTATTCCTCTGATTCCCTCTCTCCCTTTCTTTGTTCGTGCACTGTTTGGGTGCTTAATTGTTTGATCTCGGTTTCCGAGATCTTTCCTTTGTTCGTTCTGTCTGGCTCGCTTTGCTTCCTTATTTCTCACGGACGAGATATATGTCCTGTGGAAGCGCGAGCCCCTCTCTCCTGTTCTGTCTGGTTTCTGTGTTTGTCTTATTGCTGTGCTTCCTTTCTTTCCGGCCACTGCATTTGGCGTCTCGAATAACCAGCCATCACAATAAATGCCAGATTTGAAAACTGAACACAATGGTAAACAATTAAAATAATCAAAAATATATAAAATGTTTATTTTAATGTCCAAACAAACTATTCATGCATGTTCCATGTAGTGGAAATTCTCAAAGGTACATTTTGATTCTTTATGCAATTTTTTATGAGTCAGAGTATCTTTTCAATGGTATTGAAGCTTGACTTAAGACACTGATGTCAAAAGACAAATGATTGGCAGACAGGTCAAAATGTATTCGGAGATCTGACCAAACTTGACTGACCATCTGCAAATCTGACTATATAGAATATGGCACATAATGTGATACCAGCTAAGTGTATAATGAATGAATTAAAAATGTATTAAAAAATGAATCAACTATGCAGTCTTTTGTTGTCTTGATTGCATGGAAATGCCTTGCCGCAGGAAAACCCTTGCAGTGCTGCTTATGAATTTGAGAATATGACACTCGACACAAAATGGTTCCAGCTATTTCTTAACAGTGTATGAGTAGTAGCTCTTTCACACTCCAATGGTGCTGAATACAGATATTTTACACACACTGCACAACAAAGGAATTAATTTGTATTTCCTAATGGGGGGCACATGCTCCCATTATCATCTGTTCCTCAATAGAAATCCATACAACACTTACAATGCCTTATGTTCTTGTCCAATGTTATTTATTTTATCTGCTTATCATTAATTGGTTTTGCTAAGTGATATTGGAATCATGTTTACCACTGCTGTATTGCATTTACATACCTTATGTTACTTCAGCATTCTCATTGAGTAATTAAATTTGTCATGTAAACCAGCATGTGTCAAAATTACTGGAGCACTGAATAAAAATTTTAAATAAAATCAAAATTAAATTGACAATACTTTTAACTTAAATAAGTTCATCTCAGGGCAAAAGGAATTATGTCATGTCAGTCTCTTGCTTCCAGTGTCATGAGTGTATCTCAAGGCTATCCGACCCATAAAAATTATTAAAATCATCTAGGAGCATAATGCATCAAAGGAAGTGAGTAAGATGGAATGGAAGGTGATTAAACAGCTGAGGAATTTAGTGTAAGAGTTGTGGAAATTGGTTGCATCTTGGAGTCATCATGTAAAAAAAAAAATACAACCATAACATGTCATTTTTGGAATAAGGAAAGCATTGAGCAAGAGAAACAATAGCTCTCACCTGGTGTTATGACTGGAAATATGACTGGAAAAAAGTTCAATGCTCAAATGAGGTGAAAATTTAATTTTTAATTTATTTATTCATTTGCTTGTTTATTTTTATTTATTTGTATTTTTGCCATACATACCATTGCGAGTTTGGCATAGAAAAATGATTTGAAATCCCTCAAAACATGTTCCAGAAGAGTGGTATTTAGAGACCGTAGACCTCTGACAAGGCCAATAGTTCACTCTTCGATGATGCACAGATCTGTTAGTGCAGCCATCATATTAGAGCAGGGAAACCAGAGAAATCTGAGCTCATATTCTGTTTGTTCTGGCGGGTGCATCTGGGCCCCCTCACATTCAGACAGATTTCCCTCTGACCAACTTCTGGTCGAACCAGTCACAACCGTTTTTCTAACATGGGCTGGTTTGATCGAATGGCACTGACATATTTCCGTAAATAATCAAAATGGCTGGCGCTGATGGTTTGTTGAATGTGCAATCACGACAGTATTCAACAAACTTGAAGGGAGACTTTCTCTAAAAGACGAACAAACGACTGCAGTTAAAGCTTTAGTTGTTTAGAACAGTGGTTCCCAAACTCAGGCCTGGGGACCCACTGTGTCTGCTGGTTTTTGTTCTAACCACAACTCCAATCTTAGAATGTTAGTGAGTTGCTAATTGTTCTTAATTGCACTTTTCTCGTTCATACTGATTATTTACCCTTTTAGACCACTTGTCAGAAATGGCCATGATGAAAAAAAGTTTAAAAGTTGGCTACATTGGAAATGTTTTTTTCTCGCATAAAAAGTAGAAATTTGCAATTGATGACATTAAACTATGAACTGGCTTCTAATTGATAAAATTGAGGACACATAGTTACTAAAACTAACTATTAATAGGCTATTAAGAAGACAAAGCATTTTATAATGAGTCAAACCTGTTAAATGTTACTTGTTTGGTTTCAGGAAAGAATTTGAACATGTGTGTTCAGAACCCTAATCAGCAGCTGACTGATTGATCACAGTCTTGCATTTGATCACATAAAACATATCAGGACCTTGGCTTGGCATGCTTACTTGGAACATCAAAATAAATAAAATGAATGTTGGGCTTTGAAACATTATGGAATACATTGCCATTTCTGTCATAATGTGATTTAAGGGGGTAAAAATGTACCTCTAATTTGAAAAGCAACTAATTAAGAAAATTAATAGCTTCTTAAAATTCTGGTATGGTGATTGTGGTTGGAACAAAAACCAGCATACACAGTGGGTCCCCAGGGCTGACTTTGGGAACCACTGGTTTAGAAAGGGGTGTTTTCCGTGCTTTTTACAGAATTTGGTAAAAGTTTAACTACTGGATCCACTCATTGCCCAAAAGAAAAAGAGCGAAAGTCACAGTGAAAACCGGGTGGCTATTGTTTATGTTATGCACAAATGGTGACGTTAAGTGTTGACTACAGATTCATGTCATGATAAATGTGAGTGTATAATTTTGAATAGAAACAATATGAATTTGATGTTGGAACTGGCTACCTAGCCTAGTTGCTCACTAGTAGTTATGGAAGCTTGCTACAATCTGGCAATGTTAATGACAGTGAAAAATAATTTGTACAGCCACCTCCCGATTCAGATCTGCTCCATAATTAATGGGTTCTTCCTTGGCCCATTTTGCACCCTTCCACAAAATTTCCTGAAAATCGGGCTTATAGTTTTTCTGTAGTCCTGCCAACTATCCAACAAACCAACAAACAGGAACAAATTGTAAAAAAAGACTCACTTTAGTCACCTTTGATAAAGGTGCAAAAAAAAAAAAAAAAAGAAAAGTGACCTTTTGACAAATATCACACTTATAAAATTTACTTGATTGCCTTTTTTTAAATTAAAATGATAACAATAATAAAATTAACATAGGGATTATTAACTGTGCTGTTTCCCATATGCCACCCTTTTTCTTTATTTTTATCAAAGTTACAAATTAATCTGGACCTGAAAAACTTCATATTTCCATTATTTAAATAGTTACCCTCTGTTTGGGGCTCAAAATAGTTTGGGAGTGAGTAATGACATGAGGTCAAAAAATTATCCAATACAGTGGTCACCAGCTGTGTTCTTAAATGCCATAATGCAGGTTTCTAATCCAATATTTTCAAAGCACATGTCATTTAACAGCTGGAGATCTCATTGTGATGCTAATTAGTAGAATCAGGTGTGCCAATTTAGGACTGGAATGAAAATCTACAGGATGCAGATCTTCAAGAATAGGGCTGGTGACGACTGATCTAGTATTTGTGAGTACATCAGCTAAAAGTGGTGTTCAGGGAGACACCCTGTGGACAAATATCAGAATGCATCCACTTTATCTGATGACCAATTCATGGATATACTGCATTTATTGGAATTTGATCGTGAATGATCATTAAACCATTGAGAAATTAGGTTTTTTTTGGCTTAATTATTCTCTGTTCAAGATGTTTTGGAATATAGTGGCAGCATTTTAAGTCAATGTTCTAGACCTGAATTGATTTGAGTTTCCAGTTAATTGTTAACTCGGCTTCAAAATGTTCCACTCAAAACATAATGATCACATATTTGCTCTATGCTCTTTATATGCACTATATCATACGTTTACATATAAATGTATCTCCATGCTGCTATTCTGCACCTGCACTTTGCTATATTGCACTTTTTTGTTATTGCACCTCAGTAATATACCTCAAAATTGAATCAATTCTGGCACACTGACTGCATACGCCCACTGTCTGTCTGTATATGTTTGTATATTTGTTTATAACTGTGTGCACTGTTATGTTACATGTTGAGTGTTAAAATATTATTTGCACATTTGGAGTATGGGGGAATGCAATTTCGATCCTCTGTGTAATTACTTGCACTAATTATTTGGTCTGATTGACAATAAAGTTCACTTTGACTTTGACTTTGATTTGTGATTGCATTCGTAAAAGTGTGTTCAGAGGTTGATTTGCTTGTGTGTGTCGATCGTTGTTCTCCTGCATAACCCAACTGAACTTGAGCTTTAGGACTCAAACTGATGCCTGGACAGTCTCCTTCAGGATTTTCCATAGCAGAGAGCAAAATTCATGATTTCATCAATTACAGCAAATCGCTCAGGTCCTTAGGCAGCAGAGCAGCCACAGACCATCACACTACCATCATTGTGTTTGACTGTTGGTATAAGGTTCTTACTGTGGAATGCTGTGATGAATGCCAAATGTAACATGGCCCATGCCTTCTAAAAAGTTCTACTTTTGACTGATCAGTCCACAGAATATTATCCCAAAAGTTTTAGAATACAGCCAAAAAAGTTTAAGATGTTTTTTGGCAAATGTGTGACGAGCCTTTTCTGTTCTGTCTTTTTTTAAATTTAATCTATTTATTTATTCATGCTCAGTAATGATTTCCGTCTTGCTGCTCTCCCATGGATGCGATCTTTACAAGTCTTTTTCTTATCGTAGAATTGTGAACACTGACCTTAACTGAGGCAAGTGAGGCCTACAATTTTGCAGATGTTAGTCTGGGTTCTTGGAGGATTTTCTCAGTTAGTAGATAATAGCTCGCTGGAGTCCAACAGCTCAAAGAATGGCTTTGTAACCCTTTCCAGGCTGAGAGATATCAATAACTTTGTTTCTCATCTATTCTGGAATTTTTTTAGATTGCAGCATCATGTGCTGCTTTTTGCCTACTTCACATTGCCAAACAAGTTCAATTTGAGTGCAGGGCTTGCAGTAATCATGCCTGAGTGTATCTAGTGCAACTGAACCAAATTGTCAATTAAATTTCTTTGATTAGTTGATTTTTTAAATCAAGGGGGCAATTATTTTTTCACATGAGGCCAAGTAAGGTTGGATAGCTTTTTTCTGCAATAAATGCAATCATCATCTAAAAACTGCATTTTCTATTTACTTGGGTATCTTTGTCTAATATTAATAATAGTTTGATGATCTGAAAAATCATCAAAAAAGTGTGACAAATATAAAGAATATGCTTAAATGTTAAAAGGCTGATATTGCTTAAAGTTATCTAACTCATTGTGTTTATTTAAATGGCTAAAATAAAAAAAAATATGAATTTATTTAAAATTTTTTCTCAGTTGTGTATTTAAGAATAAAAAAGAGCTTTGAGTTGAGAATGAAAAATGAGATGAGTCCAGAAAGCAACCACATTTCTGTCTAATGTCAAAAAAGTGAAAGGCCAAATTTAAAATATTTATTTTCTATTTTGATGGATATGAAACCATTCACCCTGATTTTTAAAATAAATGTTCTAAATTTATTATGCAAGAAAATGAGTGGAATACAGTACTTGTCAAAAAGCCAGACTTTTTAACGATACAAGTAATACATATAAAAATGTTTATTTGTTACATCGACAAATAAAAAGTCAGTGATTTGTCCTGCCACTCAGGGGTACAATAATCTAACAAGCATTATTAGCAAATAAAATGGAACCAAAAGGGTAAATGTTTCAAAGACACTTATTTAGTCAATGCAGATTACATGACTCCGAGTAAAATTCAAAAAATGATGCAACCTCTTCAGGGTATGGTCACTCAGCATTGCATGTAAGGGGAGCTGTCAGGATTCAGTCACCAAGCTCTCATAATACTGGGGCATCAGCTTGTCCAAGAATATAAATTTAATCAGTGATGCAAAATGTTCATACAACATGTGGCATAGTATTTATGAACACATTTGTAAATGAAAGCGATGACAGTGTTGAGTCATTAGACGTGAACTGACAGCCATCATATCATCTTCTGTCAACTGCTATGTCACGTGTGACAATATTACATCAGGCTTGGTTTAACTGTTTCAACATGTTCACCAAAAGACGAGAGCATAGTTTGTGGTTTCTGGGGAAAAAAATCAAGGAAATACATGACAAATCCAAAAATAAAAAGAGACAGAGAAAAAGGACTAACAATATCTTATTTTATAAATGATATAACATATGGGCCATGTAATGTATATGGTGTTATTATTATTGTATTTTCAATTCATGGGTCATCTTATTATTTCATCAGTTATTTGTGCTTGGCAGCCATTTGTTAAATCAAATGATCAATTTTTTTAAAATCAAAAACAAACTGCCAAATTGATGTAATCTCGCAAGTGAACGATTAGGCATGACAAGAACAACATATTTATGAAAATATTACAACTTTTGTGATTTGAAAATTTTTCCCAAAATGTGTATTTACACTGGGCCCGAAGTAAAATCCTCATGTTTTCCAAGGCTCTTCAAATTAAAAAGTGAATTTTGTCCTTCTCAGATGATTCCAAGGTTAGCTGGAAGAAAACTGTCTTTAGAATAAAAAAAATTAAAAAGGGTTGAATTACCAATTAATAAAATGCAGGAAATATTTTCATTGTTTTCACCCTGTGTCATCTGCTCTGACTATTCTTCCTTGGCCATCTGTATAAATACTATCGAGACTCCTTTTTAAATTAAACTATGGTTCGAAGAATTAATTACTATTGCACTGCTTCCATTCTCTGTTTAATGGATTATAGTTACAAGACAATTCACATTAGCTTATTCACCATGAATACTTATAGAAATCTTAAAGGGTTCAAATGGGCATGAAATTATCTTCACCTTTGCTGACCTATTGACAACAAATTGCCTCATTTAGCCAGATGCTTTATAGTCTGTTCTGAGGGTTAGCCTTAGAATTTTCTTTACCCAAGACGAAGACAAAAATTAAACTTTTTTTAAAACAATTATTTCATCCTTCTTAAATAATGTATCATATAATGGCAATATAACAGTTCCCCATACAGTCTTAAAAAAGTAATCTGCTTAGCTCAAAGTGAAACAGTTGCAACAATCTAACCATTTCATTTAAACTTGTGGGAGCCAATATTTTGAAAATCATGCATGTTGTGATATGTCGCCATTCTCTCAAGAGTCCTCCAAAACAAATTTTTCTGATAACTGTCTGATTTGCCAATGCTATAAGTTTTGTTTTATGACACATAATGGTGAAAATTAAACAGTTCATTGAGTCATTGTGACATATGGAAATTCCAGGCCGTTGAAATGGGGGAGCAAGCACCAGTCCCAGACAAGACGGGTATAAGTGGTGTGATCTGGGGGACACAGGAACATTTGAGAGCCCCCACCCCTCAACCCCCACCCCCCCCCCCCATGCAGGAACAGCTGGTCAAATGCACCAATCTATGATCAATGAATCAGGCTGGTGGATAGGATTATATGCCTCTTTGCACAACTAAATCGGTCACCCAAAGCTAAATGACCAGACAGCAGAAGCTTGCGTGGCAGAAATGAACCAATCAGGGTATAATCACATTTAATCAGGGGGTTTAGTGTAAACATTCATGTCTTAAGAACTGAGAATGTGTTCTCTTAAACATCTTAAAAACAAAGCTGCATGATTTTATCCCAACCACTTATCAGAAAGACAAGACTGTCAGAACCTAGTGTTTGGACTGGTTTGCACGAATGCATAATATTGAAACTTGAAGATTCCCTGTGAATTATACTTCAATTGTTATGAATTTGTAAACAGTGCTCCTCTGAAACAGTACTTTAAGGAAGAGTCTGATTTAGGGTGGGGCTGGGTTATGCTGTCTACCACTTTCATTAGTAGCAGATGTGAATGTAAGGCAGTTAAACACATTATTTCCTGTCTGTTTCCATTTTACAGAGCACCAGACAGATGAATTATTTATACCACAGATGTAAACGCGTGAATCCCAGCGTAAGAATATTGCTCATTACAACCACAGAGTGATTTAGCCAGTGAATGAACATGCCTACCTCAAACACAGTAATTCGGCTTCACATTTTGAATACATTCTTAAAATACTTGTATCTATACTTGAATAATGATAGCATTTTGCAAAATACAAAACAAATATTGTGTAGATATTTTGCCTGATTGCCTTTTATGGGAAGCACCCCCTTGCATTTTCCCAAATAAAAATCAGACAGTGAAGTGCAGTTTGCCTGCATCATTAAAATATCAAAATATCATGTCTTTTTTGAAGATACTAATACTGGTGACATTCATGCAAATTTAGGTCAATAATTTAGATGGCTATACATAAAATGTCATACTGATTTGCACTCAGGTTAACCTTGCTATCTGTTGATGAATTTCTCTGATATCTACTCAATAATAATAGCCAATGTTCTTGTGATAATACATTTTTGCTCATATTATTTGAAGTAAATAATAATATACGTTTTTCTGAAACACTGTTCTATGGAAAAATCAGGTAAGCACACATCAGCATTATTATTATTATTATTATTATCATTATCATCATCATCATCAATGTTCTTATTTAGAAAGTCTGTCAAAAAATTTAATTTAAAAAATTGGCAATCCAGAAAACCTTTTATTGTTTTTATTATTTCCTCTTCAGAAAGTAAAAAAATAGATGAGATAAAATTTAATTTGGAATGCTTTACAGTAATTCAGTATAAACTTACTTTCAGAGACATGTAATGTGCATTATATTTCTGATGAGATCAGAGGGTGACAGAATAAAAGAAATTATCTCAATACTATGAAAATAAAAACAGAATCTGGCTTGCCCTCAGTTTTTGGCTTATAACATACTACTGTGGAATTTGACATATTCTGTGTGGGGCCAATGATCGACAAATAGAAAACATGGCCTCCACCGTGCTTGTTAAATGATTGGCAAATATTTAACAAGATATTTCAATTTTCAGTAGTACTTCATAAATTTGTATGGACGTGTTTTAAATAAATAATTACTAAATTATTCATTTTAAAACATTACTGTATATATGTGGCTGCAATGTACGTATGTAAATTTATTATTAAATATTGCATTAAATTAATAATGGAAAGCTTTTTTATCTTTACATTAGACATCTGTCACAATAAATGCCAGATCAACTGTTTCAAGCCATTATAACAACCATTCAATTTTGTTATTCTCCTGAATGGCTAAATGTTTCAGTTTGTGACATTCATTCCATTGCCTGTTCTTGTAAATATTCAGTCAATATTATATTTAATCCTGAAATTAATGATTCATTGATAATTGTAAAAATATTACTTTTGGCTCTGGAAATTTAATTTTACTGTTGCTCATTTTAACATAATAAATATAATTCATTGATGGGAACCTTAAGGTACACATCATTATAACTCAAGAAAATCACCTCCACATGATCTTACTTCTTTCAAAGACTCCCCAGCCTGGGCCAGATGGTATTTTTTATAATGCATGTCTGCGAGTGCAAACCAAGCCTGGTTAATTGGCATTTCATTAATATTTCTGGGTGCCTGTGCTTTCCGCAGCGAGGGATGCGTGGATGGGGGCAGAATGAAGCTACTCCACCTGCTGCCACCTGTTCGCCTCCTTTTCTCCATCATATATAAACCCTCCACCCACACAAGGAGACACAGTACAGATCTCGGCTGTGCCAGAGTCCAGTTCAATCTTCACCAGGGTTAACTGCTCCAAATAAAGAAGGACCTTTGACATCAGCACTGATATTTGGGGAGAATAATCACGGACAGATAAACACAGTTTGGATTTTTGCTGTTTTTCCCAGTTGTGTTTGCTGCCTCTGCTGTGGGACTAGAGCATCTGGATGTTCTCGGTGATTCATCCCTCTGACACATGAAGTCCTATCAGTCCGGTTCTGCAGATTCTGGCTCTGAAATGGAGTCACAAAGTCCAGAAAAGTGCGAGAGCGTGACAGTGCGGAGGATGGCGGCCAATGCTCGCGAGAGGAAGAGGATGCAAGGTCTGAACACGGCGTTCGACCGTCTGCGCAAAGTCGTCCCTCAGTGGAGTCAGGACAAAAAACTCTCGAAATACGAAACTTTACAAATGGCCCTGAGCTACATCATGGCCCTCAATCGGATTCTGATCGATGCCAGGAGACACAGCACCCCCCATTGTCAGTGGCTGGACCTGCATATCGGGACTTTCCAGCAAGAGAGCTACCCTTGTTATTTTGGACTTAGTCCTCCAACAAACAAAGAGCATCTTCCTCCCTCTCCTTATCAGTGCGAGTGCTTCCACATCAGTAACTAGAGCAGGAACATTACCATTCCTGTTTTACACCATCCGGCACTACCAACAGCTCCTGGGTAAATACATTTGTACAACATATTGTTCTTATTTGTATGAAACCACAAAACATGTTGTTTTAATTTACATATCAAATATATTTGCATGTATATATTTGTATTGATAATTATTTTTTTTATTTTACTCGCTAGGAAAAAATGCATCTTGCTGTAAGCCAACAATAGCTGTAAGTAAAGTTGACACCGTGACATGCACTCAATATTTGGGTGACTCATTGTTTGGTTGACACCCTCATTTATGAAAAATTTCTCCAGCAAAAGGTAACACAAATTTTCTAATCCAAAGGTTCTCCTAATCTGTACTGCAAAATAAATCTGTAAATAGGTGACGTTCATATTTTAGAATACTTTTTTTAGATTGTGTCAGAGAATTTCCTGACTCTGATATTGTCAAATGAAGGCAAAGTGTACATGTATTGACATGAGCTATGTACCTCCACATTTCACTGTGAAATTGTATGTTTTCTAGACATATTTTTATATTATATTAAAATATATTTTCAGCTCCGTAAATGAGTCTGCATCTTGCTTTTGTTGTGCAAATGAAATTAAAAAGATTGCACTATCTAAAATATTATTTGGCAGATCTTTTGGATGACCTTCATACAGATGCCAAATCTGGCCTTTCCTCTGTATGTAGTATTTTGTTAAAGCCTTAATAATTCCAGGTTTGGGCATCAAAGAGATGTGAACAAACTTAAATGAAGCAACACATTTATCAGAGCACACATGCCAATATGAAGTTGTTCAGTATTAATTTGAAATTGGTGCCACATATGTACAATAGATACAACTACACGTGTCCAGGATCCTACTCTCACTGACAATAAATGCGCAAAATCACAATAAGGTGGTATGCAAAAGTATTTTGTTATGAATGCATTGGATCATGAAACTCACTATTAATACTATCACCTCTGCAGTCCAAAGTCTATGAAATCTAGGGCTCCAAAAACCAATCAAAAACATCTCAGAGTATGAATGCAATTCATATTAAAGCATGAAAATTTGCCCCTTACTTTCATATGAAACATTCATTTCACATTGAATATAATGAAATGCAAAAGCTTTGTATAATATTCTATTGCAAAATAAAGCATTATATGACTTGCAACACTGCAGTATGCTTAAATGTGTAATTTGATGACATATAACCAATTTTCAGCATTTTCACAACATGATCCCAGGCTTAGTGCCCATATGACCGATAGGAAATAAATGGCATACTGAATTTCACCAAATTATAATTCTGATTTAAATATTTAGCACAGCTATGAGCAGATACAGACACAAATAAGGCGGAGTGTTTGTCACAAAGCACTGGATAAAGTCCTTAGGCAGTCACAGTAAGTTTGAGGAAATCACAAATAGATGAATAAATAAATAAAATAAAACTTAAATTAAAAAAAAAAAAATAAAAAATATTTTAAACAAAAAGTCAGTCGGTTACAGCAAGGAACAGAAGAAAATTGAATGCTTGAAAATGACAAAATGCAGTCTTAAAATAAATCTCTCGTAATTTTTTAATGGTCCTTAATGGAAAAATGCAGCAATGGTATGGGGAATTAACTAAAATTTTATGTTTTGTCCAATAAATGATTCAGATTATAGCTACTATTACAATTTCATATCATAGCCCAGTTCTGCCTTTGTTGTAATCATTTCCTAATTATTATAGATTACAAACTGGTCATAATTGCTCAGGTAATAGAGGCAAGGCAAATGACACTGGAGCAGGTTGGAAGAACTACAACGGGCACTTAGTTTCAAAAGTTATAAGGTGAAGTTGCTGAGGGTATGTCAGTGACGTATCCACAGCCTCCCAGGAGAGATAGACAGATATATTTTCATGCATACACCAGTCTCCCAAGTGTATTAGAGGGGTAGCGCTTCTACTTCAACTGAGAGAAGTTTGTGCTTGTACTACTAGGTTGTCAATAGCGCAACAGGGATAGCGGAGATAAGCCCACAGAACCTTCCCCTCTCCAATAAAAGATGAGCTTCAAACAAGGTGAGCAAGCTTCTCAAATACCAAACTTTCCCAATAAAAATAAGACTTGAAGGGCCTAAGGCATGATGCTGGAGTTGGAAGAGTAAGGAAGGTGATCTGCTGGCATTGCTAGCATAGTTCATTGCATAAGTCTAAACTGAAACATTGCACATGGAGAGGTCATCTCACACAATGTCGTAAAGAACACCAGAGGACTGACCACAGTGCCCATTTAAACTGTCACCATTCACTGCAAGCACATTAACGTAAACAGTCACACTGCACTATGGTGAAATGCATTCAGTACAGTTCTACCTGTCCTTCATCTTTAAAAATCAGGGAAGTCTCAATTCCAAGTTCGCTTTAATTCATATCTCCATTTAATTTCATTGTTTCACTTTTTATGCTAAATGGAGCATAGCTTACGGAACTATTTTAGGCAGACAAGATGCCCGCACTCTCAGAAACACTCCAAGCATATCCGCCACTGACAGGCTGCAGTCATGCTTTGCCTCTGCTGCAAAAATGGCTTTGCCTGCTGCTGTGCTGCATCACTATTCTGCAATCAACGACTGATGTGATTCAGCTGACTGAAATTAGGCATTGCTTGCGGAACTAGAACAGGCAAACAAGTCGAGACTGGCCCTGATTCTAATAAACACGCTGCCTCTACATATCTGCCACTGTTCTGCCCCTCTGACAGGCAGCTATCCAAGTTACTCTCCTGCTCTGCCTCCGCACAAATGCCTTAGCCAGCTGCTATGCTGCATCGCTCCTTGCTGCAGCTATAAACATCGCCTGCTGTTGCATCACTCTAGTCTGCTGCCAGTAAACATCACAACTCCACCTCAGTATTCCCTATTGGGTGTGGAATATTCTCCAAGACCAGGGCTAGATATTCCAACACTTCCTGTTCACCATTTCTCAAGCTCAGCAGGATGTAGGGTGTGTCAGGGCCACAGCTTAGATTCAAAACTACTGGTGTATCCATTTGAGCAACCTTCTATTAACTATTTGCAGATGAACTGTCTGAAGTATACAAAAACTGTCCCATCACTGAATCAGCAATTGTAACAACTTAATATTAAAGTCTTCAATTTTTTCCCCAATTACAAACCATATTACGATATAAGCAGAACATATTCAAACAATTTTTTGAATAAATATAACTTTATTCTCAGAAATGTATTTCAAAATTGATGCGGCTTTATATGAATATAATATTTTCCTTGAAAGCAAACACTATACGCACTGTAATCTATTTAAAGTCCCAAATTCTTACCATTAATTTTTTAAATCTTTACTATGATTAAAAACATAGAGGCAACATCTGATTGCTAATAAAATAACTGTGTTAACAACTGCATTCATAAAATTACTGTGCTCCGCAACAAACACTCAAAAGTAAGAAAATCTATATGGAAACAGCTACAAATTTTACCGAATTTTGTACAGTCGAAAATTTGAAATGAAACATTTTAAAATTTCAAAAGCCAAAACAGAATTTCACAGTTACCAATACTGCTGGCAAGATTTGTTCTGGAACACCATAACAAATTTTACTCAGGACCCGAAGTGCCACATGCTTGTGCTAGTGTTTAACTATTACACTGTGATATTTCACATTTAAGTACATGTATTTTTAATATGTTACTTACCAAAAGGACACTTGAGTCAAGAAAATTTTGCATAGTACAAACTGCAGTAGTGAAATCAGCCCCACGGCCCTCACATGCGGGGAAAAAAAAAAAAAAAAAAAAAAAAAAACTTGAAAAATGTTACACCTGAAGGAGGACAGTATCATTCTCTCCAGAATAACATAGTTCCAGAGAATTACTACATCAGTACTTTCTCATTCATTTTCATTCCATTTAAATAACATTATATGTATTTAAGCTCAGTGTATCTGAGTTAACGTACCCCAAAATGTGTTATAAATGATAGCCTTACTAAAAGCTGTCTTATAATAAAATAATATAGCAATACAAACAAGAAATAAAAATCAACACAAATTATTTGAAACAAAGGAAACATTGAAAGGTATGCTAAAATGAGTCGAGCCTTATCAGCCCTAATGTCACCATCACATTTAACAGGCAGTAGAAAAATACCTGATCAATATACAACAAAAAAGTCTTTGCAATATGTTATTTCCAAGAATTACAAATGACACTGAGTAAACAAAGACTTATCAAGATGTTTCCTATTCTGTGCACATACTAGAAGAAATACACTTTAACAAACCTTAGAGAAGGTGCAATTCTGGTGAAAGGTTACATTCAAAGCAAATGTAACAGATTATTCATGGGGTGACAGCCTCCGCAGATTGAGTATATGACGTAAAATTGCCTCCTACAGCTCGTCGCTCTCGATTGTAGCCTCTGGTGGGGTGCAAGTGTACAGGATGGGGCTGTTTTCCGTGTTCGGAAAGGCTGAGAGCACATCCAGGCCCTGGTTGGCCAGGGCGGCATAGCGGCTGCCCGCTGGCCGCGAGGCCTTCATGGGCTGGGGGATCTGCCGGTGCCAATGAGCTGCCAACACGGAGGACTCATCATCAGTCCAGAAAAAACACAGGGTTTCTCAGGCAGGGAGTCAGGGGCTCCAGAGCACAATTAGCACGATAGCACGTTAGCCCAGCAGTGAGATCAGTAGAGCCTTCGATAGCCGGCAGAAGCAAGCCCTCCTTGGTCTTTGACAGTCAAAGGCAGGTGCATAGGCATGAGGTGGAATTTGTTAGTTCATCAGAAAGGTGGAATGATCCAGAATATGAAGAGGGGAAAAAGAGGCAGAAATGAAGACAGGAATTTTTTCATGATAAGGAGAAGAAATTGAGGACCCCAATGCCAAAAGTGCTTGAGTCACAAAATGACCGTTTTGAGAAAATTGAGAAAATCGACTGAGGACAGTATAAGAGATCCTTACTTCACAATCTGTGAAAGTGCAACACAAGTGCTTTTCAGCATTAGGCTCTTCAACAAAATAATCACTTTGGTTCATGCATCGCCAGAACATTCAGATAGTTTCCTAAAATTGGTAGTTGTCTCTGGTGATTTATTGTGAATGTGTGAATGGCACTAATCTCTAGCACTGTGAGGAGGTATTGTGAGGGTTTGGTGTAACTCATTTTGCGCTACTGTTTTAAACATCAATTTTGAAGATTCAGTGGGCTGTTTACCACAGACAAATCTCCAGCGCTTAAATCTGAGATAGAAAAGTGGATTGTCCCATAATCCAGAATACACTGTGATTGATTTCAACCTATGTTGCATTATAGTAAATTTATTGGATTTGCTTATTTTCTTGACACATTTTCTATTAAATTAGAAAATCATTCTTTCCACTCAAAAAATTATTTCACATCATGATTGAAAAAAAAAATGCAATTGTTTGGCTCTATTGTTGTCCTAAAGAAAGTCAGTCCACTGTGCTTTCATCAAACACAGATCTGACATATTTAGTTTTCATTAACAACCCCATTTTCATAAGATTTGGGGTACTGAGGAAAATGCATTAAAAAAAAAACAATAAAATTAACTGTAGTAAACTGAAAACAAGGTGTTCAAAGTTTTTCTTTCTCTACTTTATCATTTTTTGGTTATAAACACTCATTCTAAATATTATGCCTGCAGCACATTCCAAAAAAGTTGGGAAAGGGGAGTGATTACCAGGGTGGTCCTTCACCTTTCCTATTGACATCTTTCCAAGTAATTGTATGGGGAACTGAGGACTGCGGTCGTTCCAATTTCAAAGCATTTTCCTCCCCACTTTTCATATGCACACACATCTATGAGCTTCATTATTGTATTTTGTGCTTCATAAAACACCACATATTTTCAACAGCAGATAGGATGGATAGCTCATAGGCCAGGCAAGCTGCTGCATTCTCAGATTAGGAAACCACAATATTGTAACACATGCAGAATGTGGCCTGCTGTTGTCTTGTTAAAATAAGAAGGGGCATCCCTGAAAATACTTCATCTAGAAGGCAACATAGGGTCCTTCAAAATGTATATATGTCCACCAGCATCAACGGTACCAATACAAATGCCCAAATAACCCATGCCATGAGGACTAACATAGCCCTATGCCATCACAAATGCAAGTTTCTGAACCTTACATTGGAAACAACTGGGAGGGTCCTTTCTTTTTTTGAACTGGTGAACACAGTGTTCATTTCTACCAAAAACACTTTGAAAGGTTGACTGGCCCGGCAACAGCATGTTTTCCCAGCACATCATTATGCATCTGATGAGCTTAAGCCCAGAGAAGGTGGAAGCGTTTCTGGACTTCTTTAGCTCAGTTCAAAGTTTAGCCTTTATTTGTATTTGTGGATCCAATGGTGAATGGTGATTATTGAGAAAGGTTTTCCAAAGTATTCCCAGCGTAATTGGTTATGTCTATAAAAAAAGCATTTAATTTTCAATGCAGATCAGGGGCCCATTGTATTGTTTTTCAATACTCAGCCTTTCTTCAAGCAGAAATTCCTCTGGATTCCCAGAATATTTTAATAATGTTATGCATTGTAGAGAGTGAAATCCCTAAAATCTTTACAGCAGCACATTATGATATGTTGCTTTAAAATTGTTGGATGATTCAAGCATGCAGTTATTTTTCAATGATTATTCAATCAAGTAGAGAGCCTTGACCACTTATTTGCCGGCAAAGAATTGAGCATTTTATACCCAAGTATTATAGCATCATCTGTTCCACACCTGCACACCCTTTTTTAGCATTCAAACAAAATCTTTTCTTGCCCTCATCCCTACTTTTTTTGGAATGTGCTGCAGGCATAGAAATCAAGAATGAGCAAGTATTCCCCCCACCCCACCCCTCCAAAAAAAAAGAATAAAATATTTCCTCTTGTACCATTTTGAATTTAATACAGGCCAAAGATGAATTACAAATCACTGCTTTTTTTCACTTGCTTTTTCTGTACCGTCCTGATTTTTTGAACATAGGCCTGTAATTTCCCCATTATTATAAAAGATGATTGACTTCCATGCAGTCTTTTTACAGGTCATGCACTTAGCAAATTAAGTGTGAAGAGTAAAAGAGATAAAAAAAGATGAAAAAGCAGTCAGTGAGAACAGGTTTGAGCAATATGACAGTATTCAGAAACACATGATTTGATAAATAAATTAACAGCATTATTCTGGCCGATTGAGATGAAGTAATACTAAAAATCTTCCAGGAGATATTCATTAGTTTACATTCAAAAGTACAGCGTATTGCACTACAAGACCTCTAGTAAGGCATGAATGTAGTTAGGCAATCTAAAGGCATCATCTATGTTAGAAGCTGACCTTTTTAGTGTGAATTCATTCAAATAACCTAGCCGTGCCTAAATAAATTATTTCTACCATGGTAATCAATGGAAAAAACTCTAATGATACAACTGTCATTGTTCATGAACAAATTAATGCATTTATGCTACAGTTAGATTATTTGTACAGTAGTCTCTAAAAATTCTTGTATCTTTTTTGAACATAAGGAAAATAATACACAAGTAAACATTTTTCCTGTTGTTCAACACAAATTGTAATAGGCTGTCTATATCATACCATAGATATCCAGCCGGGCTGTGCACAAGACACTATTCCCGCTTCGTTTTTAGCTGATACTGTGTACCACCCCGCGTCATCTTTCTTAGATGGTTGAATCAGTAGGCAAACATATCCTGTTGCATCCTGGTGCATACTGGGATTAAAACACATTTGTTCAATTACAACACGAGAAATTATTAAGGAAGTCACATCCATCTAACTTAGCAATTTTTTTTTAGCACATTTTCAGGATGTATTGATATTCAGTTATTTTGCTCAGAACTAGTAGACAGACAGATAGTAGACAGAGTACTGCACATCTTAATCTTATAAAGATTGATTTTATATCCTGCTGATCTCATGGAGCATATTCTCTTTGTGCAATCATGCACAAAAATACCTCTGATACTACAACCTCTAATTGGATAGAGTAGACTAGGCAATATGAAACCAAATACTTCTCTAGATTGAAAATTTTGTCATCTAATTTTTTATGACAAAATTCTCTGTTTTCAAAATAATAGTTAAAGATTAAGGCCCCAAGGCTTACATGGAGCTCATTTATAGAAACTAAATCTGAACATTGAGAGGAGCAGCAGTAAGGAGGTCGACAGTGTTCACCTTAATCTCTCCTTAGCGAGAGGAATGGAGTCATTGTCCTTCTTCCAGTAAATGACCGGAGGGGGCATACCCAGGACCCTGCACTCCAGCCGGACTGGCGACCCCTCGGCGATGCCTGTGTTCTGGAGCTTTTCCACAAACACTGGGACCCTTTTCACCTCTTTTTCTGCACCAAAAATATGCAAGTCAGATTCGGCAGTGTTAAGACTAACAGACAGATTTCATCTTTAACTCATTCCCTACGGTAAGCCGGTGCCAGCGGCGTGGATGACCATTCGCAGTCCGATGAAAACACAAAATCAGTTGAAAACACAAAATCATGGGCCACCTGTACTTCAATACTTTATATTGTGTAATTTTCGGGAAAAGTATTCCGTACAAATGCAACAATTTTATATAAAAGTATTCCGTAGGGAATGAGTTAATTCCCAACTTTAATGGAAAAATTTTCAATCACAAATTACTGCATTTTGCTTGCAAAAATTTGCATTTCTCACCACTTGTGTTAAACATGCAGAATTTTGACAGGAACAATCAAGCGTGCAAAGGGGCCAACTGCCTGCCTACAGTGCTTGTTGATGAAATTAAAAAAAAAAAAAAAAAAATTCTGCATGGAGATCAGAAAATACAGGCTCTAGCATGAGTATACTTGTCAGACCCTAAGCATTCTCTTCACTGTGTTCTGAGTATTGGCTTTTTCAGCTTTTTCGATGCCTTAGACCATTCTACTGTGTGAGTGGTGAAAGCATAAATAGAGCTCTTACCCACAACAGTTAACTCCAGGCAGAAAGAGCTCTGGCCTGCTCTGTTAGTGGCGATACAAGTGTAACTTCCTGCATCACTTTGCTTCAGCGGATCAATGAGCAGGGAGTGGACTCCGTTCTCCCTCACCAGCATTCTATGGCAAAAATCCGGAAGAATGGGTCTCCCGTTGAGAAGCCACATCAAGTCCGGGTTTGGTAGCCCACTTACCTTGATAACAGAAATACAGCAGTTATGGACTGTTCAGTCATATTTAATGAAGAACACGAGAATTAGCAGCATTCAGATAACCTCATTTCAGTCAAGATGAGAGTCAAATCCACAAGATAATCATCACTTCAGCCATTCGCATTGGTACCATCCTCCAGCACTGAGAAACATAAAAAAACAAGTGATGCCAGGCACAACAAACCCCGCCCCTCGCACATACCTACTTTTCCGAAATTCAATAGGCATCTATTCTGGGTCAGTGGCAATCCCTAAACCGAATTTGGAGTGAATCTGCCCATTAATTTTGCTGCTAAAGCATTAACAAACAAACATAGAAACAAACGCACAAACGCACAAACAAACACAGAAACAAACCGAACCAAAAACAATACCCCTTGCCCTCACCCTTCGGGTGGGACGGGGTAATGAAAGCTCATACAATATAATCCCACTGACGTAACCTTTGAGGCAATGTTACCAAACACATGCAACGTAACTTCACGCATTTCAATGCTGCTTATATTGCATTATAAATTACAAATGCCTGTAGAATTCTACTGAATATTCTCTCTGGGATTGAAAGTTAGTTGAAGTTAGTTCATTTTCAACACAAATATCAAGTCATAGCTGGTCAGTGGCTGATAAAATTTAGTGTTGGACTGGATGAAACAGGGGATGGCCAGTTAAGAAGTAAAAGTTAGCTGACGGCCAAACTGGGGGACTACTCTAAATGACTACTGGCTGTTCAGCAGATGAGCAGCTAGTTGACCAGTTAAAAACAGCTGCATCGATCAAAAAAGAACTTAAAAGAGCATAAACACCGTAAGATCAATTTAAACTGAAATTTTCGACAGGGAAACAATATATGATTGTATCTGGGGAAGTTGAATGACGAAAGCACAGAGTTGGATTGATTTACCTTGCAGTCTAACCTGCAGACTCTTCCTTCATGAGCCAACATGTCCCCTGGGGCCTGCAGGAAGTGAGGTCGAAAGAATCGCTCTTGTATGGCCTCCCCTTCATCTGCTTCCTGTGCCCTGGGCCGTACTCTGCAAGACAAACATCACATCCACATTAAAATTGGTGTTGCACCGAATGTGTATAGTAGCATTAGACCAGAAAACCCGTCACTTCTGGGACTTTTCATTCAACATATGAAGAGTTTGTTTCCGAAATGCAATAAGTGCCAAAATCACAAAAAATGAGATAATACCA
The DNA here is from genome assembly GCA_029692085.1 of Gymnothorax javanicus. NCBI lineage: Eukaryota > Metazoa > Chordata > Actinopteri > Anguilliformes > Muraenidae > Gymnothorax > Gymnothorax javanicus. The sequence goes on along the minus strand of CM056208.1, from coordinate 39,754,072 downwards.
TGAGATAATTGAGTGATAGCCCTGTGCTTCTTACACATGGTACAAAAATCCATTTTTAGAAATTCAAACTATAAGGTGAATTTTTTTCATGGTCAAAGTTTTTGTTTTTCTATAAAATGCAATAGGCGCCAACATAGAACAAGCTGATTTACTCAAAATGAGTAAAAGTGATATATTGCGTTTTAGAAACAAACTCTTCATATCATAATTATTTCACTTAAATGCTTTCATGCATAGGAGACAAACATATTTTTTCTAGCTCCTGATGTGCTCTAAAGCTGCCTAAATCACACTAACCTCTGAGAATGGATCATTGGGGTCAGTCTACTGCGTAGGGGCCCAGTTTGGACAATCAAATGACCAGAGCAGCTAATTCTTCCCTGTGGAACATTCAAGGTTCAAATACATTTTAGCTTCTCATATGGGATTTGTCTTGAGCTATTACATTTGAGAGAAAGATATCAAATCTTGAGAGGACAAAAATCATCTTAGATTGCTGCTACAGAGGATGAACAGTCATGCAATTTGCAAGTGGAAGGCAAATTCAGAGAGCAGATATAACTTGTCTGCATTTTTGAGGGCTGAATACAGCGGGAACTGTTGAACAGTTCTTGTGATTTGACGGAAATGATGTCCTAGTGTTGAGTACTTTTTTGTGTTTACAGAGAAAAAAAAAGTTTCATAATTCTTGGGCAAAACTGAAGCCATTTCCCAACACCCTCAGTGCTTGTAAGTGTGCTCACATTGTTCACACTCCAGCTGCACTCTCAAATCACAATTTACTCCTCAAGACTTACTTCTCTCCTCTCAAACATAATGAAACAAGATTAATTTCATATTCTGACCAGTGTATGACCTGAATGGAATGAACACTCCACATACCTGAGGATTGGCGGCCATGACAGTGTAGTTCCCATCATCATCACTATTGGTAACCAAAATGTGAAGAGCACAGGTTCCATCTCCCTCTCTACTCTTCTTATAATGTAAATTTTTCTTTAAAATCTGTTTTCCATCTTTAAACCAGTACACCTAAAAAAATTGAAAAGATGTGTATCATTTCATTGCAAAAATGCATTTTTATAGCCTTGAAAACTTTTTATGCCTCCACACCGGCGACAGTTGTGGCTGGACACATCATGTATTCAGGTCGCCCGTTAGACCATATGTCCATCCGTCCCAATCTTACGAACACGATATCTCTGGAACACACGGAGGGAATTTCTTCATATTTGGAATAAATGTCCACTCGGACTCAAGGATGAACAATTGGATTTTCATGATCAAAGGTCAAAGGTTAAGATGACCTGGTGTCCGTCCCATTCTCCATCCTCATAAATTTATAATGAGCCATTAAAGCAAATTAAAACAGCTCATACTCATGCATTTTCACAGCTGGACACATCAAACTTGCTGTGCAGCTTCATGTTGGATCAGATTTGTCATTTTTTGAGTTTTTATGACTTCCCACTCCAATTTGCCCTTTTTTATCTCTTCTTTTTCAGCTCGATAGATTTCCATTCATTTTTAAAAGCTCTCTTACTCCCACAATTTGATGGCTAAAGCCTCCAAACATTCTAGATAACTTCAGACCATCCCAAAGAATGTATTTGATGTTGCAGTAGCCTGCCCCCTCATCCTTTTCATTAAAATCACACTACCTTCCATTGAACTTCATTCATTTACCAAGTCTTGCAACATTCAAACTTGCTTCACACTGAAGACTTTCCCAAATGATGGATGTTGAAGTCACTTTCAGCACACCTTGCTCATATGCACAGACGCATGGAGCATTCTTTTTTTTATCACTCCATCTCACACAATACCAAAATGGACTTTTATAAGATATGAACCACTTGTCATCGAGAGATGGAGATTGGGTTGTTGAACTCAGGAAGGGATCAAATGTTGAATTGTGAAGGACTGCTCCTTTTCCTGATTGGTTGATATTTGATGCTTTATAACTATTGAACCATTTGGCAAAGAGAGTTGGGGCCTGGGTTGTTGGATTCGAGAAAAGGTCACTTATTAATTGTAGAAGCCCCAGACCCTTTCCTGATTGGCCAAAATTTAATTACTTGCAACTACTGAACTGTTTTTCATAAAGAGCTAGGAGTTGGGCTCTTGGATTCAGGAAAAAGTCACATGTTAATTGCTAAAGTGCTGCCCCAACTGCTGATTGGCTCAGCTTTTATCCTTCATATTGAACCATTTGTTGTAGAAAGTTGGGGATGTGGTTGTTTGACTTAGGAAAGGACTAAATGTGAATTGTCAAAGTCCTGCCCCCTTTCTTGATTGGCTGATATTTCATCCTTCATATCTATTGAGCTGTATGTTATGGAAAGTTTGAGGTTTTAGGGGTTTTCGGTCACCAGAAGGGGTTACATATTAACCTAAAGAGCGCTGCCCCCTGTCCGGATAGACCCAGCTTTTCTGCTTTGCAACGCCTGATCTAAGTATCATAAGAGAGTAGGAGGCTGACTTTTTGGATGCAGGACAGGGTCACATGTTCATCGATGAAGTCCTGCCCCCTTTAAAGATTGGCTTAGCTGAGTTCTATACTGTTCATTCTATCACAATGTAACATTGCCGAGCCTAGACCTGACCTAGTGAAGCAACTCCGGATCATGACACTCCATAAGCTAGTACAGTGGGCACTATGCATGACAGATGCATCGCTTCATGGGTTTCCTTTCTTACCCTGAGGTGTCCATCACTCAGAAAAAGGGGAAATCTGGACTCATCAGACCATGTGACCTTTTTCAATTGCTTTATAGTCCAAACTTTATGTTCCCTCACAAATGAAAGTTCTTTTTTTTCTGAGTAGCCTCACTAACAAGTGGCTTTCTTGACATCATGCAGCTGTTAAGTCCGAATACAGCAAGACTTGTCGCACTGAGCATAGGGAAATGCTTTTACTTTCACAGTTAAACATAGCCATGTGTCCTACTTTCAATTTTAAAGGATGAGACTTCACCAAGCTTTTTACTGATCTCCAATCAGGTCATTCATGATTTTTTTCAACCCATTTCTTCTGTGAAGTTGATGGTTCACCACTATCCTTCCAGGTTTTGATAATGTGTTGGATAGTTTCTAAACCCAATTTCAGTGATATCAGCCATGTCCATTGTTTTTTTCTTGGAGCAGGCCAATAATTTGCCCCTCTTGAAACACAGTAACATCTTTTCCACGACCATGGCTACAAACTGCATCAGTCAGGGTCACAACTATTGTTGCAAGCTGAAACATATTAATCATTGCAATTATGATTAAATCATTGGCTCTTAAGTATTTGCTTATTAAAATCCATACGGCAACTTTTTACTGGTCAGGCAGTGTATGAGCCTGGACTGACATGGATGTAAATGACAACGTGATTGGTTGGCGGAGGCATACAACTACAAGGTTGTACCTTCAGTTTGATGATGCAGTATTTTAATAAACCAAAATATGTATAAAGCATGCACACCTTTGGCACAGGAATTCCAAATACTTTACAGGTGAATGTCACAGGCACTCCCTCCATGGCCCGGTAGTTCTTGAGTTTCTTTTCAAAAATGGGGGCAATGCACTTCCCAGAGGGGATCTCATCGTGTTGAACTTCATCATCAGACTCCTCCACTGGTGTTCGTTCCAGGCGAAACTCAATCTCACTCATCAGCCTCTGCTCAAAGTTTGATACCCGATACTCCTGCAGAACATACAATGCAGTCATGCAAATGCACTCCTACAACAAAACTTGAAGCTTCGTGAGTGGAACGAAATAAGTGTGCTGCATGCAGTTTGAATGATTAGTATGCAGAGTGCTTCATTAGTATAGAAAAAAAGAGATCAGACCGCAAAATCTTTGAGTACCATTCAATACAATTGATTTGCTTGATTAATAATTTTAATTAGCATACATGCAATTTGTTTTGCTGTAACACTGAAAATAGAAAAAAAAAATCAAAAATAAGAAGGCCTTCACAAGTTTAAAAAAATCCAAATTTCCAAAAGCTGTATATCCAGGTGATTAGTCTATTAAGAATATTATTTTAATATCAATCTAACATACAAATGGTCAGTATTTCAATCCGCAGGGCTGTAAGAAAGAGTAGAGGTTTTAACCCTTATGTCACACAAAAACTCATCAGTTTATATGTGGCCATCTTTTCAGCAATTACAATCTGACTGGCAATGCACTCATTTACAGTCCCTCAACTATGGCAATATTGAGTAACATTCTTGTTGAGCACTGAAAGTCAGTATTACAAATAATTTACTCTTGCAACAGTTCCATGGAATTATCCACCAGTGAGTGCATTTTGGCTGCAAATCATGAGCCCTCCCACTCTCTATTGCCTTATCATTTGCTCATCACTGAAGTAAACCATGCAGTTACTTGTTTAAGTCCCATTCATGCAGCCTGTTTTTTTTTTTTTTTACTTAGCAGAAATGGATAAGTGCTTCTCATAATAACAGTTGAATCGATGAATTCAATAAGGGCCACACTCCAGGTTGAAAATGTGTGGAATTGGGCCCTTATTGAATTCACCAATTAAATTTTATTTCATTTCAAAGCTGTCCCCGATTCCCTCAGAGCAGATTTCAGAACCTACCTTGCATTGACGTGAATTATTTGCAGTAACACGTGGTATAATGCCCATACTGGGGTGGTGGTCAAATTATTGGAAAATATTGCCTGTAAATATCAGTACTGCTGTACTGTTTTAGTAGACACTGGATCAGATATGGATTGATTATATTTAGCTTTGTTTTTTCAGCCGTAGTTACAATCCTACCAAGAACCAGCCTGTCCCAGCCAGGGAGCTGAGACTTGTGGCGACTGTGTCATTCTTGCCGTTCTTTGGTGTTTGGCATATGTTGCATAAGTTTCCTGACGTATCTGCACCAAGTACCAACCATTTGGCCCCTTTGGAACTCTTTTAATGTTCTCATCTTGCTTTGGAGACTTATTAGCAAAGTGCAGCTGGGTATACACCAGTTTAAGCATTAAATCACCACCAACAGCCCAAAACTGTTGATACATGGGCAGGTTGGGTCCATGGATTCATGCTATTGATGCCAGATTCTGACCCTACCATTTCTGTAACAACAGAAATTGAGATTCATCGGATCAGGCTACATTTTTTCCATCTTCAACTCACCAGTTTTGGTGAGTCTGTGCCCTCTACAGCCTTAGACTTCAGTTCTTACCTGACAGGAGCATGGCTTGATGTGGTCTTCTTCTATTGAAGCTGATCTGCCTCAAAGTTTGATGTGCTACACATTCTGAGATACTTTAGAGCTCACAACTGTAGCAAAGAGTGGATATCTGAGTTACTCTAGCCTGTTCTGTCAGCCTAAACCAGACTGGCTCCTCTCCTCTGACCTCCCACATCACTTTATTCCCATCCGCAGAACAACTGCTCACTGAATATTTTTTGTTTTTCGCACCATTCTGTGTAAACTCAAAGACTGCTCTGAAAATTCAACAAGCTCAGTGCTCTAACTAAGAAATACTCAAACCTGCTTTTCTGACACCAACAATCATGCATCGGTCTACATCACTAAGATCATATTGTTACTGGTGTTTGGTACAAACATTAATTGAAATTCCTTACCTGTATCTGCATGACTTTGAGCATTACACTGCACCCACCAAATTGGCTGCTTGTATAATTGCGTGGATAAGCAGCTGTATTTCTGTTCCTAATAAAGTGGTCAGTGAGAAAGGCCATGCAAAAACCCCATAAATCCAGAGATATTGCCTGCATATTCCAAGATATGACCTATTTATGATGATATGCATAATGTATACTGTCCAATCATAAAAGCTACTGATTTCGAGATTGTAGCATAAGGAAGGGACCACTTTTATACTGCTAGAATCTGGAGTTCATGTCATCTTAGGTACTTTAGCTAGATAAGCCATAAAACCAGATATGATGGATATAATCAGTATCCTAGAAACATATGTGGCTCAGACTTTTCCAAACATGACATGAGGTCATATTTGGGACACATAAGCGACACATAAGTGTCATGTCTGGTATCCAAGCATGTCCTCACAAAGTATATTCAACCAGATGCGGTGCATATCAACAAAACTCAGAATATGCATCGGAGACGGTCCGAGTTCTCTGGAAAATATTAGAGATGTCCATTTTGTTATTGAATGTGACGACATGAAGTGGGGCTGGGGGTGGGTTGTGGTGATGGCGGTACGGGGAGATGGTGGATGGGATGGATAGTGTGGGATTATACAAACCACAACCAACACTGTCATTTTGCACATACGAAACCAATTATTAAAACCATTCAAATTATGTGAATATATATTAGTAATGAATGAAATATTAGTAAGAAAATAGACATTAGTATGATGTGATATTAGTATGAGATGAAATTGTGTATAATTGCAGATTGGCATAAATGTGCAATTGCAAACTTAATCTATTCAGTCAGGTCCATATATTTGAACATTGACACCATTATTTCAGCTGTCCACCACACCATATTAGAGATGAAGCAAAATAATGAATATGAGCTCAAAGTGCAGACTTTCAGCTTCAATTTGAGGGTACTTACCTCCATAGTTGGCAAACTGTGTCAGAATTACAGTATTTTTTACATGGGGTCCCCCCTTTTTAAAGGACAAAAAGTATTGGACATGCTGCAGCAAAGCTCTTCCATGGCTCGGTATGTGTTATTCCCTCATTATATCATTTACAGCTAAGCAGATATAATGTATAGAGTTTATGTTAAGTATAGCAATTGTATTTGGAAGCTGTGGCTGTTAATTCTCAATAAGAATTCCACAGACCTGCCAGCGCCCGTGAATCAAGCCATCACTAGGCTGTCAAATTGAAGCAAAAGCTTCAAAGAAATGGCAAAAGCATCAGGTGAGGCCAAATCTACTATTTGGTTCATGAAAAGCTTCAGTGAGCTCTGGAACACCAAAAGGCACAAAAGACCACAGTAAATAACTGTGGTGGATGACTGAACAATTCTTTTCCTGATGAAAAAAACATCCATTCACAACAACTGCCAAGAAAAAGGACACTCTCCAGGAGGTAGGCGCATCAGTGCCGTATTGAAGAAAAGATTTCACCAGACTGAAAACAGAGGACTTAACACAGAGCATAATACACTGGTGAGCCTCACAATCAAGATGTTTAGAGCCTCAGAACAACATCCTCATGGCAGGTGAGACAAAGATCAACTTACCAGAATGATAGGTAGAGAGGAAAAGGGAAAGAACATGTATCAAAGCATACCACCTCATCTGGGAAGCCTGGTCATGTTTGAGATTGTATGACTGCCAAGGGAATCAGTTCTGTTGTATTCATTGATGATGTGACAACAGAAGAAATCAGCAGGATGAATTCTAAATTCAATGAGGCTATATTATCTGCTCAGATTCAGCTAAATGCTTCAAATTCTGTGGTGCGCTTCACAGTGCAGATGAACAATGACTCGAAGGACACCGCAAAACCAACACAACAATTTTTTTTTTTTTTGGCAAAGAAGTGGAATGTTCCACAATGGCCAAGTCAATTACCTGTCCTCAGTCCAAATGAACATATCTTCCACTAACTGAAAGCAAAACTGAGGGCAAAATTGCCAAAGAACAAGCAGGAACTAAAGACAGCTGCAGTGAAGGCCTGGTCGAGTATCTTCAGAGACAAGATCCCGTGATCTGGTGATGTCTATGAGTTCCAGACATTAGGCAGCCGTTGAGTGCTAAGTATTTGCTACCAGGTATTAAAAATAAAAATTTCATTTAAGATTATGTTAGTTCATCCAGATACTTTTGAGCCTCTTCAACTGGGAGGACTTTGTATTTAAAAGAACAGTTGTAATTCTGACATGATTAACAAAATTTTTTGGAAAAACCCCTCAAGCTTAAAGTCTACCCTTCAAGCACATCTTGATTGATTCATTTTAAATCCATTGTGGTGGCATGCAGAGCCAAGAAAAACTGTCCCTGTCCAAATACTTATGGACCTGATTTATGTATTTTTTATCATAATTGTAGATTATATAAAATACAAAAAATGATATATGTATCATATTATGGACAATATGCTCTTTTATATACTGTAAATATTATACTCCAGTATACCCTGGGCAATTTTGATTAAAATTTACAGCTAATACTATATGCTAAATACAATTCCAAAACTGAAAAAGTTGGCACATCACTGAAAATGTGAATAAATCCACCCTCTATAATCTTGAAAACAGCACAGCAACATATTACTTCATGCTGTTACATGTGAACTCAATTGCTTATTGAAAATATCCAGTGTGATGAGTCCATGGGAGATGGTAAAGTCAGTTGTTTACAACTGAGTAACATCACCATATCCTCTACTGACACTCAGTAAGCATAAAGGTGCTTCTCCCATTCCTCCATTATGCAGGTCTTCAGCTGTGCAATCTTACAGAGCCTTTGTCACAGTAAATTTTTCTCCATAATATGTCATGTATTCTCAATTGGAGACTGGTCAGGACAGCAGGCAGGTCAATTTGGCACTTGCAGTCCTTGATTACACAGCCATGTACTTTTATTTATTTTTCTTTCCAAAAACCACTTGATATGTTCCAGTGTCAATTCAAAAACCTTGCTCCCACTGTCCTGCAGCTCATCTCAGATGATCCTGAGCCCTGAGAAATCGATGGCGTATTTGGATAGTGTTGATGTATGGCTTTGGCTTTGCATAATAATATGTTGTTGTGTTTTTAGTATTATAGGGAGTGAATGGACTTCTGGAATCACTCCCTTTTAATTTTTCCAAAATATGCCAACTTTGTAGGAATTGGGATTATATTTAATGGTTTTCTATTTGCCATTTTCATTTAAGAGAGGAGTTCTTGGAATGTAGCAACATTAAATAAAAAATCTCATTAAACATTATGCTAAGATATTAAATCACATTATTTTGCATTTATGCTCAATCCAAAATGAAAATGAGGCAATTGTGAATATAAAATAAGTGATTACTGAATATAGTTAAATAAATTTTTTTCCTATTTCAATAGCGTTATGTGCGCATTGAACATTACAAACAGCTGTATCTGAAAGGAAGTTTAGTTTTGTACCTCATTGTAATTAAAAGTAGTTACAGCATTGTTTGGTCCAAGCTGTCTGCCACTTTGTCTCTCATATGCAGGTTTCTATGGATGACAGGGATTAATAATGCACACAAACAAAATGGGGGTTCATTCGAAAATTCAAACATTTCAATGTATGTGAGGCACACAAATATCTGTCAAGTAATCAGTGAGTATTAATTACAATTTCTACGGGAATGAGGTGACGCATATCAAAAACAGATACAACGCTGTGAAAAAGTATTTGCCCCTTCCCAATTTCTTTTATTTTTGAATATTTGTCGCACTTAAATGTCTCAGATCAGCAAAATTATTTTATTATTAGACAAAGAAAACCCGCGTAAACAAAAAATGATATTTTCAAATGATGGTTTCATTAATTGAAGGAAAAGAGCCATCCAGTCCTCTACCCAATATGAAAAAGTAATTGCCCCCTGAGTTACAAAATCAACCAATTAAACAAATGGAATTGATAATTTGGTTCAATTTCTCACTTGGGAATGATTAAAACCAGCTGTGTAGAATCTAAACATCACTTAAATAGAACCTGCCTGGCAATGTAAAGAAGGCAAAAAGCAGTGCATGATGCCATGATCTAAAGAAATTCAAGAACAGATGAGAAGCAAAGTCATTGACAACAGCTAAGGGTTACAAAGCCATTTCAAAGGTTCTAGGACTCAAGCAAACCAGGGTGAGCGCCATTATCTACGGCTGGAAAATGATTGGCTTCATTGACAGAACCACGAATTCTGCAATCTAACAACATCCTGAGGGAGAATGTCATGTGATTTCTTCAGCCCCACTGAGATGCATTGGCTTCACATTAAAAAGGCTGGTAATACTTGAAAAGCATCCACTGTGGCTAAATCAGAGCAATTCTGCAAAGAATAGTGGTCCAAAATTTTTTTGACAAGTCTTGTAAAACAACAATATCCAGTTGTCAGAAGCGATTGGTTGTAGTTATTATGTTTTTGGGGGCAATAGGTTTTTCACATGGAAGATATAAGTGCTGGATACTCACTTGGTTTCAATAAAACAATTCATTTATATACTGTATTTTCCATTTCTTCATATTCTTATTGGCTTATATTACAGTTTGTATGATTATAAACTATTTAGTGTGACAAATATGGAAAAAAATGAAGAAAATCAGGAGGTTGCCAAAAAATTTTGTCCAACACTATTTCCCTATTATAAGGAATATAGTGAGTATACTCATCATATATAGTATTTCTGCAGTTTGTTTGAACTATGAAGGTACCAAAGGTAACAGATGGGTCTAAAGCTAAAGGATAGTATCCAATCACACACGCCAATTTACTCTTGTGAACTGTCACTTCATTTTCTTTATATCAATTAAAGTTATCAAACATTTATTTCATTCTTTTTACTCTGAATTAAACTTCAGTTATTTGCAGGAAATGTACTACAGATCAGAATTGGATACACTAGTTGTCATGCTAGTACATGTTTGATGCGCCAAACACTGAAAATGACTGATGTCCTTGACAACATTGCAGAGTGAAGTCATTAATGAAGTCTTCATATCCATTTACTTTTAAATTTCAGATATTTTTTCCCAGTTAGCACATAATGAAGTAAGAATCTCAATAATTTTATGTCAGATACACCTACCCACCACTTGTGATGGATTAGCAATAACTCTGAGTTGAACAAACCTATAGATTAGTAGATCATCAATCACTCAGGATAATTGACATCATTCAAATCTTCAGATAAGACCAAATGAATCAGTGATGAAGCGCATAATGGATGATTCTTTTATGGATTTTAAAATAGATTCATATGATTAATTTTTAACAGTAAATGAATTAGAGTCAAACATCTCTCACAAATTCATAAAATGATGACCAAATATATATAACGAGTTTTTTCTTAATGCAACAGGCAAATGATCACGTAAGAGCCATTTTAACAAGCCGCTTATTTCTAGGCTAATTTCTGACCAAGAATTCAACGGTTCAACAGTTTTTTGTTTTCTTAAGGTGTCAGCTATGTTTTGACCGGCGTGATATTGGGTTATGTGCTACTGATTCAAAGCCTTGCAGGCGGTGGACAGCAGGTGGCAATATTACAGGATGGAAGTGATGGTTTCCTGGGAGAATGTGATGTAAGATGAGTCATCACAGGCTGTAGATGAAACCATTATTGCTGAATATCACTGCATGTACAATGCAGTTGGTCCTGATAATAGCTGACAAGGGTCCCTTAGAACTTATTCTCTCAAAAATAAAACACAAACACTGCTTGTGCCATTGGTTCTGCTTGGTCACTGCTATGACCTTTCCCCAACACATCCTTCTACCCAGATGCAACACTACACTGCCAGAGAAAAATCATATTTTTCTTTTCTCATGCATGAAGAAGCAGAATTGCAGGCCCTTATAGCAACTGAGCAAAGTGGAAGACGCAAATATGTTCTGACCAAGCACAATAATATTCATGCCAATGCAGAAAAAAATAATTAACTTTAATTTTTTTAATTTTTAATGTACTAATAAACAAATGACCAATGAGTGCTGACAAATACCTGCTGTTCATTTTCAGAATCTTCTCTGAAACGTAGTTTCCTCTCAAGGTCTTGTACAACATTATCTTTGCTGTCCCGTATCTCCTCATTAGAAAGAGACCGATGGCCTCTTGAAGACCTCTTCCCTGCTCCATGTGATGGTCTACAAATTAAAGTGTAGTGTCACTTGCCAAAAGGGAAAGACATCACATAATAAAAACACAAAACAGGCTACCATCTGTTATATTACACAACTCAAGAGAAAGGAGTTAAATCCCCTGCTGTCCAGTTTTGCTCTTCAGGTTCAAATTTTATGCCTCTTGCATCACTGCAATGCCCTCTGAAAATCTGGGAACTCAGAGATTAATATGAAGCCATGTAGTTAACCAGTTTTACAGTTTTATAAAAATTTTCATTGACAGCAGTAATTTTCATTTATTCAGAGCTTTCTGTGAAAAAGCAGAATATTGAACCTGGACTTCATAATTCTTTAAATGAAAACAATTATAATTAACATTTGCTACATGTATCCACAATTTTGAATTACATTTGGTATCTTGTGTCCAATTTTGCATGCAAATAGATTTCATTTCTTGTGTTACTATGATGAAAACCTGTTACACCTGAGAGTACTGCATGTTTTTGGAGTTTCTATGTCATTCAAGGAAAGCGATTGAAAACAGATCAAGACTAATGATAATTTTAAAGGGTTTTAAAGGGCCTCCTCCATTTTCAGCTCAGCAGCCACCACTGAAAAAAAAACTCAAAACTGTTTCTTATTACATCTTAAACAAAATTATAATGGTCTCCAAATGGATAGACAGTGCAGCCCTAATGACACCATGGGTTTGTGTGCAAACAGAAGAATATGTGACTCACGTGGCTGGGGCACCCCTGGGAAGTCCCATGGCATTGGTTTGAGGTGGAGGAGAGGTTGGCAGGGAGGGGAGCACAGAACTAAGGAAGGCCACTGGGTTCTGGATGGGGCTGGGTGTGGATCCGCTGGGTGTGGGGGAAGACGCTTCTGGGGGTGACTGTGGCCGCATAGAGAAAGCTGAGCCAAAAAGATGGTGGGGCATCGGAGGGGGTGACGAAACATAGACAGGAGGGCTAGTAGGAGACTGCAGGACCCTTGTTGGTAAGATCTTGGGAGGAGACGGCGTTGCCTGATTGGCTGTAGGGGAAAATGGTGGGGAACTGACCTCGGCTATAGGTTTCTGACTGTGCAGCTGTGCAGCCATGGTGTTAAGGAAGGGGACAGGTGATTCAGTGGAAGAGAGAGACTCTGAGAGACTGCTAACGGGGGACTGGCCGTGAGCAGCCACAAACTCCCTCGGTCTGGTGTAGCTGAAACTCTGCGCCATGCTGTGGTTATTGCTGCTGGAGATGTTTGTGCTGGCTGTATGTACAGTCCGTGATGGGGGTGTGGCTGTGGAATTATGGAGGTGCGTGGGAATAGGCTGGCGCTCAGGGTAAGTTGAGTTTGGCCAGGACGTCGTCTCTGGCTGGCTTTGTGAGACACTCTCCTGCTGTTGCTCAAGCAGGACCTGGTTGTGGAGAATCTGGAGTTGAACACGGTCCCTGCAAGCAACAACACAATTTTTCAATGTATGCACAAATATACGCATGTTCACTCATTGTGAAATAGCCTTCGTAATAGAATTTTATTTGCATTCCTATATAGACAGGGAAGTTTGCTTGTTTCAATAAAAGGTGGGCAAAGCACTAAAAACAGGAGGATAGGATATGGCTTTTTAGATGGTTTATTTATATGATATGGTTCAGATATGGTTTTGCAACTGCTTACAACTCACCATTAATATAATGTCAATAGCTGATTCATGCTTCAACAAATTTCCTCCAAATGCAAAAAATCATTAGTTTTCCCCACTCTACAGAACATTATATGGGTTCCTTTCGCATTTTCAGAATTTTTTTTCTTCATATTACTGTATAGTAGATGGCTTAAACGGCGTAATTGCAGGTAATATTCCCCTTTGGTCTTGTTTAGTCAAAGTAAGGAAGGATTGTGACCAGATAGACCAGATAGAAGGCCTACTGTCTTAGCAGCATCTCTGTGGCCCTGTGAAAAAATGTAGTCTTAAAGCATCGAGTCCGTCTCTTGATCAAGATCAAAGAAAACGCTTCCCAATAGGGGATTTATATCCAATAATCTGATTTAAATTAAATCTAACATACCTCTGAAAGATATAAAAACTTCAAAAAAACGTGGACTGATCAACACGAGGCCCTTGTCATCCAAAGCGACACAGGAAAATGAACTAATAACGGATAATCATATTGATATGTTACGTTAAGCGAAAACTTGGCTAAAAACCGAAGAATATCTCTCTCACACTGAATTTACTCCCCCCTGCTATGTAAATAGCCACGATCCTCATAATTCAGGCCTTGGAGATGTATATTACAACACTCCTTGTCTGATTAATTAGGCTATCCATTATTTTTTGATTGATTTGGGAATACATCTGGAAGATAAAAACAACAGTCTTATAATCGGTTAGTTTCATTATGTGGCTTAATAGCAGTTCTAACACTCTATTTCACTTTTAACATCAATAGTGCTGCTAATGTCTGTTCCCAAGGTCCTGATAATTGTATGTTCCACAACATTTATTTAGCACTGGTGATCATGAATCTTGCATTTAATTATGATTCACAAGTGCAGGAATAACTGGGATTAAATTTAGCCAGAAACAAATGACAAAACCATAGGGCAACAACCGTAAGGTTTGCTATTCCCAAATGTGAACAAATACAATGTCAAATTAGATGTAGAAACATCCCAGCTGATATCCAAAGCTACTGAAATTGCAAAACTACATGAGTAATAGTTACGCAGCAGAGTGTTTTTCAGCCTTATTGAAATGGTTTGTAGAACAGAATGTTCCAGAAGCTTCTGCACCATATAAGGCTGCATGCAGGACTAAGAGGAGATAATGACCTCGGCTTTGAGAGAGGTTTATAACATAAAAGGGTCTGTGTTTTGTTTATGCAAGCAATCAATAAAAAGCATGAGCAGATGTCGATGTTGAGCAAGAAGAAGTCCTTGAATATAATCATCAAACCTCTACGTTCATAAGAATTAATTAAGATAAATTACTCCTGCATATATCTGATGAAGAACATTAATATTCAGTCACAGTGGGGTGGTGCAATTGTTGACAGTATTCTGACCAAAGGATAATAATATTCTAATCATGGATAGCAATGATGATCCCATGTAATGCAAAGATAGTGCATCTATATGTGCTCTATACAGAAATTTAATCCATGCATGTGACATACTTCTCATGATGAAATTAATATTTTAATACATTTTGGAACACATTAATTCAGTTTCTCGTAAGGTCATGTGGATTTCTGTACCTGTTGACCACAAACTGTTAAGAGTTATCGTACCGTAACAGTCATTAGCCAAAAAAAAGTATGGGAATTTTATGAGGAAACAACAAAAATGTACTTGTTAAAATAAGTTTGAGAAATCCTCAATGTCAGCATTGCAAAATCAATTCAGCAAAAGGCAACTCTATACATCTACACAGAAAGGTTTCTTAAAAGTGCCATTTCACAAAAGGAAAAAAATATTCAATACCACAGTCACAAATAAGTAGTAAAACAAATATGTACTCATCAAAGCCACCCACAAACTTACAGTCATTCACCTGATGCCATTGAATCCATATTGATTCAAGATGTGTCTTTCTGGCAGAGCCGAGGGAAAGCGAACAACCCTTCAGTGTGTCTTTTGAACACAGATATATCCCTGGCTCAAAGTGACACACCCACCATGACTCAAGCCACACAAAAACACTTCAAAATACAGCTTGTACCAGGTTAGGAGTCCGATAACTATATGGAACCAACTGCAAAGAACCTAAATTATGGACATAATTTCTCTCTGATTTGTATAAGTGAATATCTATTGAGTGATTGCAGCAACCAATCTTTGGTTATTCCATTCATATTTGTTATTTTTAAATGATCGCTGTGATGGCAGCAGTCAATCTTTCTATACTCAATCTGGCTTTGTGCTTTTAGAATTTTTTTCCCAGTTTTTCTGCATTTACAGAGTCATAAAAGAGTAATTTGCCTTCTTTTTCATTTCTTTCATTTGTGTTTATTTAGCACAATTAATTCTTTCAGTTCTTTTGACAAAATTTCCTTCTGGGGAAAGTGCATCAACCCTCTTGTGAATGCCTTTTGTGTCTCCTTCCATCCAGCATCTTGCTTGTCTATTCAAAGCATTTTCTCTTGATTGATTTGTGTCTTGGGTGCTTCCCTTTCACCGGCTGTGTCCCATTCGTGGTTACCCCTCCTCACATGTGTGTTGATGTACTTATACCCCCAACTCTGAGTCCACAAGTTGCTGGATTGTCACTGGCTATATGCACTTTAGCACCAGTCAGTGTTTGTGAGTAAAACTCTTCTTCTTTTGAAAGTTAATTGTAACCTTTAATGATAATAATTTTCGGAAGTGTTCCCTCGAGTTCAGTTAATAGGAACAAGCTCCCAAGCCTTATTCTTGGTTTCCAGGATTGGGACGGCATTCCAGTTAATCTACTCTCTGTCTCTTTCTCTGCCCAGTTTATTAGGAACAAGCTTGCAAGCCTTCAAGGGACATCAGGACTGGGACAGCGTTCCTGCTATGCGTCTCCGTTTTGCCATCTGACACTTGGCTCTGCCGAAGTGTGCACTCCATCTGGCAGTCATCCTGGGAAGCCACTGGCCAGGCACTGGCTACGCTCACACAGCCTCACCCATTACAGCTGAACCGAACTGTGCCGTTCTCCTCTAGGCTCCATCCCAATGTCTATGGTATTGCTATCAGTTTTCCCTACAACTGGATTGTACTCTGCCTCCGCATTTGATAACTGCTTTGGGTCACAACAGAAAGACCAAATACAGCTTTTAAATGGCCATCTTTAGAGAAGGAAACAAGTGTTGCCAGGCAAAACAAACCTCGCCCAGAAACACTGACTTTAGTGCTTTTGATGCTGACTGAATTTTACAACTGTGACCTCAACAATTTTCAATTTATTATCCTTTGAAAATCCATGACCTTGAGTTCGACCTTTTAAGGTCACTCAAGGTCAAATTTCATGGTGTGAGATAAAAGCCCATATAGAAGTTCCTTTATGCTCATAATAGTAAATATCTGTCAATCTGCAGCCATTTTTGAGTTATAATGGAAAATATATTATTTTCACCGATGACCTTGACTCCCCTGACATTTAACCCCCAACAGTTATGGAGAATATCAAAGCTACCCCATTGTGCAGCATAATGTTAGAAGCAGAATTGAAAGATGCACAATTTGCTTTTGGTTTGAAGTCAATGTGTTGAATTTGATGAACGTCATCGCAAAAAAATTATTTTGACCTTTTCGGTGATCACCCTCAAAATTTAATCAGGTAATCTACAGACCATTGCCCACCTACTCTGGAATTCTGAAGTCAATCAGTGCAACTGTGTAGATGGTAGCCTTTTGCCACACAGACAAACAAACAAACAAATAAACAAACAAAGTGATTACAATACCCACCTCAGGAGGGTGGTAAATATTTTTTTTTCATGGCGCTGTAAATCCTCCAACAGTTTGCAATATATCAACAGCATATCACTAACAAAAAATGCAGCCAGTGACTTTGTTTTTATCAGCTAGTTAGTGAAAATCCTATGAATTTATACATATACAATATACTAAGGGCTTTCTGAGAATTTATTTATTTTTGACTCCATTAATGTCATAATGCCTCTAAACGTCTTCTCCAGCTCCACTAGGCCAGAACTGCTCTGCCCCAGGCATTCATCACAGATCACCTATCAATGCTGAAAAACGGTTTCTTTCCAGAGAACTTTAGCTCAACATAAAAACAGTGCAGTAACTGACAGTGGATGAAACTTCAGCAGCAAAGCACCAAGCCAAATCTGTAGGTGAGTAAAAGCTATACATGGAAAAGTGAGTCCATCATTTCACTGGGTAACAGCATTTAGTGCTCTCAAATGACTCGATATGAACATATGAATTAGTAGGCCATCAATATTTAGTTCAAACTATATCTGAGAAAACACAATTTAAAAATAAAAATTTCTTATCACGGAAGCCCAATATAATCAAGGACTAACAACATTTGAATACAACTGGAAAAATGTCTACGTCATTCCACGCCCAAATAATGGGTATCGCCTGAAAGTAGAGATTGCACTCTTTCCAAAGTGTCCAAGCGCTATACAGTCAGTGCATCAACCTCTGTCAGCCTCAAAGCAAATCACAGCTCAAATTGAAAAAATTTCCAGGAGAGCAGAATTTTGAGGTCATGGCTTATTATTTCATAAAATCACAATGTAGATTTTATCAACTAAAGTAATTGTCACTGCTCTATACCATCCCAGCAATACCACAAAAACCGAAGGGCACAAGAGGTCAAAGCAAAATAAAAGTATATTTTATATAAATGCACATATTAAAATGGCGTATGATCTATTGACTGTGCGTCACTTGGATCATAAATGAATCATAATAATGGCCTCATGCATGGTTTACTCACAGCTTGGGCTTGGCGAGCACAGGGGGCGGTTCTTTTTGAGGCACTTCGTGTGACTCGCTGTCCTCATGCACTTCGTCCTCCGGCAGTTTAAAATGCACGCGGAGCCCCACACGCGAGCTGGACCGCGGCTCATTGTGGTTCACCAGGACCCCCTCCAGTTTGGGCTTAAGACAGGACGTGGGCGGCTCTGGGGCGAAGGAGGAGGTGGGGGGGGCAGCGTGGTTCTGCAGGGTCCCCGATGAGAGGGGGGGATTGGAGGCCACGTCAAACGCCTCCAGCTTGGGCTTCAGAATGGAGAGGGGGGGTTCATGGGGGAGGAATCTGTGCCGGCAGGGTTCGGCGTCACTGACCCCTGACCCCTGAAGCTTGGGACAGAGGGGATCAGGGGGGAGGGTGCTGGAGACGGCAGGGGCTGCGTCTGTCCTTGGCTTAAACACAGAGCCGAGTGGCTGCGATGTGATTATGTAGGATTCAGATACAGCTTTCTCTGGAGGTTTGAGGCTGGGCTTAGTGATCGTTGCAAAGATGGGCTCTGGTGCTTTATGCCTGGCAAACTCCGAACTTCCTTTGCTTGCAGATTTGTTGTTATTACTGTGATTCTCTTTGGCTGGTCAGGTGAAGAATAATATATACGCATGTTTAAGTTTCAAAATATTAAGTAAGATGGGGAAACAGAGGGGCATCAGTACTGTTTCTATCCTGTATATTTACTCCATTCCATTTATTCAGGAGTCCAAAAATTGTTTTCTATGTTTCATAAGATTATCTTCTTTCAGAAAAATTAAAAGAAAAAATGCCACCACAGCTTAATTTGTGGAAAGTGTATCTGTCAATGAGCTAGACCGTGCCCTCTAGAGTAAGATGCACGCACCTATATACACATCGGCAATTTCTAGTGACAGGACCCTTCAACTGTCACAGTATCATCTAGAACATTTCATTTATATATTTAGCTTCATTTTTAAATAATAAAAATTATTTTATTTTTAGTAATTCATGATTTAATTAGTATATTGCATTGTACCTTTTACTTTCAGCCGTGCAATGTTGGATACAGTTCCATATTTGTTGACTGCTGTGCAGGTGAACATTCCAGAATCTTCTGGAAAAACTTCAGCAATCACCAAAGTGCATATTTCATCTATTAAAAAACAAAACAAAACATTTTACCAAGGAAGAAGAATGTCACCCAAGGAAATCTTTAATTTACAAATGGAACCAAATGATTCTCTGCTGGGGCTACATTCAACTAGGGAGATAGATGAATATCACAACTATAGTTATAATCAAAGGGCCATTTTCTTTGAAGATTAGACAGAGCGTCAATTACAATAAGGTTGTGCAAGACGATATTTGGTATCTTTCTGAGACATAAGCCAGACTGTAATATGACTTGGGAGAACCATGTCTAAACTGATGTGCAACCCATTCCTGATTTCACCAAAGGGTGTCGACAAACACAACATAATTAAGCCAAATGGTATTAGTATACCAATATAAATAACGTATAATGACTGTATCATGTTTCACCATGTCATCAATATTTATTATATTTGGCATGCTTCTTCAATTGAAAATAATGCCAACCGAACTGTGGAGCTTGTGTACCATTTCTCAAACCCAGCTTCACCCAACCGCACATGTATATGAGGGCATGGTTGAAGAATACGTAGAACATGACAATCAACATGAGCTGAGACTAAAACAATGACTTGTTTAAGTGATTTTATTTGATTCCATCCATTCAGTTTGGAATATTAATTTTTGGTATGCAAAGTATGTGCAGTAACCTCCATTTGCGCCAACTGACTGAGTGAATACATAATTGCCCTGAGGCGGAGACACATACGGTCAATAAAAAACTCGGCAATATCTCATGGCCTTTAGTTTGACTTGATACCAATATTTCATCATCAGACCAATTGAGCCCTTAAGAACCATACTGGGCCAACCCATGTTGGGCAACTTTTGAGAAAATGGGACTTAAAGTTGCCAGCCTCCTGTGTCATCTAGAGTAACTGGGAACTAGAAACACTGCTTATGTTAAAAACTCATATATGTACAATTACGTAATGCACTTCTTTTGCAGGTTTTGGATGCCCTTCTGTTTCATTTAAAGTGAAAAGTACCTCCTTCTGAAGCGGAACCATCATCTTCTGATTAATTTGGGACAAACTCTGGGTCTCCATTATCTTCCACTTCACCATCATCATCAATCATAGCAAGCAATTCCTCATCAGTGAGATACCTAGCCGCCATGTTTACATTGAATTATGGAAAAGTTGTGGGATGGTCCACTATGGCTAAGGCAGTGCAG
The DNA here is from genome assembly GCA_029692085.1 of Gymnothorax javanicus. NCBI lineage: Eukaryota > Metazoa > Chordata > Actinopteri > Anguilliformes > Muraenidae > Gymnothorax > Gymnothorax javanicus. The sequence goes on along the minus strand of CM056208.1, from coordinate 39,733,554 downwards.
TGCATATGTACAGTGGCAGAGAGGATGTTTGCTTGTATGAACAATCCATGTGGGTAGATTGGGTTGGCTCATTTAGGAAATGTAGATCTTAGTTTTCTGCACATGCTGACTACCTCAACTCTATTTCGCCAAAAGTGCGGGATGGCCCGGTATGGTTCTTAGGGGCTCAATTATAAGTTAATAACACCCTGGCAAGTGCGAATAGCATCAGGATGAAAAATGCCTAACCAATTATTGAATTTTTAATGAAATTAAAGTAGCATTTGTATAAAAATGCTTTTACATTTCAGATGGAATATTCATCATTTAGCTGAATGTTCTAGTCAATGTATTTTTTTTCTGTCTGAGCGGTTGCAGGTGTTTACAAAGCTTAAAATAGTCTGCAGCTTAAAACACTGGCTACATTCAGTTTGAAGATGTCTCACTCCCTTATATGGATGAAGTTCGTGAGAGGAATCTCTCCCTCTTACTCTGTATAATCACACTGACCATAAGCACTGTGTCAAAGAGACAAATGATTCTGAGGCACAAACTCTAAGTTAGCAACTATGCCAGAAATAATCTTGGCAGACAACTCAATTTTTAGAAGGAGCACGACCAGTTTCAAGATAACTGAATCACATGTACTGTATTTCTGTTAAACTACCAGGTACAGGAAATCCTTTATTTACCAGATAATGTTTGCATGGAATTAAAACATGTAAGAATGATTCAACTTCATGGTAATGTTGCATCAGATTTAGCTGGCCCATCTCCAAGATAAGAAACGGTATGTCCTTTTGGTCCTATAAAACACCCCAAAACAAAGCAAGCTGCTGATTTGTGCTCACCTGCTTCTGCAATGGACCGGGGCTCTAAAAAACAAATAGCTCTTATTAATTAAAATAAGAACAAGAATAAAAAATGTGGCTGCAAGCAGCAATGAGGGGGCCAAGTAGTCAAACAGGGCAGAGTCGCCATGGCAACTTGATGTGATCATGTTTAAAGTATGGCAGTAGACATTGATAGCATATTTTATGTAAACTGAGCAAAGAGTGGGTATTACAGAAATCTGAGCTTGTGTCCTGTTTGGATTGTTTGCCATCAATTTGGCTACAATGGAAAAAAGGGTTAGAAAATCTAAAATCCATTTGATAACATTTATGAGGCTTCATCTGAAGATTATCTATAGCAAATTGGGCAAAAATTGGACAAAATGAGTGGCTTGTGAGAATTTTTTAAACCTATCAATAAAATGCAATATGGCAGCCACATCAATTAGGTCGACATGACAAGTTGCCCTATTTTGCTCTTTGGACCATCTACAGTATTACCAGACAGAATTATTTTTTAAGGCAAACATATAAACACTTATCAAAGCGTTGGTGAGATTTGACCTCACCTCCTGTTTGGTGGCTTTGCCCCTGATTTTGATTGGCTGTGATTGGCGAACGCTGTCAAAACTCATAACATCTTTTTGAGGCATGTTCTAAAGATCACCTCTGACAATTTCCAGGAAAATCGGTCCAAAACTGAGGCGTGTGAAGCATTTTTAATTTTCTTCAAAAAATCCAATAAAGCAAAAATTAACGTCAGAAATTGTGCTGAACTTGCCTTGATCCAAGGAATCCAGTGGTAACTCAGATTTTTAAATCGGGCATATGGTGCACAGACGCGCCTCCAACTTTGACTCATTCATGGAGGTTCAACGCTTGAGCCAGAGACTTAAAACTTGGGCTGTGTTCTACAAAGTAATATGCTTTCTTTGCTGAGGAACATTTCTAACTCAGTACATGACCAGTAAAATAATCTGAAGAACTCATTCAGTCAATTTATGTTTAATCTGCACCAGAGATTAGAAATAGGTGACTTTTTATATTGCTAAAATTATATAGTAAAATAACTTAATACATTAAATAAATTACGGACTCACTCTTTTGGAGGATTCGGAAGTCAGGAGAGTCATCTATCAGAGTGCCTTCCCGATACCAGTCCACTCGGGGTGAAGGAACCCCTTTCACCCGACACTCCAGCACGACAAGCTGTCCCTCCGAAGCCGACACATCCTGAAGACTCTGGGAAGCAAGTGCCACAGTATCCTCATTACATTTCTCAGCTTTATACAACATGGTTTATTTATACTCATGAAACTGAGCAGTAATGCCCATTGTCAGGATAGAATTTTATGTAAATCATGGGAAAACACCGAAAAGGGTTAAGATTAACCTTTGTAAATACAGGGGCAGCCATTATTGGTCTTCCATCTAAACCTTGTGGATAACTACTGCCGTTTTCACTCTGTGGAATAATGATAAAACAAAAAATGCATTCGGTGAGCAAGGAAATATGGAAGAATCTAAAGAAATATAAATTGTAAATTGAAAAGTGAAATGAATTTGCATGTATTACCTCCAGATATGGCCTCTGTGTAGTAAGAAGATGTACGGGCAGTGGAGTGGACACCTTTTCTGCTGGTCGAGGATTGGTCACTTGTATAGGTATTTGAGTGGACACCTGTGCAGGTATTGAAGTGGACACCTGTGCAGGTATTGAAGTGAACACCTGTGCAGGTATTGGAGTGGACGCCTGTGCAGGTATTGCAGTGGACACCTGTGCTGGTATTGAAGTGAACACCTGTGCAGGTATTGGAGTGGACACCTGTGCTGGTATTGCAGTGGACACCTGTGCAGGTATTGGAGTGGACACTTGTGCTGGTATTGGAGTGGACACTTGTTCTGGTATTGGAGTGGACACTTGGGCTGGTATTGGAGTGGACACTTGCGCAGGTATTGGAGCAGACACCTGAGCAGATATTGAGGTGGAAAACTGTGCAGGTAGGGAAGTGGACACCTGCGCAGATAACTGAGGCGACACCTCTTGTGCTGGCAGCAGAGTGCTTTCCTGCACAGGAACAGAAGTAGACACCTGCACAGGTATTGTTGAGGATACCTGTTCAGGCGGGGTAATGGACACTTGCACAGGTAGAGGAGTAGGCACCTGGTCAAGAATTGGCATGGACACCTGTGCAGGTGGGGAAGTGGATACCTGTACCGATAAAGGAGGGGAAACCTCTTGCGTGGGTTGCAGAGCAGTTACCTGTGCAGGTGGGGCAGTGGATACCTGCGCAGACTCCTGCGCAGGAGACACAGGTGCAGGTAATGGAGGAGACACCTGTTCAGCAGTTGGAGTAGAGACCACCTGTAGAGAAGTGGACACCTCCTGAGCTGGCAGTGCAGTGGACACTTGTGTAGGTGGCGACGTGGAGACCTGTACAGGTGGCAGAGTAGGTACTTCCGGCGCAGGATACTGTGTAACTGGCAGACAGACAATAGGCTGATGGGAAACAGAGTTTTCCACGCTGGCTGATGGCGGTGAAACAGGAAAAGTTGCAGAAGCCTTCCTTGGAGCCCTTTATTTGAATGGGAAACAGTGCAAGAACAGAAAAACCTAATATTGCCTTTAACTGAGCTAGAAGTGTTATACTATATATTTTATTATTCTTTTAAAAGAGTGTAATTTTTCAGATCATTGATTTTTGTAATTTTGTGCATTTCCACAGGAGAAAAAAATACTCACTGTGCTACACCAACAAATTGCTGCTCTCCATCTGAATCAGAAGAGGAAGCACCTGAGAAAGAACATCAGCATTTTGGATCATTTGTTTGGTTGGCAACTGATTGAAGAATGTGCTTCAAGATTTCATATTTATACCAGAATCATAAATATATTTTAAAAACACTCTATCAAGACAATACAAGTATGCACCCTGCTAATAAAGACTAGGCCCTAATTAAGCTGAAGAATCTGCAACTGGGAACATCAATGTCTTTCTCTTCCGGTGTGCTAGTTTCATGCTGTAATTTTGTATCCTAAGTTAAACCTTCTCTTTCAAAATACTTTGAATGAATAAGTTAACATAAAATCTAATTATCAGTTTCAGCCTGTTTTAATCAATGATGAGCTGAATCTGACACCAGCTCAATATTACAGTCCATCTCTGTGGATATGACTGTAGCTAAGGAGCACTACACAATAACAAAAACAACTTAGAAATACTTCCAGAGGAAAACTAGGATCCTTAGTCATCTTTACTGAGGCTCCAAAACCTCAACAGCCCACACACTACGATTCTAAAACAGATGGAAAACCGTAGCATGACAGCTGTAAAGCTCCAACGTTATCACAAGTGAACGTTGACCCAAGCCTCTATTAAAACTACAGTGCAAAATGGAGCAGCGATAGCAACTTGAATTCCCTTTCCACAAAAGGACCGTCCTCCTCCCCACAACTGTCAGAGCAGAAAACATAATCATATCATGCAGTTATTATCTTACAATAAACCCACTGACTCCCCGGGAAATTAACTTCCACAAGGGATGTATAATAGGTTAAAGAACCTCGAAGGACACAGCTTATGAAAATAGCAGCATTGGGTGGTCGGTGTTATTTAACTTTTCCCGGAGCTGCCGTATCATGTTTTCTCATCTGCCCCAGTGGGTCAAAAGAACAGAAGCCTGCACTTCTAATGTGCACAACCAAAACCTAAGAATACCTTTGCAAGAGCTTGCCATTAGCGAAAGCAATTTTAAATGTCAGCTGAACATATGGCTAACTTTCCATGACTCTTTTGAATGCACATTCGAGGGAATTACAAATGCCTTTTACAAAATAAGCATTTAGTTTGCAGCAAGGCAAGTTAATTTCAAGCCACATAATTTCAGATGAGAAACATTTCACCTAGCATGACCATGGCTTATACTCATAACCAACATTATATCACACTGGAGCTGATGCTATGGGATACAATCCTGTTTTTTTGGCATTTATACTCATAAGGAGACAGGAAACATTAAAAATGTACACAAAATGTTTCATAACAATTATTTTATCCATTAAAACAACCGAATATGTTGTACAAGATTCACTCATCATTAAAAGATTCTGTATTTACTTTCACATTTGTTCTGATTCAAACTATGCACATTTTGACACATAAAACCCTCAAAACTCCATGACACTTGCAGAAAAATCTAGCAATTTAAAGAAATTAATATGCAAACATAAAAAAACTCATAAAAGGTCTTACAGTCCTTACTGAGTGGTGCCACCAAGTGTCCCTGAGCCTGTTTTTACGGTTAGTGACGATGCATTGTGTGTGTGTGTGTGGCCACAGGCACACCAGCTGGTGAGCTGTCTCTTCAGCCCAAACAAAACAAACCAGCACACATGAGTATCTGATGAACTCTCAAGTGTAATTTATTATTGCATAAAATGTGGATGGATTATTCATGGCTTATGAAAATACGTTTGCAAAGAATGAATATTGTGATAAAATATTTATTTGTGTTGAGCTAAAATGTGCCTTTCCAAACATACGTTAAATAAAGACTCTATGGGAGCAATAGTCTAAAGGGATTGGTATGATGTATGGGCTTTTTTGAAGTCTTTTCTGCATGGATTTCTGAAATGCAGCTCATACCTAACTGGAAAAATTTCTCAACAAATAATAATGCATTAAATTTCAACAACATCTGCACTATTTTCTATCCTATTTGCAAATAATTCAAGTGTAATTTAACAATATTGAAATAATTGTAGCGTCATTCAGTGTAAAACCAAATTTCATTAAGGGCTGATGCCAACGTATAATATTGTAAGTTACACGGTTTGTTAGAGGGCCAATACAGAAATATATGGGGTCCGTAAATGGCATATTGGGCGAGGCACCAGCTGAGCCATTTACTGATCCCCATATAGTTCTGTATTGGCCCTTTAACAAACCATGTAACAAATTTACCCCACCGAAGACCTTTTTTTCACATGCATGCCATTTCGGCTGCTCCAGAGATGCTAAGGGAGACAATCTACTCGCACGCCGTGTATGGGGCTTGGAGACGTAATATGGGAATATAAAGGGTTTCCATGTGACTGCTTTCGACCAATGCCATCCAAATATTCTTGTCTGAGGTGGGATAATATTAAATCCAGCAGTCACCCATGGACTATTTCCTTAAAAAGTATAGGCTAAGAACTAGTCAGTAAATCCTGATGCAGCATAATTTTAAATGTAAACACACTGAGCATTTTATCTGGCACAGTTTTGTAATACTCAATGACTTTGTTTTGTCTTCAAAGCTTCCTAAATTCTTCATGGCACATGAATGGAGACATTCCTAAGGGATTTCAATTGATGCTGACTCAATAGCATCATCCTGTTTTTGCATATTTATCAGCCATGTATTCAAGCTGTGAGCCTCTCTCTCGAACCTCATTCCAAACATATTGAATTATGTTGATATCTGTGTCTGTGTATGCCATTAAAGTAAAGGGAAGTAACTGGCACGTTTGAAGAACCCACTTGAGAAGATATTCACTCAGTGATGCAGTTGCTTGAAGTGAGTATCCTACGACCAGTGATTATATTGTGGTGATAAGGAGGCTAATAAATACTCACAGACATTCTCCACACATAAGCACCTCTAAAACCACTTGCGCTATTCAGACATTGCATTATGGATCCAGGGAATTATGCTGGTAACACACTTGACCCTATTATGTATTGGCCAATCATCGGAATGTCACAATAGAATGACCAGAAGTACAGTGCTGTGAACAAGTATTTTCCCTGTTCGCAGTTCCATTTATTTTACTTATTTGTCATATGTGAGAGTTTCAGATCATTCAACTAATTTCAATGTAAGACAAAGAAAATGTTATTGAGCACAAAATGCAGCTTTGAAGTTATAATTTCATTTATTGAAGCTAAAGAATTATTCAAAACTCATTCAAATCCTTCAATAAAAAAAAATTATCACTTCACAGGTGCACTTCTTGTTTACTCATTTTATCTTTGTGTAATAACCAAATTATTAAATATAACTATACAAATTTATTATTACTTAATTAATTATTTTTTATTAAATAAATAAAATAGAAGAAATTGGGAAGGGGCAAGCACTGCATATCGCATCACAAAACAAAATTCGGCCCAGTCACATTTTCTAATTTTAAACTGTCCACTTTTGGCATTAAAGTGCCCACTGTAGCCTCATCTACCAGTTCTGTGGTTGGATGGAATGAAATTTGCCATGATCTTATGCTGGTATAACACAGATCGTATGTGTTTAGTCATGTGGTTCTGCATATCACTGCTATAAACAGCCGGTCTTTCCATATTTATGATCTTATTGCCAGTGTGAACAGGTCAGCCTCTCTGGTTACCACAGTGTTTTCTGCCACAGAGCTGACACTCATTGTACTTTTCCTGTGTCTTGCACCATTCTTTGTAACATCCAAAGACTTTTGAGCACAAAAACACACGAGCACAGCTGTTTCTCAGATTCCGGAGCGACCACATCTGGAACCAACAATCATACCATGGTCAAAGTCACTTTGATCATGTGTATTTCTAATAATGATGTTTAGCCCAGCAAAAAAATCCAACCTCTTCACCAGGTCTGCATCTTTTTAAATCAGGTTGCAGCCATATGATTAGCAGTTTGAATCAGGTTATTCACAGTACAGTGCAGGTATGCCTAATATGGTGGAAATATCTTTTAATAATGCTCAATTAATAAATTAATTTGAGGTCAATTAGATGCTTTAGCAGAAATCTTGAGACACCAATGCTGCTTTTCCATTACACAGTTTTAGCACTACTCGTCTCTACTCGACTCGACTCTACTCGGTTTTGGTCTTTTACCATTACAATTGAGTACCACCTCAACGTGGGTGGGGTCATAATAGCAAGCATCACTCCGTGGCCAATCAGTGGCCAGCAGTCTGTTGACATCAAATTTTTGGCTCGACTCAGCTCACTTAGAACCCCGGCTGAGTAGGTACTAAAAAACCTATTGGAAAACCCTAAAAATCGAGTAGAGTCGAGTCAAGTAGAGCCGAGTAGATGCCAGTGGAAAAGTCCTTCAAGACTGCTCGGTGCCCACTTTGGGCATGGAGTCATGTACCTTCAATATAGATCTCTGCAGAGGTGGAGTCTGTGCCATAAAAGTTGGAGGCAAAGCAGGAGTAGCGTCCGGTGTCTTCTTCAAAAGCCTCCGCAATAATGAGGGAGTGCAGCTCTCCGACATTGAGAATTTGAATATCAGGGCTGTTCTCCAGCTCTTTTCCCTCACAAAACCATCTGCAATGGAAAGAGAACACGATTAGTCCAACTGTTAAAGTTTACCAAACAAACCAAGCACAAAAAGGCAGATTTTTAAAAAAATCTAATCCTGGCAACAAACCCCCTTCCAGCATTTCAGTATTTTTATGTGTCTCACTGTCTTTGGGGATTTTGCGTAATGGAGAATGTATGCATGATTGTTCCAAACTTACAGAGGAACCAGGTAAGGGCTGCACATTGGTGGCAATTGAGGTGAGTTTCGCCCTCAGCTCTGTAAAGTGCTTTGTGTTGCCTCCAGTTGATGAGAGAAGTACTTGTGCCTGCCTTCCATTATCCAACACCTATGGCTTTGTTGGACCATCTGCTAACCCACCATAATGTAATGTTTTAATTATTACAAGTTTTCATAGGCAGCAAAGTAATATCCCACGTCTAATCGCTTGTGCCGTCATTAGAAGATATTGTTTTATGAACAGCTAATTGTAACAGTAAAATATGACAATACAATCCTTACTTGTGCCTTTTATAGGAAAGTATTTCATAAGGTAGATGTGAATATGAAGAGTTTGTTTCCAAAACGCAATATGTGCCAAAATTACAAAAATTGAGATAATACCACAGAGCGATAGCCCCGTGCTTCTTATACATGGTGCAAAAAGCTGTTTTTAGTAATACACACTATAAGGTGTAATTTTTTCACGGTCAAAGTTTGTGTTTTCTATAAAATGCAATAGGCGCCAACATAGAAAGAGCTGATTTACTAAAAATGAGTAAAATTGATATATACTGTGTTTTAGAAACAAACTCTTCATATGTTTTAGCGACAACAACAAATCCTTACCAACCCCACCGAGATTTCCTGTGAACCAACTCTTGATAATGCACTACAGTTTACTTCATCCCTGCTCTTCACACAGCTGACCGTGCCATTCACAATCACCATGGCAGCACCCGCCATCTCAGTGGTAGTAGGAGTGAGAGACAAGAACAGCTTGCTGGACTCTGTCATGGCAACATCGTACCAGGTGGAAAGCACAGCCTCCTATTTGTATAAAGATTACAATGGGTCACGAGACAAATTCCATTTTTACTCAAAAATTGGAAAATTACTTTGAGAAAACATCCAATCGGTCACAGCGCATGTTCCACAGCTGATGAGTATTGTACTTAACATGCCTAGTATTTTCTTTTTCTTTGGCTAAATATTATATCCTCCCTTTAGGATTGTTTCTGAGAGGCTCATGGTGTCAGATATATCAGACATTGGCGCAATGGCAGCCCAAAGGGTAAGGACTGGAAGCAAAGGCTTTCCGGGCAAAACGAAATATATCCCATAATGGGAAATTGGATATGTCTCTTTGTGCCCCTAAACTAACAAAATGCTCAGTTTTGGGAGGATTCTTCTTTTGAGTTTATTATTTGGAAAAATTGATCTTCTGGATGTGTTGCCCTCATCATACAGGAATTCCCTTTTTTGTAAAATTCTGATTATTCTCCATCAAATAATCCATACAGAGCTTGTGGAGTCGCGGCAACCTCTCAGTCCCAATAGCAATAAACACGCTGCCTTGCAAGGAAAACAAAACCACATTATAAACAAATCAGGGCAAGAAGGATTTACTTAAAAAAAATTACTTTAAAAATCTGTTTTTTTTTATTTGAATGGCAAGGACTCCACTTCTCAACTCACTTAATAATACTGCAGGAGAGGTAGTACTCATTAAACAAGATTCATATAGTTTACTTATGTTATCTGGAATCCTGTGCTTAGCCTTATTAGAGCTAATGGAGTTGTCTTCATTTCAATTTGACATAAAGCCAAGTGTGCCCCAATACCCTGTGCTGTTACTACTCGAGTAATTCTATAGGGACCAGTCAGCACTTGTGCTGAGTGCCTTAACTGATTGAGTCATGAGTCCGTAAAACTAACCTTTTACCCCATTATGACAGTATGGTAGCCAATATATATTTGGCCATTGTAAACCTGACTGCAAGTTTTATCCTTTCATGCTTCATGCTAAATTTGAAGAATGCATTAATCAACAGTGAATGGGAATTTACTGCTTATAATCAAGCTCATGGTGAGATGAGATTTGTCTCAATGGGAAAATTCAAGGATTCATTGCAATTTATTTTGCCTCCATTTATTAAACTTATATAGCATACTGTCACTTACTTTAGGATGGAACTGTAAAACAACCAGAACAATTTAGGATTTTATTTTGCTTTATTTTGACTGCACTAAGTTTCAAAAGTTAATGCTAAACCATTTAGTATGTAATTGGTTTTAACAGGATACAATTTACACAACCGAATTGCCTGGCATATTGCTGCTATGATTGGTTCAAAGATGTTTTATCCAAAGTTTAATGTGGATTAGACTAAGAATCTAGACATTTTTTTTTCATGGTCCTCTTCTTCCGCTTATTATTATTAGTAGTATTATTATTTTCAAAATGGCAGGAAATCCTTTATGTTGAGCATGTGGGTCCTCAAAGCTAAGGTATTCCATATGAAACACTCAGACTCGTAACATTATTTTCATTTCCCATAGTATCATAGAGCAGAGCTTATTGTTTCCCTCTTGGAAATGCAATTGACTACTTTACTGCCACTTTCAGGGTAATTAGTACAAAATGTCATTGGTGGTTCAAACATTCCCTATATCAGTGTACTGAATTTCATGCCAGGCAATGAGTCAAAGTGAGAGAAGTGTAAAATTGTGTAAGTGTAAAATTCATAAATCCAACATGACAGCCAATTCAAGATGGCACGCAAGCTGCACATGTACATCTAGGTGATTTTGGCGATCAGTAAGCAGTCACTGTGAGTAGAGAATTTTGATATTTTTAAAAATTGTTCAGTTCTATAGTGCCACCCTGTGGTAAGATGAAGTCAAGTCTTTAGGGTTGTTCTCAAGTAGGAGTAATCAGCACACTCACTAAATTTCATTAATTGTTGGGATTTATCCTCTTGTTTGAAAGAAGGCTGAATGTAAATACATTCAGTTCCAATAAGCCTGATTTTACATGAGACATTTCTACTTAAATGTTTCATTAAAAATTGTTCTGGCAGCCCTGCAAAAAATGTTCTACAGGACTTCTATGGAATTCTATAGAATTCTACAGAACTCTATAGAACATCAATGGAACTCTATAGAACATTTTAGTAGAACAGCATGTTCTATAGGATTTTCCCTTTGTTCTACAGGAATTTGCTATAGAAACCTATAGAGCACCTCTATGGAAAAGAAAGTCCTATAAGATTATTGCTGTTCTATAAGACCTTCCTATAGAACACCCTAGTTGAAAAACCTGTTCTATAGGACTTTATTGGTCTTTAGGACCTTCTAATAGAACAAAAACCTAATGGAAAAGACATCTTAAATAAGCGTAAAATAAAAATAAAAATAAATCTTATGAATCCTTGCAATGCTCTGTCGAAGGGTCAATTTACCTTATGTATACCTGGGTTCTAGAAGCGAGAAACCGGACTAATGGTATGAAAATGTGCAATATGCAGTGATATCCACGATACTGAAGTAGCAAGGAAATTGTGTCCCTTTTAACTTTAAGGTGTGCTTAAGCACATGAGGTACCAGGCACATACCTACTCATTGATTCTCTGATCAGACCATTGATTGACTGACTGACCACACAACTTACCAGTATTTCAGTTACGGTATATGAAGACCTCTTTCCATTTCCTCAGCAGCAATTCAAAAATATAAATGTAAGGCATTACAACTTTATTATGCTATAATGGAAAACTCGTGTTCCTCTTTTGCTTACAAAGACAGAATTACGTTGAAAGTTTGACCTTTTGAACTTTTCCCTTAATTTTAAAAATTCAAATTATTCCTTTCCATTCACATGCATGTGATTGCAGATTATATACAGATTTAGAATTAATTTGAATACAATTTGAGGTCTGCTGAGACTTATTCCCACCATCTTTATACATCTAAAGGTTATTTCTAACCATGAATGTACAAGCTTCCGAATGGCTCACTTGGTTAAAGCACCGCATTGCGGAGTAGAAGTGTCGGGTTCGAGCCCCAGTTAGAGTAGCACACGAGTGGTCATTGTGCTGCAGGGATGCAAGCTGGGAAAGGACTGTTGGGAAATGTAACATAAAATGGTTGCTTTGTTAGTGGTTGCCTTCCAAATTCAGGAAGGATTGAAGATGCCAAACTGGGGGAAAAAAAAAAAGTTCTCCAGAGATTTATTTTTATGGAACTGTTTCCTATAGAAATTTTCTATAGAACTTTTTTTCTATAGGACTTGAGGTACTAAAGTTCTATAGAAATTCTATTGAACTGTCCTATAGGATTCTTATAAAACATTTTTTGCAGGGAGTGCAGACACTATGCTCGCTTTTGTGCGAAATGTCAAAGGCTCACAGAGTAGATTGACTCTAAAGCTGGTTTCACACACATAAATTAAGCTTAGTCTTGGACTAAATAGAGTTTTGTAAGGAAAATCTCCATTAATTTAGTCTCTGATTAAGCTTAATCTGTCCGTGAAACAGGCCCTCATAGTTTTTTAAAAATTCCAATGTCCTACCACATGCAGTTTTTCAAAGCACTGAAATACAGTATTGTATTCTAGGCCCAACGGGTCAGGATTTATTGCCTGTCAAGAGCACTATTTTCAGTCATTTGTTGTGCAAAACCAAGTGGTCGGTTCGGGCCAGCTGAATAGCTTTGCTAACTATCCCTCTATTAATGTGCCAAGGTTTTTTTAAGTTTTAAGTCTTCAAGAACTGAAAAAAATGCCATAATATACCAAGGAATACAATCAGGAACCAACCAGCCTCAAACCATTATAATTTGAAAAAATTTCCCTCGACAAATCACAAAGCCCTGAATTTTTTACTGTGAAATTCAAATGTTGGGATTCCGTGTAAGTCTCTGAGTCATAGAGTGTGTCGCTGATATTTGACCCAGCGCACAGCAAATTCCTGGGTCACCGTGCCAATACATAATCAGGCATTGAGTTACCTTCTTCATGAGTAAGAATCTAATTTGAAGGCATGAGCAGTATAAAATCATTTCCCCATCCCGCTCCTGCAGCTGTCTGTGTTCTTCCTAAAATAAAATGTTGGAAATCTACAAAGACCCACAAAGGACAATATACATACACTGCTACATAGCGCAAAAAATGCGCTTTAGTCCCATGGCCTGTCTATCATGGTATAATGAAGGCAGGATATAAGTAACCAACACTAACGCTAGATGATTGTAGACAGAACCAGAAATGCCGTTTCAACAAAAACTTAAGCACAAACCTGGATATAGACTGAAACAAAGGGAACAAATGAATATGGTTTCATCATCAACTAGCAATCACGCTTCTGAAGAACATCATTGAAAAACTCAACAGTTCTGTGCTACTGACTGAAAAAAGGTATTTATTGAGCACAAAGAGAAACCAGCCGGTACAATTTATCATAATCTGACAGCAATAAGTATCTTTACCTCAACTATTTGTGAAACCCAACTGTGAAAACTGATACTGTTCTACAGACTCTGCCAGTTGAACGCACGGTCAAAACACATCCGATTCTAAGCGTCAGTTCTAACGTTACACAAAGTTTAACAATAATTATCCATATATCACTCTGCTTTGCTGGTCTTTAAAACAACACAAGCATAATTAATTGCAGATTAGTCTCAGAGATCACAATAATCAAATAAAAATATAAATTACATCAAACATGACACAGTATCTTACCATTAAGCACCCATTCAAAAATTCTACCTCGTATCTTTTCCAACAATCAAGCTCACTTACCAAATATATTGTCCTTTTGGCAGCTGAAAGAGCAGCGAGTTACAATGTATTTGACAGAATAATGTTATTCCTTATGAGACCCATATATTCTGTCGATGGATAACGAACAGTGGATTACATTGTAGTGAACTCTCTCTCTTTAAGTGATCCATCTTTCACTGTGACCTTTGGAGATAAGTGTTTGTCTGTCTTGCAAGAATGCACTCCCAACTGAAGCCAAAGCAGCAGGTGAGGTCGATTAATTTTTTTTGTCCTTTATAGCGAGTTAGCTGCCATAAAACAGCCTTCTGTTTTACGACCAATTAAGCAGTAAGCGAATAAGCATCCTATAGTCTGTATTCACTTTCTGTTTCATGCACATGCAGGACTCATCACGGATCCAATGTTCCTGACATCACACTCTTGCTGCCAGCATTAGGAGCTGCAGCTGCCGTGGCTCATCTTTTCATCAGTCAGATATGAGACTTCCCCTTTGTGCCTCACAGAAATACACCAAGGTTGCCCTGGCCTCCCTGAATCCAAAGGGCTTAACGCACACAGCAATTTTTATTGCTGTGAAATAATGCAGTCATACTTTTAGGAGAGATGTTGATGTTTTTGAAGAGTCCAAGTCTGATCATGAGCAGGAAATTGTGGTCATTTCAGTGTGAAATCCTGAAAAACACTGTGCAATATAAACTATATAAATAGTATATATAGTTTATATAAACTATATAAAAGTGTAGTAGAATTAAAATGGCAGCCTCAAGAAAAACATTTTGACTTCAAACAATGAGTAGATCAAAACTGTAAATAATTTTTCAATTCACTTCTTTCAATAGATATTTAAAGGGGCCATATGCAACTACTGATAAAAGTGAGTACAACCAGTAGGAATAAGACATCATAGTATATTTGATAAATAAATAAACTCTGGCACTGACACTATCTGGCGCATATAGTCGAAGCAGAACACTTTGTCAAAGTTGTCCCTTAGCGGTTGATTGATACAACCCCAATTCAAAAAACGCTGCCACATTATGGAAGAGGCAAATAAAAAAGGAGAGATTTGAAATTTCCATTCACCTTCTACTATATTCCAAACAGTACGGTATGTTATTTGACGCTCTAACTTGCGAATTCACTTGTTTACTGAAAGTATACACTTTTTTCAAATCTGAGGACAGCAACAGACTCCAAAAAAAGTTAGTGCATAGGCATTTTAGAACTAATAATGAAGTGATAAGCTGCAATAATAAGGTGATGTGAAACAGGTGATGCCAGACAGGAGAGCTAATGATGTCAGGGTATAACACGAGCCTCTGAAAAAGGTCTATTCCCTCAAGAGCAAAGATAGGTCAAGGCTCACCAATTAGCCAACATATGAGTAAGCTTATAATCCATCACTTTGTGTATGTCCATGTCCATTTCTCCTCCATTTCCCAAAGAAAAATCATGAGGATTTTGGGCATTTCACCCTCTGTAGTGTGTAATAGAACAGAAACGTGAAGGGAGTCCAGTCGACTCTCCTGTGCATGAGGAGCGAGGCCGTAAACCACTTCTGAATCTGATCCCTTAGACGTCACTGTATTAAGAACTATCATGTGACTGTAATGGATATAATGATATGGACTCAGAAATTCCTTAGTAATCCTTTGTCAGACAACACCATTCTGCTGCATGCCCACTTGCAAGTTAAAGCTTTACGATGCAAAGCTATACATCAACGCTGTCTAAAAGCACCAACGACTTCTCGGGACTTGGTTTCGTCTGAGATGGACAGTAGCACCGGGGTGTGTGTTTTGTGTGTAGACAAATTAACAGTTCAAATGTTTTTCATAAAAGCTACCGCTGTGTTGTTTGGACCAAAGACGACAAGGACAAATCAAGCTATTATAAGTGTCAAGTCCAAAAACCAGCATTTGTTAAAGTATGGGGGCGTATCAGGTATGGGTGACTTGCACATCCGCCAAGGCATCATAAATTTAGACAGATAAGTAAAAATTTTGGAACAATATATGCTGCCATCTAGACGCCGTTTGTTTCCAGGACTGCATTTTCCAGCAAGACAATGCAAAATCACATTCTGCACGGATTACAAGTGCACGGCTGCATGACAGTGTGGGAGCAAGATTGGCCTGGCTGCAGTCCTGATCATCATTGAGAGAATGTATGCTGCATTCTGAAGTGAAATAAACAAAATATATGGCAACAATGGCCAAACATAATTGTGATGAAGACCTGCGAACCCTTCAAAATCAACGTCCATGCTAAATGGACATTTGAGGCATTGGTGATCATCACAGTCATTAAATATACAGTCATTGATATGGCAATAAGACCATGTACTGCACCACTTCCATTTAACAACAAATGGCAAAGAATAGGGTTCTGAGAGCACAACACAGTGACACAAAACAACAGTATCTCCATCCATACATCTAGTCTTTGTAGAATTCATTGTGAACCCTATGTGCATGAGCATAGATTTACACCAGAATGACTTATAATCATTGCTTATTAGGACAACCCAGCTCCAGAAAGTAAAAGTCCGTCCCAGTATTTTGCTACAACCGTCTGGATCTAATAATTGCAGCAACCCTTCAGCCCAGAGGTTTAACTAATTAGGAAAATCAGCTGCCTGAGCTCATGGCTGGAGGTAAAACATGGCAGGACTTTTACTTTCTGGAATGTCCACCTCTGTATGTAAGTGACATTAGCTACTGGGCAGTTAGAAAGCAGGATAAAAGAATACGTCTATTTTCATCAAACCACTGAGATCATTCTCTAAACATTCAATGGTGACTACACATGGCAAACAGCCACCCTTTTCAATGTGTCCGAGCACTATTTATGGGCTATCCTACTTCTTTGCACTGACAATGCCAATAGCCACTGATCTGTGATGCATTTTTTTCCTCCCCACTCATGATTTTGGAAGAGTCACACTCAGATTGCGACCGATCAGTATTTTTTTTTCTCCTCTCTTTTGCTTTTGGGAGAGTCACACACAGAATCACTACATTAGTGACTGCTGTGGATGGCTGGAAACCAAGTGAAGCCGGTCTGCTCCATTAGAGGTAGATTTGGATATTATTAACTTGGGCTTTTCTGTGAAATCATGTAGACAGGAATAAAGTGGATCTTTTCCAGCTTTACAAAGAATTCACGCTTCCTGGAATCAAGAAAAAGTCTTATCAGATGTAATTACCAATATGACCCAGCCATAATAATTGGCAACTCTGGTTAAGATGAGTAGAAAGAGTGATAGGAAATTAGTCTTTTGGAGAATAAGCACAAACTCACACTGAAAAAAAATAAAACAAAAAATCCAACTTTCATCAAGAAATAAATATTTTCAACAAAACTACAAATGCCACAATATTTGGCACCCATAGAACTCATATCAACCAAAATGTAATTGAAGTATTTTTTTCATTTATATTTGACTTTTTAAGTTTAATAGTGGGTTTAGGAACTTTTAAGCAGTAATCTATGACCTCTTGTCCAGTGAGATATAAATGAGTTGACAGAGAGGCTAAATTCTCCTATTCATTTATCAACATGGGAGAGATAAGAGAACACAAATAAAATATGTGAGAAGTCTGTTGACCTTCATAAGTCAGGGAATGGTTATTAAAAAAAATGGCTACCTGGCTGAAAATGCCCATATCTACTGCTAGGGCAATAATGAGAAAGTTTAAATCAACTGGAACTGATACAAACCTGCCTGGAAGAGGACCCAAGTTCATTTTGCCTGTACGCATAGTGAGGATTATGGTGTGAGGGGTGACAAACTCCGTAAGAATCACCACTGGAGGGAGAATTACAGACGTGAGTAGCACCTTGGAGTCACTCAGTCTCGATACTTCTATGCCGACAAATTACTTGGAAGGGATGCAAAAGGAATAAAATCAATGAATAGCCTTGCCTGTTGTTCAACCACAAACGAAAGTACCTAGAGTTTGCAAAAAACTATTGGCACTTGACTGGGAAAGTGTTCTACGGTCGGATGAGACAAAAATTTTACTTTTTGGCAACAAATACTGAAAAGAACCTGAAACCCACTATTAAGTATATGTTGGAGGTTTTGAGAGCTTGTGGGATTTTTTTTAATGGTGTATGGCATCACAGACACTGTGCAAAACCGGGATATTTTAAATGTAAATCTGGCTACAACGGCCAAGAAATTAAAACTGTGCAATTGTTAGATCCACAAGCAGGATAATGATTCAAAACATATGTCCAGATATCATAAAAATAGTTAATTGAACACAAAACCAAGCTTCTGCCATGGCCATCTCAGTTTATCAAACCCTGGCTAAAGAGGCAATAGAGGTGAGCATACAAGAGAGGACCCAAGACCTCATCTGGACAGGTTCTGGTCAGAGGAATGGTCTCAAATTCCCTGCTCTTTATTCTCCAGCCTTATAAGATGTTAAAGGAGAGGACTATGAGCTTTTTTTTTTATCGGCAAAGGGAGGATGTACAAAGTATTAAACGCAGGAGTGCCAATACTTGTGGTACATGTGGTATTGTAAAAAATAAATATAATATAAATATTTTTATTTATTTTATTTATTTTATTTCATTTATAAATATAAATTCTTTTTTTCCTCAGAAATTAATTTACTTCATTTAGAAGTTTGATTGTGTGTCATTTTTTCACTGCAAGATTACACTGATTCATCAAAATGTGAATACTTTTATAATTATTCCTATTCATCATTACCAGGGGTGCCTGTAATAATGTAGTAGGCTAACAAACTGCATTTGTTGTATTTTCTAAGGCCAATTTTCCTCAAGTGAAGAGTTTTTTCTAGTCTAAACTGTCTCAATACTGAATGTTTGGGCGCAAAAAAATCTCTCTGACTGTCTTCACAGCGGCCTCTGTATCCCCCACAGGGACGTAATCTGCTGAATAAGAGAAAGTATCTGCCAATGAGGGGAGATCATTTGACTCATTCCAAGATTTGGCCATTCGCGTGAGAACATTTCACTTGTCAAGGGCACACAAGCTTCAAAAAAAATTTTTTTTTTTGTAAGAGTGAAAGACTATATTTTAAGTCTCATAAGACTAAAACATCTGTTCAGATGTATATTATGTTCAGTGTTACTGGTCTGGATGATTTGTTCCGGATTAAAATCGCAGGAGTACTAAGTATCCTTCTGATTCCAAGTCAAGCACATTTGATCACTGCACCACTGCGTCCCCCACTAGGTAAGCCTAATAACTACTATTACAGCATGTCCCGCGGTAAAAATAGTCCCATATGCATCGAGCTGTGAAAACAGTCGAAGGCAAGGGTTCTCCTGACTATCCATTGAGCTGGGCAAATTCATCTCACACAGGCTACTATGATTCAGATCCAGCTCTGAACATTTACCCTGCTGTCACCATTATTAATTGTTCATGGCCAAAAGCATTTTCGAGCTAGACAAGCTGCAATATAAATGTGTAACGACACCTATAATTTGGTTCTTTAGAATGACTCTAAATGCTCTATTACACTCTTTAATCTCAATTTGCACAATATAAATAAATAGCTCCCTTTCTCTTTCAAAAGCAATGCTCACCGAAATCCTTCATCAAGTTCTGTACCTATTTTATAATCCAAAAAAAAAAAAAAAAAACCATTTACCACCCGTAAAAAGGAATAATTGAAGATCATAACCAAATGGACTAATGATAACAAATGACTTCGCATTCTCGTTGAGCTTACCGAACTTCAGGGATAGGAAATCCTCTCACAATGCAGTCCAGCTGAACCTTACTGCCCTCTGGTACTTCTCTACTCTTAAGCTTTTGAATGAACCTCGGAGGATCAGGAACAGGCTCTTCAGATTGATCGACTGCAGCTAAACGCTGGCCTTCACCTTCATGCTCCTCAACGTCGCCGTCATCGCAGAGCTCAGTCTCTTCATCCACCTCCTGGCCAAACTCCTCCTCCTCTTGGCCACTCTCTTCCTCATCCAAACAACTCTCTGCTTGCATGTCCAGCTGATTACCTATAGGTGGGGTGACTCCTCCCCCGTCACCTGTCTCTGTGATCAGTTCATCGGCGTGGAAAGAGACGGATCTCTCCCTGTCTTCTGTGTTATAAGCAGCGCCATCTGATGGAGTCTTTATATTGGATCTGAGCCTGTGAGCTTTGCAAGCGCGTGGACGTATCCTTTTAGAACTGTTGGCTTTAAAAAGAGAGGACAGTTCCTCTATGAAGTCGGCCGCCTTGTTAAGGAATTCCTTCTTAGACTGAGTCTCAGGTCCATAAGGGGTATTTCTTACCGGTCTTTGTAAATCTGAGTTAGTTTCTGCTGGGCTCCTGCTGTTCTTCATGCTGTATTCTTTTGCAACGGATGGCTGCAAGTGTCTGTCCGGTGACTTTGAATGAGACTGTGGATGTCTCCTTCTCTCTGGAGAAGGGATATGGGCAAGGGAACCATCCTGTCTCACTTCCTGTGGGCCTTGATCGATGGCTTGTCGCGCCAGGTTGACGCTTTTGTGCAGTTCTTCGCTGCTTAAGAAGGCCGAGAGGTCTGGACTGTCCTCCTGTCCGACAGGAGCCTCTGGTTTTCCGCGGTGGGTTCCGTAAAGCAGGTGATGAGGAGGGGCATCCGTTGACCCCATTTCACCATGCCTTCGCTCAACTCCTGTTTCAGCCATGTAACTCTCCCTCAAAATCTGAGCTAATGATGTAGAAGGTTCCAAGCTGTTCTCTTGCATCCTGCTAAAAATTAAAACATACCATAGTGACTTCTGAACACATCCACTTATTAATTAGACAAATACTAGGAAAATGATTTTGCTCATTTACTTTCTTTTTTTAAGGAGTCTGCTCATTTTAAAGAGTTTACTTTTTGTCACTGGAATGTTTTAACGATTATACTTACAACACTCAACTAAATATATGAGCATTTTTATTTGATTTATGCATATTTGATAAGTGTCTGAACAGTAACATTAAAAGGTCAAGGTCAAAATTGTAGTGCAAGATTTAATGCTTAGGTTTTTTAAAAATAAAACAGCACCTTAATGACAATTATATTCATCGAAAGAACTTTCGCATTGTTCTCATTATCATTTTGTTGTCATTAAATACAGCAAATATACTGCATGTCTCTTTTATGGTTAACATGCTGAAGTAAAAGACACAAGTAATTGCTTCCTTACTGCAACAATAAATACACTATAAAATTTGGGAACCATATTGCTACAAAGTTATGTTACCCTGCCATATTTCACCTCAAACACCCTGAATCCATCACATCCCCACCTTTCTTACACTGTTTCATAGCAGAATAAGAACTGTCATCTATATGTGGAAAGCAAAAACTGTACAAGTCATTATGTCTTCTCATTTTATAGCCTTAATACAACACTGAATAAAGCAGCCTGCTTTCAATATTAATTTCTAAGGAGCAGCATTTGTCATTGGCCTCTTGTCGTTATTGAATACAGACATGGGATAGGACACACAGATGGTACTGACACTCAAATCATCGCAATTAAGAAAGCCTGCGTCGCCCTTCCAACAGACCTGCTACTGCAGCTGTTGTGTACATTAATCCTGCGCACCCAGCCTGCAGGCCCCAAGCGACAGCTAAATATAGACAGAAGAGTCATTTTACATGAAGATAAGAGAATATCTGTAATTCAGCTCATCTATATCCACATTTTAAATTAATTTGCATCCCGAGAATGAGTAAAATATAGATCCACTATTATACGATACTTCAGTTATTCAGACTGACAAGCAGGCCTCTTGTCAGGCAAAAGCTGAGGGAAAAAAAAGTTAAGCATTAGTTTCTGGTAATTGACAGACCTCAAATTTAAATTTTCTTCCTGGAAAAAAAAAAAAAAAAAATGTTTTGAGCGTTTTGTACTCAAAGTCAGCATCTGTCAAAAGGGCTAATTTTAGCTCCGTGATCAAGCATATAACTTCACGCAAACATATCTGAATGGCTGCAGATTCTGTAAACAAATGACACAGCTCTGTTGTTTCAACCCAACTGACTGGC
The DNA here is from genome assembly GCA_029692085.1 of Gymnothorax javanicus. NCBI lineage: Eukaryota > Metazoa > Chordata > Actinopteri > Anguilliformes > Muraenidae > Gymnothorax > Gymnothorax javanicus. The sequence continues at coordinate 39,711,660 of CM056208.1, read as the reverse complement.
AGCAAAAAAAAAAAAAAAAAAAAGCTGTGAATTATTATAACAGGTGTTTTACCTTCCGATACACCAAGTAGCACACGTCCAGAACTGGTAGTCCTTGAATTGCAACAAAAGTTAGACACAATGAGTCCACTCTTCCTGGGCTTGAAAGCAAAATTGGGAAACGCTTTAGCCTTTTATTATGGCAGAGAGATAACCTTTGAGTTAAAGGGAAATATGGCTGCAAGTAGCTTGGGAAAGCTATCACCAATACAAGCAGCATTTGTCAGCACGCTGAGCACAGGTTATTTTGGGGGAGCCCAGACCATGTGCCTGGGACACACCAGCTGATTGGATGGCAACAGGACTCTGTAAAGAGATTCTGACCCCAGAGCAGTACCCCCGCTTTACAGAAATCCCACAAGGACTCACAGCAGAACTGCCCTCTCGCCAAGATGAACACACTAGCTGAAACGAAAACATTTAAGAGACATTTCTGGAACATTTGTCAACAAGGGCAGCAGCTCACTTCCAGTTGGCAGAGAAATCCCCTCATGATTTTGTAATTTTTTTTTATTTCTTAAAGTGATAACAGTCCAATTCATTTCCAGTGGAAATGTCTCTTAAGAAAATAAGTGACAGAATTTAACAAGGGTTGTAAATAGGAGATATTGCAGCCATCACCTACCTGCCCTCAAAGGCAGTCTTTATGCATTCCCGCGTTGAAATGTTTTTAATTTTAAAATTAATCGAGGGACGTGACTTAATTTGCACACGTTAATCTGTGTATTTAAAAATTACTCTGTTAAGTTGCAGACTAAAATTGAAGGTTACGGCTTCACAGGAGACTGACGTGCTCAGAAATAGATGTGAGATTACGACATCTGCATGGAATGACAGGCCCATAACCGAGAAGACATTTTGCCAAGTGTGCCCCAGTGGAGATTCTACTCTTCTGTTATATATGAAAGGGATCACTTACCAAGAAATACAATGAGTACAGTGGGTGACTGTAGAAACAAAGAACCACTACAATGAATACACTGCAAAATGGGAGTCTACTACTAGGAGTTCTCAATTACAATGAGGAATACTCTGAACTCCTACCATGAATACTCTAATATTTATGTCCCAAAGTGCAGAGCGCACCCTAGTTTCCATCAGATTTTGTGTAAAATTTATTTTCAAAGAATACAATCATGAAGCGTTAAATCAAAAAGCAATAAAAAATTTCTGACACAAAAACAGAGGACTAGGCCAGGGTTCTGGTCATCAAGAGGAATGAAATATCCCTTTCACCTGATATACCTGAAGATACGCTATCCTTCCTGCTGACTTCTTGACAATACAACTTGTGAGCATTATCAACATTTCTGTCAGAAGTACTTCACTCCAGATGTATAATTACAAGCATTCACTCAAGCCTAGCCTATTGCAGGAAACAGAAGAATTTAAATTCTAAAGAAGACCGGAAATATATATTTTTTTAAATTAACTGACCTATACCCACATTTCTATTTTATTTATCTATGAAGATGAGATATGCATGAACACACGCCAAGCAAGGACACTGCCACCTTACCATAACCCAGCCACAAAGCTGTCAGTTTACTGCATGGGGAAAGTGCATTTCCTGCTCAGCTCTGGACAAACAGAGGGGCCCAATAAATCAAGCTTTTCTTACAGAGATTTCCTCACAGTGTAATTAGGGCACTATAGGTCAGCCAGCATGGGCACCACTGTGGAATCCGCCTTGCATTGAGGGGACGTCTATTGCCGCTAAAGAGCAATCTATTTTTAAAGAGTTCACTACAGTGATTCACTCATTCCACTAGGTGGACTCTAATGAATTTTACCCATGCATTCTGGATAAAAATGTAGTTCCTTTGATGGACATGTCGATATACACGAAAAACCAAATTGTGCCCCTTCCTGTTTCCCCTCATTACCAGCCCCTTCCCCATTTTCCCTCTAGGTTGACATACCCAGCCTCTCCCTGCAGTGCCCAGTATCATTACATGACACACAGACCCTCGAAAATAAGTGCAACAGGACAGCTGTGTAGTTGCCCAAACTAACCAGAGGGGGAGCTGTTGCACAACGACAAAGAGAAACGTGCTACCTTTCACCTTCCCAGCTTCAATGAATGAGAAAAAAATTATTTATCAACCAAAAAGGTCATTTCATTTAATTTCTTTTCAGTAGAAATTTAACCACGGACACAAATTATCAGTATCACAAAAAAAAAAAAACAAAAATTAAAAATCATTTTAGCTAAACAGACTGATTACAGGACACAGACAGAGGCACTTTCCTCCCCTCAGGGCAAGTAATTTGTACTTTTTCATAGTAACAACAATGTTCATTTGAGTATGTAATTTTTAAAACCAAGTAAAATTACTGTCAGCAGTAAAATACAGCAAAAAATAAATAAAAAATAAAAAGTGTTTTTACAAATTAAACGGGGCAACCATAAATATCACCAGTATTTGCTTGAGATTTTCACTGCAATTTACCCATATTGTGCTATTACAAGACTTAATGCTTCATAAACATTTTATGCAGAAATGTCTGCTAAGTAGTGCTGTATCCTCCCACACTGCAGCTCCCATACAGATCCACTTCGTTGTTGGACTCTGGCTTACAATTTCTGCATTTTACAGTCTCTTTGTTAAAAAAAAAAAAATATGTTTACGATTCTTCTATCTACTGCTTCTGGAGGTAGAGCAGGGAAGAGAGGATGAGGGAACATCTGTAATGAAATCACAAAAATAAATGATTACAGTTTGTACACAACATTCAGCATGCCATAAAAATACTGCAGTTTATACAGCAATATTCAGCATGCCACAGAAAGGCCACAGTCTATACATAATATTGAGCATGCCATACAGAGACGATAATAATTGAACACAATAATTGAACGTGCCATAAGAACACTACAGACTATACACAATATTGAACATGCCATGAAAACACTACAGACTATACACAATATTCAGCATGCCATACAGAGATGACAGACTATACACAATATTGAACATACCATAAAAATACTACACACAATAAACACTATTCAGCACGCCATCCAAAGACTAGGGACTATAGGCAATATTGAACATGCCGTAAGAACACTACAGACCGTACACAATATTGAACATGCCATACAGAGACAACAGACTATACACAATATTGAACGTGCCATAAGAACACTACACACAATAAGCACTAATCAGCACACCATCCAAAGATTACGCACTATAGACAATATTGAACATGCCATAAGAACACTACAGACCGTACACAATATTCAGCATGCCACACAGAGACAACAGACTACACACAATATTGAACATGCCATAAAAACACTACAGACTATACATAATATTCAGCATGCCATACAAACACAGCTCCAAATACAAGTCTTTATTCTCACTGAACTCAGGGTGAAAATGACTGCAGAACTAGAACATCACTGATATCAGTGCGATATGACTGCTGAGAGAGTCTTCTCCTTACTGCTTGCCAGGTCTTCACCAGCCCTTTTCCGCGATTGGTCACCCCTGCAAAATTTTTGAGCATCAGCACTGTCATAATGATATTTGGCCTGAACATGCCAAACAACACACTGCTAATACAGTATATGGAGTATTCAACTGTAGTGTACTGAATGTGCTGCTGTACTTCATTATACCTCACCTACCGCACTGAACCCACCTGGAAAAGCCATTCTGAATGAGTTCCATTTGAAGTTTCCGGTCCTGAGCAGCATAGTGCAGGAGCTCAGACTGCAGGACTGGTGGATGAATCTGAGGAATGAAGCTGGAGAACAGGGCTGGAGCCAAATGCACCCAGTCTGTAAACACAGAGAGCAAACAAACACTACCATTACAGGCCACATCAAACAACGCACAAGAGGACCAACAGTGCGACATATGGAAAGAGGGTGTATTTACTCAGATTCAACCTGGATAATTCTGGCACATTTACGATCGCTCTCAAAATTAAGGTACGCATTCCAGTTACAGGATTAGTGCCACTGCTCTGAGAGCCAGCCGAACTTCAATTTAACTGGATAAGGTCCAGACTCTGAGGTGGCCATGTGTGAAAATGATTCCTCATGATGATGAACCACAATTTGAGCTCGCTGAATCTTGGCATTGTCATACTGGAATATGCCTGCGCCATCGTGGATTAAAAAGTCAGTTGACGGCTTACTGGTCATTCGTTATATTCACGTCGTATGCTGAATTCATTTCATTGCTGCAGAACAGAGCTGAGCCTAGCCCTGTACAATTGAGGCAACCCCAGATCATAACACTACTTCCAGAGGCTTGTACAGTGGGTACGATGCATGCCGGGTGCATCGTTTCATGGGCTTCCTTTCTTACCCTGACGTGCCCATCACTCTGGAATTGGGTAAATCTGGACTCATTAGACCACATGACTTTTTTCCATTGCACCTCAGTCCAATTTTCACACTCCCTAGCAAACTGAATTCATTTTTTCCCCCCAATAAGCCTCACTAACAGGAGGCTTTCTTGTGGCCACGCAGCTGTTTAGTCCTAGTCCTCCAAGTTCTTGTTGCATCGCGCATGCGGAAATGCTCTTACCTTGTAATTAAACATGGCCATGAGTTCTACTGCTGATTTTTTTCAAGACGAGACTTCACCGAGTATTTTGATCTCCAATCAGAAACAGTCATGATTTTTTTCTCCAACCCATTTCTTCCGCAAAGTTGCCAGTTCACCACTATTCTTCCAGGTTTTAATAAATTGTGGGACAATTCTTGACCCAATTCCAGTGATTTTTAGTAATCTCTGTAACTTTTTTTATTTGCTTGATAATGCCCGATAATTTACCCCTCTTGAAACATGATAACATGTTTTCAACAACCATAAAATACGTCCTCTGACATGGTTTTTTTAATAAATGAGAAGTTACGTATTGAATCAGTCACAATTAAAAGAATTGTTGCCAGCAGAAACATAATCATCACTGCAATAATGATTCAATCATAGACCCTTGAGTATTTGCTTATTTAAATCCAAAAGGCGACTTCTTTTGGATTTCATAAATATGTAGACACCACACACACACACACACACACACACACAAACAAAATACAATTTTAATGAAGCTTACCCGGCCTGAGAGAGTAGAGGCCCCTTACAACACTAGCCATGGTTGAAGGTGAGATTTCAAAAGGTGTGGATTGGGCTTTGAGAAGGAGAGCTTGGAAGAAATGCAAAGAACAACAGATCTTATCCCTAATCACAGTGTCACAAACCCTGGCCAGCTTGCAGAATTTACACACATAACAACTGACTACACTACCAAAATTAGCAACCTCTTCATTCTTTTCACGACAAAACCAACATTACTCATATGTCCGGCAAGTGGTATTTATAAATACAAAATCTAGTCAGTGCATGCAATATGCCACAAAGGAAGATTTACATTCAAGATAATACACAATGAATAAAGATCTACATTCAAGACAATACTCAGGGAATGGAAATTTACATTCAAGATAATACACAGTGAATGGAAGAGGAGGGGCCATGATATGAAAACGTTAAATATTTCTTTCAAGAGCATGAAAATGTTGAAATATTTCACTCACGCATTAATCTGTCCACATGTTTTTCTGCAACATGTTCTGTAAACAGCCTGACCAGATCGTCTTTCAGATCTCGGTTCAGTTTTGTTTCAACGTAAAACTTGTTCTAAAAATAAACAGAAAAGATCGACTCAGCAGACTAACAAAGGTTTAACAATAAATATTTTCTACTTTGAAAAAACCAGCATGACTTTCGAGGCAAAAATAGCACGTTAGCATGAAATGAGGGAATCAAAGAACAAATCATTTAAGCTCAGACTAAGAAGAATTGGCCTAAACCAAACAAGCATTAAGCTGAATGCAGCTTCAAAACACAATTATTCCCAAAGTAATAATGATAAAAAATGTATATAGGGATACACAAAGGGAAATGATAAAATATAAAATATCGCCCGACTCGATTCCAAAAATGGCTAAAACTTAATTGGAAAAGTAATTAAATAAATTCTAATCTGTAAAAGAAAAACAATGTTGAATGCGGAACTATTAGAATACAAAAGAAACACCAAAATCTGGAGACTCTGAGTGTTTATCGTTAATCTTCATGCCATTAAAAAGTTTTAGACATGCATTAGGAAGCCGATACAAAACTCCTGAACTTGGTATAATTTACCTCACCAGGCAATAATAAAAAACATTTACATGGGTCGGGAAACCTACCATATATATGAATATGGGCACTATACTTTCCAAAGCAGCCATGTACCACGTGAGAGCGCAGTTGAACTTCTCAATGAATTTATCTGTGGGACAGACCTACAAAAAGTTTCAAGTAGACACGCATTACTTCAAATTGTTAATGCAGTCATTAAAAGTTGGCAAAACTAAATAATGCTAAAACATCTCACCTGCAAATCTTCTGACACCTGTTCCAAATGCGCCGTTACCTTCTGTTTCAAATCACTGTACATCATTTCGGAGTGCTGCTGACACACACACTTGTACACACAGCTGAAAACAGAAACAGAGTGGAAAAATGTAAAAGTCAATTTTCTTGTCATCGCTTGACCTTTGTTTTGCACAAAGTAATATTGCCAGCAGTCCACACTTTTCACCATGTAGTGCTGAAATTATGACCCAATTTACAACAGACATGTGAAAGTTTTGGGGGCAGAAATACAGGCTATTAAAATGCAGGCTTTTAGAAGAAATACCGGCTACGCGCTGATAGGGATAACCTGAGTCCTATGCTAGTGGTTCCCAGACTCCGTCCTGGAGGCCACTGTTATTTCATATGTAATGTGATAAAGAGATGAATTTATCCAATCCCATGAGAATCATTTTAAGTTGACAAAAATGAATTGCTAGTTAAATGTCCGCAAAAAATATACACATTACTGTTGGACTGGACCAAGCACCGCCTAGTGAAATTCAATTAAATACTAATTTTTAACAGAATTATTTATAAAACAGAACTTCATATGTGACCACTTTCTGTGTTATCATCAAAATACCATTTTCACAAAATAATGCAAAGGGAAAAATGCTGTTCAGGAACAGAATGGCAATATTTACTACCCCAAATCAAAAAAGTTGGCATGATACATTAAAGGGGGCACATTATGAAAAACTCACTTTTTTAGTGATCATGCACATGCAGTTCAGTGTCTAGAGTGCCTATCAACCAACAACATGTGAAATAAGACAACCCAGTCAGATTTTCGTGGGCTACGTTTTCAGAAAACATGTCAGTCAATATGCCATTCAGACTTGGCTCCTTTTCCTATGTCACACGCAGGCTTGTGAGAATTATTCCGCCCCTCATCTGAATATCTCCACCCGGCTTGAGACCTACTTTGAGTAGGAGCCCCATTTTTTTTCCCCAAAACCACTGGCATTATGTCCGAGCATCTTACCTGTATATTTGCTCATAGGAGATAGGGATGTAGTCCACTGGGCTTAGTGTCAGCAGCTGGTCAACGGCTCGTTCCAGTTTTGGCCAGTATGTGCTTTTATAATCCTCTGCAGTCATTACATTCATCACTGCATTAAAAAAGGAATAGATGGGCAAGAAAGAAAACTGAAATATCACTTTCAGCCCGATTTCTATTTTTTTTTTTTTTTTTTTTTTAATTAACCTCCATTATGGGGTCACGTGAAAATGAGTTTGACTCAACCAGCTAAAACCAACTTCTTCACAGCTGATTGATTAGCTGCTATATTAGTTATAACAAAATCGTATAGTTATGCAAGACACCATCAATTAGCCTTTAAACAGAAGGTAACAGGACTGTCCTGCAGATTAACTGTCTTAGCACTTACGGCAAACAAAAGAACCAAGTTTTAGCCAGTTGATAACATATTCAAGGCTCATCATGAATGATCAAGTACCAGAATTGTGCATAGTTAAGTAGCCTTTGAAAAAAACAAAAAAGGAACTTCCCTCTTTTTTCCCTCAGGAAGCCCCAGAGTTTATTCTAATGTTGATTAATGTTGATTATTTCACATATGAGCCACTGTTATGAAATTACTTTCTACCTTTATTACAAATGAGAAATATGGGTCAGTTGTGGTCATTAACACTAGACATGGTAAAAGACCAAATCTTTAGTGTTTAAATTAAATGATGATATTTGAATTAAATAATAATAACAATCATGCGTAAACGAACATACATAACCTTCTTGAGAGAGGGATTATTTGTCCATACATTACAAGCGTCAGGTCTCATGTATGAACAGGAATTTTATTGGAATAGAAATATGGTCGAAAGTGATTCTATTATTATGGATCTCCGCTGAAAGTAATGCTGAATGTCATAACATACGTACAATGAATCGCAAACCCAGCTACCAACCGCACTGCACGTCTGGCTTTAGCGTGAAAGCTACAACTATGTAGCAACACGTCAACACGGTGAAACACTGACCCTACTCAGGAACTTCGCCACAACGGCAGGTTCGCAGTTACACCTAAATTTCAGGCAATAGACCAACTGGCATGATGATAATACGAGGACAATCAAAAGACTCCACAATGCACCGTTAAATATGATCGACTTACTGAACTTAGGAGCAGAGTTATAAATGTTTACAGTTGTGTTCCCCGATACAGAAGCGACAGTACTGTCGGAATCGCTAGCCCAGCTAGATTCCGATGAATAACTGTGCACAGACTCTTTTCTTTCACAAACGTCTTCGAGATCTCTTGATGAACGTTGTCTATTGAGATCGGGGGATTGCAGGAAAACTTTGGGCTCATCCAACCGATTATTTCCTGAGCACATGTGTGTATTTACTCTCATCTCCCAGTTGTTATGGTTGTGATCATCAGTTATCGCGAAGCTCTCTTCTTCCATAGTGTCCTCCATTAAGGCTTGATAAATTCCAAGAATCGGATAGAAGTAAAAACCCAGTGATATAAACGCAGAAACTGTCATTTATTTTGAACTTGTCATATTCCCTGCTCGCTCTTGATGTGAAACATTCATCAGTGTATATAACATTACCGCATTCTTGCTGTGTGCCTTTGCGACACTTCGCAGCGGAATACGTTCTTCGCGAGTTAATTCTGGGAAATGTATTCCTTCGGATAAAGATGATTCATTGAACCTTGCCGAAAATACTTATGGTAGACCAACCAGTAAAAAACTTTACTCGTTTGATGTACTATGTTAAGTGAAAATTTGGTGCAGTAACTAATATAAATTACCCAAAATGGCACAACGTGAGAAGCTAATGGTCAGAAGCTACAGTATATAATAATTTTCATCTAAGGATAGTGTCCAGAATTATGAGTAACGTAATAAGACATTTCGACATCCATGTTACTTCCACTCTCCGCCAAGAGAATTAAAATCGAGCATCAAGCTAGTTTGGAGTTTTTGAACGGAAAGGTCAGGGGAGGTAATCGAGCAGTGCAGCACATGCAGGGAAACTTCAGTTACGCCGATGTAAGTGCTCAGAACTATTAGGATATGCATGAATATGCACAAGTTTGAAATGTTGGTAATTATGACGATCCCCCCCCTTTTTTTTAACTAAAATGTGTTTATTCTTCCTTCATCCAATGTAATGAAAATGTGGATATTTCCAAACTATTGACCGGTACTATATATACCATTTTATAGGCTGAGTTAGGATAAAATTGACGAACGCGTAGTCTCTGTAATGTAACGTAACTAAATGCAATGCAGCGCTAATTCAGAGGAAGACTTGAAAAAGGTACGAGGCGTATCTTGTTGACCACGAGATGTCGCAAGTCCGCAAAATACTGAACCACATACAGCTGTGGAAAAAATTAATGGACCACTCTCACAAATGTTTCTTAAATCAGCATCTTTACAAGTATGGCAGCCAGTCCATTCCAGTGTTCGTTGGATTCCAACACAAGCCTCGTCATTCTACTTAATGAGACACTGATTAGGTGATCACCTAAACCAAATCTTGTTTTATGAGGAAGATTATAACAACCACTGCTGTGATTAAAGATTGAGATTATCCCACCAACATTGATTTCTAAACTCTTCCCAAGTTAAAATATTAGTGTTGTGTTGTTTAAAAATGAATCTGAACGTGTTTTCTTTGCATTATTCGAGGTCTGAAAACACTGCATCTTTTTTGTTATTTTGACGAGTTATCATTTTCTGCCAATATATGCTCTAAATGGCAATATTTTAATTTCAAATTTGAGAGAAATGTTGTCAGCAGCTTAGAGAATAAAACAAAAATGTTAATTTTACTCAAACACGTACCTATAAATAGTAAAACCAGAGAAACTGATCATTTTGCAGTGGTCTCTTAATTTTTTCAGAGCTGTATACTGGTACTACATACTTCAAACGTAGATTTTTTCTTTTAATGCGACACTGAATGCAAGTGTCATCCAAATAAGATGTTTTGCCAGACAATCTAACAGAACAGTGGAGTCTGTCCTGGGGACCTAATGTGTGTGCTGGTTTTAGTTCCAACCACAAATAGAACCCCAAAATTCTTAATTAGGCCTACCTTCTTAGCAGGCAAAAAAAAGACATTTGACACTCCTAAACCGCAACGACAGAAATAGCTACACATTCTCTGCTGTTTTAAAGCCCAAGGTCCATTTTATGTTTATTTCGCGATATATTAAGCAAACAAGTTGATAAGATTCAAGAGTGAGGTAAATCAATTGGCTGCTTTCATGCCTCAGGTTTGACTCAGACTCATTCTAATTTGTTTTTCGATTGAATTCTTAATGGCTAAATACATGGTAAGTTTTAGTGACCACATGCCCATAATTTCAACAGTTAGCGGCCAACTGATTCTTCAGTTTCAAGAGACACTTCCCCCTTCTTTTCATGCAGTTAAAGGTCATTTTTAATATCAAACTATTTGAATATGAAGCCCTGAAAGGCAAAGTTATTTCTGGCTTAATAGCGTAAATAATCCCCATAAACATGAGTAGCATATTCAGAAAAATTGAGACCTATGAAAATTCTATGATTGCAATTGTAATTGGAACAAAACCAGCCAGACACAGTGGGTGCCCAGGAGTTTGGGAACCATTGCATTAAACGAATTGAACTACTACTTGAATTCAGACATTATAATAAAACCAATTAAAAATACCTCTAAGACAACTAGGGAATTGTGGCTCCTAACAACTCAAGTAATGCAGCTTATTGTGGAATGCGCTCAGTCACTTCGGACTCATTCACAATTAATCTGTATGCTTAAGCATCTGCATCACGTCCACATTTTCCACATTTCTCAGCTCCTGAAACATCAGTGAACTGAATTAATCAATCCATGCTTAAGCACTCCTGCAATGCCTTGCTTTTACACCACAACACCTAAAAAACAGCTTTCTATCCTTCTTTTTCATCACCATAATCATTTCATTTACTTGAAGACTGGGAAAAAATCCTCTCTAATACAAAATGGACTTAATCCAGGTGAGTGGCATTGTATTATGAACACATATTAGCTATAATACTTCAATAATAAAGCAGTTTCCTTGAGGGGGCAATGCAGTTTTAGTCCTGGCTTCACTGCAGAACTGTGGTCGGCAAAAAAATGAAACCCTTTGTTCAAACTGAAAATTGATAAGGCTTTGTACTCTCAACATGATCCCAGTTCACCAGAAACACACTGTGGTGCGTGCCTAGGAAGCATTGGGTGTCATGAGTAACACCCATTTTCCATATATTCATTTTATTAGCCATTCAGATAGAAAATATGCAAATGATTATGTGTGTTTATGCTCATCAAAAGAGCAAAATCAGACCCAAAATCACATCAAATTTGACACAGTACATTGTTGAGTCCCCCAGCAATACACCTACCAAGTGTGAAGTAGATCTGATGAATGGCTCCCAACATATGTGAACCACACACACACACACATACACACAAAAACAAATACAGATTCCTCGCTTTACAGTTAAAGGTACATGGTGACTGAAAAGGGGAGTTTTCAGACGCTGCTGCAGGGAGCTTAAATTGAAAGGACTGGCAACAGGATGTTGAATGGAGAGGTCTCACAGGGGTGATCCTATTCACTGCATGGCATGCCAGTGCTAGAGATTTAACCCATTTAAACCGGGACAGCATGTGCGCATTTTAAGAACGTGTCGTTGCCGACACAGATATGCGTGTAATTTTGAAAGTACCATAATTACTGTAAGTTTTGCGCAATAGAAAAAAATTCCAACTGTTCCTGAAAGCTGAGAAGCTGTGCTTCAGCCCAAATACAGGTTACTATGGTAAACATGGCAGCATGATTCTCTGCTGGGATTTTTGCATTAGGCCTTAAAGGGTTAAATTGAATGCAGGTAGGCACCAGATAAATGCCAGTAACAGGCATACCAAAGTAGCTTCATATTTGTAACTTAGGCTGGTTTATTTCTAAGATTTAAAAAATTCTTCACAGCGTGGGAGGGAGACTCTTAAGAACGGACGGCAGTAATGGAGTCATCAGTGTGCAGGAAAGCCTTCGACTGAAGGACCAGATTGGGCCTCAGGCATCGGGTAGACCTCCAAACTGCTATCCCAGCCAGCCAAGTTGAATGCCAACTGAGGAAGTATTGAGGGCCAATATCATAGCCATATGATGACAAGCAATGAATTGGCTTAATTGGAACTCTTATACTAAAGTTAAGTATAAAGAGAGCAAAGAACCATGTTTTGAGCCTTGTGGGACACCAATGATTGCGATTGGACTGTCCAATAAAAGGCAAGCAAAACAAAAGGGAAGCTTGAGATGCTCATCTCCACAGAAGATGAGGGAATAATGCATGAATTAATGCTGGTGAACACAATTGATATGTGAAGCAGGATGTGGACGCAAGCCTTTCTGTCAGAAGACTGCAGTATCAGCAGAGCAGACAAACCGGAAAACTGACTGGTTGGGGCTGTAAAGGCAAGTCTGCCGCAGACCAAAGTTAATTAAGGACTGAATAGTACATAGGGTTTAAAAAGCGTTTGACATATTTAAAAGCAGCTGATCAAGAGATTAAAACACAAAACCAAGGAAACCGGGGGGCTCATAATTTCATAAATGAGGAGTTTGGCCAGAACCTCTTGGACCCCTCCCCCTTTGAGGTAGGAACCACTGGATCACGTGTATGTTCAATAAATAAAATGGTTTAGATTTTTGCCAAAAATATGTACATTGTCAGTCACTTCTTTTTTTAGTTGTCAGTTTTTTACAGCCTCCAATAAGAATTCAACCAGTATGAAAGCCAACTGCTTTGCCTTTTCGGGGGGAAATTTCATTATTAGAGGGATATGTGTCACCTCTCACAGCATGGATTTCATTGGTATCTGCTGACACTGACAGTTCAGTAAAGACGGATAACAACAGCACAGTGAGCGCAGCGGCAGAGTGGAACATGCCGTAACACAGCGCACAGCCCCACTGAGGACAATAACACTGAGTACGCAGCCACATTAAACACCGCTATACTGAGCAGTGCTGCAATGAAAGCACAGCTACCCTGAAAATCTCCACACAAAGAGCACAGCTACACACTGAACATCCCTATACTGAGAGCACAAATCCACAGACAGCACAGCTACATTAAAAGAATTGCAATGCTCATCAATCAGGAACATTTTCCTTCCATAAGAGTAGCCAGTGTGCAAAATATGCGTCATTGCAGCACCAATCGCATGTGCTCCAATTACTGCCCACAATCAGCAATTACCTTCAGACATTTTCACCACAATTAATATAATTAGGGTTAAAAAAGATAGATTTCGTTTCATGGTGATCGTTCTTTTATTTCCTGCTCCACAGACAACTGCATCCTGTGCTGCCACAGGATGAGTCATATCAAAGCAGAGCTCCTATTCATAGCCTTGAAGTCTTCGTCACATTTGGAAGTAACACAGCATTTTCTTTGGACACATAGCGCATGGGAAAGCCATTCCCTGAAATACGCAGCTGACTGTACAGAGACTGAAATCAATCGGTATAGCCTGGAGGCATATAGCTTGTGTCTGACATCGCCGTAGACACAACCACAAAAATTAGTGCACAGAAGAGTCAAGGCGTGAGATGCCTTTGTCGAATCAACAAAAATAGTGTCTCAATCTGACATGGAACATCTAACAATATTAACAATGAAAACGTGACTCAGAAAAACAAAGTGGACACAGCGTATTAATATTATTACTCCTGTAACACATTGCTAGCCAACTTTGCATTGGCTTCATTTCATTTATGAACAATAATCAAGGTCCAGACCTGAAGTAATTAAGCGTACATCTTTTAAATGAGCTCTAGCAAGAATCATCCTGAGTCACAAAGTACACAGCGGTGCCATGAAATGCTCTCATACGGGGTCTTGACAACCATGCATTCACAGTCAGGAGACAGAGCTGGAGGTGGTTTGGAGAGAACAGGCCAAGAATGCAGCTCTTGTCACAGTACAAATTTCCCATGAGTCAGTGGGTAGGGGTCAGGGGTCGGAGGTCAGGGGTGGCCCCAGGGGCAGCCGCACGGATCGCCACAAACTCTCTTCCTGTCCCACAAGGCCCGCAGCTCCTCTGGCGAGTGCTGTGGGGAGGACAGCATGTCCAGGTAGCACTGTTTCTCACACAGCCACCCCGAGTCCTGCAGCAAACACACATACAGCACACATTAACACACACACATTTACATAGTCAATTCAATTCAATTTTATATGTATAGTACTTTTCACAGAAGGACTGCTCCAAAAACCCCTTTCAGAGTAAAAAAAACCAGTAGTGCCCGACCTATTCCCGAAATAGCAAATGATGTAAAAAAAAAAAAAAAAAAAAAAAAACTCCTAGTAGGAATAAAAATCCCCAAAGAGCGATGAGAAAAAACTCCCTGGAGGGATGAAATCGCAGGAGGAACTCCGCTATGGCAAGACAGCCCATCCTCAACTGGCCAGCTATTTGCTGTGAACATTGGATTAAAGTCTAATGAGAAATCTGATAAGAAACTCTTGCAAACTTGCTCATTCTCATATGCATATATTTACATGCACAATCATGCAAATACATACATTTGCCAACACACACACACACACACACACACACACGCCCTGTTCAGACCAGATCAGCCATCAGGATATGAACCCACAAAGCCACCGTTACCATGTGACTTCTGCATGTTTACCATACCTATTCACACAGAATAAGCAATATCCAGAGAAACTGCCAAGATGGAGATATCTTCAACATTCGTGTGATTGAGGGATAAAAACAGCCCCATGCCTCATAGCACATAACCTCCGCTCCTCCCCAGAACAAACAGAGCATCATTAAAACTCAGAGTCCACTTGACAAACAAGATATAATGGCTAGATGCGGGTTGCACAAAATGTGAAGAGCTTCTTCCAAGCGCCTCCCTTCTTAAGAGAAACATAAATACCAGGAAAACCTATTTTCGACAGGAAAGGAACAGATTTTACCGACATATCAATTTGTAAAGGACTAGCATAACCTCAAGTAATTTACTGTTGGATCATTTTACATATACACAAAAGATGCTAAAATCTTTACATACACATGAATGTACATTCTGTAAAAAGTTACTTATATGACCAATTCAAAATGGGATTAAAATGACTTAAAATTATACGCAAGGATGAAAATTAAGAGGAGGCGCCTAGGTCATGATTCAAGTACTCAGTCTTCTCATGTAAAACTAATCCCATCTCAGTAAGGCTACAGACCCACATAACACACATGCGTACACTCAAAAAAAATGAACCAACATGAGTGCTAACACATGTAAGCATGAATGCACAATAAACACTAATACATATGCACTTTTAAAATGCAAAATAACACTAAGTACACAAAAAGTGACCACTGAATAAGAACAGCTAGATGGAAGAATGAATCAGTGATAGGGCTGGGCAAAATTAACATTATTTTTGAAAAATTTTTACAATCATCAATAATTACCATCACCACCGTATCATGTAGTCTACAGCCCTTTTTCCATCATTGATTCTTTAATAGCATCTTCCGATAATTATAAAACTATAGAGACCACACAAAATGCTCCCACTGGGTCTTGATAGGACAGGCAATGAGCTCCAAGACTTTACAGCTTACATGTAAGGCCAGAGACAGACTTGCCTTTTAACCGCAGGATCGCGCAGGCAACTGGAATAGTTCACATACTTGCCAATGTACATTGCATGTTAGGGGAGGATTCCACTTGGAGACACACCAGAGAACTTATAGATCAGACCGTATAGCGCAATGGTCTCCAACCCTGAGCCTGACGAGCCACCATACTGTAGTTTCACACTACAATCCTAATTCTGCGTACCTGATTCACCTAATTAGCAGCTCATCAAGATATATAAATGGCAAATGAGGTGTGCCTTGCTTTAGCTGGAGAGAACATATTCAGGAAAGTAGCTCTCCAGGAACAGGGTGGGAGTACTGGTGTAGAGCTTCCAGATTTGCTTGTAAGGCTCTGACCCTGTCACATCTCCATACTGGCACTACACTGCCCCTAGTGCTCATGTGCGTCTTGCATCTTGCGTATAGCTTTAATTTCTAAGGATGTGCACAACCAGCGCTCCGAATGGATGCAGAATGCGCGAGGCAGCTATCATGCGCATGCAAACGCTTAATTAAAAGCAAATTCCATTATCACAAAAAAGCTGAGTGCCTGCTGCCGGCACGTGTTGCTGGAAGAGCCAAATGTTTAAATTATTATGCCTGAATTATGACAGTCATTAAATAATTATTAATAAGCTTGGCTGTTTGAGGCCGAAGTCGCAGGTGTCATAGACTCAGTGATTTTCAGGCTGTTCCATTTCCTCACTTTTTGTAAATTCTTCAATGTTCTCACTTATTAGCACACCCCTCTGTTTTTCTGCGGTTTGAATGATAAGAGTCATGCAATATATAGCATTTCATAAGTAAATAAAAAAAACATTATTGCCAACTGTGGGAAGAAACTAAATGTAAACAGTCTACACAAATATTATACAGATAGTGGAATTCACTGGGCTCAAGATGCCCATCCTTGTTAACAGTTGCAATCAGTTGTTTGACAGCTGATTCAAAGATGCCCACCAATTATATTTTTTGCTACAGTAATCCTCAATAAGAGATGCTCATACAAACCCCACAATATGCGATTTAAAAGCAAAAGCAATTCAAAGTAATAAAACAGAAACGTCTATATTTTAGTGATGCAACTTAAACATGCTCGATTTCCAATACAATTCTGTTAAATTACCAGCAAATCAGCAGGCACTTTCTCTGTGTGATGGGCCAAATTAAGCCATTAAATGCACCAGCCAATCAATACCATTTACTTGCAGGTTATTTGTCCTGGCCATTGATTTTTTTGAAACTTCAAGCACTTTAGGATTCGTACAGTTGCATGTTATTTCAATTGTTTCCAACCGCTGCCAAGATATTTAAGAAATTTTATGAACAATATATTCTGTTTTTGTCTAGTTTTCTGTGATTTTCAAAAACTTTTTGTTACAAAGAGAGAGTTCAGCAAATATATTCTGTGACCAACACTCAGTCTCTGTTATAGTTGAGGAATATTTTCCAGCCCTACTCAGTCCTAAGCCTCGATGGTTGAAGCACAGGTAGACTAGAGAATGACATGGTGCAATAAAAACAAGGAGACAGCAGAATGATCCGGAACACTAACTCATGAATCATACACTGACCTGATACTTTCCTGGCCCAATGGCAGCCATCCATATGCCCATACTGACATCCTCACCCTACAATAAAACAACATTTTCCAAATTAATGTTGGACACAAATATCTAAAAATTAAACCGCTGCACCGAATAATCAATAATCCAGTAAGAAAGTCTGTAACACCCGCAAACGTAATAATAGTCCGCACCTGTAATAAAGTTCAAACGTAATACAAATCTGCAGCTTCTTTATTTATTTTTTATTTTACCTTCCCATAAACATAACAAATTCCTGCAAATGTAACAGTTATTGCATTCATGGTAAATTTTGTATTACGTTTGCAGTAGGCAACTGCTATTACACTGAACAAAAATATAAACGCCCTATATCAAATATTCATGCCACATCAGTGATGTTGCTAGGTACGCGGCCTGCGTCCCTGACTCATTAAAATCTGAAAGGACGCAGTAAACTCACTATCCATGCGTCCTAGGGACGCACCTCATTTTTCCCATGAAAACGATACATTGGGCCGATTTCACAAAAGCCTTTTAAGGTTTACTTGCGGATAACTTTCTTAATCGCGCGTTTAGCATGAGTTTAATTTTAATCACCGTTTCACGAGGAGCAACTGTCCGCGTGCGCCCAAATATTTTAAACGCCTGCGGTCAAATAACAAAAGAAAACTTAAACGCTCGTGAAGGTATGTTTAACTCGCGAAAACTACTACCACAGATTGATTTGCACCTAAAGTGACGCCGACCTGCCTTCATCTGGTTGCCTGGTAGATTTGAGCAAGACTTGCGCCTTTTCTGGAAAAGAAATGCATAAATAAAATACATGAAATGAATGCATAAATTAGTTGCTTTCTTCAGTTTCTTATTCACTTAGAGGGGTTTTGCAAGGCCACGTTTTTCGTTTACATCTACCGTGAGTGAAGTCCGAACTGCAATTTTACTCTTCACCGATAATGAAAGCACAAATGAGTGTGTGAAATCACCATGAATGCCGAGGATGAAACAGTTTTGGAGAAGGTTGCGTCTGACGTCAGCATCTTGCTCACGTCCACAGGACAGGCAAAGAAAGTTTGACACTCATTGAAGCGAAGTGAAATTCTCGCCACGTTTGTCGACATCTCTTTGCGAAATGCGTGTCCACAACGCAACTACCCTTACATACGGGGTTATTAACCGGTAACGACAATTGGAAATGCCCATTACGCAATGGCAAGTTGTCATAATTTGACCGCACCGGCTTAGTCTGAGAGCTAAACTCAAGGTCATCCGCGTGCAGTTAAACGTGCGATGATCCCATCTTGCGAAAGTGTTTAAACGTTCGTTTAGCTGTCCGCGTACAACGGCATTTTAACATGCGTTTAAAATTTAAACGCATGTTAGTTATACGCACGCTAAAATGCTTTTGTGAAATCGGCCCATAGTGAACAACAAGTCGTGTTTAAAATCACAGTAACTAGCAAAACCAGCTGACCAGACAAGCGCTGTTTCAACCCTCTCACCACAAACATATCTGCATCATTTTATTTTTCCCAACAGACTTTCCACTGTGTTAGTTAAGTTTCATTTTTGTGCTAAAAGTTTCAGTGATTGACTCAGTTCATTTGATTTACTTGATGTTCAGACAAGAAGATTTTTAAGTTATTTTGGTGACAATTTATTTGTTGACTCTGTCATGGTGATGAGAATGTTTTGTTTATGTGTTGAAATCAGCACTTTTCTGGATAATTCATCTTGGTACTACAGACACCATTTTGTTTTCATTTGAATGTTAGTAATTTATTTTGGTGCTATTTATGTTGCTACAAAAATGCTATTTTATTTGAATGTTGTATGTCATGCCACTGTGACAGTTTTTTTGCAATAAACCTTCAGATTTGGAATTTTATTTTTTTATTTTAGATACATTTTGAACATACATGAATATATCCATTAATTATAACCATGTCATACCATTACCACCATCAAAGGAGTTTAACACTACAACTTAAGAAATAGAAGAATATAAGAAATAGAAAGAAATCTTTTTTTTTTATTGGGGACCCATTGAATTTCCCAGGGACCCAGTGTCCGGCATCGGAACCAACTCGCATGGGCAAACGCACACATTCGATGGCCCTTGGCACGCTGGAGAAGAGTGCTATTCACAGACAAATCCCGCTTCCAGTTTTTTGTTAATAAAAACTCAAAAATTTGACATGGGGCGTTTATATTTTTGTTCAGTGTACATTTGTGGGAAAATTATTACATTTGCGGGATTATTACATTAAAAGCTGCAGATTTGTATTACGTTTGTGGGCTGTTATTACATTTGTGAGTATTACAAAGTCATTTTCAGATTTAAATAGCCACAAGCTTTCTATCAGGATCATAGCTCCTAAAGATGCTTCTGTTTGAATTAATGCATGTGTAAGTGCAGAGGTGAGGTACCTGGTAAGCCTTGAGTCTGTTGGCATTACTGGCCAGCCATTCCACAAGATCCCTGGAGACCACGTACCCCGAGCCACAGGCGAAGGCTGGATACGCTGGGCTGGAGTACTCCAACTCCTGCCACTTGCCGACGCGGTCAACTGCCCAACTCTGCCTGAAACTGACACACACACACACATACACACACTCGCTGAAGAGCTTTCATCGCCTCACCAACACAGTGGAAAGCGGAGATCTCTCACACACATCATTTTTAATAGCAAGCCCCAAATTAGAAATTAAAGTACCCGTCACGAACGCATTATTCAAACATACTGGAGTTGCCTGGAGTTGCCAAATGGACTGCAGGTTCATTCTAGGACCTACACTCCCACAACCCATTAAACATCATGAACAATAGCTCAGGATGCTACGCAGATGGAGCTGCGCTAAGGACACAGAACTATGGAGCAGCCTGCAGAGCTGGCTTCTACCTACTTTCCCCACCAGAAGCTGCTCCTGCAGAGTCTCTTGTGGTCTATCTTCATTAATACTGCATCCACGTCGATATAGCAATCATCATCTGTCTTCAGAAGGAGACTGAACTCAGCATTTCCTATTGACCTACAGGGGCGAGAAGGGCTACTTTAATTAAAACCTCCATTTGTAACCTTTCTGCCCTGCATTCGCTATGACACACCGGAATGAAGCAAAATACCTATGCCAGTGCTTTCACTGTACACACAGAGACACGGTTTTCGAATCATTGAAATATTCATACCAGTTATAGAACTGCAGCAGTTTAGAAGGCACATTCCTGTAGGTGTCAATCACGTCCACGAACACCATGTCGCCATGGCGATGGCTCTCCTGATCCAGTGCCTCGTCCTCCAGTCTGACCCTGGAGACCTGCTCCTGCAGCCGCGCAGGCCGCCCCCGCAACATCTCCCGTAAAGCATCCATATCTGAGAGACGAGGGTCTCAACATGTCAATGTGAAGAGCGCAAACACACACTTTCGCACCCGCACACACCTCACCACACAGCACACACAACAAACACCATACAACAGACACAACTACACACAAAAGAAAAACACAAAAACAAGCACTCGGAACAAAACTTAGCGCCACTTTCCCAAAACACATCAACACATGCACGCCGGTGGCGGCTGGTGAACTGGCGATAGGGGAGGCTCAAAACAGTCCCTTAAAATTAATGATTGGTCACAACCTGTTTTCAGTCATTCATTTAAATTACCATTACAGAAACTCTGAAAACTCTCAACATTATCAGGTGTGGCCAGTTTTCATTTATAACACATATCTGTCAACTCTAACAAATTCGGTGTGAGTTTAAGTGGCATATTTACGTTCCCCTGCTGTAGTCAGCAACTATTCAATCAACGCGCATGTAAGAGATTCTTGCGCAGAACTGAAGTCCTTGTGCACTGGAGGGGTTGGAAGCAATGGAATTGCATAAAGACGTTTCAAATTATCTTATTTCATTTAAATGATCATGAAACACATGCATTGCTTCCAATCCCTGAATGAATAAAAGTGTGAGAAGTCCGGAGTCGTAATCGGTATGCGTTATAAATGAAAACTGGCCACACCTGATAATGTTGAGAGTTTTCAGAGTTTCTGTAATGGTAATTTAAATGAATGACTGAAAACAGGTCGTGACCAATCATTAATTTTAAGGGACTGTTTTGAGCCTCCCCTATCGCCAGTTCACCAGCCGCCACTGGTTCACACACAACGCAAGAAAATGATTCTCAGCAAATTTCCCATGAACCCGATTTTTTTATAGTTTAACTGAAGAGGAGAAAAGCACTTTTTCCAGACTCTCTTTGATCAACACCCGCGATACAACACCAGAAGGTTCTTTTGGAAGTAAATTCCACTCAGCTGATACTTTTCCAAGCACATCACACAGGCTTAATGTATTGGCAGGTATTATCTTTCAGCAAACATAAGTGAGCTTAATGTTAGAGCTGCACACCAAGTACTGCACACCAAGTACAGTGACATGAGAGGTCATGATATATTACTTGAAATATAGCGAGCAAATACGGTTAGTATTTCACATTGTTTCACATAATTTTGAGAGATGAGAATATTGTTCATTACTTGTGGAAATATTAGAATGTAAACAACAGAGATGTTATAGAAAATGGGTACAAATACGAGATTTCAGAGCTGTCGGACTACATAAGCCTCTCCATTCCCGATAAGGCTCATAGCCAGATTGTCGTTGTGCCGCAGTAAGCAGTCCATTAACCTGAAAACAGGATGTCTTTTTCATCTAAGGCCCTGCGCTTCTAATATAGCTGAACTTACCATAGATGGAGTACATAAACCCTCCAGCTACACCAGGAAAGCCGAGGGCACTTCTGTGAGGCAGCTTTCCCTCTTCAACCTAAAATGCAGATATACTCCTTCACAGGCTGAACACAACTGTCCATGTTTAATTAATTATTTAAAAGCTCCTTGATTGTACAGATACAAGTGCAACTCCAATTTGAGTTGAACTTTAAATAGGCTATTAATACTTTGTGTGCTTAAGACATGCCATTTTATAAGCATCATGGCAACAAACTTTAAGTGTGTTTTCGTACATATTCGAGGAATACCAAAAAAAGCCATTTGAAAAAACTCTAGAAATTCCAAATACTTTGTGAAAATGGAGTATTTAAACAATACCAAGAGCTCCATTTTCATGCTGTAGCTAGCATGGAACTAATCTGTACTTGAGGACACACTGGCATTTTCGTGTAGCACACGGGGACTTCAGTGCGTCTACACTGGTTTGATATTTTCCTGGATCTCAATAGATGCACTTGCGTCCAGATGGGTGTGAGGGCCAATCGAGGATTGGGTCAATAGAAATCTGACAGTGAAATGCAATTTTGGTTCCTTTTTATCATAAGATTATGCCTGAGCCAATCACCAGGCCAGACGCCCTCTCAGCTGCTGTGCTATTTTTGTGACTTTAGACCAGGCGAAGAGTAGTAAATATGGGTGGAAAAGACCTGTCAAAGGTGATGTACATCAACCTACTTTGGAATAAATCTTTCAAAAAGTGGTAATAACTGATATGAAAAATTTCATTCAGGGAATCGCAAGAACCTATTAAAGCCTTATACTTGTGGCTGCGCAGCTCAGAATCAGTCGATACGCATTATTACACTTGAACGGCTAATTCAATAACCATCAAGAAAATTGAAAACAATTGTGAGAGTAAGGAGAAAGTCTATTTAAGCCTCCTGGCTTTGTCTTCACAGAATCCACACGAATAAAATAAAAACGTGACACGGAAAGTGATAGGCTACATAACAGAACGAGAACATTCTGTACCTTACGGCAATCGCGCCATCCAATTATGACATAAGCTGCTTGCACAATGCTTCAAATCAAATCAAACGTTAATTTTTGTTCACAATCTATCGGAAATGGAGGACGCCATTGCCAGGAGACATTGGCAGAGGTGCAGCCCATGCGTGCATCACGCCTGAGTATCAGATTCCTGCCTTAGTGACCAGGGCTGCGTCCGAATAGTTAAAAAATAATGTCCTATCGTCTAATTCCTAACCACTTTTCTTTAACCTCTGTGTGAAACGTCATGAGGTAAAGGAAAGGTGTAAAGGGGACTAACAGCTTAGGAAGAGAACCGCGCTAATAAGAGAATCCGAATGCACTTACACTAGGCACAGTGATCACCCGCCTCCTGCCTGTCATGTTTGTTTGTTTTTGTGATTGGCGGATGGACGGTCAACACAGAATTGCGGGACAGCATTTCCTCCTTTCTTTTCGAAAAGGATGGTTCAGTGTACCCTGTGCTAAAGGTGATAAATTAGGTAGCATTGTAGCACCTTTCCTTTACATTTAAAGAATTCAAACACACTTATCATGGCTGCAACGTAAATACTTCCAGATCGTTTTCTAGGAGCTAGGAGCTTTCCTATGCAAGAAAGACTATTCGGACGCAGCCCACGAGTGTAAGGAGAAGCTGCATCTCTCCTGGGAGATTGGAGAGAACATCTGCCAGCTGGTTGCTGCAGACCTGGAACAAACCCCATCAGATCCCTATTCCCTCCCAATCACTGTGAAAGTCACGGCAGCTCTCGTTTTCCATAAATTATAGCGATTGATGAAATCAGAATGTAGACTGGCAGAATGCAAACATATTGAACCTTTGAGTGCTTAGAGCACAGCTGAGTATGATGCTAGTAGCCTGTTAGCCAACCAAGAAGTTGTTGCGACAGACTGGGCAAGAGTCATTACAACCGTTTCCATTTGTAAAACTTATCAGCTCTAAGTAATTGGTAGTGTGTAACACAAGGTCATGGTAAATCTGGCCAAATGTATTTATAGAAAGGTTCATTTTATGGAACACAGCTTAGTTAATGTCAAGTGATAAGCTAAGACAAGATTCAAATCACAGATTCAATATGATAACTATTACTCACATATTTACACCCTACTGATCTGAATATTAGCAACGAACCACATCCCGCCCCATACAAAGTAAGCACAGCTCTACTTGCAGAGGATATTCTCAACACCCCTCCATCGGTGTTGAACTGAATCCTGGAGACGTTTGCTGCAACCAGATCAGCAGAGTCCAAACTCTCCCAAACTAATGTTCCTTCGAAGCCCTGAAAACAGACAGACGAACAAAATTCCTTCAAAGCCCTGACAGAAGATGGACAGAAGACCTGATTCATGTTTGAACCCAGCTCCAATATGTGCGTCCTTGCAGTGATGCGATACACAATAGTACAATCACTGACCTTGGGCAGAATGAACTGCTCCACAGGCTTGTACCACACCCCATTAACACGGGCTCCTGTGCTCACGAGGCTGAAATGAGCAGAAACCACAGGCTCCTGTGGTGGAGAGGGAACACAGTGTCATCCAGGGATGAAATAATGAGCAATGCTGAGATCAGACACAGAGCTGTACTGAGATCAGATGCAAAGATTCCCTGCTATCAGTCAAAGAGCTACGCACAAATCTGACAAAGCTAACCTGAGATTAGACACAGATCAATCTGGACGTGAAGATAAAGCTGAAAAACTGACCTGTCCCTCTCCTATAAGTACAAAATAAAAGAATAACAAGATGGAATTGATACAATTCTAGCGAGAGCGGGTTTTTCTCGAAGAGAATTTACGTTGGTATTTTTGGGATGTATGCCATGAATTTCCTCATTCGTGAACACTGAGTGTGCGGATCAACTGATTCCAGCAAAGAAGCCAAAATATTCAGGCAAAAATCTATATCTAAAACTGACGTCACAGCATTTTCCACCACTCACTGAAAGGGGGTTCAAAATCCATGGAACCCAGATGGTAAAAAAAGGGCTTTATTTCTGAAAGGGCAGGTGGTACCAGCAGTGCCCTCTGAGTGACGCGAGTGCACGTTTCTCTGAAAAAAGCCCCGCTTAGCTGGCAACTTTCAAAAGGTAAAAGCAGGGGAGAGTCGGTGAGTGAAAGCGCAATATCTCCTGCGGATGGGAAGTGGACCTGCCCTCCGCCACTCATCCCACCTCCCGCAGAATTCAGCTCACCTTCTGATCCACCTGGAAGAGCCTGACCGTCACGTTACCCCGGAATTCCATGTCGGCGCCATCGGGGAACACCCCCAGGTGGGTAATCACGATGGGGTGAAGGACCTTGAGGTCCAGGCTGACCGCAGACACCTCGGAGCGAGCAAGCACGGACGGGTCGGGGACGGGGAGCACCTCCACTTCCTGTCCATTCGCTGAAAACAGGAACGAGCATCAATAAGCATGCAGACGGGCAACATCCTTGAAACACTCCTGGATTACTATAGCTGCTTCCTGAAGCTGGATCTGCTGACGGGGTATTCTGATGACAGGGATGTGACATACTGAGACAGGCAGAACATTATCTCCACATCAGCAGTTTGACGGAGCCTTGCGCTCTACCCCAGGGCTCCAGACAGGCAGCAGCCCTCATTTCAGAGCCTGGGCGTCGTGATTAAAAAATGTTCTGTTTATTACCCAGGAGATCAATGCAAAGAACAATGCCATCGGAGAGAAAGTTGAGTTTATTCTTTATAATGCCAAAGCAGGCGCCTTCTTGCCTGTCCCTTGACAAAAGCCAGCCAATTAAAAATTAGCTAGTTTTACTGAAGGCAAAGCTTTAAACCAGGAAGGGTGCGAGGGGAGGGGGGATTTTTTTTTACCACAAAAAAAAAGTCAAAGGATAATTAAAACACTTATCTCCTCTGTCATGCTCGTACAGAACAATTTTATGAGCTTCCCTCGAAAAAGGGATGAAACATTTTTCAGCCAATTAAGTGTCCGTTTAGCACTGACCTAAATACGGAATTAAAAGCATTGCATTTTAATGAGCGCAGCTATTAATATGCCACTCGCGGTCACAAATCAAGCCAACATGCCAGACTGCAACGGTAAAAATAACTAAATATTAATGCGGTGCAGAAAGGAAAGGGCAAATTTGCAAGTTTTAAGCTGCTTTCACACCGGACGCGAAACGAATGTTTCGCACGACAGATTACATTCAAAGTCGATGCAAAGACGCGAATACACGCGAAACTGTTTGGCGTGTCTTCGCGTCTTTGCATTGACTTT
Organism: Gymnothorax javanicus; assembly: GCA_029692085.1. Lineage (NCBI taxonomy): Eukaryota > Metazoa > Chordata > Actinopteri > Anguilliformes > Muraenidae > Gymnothorax > Gymnothorax javanicus. Next base: position 39,684,932 of record CM056208.1, on the reverse strand, counting down.
GAATATTAGTTTTACATATTAATGTAAACCATACAATAATATTACTTATAATGTCCCATTAAGACCAACAATTATCGAAAAACAAGATAGATTTAAAAAAAAAAACTGTATTAGCTAGACACACGGAAACCTGAATCTCCAAAATGTGGAAATTTAAAAAGAATAAGAGACTTGCTCATCCAGTCAAAGGGATGTCAATTCAATTTTTTTTTTTTTTTTTGTACCATTTAAGTCCCACTGCAAGCGCTGCTTATGGATCATGGATTCATTCCAACAATACCCACCTATGAGACTAGCTGACATCACTGATTATAAGCACAATTTAAGGCACAGCTAATGAAAACAGAAGTTATAAAACTGAATAACGACAACCAACTAAATTAAAAGTAACAGTATGAAACAAACCACTTGCCATCCACACATGTGACATCTGCCCTGCATTTTTTGAAACAGCTGTAACGCTAAATCCCCACTAACACCTGTACACTTGACCTTTTTGCCACCCCCCCCCCCCTTAAATGCAAATTACACCACTGTTGCCGTGCAAATTATAGAATATTTCACAATCAGCGCTGAAACATTTAATTCCATTTCAGCTTTACTCATCAAAGTTGAACGCTGATCATAAAAGCACAGATCAAGATGGGCGAGCCAATCATTTCAGTCAGATCTTTCGTAACATTGGTTCATCACTAATCAATGCGCTGCTTTCTTAAAAACTGGAACAGCTTAGCTCAAATCCTGAATCAAACACACTGCAGGACACAGAATAACTTCCAGAGGATTATTTTTACATTTATTACCCCGCCCCACCCGAAGGGTGAGGGAAGGGGTATTGTTTTCGGTTTGGTTTGTTTCTGTGTTTGTGTGTTTGTTTGTTAACACTCTAGCGGCAAAACTAATGGCCAGATTCACCCCAAATTCGGTATAGGGATTGCCACTGACCCAGAATAGATCCCCACTGAATTTCGTACAAGTAGGTGAAAGTATGTGTGAGGGGCGGGGCTTGTTGTGCCTGGCACCACTTGTTTGAATAGTGGTGGAAATGCCTCTGGATGTGACCCAAGTAAAGTTGCATTTAGAGCCCTTGCAGCCTTGCCAACGAACTGGCCAAAGATGCTGCCCTTGTGTGGAAGCTGTACCCGGATCAGTGAGGTTCAGCAAGGTGCAGGAGTACGGATCTTCCCTGTCCTCTTCGGGTATTGGACAGCCTTGTCTTCCAATGATAAACTTCACCGCCAATCTGCGAAGGGAAAGGCAGGCATTGGAGAGACACATACACTTCACACAGCAACACCGTTACAAAGGTACTTCCAGCTTTTCTAACCTAAAGCCATCATAAATAAAGGCCATCTCCTGTTGCTATGGTTACAGAGTCATCGAAAGGTGTGGGTCAGCCTATACCGTGAATATCTCCATGAAAGTGTGCTTATGTGCCTGATGAACAAATTGTCAAAATGAGGCTAAAATTAGCTTCTCCAATTAAATAGCTCTGACATTATAAGCCTGTGGTGCAGGTTCACTAAAAATACTTACGCCGATCATCCTTCATTATTGCTATTCTGGCTCCCTTTCAAAGAGTAAATGTCTTTGCAACTGTTGCCAGTATTATAATGGAAAAGAAAACAGCATGGCAATGGAGATAACTCAGACACACCGTACATTTTTTTTCCTCTCCGTCTCGGAGATAATAGTACACGTACAGAAAATCCCGACGAACGGAAATTATCTCGCTGAGGAAGAAACAGCAGATACACTTAGTATGGCCTAAAGAATGCAAAAAGGGGAATTAAAGAGCAAAAACATCATGTGAATTAGAAAAAAAAGATTAATTGAAGTACACACCGATGGCGGAACTCTGGGTGCTGCTTGATGTACCCGAGCCAAGTCTCTCTTATCGCGTCCCGGAGAGCATGGTGATGCCTGGCTGACAGCACTCCCACCAGAACATCCAGGGATAACAGCTGTCCATCTATATAATTGTAAACAACTTTTAATATCAAAATCTAAATTCAACAATGCCATAGTGAAACAACATATATCCTTGTCCTTTTTACGGAATGCAAATCCACAAGCAGTGAAAATGTCCTGCATGGTATTGAGGACTGCCTGTTTCATGCTCAACTCAATAAAAAGAGTCAGGTCTGGTAATTGTTTCTGCACAAGGCAGTGCAGGCTCTGAATTTTAACATGAAGCAAAACCTGCGCATTATTATACAAGGCTCCTGTGATCTGGAAAAACCTAGTGAATTTATCAGTGGCAAGTATTCTTGCAACTGAACAAAAACCTTTCGATTCTGGACTTCTCACAACCGAAAAAAATAATAAAAACTTGATTTTGACAGTGCAAATAATTCTAATAGCCAGTGTTTTAAGATTCTCATCACTCTAAATTACTGCAAATGAGGATCAAATTCAGTTTCTCCCAAAAGTGACATATATACTAGGTTTTTCCAGATTACAGGAGAAGTTGTTAATTTAGCTATTCCACATAGATGCCTTTAGTCACGGGGTAGGTAACTTAGGGTAGGCTATAGAGCCAGCAGACTAATGGGTGTGAGGGGGAGTACACAAATATGACAGCCAGAATCTTCAAGTCCCAGTGAACACAGAATCAATCTTTAAAACTGATGTCTTATTTCCAAATTGTCTTTGTTCTAAAGCATCCATCAGAATTTGAATGGAACTGTCAATATTTTAATTATCAAACGTACATTTAACCTTGGGAATGGTTGATTCTTTAACCCCATATGCCAGACATATGGGCCGAGAAGGATGAGAGGGTGGCATGTCACCGGCCTGAGTCAGTCATTACTGACATTACTACCAGACAGTCCTCACTTAGAAGAAGAATGAATGAATGAATGAATGAATGAATAAGACGAACCCCCCCACTCAAAACGTGACAAAACCAAAACACCAGCACACTAATTAAGAATAAGCCATTTCCTTAACAAATCATTTACATTCATTTCCACTTTTCCGCGAAAATTAGTTTTCATCAAACATGCCCGCATAAGAATGAGATTTCCTGTAACCCTAATATTGCACTGAAAAGAAACGCCCACATTAACAGCTAAACAAGTGATTAACGTTATTTGTGCTTCTCTTGGAATGAAAACAAAGTCACTTAGTTTCATAATGATTTACAGCCGTCCCTTTGCTTTCAAAGGACAGAGCGAATAACTCATAGTATAGGTGCGTTAAAATGCAGAAGATATATTCACTAACTGGGCAAGTGAAAAGTTAAGAAACCGCATGAGGGAGAGCTACCTGAATCCTTGAAATCAAACAAGAAGGCAGTTCGGTTTGCTAGCCAGAGATGCACCACCACTGCGATAACGCACGGACACAGCAGCAATGCTAAACTTCGCATGGACAGACTCCTTATTGTAGGTCCAAGCGTTCAACGAGGCGAGGCGCTTGCGGGAGCCGGTAGAATAGTTCCGTACAGAATTATTCCGCTTCTGAACGCGACACATCTCAGCTCAGCATATCCCATGTCCTCTCACTGCGTTTCAGGTTGACGACGGACGTAAAGCCAATGGGAAGCAACAACCGAAACGCTAGGACTCCTGGGGCTTGGAGTTTCGTTTAATGCCCAACAAAAATATGTTTAACTATAAAGAACGAAGCATATGTTCGTTGATTGACCAGTAAGGCTTTGGTTTTGAATTGAAAATATATAATAATAAGCACGTTCAGTAAGACATAAGAGCTCAATCTTAAATAAAGAAAATTCCTGAGATATAAAGCTCTGTGTTTTAAAGATTTGCCACAAGGGGCGCCACAATAGTACAGTTAATAGACTGTACTAGTTAATAGACTGACAAAGGCCTTCCTGTTGCCCTCCTCAAGACATGTTTACAGGAAGATTGGTGCAAAATTATATCTGAAATATTTAATCACTTTGTGTCCTCTGTTGCTTAACATTTGTTTAGTGCTGTGGAAAAAAATGGTAAGAATGCAAAGTAATAAATACTTCACTGTCCCAACTTTTTTTGAAAATGATGCAAGATTCAAAATTGAAATGTGTTTATTTTGTAAAATCAATAAAATTAAGAGGGTGAAGCATCAGATAATCCATTCATCCTCTATCTATACCTGCTTCTTGTAGGGTTGCAAAGAACTCGAAGCCTATCCCAGCTGACTATGGGAGAAAGGCAAGGACACACCCAGGACAGGTAACCAATCCATTGCAGGGCACAGACATCATTCACACACCCATACCTATGGGCAATTTACAGTTCAAATTAGGCTGTGAGAGGAAGCTGATGCGAACACAGGGAGAATATATAAACTCCACACAGAATGGCCCCCGACCAGATTTGACCCCAAAACCTTTTTGCTGCAAGGTGGCCGCACTACCCACTGTACCACCATGTTGCCCACTGTGCTACCACTACATCAAATAATGTGCTGTCCCATTGTTTTCAATGTATTACAGGTCAGAGATGATTGATTGATCATTCCTTTCAGTTTTAATTTTAACTGAGTGTCCCAATTTTTTATGATTTGAGGTTGTATTTGCAATATTATTGTGATTAATGTAAGTTGATACTAAACAAGGTGAGAATGCCATATTTTAAAATGATGCAGCCAATTTTTCCAACCATTCATTAAAATGTCACTCCTTAAAAACATAATTTTTTTAAGTGCTGGCTGAATGTTTATCACAACATGGTAAAAGACTTCCAGCATGTCCAGCAAATAAATTACTCTTTTTAGTCCTTTCAGATTTAGAAACAAAATCATTAATTTACGATGCATTATGCGGACCTGTTAATTATTATAATGGACAATACACAGCTGGATTCCATACCTGTGATGTTATAGCCAAATGCCAGCACATGAAAAAATTTACTGAAATTATTTCAATCACCAAAATGTGAGTCTTTAAAAGTGAAATAGCCATTGCAGAGCATGTTTGTTATCTTTATGTTTCCATTTCTGTATGGAAAACGGTGTATCTTTGGGGTAACTCTCCAGCTGGAAAACCAATCTACAACCAAGCCTCAGAATCCTAACAGAGACAAAAAACTTTCCAAACTTTTTCCTGTGCTTGGTAAAATTAAACATCTGCCTTAATGCCCCTGGACAACTGGCATCAAACATGTCAAAAACATCAATGACCCATCACCATATTTGACTGTTGGTAGGGGGTAAAATAATATATCTCCATTTTTGCTACACATGAAAATGGTGTGTATAACCAACAATTCTAATTTTGGTTTTACATGACTACAGTATTCTCCTACATAAATAGTTTAAATTATGTTGGCAAACTACAATTGCTTGTTTTTGTTAATTGTGCTCAGTAAGGGCTTCCATCATACAATCCATCCAGTTTATTGCTATGATGGTCTTACCTTACAGTTGGTGTTTTAGACTTGGCAATCCAAAGATACAACCAATGGCCGTAATTCTTGACCCATGATCTTTAGGTTTGTTATTGCCTCATCAATCATCTTCGTCGCTGTTTGTGAAGATGTGCACTTACATCCTTTTTTGGCCATTATGTTTCCATTAGACATTTTTATTTATTTATTTTTTACCTAATGTGCTCACCATGCTTAGTTGTATTTTTTAAGTTTCGTGCATTCTTTATATCCCACTACCTCGAATGCGAAGATAAACTGTTGTCCGTCACTTTCATTTGACTTAACTTTTTCTTGGTGATGGATGACATGAGATTTGGTGTGCGTTTTACCACATTTTTATACCCAAATGAAAAAGAAAGCAATGGAATGACACAGTATAGTTCCTTAATCATGAAATGAACTTAAGTTGAAGCATACAACAACATTTCAGATTATTCACACTTCAGTTTAGAGAAGCCTGGTCCCGGTTCATCATGAGAGTGGCCTCACACACAGACTGTGGTCCATTCATGGTCTGACAAAATCACTGTAGGACCATTGTTTGACTGACCTGACCATAACCCCAACGGTTGGGATAAACTCGAAAGCCATCCATCTGCCAGGCCTCATCACCCATAATCGATGCCTAACCTCATTAATCCCTTTCTGTCTGGAATGGAGCTAATCCCTATATCAATATTCTAAGATCTAGAGAAAATCTTTCTCACAAGAGTGGAGGAATTTATGATAGCAAAGGGGGCACTCCATATAGATTGTCATATATTTGGATAGATTTTGGGTGACCAGGTGTTCCCATACATAAGGCTACACAGAGCATATTATACTGAAAACAACACATGTAAGCTTTCTTTAATCATATGAATGTATGAGGCAGAAACATATTTCCAGTGATAGTAGAGCATGTTTTTAGTTTGGAACTATTGCAACTGGGGGACGTGTTCCTAATCCTCTTGAAGAGCTGCTCAGAGTTGGTTGGCATTTGTCGTAAGTGGTAACTGATTACCAACTCGTCAGTTGAGGACGTCCCAAAGATGCGCCATAGGAGACAAATCCTGGGGTTAGCTGTCCATTCAGGCACACAAATGTTTTCAGCCTCAAGGAACTCTGTGCAATGGCATTCTCCCTGAAATTTAGGGTCATCTGTTCAACCATTTTTCATCATTTTGAAAAATGACTGAATTGGGATTTTTTGGGTTGTTTTTTTATTGACCTGAGGACAGGGTGCCTGGACTGACCATGCTTGATTTCAATTGCACTAGATCAAGCCCCAACTATCTGAAAGTGCAATTTTGAAAAGGGGCATGAACTTGACAATAATACAGTGAAGGTGACTGAAATGTTCACAGGCCAGTAGCACAGAACCTTGGTCACTTAATTAAACCCTTCCAAGTCAGTGATAAACATAATTTTGCAAATACTGAAAGGATTCAACTGTTGCGTTTATATTTTTGTTCAGTATATTTAGGTTATCGAAAGAAAACCCAAGGTTTTTATCGTTTAAAGAGTGCTTTAATTCTTTGAAATTAATTTTTCCTGGTGCCGGCAGGTTTCCCAGGCGAAGAGGTTAAACACATTATGTAAGAAACCTCATGTCCATTCATCAAATACACTGCATAACTACTAAAATTCAATGTTATTCATAATAAATCATACAACGGACAATATAAATTTTCACCTCAAATATTAATTGGTCTTTCTGCAATCCTTTGTCTAAACAAATTTTGAACAAGACAACTGTTATGGAACAAACAGAAAGTTCTGTGCATTCTGTAAATCTCACCTCCATGATGTGCCAAAAAATGATCATTAGCAACACACACGAAAAAAAGCAAAACACCGTAAAAGACCACAAAAAAAAAAAAAACCATATAAGGACTTAGATGGTGGCCTGTGCTCAAGCTCGTGTTCATAACTTGAGTGCGCTACCCATAATTCCTCAGGTTGATGGGGGAGTGCCAGGTTCATGGCCCCACCCCTAAAGTGTGAGAGTCAGTTGTCATCGGTCCTGCAAGGGGCGGGGGCACAGGTCTCAAAGGATGGTGCAGAAGAGCCTTTTCTGGCAGAAGGGATTTTCAGCAATAGGCAGAGGCCAGATGAGAGGATCCTCTTCTATATGAGCCTGGCAGTACGCAATCAGATCTGCCGCTGCCTTAGACACCTGAGGGAGACAGTAATAAATCATCGGTATAGCACAGCCCTGAGCTCAGATAGGATACACACACACACACACACACAATCTTGGAGGAAGAACAAAGTACTAAAAGGCAGGGTCTACATGCTAACAGCACTGAAGCCACCTTGAAAATCTTCGAAAGAAAGCTGCAATGCACCAATAACCAGATGAGGTTTTTGCTCATTTTGGCAAAACATTTTCCTGTTCATGATTTTGAAAAGGAAAGCAAATAAGCTACTGTGGTAATTATTTTCCAGCACTAAAAAGCTCCACTTTGGACACTTTTAGGTGGGAGTTGGTTTTGTGTTTGCAGAAAAGAAAATCAGACACTTTCTGTGCGCACATTAACATGCTTTAGCCTATAAACACAACCCTCTGTTACTGTGCCGCAGAAAATGGGAGCTGTAAACTGCCAGAGCAGAGACACAGCGGTAATTGTGACCCAGTACATTGTTGGATGCAGATGGGATGTAATTATGGGAAAAAACCCAGCAGTGCTGGAGTGCCCCTCTAATTTCTCCATCACATAGTAGAAGCAGATACATGATAATTAATATAGAGTCCTCTCCTGTGCCAGCTCACGCATACTTTGCTCCTATTGATATGCGGTTCCTCTGGCAGGCCCCTAATTAAGAGTCTGAATTCAGAGAAAGGAGCCGTCCTCTGCATCCACCCAGAGGGTAAAAATCCAAAACTATGCAAAGTCTTCATTAGTTTCTCATTCAAAGATTCAGCTTCCTTCTTTACAAATTCTTGCTGATGCTTGTATGTCTGGACCGCAGTTCAGTCGGTCACAGCCTCCCCATATTAACCTGCCAAAAATGTTTTGCGTTTCAATTAACCAACTCCAGGTGGGTATACAGGTACATCTTAAGTCCAAAACAGAATTGTGTTCTCTATTTAGTGGCAACTGTAGTCAAACTGTCAAACATACCACCACAAAAGCGAAGTATTAGGAGAAAGTGATACCCCAACAGGGAGGTAAATTGAGCATGAAAACAGTGGTAGTTGACGAGCTACAATTAGGAGGCTGAGAGACTGATAATGATACTGATCTTGCTTCTGAAGCAGAACAAGCTCACTGACTGCAGCGAGACCGAACCATCAGGGACTGGGTTTACATTTTGTTTCTCTTCACTGAAATGGAAGATCATCGTGTAAATTGGAACATGTTAATTCCAAAAACTGTAATGATTATAACATAAATTCACAAGATCTAAAGTCAATCTTATTTTGTAAACAACTATCAAATATGCAGATGCAGCTTGAAACATGTCACATGCATAACGTACATCACAAATCAGAAGCTCTTGTTTGGGTACTTTCCTTCATCAAGGTAGCATTATATGATCAACACCTTTGTGTAGACTATTGCTGTTTGATAGCATTATTAATTTATTCACTTATTAAGCATGATTGCAAAGCCCCATTTTCAGCACCAATTATTATCCAGCAGTAACAACACACCACACCATCTCATCCTTAAGTAATCATGCCAATAGATTCATTTTGAACTCGACAAAACACTCACATTATATTCATCACAGCAAGAGCTTTCAGTCAGTTGCTACCCACTCGTTCACCAGCAACTATACAGCTCAGCTACGGTATAAAAAAAGTATCAATTGTTTCGAGAGATGAAGGCTGTTGCATGCGCGGGATTTCCAAGAAACTGAAACTACTTTGGGATGCTGGTCTTACAGGCCTTGTTGGTCTCACGCCAGTCAAATCTTGGCATAATTTTGCTCATTTTAATCTTTTTGCCTTAATCGCTAATTTTCAAAATGACTTGTTCTACAAAACTCTGCCTGTAAGGCCAACATATTTGATTGGCCTCTTCGCATTTGCAGGTTGTGATGTTTGTCGAGTAATAATCAATGCAGCTGCCTGCTGTGGACCTCTGAGACATTGATGTTTCAATTTTCACTGATGCTCCTCTTGCACGGTTGCGCAGCTGGGTCTTACGGTTCTCAGAGTCCGGATTAGAGCCAGCTTGCATTCCCCTTGTAAGACCGTAACGCACAACTTTGCATGAAAGCTTAAAGGGGCACAGTCATGATCAAGCAAGCCTCGTAAACTTAAAAAATTACCCAATTTTTTTCAAGTTTGTCACTGATGGAAGTTGCTGGTTTGCGGTCATAAAGTGGCTATTAATAGCCGCTAATCCTAGCTTTTCTTTCCAAAAATTAATTATTTACTTTAGGCCAGGACTCAGTGTATTTTAGGTATGGTTTCTTTTTAACATCCATCTTGCTTTGCAAACTTAAAGACATTTATTTGTGTGCTGCCACGTCTGCCCATGGATACTGGAATAAAACATACCATTGTGGAGTCTCTACTGGCTTCACTGTCAATTGTTTTAAATTACAAGCAGTACGTTAGAAAATAAACAAAGCGGAAGCCATAATGTACAAGATCGCAGGTATTCCAAGATATTGAATCGTCTGTTATTTTGCAAGACATCACAGTCAAATCCTAAACAAGTCTTGAGCACAGCTGCACAACCTCTCTGGTAACCAATGAGCATCTACTATGCATCCTTGGCCATGACAGTGGCCCTTTAATTTTAATATAAACATCATTCATAATAGCCTTTGTCTCTCAAAACAACACTTGACTGACACCTTTCAAGTAATTTTTTCCTAATGAAAAATTTAACTTGTAAATAGCCAGTATATTGCATAAAGTAACTGGCAACAAGAAAACAATGTCATCAATATCCCCTATGGAATCCCATTTTTGAAACCAATCAAGGTCACGGCACACACAATTTCATTAATCTAGGTAAAGTTGATTCTGGAAAAACATATCCCTTCTTATCTGGACAGACGGACGAACTCGATTGCAGTATATCCCGCTCCACCTTGAGGTGGGGGCTAAAAATATACTTCAGCTGCAGCTTCATTTAATACTGCATAATAGGAGTGGTTTTTCTGGTACAAAAATGGCACAAATACACATTTACATAAGACTGGGATGATAGTGTGTTGTTAGGACACTGCGGTATTCTCAGCGATTCTGAAATTTTGAATAATATGCTATGCAAAAACACACAGAGACAAACATACAGATGCAGAACCTTTATCCTTTCAACAAAAGTTTCCATTTTCAGCTGCTCCACGGTCTTCCTCGCCTGTGCAATGCTGGCAGTGCAGTTCGTCATGCTGTCATTCATGGCAGCCACCAGCCAGCAACTGGCAAGAGAAAAGGAGACCAATTTCAGTTTTCAAGGCCTCAAAACCTTTATGGTGCAGTACATTTTGTGGCTCCAGATCAAGCCCTTTGTGTGAAGGGATGTTCCTGAACATCAAACCATATTTATTTAGTCATTCATTTATTGCCTCCATACAGGAGATAATATAAAATAATAAAACATTCTGCATTAAGCACAACTTCATACACAAATCTTTACAACAGAACAGACATTTAAAACATTTACATCATCATATTAAAAAGCTTTAGACTGCTATCCCTTACGATTGATGGACACAAGCGCAGGACCACTTCTTACTTTAGAGCATGTTGACTATCTGGGTGATAAAACAATATGAAGACTGAAAAAAGTAATGGAGCTCTACTGATTAAGGTTTAAAACCTACAATGTACTCAGGTTAAGGAAAATTACCACTCCAAGAAGACAGTAATAAATTTAGTAATAACAAGACTCGGTCAAAACCCAGCATGTGGTGGAACCATTTATGGTCAATGTGTGAAATTGCGGGGAATGAGCATGGGCCAAGGGGGAAAGTACACTCTGCCGGGCAACCAATGGAGTAACTTCATGACTCACTCAGGCAGTCAGCCACGGACATCCACGGATGTAGTATTTATACGCCATCTTGCAATGGGAGTCACACAAGGTGCTCTTCTTACCCGCCTACTTCCAGTATCTTTGCTCGGACCATACCCACCAGCAAATTTAGCCTTCTTTATGATCTCAATTACACACCTGTGAAGGTTAGTGACTACATCTTGCACAATTGTGACACTACCGCATTGACAAAAAAGTAAAAAATAAATAAATAAAATAAAATATCTGGCCACAGACAGACATAATCTCCTGATAAAAGTACTCAAAACTGCTTCTGTGGTAGTTCCCACAATAATAGGTACCACGCATGCACAGGCACGCACACAAAACACGCATTCTCAAGGTGCAAACAACACCAGCCAATGCTGTCACGGCAGGTAATAATAATAAAAAAATAAATAAATAAATAAATAAAAAAAACCAGAACCAAATTCAAAGCAAATAGACCAATTAAGTTTGCGCAGTGAATTCTCACAGCATCCACTGTACACCAGAAACTGCTATTTATGAGACAGAACAGTGGTAAGTTCATTAGCCTAATATGCCAGTTCCCAGCCACGTCACAGTCGCACACCATTTGCAGGGAGATAAACCTTGACTCCTGTCATCCAACTTCTACGAAATGTGTGTTAATAATCTCTCTCCCTCTCTCATACTTTCTGATTCTGGTAACATTGACGATGGTCTTTGAGACCAATAAGAAGAAACTGGGGAAATAACAACATCGGCTAAGTCCCACTGCGTTTTCGCATATCGTTTAATGTATGATAAAACTTGTTGAACATTGTTGGTGCAGCCTGCGGAATATACACGATCTACTCAGTCCATTAATATATTGTATTCAACCAAGTTGAGCCAAGTTTAGAAGTAGTTCATATGACAAAGTTCCGAGCCAAAAATGAGTTGCAATAGTCAGTAAGAGGTGCACCACGTCAAACTTGCTCCGTGTCAGAGAAATAATCGCTCCGTAAGGCCTCACAAGTAAGTATCCTAACGCCCACGAGTCGCCTATAATAATCATCGTTTCATTGTATTTTGTTGATACAAACACATCACCAGCAACCCCGGTAAATTTAGGTAATTGTCAGTTTAGCACAAATTCAAATAGAAAAATTATTTTCTGCGGTGAAATACTATTGCATTCATAACCATAAAATTATAGTCCACATATTAACACATCTGAAATTAAGAAGATAATTATACCTACCTTAAGTGAATTTTCGGTTGCAAATTATCTCCCTATATACAACCGGAGGTTGCACTCCCGCAATGATCAGCGGATGCACTGGAATTTAAAAAATTTCGAATCACTTTCTTCCAAGAGAGGCAAACTCATGCACAATCCGATTAACCACGGGGGCGTGTAGCCAAGGCTGAATCAAAAACCGTTTACTCGTCTCTGCACAGCAAGTCAACTGCATCAGCGGGTTAGCCTAAATGATCATTTGCCTTTAAGCCTTTAGACCGCCTAAAAAATGTTTCGTCAGCCCCGCGGGAATTGGTAGAAATCTAACAACTGAGGAGACCCTCCAACCCGGTCACTAAAGTGCATTCCAAATAATTTTATAAGTAACGACGTTTGCTGTCGCCAATCTTGTTTCGCGAGTGTACATTTTTCGGGTGTACCATTTTCAATCTTTCAATTGGAATCAGGAAACAAATAGTGCTTTATCTTGCCAGAGTGATAATGAAGTTGTTTCTGATACTAACATTCAATGTTCACGTGCGCTTGTCAGGTTCGTGATTCCAGCTCGTCTTAAGTGGCTCCTGAAGGCCTAGTTTGACATTTAGTTAAGATTGTCGGAACAATATTTTGGCCATTGACCGTTTCAGAGCGGGATTTGTTTTACTTAAGGTCCTTGCATACCGACAGTGCATCATTTGACAGCCACATATTATAATGTTGAGGAAGTAAATCACGAATGACCGCACTTTCTTCAGGCAGGATATTGTGCTTTGCCACAACGCAAAAATCGTAGCATAATTAAACATGGCAATGACTTCATTTTACTCCGGGACAAATCTGCTCTCTGATGCAGCACATTTGTAGTCCAGGCATTTTATGCGTTTTATGGGCCAAACCTCAAAGTAATTGCAACAGAATTTTTTTCACTGATATGCATTTCAGAGTAGCCCCTAGAACAACATCTTAAGAGTCTAGAAAGATCTATGTGGTGGAAGTATAGCATACTTTATTTGCATATTTTAAATATGGCTGCCATCATCCCTATTTCCAGGCTTTGTGATCATCTGTGAACTTCGAGACAAAATTTTAGTGTCATTTAAATTAGAAATTATATTTTTCAGGCAGGGAGAAGTAGTTTTAACTCATGTAAATATAACTAGGTCATGCCTTCATTTTTATATATCCAATTTAGTAGCCATTTTGCTCCGGTATATAGAGCAGTGTAGCTCTCTATTCATATCGGTCTTCTTCAAAGTCAAGGGCAAGTGAATTAGTGCAACTAACACCTCTGCATTCACCACACACAGATGAGCACTCTAATCTACACTGAACAAAAATATAAATGCCCCATGTCAAATATTGATGCCATATGGAGTTAACAACTCTAAGTTAGCATATGCTGACTTTTACTTGCACAATCGGGATATTTCTCTTGATTTGTGTACCATTTTTTAATCCATCTCTCTGTCAGTGAGCATTTGCTCAGTGATGCAGTGATTTCACTCAGTACAAGGGTGTGGCATTTCCAGACGGCGATCAGACAGAATGAGCAGTACCCAGACACTCCTTACACTGGGGACAATAAAAGGCCACCCCAAAATGTCAAATTTTGTCAAAAGTCATCATGCCTCAGATGTCTCAGGTCATGCGGGAACATGCCATTGGCATGCTGGATGCAGGGATGTCCACCAGAGCGGTCTGCATGCAGTTCCTTGAAGCAGAACACATTCCAGTTCTGGACTGGCCTGCGTATTCGCCGGACATGTCGCCCATAGAGCATCGTTGGGATGTTCTGGATCGACGTGTCCACGACCGTGTTCCAGTTCCAGATAATGTGCACCAGCTCCGTGTGGCCCTCCGGGAAGAATGGAATAACATTCCACAGGCCACGATAGACAACCTGATCAACTCCATGCGAAGGAGATGTGTTGCTCTGAGAGACGCAAATGGTGGACACACAAGATATTGAACATTCAATTTCTTCAACCTGACCCCCAACGTGTTCAAAGGATTTTCACTCCTTTGCAGATGCCAATATCAAGATGTAATGGATGGTGATCTGAAGATTAGTCATTAACAAAAATGAATTTTGATTCGCTTCATATATTGCATAACCCTAATGTTAATAAAACTCAAAAATTTGACCTGGGGCGTTTATATTTTTGTTCAGTGTATGTTTTCGACAAATGCATCTGTGCGTGGTGTAGTCAGTTTTGCAGTTGTACCTCACAACCTCCAAGAGGGATACTGGTGCTGGTGGCTGATCAGTTTGTATGGGGTGAAGCTCTCCCCTGCGGACTCTCCACCCCCATTCCTGTGGTCTCATGCTGCTGCCTCTACCTTTCCTCACCTGTACTTGGTAGCAGAGGCGGACATTCCAGGGGTCAGAAAGTAAAAGTCCGGCCATGTTTTACCTCCAGCCATGAGCTCAGGCAGCTGATTTTCCTAGTTAGTTCAACCTCTGCGCTGAAGAGTTGCTGCAATTCTTAGATCCAGGCAGTTGCAGCAAAATACTGGGACGGACTTTTACTTTCTGGGGCTGGATTGTCCACCTCTGCTTGGTTGTACACGCTAAGGCTGTGGTATTTTGCAGCTGCTGTCGTAGGTAGAAGGCTTTTAGCCTCAACGTAGGTTTTACTTGTGGATACTTTGTCGTGGAATCTTCTAGTGCGCCGAGTGTCAAGTCCTTCCTCCGGGCTTCCATTGTACAGGCACACAAGGGCCTTCTCCCCTGCTGATACGATATCCTCCATTTGAGCTGCGGTAGACTGGGAGAATATGCTAGCTTATTGTCTAAAGTGTGCATTTGATCTGAGCTTCTGCAGTGCAACGCCTTTCCCTTTGCCGTATATTCTGGATGTTGTGTCACAACGAAGAAAAGCGTGTCCAAATAAAATGTTGGAACACACGCTGCTCCCCAGCAGGTTCTTTGTTTTGGTGATATTCCAAACCCTTCCCTTGTGTGTATTCTGCTTTGGTTCAGGCCTGAAGAAAATTTCTTTCGTGTTTATGTCAGCTTGATAGCAGAGAAGGACCAAGAGGTCAGTGTCATCACCGACCAGTACTGTAGTGGTTGTTTTTGCTAATTCAACTGCTGTTTGCACAATTAATAGATCAGCATCACCTGATGCCTGGTCTGTCAAACATCCAGCTCTCTCCAGTCTGACACTGAGGAGTTTGATGAATCGGTGTTTATTTTTTTTGTTGCTAAGGAACTCATCTTTCTTTGATTTGATAATCATGTCAGCTGTGAAGTTTACCTCTGGAGACATGCACAACCCAGTTCGCCTTTGATGCATGGCATCCTTTGTTGATGGCCCTTCCTGGTATCCATCAAATACGATGGCAGCCTTCCCATATCTACGCGTCACGTAGTCCAAATATAACTTGCATACACCTTCATATGTCTGGCCACGTGGCCACGGCAGGCGATGTAACAAAGCGCCACCATCTAGGACATACTGCACCTCCTCATCAGGTGCGGACTGTTCATCTTTGAGGAGTGCCCAAATGGCATCTGCAAGCACTGGTTTGTTGGCTTGCCTAGGAGATCTTGACGAGTCGAATAGGGCTGGTTGATGGCTGCATAACTCATACTTGAACAGCTCAAGTGACTGCAGGTCTTCCTGCCTAGAAGCAGCGAGGACCAACCTTTGAAATAAAAGCTGTGGGTCTATTTGCATGGTTTCCTCGTGGATTTTCGCAGCTGTTTTAGAAGCAAGTGTAACTGCTTGTTAAAGTGCGAAAATAGCAAAACGTAGCATTTTTTAAATGAGGGCATTGAAAAAAAAATAAGGTCACACATTTTACTCATCTAACAATGCATTTAAGAGTCATTATTCGAGTTTTAATTACCTTCACATGTTATATAGAAATAGAGAGATGATGAACCTAAGGTGAATAGGTAGAATATGTTGGCCATTATGGATTATGCAAATTAGTGTGCTTCCACCAAAAATATTTTTCTAGACTTTTAGTCTGTTGTTCCAGGGGCTCATCCAAAATGCATACAGGTGAAAATTATTCTGTTGCAATTAGTTTGAGGTTAAACCATATTTTTACCGGACTATTGGTATGGACCGAAATACCAAAGGATTTTTTTCCCTCCCACTTTCCAGAATTTCCTGAGCGCATAATTTAGGCCCTGCAAAATGACTTCCAGCAGGCTTCTGGTGTGTATGTTTCCTACCAAACTGTCAGAAACAGGCTCAATGAGGGTGGCATGAGGGCCTAATGCCTTTGCTGGGACCTGTGCTCAGCCCAGCACCATGCAGTTCGATTTGCATTCGCCAGAGAACATCAGAATTGGCACGTCAACCATTGCCGGCCTGTTCTCTTCACAGATGAGAGCAGGTTGACACTGAGCATATGTGATGGGCGTGAAGGAGTCGAGACGCCGTGGTGAATGTTATGCTGCCTTTAACATCATCCCGTTTAACTGATTCGGCGGTGGGTCAGTGATGGTCTGGGGAGGCATCTCCTTGGAGGGTTGCACTGACGTCCATATCATAGCTTATGGTTACCTGACTGGTGTTAGATACTGGGATGAAATCCTTAGAGTGATTGTCAGAACTTACGCTGGTGCAGTGGGTCCTGGGCTCCTCTTGGTGCAAGACAATGTCTGGCCTCACGTGGCCAGAATTTTCAGGCAGTTCCTGGATGAGGAAGGCCTTGATGCCATTGACTGGCTCTCTCATTCCCCTGACCTAAATCCAATTGAGCACCTATGGGACGTTATGTATCGGTACATCAAACGCTGCCAAGTACTGCCACAAACTGTACAGGAGCTCACTGATGCCCTGATCCAGGTCTGGGAGGAGATCCCCCATGACACCACCCGCCGACTCATCAGGGGCATGCCCAGACGTTGTCGGGAGTGCATGCAGACACGCTGGGGCCACACACACAACTGAGTCACATGTTATTGACCATCATCAATAGCAGTACTTTCCTGTGCAAAAACAATCACAAGAAGTCTGATATGATTCCCATCAAAACTGTTCAATTTATTGAATTTTGAAATATAAAGTCTGAATTGGTGATGGTGCTACAGGAAGCACTACAGAGTCACCACAACCAATAACGTCCTCCTCTACGGAATGTTGAAAGGAGATTTAACATGATCTCCATTAAAGCTGTTTGAGTCATTGCACTTTACAAAAATTAAAAGTTGGGCCTGGTTGTGGCCTTATGGTGATGGTCCACTCAATATTAATACAACCCCAATTCCAAAATAGTTGGGACAAAGTGTAAATTGTGAATAAAATCAAAACGCAATGACTTTCAAATCACACCAGCCAGTATTTTATTCACAATAGAACAGAGATAACATAGCAAATGTTGAAACTGAGAAATTTTACAATTTTATCCACAAAACGAGCGCACTTCAAATTTGATGGCTGCTACAGGTCTCAAAAAAGTTGGTACAGGGGCCTGTTTACCATGGTGTGGCATCCCCTCTTCTTTTTAACACAGAGTGGAGGCGTCTGGGCATTGAGGAGACAAGTTTCTTGAGTTTACCCATTGGCATTTGATCCCACTCTTGTTTAATACAGGCTTCCAGCTGCTAGAGAGTTTTGAGTCTCCTTTGGCGGACTTTCCGTTTAATTATGCACCAAATGTTCTCAATCGGTGAAAGATCAGGACTGCAGGCAGGCCAGTTCAGCACACAGAATCTTCTACTACACAGTCATGCTGTTGTAATAGCTGCAGTATGTGGTTTTGCATTGTCCTGCTGAAATACACAAGGCCTTCCCTGGAATAGATGTCGTCTGGAGGGGAGCATATGTTGCTCTAAAACCTTTATATACCTTTCAGCATTCATGGAGCTTTTTAAAACTTGCAAGTGTCCCACATCATATGCACTAATGCATCCCCATACCATCAGAGATGCTGGCTTTTGAACTGAACACTGATAAAAGGAGGGGTGGTCTTTCTCCTCTTTAGCCTGGAGTACAGGACGCCCATTATTTCCAACAAGAATGTCAAATTTGGACTCGTCTGACCACAGGACACTTTGCCACTTTGCTACAGTCCATTTTAAATGAGCCTTGGCCCACAGAACACGGCAGCGCTTCTGGATCATGCTCAACAACGGCTTCCTTTTTGCACAATAGAGTTTTAGGTGGCATCTGTGGATGGCACGGCGGACTGTGTTTACAGACAGTGGTTTCTTGAAGTATTCCTGGGCCCATTTAGTAATGTCAATGACAGAATCATGCCGGTGAGTGATGCAGTGGCTTCTGAGGGCCCGAAGATTACGGTGATCCAGTAAAGGTCTTCGGCCTTGTCCCTTACGCACAGAGATTTTTCTAGTTTCTCTGAATCTTTTGATGATGTTATGCACTGTCGATGATGAGACCTTCAAAGCCTTTGCAATTTGACGTTGAGGAACATTGTTTCTAAAGTATTCCACAATTTTTTTACACAAGCCTTCACAGGTTGGAGAGCCTCTGGCCATCTTTACTTCTGAGAGACTCAGCCTCTGTAAGACATCCCTTTCATAGCCTATCATTTTACACACCTGATGCCAGTTAACTTAATTACTGGCTAAATGTTCTTTCAGCTGATTCTCTTTTATATTAATTGCTTTTTCAGCCCTTTTTTGCCTGTTTCCCAACTTTTTTGAGACCTGTCGCAGCCAGAAAATTTGAAATAAGCTCATTTTGTGGATAAAATGTAAAATGTATCAGTTTCAACATTTGAAATGTTATCTATGTTCTATTGTAAATACCATAATGGCTCGTGTGATCTGAAAGTCATTGCATTTTGATTTTATTCACAATTCACACTTCGTCCCAACTATTTTGGAATTGGGGTTGTATTTTTGTTCAGTGGATGTGTCTCTATACTTCACCATTGACTTATAAATATAATTGAGCTCCATCTTGGCAGGATTACAGTCTCCTTATCTGCCATCCCATACAGCATATTCACAACTGATTGAATTGATTGCACATCAGAAAGCAAGAAATATTGCTTTGGTGTGGCATGCAATACAAAAGACTGTGCAATATGGCAATAGTATAAGAAACTTTTAAACAGTTTTGGTGTGTTTTGGGTGTATTGTTTAATTTCATGCAACGTTATAGCAATAGTTCCAAACTAAATACATGCTCTACTATCACTGGAAATATGCTTCTGCCTCATGCATTCATACGATTAAAGAAAGCTTTTGTGTGTTGTTTTCAGTATAATATGCTGTGTAGCCAGAAAATTTGAAATAAGCTCATTTTGTGGATAAAAATGTAAAATGTCTCAGTTTCAACATTTGAAATGTTATCTATGTTCTATTATAAGTAACATATTGGCTCATGTGATCTGAAAGTCATTGCATTTTGATTTAATCACAATTTACACTTCGTCCCAACTATTTCGGAATTGGGGTTGTATAAGGAATCAATGCACAGTGGGTGAAAAAAAAAAAAAAACAGACAGAAAAATATCCCAAATATGCCATGTCAAGGGTGAATATTCCATCTCTAGCCTATACACAACCTTCGGGTAAAACTGAGTAAATGGCCAACTGGCCCTGCTGGTCCTCTAGTAATTACAGCCGATGGAACATTACCATCTGGAGCCTGCAAATGGTCAGCTCTAAACACAGCATACATGTTTTCCAACAATACGTAAATATGTACAGTAAATATGTACATTGCCACACAGTTCACTTGATTGTACCAAAGGTTTCTAAGTTTAACTTACCTCTGCTCAAAAACAGGGAGAATATAACATATTAATTGACAACTACATGATTTCACATGGAGAATGTAGACAAACTGAAAGTATGCTGTAGTCCTCTGGAAAAGGTCTTGTGAGCAGATCCATAGGTTTTATTGCCACATGACCTTTTTTTCCAGAATGTTGTCAGCTATTTTAAATACTTCTCAACACGCTGTAATCTGGCTGTCTAGTTTTAAAGGTTACCAGTGATATACTGTTGTTTTTCAGTTTGTGACGTCCTCTCCAGACAGCACACACTGACTCATCATTACATGAAAGCGCCTGCCTCAAGAGCAAGCATTTTTTTGCTTGAAATTGTTCATTCTTTGTGAATTGTTCCAAAACCAGTGGGTAAAATCTATTTTATCTCACAGTTTGCAACTCGTACATCCCCGTTTTTGAGAAAGGAGCCACAGTCTACCACTACACCGTTGTTCATGAGCAGAATACGGCTTGGTGTTGTCCTGGTGAAATGAGCAGAATGTCCCTAAAAAAAATGTCATCTCAATCAGTGTTTTTCTCAACACAACTCCTGGAGTAACCCTGATATGCACATTTTAGATGTTTCCCTGATCTGACATACCCAGTTAAGATCATCAATGAGTGGATCAGCAGAATCCGCTGTGTTAAATGAGCAGGACATCGAAAATGTGCAAAGCAGGTTGGGAATCACTGAGCTAGCAAACAGCATTTGTTTCTCCAAAGAGCATACGCTTTATCATTCAGCATTAGTTGTACTTTGGCAGAATGCAAGTTTCCTAAGCCATGGGAACTAACACATCCCTTACCACAACAGACACTAGCTTTTGAACTTTAACTTTGAACTTGTCGTTAACCTCTGGGATGCCCCTTTTCTTCTTTGACCTGGAGAACACAACATCCATTTTCACCATCAACAATTTAAAACGTTGATTTGCAGACCGTAACACACATTAGGACATTGAGCCAGTGTATTTAAGATGAGCTTCAGCCTAGAGACAACAGTGGCATTTCTGAACTATGTTGTATGGTGTATGGCTTCCCCGATGCACAGTACAGTTTAATCTTATATTTAGAGGCCATTATGAATGATTTTTATAGACAGATATTTTTAAAGTTACTAACAAGCCCGTTTGTTATATCCATCACAAAAACATGTCAGGTTTCAATGCAGTGCCATATGAAGAATTGAAGAGCATTCATAAAAAGTATTGTTTTTCAACTTCATTATTAACATACTTTGATTTCTCTGTATTACCTGAATCTTTCAATAATATGATGTTCTGAAGAGGGTGTAATCCCTAAAATCTATGCAATAGCACATTTAGAAATGTTGTTCTGAAACCGCTGGCTTATTAAATCACACACTTTTTCACAAAGTAACCAGGCCCTAACAATCCTTGCATGTTAACAACAGGGATTTTTGAGTTTGCTCCACTCCTGCCTATTTTTTTCAGAAGGTGTTGCAGGCATCAAAAATAGAATGAGCTTAATTTTCCTTGAAAAAAAAGTATAGAATATATAATAATTAGGACGTCAAGAAAATATGATCTTAAATATAATGATTTGGTCTGTTTTCAATTTAATACAGGTCAAATACGCGGTAGAAATGAGTTTTGGTTAATATTCCATACATGTTCCATACTCCCCCAACTTTCTTTGGAATTGCAGTTTCAGTTTTTAAGCATAATAAATAGCAACATTTTCAATGCTATGAAATACCAGCACATAATATCAACGGCTACCTGAAAAATAATACTTCAGCAGCATATGACAGGGATTTAATACTGGATATCCACCTCAACAGATAAAATTCCTTTTTTTTTTTAAATTATGGTATCACTAGCTACAACTTACAGAACAACATTAATACTTGTCTGCAGAGTAAAGACAACAACACTGAGAATTACAGCCTGGACAGAATAAGTAAAACCACTCAGCTCTTTGAAGGCACATCTTAGACATGTAATTTCATCCTCCCACTTGCAGCTTTCAAGAGGCACAGGAAAGACTTGCACTTTTCAGCACCATTCCAGTTACATTGCTGTACCAGCAGATACTATACCTTGTGAATATTCCAGTCTCTTGCGAGTGGAAAGGGGTTGCTTTGACTTCTTATGATAGTAATCAGAAAGCTGTATGACTCTCAGGAACAAAATACTGCTGTAACTGACTGTTAACGCTTGACAGAACCTTTGTGCAGCCCCCAGTTACTCCTCATGGCCAGCATGGCGTAACAAAATATACAGGTGTGTGAATTACATTAGCATTATGAGTAGCTGCACAGGAAGTTTCTGGGTCAGGTGACAGGAATAGAGCCGGTATGGGAGATAATCACTGGAGACGGTCACAGCCGGCTCAGTGAGCTCTGTGGTAAACAAAAGGAAGCAATGGCTGGAACTGCTTCCTTCAGGCAAAGCCAGTCTATAGCAGTTCAAAATCCAATACTGTTACATAAAGCCAAAACTGAACCATATTTATATCAGGGAATTCCCGATAACATAGGTTAATGAACAGGACCACTCCCAATGCGCCTTCCTATTCGTCCTCACGCCTATATATATACCACCTACATTCCCACAATCCCCGCTCGTCTCATTTCTACGTCCCTCCCGCCCTTCCCCTCTCCAAGACGGAAGCAAGAAACAGCCACCACCTGAGACCCCGGGGGGGCTAAGGAACCTACACGGACTCTGACGAGAGACGCGAGCCCCACCCTGAGTCTCGCCACCTGGGGCTCCCAATGTTTGCACACTCACAGACCAAGTCCATACAACATCACCTTCGCCCCGATCTCCTATCCATCATTCCACCGAATACCCTCCTCCACTTTGGGAGTGGTCCAAAGTTCATTAACTGATAATTACAAAATCTGTGGCATACACAGAAAAAAAAAAAAAAAAATCAGGAACAGGATAAAAGCTACACAGACACAATTAAGTCTGAAGAACTTCTTGGGATCAGGTGTTAAAAGTGCCATCGGAGCATCATATTCCTCCGTGTCTCCATCTTCACGACCGCCTGTCTGTACACTTAGCTACTGTACATTCGGGACAAAGCAAATGTTTGCTTTTTCATCTGGCTTATATTTACATACATTCAGACTTTCTAATTTCATTTATGTACATGGTATTGCTCTCTCTGTTGGGAGTGGCTGGTGAATCTCAGTGGAGCTCTAGCTGCTTTGGAGCGCGTTCTTATGATCCCCGCTTTCTCCAGGGGAAGCACATGACGCAGGCTCAGCCAGCAGCGTAGCTACGGAGGAAGGAGTAGAACATGGGGAGCTTCATCCGCTGCTGGTCCCTCCGGCACCACACCAGCACAGTCCCGTCGCTGTTGGCCGCGTACAAGTGGTGTCCTTCACACGAGTATATCAGACTGAGGAGTGCAGATCAGCATCGAGTTAGAAGTCAAGCCAGTGTTCCCGCGCTTGGCCTCAAAATGATAATCCATCTGGTGAAGCCTTCTAATGGCTGTTGCGTTGATAAATGCACTGCAAAGTGCATCTGCCGTGAGTGCAGACCAATTTTCATTTACTCTAATTGTACTTGACATGGTTCATATACTGCCAGCTGGGAGTTCTCGCAATATTTACATAAGCTGCAAAGTAATTTCATTACCATACTGCTGTACACAAACCACTTTGTTTGCGCATATAGCGGCACCCTCTTTGTTTTGACATGAACAGACATGTACAGACCTGCAAATTAAAACACATCAGCTGAAGGATTATATTACAACCCCAAGCAAAAAATTATGGCATCACCGCACATAGCGGATATTCATCCGTCTTTATTACTTCACAGCAAATAAACAAATTGCAGATGTGACTCAAAACTACATTGGTTTATTGGCTCAACTTTCAGGCTTCAGGAAACACACCTCACATGAAGTAGATCAAATTATTTTGATTAATGGCATATTTCTTTCATAATCAAGAAGAGGACAAAATATGGAATCACTCACTGATGAGGAAAAACCTATGGAATCAACTTGTAATTGGCATTTCTAAAAGAAATATCAGCACAAATCTTTATATACAAATTTGTCTGCGGTGAAAAGAGAGTGTTTGCAGACTTTAACAAGGTCAATTAACGGGGTCTATTTTTTAAACGAAAACAGTTTTGTGTCATATCTGCAATTTGTTTATTTGCTTTGAAGGAAAAAAGCTGGATGAACGTCCGCTATGTGTGGTGATTCAATCATTTAGGCCAGGGGTTTTATGAAGGCTAAACCATTAGGCATATTATTGGATTTAAATACAGTGTGAATCATAGCTGTACCTGATGATGGGTTTGTTGGACTTGGGGAAAGCAATCTCCCTGACAGGCCTCAGGTCCCAAGTGCTCCAGAGTCTAAAAGAAGGATGGGAGGGATTTTAAAAGCACATTAATGGATTTTCGTCACGCATATAACTCATTAAAGCTATGAGGATTCAAGCAGCTCAATAGCTGCAAATAGACGCATATATAAATAGAATATTCCGTCAAAAACCGGCAGATTCCACCTTCTCTGAAAGCCAACGTAAAAGGATAATGAGCGATACAGCATTGCATCTATTAACGCTTAGAGCACTAAATGCAGCTATTGTTGCTCAATGATGAAAGATATCAACATCAAAGCTGTTGAAAACCTATCGTTTGGCAACTTATTTAAAAAAGCTCCCGCCACATGATAGGTTTTCAACAGCAAAGGATAATTAAATTTATACTTTTTTGAAAATTCATTTCAGCGCTTTAAGGGTTAATTACTGAACTAGATATTCTCTCTGAGTCAAACCTGTATTAAGAACAGTCTCACCACATCATTGCACATTCAGTCAGTAAAAAATTTAACCTTTAATGACGGAGATAAATGTGATCGCGGAAATGTATTAACTAAATGTTCTGATTCCTACCTCGTTTAATCAGCGGTAAGTCACCTGGGAGAAGACTATGAAATAAACAAGACGACAGTGTCATCACTATCCCCCCTCTACAATCAAGGGCCATAGGCCTAACTCCGTAAAAAATATGCTTCAACATCCATTTTTGATCTTAACGTAGATCATGAGTAGCTTTTTAAGCATTCAAAATTTCACGCATTTAGGTGTTACAGTTTCAGAGAAATCTTGTCCCCATTGTGGTCCGGGTGGATGGACGGACAGTCGGACGGGTGGACGAACCCCAATCCAATACCCCCATGCCTCACTTTGTGGCGGGGATAATCAGAGTTTGTTGTTTCACTGAAAAGTTTTATAGCACATCTAATTAATGAAACCGTTCAACCCTGTGAGTGAGATGTGATTTTCACTATGATCTTCCTGATAAGGTACCTAATGACTCCATTCTGCAGACCACCGGCAATGACATTGACAGACAAGCCTTCTGGCTGGTTGGAGAATGCCAGAGAATGAATTGTCTCGGAACTGCGAGCCTGTTCAATAAGCGCCCCATTCACCGTCCACAAGCATAGTTCACTACCGCCCCCTGCTGCCAAAACAAGAAATAAGATAATGTTATTGCTTCAGAAGTGTAGAGCCCTAACAGAATGAAGACAACAAAGTTCATTCAGGTATTTTTTGTAATGATGCAGAATTCACAGTGCTGCTGACTGCTCCTTACTCTTCATAAACTTTCTAGTCAAATTTGGCTATTTCAGCAGTCACCGCCTGTCCCAACTACCTGTTATTTATTAAAACATTTTACAAAAAAATCTGTTTACATTTTATTTTGCCCACAAATAAATTAAAATAACTGCTTCACAACACGAATAATAAAATCCAAAAGCCAATGGACCCACTAACCAGCAAAAATACAATCTGCTCGTATCAGGAATTTAATAACAGCTTTGATATTGTTTGTTTCCTCCTCCAATTGAATGACTCACCTGAGTTGCACACGGTAGCAATGTCACCTGTGGTCTCACTAGCAGACAGGGTAGAGACAGGACTCTCGTGTCCCACAAGGCTCTGTATGTAACACAACCTGGGGTAGAGAGGAAACACAACGCTCTCAACTGTGTGCCTGATGTGTGAAAGACGAAGAAAGAGCGTTTGTGTGGTTGTGTGTGTGTGTGTGTGTAAAATATTTTGTGGTTCCATCTCAGTTTCAGTGGTTAGATATACTGCATAATCTATGCAGACAGTGACACATCAGCGTAGTTTTGGTTCAGTGCTTCAGGACAGAATTAAAAACATGAATATGGCAGATTTAATATAACATTTTTTTTTGTATTCAAACAATGGTCATCAATGTCACTCATGTAGAAAGTACAGCCCTTTCCACACAGAGTCCCCTTCAGTTTAGGAATCCACAAATTATTTGTACAAATTGACAAAATCATAATGCTGTCACGCTCTGTACTTGGTTCCAAACCTTTTCCATTTGTTGACTGCCTGATGTCTGCAACCTATGGAAATCATCAGATGCTGAGTATCTTGTAGTGATCCTCTGCCAGACCTGTCATGCCTCCATCCTCAATTCCTTTTGTTTCAGTGCTTTTATCTCTCGTCTTTGGCTTCAGAAAGCGGACTACATGTTCAATTCGACTGAGGTTGAGTAAATGACATGCCAGTCAAGAACATCCATAATTTGGCCTTGAAAACTCTGCTTGCCCCAGCAGTATGATTGGGGTCATTGTCCTGCTGCAAGGTGAGGTGCTGTCCAATGAGTGTTGAGGTATTCAGCTGGATTTAAATGGATAAAGCTGCTTTCACACCGGACGCGGCACAAATTTTTCGCACGACAGATTACATTCAAAGTCAATGCAAAGATTCGCGTCTTTGCATTGACTTTGAATGTAATCTGTCGTGCGAAAAATTCGTTCCGCGTCCGGTGTGAAAGCAGCTTTAAGAAGTGTCTATACACTTCAGAATTCATTCGGCTGCTGCAATAAGCTGAGACATCACCAAGACAAGTGAGCCAGTTCCAGTGGTGACCCTACATACACAAGCCATATTGCTACCTCCAGGATATTTGCCCCTGAGGTTTGTATTATTTTAAGAGCAGACGCTACAATCTGGGCTCTCTGGTTTTTTTTTTGACTTCCTGTCTGACAAATGCTGTGAAAAGGAAGTGAGAGCAAAACAAACAACCGCAATATGTAGTGTATCCTTGTAACATAAGTCTTTATGACGAAAAGGAAGTCAGTTTAATTGATACTGAAAGTGGCTTCACATTCCAAACTGCGATAGACCTGAAAACTCTTTGAAACGGTACACTCCAAAAAATTTAAAATAAGTCCATCTATGCAAGCATTTTAATGTGCAAGCACTTACTTCTATAACCTTTTTCTCTGTAAGACAAACATTCGCCAATGAGGTGAGATAATTCTGGCTCGTTCCCAGATGTGCCAATGGAAAAATAAAGTTTCACTCATCAAGGACCCTGAAACTTATAATAAGCTAATATTTTAGATAGAAGAATTAAGAAGTAAAGCCTCAGGATTGAAAGACTAGTTAAGACTGACACTTTTTGCACTGTAACAATGATTGCAGACAAATTTATTCAACACTGTGCCTGCTGGTACCTGATGACGCTATATTAAAAGTAAAATAATTTCCAATGAAGTGGAAGGAAAAAATCTTCAAAGAGAACATAGATAGCAGCATTATATTCATGAAATATATGCTAAGAGTATTAAATGGGGATTGAGAATTGACAAAATTCAAGATAAAGTGAACTTTGATTTCTGCTTGCTTTTAAAAAAGATCCAGCTATTCTGTGTAAGGTAGAGAGAAAAGGGGGGTGGGGGGGTTTAAAAAACCTGCTCTCACTGCAGTGCTGGACAATTTCACTGGCAGTAAAAGCACTCACCTGTTAAGGTCCCAGAGGATGCATGTGCCATCTTGGCTGCCGCTGATAAGTACACTGTAGGGTTTACACACAAACAGGTGGGTCACTTCTGCTGTGTGACCATACAGGTGCACCTGGGAGTCTACCTCCATCTCAGAGGGCTGCAGAAGAGACCACACAACAGCATAGTTAGGGGGAACATCTCATAAACCAGTGCTCCACAGAGAAAGGAATCACCAACAGATGAGCAAGGATACCGTGGTGTTCGTGAAGCCGCAGTGGTAGGCTATGATCACTCCAAAATTAACACCTGTGAAGAGCTGGCAGCTGTCTGGAACCCAAGCACAACTGGTCACCTGAGAGGGACAAGAGAGAGATGGAAAGAGTTGGGTGCACAGAGGTACCTGTGGGTATGAGCACTGCTCACAGAACTTGGGAAAACCATTGGATATCCTGCAGAGGACTGAAGAACAGGGTGCTATACTTGCAGAAATTCAAGAAGGATTTTGTCACCCCATGTTTCATGTAGCACTTCAAGTCCCAAGCCCTGATGTTACCCTATCCAAATGAGGCACAAGAGCCAAATGGTGCTCTGGGGACATTTAATTTGCATTTTCTTTTTTAATCAGCACCTAAAAAATTTTTTAGTATCACTTCTGGGGTTTGTCTGAAAAACTGACTCAATTCATTGTAAATTGACCAGAAGACATTTACACACACATTGTTAATTTGTTCAGAAGTCATTAGAGTAAGGCTTGTTTTGTACTCGTAAGACATGTGTCAACAGACGTCTTAAGAAAAATGTCCAACTATACAGATTCTTTTATGCTTAAACAAAATATTGGACAATGTCTACAATTCGAACAGTTATTTCCATAACTAGTCATTTCTTTATAACCCTGACCAACCAATCTTTTTGAGAATGCTACTGTATCAACGTTCTATATCTGTAACCAGCACCAAACTCTCTTTCCATCCAGCTGATGAAATTATAAAACAACCAACAAAAGTGTCTGCGACATTACAACTATTTTATAGCTTCAAGATACCATCGGACAGCTGTCTCTCTGACAATATTTAGGTCAACAAACCCCATCGATAAACGTGTCTTACAAGTACGAAACGGCCTTCAGGAGCACCTTTGCATGTGCAGGATATACTGTATATGTATGTATGAAAGAAAGATAGACACCCACTGTATGTGAGTAGGCCATGTTAACGCTGACGCACCTGGTGCAGGTGGGAGCTCTGGATGAAGTTGACTGGCGGCTCGCCCTCCTTGCTCTTGAGTCGCAGTATGTTGTCAGCGTAGCCCCAGCTCAAAATGGCCGACCACTGGATAGCCGTACTGTGCATGCTTTGTACGCCTGTCAACATGCACTCACACACACACACACACACACACACACACACACAAACACACGCACATACACACACACAGACACAAACACAGACATGAGACCTACACATCTGGAAAAACTGTACATAGCGTGTATGGGCCTGAGAGGGTGTAGGCGTGAACTGATATGGTGGGGGGTGTAGCTACATTGGAGGGACTGTGGCCCAGCGGTGGGTGTAGGCATAGTCTGTGATGTGGTGGGGGTGTGGCTATATTGGAGGGGCTGCAGCCCTGCTGTGGGTGTAGGCATGGACTGTGACGTGGCGGGGGTGTGGCTATATTGGAAGGGCTGCGGTCCTACAATTGGTGTAGGCGTGGTCTGTGATAGAGTGAGGGTGTGGCTGTATTGGAGGGGCTGGCGGCCCTGCCCTGCAGTGTGTAAGCGTGGTTTGTGAAGGGGTGGGGGTGTGGCTATATTTGAGGGGCTGCGGCCCTGCAGTGGGTGTAGGTGTGGTCTATGATGTGGTGGGGGTGTGGCTATATTGGAAGGGCTGCAGTCCTACAACTGGCATAGGCTTGGTCTGTGAAGGGGTGAGGGTGTGGCTGTATTGGAGGGGTTGTGGCCCTGCAGTGGGTGTAGGCGTGGACTGAGATGAGGTGGGGGTGTGGCTGACTGGACTGCAGGTACCTTGCTCCTTGCTGTAGATCATCATGAGACAGAAGTTAAGGGACAGGCCGCAGACAGCCCGGGTGGGCAGGGCCAGCAGGGAGGCCAAATGTTCTCCGTGGGGCTTGCTGAAGCACACCACCGGGTCGGGGGCTGAAGGGGAGCCTACGTACTCCCCCCACTTCAGGCCTTTGACCCAGGGTAGTGGGTCCTACAGCATGAGAGAGAAATCACACCATCACAGCCCCTTCCTTAAACCCAGCAATGCAGCAGAAAACCACACACATGCAGCACTGCAAACCAAGTCTGTCGTCTTGAAATAAGATGCAAAATCTGCTAAATGTCTGTCAAGTGGAAAATATTTGTCTGCTTTTAGTTTGTTTGCTTGTTGAACCAAATTTTTATGATTCCACTGGGAAATCATCAAATGAGTCTCACCTTACTTGCAAGTAGGTCTCATTTGATTTAGCAAAAACAAAATATTAAAACAAGATATACAGCTAAAATGGTTTATGGGACTGAATTACATTTTTTTTTTGCAGAGTGCAATGCAACCTGATTGTAAATCTACATAGAACATGTTCATGTGATCTTTATCAAACAAAACCACCCTATTCGAAATGATATATTCAAGATACAGCATATTCATGCTAAGATTACTTAAATTTGACTTGGATCTTTGTCTTCTGCAGAGCATAGTAGTTACATTACAGTTATTGGGCTGATACTCTCATCCAATGCTGCTTTGCAGTTGATAAGACTCTGGATGGGTCAATGCCCTAGTGAGTCCAGCAGCTACAATAATTTAACCATACTTTGGGTACACTGGCATTTGAAACATCAACCTAACAAAGGCTCTTTTTTGTCCCCAAACTTTTCGTCCCCAGACATGACAGACTGTTGCTGGAATTTATAAAGGAGGACAGGACCCTCCAACTTCCTATGAAAACTGATTTTGACCCACCATCCTAAAAACCTAGAGAGAACCATGTTCTCTACAATGTTTTGCCCCTTACGGGGATGAAGAGTCTGGGGACGAAAAGTTTATTTGGACGAAAAGTCCAGGGACGAAAAATTCAAGGACAAAAAGTCCAGGGATGAAAAGTCAAGAGATGAGGAGTCCTGTAACCCCTAACAAATCCCAGTACAGAAATTCAGGCACAAGGACACTCATACCATGTGTAGTGACTCCCGGGGCGGCTCCTTGCTGTCTCTGAAGCCGCGATGGATGAACAGGCCCAAGGCAGTAGGCAGCTCGCCCTCTGTAGGGAGCTGGGGTGCGGAGCGGCTGATATGGGAGCTACTAAAGAGCTGCCGCGGCATCTGTCCATACGTCTTTATCATGGTCTCCAGGGCACAGCGCTGCACAGGGTCCTGCACTGCGGACACGTCCATCCCGAAATACGTCTGCAGAGCAAATGCACAAACACACATGCCCACGGAGACACGCACATAAGCACACACATAAAAACACGTGCACATACACACACAAAACACATGTAAGCACAGACACATATATGCAAGCACACAAAGGCAAAAATGTTAAGGAAATGCAATGACACAGGCTGTTCCTCACTACAGCAGAGGCTCCAGACCTACGGCCACATTTGCATGGGGACAAACTTCTGTGGTCACATTGATATCGAGGTAAAATCAATTAAAATCTGTTGAGGCATCCAGTTAAGTGCTGTTATTTGTGTACATAAAAAAGACATCCCTGATGTTAAGGTCTGGTAATGTTAGGTAAAGTGCTGGCTAGTTCTAACCGCAGGATGGAAGACGTTGATGGCCTGAATGGCGGCTTTGCCTTTCTGCTTGACCCCAAACACCAGGTCAATCCAGTGACCTAGTGTTTGAGACACCAAGTCTGACTCCAGGGCCTGCCGATGGATCAACACAAACAGACGTGGGTCATCGTGGGCCCAGGGAGGCAGGCTGACGTGGTCCACGCGCTCACCGTTCTGCCGCAGGCCAAAGTCAAACCCTGAGGGAGCATAAGAATGGAGAGGTGGCAGTCAAGGAGAAGGAAGTGACAGAGAAAGAAAAAAAGACAAAAGGGAGAGAGGGAATTCAGGGGAAAGGAGGAGAAAGGGGAGCTTAAATAACTGTTCTGCATGTATTACAGTGACAGCTGCACGGCTGAAATTAAAGGAGGCACAAAAATCCCTTTGAGCCGGTCAGTAATGTGGGCCTGTTTTAATTATTTTCCTTGATTATCAAGTTTACTTGTGATTAGAGTAATCCATCGGCTGTTAAACACGTAGCTTCTATCTTAATACAGTGTTGCCGCAATAAAAAAGTAAATTCTATTCAGAAAAATGTCTTATTCACTTTACAAGAAAAAATGACCAGTCTGTTAGCTTCCACGTTTGTTTTTCAGACATCCTGGGAAACAAGTTATTTAACCGGCACTTACAGCTGCAGATGGTACCGTCAATAGAAATTTTTTTTTTTTTTTGTTGCGCATATGCAAGAAAATGGTTTACTGGAAAGAATCAATACGTGAAATTCACTCAAGTAATATTTAAATTTCAAGGCTTGCCTGATAAAAGTCAAACTACAGATAGGATTATTCAGGTTTTGTGGCTAGTGTTATAATCAATTCTTCACAAAAAACACATGCTAAATTTTGAAATGCTGTGGCAACCATAGGCGCAACTATGCTACAGTATGTGTGTGTATAAAACTAATTCTGCGTGGTGCACAGCTGGGCTCCAGCAGTACCTTCTCTGTTGACCAGAAATTCAGGCAAGTAGAAGAATTCTGGGATGAGCTCCTTCACATCAGTCATAGACTCATAAGAGGACAGACGCCATGTGGTTTCCATAGAGTGGAAGGTACGGTCTGGGATGTCAAAGTTATGGTCTGTTGGATTATAAATAATAATTTTTAAAAAGTTTTAAATGAAAACTCATTTTCATTTAAACTCATTGAACTTATTCCAAAAACAAACCTCATGGAAAGAGTGGACCAGTGGTTGACATAAGTCATATCCCAAAAATCCTGTGCTAAAGTGAGAATAAAAATACCCATGGCAAAATTTTATTCAAGCAGAAGTCTTCTATTAAAACAAAAACGACTTGCTTCAAAATGTACTAACACTTATAAAATTTTGTCACTGTTCAAGTGCTTCAGGATGTGCCTGTCATATTAAAAGTAAAAGTATTTAAAAGTAATTTTATTGTTGAATATTAGACATATTTTAAAACAAGCACTTTTTCCCTTAAACAATTTAGAATTATTAGAACTTTAATAATAATAATAATAATATATTTTATTTATAAAGTGCCTTTCAGGATACTCAAGGACACTGTACAACAAGATTAAAAGAAAAGAAAGAGACAACAATAAAATAAACACACAATAAAACAGTTAAACAGAATATGCAAGTCTAAACAGCGTGATTCGAAAATGTGGATAGAGGTACTGTTTCTAAGATCAGAGGGGAGGGAATTCCAGAGGCGAGGGGCAGAGCGGCTGAAGACTCGGGAACCAAAGGTAGACAGACGGGCAGAGGGAACAGTGAGACTGATCGAAGAAGACGATCTGAGAGTGCAGGAGGGAGTGTTGATGTGGAGGAGATCAGAGATATATGAGGGAGTGAAGTTGTGAATAGCTTTGAAGGTGAGAAGAATAATTTTAAAGTCAATGCGGTAGCGGACGGGGGAGCCAGTGGAGATGTTGTAGAACAGGGGTGATGTGATGAGTGGATGGAATTTTGAAAATAATGCAGGCAGCAGCATTCTGGACTAGTTGAAGTTTACGGAGGGATTTATGTGGAAGACCAAAGAGAAGTGACTTACAATAATCAAGACGGGAGGTGACAAGAGAATGGATAAGAATAGCGGCGGTGTTTGGCGTGAGGGATGGGCGGAGGCGATTAATGTTGCGTAGATGGAAGTATGCTGTCCGGGTAACAATTTTGATGTGAGCTGAACTTTAATATAAACCATATCTGTGCATTCACGCAGATTTGTGATGGCCTACTGTCAGCACTAATCTTATACAAAGATGACTTCATAGTGTGAGCAGCTCTCTACAGGGCGTTGAGTCACCTTGGTACTCAAGGAACATGTTAGTGAAGGGAGGTATCCTGAGCAGGAAGTGGAGGACAGTGCCACTGTTGGAGTAATGGGATCCGTAGTGATACGGCTGCACAGGCGGCATAGAGGCATCGTCACCAGAACCCTTCTTATATTCCTCCTCCAGATACTGCAACACAGGTCCTCATTAGAAACTGCTACATAGGTGCACACACATACATGCAGGCATGCACAAATACACAAACACACATAGCACACACTCAAGTACACATGCAGGCACACTAGCAAATATATACACATGCACATAAGCGCACATACTATATGGATTGAAAACATTCAAGGCAATAGATCTCCAGGAAAAGGTTTGGTTGAAGGCGCTTTCACACCGGACGCGAAACGAATTTTTCGCACGACAGATTACTTTCAAAGACAATGCAAAGACGCGATTCGCATCTTTGCATTGCCTTTGAATGTAATCTGTCGTCTAAAAAAATTTTCAAGGTCCGTGTGAAAGCAGTTTAACACTAACCATGTTAGAGGACCATGAACAGAAATGAATTCATTGGTGTACTTCATGTGCAGTACCTTGTAGTTGCTAACATATCGGTCCTCCTTCTCCTTGGACTGCACAGCTATTGGTTTACTGAGGTTCCTGTTGGGAGATTACAGAACAAAGCATAAACTGATCCAATGATGTCAGCTCTTATCGAGGCACAATGACAAAGACAACTCAGCCAAGAACATGGACTCAGCTTTTTGTCCTTCTGTGACTTTAAATAGTTGGGCATAAAATATTTCCTTTTGGCATTCTAAACAGTAAAACAGGCTCCAAAATGCAATTCTGCAAGACAGTGACCAAAGCCTTTAGATACAAACTGCTCAATCAAGCATTACTAAAACTACAGGAATATAATCAAACTAATGGACTGACTCATTGCAATCATTTGCAAGTGATCAGGGAAATGTATCATAAATTTATGAGTGAATAAATTATTAAGATAATATACTGTGTTTTCTGCCTCCTTTTTCATTCTGTTTGGCATATTTTATCACTAAGTTCCTGTAATAGTCTTTGCCTTGACTTGCCAACTCTTTTCCCATACCTCGATAATTTAGCAATAAATATTTCAAAATAGTTCTATTCTTAGTCCTTTTTTGAAGAAGTTTCGCGTAAGTCCTCATAATCTTCATGATATTTAATAGCCATGAGCACAGAGATCAGAGATTGCTGTAATGCTGGATAAGCCTGATGGTGCTTCATGGTCCCACAGTGGGATGCAAAAACCTGGGCCTTTATAAAATTGACTGCTCCTACCATGTCAGGTAGCTTGACCCAGGAAGAGAAAAAACTGACCTGTAGATAGCAGCATCGTTCAGGTCCAGTGCATCACTGGTGTAGTCTCTCAGGATAAAGGGGAAGACAGGATACTGCATGAGGTCATTAAAGGAGCGACCAGCATGCTTGTTAAGGTGTGTGAGGTACTCAAAGTTAGAAATCTGGCCAGAGCTCCACAGGTGTGTAAGGGCCGTGATGTTCCCATGCTCCAGCAGGTTGGGCAGGTTGGATGAGAGAATATTCTGGTAGACAGTATCCCGGAACTGAGCAGGGAAGGGATGGAAACAGCTGTAGTCACACACATGTAGAACGCATAGAACACACACTGCATGTAACAGACAAGAAAATCGAAACTGATCTTATCGCTCGGGTAGATAAATTAATTAATAAATTAATCTCAGCAAGTATTTTATTTTTTTATACACCATATTGATGACTTTTTGCTTGACAAGAGAAATTAGTTTATCCCATTGGCACATTTTGAAATTAGATAAACCCTTGAATTTCCTTGGCGGTACGTCAGACGTATGTAATTCATATAAATTTTACTTTCAATTCAAATAAAAGGACAAGACTTTGAATGCCTCCACATTCTTTTTTTTTTTTAAGCATAAAACAAATACTGAAAATGAGAGGTAGAGACTTGCCTTGTTGTTGTCAAAGGCCAGCAGAAATGTCCTCCCATTAGTCAGAAAGATCTCCATGGCGCTGTCCTTCAGTTGCCACCAGCGCTTATGGACCTCTTTAATTTCGTCATAGGTCCAGGAAAAGGAGGCAGGCTCCATCTTGTCCTGTGGGTCCTGCCAGGATACATGGCCCAGACTGACCCTTAGACTAGTCTTCCAGTCAATTATTGTTCACACCCTTAGTACCTTTTCTTGTCTTCAGCTCCACCAATTGGGGAGAGAAGAAAGCCAAAGAGGAGAAGGAAAAAAGGCAAATGACTGCTCCAATGTCCTGACAGCTTCAAACCACTATGAGGTCACATAAGTTACTGGCAATTGTACTGTAGCTGTGGCAAGATTATGGCATATGGGTAGAGTTGGATGCACGAGTCAATCATTCGTAATACATTCCAGAAAAAAAATGTGCATACTTTCCCAAGGCATAGTCTCTACTTTCCTTCATTGAAATTGCTCTAGGAAAACCTCTGCTCCATTTTTCCTAGCTCACTTAACTAATTGGAACCTCTTCAATGATGGTAGATCTTCATCAATCTCTGGGTTTGGAGCATGGGAGGAAGAAACATAAGCCAATGGAACAAGCCCTAAATCTCACACAGCGCTGATGTCACAGACAGGTGATTGGTTGAGGGACTCCACCCTTACCACAGTGCCATGGGCCTCAGCAGAACTGTCCTCCACAAAGTACATTCCTGATTTCCCTATGGTATGAAGATATGAATGGATTAGATGCCTTCGTTAAAAATGACCAATAACACATGATCCCAGAAAACACTGGATGGTGAAGTCAAGGAGAGACAAAATATCCAACCTGGTGATACAATTCTGAAACACAAGAGATGGTCAAAGTTGATGGACATCCCAGTAAACATGAGAAATGGGAATCTTACTAAATCTCAAAAAGGTTAGAGCAATAGAAAGCAGTCTACGGTCCTCTGAGGAACAACCAGAGGCTGAACGTAAATTATGTGTCTACTGATAATGACAAGCAGAGAATTTCAAATAGGCTACGACAATGCCTATTCTCGTTCCACAATGCCAGGGTATATCAATTCTGCATCTCTGGGGTCAAACCACACACCTAGCATGCACGTTAGCAAGGTTGTACAGTACATAGTGCAGCTTTCAGTACCTACAGAAAAGAATTACATATTTCTCTCTCTGTCAGCTTGATTTGAGCGACTACAAACTGTGCAGGCATGAACCGTCATATGATGTTTTTCCACTGCATGGCACGGCTCTGCTCGAGTTGACTCAACTTGGTATTTTATGAGTTTCCATTGTGGGTTGTACCTGATACCAGATGCTTTCTTTAATACCACCTCGGCTGAGGTTCAAAGCGAGCTGAACTGATACTAAAACTTGACATCAATGCGCTGCAGAACACTGCTCGTCAGGAGGGAGTCGTCACTTGAGCGACACAGGACAAGCCGATATTTTTAAATAGCCAAGCTACAAGCAATAATGACTGCATTTTTCATTTGACTGAGAATTGTTACAATGGCAGCCCAAAAAACCACACTCTGGTCAATTGATGAAAAGATCCATTGAGAGTTGGATGGAGCAACCCGAAATGAGAGGGTTTATCAAGAGGTTACTCTACTGATAGCTGCCCATGGGTTCCAGCAGACTTTTCAGCTATGCCGAGAGAAACTGAAAAAACTCAAGAGAAATTACAGGACCACTGTAGACCACAAAAGACGGAATGGGTTGTACCGCAAAAACTGGAAGTTGTTCAACCAGATGAACTCTGTCTATGGCAGTAGTCCGGCAAGTAATGGGAGGGAGGCCTCAACTCTGCCAGTGCCCTGTTTCATGAGCATAATAAAAAATGGTGATTTTAACAGCCATCGCTTGGCAGCTTTGTTTTCCTTTGTTGGCCAACTAGTAGAAAGCTCACTTCTTACAACCAAACCTATTTTACACTTAAACTCGTGTAAAATCAACATGGCAACAACGACTGCTTTGTGCAGCTAACTATCTGGCTGCGAAGCTTATTCACCAACAAAGTTAAACTAACTCTGTACTTTGATTGATATCCTTGTTTTCATTTGTTGGCCGACCAGTGGAGAGCTCACTTCTGACAACCAAGCCAATCTTAATTTGATCCCCTCAGAACAATAGTGGTCTAGCTCCGATTTTCTAATTTTCCGAGTTAGACCCATATTTTTCATGCTAAAGGTAAAATCTATTCAGGCAGTAATGGGCCAGAAGATTGTTAGTTCCACCTCTGAAACATAGATAGTAGTGCAAGAGTGGTCTAACTCCAAAATTCTTAGTTTTTAAGCAAAACATGCAAAAATAACAAAAATCGTCAACGTTGACAACAAAATACTTTCTGACCATGAAAGAGAAGATTCAAAGGATGTCACTTCAAGACAGGTGTAAATGCTTACCGGCATGCTGAATTTGACAACGTCAAAACTTTGGAAGCTGTTTTCTCAAAATGATAAAAAATGGAGTTAGACCACTATTGTTCTGAGGGGCTCATTTTAAACTCGAGCAAGACCAACATGTCCACGACGACTGATTTGTGCAGCCTTGGTGAGCTAACTAGCCACCTCACGTTCGTGCTATTGTTATGTTGTTCCATAGTTTAGGTTCACTTTCCTAAAGTTGGTGCTATTTCTTGTTGGGTTCCAGTTGTTCGTGTCATTAACAAGTCTTTTTTATTGTTTTCGACGATGATGTCATGGCATTTTCCATATTCAATCCCTTCAACTACTGCGTGAGGACTATGCTGCGTGGAAACGAGTACCTGGTACCAAAACCGAGAAGAGTTGAGTCGAATAGAGGTGGTACCATGCAGTGGAAAAGCGGCAATATTTATGTTTACTGTAAAAGTGTGATTATGGAGGAGCACAGGTAAACAATAGCCCTTTATCACAGTGGATGAGTCATATTCATGCAGTCTGACACCTGTATTCAGAAAAAAGAATGAAATAGGACCTTACCCAGCAACAGCTCTCCAGCAGTCTCTCTTGAGGGCACCACATTGATGCATCGCCTTGTGAACCTGGGGATGGATTCATTTGAAGAGGGAAAAAGTCTGTATACTTGCTTCAAAGTGAATTGCCAAATTTTTCTGTACCGATGGAGTGGGAGATGTATGTCATCTTACCTGACAGGCTCACTGGTAGCTTTTTCTTTCACAGTTGAGGAGCAGAAGTGGCTTTTATCCTCGAACAGGTATGACAATGGCTCCTTGGTTTGGTCTATGCAAAGATAAGAATTATACCCCTGTCACTTAGAAGCAATGACCTGAGAAACCTGAGGGTAGAGGTGCATATTCAGCCTGCGTCATATAATACTGGTAATCTCACACACCTAAACATCTGTGGACACATACATGTGAGTAGATTGTATTTCTTGAAGCATATGAACAAAGCTTTGTTTGAGGCTGTTTTTCATGATTTAGGCTATGCCTTGTAGTTCCTCTGAAGGAAAAACTCAAGATGCTATTGCATACAATAACATTCTAGATGATTCTGTGCTTCAGTTTACGGACGGCTTTTTCCTACTTCAGAATGACAATGCCCCCTCTTGCAGGGTAAGGTTCACAAATGGTTTGTTGAGATTAGTGCAGAAGAACTTGGCCTGCACAGATCCCTGACCTCAACCCTCTCAAACATCATTTAGCATCAATTGGAAAACGGACTTCAAGCTAAGCATAATCGGTCAACCAGCATTAGTAATTCTTTTTGGCTGGAACAGAAGCAAATATTGGCAACAATGTTCTAAAACCTCCTTCCCAGAAGAGTGGGGACCGTAATAGCTTGATAGACCATCTCCATATTAATGCTCATGATTCTTTACTGAGTTGGTGGATGAGCCCACATACTCTCGCCCATGGGCAGTATGCGCACACAGACAGGCATAAGCAAACCTCCGCGCATACAAAAGTTTGCGCACACACAGATTCACAGAGTGGGGCACACCCTCTGGCTTGCGGCGGTCCTGCAGCAGGTGTTTATTGGGGACGGTGAGATGGCACCTCTGTAAACGCCTCCGCTCCCGGTTCGGTCCCTCAGTGGGGTCCAACTGCCACGACATGGGGTATGAAGTCTGGTCATGCCACACCGCTCTGCAGCACGGGAAACCACACAAACACACACACACACACACAATTCTATGAGGATCAGATGCAATTATGAAACTGCAGGAGTTGAATAAGTTGTAAAATGTATTGGGTATGGAATGTGGTTAAGGCACATCCAGCACATTATGTTGTGTGCATAAGGTTTTATGAGGTGAAAGCTGTGTGGTATAGCATAAAGTATGTTGCAAGCTGTAAGCTTTGTGATGTACAGCTAAGATAGGTTGCGAGGATCAAGCTGTCTGGTGCATAAAGTGTGAATTCCCAGCCAAAGGTGTGTTGTATGTGGTGTGTAAAGGGGCGTTGTACGTACAAGGTAACTAACGTAGGAGGTGCACATTTCATGGCGAAAAAGTATGTCGCATGCATTGGGTGTGCTGTGAGTAGTAAGCTTGTTGTTATACCAGATGGATTGTGCGGTGTGCGCTGTGTGGTATGCACTAAGAATTGCGAGGTATAAGCTGTAGGGTGTTGTAGACGGTTCCTGCCCACCTCTCTTGCGTAAGCTGCTGTACTTGCTCCTTCCAGAAGCGGCTGGCGCTCAGCTCTCCCCTGTACAGACGCCGGATGTGCTGAATCACCTTCTTACGCTCCAAGCCCTGCCGCAGTGACACGCTCTGTGTGATGTCTGCCGCCATCCTGGAGATGTCCTTTGACTTGCTGTCCAGCCTCTGCATCAAACTGGAGACCGGAATAGTCATGTTTATCAGTCACAGCCAAGAGATCAGAGGTTAGCATTCTCCCAGAAGCTGCAAAACTTCTGCAGTTACCAGATGTTTGTGCAGCTCATAAAGCCTCAAATGGCAAAAAGCAAATTCCCACTTGAAGTCCACCCAAAAATATCACTTTATTGAAAAAAAATTATTCTGCACTTGACTATATTTATTAATTATACAATGATTATACTGAAACAATTACTCTTCTGGGAAAGTTTTTCTAGGCCCCGCAAATTACATTTCCACTTCAATTTTTATCCCCAATCGAAACTTCACGTTCAGGCAGTGGCAGAGCTAGAACTGGGAACTGGGGGGCACAGACACGTCCCTTTCTGACAACAAATATTCCTGGCTAGTTCTCAATCATTTTCCTTTATTGATGCGTTTTCCAATTATCGTAATTGGCAACTGAAGACACGATTTCTCTCCATATGCGATCTAACAGAGATGAAATCATGGGCTAAATTCAGTACAGAAAAATAATTTACTTATTAATAGGCTAATGCTTCGCATTGATTGAACTGGTCCGCGTTCCAATGAAATATCGCCTTTCACTCTCGGTATTGCGTTGGTTGATCAAAAAAAAAAAAAAAAAAGGCACTCGGCAGTTAAATAGGCTATAAAAAGCTTGCGGCTCAAGCTATTTGCGTGAGAGTCAACAGGTATGCAATGTTGATTTAAATACAGCAAATACGTGTCCTGATGAATGATTGTTGTCTTACCTAATCGGGGAGAACAAACAGCACCTGTTAAGTGTGGAGTACTCTCGGAGTGAACCTTTTGTTAATTATGAAAATGACTGAGAACAGGTCAGGACTAATAATTGTTTTAAACGGATGTTTTGTGCAACCCAATTCTCAGTTCTGGCTCCGCCACTGTACTGAATTTAGCCCATGATGTCATCGCTGTTAGATTGCATATGGAGAGAAACCGTGTCTTCAGTTGCCAATTACGATAATTGGAAAACGCATCAATAAAGGAAAATGATTGAGAACTAGCCAGGACCAATTGTTGTCATAAAGGGACGTGTCTGTGCCCCCCCAATTCCCAGTTCTAGCTCCGCCACTGCGTTCAGGTACCCAGTGTGTATGCTCTGGTGCCAAAAAGCCTCGTAGTTGAACATGACAGGTTCCATATAAACTGGTATCTTGTGCCACTGAGCAGCTGTCGTAAGACTCTATGGACCTAGGCAGGGGTAGCTACCCCGAGTTCATCTTGCCAGTCACAGCAAAGGCCTGCTCGCACCGCCCAGACACACCACCAGCCAATCACAGGCTCTCACCTTCTCTGGGTGATTCCCATTTTCTTCTCCCAGGCAGCCTTGCTCATGTTTTCCTCAGACAGATATTTCAGTTGCTCCTGTGAAAAAGGGGGAGGCAGGCGGTGAGAGGAGCTTAGAGCTGCCATAGAACACTCCCTGTCCTAATTGGGTTGCTGTTAGCGTGGTTACCTCTTTGATGGCTTTGATGAGGTCAGGTTTAGGCGGGGCGTTGGGCGGGACACAGCGATGACCACATAGTTTCAGGGACGTTAAGAAAACCCCTCCAGCTGCCTGCTCTTCCTTACTCAGGTGGTCCCTCTGGTCGTGGAGCAGCTCATACAGGTACAGAGCCAGTTTAGGCCCATGCTGCAACACACACACACATACACACATGCGCGCAGGCACACACATATACACACACACGCGCATGCACACACAAACACACGCAAACATACACGCACACACACACACGTACACACTCACACACGCATACATACGCATGCGCACGCACACACATACAAACACACACGCACACATGTACGCACACACACACACACATTCACACA
Organism: Gymnothorax javanicus; assembly: GCA_029692085.1. Taxonomy (NCBI): domain Eukaryota; kingdom Metazoa; phylum Chordata; class Actinopteri; order Anguilliformes; family Muraenidae; genus Gymnothorax; species Gymnothorax javanicus. The sequence continues at coordinate 39,642,198 of CM056208.1, read as the reverse complement.
TGCAAGCACATGCACACACAAACATACACATGCACAAAGATATAAAAAATACAAAGCACAAGTGCACATGAGCACACACATACATACACACACAAAGTATAAACGCCCTGCTGTAAAAGCTTTCAAACTGCAGAGGTGTCATTTTGTCACTAAACTCAGGACGGCTGCACTGAATAGAGAAATAGAAGCCACATGCTATGGGAACTTTTTCCCGTCCCAACTGTCCCATCCCGACTCAGGCAGTCTGAACCCAGGGCAGACATCCTCTCCTCCACTCCTCACCTCCAGGCCCGGGCTCAGGCTTTCCCGCAGGATTTCTGGGTGGCAGGGCTCGTACACCAGCTCCAGCGCCTCCTTCCTGCTCTGCAGCGAGCGGGCAGGGCTCAGCGCATGAACCAGCAGGCGGCCGATTTGCACCCGAAATGTGTCCCTGCAGGACCACAGCATTCGCCTCCACTGCTGCCTGGGAGCTCCAGCCCTCCCTGACACGCCCTGCAGGGTGAACATTTTACATACATGGCCATCTGCTGTCGATACATATACAGTCAGGTCCACAATTTTTGCAATAATTTTGTGTAATCATCAGTGGCCTGCAGTGCATTGACATCATGTTCATGTGCACCACTGCTGTAGATTTGAAATGAAAAAAGATGGGCTTGAAGTGCAGACAATTAACTTTAATTATATGCTACACCAACAATTCATTTGTCAGTACCCAAATATTCATGGAACTAACTGCCCACACACGACCCCCAATTGGTATTGCTCAGTTGCATGCTTTCATATACATAATATGACCAGCCACAGCAGATATGAATGTTTTTATATTTAGTACAAGACTCCACTTGAAGAGGCCCTGGCTGGGACTCAAACTTAGAACTTTGTTTTGGCAAAGCAACACACTGCACTACCATGCAGCCTTATTTACTGTGAGTCCAACCCAGGAATGTGTAATGGTTCTAGAGAGCCACATGGACTCCCTTAAAATCAGCACTCAATTTATACTGCAGGAACTAGGAGAAATTAGTGATATCAAACTGTAATCAGTTCTAATTGATTAAGTATAGACTAAGAACAAAAACAATCAGAGCCTGTAGCTCTTCATGCTCAGGGTTGTTGCTATAGTTTGGCAGACTATTCAGTTAATAGCCTTCAACCTTCATATATTTGAGATCATCAAGGTAAAGGATTCAGCCTGAAACAAAGGGTGTCAAGCAGACACATAGGCACTACATAGGGGGAGGAGGAGGATACTTACGAGGCTAATCTTCATCCCCTCCACCATCAACCCAAGAATGGACTTCTGGAAGCTTCTCATGCTAGTGAGGGGCAGAGCCAGACCGTTCTCTCTTGAGGCCTGCTCTCCTGGGCTTGGCTGGTCCACAAGGGATTCTGGGATATGTAGGAGGCCAAAGCAGTCCTGGCTGATATCTGAAAGATGATGGACACTGTCTTACCCCAGCAGAGAGCAGTAGGAATGTGTGGTAGATGAATAATGTGAACACCACTGCACTTGGTATTCAGTAATATGGGGGCTCACAGTACATGGTATTGCATAATGTAGGGGGCTTACTGTATTTCGTTTTGAGTGATATAGGCGAACAATGTGTGGGGCTCGCTACACTTATGTAGGTGAGCAATGTAGATGGCTCTGCATTGTGATGTGTAAGTAATTAAGGGTAGATGGGTAACATAGGGGGCTCACTGTACAGTGGTAGATCAGGGACATGGGGGCTTGCTGTACTGTAGTAGATTAGTAAAATAGGGGGCTTGCTGTACTGTAGTAGATTAGTAAAATAGGGGGCTTGCTGTACCCTGGTCGATAAGTAAAATCGGGCCTTGCTGTACCGTGGTAGATCAGGCGGTTGACCGCTAAGACCAGCAGTCTCTGCAGACGCTGGATGAGCTCTGATTCGCTGGCGCGGCCCGGGTTCTCCTCGCTCATCCTCCGCTGCATCATCTGTGTCAGGTCATCCCCAGCAATGGAGTGCATCCGAGCCATCATGGAGTCCGACTGCACCATGGAGAACCGGCGCCAGCCTGCGCTCACACACATGTACATGCACACACAGACATGGATGTATATGTGCGATACAAACACACACAAATAAACAGATCCACATGCCCATACAGAAAAGTTCTAAAGTTTGAAACGGAGACATTTGCATCATACAAATGAATAAACTCTTTTCTAAGGATCACTTTTTAAACCATTATTGGTCTCTCTTCAACATGTCAGTGAATGCTGATTTTCTAACCAAACATAATCAGCCCTGCTACCAGCTCAACTACTGACACTGGCAACAGACCATATTAAACAAATACTTATAGCAGGGATCCTCAAATCTGGTCCTTAAATAAACCGACACTGGTTTTCTTTCCTCCCCAGTGAGTCAATAAAAATTTAGCATTGCCGATTGGCCAGACTGCCATGAGACCTGACTCTCAGCTAAAGAGAAGTGGAAAGCCAGAAGTTTTTGGACCTCAAGGGCCATGATTTGAGGAACAGGGACTTAGAGCCTTATGAGGTAGTGAAATACTGAGCTCGTTGGTTCATGAGCTGGTTATAAATGAGCTTCAGTAGAACAGAAACACGTCTCTGGGTGAGGATGGTCTGTCCCATGAGTGAGGATGTTCTATCCCATGAGTGAAGATGGTCTGTCCAATGAGTGAGATGGTCTGTCCCATGAGTGAGGATGGTCTGTCCCATGAGTGAAGATGTTCTGTCCCATAAGTGAGGATGTTCTGTCCTGTGAGTGAGGATGGTCTGTCCCATGAGTGAGGATGTTCTGTCCCGTGAGTGAGGATGTTCTGTCCCGTGAGTGAGGATGGCCTGTCCCATGAGTGAAGATGTTCTGTCCCATGAATGCGGATGGTCTGTCCCATGAGTGAGGATGGTCTGTCCCATGCGGTGGTGGGGTGGTTACTACACCTGTGTCAGCAGGAAACAGGTAAGAGGTGGTTCCTGTCGGAGATGGGAGGGGGGAGTCCTCGGAGACAAAACTGAAGGGGGGTGGGAGAGGAATCTGTCCGTATGAGCAGTAGTGCTGCCTTGGGATTCGTGGGAAAAGGGAGTCTTTTGTAGCCGTGGAACCTTGATTTAGGGTCCAAGTGACGGTAAGAGAGGATTCACAGGAACAGGGTAGGGTATGGAGATGTATTAATAGATGATGAGGGGGGTGGTTAGGGGGGGATAACAGATACACAAGTAAGAGTTTTCCCCAAACCTGGACAGGAGCTCAGAATCTGCGGCTCACATAATCCTCCTGATTCTTACACTACGTCAAGTTTTCAGGGCCACTGAACATTTGGTGTTGCTCAGCAGAAAATGTCCCAGAAACACGTTGCCCAAGAAATGTAGCTCTATCATACCAGAGGGTGCATCCCAGAAGATTAGCACTCTAACCTCTCTAGTTTTTACAATTTTAAAATTAGGCTTTTTTTACGCTTTAAAAAATTCCAAATTAGCATTCAAACTCCACTGCTTTCAACTGTCAATAATGATTGTGACTTCAGTATCAGAATGTACAGTTACAGACACTTATTTGTGATCTCAGACCTTAAATGGTATAGCAGAGTTTGGACCACAGTGGCGGCAGTGGAGATGGAGACCCACCGGCTATACTCTTGCGTTTCTGCTGAAGGGCACGACGCGGCGAGGGGGGCGGGTCTTCTGAGCTGCCCACGTTCTGAGTGTCCTGATTGGCTGTAGTGCGAATGAGCTCGATGGCTGACCGCAGAACTCTGAACTGCAGTACCACGGCCATCTCTGTAAGAGCCAGGGAAAGACATGGAGAGAAGAAATGACTCAGCAACTGCAGTGAAGCAGGGCGGCCTTCTATTGCGCACTCAGCCCGGCAAAGTGCACTGATTTTATAGATGTGACAATGCAGGGGGATAAAAAAGTGAACTGTTGGAGGAATGGTACTCTGAGCCTTCACACTAAACAACAAAATTTAGCAGGGGTATGGCCTCATGTTGTCCAAATATTCTGGGTATCCACTTAAAGGTATACTGAGTAGGATTTGCCATTGGTGTTCTAAATACAACATTCGAAGTTAGCCCCTCCTCCCTGGCTAAACCACACCAGAGGCACATGTCACTTGACAGTAATTTGAGCTGTGCTCTGAGCTAGATACATGCTATCCAGTTGTGCAAACGTTAGGCATTTTTGTAACTTCCTCTGGTGTACCCGGGCCACCTAGCTTTACAGAATCCCGCTTTCACACCATGCCTGCTGTTATTGGCTGGGGGCTACACACCCACTTCCCAAAGTTTGACACCCAGAAATGTCCCGTACAAAGTAACATACATAAGAAAATGCAGGTGTAAACAGGGTCTGTGGAGATATAGACACTTTTACAAACTTACAGTGGGTCATAAGTGATGATTTAGAGGGATTATTTTTGTATGCCTGCATACAGAACATACATCCATACATTTATTTGGAATAAAGTCCATACATTTATTTGGAAAATCCTACTCAGTATACTGCTAAGGTATCTGGCCTGGCTTAATGAACTGTTCTCAGACCATGGCTGCATCTTTGCTCCAGGCATGCTTCTAAATCTGTATCTGCCCATGTTTTACTTTTCTTCCTTAAACCTAAATGCCTGTCTAGCGGTCAAAAATCTTTCTGAAATCTGCTTATCCCCAGCAAACTGCAGAAGCATTTATTTGTCTTCAAGAGGGCATATATTAAAGCTCAACCTAGATTTAAGTGTTTGAATTGCAGAACCGAATTGTTTCTTGACACTCCATGGGCCAAAAAAGTCTCTGTCCACAGCAGAGAACTTAGAGCAAGCATATGTGTGCTTGCACATGCATGAGCAGGCAAATGAATGCAGAGGTGAGAGAGAATACTAGTGGGCCCTGGATCACATGACATAATGGCGCTGTGGCACAGATGGACAGGCCCCGCACTTCTCCCCCCTCACCTCGAGTGCGCTGGACTCTGCTGCTGTGAAGGTAGCCCAGCAGGGTGATCAGGTCCTCCGTGATACGGAAGTACCGGGACCCAGAGGAGCTACAGGAGTGAACAGTCACGGCCACCAGCACGTGCTGGATGTCACACAGCAGGAGCCTGTATTCATTCGGAGCGATTCTGCAGAGATGGGAGCCACATCAGCCTCGAGCACACACATACCATGAATGTCTCCATACTAACTGGTGCTTCATTCTACAGCAAGACAATGATTCAATACATAGTGCTGAATCAACAAAGGAGTTTTTCAAACCTGAAAACTCCTTGCTGGCTACGTCATTCACCTGACCTGATTCCACATGACTATGTGTTTCATATGCTGGAGATACATACACACACTTCCCCATAACATGTTTAGTTGGCTCTTGATCTGAGACATCACGGTAATGCGTTACCCTAATTTTACATTCAAAGGTGTAACATCACGAGTCGACTTGCAAAACCTGCTAAGTCAAGTTTTGAAAATAAATGAGTTATATCCCTTAGCTTCTCTTTCAGGCACCTGCGCATGTCCCACTGATAGCTCCACTTTCAAAACCTACTAAATCATGTTATAAATTGTAACGGAAAAACAAAACTCTGTCAAAACCCGCCAAGTCAAGGAGGAAAACTCAAATTCTGGTAAGTCATCAGCCAAGGTGGAAACGTGATTCCGTTTTCGTTCGCTAGAAGGAACCGATCACAGTCCAGCTTTTATAACCTGTTCAGATTTTGCTTTCTCTACCTCATGATGGGGGATGCAGACTACCCCTGAAGCAATGTTACTCCTGCTTAACCCTCTATTAACCACCGTAGCATATCTGCTACATAAAGTGAAAGGGTTAACAGCCTGGACACCCTGCTGGTTTTGTTTCTTATTGCCAAATAAACATTTGAGAATTACTTGAATGGTCCGTCACTTAAATTTTTCCATTCACATTATTACCCAATGTAGCAGATCTGCTACATTTTGGATAGGTGGGCCAAAGGGTTGAATTTTTTTTTTTTACCATTTTCCAAATATTGGCCCATAATCAACATATTTGCCTAGGGAAATGATTTTTACACAGTTGGAAAGGTACTTGCTTAACAGAGGGTTAACCTAATAAAGAATTTCTTGGTATTTCAAACTGAATTGTTAGCTTTTTAAAGTTTTATACATTTTTGTTGGGATTTGAACCATGGCAAAATCGTTAACTGTTCAGCCACTGTGCCTTCTATAACTCTAATAAATTCTCATTGCCTTATGCTGACAGTCTGGTAACACTATTGGGTTCTATTTTGTTGGTTTGGGCAGTTCAGAAAAGTGTGATGATAGGGATACCATAAAAGGGGGATTTGAACCCATGGACTCGTGTTTATGTTGTCATTGTCACAGCAGCTATTCAAGCACTGTGCTGTCTGTAGCATTGAGTTGCATGTAGAGTGGGTCCTGAGTCAAATACCTTCACCTATTGAGCAACGGGGCTGGTTTAAACACTGTCAAAACCTGCTAAATTTCCACTCCCCTTTCAAACCTGCTACTGTAAGTCAAAACTTTGTGTTGCAAAATCAAAATTATTTCTCAAAAAAAAAAAAAAAAAAAAAAAGAATTGCCTCATGGATTATGTCTACAAGGCTAATAGTTTCAGTATACTGGAAATTGGTGTCTATGGAAGGTAATTTCTATGCCTACCAAAAATCAGATTTTTCTAAAAAATGGAACAACTTGACGTAGAAGGCTTTGCGAGTGAACTCCTCAATTATTCAAAAATTCTGAACAATGACATGATTGTATCAGCTAAATCTTTCACTGTAGCATGAAGATTCACAGCCTTTCGTCTTTTTTGTTTGCAGCTTTGTTAACATTTTTCCACTTCTAGTTACAGGAGCACAGTGTGCATGGGAACAATCAATGGGATTATCGAAAAATGGCAAAAATAAGGTCCAAGAGTTAAATAATCGCCCAAGATGGTGTATGCTTTGTTTAACGTATGCATTTTCTTAATGAAACACTCCATGTCCAAAAAAAATCACGTTGCTAACGATATGCAATCATGAACAATAATTGAGCTACAACTAAGCATGGACGAACTTTTGATGAGCTACTGATCCGAGACCAGTGGATGATGCAGCCTCATATTACTTCAACCTTAGCATGCTGTTGGCAACATTCTCCATTTAGGGTCTCATAGCCTTTCGTTTTTGAAAAGGTGTAGATTATTCAACCAGATTACCACAACAAACAAAACGGTAACACTTTCCACGCATTAATTTAATCATGGAACTTATTTTCACCGATTTTCAAGAACCCCATTAATTTTCCCATGGACACTGGACAGTTGGAACTGGAACTAAAATAATGTCAACGAAGCCATGTAAAAATTTACGACTGTGTCTCTCTTTTAATGACGAGCGGTGATCTCTGTGCTATCATACTCGATCTCCAGGCCGTTGAGGGTAGCCAGCGTGTTGAGCAGTGTGTGCAGCAGACCGTGATCCAGCAGGATGTCCGCCAGTTTGGGGCAGCCGGTGAGGAGCTGGCGCAGGACGCGCAGGGCATTGTGCACCAGGGTGGTGTCGTACAAGGAGTTCTCTATCAGCCCCAGCAGTGGGATTATACAGTGCTTCCTGAAGGGCTCCATCCTGTCAGTATCCTCTAGATCTAGTCTACATGCACAAACACACACACACACACACACACACACACACAAACATGCATGAACACACATGCACCACATACACAGGCACGGACACACGCACGCATGCACAAGCACATGCCATAGGCACATAGACACACGAAAAAGAAGGTAAGGTGAGGAAAGGAACTCTTGCATTTGGTCAGGTGACAGTCTGGCACACTGGCCCACACTCACTCGTCCTCCAGTCCCACAGGGCGGCCGAACAGCATCTGCAGGCTGAACTCCAGCAGCTCCCGTGAGCCCTGCTGCTGATACAGCTGGTTGGCCAGCAGGGAGAAGCCCTGGCCTTTCAGAAACTTCTCCTTCTGTTCTTTTGAGGCCCGAATGAAGTAGGCATCAAGCAGCTGGAGATGGACCGGGGAGAAGAAGAGGCAATGAGAGCCTTCCAGAGAATAGAGGGATGATACAGGGATATGAGGAGAGCAGTGCCATGGACCGGAGAGGAGGGAAGTAGAATGGCAACGAGAGGGGAGGTATAATAGGAGAAGATTGGAGGAGAGATAAGGGAGGGGAATGAGAGAGGTTCAGAAGAAGAATAATCTTGTGGAGAGGAGGGGGTAGGAATGGTGATTGGTACAGTGGAGATGAGGGGATGAGAGGGAAAAGAGTGGGGTGAAAGAGGAGTGAAGAGAGGAGAGAAGGGCAGGGGAATAAGATGTCAGCAGTGGAGAGGAGGGTGGGTAAAAGAATAGCAGGAGAATGGAGATGAGAGGTGAGGGGGAGGAGAGGAGCAGGTGTTGCGACCCGCCCACTGACTGATCGCAACATAAACATGGGGAGACAACATGGTTATAAAAAAATTAATGATTTAATTACAAAAAGCACTTTATCCAAACAAACAGTTGGCCCAAATCAAGAGGAACTGGCCAGTGGCTGCTGGAGAACAGGCTGGCAGTTGAGGCCCCCTTTTGCACATCACCAAACCCCTTTCATAAGGGTACTGCCAGGTGCCACCAATCCTGCAACTGAACACATGGAGGACGCACACAAGAACAGTCCTCCTGCCACCAGAGGCAGCATAAATTTACAGGGCCGTAACACGGGGATGAAGGGAGAGCAGTGGGCAGGAGATAAGGGAAGGAGGGAAGAGAGAGATGAGGAGAGGGCATAGATAGGAGAGCAGGGGGAAGGAGAGAGGGCAGCAGGCACCTTCATGACTCCCAGCTGGATGAGGGGGGATGGGTGATTGATCAGGACCATGAGCGCTTGGGGCTGGATGAGTTTATCCATGACCTGGTCCAGCATGCAGTCTGGTAGCAGCAGCAGCGTTCCCCTCAGGAGCTCATAGAGTCCGCAGCACATCAGAACCAGGCAATCCTCCACACCGGACCTGTACAGAGCAGAACTGCAGTATCAGTCACTGCCCAACTTACAGGGCATGAGGAGGAATTTGCAATGACTAACTCTGTTTTTAGTGCCAACTTATTATTGTAAGCCTGAAAGTGACATAAAGTACCAAAAATGAAATGGTTGATGATCTTGAATGAGGTATAACTCTGGCTGTTCAGTAACTTAACTCCATGGGGTTTGGTTTCCATAGTTATTTGCAGGCATGGAAAGATATGTGTGTTAAACTGTTGTTTAATAGGGTAAATAACAGCTATAAACACAAAAGTCAAGCAATTAAGATAAATTAACTGCTGAGTAAAATCCTAAGACTGTAGTTGTGCATAAATCAGTATAAAAGGGGATGGGTTGTTGGGGATGTTCAATCAACCAACTGATACTTCTGCTGCAAAAGTATCAGAAGCTCACATTAGAAATGAATCACAACTGCAATGGCTACTATTACTCTCCAAAACAATAATCATACCTGTCAGTTGAGTCAGCCTTGTTGTGGGCGGCGTCATTGCCAAGTGTGGAGGCATCGAACTCCCGGCTGAAAGGTTGCGTCCCAAAGTCAGAAACGCTGCCTCGATGGGTGATTGGCTGAGCGCCGTTGCGAGTGGGAGAAGCCAGGCTGGTCCGGCGAGTGATTGGCAGGTCACGATTGTGGGCGGGAAAAGCGAGGCCCAGGCTGGCGCAAGCACTCTTCCTCCTCAGAGGAGACAGGCGATGCTGTGCGCTCTCTAGCCGACATGGAAGCTCCACACTGGCCGGATCAAAGCGGACTGTCGCCCTCCCCTCCTCTGGCTGCACTTCCACACTGGCGGGGGCCGAGCCTTTCCTGTCCGCCTCAGGCCGCAGGTCACAGACGGTACCGACTGAGTCAGAGCTGCTCAGAGGCTGCTCAGTGCCATCCCTCCGCATGGTCTCCGTGCTGCTCTGGTGAGTTCCAGAAGCATCCCCATCACTGTCCCCATCGGACGGAGATGAAGGCGAGGGGACTGTGGGAGCATCTCTTGGATGGGGCAGAGACAGACCTCCAGCAACCTGTTCCAGAGAGGGACTCCGAACTGGATCTGTCCCATAATGGGAGAAAAATCTAGATGTCACACACTCACACACACATATATGTGTTCAGCCCAGGTGGGGAATAAATGAGCAGTGCATTCCTGTACCTTGAGGGGACATCGCACTGAAGCTGATGGGAGAGGAGGACAGGACAGAGCTGTTGGCAGACTTCTCGCTGCTGTACGACCGCAGTGACATGATGGACTGTACCTTCTCCTGGTGCAGATTGCCATCTGCAGCACAGAACAGTACATAATGAGCCAAACCTCCCACTAACCCTCCCAGGGAAGTTGTGCTGTTCTAGGATCAGCTTTCCATAGTCCATAACCTCTCCTTCATCAGTTTGAGATAAAATGCAATTACCAGATCAGCACTCTTATTCTAAAATGTTTTGTGAATATGGACACACTGTCTTCAGCACACACACTCTTAAGTACTGCATACAGAACATAGAATAACACTCACACATTTTTTGCAATCACAAGCCTTGGGTTTCCTTAATTGGATTCTGCCATGTTCCAGCAGCCTACATGTGCTTTTGTGGTTTTGTCTCCTTTAATTGTTTTATTGTCTCGTCTCGTCCCTTGCTCCCAGGTATTATCATTTGTATGATGAAAGATAGATGTAATCACTCTTCACAGCCTTTTTAACAGGAACAAGCTCTAAAGCCTTTATTTTGGTCTTCAGCATTGGGACCGCGTTCTGGTTAAACCATTGTTCCTGTCTGTTCTTCTGTGTCAGTTTGTTAGGAACACCTCCCAAGCCATCATTGGTGTCCAGCAACGGGACTGCATTCCGCTAAACCCTTCGACTGTCTAGCAGTTAAACTCTTCTGAACTGTTTCAATGTCAAGTAGTCCTGCTTCAACAGAAAAAGGAAGGGACCAGATGACCAGACAAAGATCCGAGTTGGATCGAAACGTTGTCCTAATTTTATAAATAAAAATTTTCTTGCTGGCTTGGGGTAAGTGCGCACAGATCCCCTCTTTTCTCCATTGATGCATTTTATTTGATAGCCTTGCACCTATACGTGATGCGCTTATAATTCTTTCCTCTAAGCAGTCCTGCTTCTGCAAAGGGAATTCACCACATGGCTTCTGCTCAAAGACGGCCACTGGCATGGGCGCGGACACGCCCCTACCCTTTCCAGTCAATACCAAGTTCGCTGGACTGCCCCTCAACAGGTCTCGGCTATGGCCTTCCCCCCTTCCATTTCCTTATTCCTCTTCATAAAAAATTGTTTGCAGATTGTGCCCTGAATCTGCATTTGGCTCTTTGTCTGGATCATGACAGTTAACACAGTATTCCTGGGCTCACTGCCTTCGTCAGATTCATAAAAATGTACAAATGCACATATATGTAAATGTATTGCACACACACATACATACATACAGGCATGCATGCACACATACACTCACATGCACAAACACTCTTTCTTGTTTGGCTGTCTATCAGAGTCAATGATGATGCCTGCTCTGGAATGGGTGAGACTCTTGGAACGGAGGTAAACAGTCAGTGCTGTTGCCCATGATGCTGCTCAGAAAAACTCACCGATGTGCAGGTAGAAGTAGAAGCTGGAGGGGGTGTGGCACACGTGGGTCTTTGAGGGGGGGTGTACAGCCAAAAGGAAGTTGTAGACGAGCCTGAGCAGATCCAAATCCGGAGGGGAGCCCATCACTTCCTGGATGATCTTAGCAAACGACAGACAGACTTCCTGGGGTATGGGGGTCATCTGCTCCTACCAAAGTCAAACAGGGACCACTGTGTTGAGAGAGAACCATCCTGTCTAACCCTAAATCCAGTCCCATCATTCACTATCACACCCCAGTGCAACAAATCACTCTGACTTAGATACAGTCACGTGCACTATAAAACCCCAGTCTGACATATGTATAATTTTGCACTAAATACACTCTCACCATTCACTATCACCCCTCACCTTGACATAGTTTTTTGCCCTAAATCCTGTTTCATCATTTGGTATCACAAAGAAATGTCTTTTCAGCTTGTGAGAATATGCATCTTTTGAAAAAAAAAAACATTTATTTAATCATTGTTGGATGTAAATAATACATGAAAATTTGCAGTTACAAGCACAGGATGAGTATCAAGAAACATTCATGTAACAAAAGGCCATAGAGCAGTGATCTCCAACCCTTGTTCCTGGAGAGCATCCACCCTGAAGGCTGTCACTCCAACCAAAGCAAAGCACACCTCTTACCCAGTTAGAGATCTTGATGAGCGAATAAGTAGCTGAATCAAGTGTGTTGAATTAGGGTTGGAGTAAAAACCTACAGGATGGTAGCTTTGCGGAAATAGGGTTGAAGACAACTGCTATAGAGTATAGCGCTTGAGAAGGAAGTGTAGGTAGCCCATACAGTGGGGATGGATTGTTAGTTATCATGAAAAGCTGGCAATCTCTACAGTTTTGCAAGCTGGTTTTTTAATCCTGTAGTTTTTTCGTATTCGAAACTGAAATAGGACGGAAGCATCTCATACTTGCAGCACTTGGCAGGTGAGCAGGAAGCGGTGAACCGCTCGGGCCTTGAGGAACTGCTGGATGTTGAATGCCTGCTGGGGGTGATGCACCCTGATGAGGATCTCCAGTGCAGCTAACAGCGTCTCCCAAACTCCAGTCTGAGGGGAACACAGGCTTATCAAACACTGGACACTGCCTTCTGCACAAGAGTGTCTGAGTAGATCAATGAATGAGCCGGATGACTGTCATGGCAGATGAGAGTGAACCTTTCACATGCGAGGCAGCTGATTGGTGGGAGCGGGTAGGGGGCAGAGCGCAGGAGGTTGGGTGTACCTTAGCCCCGGACCAGATCCTCCAGTCCAGCAACACTTCAGTCATCAGTGTCAGGTCCTGCACCACAGCCATGGACTCAGTGTTAAGACAGAACTGCCCTTCTGCACTGAGAGTGAGGATCTCCTGACTGCAGCATCCATCCAGCACAGCCTGAGCACAGGTCAGGGGTCAAAGTGTTTGAAGGTGAAAGGTTAAAACAGCCTTATTACTGCTTTACTTAAGACCACACTCACAGAAAACATTGACATGTATCAGGTATCACCCATATTTAACTGCTAGCAGCCAAAAAATATGAGCCCGTTTCTGTAACCAGTTTCCCCATCTCTCACACTTCTGGCAATGGCAAAGCCTCCTCCTCAGACAGAGCTGAACAGTGCAATGCCTGACCTGGGGGCCTACCTAGCTGACTCGGTTGGAAAACAGAAAATGTCCCATTAGATGTATGGAAACAAGTCACAGAAGCACAACACCAACCTAACCCAGACATAAAAAAATAAAGGTGCATTGATTTAAGCATGACTTATTGTGCAAGTTTTGTAAATACAAGAGTAAGATAGAGATGGGCATGCTTATGTCAGAAGATGCTAGCTGACTGATCATTATTATTATTATTATTATTATTATTATTATACAATATATTCAGCATTTTCTCTTTTATTTTGAAAGAAATCTTAAAGCACATAATAGGAAAGTAATATCCCCATGAAAGTAAATTGAAAGTAATTAACATGGTCAGTGTTACACCCACATCAGAAAACAGCAGCAACCAAACAGTGAAGAGATGGTAGAGCTGCAAACCTTGAGCATGTAGTATCCCACAATGCACTTGGAGCTAATGAGAACCTGATGAATCAGGGAGTAACCATGACAGCTCTCCATCTCTTGGACTCGATGCTGATTTTTTTTTTGACCAAAGATAGCAGGATCTGCAAGGCCAGAGCTTGGGTCTGTTCACAGTCACTCAGCTCTACAACCTTTGGAGAGAGAAAGAGAAATAAAGAGGGGGAGGTGAGAGAGCAACATGGTCAATTACAGTATATTACTGTGAAAAAGAACCCTAAGAACCCTAGATTTTTTAACTTTGTTTATTTATTTATTATTCTTGCATTTACAAACATATTAGTAAAAAAAGATAAGAAATCAGAGATTTCAAACATTTATTTTCTAAAAATGAGCATTTCAAAAATGTTTGGTGAAAAAGACTGAAACTAACAAATGGCAGAGTTTCTATACCTCAGCATCATCAAGGCTGGCTGAGATTTCGTGGGGGAAAGAAGCTACCAAGATACCCAAGGTCCGCAGAAGAGCAGTGACAAATTCTGCAGTGTGCATGGAGAGACCTATACCAGCCAATTGACTAATAAAATTACAAGACAGTATACCTAAGATAAGTGATTCTGTTTTAATATTGAACGGTGGTTTCACCAAATATTGTCTTGATTTAGTTTTAGTTCTCTTTATAGTAAAATTGTCAATCTTTAAGCACTTATAATTGAATCATTATCAAAAGCAGATTTTCCTTTCAAGACTTTTACACAGTACTGAAGCTTTGCACAGGTTTAAGTGACAGTAATTATAGGTATTTAAGAGATATTCTTTGGGCACTATCGATTTGGTGGAAAAAATGAATGTAAAAATTTGGCTGAACAACCCCAGCATATTTTTTAGTCAGTAGTGAGAGTGAAAGGAGAGTCAAGGGGACCGTCACACACCCTGGCAAAGAGGAATATGAAGGCGCCTGTGCCCCCAGTCTTATGCAGGACACTTTGCAGACCCTGTGACTCGTTGGGCCTCAGGGCGTGGAGGATCTGGGGCTCCAGCACATTGCTCAGCGCCATCTTAGTGCTAATGGTCCGCTGAGTCGCCGCCATCTTGGGTTGTCCCTTCAGGCCTGAGAGAGGCTCATAGACAGAGTACTGACTGGGGCTGCCTGGGATGTAAACTAATGCCAGTCCATCCTGAAGCACACACAGATGCAGTTATAAACACAGACAGAGAAACATTACTGATTGCAAAAGGTACAAATACTTATTCACAATAACTGACACTCCTTCCAGAAACTACCAAACATATTGCAAATCCGACATTAATACTTACATTGAGTAATAAAATCCCTAATAAATTGAAAAAATTTCATGAGTAAGCCTATAAATTAGCAGGGGCATTAAAAATAATATAGTAAATAATCATGAATGCACTCCCTTTTGACAGCATATGCAACAAGAAAAAAGTGAGCAAAGCTCACGTACCCCCGCTCCCCATTTGTCGCTCAATGAATGTCAATAGCAAATAACGCTTCTATGGAAATGTAATATGCAGTCATATTCAAATCAAGTACCAAAAAAGGTCCATTTAGTGTACAAACTTGTCTCCATTGATGCCTCCCTGTTGATTTTTCGTACTAAGTTGAATTAAGATTCAAGGGCAATAACTCCGTAAAAAATACAGTTTCAGAACTCGGTTTTTCAAACTCGCTCGAGAGTATCGTCAGGAGTACCCACAAGCAAAATGTCATTGATCTAGGTGTAGTAATTTCCGAGTAAACTTGTTCCCATTGACGCGTCCCAGCCAATTTTTCGTGAGTAAGTCGAATCAAAGATTCAAGGGCAATAACTCCGTAAAAAATAAAGTTTCGAACTGGGTTTCGAACTCGTTCAACAGTATCGTCAGGAGTACCTATAAACAAAATTTCATACATCTAAGTGTTATAGTTTCCAAGAAAATTCGTCCCCATTGATGCATCCCGGCGGATTTTTGCACTAAGTCGAATCAAAGATTCAAGGACAATAACTCCGTAAAAAAATAAAGTTTCGAACTGGGTTTCGAACTCATTCAAAAGTATCGTCAGGAGTACCTACAAACAAAATTTCATTCATCTAGGTGTAATAGTTTCCGAGAAAATTTGTCCCCATTGATGCATCCCGCGGATTTTTTTGCACTAAGTCGAATCAAAGATTCAAGGGCAATAACTCCGTAAAAAATATAGTTTCGGAACTGGGTTTCGAACTCGTTCAAGAGTATCGTCAGGAGTACCTACAAACAAAATTTCATTCATCTAGGTGTAGTAGTTTCCGAGAAAACTTGTCCCCATTGTCCACTATAGAATAAAGTACAAAATGTGACGTTTCCATGGAAACGTCAGAAAATTGACATCCCAGAAAGCTGAAAATGACTGGATGCGTAGTTTGTGACATGGTTCACGATTGTACAAAGTTTGGTCGAAATATTTCCAACGGTTTTTGAGATATGACCCGGACGGAAGGAAGGACGGACGGACGGACGGACGGGCCGCTATATACCCCCGCTTACTTCGTAGCGGGGGTACAATTAAGAAAATATTTTCTAACGATATAAGATGATGGCGATCTCTCGCATACTCACAATAAGAGACGCAGTGTCAGCTCCCTTCCTGCTGGATATTGTGTCCCATCCCTGAAGCCCCTCTTGGGTGGTGTACCTGCACACCTTAGGACTGGGTGTGCCATGCTTGCAGGCCATTCCTGAGGTGCAGTCGGGCCCGCAGGCATACAGGTAAAGGGCTTCCTCTGTGCCCACCCTGGAGCCTGATGCACACAGACCAATCAGGGGCGGTAACACAAGGCTGTACAGTAAATGACCTTTGAACCCTCTCTTACTCCCCAGGAAACAGCCGCAAGGCAATTCCTCATGGAGTGGAGGGTTTTTTTTTTTTTTGTTTATGCTCAACTGGGGGAAAAAAAAACTGTATATTGACAAATAATGTTATACTTTATTGATCTGGGAAACAATTCCATTCCATATTTGTCTCTGTTGCTATTTTACAATAATAAACAATACACAATGATGATTTACAATATTTTATGATGACAGTGGCTGACAAACTGTTCTGCTTAAGTGGTATTGTGGTTCAGGGGTCATGCATAGATCTACTGGAGGACATGAGTCTCCTCTGGTTTAGCTTCAAGAAGCTAAGCAATACCTGGGGACCAGAGTAAAACATGACTTGTACTCAGTTTGTTCTGGGTAGGATGGAGGGTGGAGTTTGACTTGGAAGCATGGTCAGTTTGCAGATTCTCATCATAGATGTCAGCATGTGTTAGAGTATAATTCAGAGATTAAGATATTTACATTTTTTTGATGGGAGAATATGATGAAAAATATGAAAATGTGCAAACCAATATTATTAATAATTAAAATAACAATAAAAAATAGCGCGCTGTTGCGAGCAGGACCCCTCAGCCTTGCGCTTGCCCTGCCGTGGCGGCCTTATTGATTATCGCAGCGGGACAGAAATCGATAGGGAGCTTCCTCTAACCACCCCCAACATACCACCAGAAAATGAGAGCATTTGGCCAAGGCGTTTTTCAGCTATCGTCCAGAAACAAGAAGTTAACAGACAGACGGACAGACAGACGGACGCAGCTCGCCATGACAACATCCCTTCACGACTTTTGTCGGCTGAGGGGTAAAAATCAATAGTTATGAAATAATTATGAATAATATCTTGGTCAGGACCACCTTCAATAATCATTGTATTCATGGTCTCAGTTCTGCTCTGCCAGCACTCACACCATTGACATAAGCATGCGTGGAAGGGCAGAGTAGAATAGAATCATTATCCTGGCACAGGGCATGGCTCCATACGGCATTCCCATCAGGAGTGATACAGAGCAGGAGTAGTATTATTGTATCCCAATTGAGGGTAATACAGTTGTGGCGTAATAAAGTCATACATACTGTTTAAGAGCATCACACAGCCCAAATCCCAGCATGCTCTTTCATCTGCTCTGGGCAGATAATGTCCAAGCAGGAGGAAGGTCTTAGTGTCAGAGGACAGGCTGGACTTCTTTGGCAGAGAGTAGTCTAGAGACAGTTCACACTTCCTGTGAAGACGAAGAACCCCTGTCCATCTCACATACATGATCAGACATTAAAATTAAGTCACTTCAAGTTTTTGTGAGACCACTTAGGTGAGTTAAAGGTCCCCTATTATGCTACCAGGTGCGCAGCTAATTAGCCATTATGAGCCAGTTCAAAATTACAAAGCCATTACAAAATCTTTCCCCTTCCTGACATCACAAGAGGGAGTGACCACCCAGAATAATGAAATTTGAATGATTGCTTGGCTGAAGGTGATACGTTCTTCTTGCTCCTGGTTGGTTACTTCCCCATGTGATGTCGAGAGGGGAAAGATTTTGTAATGGCTTGTAATGACTAATTGGCTGTGCACCTGGTGACATTATAGGGGACCTTTATAGTTGACTGACTGAAAATTGTCTTTTTGACGAAAATCTAATTAGCTTCCTCTGAACCGACAGTTCATTCTTTAAGTAGACTCCTCGACTAAAATTCAAAGTTGAATGCACTTTTCCCACACTAAAATCATTTAGTTGAGGATTAAGCATGATAGTGCTATATCATATGTCAGTGCAGTGTGGTACAGTGGGGTACCTGATGCCACACACCCAGAGCCTGAGGGTGCTGCAGACGTTCCTCTTGCCCTCTGCCTGCTGGGTGAAGGTGAGGGCGACATGCTGCCACTGACCTGGAGTCAGGAGACCGTCTCCAGACTCAGCTTGGGCGAGCACACCCGCTTTCATCTCATCATTTGGGTCAACACAAATCCTGCTCAAAGAACAGCAGCAGTATGGAAGGAGTCACGCTCAGACAGTGCCTCAAAACTGTGTTCAAAAATTAACAACAGCCTAACACAAAAAATCTTGCTCTAATATAAGATAAATTTCAGTGAACCCCGTGGGGTAATAAGTCCTCTGCATTTGACCCATCCTGGCCACAGTGCAGTGGACTACAAACGAGGGAAAACAAAGAGACATAGAAATGCAAGAATTGCAAAAGCGTAGCAACTGTACAACCTAAATCTAGCTTAAAGAGAAAAAACAGGGGAACACATTTCTCCTCACCTGAATAAAAAGGTTCCAGTGCCGAGCTGGGCCCAGACCTGCAGCATGAGGGCCTTAGAGCCCAGCGAAGCAACGTGAAGAAACCCCTCCTCCACCAGCGGGTCTCCAGAACTCGGTGGACCCCAGTGCCCCGCTGAGGGATACTGCTCTTGCCCTGGCCCAAACGCACCATGAAACAATATCCCATTTCAGAAAAGCCACAGTCAGTCACCGACATACTACCCAAACCAGCCCTGCAATTGAAGAGCCTAGTGCTAAAAGTGCTTAAGTAACAAAATGTCTATTTTGAGAAAACTGAGAAAATCAACTTAGGAGACCACAAAAGATGTTTTCCCATCCTTACCTCACAACGTGTGTGAAAATGTGACTTAATTGAGGAGTCTAGTGCTAAAAGTACTTAAGTGAGTGAGGAGGAATTGTAAAAAGGGCCGTTCAGTTTTATAAATGATGCGAACAGTCACTGAAGGTGGACATGCCAAGTACCTGTGCGGTCCTGAATGCTGTCCTCAATCTCTGTTGATTCCATGGACGTCCTGTCCGAGAGGGCAGAGTTTTTCTGTGCAGTGGAGAGGACCCTCATCCACAGTGATAGGCTAAAGCCATTGCCCGAATGAGGCCAGCAGCTCTGCCCAACTAAGGGCAGGTGGATGGGAGCCGCATACCACGGAGAAGTGAGCTGGTGAGTAGGGCGAGTATCCTTGCCCCCGTCCTCGCCCCCCTCCCTGCACCCCAGGAAACATTTTCCCCTCCGTGCCCTGTCGCCCCTTGCCCAGCTATGTCTGAGTCCTGGGCCGAAACTGCTGGGCAGTAATGGGAAAGACAGGAAATGTAGAGCTTCCATGTCCATATTGGCCTGGACAATGCGCAGGATCCCCTTCAGAACCACATCCTACAGCAGGACACATATTTTTACTCGTAATGTGCATATAGAAATGCAGCACTCCACTGCAAAACAGACCACTGAACTAAAAGCACAAAACACTAAATACTTTCCAAACACTGGTAAACAGTGATACTATAAAACAACATGATGCATAAAAAATGAGCTCTGAGAAGCAGAGAAGCATAGCACATGCCCCGCAGAGCTGTACCATTGAGTTCAGGCTTAATGGTGCTCACCAGCAATTTCTAGTAAAGTGCCCGACTGAATTCTTTTGGCTGTTCCAGCAGCCTGTTTCTTTTTCTGGAGTTTAACTATTGGGCTCTTCGTAAAAAAAAAAAAAAAAAAAAAAGAAGTTACACTGGATCATTTTTATAAAGTGTGTCTCATTATGTCACATATTTAGACTTCAAATCTTACTACTATTGCACATGTTACTAAATAATGAAAATATGTTGCTAATGAGGTGAGACAGATTTACTCATTTGAAGATTTACCAGTGAAGCAAGAAAAGTTTGGGACTCATTACCAAGATACTAGCCAAGACACATTTTTGTTGTGTTATGTTAATTTCTTGTATTTTTGCATGAGTTTTTAAATACTGACTGCCAGTCAGGGGCAATGAGTGTGTCCTTCAATCATGGAAAACGGGTAAATTTTAGATTTTGTAATTTGTGAGGTACTGTTGTTTAGTCTGGAGAGGGTTCTGCTCACACAGGGAGGCTCTTTCTCAAGGAAAAGCCGAATCAGAGTGGTCACTTCTTCTGCTGAGATGTGGTCCCTCACCATAGCAACCAGCAATTCCACCAACATCACCTGACAAGCTGTGGAGACACAAGGATACAGCGCCCAAAGTGAGGCTAGAGATTCTGTAGGTTTGCAGCATTAACTAGAAAAACCCTTCAAAAATGGTAAGGCTTAGGGATATTTCAGAGATCACCTTGAAAGAAAGGGTCCGTCTCGTACAGAATGGTCTTGAATCCTCCCAAAATAGTTTGTACAGCCCCCTGTGCAGATAGAAAGGACTTAAGGGTGACTGACACATTTTTAAGTTGTTACGTGCACTTTTGTGCATTACTGTGACTTTCTATAATGTGCAAGAATAGGAGTCAGCTTCTCACTGTTGATATCTGTTACACAAGTGCAACTATGAAAGCTCACAGTGGAGGATTTTATGTTTGAGTCAAAGCATAAAACCATCAGCAATCCTTTCAATTCTATGGTATTAAAGCATGGCTGATTAAAATGTCATTGTTTACTCCTTCAATTTTGGTATATTCTAATCCATTCCCTTATTGTTGACAAACATCAGGCAATAACTTCAGTTCAGCAGTCGGCCTAGCAGATGGGGATGGTGCTGACCTGTTGGTACAGGAGAGTGGCATTATGGGGGTTCTTGCGGACCACAACTAGAAGGCTCTGCAGAACGTGGAGGAGCAGGTCTGGGTTAAGCAAGGAAGCAGAGAGGAGCTGCAGCTCCATGGAGCAAATCTCTGGAAACATCAGCTCCTCCGCGCTATGACCTCCTGTCTCCATCCCAACCACACGTCTCCCAATATGAGCCAACTCGGCCTCGTCTGCTGCTGTGTCAGTGTCAGAAACAGGCCGTCAACACGAGAGCCGGTTTGATCGATAGACAAAAACAGCTGAATCAACAGTGAGATCGGCCTAAGAAATAGCAAGACAAATGTGACAAACTGCAGGACAAACGAGTGAAAAAGTGATACCACTGTGAGACAGCGTTCACAGCCGCGTGAGCCATACCTCGGTCCTGGCGAGTGTTGTACTCTGGATCGCTCTCATTGTCCGCCTCATACCCCTCCTCACCCCCCTGGAACCAACAATCACCTGCCTGAGGCTCCTCTGCCCCGTCTGAGAGATCTCCTGCAGGAGGTGCGAACTCCTCTCTCCAGAAGGACTTTACACAATAAACATACACAGACCCAAACACACATACATATGCAAAATGTATAATTGCAAACATGCACAGATACACACATGTACAGTATACAGTAAGTGTTATAAACTTCTACAAAATAAAGCATAAGCCCAAGGTGAGGGCCAAAGATAAGACACGAAGTACAGGGAGATGGTGATGCTTTTACCAGTGCGTTCTTCTCCACTGCGGCCTCAGAACTGGACCCCTCCTGAGCCAGTGCTACTCTCAGCAGAGAGTTAAATAGTGGAATAGCCAGGTCAGTATTTACCACATCCAAACCAAGAAGCTGGTCCTGTACCTCAGCCAGAACCACCGCTACTGACTGCAACTACAGATAGACAGACAAAGCATGTGTTTGTGTGAACTGAAGGAAAATTGATTTAAAGCAAGCAGAAATGCGTTAGGGGTTGAGATGCTATATCTGTACAATCTGGTCATGGTTACATAGTTATACTTGTAAGGTTAGGTTACAATTAAAAAGCTGTACTTGTGGAGTCAGGTCAGGGTTAAAATGCTGAACTTTTGGGTTGGGGTCAGGTAAAGGGATAACTTGTGGGGTCACCAGGGGAGAGGGGTCAGACTGGGGTTAAAATGCCGTACCTGAGGGGTCAGGTCAGGGATAAAATGGTATATCTGAGGGGTAGGAAAAGGGATAAAGTCTGTACCTGTGGAGGCAGGTGAGACTCATTCTTATACTGAGCCATAGTACAGCTGTGAAGACACATTGATAACAGGGCTTCCAGCAAACGCACACTCTCCAGAGCCCACGCCTCTTCCTGGTTCCGTGGTGTGTCTCTGGACCGCGCCTCATCCTGTCCTGGGCTAGAAGGCTCAGTGGGAGCCTGGGCTGTGTCTGGATCTGCAGAACTAGTCTTCCCCTTTGGCTCCATCCTCCTGGCTTTGCTGCCCCTGGCCTTTGAGGCCAGAGTCTGGATGACCAAGAAGATGAGGTGAAGGCAGACCTCCAGCCCACCCAGCCTGCAAAACTGCCTCCGAAAAATCTCACAAGACAGGTAGATCACTTTGCATACGGTCCACACATCTGCTGCACGACGCAAGTGGTCATAGGATGGCAGGGCCAGGCGGTCAGGGGAAAGGCAGGGCAGATGGGCGGCTGGGGTTTCGCTGGCCGTGCTGTCGTACCCGGACGTGTCCTCCGAGTCATTGGCAGACTCATCCGCGTTGCCGCTCACCCAAAAAAAGGCCATATGCAGGAACTGGTTGATGCTGCTGAGGTTTTGCTCCCCCCTTGATGGCTCCTCAAGCCCCTGTATAGCCCCAATCTCCAAAGACAAGAGGTCTTTTGGTAGAGTGTCACCCTGTTGGTCTGTCTCACTCAGGATGAGCATCTCAAACACCTTCAGGGCCCATGGGCGTGTTGCATCCAGGTACACCAACTCAGTAACCTGGGCCAGCCCATCACTGCTCAAGAACAGGTCCTGAGTCATTCTGCTGGGGTCAATGGAACAAGGACCACAAACCTATTCAGACCATTGCCATACTAACCGTCACTACAATCAAAACAGAGAAACCAGTAATTCTCAGCCCTAAATGATCATGAGTTGATTATCAGGATTATAGAGGACCAAAAGAGTAGTATTAGCTTGTAATTTGCTCTGTGCACCTGTACATAGTCACATTGAATCAGCATTGCTGCCTTAGTACAACTGTATAAAGTTTGAGAGCAGAAGAGAGCAGATGGCTTCTGTGGGATGGGGCTCACCTGGACTGCAGTAATGCAGGTAGTGTGCGCAGATACACTTGCACCACCTCTATGGGCAGACAGTGGCTGTGGTAGCTGCAGACCTGGGAACAACTGGTAAACACGCCCAGCTGCTGGGAATGGTGAACCAGCTCCACACCCCGCTGCAGCAGGGGGCTGAAGATGTGGGTGTAGAGTTGGCAGCGTACCGCAGGGCTTCCACGCAAGGCTAGCTGCCGTATATGAGTTGCTACTTGCAGGTTCAGCCACCAGTCTTCACTGAGTGCTTGATCCAGGTAGGCAGCAAGAGCATCCCACTTCCGCAGGAGGTCCCCACATGGAAGAGTTTGCGGCGGTGGGATCACCCTTCAGAGCTGCCTCCAGGCCAGGCAACTGGATACTGTCCAGGCTGCAAATGTTACAGGACACCTGAATGGCAGCCTTAGTGGGCTTTCCCGCCCCAAGCTGCTCCAGCAGCAGACGGCTCAGGAGGTTGAGGACACGAGTCTGGGGGCCACCAGGGTTGCGGAGGCTGACAAGATGCAAGAGGGGGCCCACCACTGTGCCAGGATCCATGCAGCAGCAAATCCCCACAGTCTGAAGTCCAGCCAGGATTTTCAGGGAAGGGGCACTACTAGGGGGCAGCAACTGAAGGATGCATAGGAACTGCTGGGAGATGGTGGCCAGGCAGCAGTAGCGATCAGTGTAAGGTGCCTCCTCACCAACTAGCTGCTCTTGGAATGGGTTGCAGTGGGCAGCTCTCCTGGCAGGAGGGGCAGGTGGGCCTGAGAGTTCGTGGTGGTGATGCAGGAACTGTGAGTACTGGCAGCGGCTGTGGAGCTGCCGAGCGCACATGGACTGATGTCGCTGTTCAGCCTCGGTCTTCTTGATTGTGGAGACAATGTCAAACACGGCAGCAATGAGTTTGCTTGAATGTTCGGCTGCCTCAATGCTCACGGTGGACTCATGGACAGCGGGCTCCTCCAGCCCCAGCACAGTGAATTCTAGCAGAGCCAAACCACGTTGTTGGAGGAACTCTTGCAGCAGCTCTAGTGCCTGGCTGAAGAAGAAGGGATTGGGTGCAGTAGCCTGCAGGGAACCCAACAGCACCTGCAGAACCCCATCGAGGAGCTCTGGCAGCAGCAGCACCTGATGCCTGTTCCGGGAGAAAGAGAAGTCATCGCGGACCTCCTGCAGAGTCTTTTTGGGGCGTGGGGCAAAGGGATCTGCCTGGCGCTCGAGGCAACTTTGGATCTTCAGAGTGGCCTGCAACAGGGTGGACAGGTTCTTGCGGAGGGGAAAGGGCAGCACTTCCTTACTGCTCATGTCTACAGACATCAGGTGCAGAATAGAGCGGAGCAGCATCCTCTGTACGAGGGCCACAGGCTCCTCCATCCAGCCCTGAGCTAAGTCCTCATCGCCGCTGCTCCTTTCGCCCCCTGGCTTGCAATAGTCCCCAAACTCTGCCAGCATATGGGTGAGGGTGGGCACGACATTGATAGCCAGCCCCGGATTGAGGTTATGGTTCACGTCAAACTTACAAACCCTCTCAAGCAAGGAGAGCAGGACATAGCAGAGGTCTAGGGGCGACTGCTGCATGCCATCAAAGATGGACAGAGTGACTGGCTCCACGAGCGGCTCGCAGTCCGACTTCAGCGGGAGATCCAACCGCTCTGGATTGCTCATGGTTCCCGAATTGAGAGGCAATGTGTTTGGAGCTTTCACCGGGCATTCCATGTGGTCGATGGGCATGCCTAAGCCACAAGATTGATGATGCATTCCCCCAAAGTTTATAGGCTTCTTTGCAGGGGTGTCAGAATCAGATGTAGACGGCAGGATACTGTGTGCCTTCCTCGTTACATTACACTGAGAGGCCCTAAGCTGGCATCGCGACCTCCGAGAGGCCCTCCTCTGCTTCAGAGATGACCTTCTGTCACGCTGGTATCCACTGGAACGCTTTTCCCTCAGCCCAAGAAATACTTCAGGTAGTGAAGGTAGTTTGTACACTGAGGACATTAAACAACTCATTCAGAAAGTACCATTAGCATTTCAAAAACTTTCATTGATACTTCAGGAATCTCAATATGTTTCTTGAAGGAAGCGTAAATAGTCTTCAGACTGTTACATCATGATTAAAAAAGTTGCATTAGTGCCTGAGAAAGTCGCATCATGTTTCTGAAAGGAACAATAGAACCTCAAAGAGTCTCAGAACCCCAGAAAGTCCCATAATTCTTCAAAAAGTCTCATTAGCATATCAATAGTACATCATATTGAGCACAGCCTATGTAGAAAAGGTGGTTTTACAGGTCATTATACATGCAGGCAGGATAAAAAACAGCATTTGGGATTGGTAGGCATTGCTGTCAGAAACAAGATGTTCAAATTCCTCCAGAAATTTTAGTCATATCTAAGTGCTCCCCCCATGCGATCACTTACATTTTCTGTCACAATCACACTGGCCAGGGATACATGCAAAAAATATACAAGTGCACAGATCCTGACAATCTTCCATTTTGAGCACTGAGGGGCTCCAAGCGTTTCCCAGAAAATTGCGTTTTAAATTACGAGCAAACCAGTCTAATTAAAAAGTCATTCTGAGCCGTTAAGAGTCAGCATTTGCATAAAAGCCCTCAACAGAATGTGTGCTCTGCTGAGTCATAGCCTAAACATAGAAATCAATAAGGTAAAAATTTGAAAGGGGCTTGTTAAAAAGTTTTAGCACACACTTGCCACAGGCTTGAGTCTCCTCAGGGCCTTCAGCCAAATCGGAAGCCATTGCCATCATCTTGCCAACAGTTATTTATTACCCCGCCCCACCCGAAGGGTGAGGGCAAGGGGTATTGTTTTTGGTTTGGTTTGTTTCTGTGTTTGTTTGTGTGTTTGTATGTTTGTGTGTTTGTTTGTTTGTTTAACACTTTAGCAGAAAAACTAATGGCCAGATTCACCCCAAATTCGGTTTAGGGATTGCCATTGACCCAGAATAGATGCCTATTGAATTTTGGAAAAGTAGGTCAAATTATGTGCAAGGGCGGGGTTTGTTGTGCCTGGTACCACTTGTTTATTTATTCGTTCATTTATTTATTTATTTATTTATTTTAATGGCAAACACTCAGGAGCCTAAATAGACATAAATTATTATTATTATTATCATGTTTTTTTTTTTTTAACAATCATAAAATATCATTCTATTCACCAGCTACATATGTATATCTGAGGCAAGACGCATTGCAGTCCATAACTATTTGGACAGCATGCAATAGTTAACAGTTTTTATTATTTTAGGTCTTTACAGTTGCAGATTTTATTTTAATGGAAATTAATTAATATGGGGTTAACAATACTGACTGTTAACTTAAATTTAAGGGTATTTATATCATGCAGACATAACACCCTTATTTATGCAAAATTAAATGTGCACATAATCTTGAAATAAGTAATCATATTACTTGCCTGCCTTTCTTGCTTGCCTTACTACAATAGCAATTATTTTAGCCTCAGGTTGAGAGATAACAGCGATGGACTCCTAATGCAAATTCCACACCTGACCTCAGCTCAAGACCCTTTGTGAACTTTTTTTGCATGAACTAATGTAACAATACAGGGCTGGGAAGAAAACAGCGGAGCATTCGATGGCCAAATTCCCTTTGGTTTCACAAAATAGGGGGTCAATGTATTGCAGTGTTGCAGTTCTATCTGGGCCCATCCAATGCAAATGTAGATACTTGCTAATCAAAGCCAGCAGTCTTCATTTTAATGTCGCCTTTATCTTTACATCTCAAATCCAAAGCACAAAATTACAGAATCAAAACAACAGAAATTGTTTAACTATCCAAATGGAACAATTTAAATACTCACTGAGTGCACTATAAAACAGCACTATAAAACAACACAGCCAAAGAGAAAAGCAAATCTTAAAAAGCAAAGCATGAAGAGAAAAATATATTCAGTGTGACTAGTGTGTCACACAAAAGAAGCAAAAAGAGACAAATGTAGGTTTATGTACCTCAGCCATATGGCAAATTGAGGGTTTTATAACAGAAGCAGTCGTTTACTGTATGATAAGGACTTACTATGCCATTTGAGCATTTCTTAATCCCTTAGCAAAGCATCTGTGAATCAGCCATTGAATGTAAGTCTTTACTCCTAAAAGCAAATAATTTTGTAGGAAGGGTGTGCACTGAGAGACCAGGGTTTGTGTAGAGATTGCTAGATACAAAGACAAGGCTGTGGGCAACAACCACAAATATTCATCAAGGGAATATGTCCAAGTGGTTCATCGCCATTAAGAAAAACATTTTCATAAGTGACAGCAATGCTAAATCATTGGAAAACTCCATGTTCCTCTAACTTTAAGAACTGACAAACCAACTTCAAAATAGGTTTCTAAAGCTGTACTGCAAATGCAAGCTCTGAGGGCTATTCAAAAATAGCTTATGGAGTTATGTGTTTTTATGCGTTTCGGATGCATTCCTAACCATGCAGCCATGTGTTTAATGTGGTCATTTTTTGGTTTCCTATAAAAATCCACAAAGAAGAACAGAAAATAAAGCAAATTGTGAGACGGCACAGTTACAGGAGGGTCATGTGACAGCAGCAAGCTGTGGACATCACACCTGGACATCACACCTGCAGTGTAACGGGTTCAGAGCTCCCCAGAACTTTTTTATTCCATCACCTGGATTTAGCCAGGAGATAGAGCCATGAGTGATTAACCATTCTGTCCAGGACTTTTCCACCCCTGAATAACACACTGAGCTCCATCACCTGGTAAATTCTACAGCAAGGACACCTCCTGTCCACTCCAGCTGAATAACACACTGAGACTCACCTGGTTGATTCTGTAAAGGTATCTTCCACACCAGTGGTAGCAGGGACAGCAACAGCTTCAACAACTCCTCCCGGCATGCCAGCTCCTGTAGATCACCACAAACAGATGAACCACATTTCTCTCTGTCCCCATCATCCTCCGTCCCTTCCCACAGTAGCTGCACCAGCCTTCCTGACAGGTTAAATGTAGGGGGCGGGGATAAGCATGGTAAGCAGAATGACATGGCATTCACGTGATCACTGGGGTCTGACTGCTGCATGTGGTGCCTATGGGGCAACACACTCTGAAATTCCATTCCTTTCCTCATCACATCTTTGTTTTGGCAAGCATTAGCCAGAGATCTCCATTTCAGCCTGAAACTCTGCTGAGATCAAAGAAGAAGACAAAGTTTAGAAGTATGAGCAAATGAGTACTGTTCGCACAAGGGTGTGATTTCAAATAAGTGACAAGCATGCAAAGTGAGCCTCTCTCTCTCTCTTTCTCTTCTCTCGCTCTCTCTGTGCATGTGTGCATGCAAACTTGTTTATCAATATTTGTGGGGACTAAAAAAAATGCCTTATGGGGATTTAGGGATTTCACGAGGATAGTAAAGTCTGAAAAAGTAGAACCATGGGGGACTTTTTTTTTTGGTCTCCATGAGGTAGACTTAATTCATGGCCAAGGCCAGGGTTTAGGTTTAGGGTTACAATTTGGAGAACAGTTAAGACTAGGTCTGGTTTTAAGGTTAGGCATCAAATTTAAGCTCTTGGTTAGGGTGAGGTGTGAAATTATGGTTGGAAATTGGGTGATTTTGGGGGGTTGCAGGTCAGGGTTAAATATTATAGGGGAACATTAAAATTTCCTTCCTCGGGAAAGGAAAGTTTACACTGGGCATTGAGAGTACTGCAGCCTTTCAGTTTGAAGAATTTGGTCCCTCCAGTAGATGTTAGTTTATTGAATCCTGCTGGAAAAAAATGTCTTTATGATTAAATGTTTTTTTTTTTTTTGTCTTCAATCTGATTACAGTTTGATTGGAGTCTGGATATTTCCAGTACTTCCAACCCATAATGAAGGAAGTAGGTCACCTGGTTTGTGTGTGCTTGTGTGCGTGTGTGTGTGTGTGTGTGTTTCCTTATGATTCTTAATGTTTTATGAGTTTGGCTAGTTTTGATTATGTCCCCTGTCTCTCCCACATATTTTATGTCACAGTGCTGACACTTTGTGACATACGTGTATATGCAGTTGCTTGTATTGGCTGTGAGTGTTTCTTTCACGATATATGCCCTGTTTCTAGAGTTCTGGTATTGTTCTTGACTCTCTTGAATTGTTCATAAAAAGAAGAAAGAAAAAACTGGTCCTTGTTTTCATACTGTTTTGACCTCTGGTAGTTTGCTGCCTGACAGATGACCCTTGGCATTTTTGTTTTTCTCATAGGCTGAAACTATTTTATATTTTCTGTGAGTAAATCCTAGTTTTGTAACCTTGGGCAGGGTTATTGTTTTACCTTCTGCTTGCAGCCTGACTAAACGCTGAGTAGGTGGTGATAAGTGGGATGAATTTTACGATGTCCTGTTGTCTTGTATTGAGGAAGGTTTTCTGGACCGGTGTAAGGAAAGATCTAGAATACCTCCTTGGTTGTAATGCGGTAAAGAGTTTTGGTGGCCTCTTCAAAATAGAACCTGAGTAATTCTGATTATAGAGATAAAATTAGGGACAGGGTGAGGAATGGGGTTAATATTAGCATTGATTTTAGGGTTGCAGTATGAAAAAATAGGATTTTGGTGCAAAAATAATTTCCCTTGAGGATGCATAAGTGTGTGTGCATGTGTGTGTGGGTATTTGTAGATGTATATACAGTTTGTGTGCTAAAGGCATACTTGCTAATATATCAGAATGCAAATTCAGTGGGTGCACTCCATACTACATATGTATGATAGCCGTGTAGTCTATCTTGGCCTGCTCTGCTGAGATTCAGTCCCAGTCCTAAAATGATTCGAATCAGTTTCAATAGTTAAAAGTGGTGCAAAAATGAAATTGAACTGAATTGAAAGTTTATCCCTTTCCGCACAAGCCAAATTTGACTATTTTTGGGTTACCCAATTTGATGCTTTATAATTCAAGATTTAAGCTTCATAAAGAGGACGAATGTGGCTCAACTCAGAAAGGACACTTACAGCATTTAGAATTACATCATATTTCAGTTTATTTTCATGATTTTGGTAGAGAAAATGGGCTGCAAACATTAAAAATCTTCATGAGAATTCACCATTGAAACTGTAAAAAAAAATTATTCTGAGGATTGAAAAATGGCTGGGGGTTAAAACAATACATTTCTGGGATAATAAACTCCTAGACCACAAGTACTCCTCATCTGAACATGAAATATTAAATTATCCACTTTTTATAAGCCAAATAAGATAGCTATCCAGGTGGCTCCCCAAACTCCCAGAGCCTGGAAAATGGCGCACTTTCAGTTCATAAAATAATCATATTTCTAACGCAAATCAACTTTGTACTCATGAAGTTCAATATGAATGGATGATTTTGTGGTTGAATTTGGCATGAGTTTATCAATATAGGCGCAACTGGACATCAATGGTCACCACTGACCTCTTCAAACCAAAAACATGCCTTTTCTCCAAGATAAAGTTCAGAGTCTCGTCCATTTATCTACAAAGCCGCGTCAGCAAGCACACATACTCATTAGAGGAACTGCATATTTTACGGTCAGAATGTTCACGCAGGCAGAAAGCTTGCTGTTTACAATTCCGATCATCCCAGCGAAACGCAAGCTTGTAACCCTCTATGGAACAAGTATAACATAACATAACATAACATGAATGGCGAGAACAGGCCGTTCAGCCCAACTAGGCTCGCCAGTTTCTTTGTACCATCGTGAATATATCACTTCAGATATTCAATGACTCAATGGTATCTAGCTTTAAGTCAAGTCTGCTCTTGAAAACTCCCAAGGTCTCTGCCTCAACAATATGGTCAGGCAAGCTGTTCCACACCGAAATTACTCTTTGGGTGAAGAAATATTTCCGAATATCAGTGCTAAATTTAAGTCAGCTTCCATTTGTGACCCCGAGTTCTGCTAACAACACTTGGTCGAAGGAATCCTACATAAACTTTGTTAATCCCTTTAACATATTTAAAGACCTCAATCAAATCACCCCTTAGTCTCCTTTTCCTAAGACTAAAGAGATTAAGGATCTTCAGCCTTTCTCATAGCTTTCATCTTTAATACCCGGAATTAGCTTTGTGGCTCTTCTCTGAACTTTCTCTAAAGCCTCTATGTCTTTCTTAAAGTATGGTCCCCAGAACTGTACACAATACTCTAGATGTGGTCTGACGAATGTGTTGTACAAAAAAGAAGCATCACCTCCTTGGATTTGAACTCAATACTTTTGGCAATGTATCCCAGCATCCGATTGGCTTTTTTAACAGCTACGCCACAATGGCTAGAGCCTGTGAGGGTTTGGTCAACAATCACTCCCAGATCTTTCTCTTGTGGAGCACATTCCAGTTTAAAAGTTGCCTAATGTTTTTATTACCTACATGTACTACTTTACATTTTACATTAAATTTCATTTGCCACATTTCTGCCCAATTCTGAATTCTATCCAAAATCCTGAATCACTTTAGTGGACTCTAAACTATTTGCCAAGCCCCCAATTTAGTATCATCTGCAAATTTCACTAATCTGCTCTCAATATTCCTATCAAGGTCATTAATGTAGATGAGGAACAGCAGGGGTGATCCCTGGGGACGCCACCCCCACCCTACCTAGCTCAGATGATATACCACTGACCACCACTCTTTGTGTTCTGTCCTGCAACCAGTTATGAATCCACTTCAGAATACCACCTGTAACTCCAATGGAGCTCATTTTAAAAAATTAGTCTCTTAGGCGGTACTGTGTCAAATGCTTTCTGAAAATCCAAATATATGATGTCATAAGCCCTGCTCTGGTCATAAGTCTTGGTGGCCTCTTCAAAAAATTCCAGAAGGTTTGTCAGGCATGACCTTCCTTCTTAAAACCATGTTGGCTATCCTCAAGATATTGTTACGTTCAAGAAATAAGTCCAGCTCATCTTTTATGATAGATTCCAATATTTTGCACGCAATGCAAGTTAAACTGACTGGCCTGTAATTACCTGGCTCAGTACGGTCCCCTTTTTATAATATTGGTATTATATTGCCCTGTTTCCAATCATTTGGTATTTTCCAGTTTCTAAAGACCGCCTAAAGATGGCAGATATGCTTAAAGATGATCTCACTAACTTCCTGAGCACTCTAGGATATAAGCCATCAGGAATCTGCCTTTTAGTTGATGCAACTTGTCTAATACGACGTTATTCCTAACCTCAATTTCCGCTAAATAATCTTGAGCATTGGACAAGCCCTCTGGCCGAATAAAGACCCGCTCTAAGGTAAAATTCTCAACAAAGTAACCGTTTAAGGTGTCCAATATCCTTATTATCATATAGCAGCGATCCATTTTATTCTTTTATGCACTTAACCTGCTCTTTGACTTTCCTTTTTCTGCTACAGTACTGAAAGAAGCGCTTAGGGTTAGTTTTTTGCCCCCTCTGCAATTTGTCTTTCATACAGTCTTCTAGCATTCCTCAGCTTTTTTTTTTGACCACAGCCCGATTTTACAGAATTCGGCCTTAGTAATCTCATTGTTATCCTCTATGTACATCTTATAAAGATTCCTCTTTCCCTCAAACTCCTACGAATAGCTGCTGTCATCCACTGAGGATTCTGCTTTTTTCAGCTTACTTTTGGACACCTTTGGAATGAATTTACATTGTGAATCAAGTAAAACCCCTTAAATCTTTTTCCCACATCTCATTTACAGACTCACAGTCCAGGAGTGTCTCCCATTTTGTTTCACTTAGATATGTCATCCTGTCAAAGTTTGCTCGCCTAAAATTAAAAATTTTTGTTTTTGGAGACACCTTTTTAACTTCCCATGAAACCTCAAAATTAATAGTAGAGTGATCACTTGTCCCAAGTGGCTCCAGTACCTCAACATTGCTAATTCTATCTGGGTCATTACAGAGCAGCAAATCTAAAATTGCCTTTCTCTTGTAGGTTTATTAACATACTGCACCAAAAAAATTATCATTTATGACATCTAGAAATTCTTCCTCCCCCTACCCTGTCCTTTCACCATTTCCCAATCAATACCAGGATAATTTAAGTCTCCCATAATAATAGTCCCTCCTCCTCTACAAGCTTGCGTAATCCTCTTAAGGAGCATTTCATTGACTGTACTGTCCAAAGCTGGTGGTCGATAGCATACACCTATGTTTAAACCAGTCTCGTGTTTGCCAGTGAGCCTGACCCAGATATCTTCACAAGGCACGGAATATTCAATTTCAGGAATTTCCTGCACATTTATGTTTTCGTTCACATAGAGTGCTACACCCCCTCCTCGCCTATTACATCTATCCTTCCTAAAGAGCTTATAACCTTCTACATTATATTCATCTCCATCCTCCTCACTAAGCCATGTCTCTGTAATCCCAACTATGTCATAGCCTTCACTAATCATAACGGCCTCAAGTTCTTGAAATTTATTTTTAATGCTTCTTGCATTTAGATAAAAACATTTCAGGTTATCATGAACGCTTCTTCCCCTTCGATTTCCCATGCGCCTCTGCTGCTCAAAGCCCTCACCATGCTTTTTTTGCTTTAAAATTATATCATCAATAGTGCATGTAACGCTGTCAGCCTCCATCAGGGAAGTCTGCATTTCCCTCTGTGTAACACTCTCTAACCTCCCTGCCCCCAAGTCCCTAGTTTAAATAACTCTCTGCTACCCTCAACATACGCTGACCCAGTGCAAAGGCCCCCTCCGGTTCAGGTGTTTTTGAACAGGTCACCCCTGTCCCAGAAGTAGTTCCAGTTAAACCTAACCCCTCTTTCCTACACCAGGTTCAGAGCCATGTTAAACCTCCAGATAAAATTCTGCTTCCCTCTGCTTGCACGCTACTGGTAGAATCCCGGAGAACACTACCGTGGAGGATCTGCTCCTAAGCTTTTCACTAATTCAACAAATTTGCTTTGCAGACCTATGTCATTAGTCCCAACATGGACCATGACAACTGGATCCCTCCCCGCTCTGGCCAGGAGCTTGTCCCGTGCTTTTCCAGGAGGTCTCCCTACCTGGGCACCAGGCAGGCAACACAATCGCATGAGACTCCTTGTCGCGCGAACAGACTAAACTGTCTATTCCTCTAAGTATTGAGTCCCCCACTATCAATAACTCTCTTTTCTGAGGGGTAGAGGCCAACAGGGTGCCCTGCTGCTCATCAGTCCCCTCACTCTCAGGGTCAGGTGCCAATTCGAGTTCCTGCAAGGGGCGGAATCGGTTGGACACCTCAACCACTGGAGGAGCTGTCGTGTACGGTGTGCACGCCCTTTCCTGCGCTTGACGCCCCACCGTCAAACTTTCTCTCCCTGCCTGCTCTGGGGTCCCCACACCACCCTGCTTTGGCATACAGACC
The DNA here is from genome assembly GCA_029692085.1 of Gymnothorax javanicus. Classification (NCBI taxonomy): domain Eukaryota; kingdom Metazoa; phylum Chordata; class Actinopteri; order Anguilliformes; family Muraenidae; genus Gymnothorax; species Gymnothorax javanicus. The sequence continues at coordinate 39,607,600 of CM056208.1, read as the reverse complement.
ATTTCTCTAAACGACATACTACTTAGTTCCTCTAGGAACTCTACTGATTATGAACTATGTTGACGCTTAACTGGCCCTGAAGAACAAGGATCTTGCTCTCCAGATGCTCAATTAGCTGGCACCGGTGACAGACAAACCCACCCTGAAATCTCTTTCCAAAAGTGCGATCATCCTGCAACGTCACATAGTTTTGGCCACATTTTGAACCCCCTACCTAATGACCTCGCTCACCCTAGATAACAAAGAAAATTACTAATGCCGAGACAGAAGCTCAGGAACCACAATTTATTAATTAATTAACCTGAGAAGCCCTAAGCAGCAGTCACAATAAAAACCGCGGGGAAACTATGTGAATAGATAATAAGCCTCTTTAACAGGGGCTTAGTTTTAGTGAACAGAAATGAAATACCAAATTGAGAAACTCTATCGATAATAAGCACCCTAATAAGCCAACTTGAATTTATCTAGACCCGGTACTATTAATATACTAACCCAAAAGTCTCACAGGGCTTAGCTGAGAACCCAGATAAAAGACTGGCTATTACGCCCAGGAGAAACTGAGGAGGAGCAGGCGGAGCACTCGTAAAGCTTTCCGTTTAAATTCAAGGGTAACCGAACGGACGACTAAAGTGACTGCTGTCCTATTGACTAAATACTAAATCTCAGATCCCCAGCCAAAAAGCAAACAGTAACTATCTAGCTAGCCAGCCACAAATACAACCAAGAGTAACCGAGTAACCGAGATAAGAGTTAAGCCTCGGTTCCCTTTTAATTAAAACGGACCGAATAAACAAGTTTATTGTGAGCGAACTATACACGGTATCTCCCCAACAAGCTGTCGCTGAGCACTCAAACAAGCAGTTAAACTTTAATCAGCTGATCAAGGCACCGCAACCGGAGGAAAATACAAAGATAACGTAATTTGCAATGTGTTTAATCATCGATGATAATAAAGTGCACGAAAAAAGACAAAACCCCTGTTCAAGTTAATATTCAAGCTTGGAAATGCGTTTATGCGGTAATGCGGTCAGGATAGAGAAACGAAAGGGACTAAAAAACCCGGTGAACGTCAATATTTATTGGCTAGAAGACTGTATGAAAGGCAAGCGACCAGTTATGAAACCGAGCCAGATAGTTAGATATCCCGGAAATTTGATATATTCCTGGCGTTGAGAGCTTACAATAGTTCGTTAGCTAAATCAGCTACAGAAAAAGCAGGCGACAGTGTACCTCAGTCCATGAAAACAACTCTGACTTACTTTGTATATCACACAATTCACTAAGTTAGACAATTTCAAGCGTTTAGTTTATTCTTTGAATTTAGCGTTTAAATTTATTTTACTTTACCTTACTTTGCTCCCCGGGAGACTTTTTTGTTTGACCAGATTAGCGACTTAATTTGGCTGTTTGCTCACCGAGTTGTTAAAAAGGGGAAAAGGGGGAAAAAAGATGGAGGAAGATTCTCCCTGCCCCTAATGCAACAAAGGTTATACCTCGAGCAAAATTGTCTAATCTCTAATACTGTTTGAGCCTGAACACACAAATTAGTTTCAGATAACTCCGTTTAAACAAGAGTAAAACTTCAGATTCGACCCGCAAGTCTTCCTCAGTCTCAACTCAAGCAGAATGAACACCAACGAACAGCTACAGCCAACTCAGGTATAACTCAGGTCACAGTAATAGCTGTTCGCACTTTAAAAGAGCGAAGATGCAAGGCATTCCGTTTCATTAAATGTGGTATAGATTCTAAAACTGATCACCTAGTTAAGAAAAATGCCAGCACACTGCAGTATCGACAACTCTTTTTTTTTTTTTTTTACCCAATGTGACAAATTAGCTCTCTGATCACGGTGGTAAACCAAAAAATAAGAAATAGCCGGCTGGTTAGCTAGCAGGCCAAAAGTAAGATAGAGCTACACCATACAAAGACAGCTTTACCCACTTTTCAATAGAATTATTGAGCTGCTCCTCAAAAGGATCAATGCTGTCAGCCCTCCTGTCTGTTCCATTCAGAATAACTGCTATTTTCCATCTCAGAATCACATTTCCATCCCGCAAATAAGCTCAGCTCTCCAGGCTCAGTTATGAAAGTTTTTTGCTCCCACCATGCAACCACGTCAGTCTGAGCTGCGTAAAGTGTATTAGATGCAACGTAACCCTAGTACGCAAGTATTTTAATATGTTTTTTAAGGTCCAATCAATGTCTTTCACTTACTGAGGAAAGCTTATACTGTCTGTAATTGGATAAAAATCGTGTCAACCAACTGGTAATTACCAGGAGAATTTCTCGTGGGCGTGAACTACAGCTGGGCTTTCACGCAGATACCATTGAATCACCATGAAAGTGATTGGATTTCCCTGAGAGCTTGTATGAGGCTCTAAAAGACAGCAAAATTCTTCAACCGACATATCTACGCGTAAATCCACAATAGGAAATTGCGCGTTTTTAATATGTGATGACTGAAATTGATAGTAGAATGACATAGTGTCAATACCATGGCGAATTTTTGCCTCAGGAAACTGATTTTTTTTTTAACCCTTAAATGCCCCCTGTGATAAATTTGTCACACGATTTTGGGGGTTGTCAAAACCACTGACCCCACATAAATTTTGCAACTTAATGCCCATAGTGACATATTTAGACCATCAGTGCTGCCATCTGATGCATAAAAGTGGAACTGACACTACACTGGCTGCAGCAGCTAACCTTTCAAATATGGCCGCCCCCATGGTGGAATCCACACAATGGATCAGCACCCACTCATCACTGGATAAAGTAGACAAACAGGTAAGCTAATGAAAAATTAGCTATGCCTAATACTTCAGCTATATGTCAACTGTTTTATCATTCAAGTCATTTTAGTAATAAGGTCCCCGAAATGCCCATTGTGACATATATGTCACAAAACTAAAATGAGGTCAAAGGTCACCAAAAATTAAAAATTGCTATTGGGTTGTTATTAGTCCCTCCCCAGGACATATTAACAGAATACATAGATTTTTCTTTCAACTTTTACTATAGTTGGGCATTTAAGGGTTAAACTACTTGGAATACCATTGAGTCACTGTAACTGAAGTGGTTGCTACAGGGGACAACAATTTTTTCTGTCGCAAGAGATCATTTTTTTAAACTGCAGGATAGATACTATGGGCAAGAATATTGAGCAGTTTGCACATCAGGCTTAGCTGAGGAGTTTAATTTATGCAACTCCTGAAAAACAGGGATAGGAGTGAACTCGTCAATATTCTAGACTGTGTTCCAGCTCTGCTGGCTTGTGAATATTCAATAACTGATCCGGGGGTGCCATCTCGTGATAGAGTAGTGCAACTGCTTCCATAAAAAGAGCTGCTCTATGTCCGCAGGCATCTACGTCTGCAGAAAGGTGTTAAGGCATATGGATATCCTCACCTGGTCAATGACTTGATCAAGTGTTTTGAGTAGTTGGAAACCCCGCCCCCTGACCAAGTACAGGCCCAGCCTCAGCACGCGACTCTCCTCATTCTCTCCTCCCGCCGTGACTGCGCTGCACAGCTGTTGCACATCAGTCAGGAACTCCCGCAACACTGCGTCACCAGCTGCACTCATATCTGAGCTGAGAGAGATGGGGAGGAGTCAGGGTCTTAATACTCCACTCATACCTGAGAGAGAGGAGGAGTCAGGATGTTAATACTCCACCGACATCTGAGCTGAGAGAGAGGGGGAGGAGTCAGGGTGTTAATTCTTCACTCATATCTGGGCACAGAGAGGGGGAGGAGTCAAGGTCTTAATGCTCCACTCATATCTAAGCTGAGAGAGGGGGAGGAGTCAGGGTGTTAATGCTCCACTCATACCTGAGAGAGATGAGGAGTTAAGATGTTAATGCTCCACTCATATCTGAGCTGAGAGAGGGGGAGGAGTCAGGGTGTTCAAACGCCAATCATCTCTAAGCTGAGGGAGGGGGGAGGAGTCAGGGTGTTAATACTCCACTCATATCTTAGCACAGGGAGAGTGGGAGGAGTCGGAGTGTTAATGCGCCTTGCATGTCTGAGCTGAGAGAGAAATTAACCCCTAGGCTGAATCACTGTGCCCCATGTCAGTGATTTAGAGCCATGTTGTGTATAAACCCATCACACACATTCTAGCTACGAAAAAGAATACACCCACTTGGGTTTGGTAAATAATGCAATATACCGCAAAGTTATTGTATGCTGTAGATATAACACTTATTACCCAGTCTTAATCATGCTCAATGGCAGCCAGAGAGGACTGAGCTGACCTTGGCTTGTCAAAGAAGAGGTTTTGAACTCATTAGCTCAGAGAAACAACCCAACACAAGAACAAACAGGACAACTATCTTCTGCTGCTCAGTCACAACTGGCCAGTTACTGAAGAAACTCCACATTCACTGATAAACCCCATTGAATGTGGCAATTTTAATGCTATTTAATCTATTTCAGTATTCTTAAATTATATGCATCAGTACATTAAAAGGAAACCCTATCATTTCATACAAGAGAAGAACAAACAAACTTGAGTCAACTCACCAGACATTCTTCCCAGGAAATGATGACACAAACACGCACGTTGTTACAGCTCAAAAGAGCTATCCCAGTCTGGTCCCTATTACAGACTAAACTAATTATCCTAATTATGCCCAAAAAGAAGAAGAAAAAAAAAGGACTGTGATTATACATCATTCAGTTTTTATCAGCAGAAAGCATTGCCTTCATTGTTTCTTCTCAGATAAAGAAGGCTTCTCAGATAAAACCCATAATATTCAGTTATTTGCCAATTTCATCAAAACATAATCAATTGAGTACATTTGTACTTGCAAAGCAATGAACATTCACATCGTTGAACACAAAAGGCTTAATTCATTCATTCACTCACTCAAAAATGCATCATTCACTTATTCAGTCCCCATAATCTCTCTCCTCACTGCCGATGAAATCAGAAGTTTGTTCATCCAGCATGAGCCCGTGTGCTGTCACATGATCGCAATCCAAATACAGAGCTCTAAACAAGCATGGCTCTTCATATGCACAATGTTATTGAGCGATTTAAAATTCTGCAGAAAGATTAGGATTTTTTTCCCCCCACGAAAATTAAGCATAAACCTGTTCCTATACTGGAAAGGCGGATTCAAGATGGATTCCAGTTGATCAGAAATTCTATGAGAACCATGTTGCAATTGGCGAGATCTATGCTAGGCCTCCCCTTCTCTTGCTGTTATGTCATTTCATCAGTAGTTAAATACATTAGGCCCATTTCCTGGACAGACTTGCCTCCAACCTTGTGTTACAAATAATGCTAATGCGGCATAATGGATAGAGAATCTCACTGCTGTTTTGTGTTCAAGATTGGAGGTCAAAGTCTTTGTTGAAGGGCAGGTTTTGTATCTGTCAATCGCAGTCATATTCATAACTGCAAATAATTTGAGTAACAGTTATCTTTGATACAATGACAGAGTTAGAAAGATGATGTGCTTGTGAGGTACTGCCTTTGCTAAAGTGTTTTTAAAAGCACTCTACCAAGATGTTTTTGATAAATTATTTTCTTCATTTTTACAATGGATGGTCCCAGGTAAGGGGTCTAAACCTGGGGTCCAGAGATCCAGTCCTATAAGGGTATGGCGTTGGCAAGCTTTTGTGACTCCCTTTCGGTTATCAGTCATTTAATTCATTCAGAACAAGGCAAGTGAACTCTTTAGCCACGGGTAACCTAAATTAATCACTTTGCGGAAAAACACCAAAAAACAAGGTTCTGCTCAGTAAGGCACTGAGAGGCGATTCATATAATTAACTCATGCAAATCAGCCATGCCTTAGCAGATATTTCAGTGAGCTCCAGAGCATCATTAATCAGGACATCTCTTCAATACTCTGATTAGATCAGAGAAATGCAGACAGTGTAGACAAAGACTCTTTAGGATACAGAAAGGAAAAGAAAGGAGCAACAGGAACACGCTCATACACAGATAGAGCCCTAAATATGTCAATTAAATATTTATATGCACGCACTCAGTACTTTATATTTTACAAAACAGAACTATCCTCAAGGGCAACCATCATCTAGAGCCAAAAAAAAAACACTACCAACAACTACTACAACAGCAGCAGCAGCAACTTGCAAAACCAAAAAGAAAAAAAATAAAGAACAGAAGAATAAAACCAAACATCTACAACTCCTGATACTTACACCTTTATGTGTGCCACAAAGACAGACAGCTGATACGGTCCATATTTTATCACCTCCAACAGTCGGTGAGATAACAGATAACAGTTAATGAGGTAAGATGCAAGCTTTCAACTTACCATACAAGCTAAAGACCACAATGACCTGCTCCAGACAATGTAAAAAAAAAAAAAAAAAAAAAGTACTGTGGTATCCCTTAGCAAGCGGGAAAGGATGTCTTTTTACAAAATGTCCTCTGAAGTCTGGTAAAGCACACTGCAAACTCGGAGGGTAGCACGGGCATTTATCAAAAATGAAAGTAACACAGACGCAAGAAGTGGTTGCAAAAGTGGAGCATGAGAAACAGTCATTGCTGCTCCCTGCAACAGAGATTTACGTATAAACAGGAAGAACTGACACACCTCCCACCTACGGCTTCTACAGAAAACCAGAACCTTTTAGTAAATCAGATCCCATGACGGACTGTCATTTACTCACTGATGAGTTAATTACTGACAAAGACAGAATCCTTAAAGGATGGAGTAACAGTATTTAGTACAAATAAAATCAGTCACTTCGGTGAACTTTTGGCATTCCATTTGAAGAACAATCTGTTGAGCAGAAACTATTTAAAGCATTACACTAGACTTTTTCCAACCCTTAGAACACTGAATAAATTCTCAAGGAATCAAAAATGAAATTATCCTGAGCTGTTGAAAAGCTATCATGTGGCAACTTCTTTAAAAGAGCTCCCCTGCGGGAGCTCTTTTAAACAAGTTGCCACATGATAGCTGTGAGGTTACGTTCAGGAACCAAACGCAAGAACCAAGTAATCCAAAAAGCTTGTGTTTTATTAGGAAAGGGGGCGAACCCCCGCAGAGCAGGAGGCAACAGTACAAAGTCCACAATCCAAAAATCAGAATCCCAGGGACGTAATCCAAGTCGTAATCAGGGCAGCAAACACAAAACTCATGGTCGGGCAAAAAAAAGGTTTGATACACAGATACAAACAAATCCAAGACAAAGCCAAAATTGTAATGAGGGACAGTCTAGTCAGAAGTGAATCACAGAGAGTACAAGGCATAAACAGTCGCAGCACAGGTAAACCAAGGGAAACCGTTCTGACAAGAGCTGTGAGTGAAATGACTGCTTAAATACACGTAGGGGAAGTCACATGCTATGATAGGAACCAGGTGAGCTGGATCAGACTAATTACAAAGGAATGAACATGAGGAAGTTCCGGATTGCAAGAAGTTGGCAAAAGCCAAAACGCGGGCAGGGATGACAAAGACAACCTATTGACAGACATACGGCTCCGGTTAAGGAGTTCTAACATGCACAGACAAGGAGAGAGAGAATAGAGCCTAACAAGTGCGGAGGTTCCGCTGAAACTGCAGCAAAGTAGATTGAGTAAAGCCAAAGGGGTGGAGACTAGAATGGGGTGAATGCTGAGAGCTCGTTAGCCAATTAGTAAGTGCTATACAACTCTAGTGCTTGTTAGTGTTAGTACTATAAAACAGTGTTAGTTTAAGTTAGTAATTTTAACTAAAATAATAAACTGTTAGTATTGTTAGTAATATAGAAAAGCAAGGTGAAGGAAGCAAACGAGATTGGAAGGAATGATTGAAATCCCAGAAACCATGAAATCACCCGGAAGTGTGGCACGCAATACTGGGGCAGTGAGCGATCACATGACATAAGACCAGACAGGGGGAGACAAAGTGCAATGCATGGTATGACACAAAACATGGACCGGAATATAACTGCAATGGTGGAAAATGGCAAACAGACAGAGACAAGGCAAAACAACATGGCATACATCCAACCACAAATACAAAAACAGAGCATATCAGACACAGAATACATAAAACAAACAGGGCAATCAAAGCAGAATCATAACAAGAGCTTTTCAACACCATCTGATTTTTGATATTCATATCATTGGGCAACTATAGCCGCTTTATAGCTTAAGGGTTAAAACAAAAAGACACAGGTTTTAAAGCATTCAAATCATTGTGTTCCTCAGCAATATTTGTCAGTCTGAATTGCTATGGTATTTTCTGTAAAAGTAACCACTGGCCTACAAAAACCAGCCAAATTGCAGGAAATATACAATTAATTGTATAAATAAATATTATATGAGCCAGACTTGAATCTGAATTAACTGTTTCAATCAGCCAATCGCAGTTTGAAGTTTGCCATTTGTGTTGTTAATTCATCATAATATTGGGGGGGGGGAAAAACCACTAGTAACACTGCAAGAATATCATTGCTATTATTTGGCTATTGTTCTAATCAGAAAAGCAAAATTTCCAGATTCTGTTAAGCATATGATGAAATTAGGAATGACACAAAAAAATCTGGTGTTATTATAGTTAGTTTTGGATTAAGCCAAAACATAATTTTGGAGGACACAAGGAAACTCAGTGTAACATCCTGGTTTTTAAATGCCATGCTTTCCAAAATGCAGCGTTCCTTAGGAGTGCCATTCTACAGGATTCATCATCACTGTTTCAGGAAGGTCTAAACAGGGGGACAGCTTGTCCTATCCTTATCAAGAAGACAACAATATTGCTAACTGTTTGTATAACCAGCGATTTGTTGTCAGGATATTGCAAGGAAAATAGAATTAAAGAGTGACAGACAGATTTTGTAGTCAAACTCTTGCAAGCACAATTGCTTAGGTGGAGTTAATCGGGCTAGTAGGTTCCCTAAAAACCGAAAAGGTGTCTGCTGCAAGCCTGAAAAACTAGGGCTAAATCAAGTATTGTCCAGCTGCCTTAATGTCTATTTTGAACAGTAGAGGCACTGTAGATCACAGAAAAACAAGCTTGGAAGACGAGAGCCAAAAGAGGGGCTTGCTGTGAAATATGAAGGTATTATTGGTTTAATTCGCCATTAAATATGGTCCGTAAGTTCAAGATACTAAGTTCGCAAGCTGTGTGGTTACGATGTTGACAGATAAATGGAAAGATAGAAGGGGACCTATGTGTCTGCTAGTCTTCGTTCAAAACGAACCATTTTTCTGAGCCCAGTGCTCTCATCCGTCCCCTGTTCAGGGAAGTTTGGCTCAGCAAAACATGAGACGGCGCTTCCCGACGCAGACTGCGTCTATATCAAGATAAAAACGTCAGCGTGCACGTCGGGCAGACGTCTCATGTTTGCAGGGTACCAAAGAAAACTAGTACCTCAAAATTGAAAACATGCCACATTCTCGCAAAACTTCGCACTACAACACTTTGAGGTAGAAACATTTTCACTCAGAACCGAACTCATAATGCTCTCGGCCTGTAAAAACAAACCCGGTTTTTGTTTTCACAGGTCGCCTAATTTTTGTAGTGCAGGCGAAGCGTATCGCTCAGTTGTCCCTTAAATATGCCTCTTATTTCAAGACAAAGCACGTATTTAAGGAGGAATATTTTGCTCTGTCACTGATACATACATGCCAACTCTACCGCTTTCGGGGCGTTTCATTCTGGAAAACGCCCCAAAAGCGGTAGAGTTGGCATATATGCTGATACTAAATGAACGCCTCACGCAGAACTGTTTTTGAAACGACGCCTGCAAGCAGGCGTGAATGAATGGATTCACCATGTGCGACTTTACTTCGGGTGCTTTTGCTGCTGGAGCAGTACCCTGACAGCTATTCAGTGTTCAATTTCAGTATCTACGCCTGGACCCCGTTAATACCGGTTTGCAGGTTTAGTTATAATAATAATAATAATAATAATAATAATAACTATTATTATTATTATTATTATTATTGCTGCTTTTATTTCTCAATGTTAAAAACATGAACATTTTCTAAAATACGTCTAGGTATTAAAATTGTCAATATAAAAAATAAACAATTGCAAATCTAGATTATTTAAATTATACGGGCGGCCATTTTCTCCATTGTATTGCCTACATTAGTTATGTCCACAGTTCTCCTAATGGATCGTGATCCTCTCAGACATAGTAAAGCAGAGCGTATTAGTGCGAAGTATACTTTGGCTCCGATCCACGAAACCGTTTTCGCATAGTTCTCGCCCTTTTTCATTGCTATGAGCTCAGCAAGGCATTTGTTGTATGATAATAATAATAATAATAATAATAATAATAATAATAGCTATGAGGACAAAATGGCAAAGGAAAAATACTGCCAAAAAATTGTAAAAATATTTTATGTTCTTTTATTTAGTTATGTCCGATGTCTCCATGAACCTTATAGGACGCCAGGCACTTGGGCTTTTCTTTTGGGTTTGCTATTAAAAATTCTGCTCCAAGATGTAACAAGTTATGCAAATTTGCGGTCATGAATATTGATGATATAATGGGTGAAAAAAAAGCAAAAATTCATTTCCTTGATTAATGTCCACCAGAGATGTTGCACCAAAAGTCATCAAAATGGGACAAAACATACTTTGAAGTGTGTAGAAGACAAACAATATGACATCTAGTGCTTCCAGTGGCCAAACTAAGCCAAACATTTCCATACTTGGGTATAATCGGAGAGAGAAGTAATCCAATGTAATACTAAAGAAATACCATCGTATAAAAGTGATTACCTTTCTCGCAGGTCATATCTGACTAAGATTTGGCAGTGCCATCAGGAGAGATTTAAACCTTACTTTTATCATGCCATATCCTTACCATAACACTAACACAATTTTAAATTTACACTTCCTGTATCTTCAGAATAGTCAATTAATGGTATAATGCAAGAGTTTCATCATACTAAGCTAACTTAAGGGATCTCTCATGCTCAGTGACTCCAGGTAGCTCAGCATTATTGGCACGTTCTCTACAATACTTTTTATTCCTGAATCACGTTGTACATGTGCTCACCGTGTCGGTGCGTCATATGGAGGGGTGGTGCAGTTTCTCAGGGTACCTGTTCAAAGAGCCGCCTCATTGGCGAACAACACATATTGTACTGATGCATGCCCTGTACCTACGGCCTACATGTAGGGTGGAGTAGTAGGCGCGTGCAGTATGGGTATTTGGACAATTCCACAATTAAACACATGCGCTGATGGTTTGATTGATGGTTACACCATTACTTTTTTATTACATAAGAAATTTATGGACAGTTTTACACAGATTCTTCATACGGGACATCACAACAGTGACACACCTGACAGCAAATCCCCAATAAATTCATTTTGTTTCACTCATTTAATCACACTGAATACTGCCCAAGATAAAATCGCCAACTCTGTGGAACACTAGGTACGGAATTAGTTTGGGTCGACTGGCCATTATAAAGTAGCACAATCCAATTTCAAATGCTCACATGTAGCAAATTTCCAAATCATTGAGTTGAACAAACAAAATGGCTTAATAAAGCAGAGGAACAGGGTAACCGACTCTGAGGCTGGATTATAATAGTCTGCAGCGCTTTTGTGGAGTGATTTCACATTCCAAGTTATACGCTGTGCTGTGTACATATACTCACAGAATGGAATCATCACTGCTGGTAGGACCAGATTTAAGTTTATGACAGTGCAGAGCTGCAGCTCTGCCATTGCGCATGCTAACAGCACTGCAGCTCTGCCGCTGTGCATGGTAAAAAGCACTGTAGCTCTGCAGAATGCGCGTGCTAATAGCAATGTAGCTCTGCAGAATGTGCATGCTAAAAGCACTGTGGCTCTGCAGAATGTACATGCTAACAGCACTGCAGCTCTGCAGAATCTGCATAGTTGCTGCACTGAAGCTTGACAGAATGTACATCCTTACAGCACTGCAGCTCTGCAGAATGCACATGCTACAGCACTGCAGCTCTGCAGAATGTACATGCTAACAGCACTGCAGCTCTGCAGAATGCACATGCTAACAGCACTGTAGCTCTGCAGAATGCGCATGCTAACAGCACTGCAGCTCTGCAGAATGCATGGTAACAGCACTGCAGCTCGGCAAATGTGCATGCTAACAGCACTGCAGCTCTGCAGAATCTGCATACTTGCTGCACTGAAGCTTGACAGAATATACATGCTTAAAGCACTGCAGCTCTTCAGAATGTGCATGCTGACAGTACTTAACAGAAATCATAGACCAGCAGAGGGCATTAGTATTATGAACATATGGTTAGAAACATCACAGCTAGTCAGCTGATGCCACCATCTAAATTCGACACATTTGATTAGATGCAGCCGAGCCCAGGGCTTGTGGGGCTATGCTTAAGGGTATGTTATAGTGGATTCACTGAAATAAACCAGGTTTGAGTCACAAACCTGCTAAATATAATCAAGCATCTTAACTTTGGAGAACTAGATATGATGTCATAAAAGGCAGGTGGCACTGTGCCCACACCTGCTACCAGGCCCAAATCAGAACCCAGCAGAAAAGAAACACATCCACCTCACACACGCAAAACTCTTCCTTTTTTGGCACAAGAATCTGTCAGAGTAAAACCATAACGAAAGTGCTTTGGCTCGTGGCTCTGATTCCTATAGGTATATACAAGTATATACAGTATATTTACATACATCATGAAAATACACCTCTGACAGTAATCAGTCATATGAATATACAAAACTCATACAATAAAAAACTGCCTCGTGCAGCTTTTAGCACAAATAGGTGAAAAATACTTCCCCATTTTATTTTAAAAACATTTGCATTTCCACAAGACCCCACTCAACCCCCACCCACTACCACACCAGCATTCCACACCCACACACACACACACACACACACACACACACACTCACTCAGAGCTGCTTGCTCACACACACACACACACACACATATACATGCATGCATGCACATAGACACGTTCAAAAATTAAAAGGCACGCACAAACACCTCTCTGACTGTCGAGTGAATTTGTAGCACTCGCAGTGTGTGTACATTTAAAAGCACAAGCACACAGTAATTCTATACAGCATGAGCCCATAGAGGAGCCATTCTGTTTTGTATATATATAAAAAAAACACTATAAGAAGCATCCGTGTGTTGCTCAAGTCCAAATGTCCAGCAGGTGGCGGTAGTGTCTTTGCACAGATGGGTTAGACCATCTCAGTCAGCCTTGGTGGATTAGACGGAGTCCAGGTTGACAACTTGCAACTCAGTCAAGTTATTGGAACCACCCCAAAGCCTGCTGACCAATCACCATCTACAGGTTGGGCAAAGACCAGTCAGTAAATACGCTTTAAACCTACAAGATGCTGACATAACAGAAAAAATGACAGAGAAATAAAGTCAAGAACCCCAGGCCACACAAGGCCAGCTACTAAGCTTATTTGAGTGTGCACTCACTGTGTAGCATATGTGGGAAGTGATTAGTGTTATTGTTTATACTGAGTAGTGGAGTAGATAGTGAGAGGGAGGAAGGAAGGTTGTGAGTAGCGATGATCACTGGTGCAGCTACACTGCAGAATGGGAACTGGATCAGCCTTGCAGAAGGAGCTGTGAGGAACACCTGAGGTACAGCGCTCCCGAGAGACAGAGAAAAACACCAATCACAACAGAGTTTTTGTGACTGCGTAATGGCCAACAGAGCCCAGTGACTCCGCAAATAATCGCAACAGAGCTCTGTGACCAGAAACTGGATCACAACAGGCCTCTGCAATTCAGCAATTAATCACAACAGAGCTCTTAGACTCAGCAAAATAATCAAAACAGAGCTGTATGACTCAGCAAGTAATCACCACAGAGCTCAATGCCTCTGCAACTAATCACAATGGAGCTCTGAGACAGCGATTAATCACAACAGGGCTCTGTGACTTGGCTACTAATCACAATGGAGCTAAATGTCTCCGTTACTAATCGCAACAGAGCCATGTTAGTCAGTGAAGCATCACAACACCGCTATTGAAACACTTTGCAACTCAATCACAAACACCCATGTGAATCAGCACTGCTGCGCTGGGTGTGTGATTGGCTCACTTCCGCGCCGGGCTCATGTGGGACACTCTGCATGGCGGTTGGGGTCTGGGAGAAGGCATTGAGCACCGCCAGCCTGTCTTCGCCAGAGAGGGGGCAGAGGCGCATATCATCGCAGCGGCTCGGGTACACCATCCGAAAGCCCGGCGGAGGAGGGACAGACGAGGTGTCGATGGTGGCGGGACGCCAGCCAGAGGACATCAGCTTTGAATCATCCACTCAATCAAAAACACAACTTAACATTATTCAGCATTAGGAAACCAGCTTTAATTTTCCAACAAAAAAAACAAAGACTGATCAATGTATCTGAATATGAGAGAGAAGCCTAAACTTTCAAGATTAAAACTGCCGCATAAACCAGCACATGAGACCAGCCATAATCTTCAACAAAAAAATAATGACTGTCTGAATGACGGAGAAGATGCAAACTACCAATCCTCTTCAACAGAATTATGACCGCTCAAAGCATCTGTACAAGAGACACCAGCTTCACCTTTGACTCAATCATAAATATGATACAACACATCCTGGGTAAGCATAAGAGATCAGCTTAGCCTCCACACAGGCATTATCCACAATTCAAGTAAAATTAAAAAATAACCTTTACCAGGGGGAGTCCAATGAACAATTTTTTAATTTTTTTTTTTTAAAGATTATTTTTTGGGAATTTTTCCTTTATTTGACAGTTATACAGTGTAGAGAGACAGAAAGTTGGGGAGAAGAATAAAATATGTGCAAAATGACCTGAGACGGAAATCAAACCCAGGTCGCCAAGTGGAAGGACTCAGCCTTTATGGTACGCGCGCTTAGACCGATGAGCCACCGGGGCACCCCATGAACACAATTCTAAGATTTAGAATCAAAAGTGTATGAATTCACTGCTAAACCTAGCCAACTGATGTCATAAATTTGATCCACTACCTTACTGAAAAGTTCAGATAATTCCAGAGGATCTAGGAGATTTGAAACAAATCAGTAAAAGGACATACTTTCTGAACCAGGCTGGGTGACAAAGAGACACGAGGAGATGACTCAATGAGAAAGACAGTCTTACTGCATGATCTTATTGCTGCAAATGACCATTTGTCACATAGCCAGACCTCTAAACGGGATTACCAGCAGCATTGGAGGGGATGCCACGCATTTCCACCTGCATCTCCGGGTGGGCTGCTTGCACCAGTAAAAATGAGGCTGCACCAAGCGCTCCAGCAGGTGGCACTGGGTGGTGTTCACTGTAACGCTACATCATTCTTATTAGAGACCAAAGCCACACCTTATGCACTTGCGGATGAAGCATCTTGTTTACACTGCTACTTGTGCACTTAAGCAGTGCTAGTTTCACAAATATATCGTCTGATTGGAGGCCAACCCAAATATTTGCTCCTCAGTAAGGACCGAACTCAGACTACGCTGCTTTTGGCGCCAATGGGGATTTCGCTTGTCAGTGGAGTTGTGTTCAACGTTAATACATACACTCATTGCCTTTTTTGGTCAAAAAGCAGATGGGATAATGCTGCCAAGCTCAAGAGGAGTCACTCACTGGTTTACTGGTGGTTTTAAACAAGTAAAACCCCCTCATGTTCCACACACTGCAAACACAGCCCACTCAGTGTTCTCTGCCTGTGCTCATTGCAAAGTGACCAGTATGTTGACAAGGTAAACAAACAAATTACCATTTGATTTTGACTATGACGTCTTGGAGTTCCTTGCATAATTATATTGATCTGAACACAAATACTAGATGAAAAATGTTAAACAGACTTAAATAAATCAAAAAGTTTCTCTACTCCCATCTCATTAGCACAAGGTTGGCCACTCCCAGGTGGCTACATTTTAGACCCCTCAGAGCCTGGACAGATATTCAAGAGCTCAATAACATCACCTATATATTCTGAAAATGAATTACCAACAGTTTAACATGATTCCCATTAAACTGTCTGTACTGCATTTGGAAGTGGTAAGTCTTGATGGTACAACAGCCAAGGTCACTAAGTGACCAATACAATAAGAGCCTCCGTTGAGCACCAGAAAATATATAAGAAAATTGACAATATCCAAATAAAACCTTTTACAGCATTTGGAAATGGAAAGTCTCGGTGGAGGCGCTACAGGAAAGGTCGAAGGGCCACACAAACCAATAGGGTTTGTCCTCAATTCACCAGAAAAGAACACAAGAACTGTTCTAGTTATCGGACTTTAACAAAAGATCTGTGGCCATGGCAACAACAAAATTTGAGGCAAATCCATAAAATCCATGAAAATGCAGTTTTGGGGACATTAAGGCAAAGACCTAAATAAACCATTTCAGGTCATTAATAATTATTACAAAAATGTGTGGTGTACTATACCATACAATATACTCTGAGTGTACAGAATACCAACTTTCCACGTTAGGACTGGTGGCGTATGTGGCCATAGAGAGTTACACTTTCTGTTCAGTGAGGGCATTAACATCCCCACACATCATGAATTTTTGGAAGCCATTGTGCAATTTAAGCAGCAGGAGACTCACAGGGTGCATAACGGGGACCGATACCTGCAGAGGCGCTGGAGGCCTGGGCGTCCCAGAGCTGCTATCGCTGCTGGAAACAGAGCCCTGCTGGGCGGGCAGCGGCACCTGGATCGCCTGCAGCTGCTGGGGGACTCCTGCCCCTGAGAGAGAAAATGCAGAAACAATGTCGTCACAACACCGAGGCAACGCAATGGAGCTTCAGTGTTACACCAGCATAAAAACTACAACCGTGTGACATCATCGCATGAACTTTCTGCAACTCCGACAAACACTGCATATATCCACAGATTGCAAAGGCACACTCACACACTCCATCTATTGCTCACAAACACACACCTGTGAGCGAGACTGTGGCTGGGAAGCGGAAGATGTCCGACTGGGCAGGGGCAGGCTGTACTGTAGCAGTGGCAGAGCTAGAGCCTTGCGGGAGTTGCGTGAGTGGAAGAGCAGGGGCCCCGGAGGGACTGGGGTACCTACAGCAGAGAGAGGGTAATTCACTGCATTACATACAGTCGAGAGAGTGGAAATCACTGCATTTCCTACAGCAGAGAGAGGGGAAATCACTGCATTACCTACAGCAGAGAGAGGGGAAAGCACTGCATTTCCTACAACAGAGAGAGAGGAAATCACTGCATTACCTAAAGCAGAGAGAGGGGAAATCACTGCATTTCCTACAGCAGAGAGAGGGGAAATCACTGCATTTCCTATAGCAGAGAGAGGGGAAATCACTGCATTTCCTACAGCAGAGAGAGGGAAAGCACTGCATTTCCTACAACAGAGAGAGAGGAAATCACTGCATTACCTAAAGAAGAGAGAGGGGAAATCACTGCATTTCCTACAGCAGAGAGAGGGGAAATCACTGCCTTTCCTATAGCAGAGAGAGGGGAAATCACTGCATTACCTACAGGAGAGAGAGAGGAAATCACTGCAATACCTACAAGAGAGAGGAAAATTCACTGCATTACCTACAGGAGAGCAGGTAAATTGCTGCATTACCTACAGGAGAGAGAGAGGGGAAATCACTGCATTACCTACAGGAGAGCGGGGAAATCACTGCATTACCGACAGGAGAGAGGGGGAAATCCCTGCATTACCTACAGGAGAGAGAGAAGGAAAATCGCTGTATCACCTACATAAGAGAGGGGAAATCACTGCATTACCTACAGGAGATCGGGAAATCACTGCATTTCCTACGAGAAAGGGGAAATAACTGTATTATCAACAGGAGAGCGGGGAAATCACTGCATTACCTACAGGAGAAACAGGACATCACTGCATTACCAACAGGTGAGCGGGAAATTCACTTCATTACCTACAGGAGAGAAGACATCACTGCATTATCTACAGGAGGGAGGGGAAATGACCACACTGTCTATAGGACAAAGGGGGGACGTCAATGCACCTTCTATAGGAGAGAAAAGACATCACTGCACAAGCATCTGTGTTAAAGTATGGAAGAGTGTGTGTGCTCCAAAGTTTGTTTATGAGTGGGAGAGTAGACTGGCAGTGAATGCGCGCGTATGTGGGCCCCTGTCTCCAAAACAGGTGGGGATGAGCAGATTTTGATGAAGTAACCAGGCAGCTCCTCATACTCACTGGACACAAAGGTGAATCCACTAGGCAGCTGCATGAGTCCTGCAGAAGAGCTGGTATTTAGCACAGTGCCGCGAAGGCTGCTGCTAATGCTGCTGGAGCTGGGAGGGCGGGCCAGCTGGGGGCGGGGTTAGAGGCCATGTAGTTGGTGATGTCGAAAGAAGCGGAGCTACTGGCTTGCATTGAGGTGGAGGTGGCAGGGGCGGAACCACTGGTGGTGCCGGGCAGGTTGCTGACGGTGAGCGCTGGTTTCAGAGTGTCCTGAGGAAAGAAGGAACACACACAACCATGGTAAAAGCAGAGTAAAGACCCATCCACTTTATTTTCATCATTTTGGTACTTCTAAAGCTCCACTTAGTTACTTATCGTTTTTAGAAGCTACAAGTTTGCTAACTGTGACCATCTTTTGCTCACTGGGATAAGACGCTGTGTTTTGGACGTTTTCCCACTTCCAACCAAATTGTACCTTCCAAGTTTCACTCTATGTCGCCCCAGATTCTACCATACTAAGACCTGGCTGGTAAAATGGACAAAACACGGCCACACAGAATTGTTAGTACAGGGCCACGACCCGCTGATAGATATTACTATCTGGATGGATATCCAACGATGACCAGGACCTCAGAATTGCATTTTTAATGAAGGAAATGGATTCCAGCGGAACGCCAAGGCTTTGCACACGAACAATGCTAAAGCAGCAACAGCATACTCGCGTGAATGTCTTTTCAGTATTTGCTTGGTACCGGCCAAGTCGCCCCTGGTCCTATGGTGTTTGAGACAGTCAAACTCGTATCATCAAACTTAGGGCTGTAGGGCGGCCGCCATCGAGGATACCAGTGTATATTTAACAGGTATGAAAAAATTCGGCCGCACAGATTGGAAAAAAAGCTCACCGAACGCTTAATTGAAGTTACCTGCTGCCCGGAACAAAATATTGACAGATGAGGGTTATCTATAGAACGGGCCTTTTCCTTTGCGTACCCAAATGTCTATTCCTAAATATTTAAGGTCTCAAGAAAACGTAAAAATAAGATTCCAGCACAGAACTCATGAAGTTGATCTCGGAGTCGCACTTGTATGAGAAAGTTCCAGACTCGGCGGTTGCTATTGAGGGGAACAGGATTTCTGGTAGAGATAGGGATTGGGGTGGTTGTGACAAACGCAAAAATGGAGGAGTTGCAATTTATGTGAGGGAACAGCTAATTATTTTCAATTTTTCCTGCCAACAGTCATGACAATTTCTTTTTAACGTAAGCCCCTCTGTTTACATGCGCTAAAATTTTCATTCACATCTTGCTGTATGGTTCGCAGCCCATAGTCATATTCCAAAACTAGAAAAGCACTCAGAGAGCGCAGACCTCCGCCAAGCAGCACAGTTCCCACATATTGTGAAGTACACACAAAACTCTCGCAATGATAAAGAATCCTTCCAAAAAATCCTGGATCCAGATGGTGATCCGGATCATCCCCAAAATCTAATCATCTGTTCCTTGTCCTAATACCCACCTTGTCTGAAAATTTCATCAAAATCCGTTCATAACTTTTTGAGTTATTTTGAAAACAAACGGACAAACGCCGGCGAAAACATTACCTCCTTGGCGTAGGTAATGAAAGTGAATGCATGCAACCTCTTCTTTCATCATGTAATTCAACCTTTTAAACTTCCTAAAACTTCACAAAACAAACACCACCAAATTGCGTACTTTCCAAGTCGTTGTTGCTCTGCAACTTCTGACAAAAGTACGCAAATATCACGCATAAATATAGGAATGAACGCTGTGTAGGTGGTTATCAATGGAAATCTATATGAGATACGGCGGAGCTTGTACACCCAGCCGAAAATGCGTGACATCACGTGCAATGGATAATGGGTATTGCTAAGCTAACTCCGATGTGGTCCATTATTATAACAAGAGCACTCAGAGAGAGCAGCACCTCCGCCACGCCAAGGCAACTCTGTGCATTAGTTATTTTCGTTGGCTGATGTAGGGTGTTGTTGCATTCCACCGCCAGGTGGCAGCAAAACCCAAAAGCACGCCGACTGTAAATATGGCCCATTGGCAAGATTTCAAATCTCTGCCAGCATAGCTGGATTTGAACTTTGGCCTATCTCTAAGCTGTACTTTGACCTAGACATGTCAAAATTCACTTGTTCCTCTTGTGCTACTCTAACATCCTGCAAAGTTTGGTTAAAATCTATGCGGCCGTTTTTGAGATATCCTGCTAACAGAACAGACAGACAAACAAACCAACCAACCAACGCTGGCAAACACATACACCTCCTTGGCGGAGGTGAATAATGATTGTTAGAGATTCGCAGCAAATCAGACAAACTCCCCACCAAGCAGAAACCCTGCTCATAGTGCAGCTAGACCAGTTCTCAGCAGAACCGGCGAACAGGAAAACACACCCACAATAAAATCTCACTCAGGTTCACCTGTTCCTACTCGAGTTAGAAGCTAGACTCCCAGCATCCTGCTGTGCAATGCTTATTTCTTTCTGCCCTTCATCCCCCACAGCTAGTCACATGATCGCCTCCGCCCAAGGACAGCTTGGAGGCGATGCCCATCTGGCAGCAGTTATTCAGCCCAAGGGGAAAAAAAAAATCAATGAGGAACAAACTCTTTTACTGACATGAGCTAATTAAAGGACCTTCCTCCTGGACAGAAAAATCCCAGCAACAGCCTTTGAAGCTTCTGTAACAGTCAAGACATTCCAGTGTTTGTCAAAACAAACTATATCAACATTCAACATACGGCCCTCATTAACTGTCACACTGCATCCAAATTCCAGTGCCACAGACTGACCATTTGTTTGAAGTGACCTTTGAGGATCTGCCCTCCTCATTTTTTATCCAATCAGAGTATTATTATTGCAGATTGAGGTCATGGTTCAGGGAACATTATGACAGCACTGTCTGTTTCACCATCACTACGCTCAGGTTGTGTGCAGTGGAGGCAGGAAGAGAGATGGACAGTACATCGAAATAGGGGCAAACTGTGTTATATCCCTACATTCATGGACAAAGATTAAATGTCAATCGAGAAATACACTCAAAAATTTGTGAAATTCTAGGGTATCTTGAAATAAGCTTTTCCGCCATTAGAAGGTGAGATCAAAAATATAAAATATACGACATTGTAGAATGTTTTATCTAATATTCTACAAATGGTGCAATAAATACCTGGTAAGTGGAAAGCGGTAGAACTCTGAAGAGCATCGGCTTTTTTCAATTCTGAGACATTCCAAAAAAAACTCACTTCAAAATGTCCATTTAATTAATCCAGATTATCTCCCAAACATCAGGAATAGTAATAACCCTTTGTGTTGGGTGTAAAAAAAAGTCTTATGGTTTTGGCAACACTTCAGACATTCGGTAAGCATTACATTATTCTCATGTATGCCACCAGCCTTACATCCCCACCAGTATCCAGAAAGTTCCCACAGAAAGTGCCTACACCTGTAAATCAATGCCATTATTTCACAGCTTTCAGCACAAACCAGAGGCTGAACTTTTAACCCCTTAAGACCCCAGATAGGCGATTAGAACATCCTTATCTCAACACTTTAATGCTAATATCGCAACCACTCCTGGTGCAGTAACTGAAAGAGCTGAGCAACTGAACACAGAGAATTTCTGAAAAAAAAAATTAAGACGAACAACATGTGGCTCAGAAATGCAGGAAACTTCGCTGTGTGTATTTGCAGGTATTCTATTTCAGAGCTGCTGTTTCATATCTGGCACTTCAGATAAACATCTCAAGCTTATATGTGCTTGGGAGTCTCTTTTATTCGATTACAGCACAGTCTGTGTGTATCTGTGCGGTGACTGGGCAACAAAGGCTGTTATTTCTCTGTGGTTCACACTACATGGCCATAAATACCCATAAATTAAAGCTGACAGCCTCTACTTAAAAGCCCACCCATCTCCGCTTTCAAATCCATTGTGCTGAACTACTCAGCCAAAAAGCAAAAACTGTACCACCGTCTAAATACTTCTGGACTGGACTGTGTGTTTCACGGCTAGCGTACCTGAGGGAAGTCCAGTCGATGGTCACAGACAGGGTCGCAGAAGGACGTGGTTTTCTCGGACTGGAGGATCTGGTTTTGACCTGCTGCTGGCCCGCCCACTGCTCGGTCTGAATGAGGCATGGTGGTGTGTTTCAGCCGATCATCCTGCTCCTCTTTAGAGACAAGCACTGGAGACACACACTGCCTGCTCATCATCCCTGAGAAAGAGAAAGAGAGCAAGAGAGAGAGGCGATTCAGCAGGTGTTTCCTTAATCCAAACAATAAAGCACGCTACCACTCTGAACTGGAGGAAAGGTGGTCTGGTCATGTGACACTGCTGCGATACTAGAATCAGAGACTGCTTTTACCCTGAGGGGCTCGGTGCCAGTCTACCTGGGAAATTGCTCATTTTGATCTAGCCAATCAAATTCAAATGATTCATACAACAGTTCTAAAAACAGACTTATGTGTGGAGGGAGACCTTCGACTGAGTGAAATATGGCAAGACTATCATAGAGCTCCCAACTGCTAATGATGCACCATCTTCAAGGAAGAGTCCATTTTCAGGATTTGCATCAACATCTTAAATATTTCAGCGTTTAGTGAATGTTCTTTATTGATCCAGACAGGTTTTCATGCGCAATAAACTACACATAGATATTTGCAGCCTTTCTTTTTTCAATATGATGGCTTGCCAATGCAAGTGTAAATAAAATGGAAGTTCGCAGTCAAAGACATGAATATATGCTTCAAATAGCTCAAATTAAAATGCCAACATCAACTATTATGTCATAAAATGAGTTATGTAAAGAATCAATGAGATTTCAGATGAGGTTTCAATGCTCAAACAAAATGGTAATATCTCCCAAACCAAAACCCCCCACGGTCACCTTCCAACTTAAGCAAATCAAACTTCATTCACAACTGGAACAATGTTCTAATGCAGTGACAGCCATTCCTGTTTGTGGAAATCTACAGTATGTCCTGTAGGGTTTCACTCCAGCTCCAACAAAACCATATCGATTCAACAGCTATATATTACCTCCACTTAGCTGCTAATTAATCACGTGTTGAACTTGGGTTGGCGTGAAAACCGTCAAGGCGTTTGACTCCCAGGAACAGGGATATTACCACTGCATTGGTATATGATATACTGTATGTATTTCCCCATATTTTGACCTCAGTTTGTGTAGTATAGCCAGGAGTTGTCCATTTTCCTTGCTGATGAGAAACTACACATTGAAGCACACAGCTATAAACCAATAAAACGATTGCAGCTGGAGATTAAATTTCAATCACTGTGTGAGTAACTATGACTACCAATCCCAGCCAATCACATCCCACATAATATACTGGCACCAAACTTACATTCAGAAAGGCATAATTTCAAACCAAAAGCATTTTACCAAAATACAGAACTAAATATGAGCCACAAAAAAGCATTCTGAGCAAACTGATATCTGAATTGGCTGAGTAGATAAGGTACGATTTGAATGCTATATTAAATCTCTTGAGATCTGTGAAATTGGGTGTGCTTGCTCAAGGGAACCATCTAGTGGGTAATAAAGGGTAACACAACTGTCTTGTTGTCAACAACCTGGCTTCGAATTGAAGACCTTAGCACTATCAATCTACTGGCCTGCAGTCTCTCAAAATTCTGTTCTGTAACAGCCTGCACAGGTCCACAGTTATTAAAAGCCACTCAAAATTAGTACAAAATGGAAAATAGGGGAAATTGAAGGTTTATAAGGAAAAAAAAGAAACATAAAGTGAGGGAAGAACTGAGGAACATACCCTGCTAGCTGGATGTGTGTCAGGGATGGACTGGCTGAGCACTGCCCTTGTGTCTCAGCTGTGGATGGTAACAGTGCCTCAGCTGTGTCGAGTGCTTGTGTCTCAGCTGAGCTTATGAAATTATACAGGACCAACAGAGGTGATGCGGCCCATGGCTTTCTCTCCTGCAACAAAAAACAGGAATGAATGCCTAACAGACAGACAAACCACAATTAATTCTGACACATTTGTTTTTAAGTAACATCTCATTCCATGCTCAGAAAATGAATGATACAAGGCAGGAAAAGCCTATGTTCACACTTCTTAAAAATCTTAGCTGGCATTCTAAGAATTCTAAATTTTAAATATGGGCTTTTACAGTGCTTTTTGATAATTTCTAAAGCTGGTCAGTTGCTGCTAATAACTGGTCTCTTGGCAGACAAAAGTGTCAAAAGTGCCCCTTATCATATCACCAGGTGCATAGCCAATTAGCCATTACAAGCCATTTCAAAATCTGTTTATTGTGACATCACAAAGAGAGAGACCACCCAGAATAATGCTAGAACTGATTAACTGGTTCGCTCAAGTTGATCAGTCCCTCTTGCCTCTGGGGCTATTACTTGATCATGTGATGTCACAGCGAACACCTTTTAAATATTTACGGTTAATTTGCTGTGCACCCGGTGACACAATGGGGGCCTTAAAAGAGAACTTTTAATTTTAGAACCTATGCCCTTTTCCAAGGCTGACAATGATCAAATATAAACTATCTTCATCAAAAAATTGATCAGAACAGCTCCAAAAAAGAATGTAAGCAACTGCAAAGAGCTAAAACTAGTACTAATGAGAGAATGGGGCGTAGATAAGCATTCTAAAAGCACAGAAAAACCTCAAGTCTTCAAAAACAGGAACCTGCCATTACATTTGATCTTTCGATAACCGAGGAAAGAGGTCTCGCTTATTCCAGTTCAGGCTGGATCAGCGGTTCGCAGGCAGAAGGTGGAGCTTGAACACTTCTACGAGCGTACAAGCAACCTAAAACCCAACTGTACACCCTTACCTCAGGGTCTGAAATGGGTCAGCACAGGAGGAGGGAGGGTGAGTCCAGATTGCTCATGAGGAAGGGACTGGTTCTTCAGTATATGACACACCACAGCATTGCACACAGCGCGTCTGCTCCTCCAGTACAATAGGGCTATAAGGAACCCTACAACAAGATGCATCCAGTTTATCTGTGAATACAAAAATATTTGCTAATATTCTGGACAATATTTTAAGCTGGTTACGGTCTTGGTTCACTTTCTAAGCCCTAATGGTTTTGCTTATCAAATGGCAATTTGTTTTCACCAGATGATAGGAGCACTAGAATATTTATCATGTATGACTGCACTACCTCAGGCTATTGTCTATGTGTGTTGTGGCCTCTGCTTTGCCATGTCTAATCATACCATCTATTTCTATAACTTACAGTGCCTTCAAAGGTTTAATACTTATTCTCTAGACAAAAAGTTCAGTCTGACGGCACCCAAAGCTCATTAGCCCCCTTTAGCAAAGGTAGCTGAAGTGGTATGACTTATTACCTCCACTAAGTGAGGTGTTTTGCTTCTGTTGGTCACCAGCAAAAAAATAGGAGTTTCTAAGCAAGTATGTCTATTGTCATGTTTAAAGGCCTGCCTGTGCTCACTCTAGTGTTCACAATTCTTGAGGTATCAATTTGAAATTTATAGCACAAGACACCGTATGTCCGCCAGAAGAAGGATAATTTTAAAGACCAAAGTCAAGGTCGTCAAAAAGTCAAAATGCACATTTTGGCCAATAATATCTTTGAAAAATGATGGAGAAATGAACCAACGCCTAAATTGTTCAGTCTTGTCTCGGTGTTTGTAGTTTTTGCAAGTATTGTTCCATGAAAAATTTCATCTTGTTTCTCTCTTGTATGTTAGCAATTTTACTCAAAAAGTTTAGAACGGACTTGATTAAATTTTTGCAGGATATGGTATGGCCCAAAGAACAAATCCATTAGATTTTGGTGTTGATGATCCGCAGTCTTTTTTCAAGGATTCTTCACTATTTTGGGGTTGGGGCATCAACATTTTTGCTTCCAACTCGCAAATGCCGCTTCACAAACACTTGCATTGAAAAATTACAGGATAGTTCCTCCATAAGATTCATCATCCAACATCAAAGTTTGATCCATGTACAAGTAACATCCTGGGTGATCAAGAATGTTCAAATATATTGCTTCCTGAAAATTAAGTTTTGTCAACCATGTTGTTTGTGCAAATAGTGATAAAATTCATAAACAGAAATGGTTGTGAATCATTATCTCAGCAAAAAAGGTTATATTATGGCTGGGAATAGTATGTTGTTCAGGGAATTGAGCTGCTGCTCTTTGCAGAGGTGTGTAGTTTCTGAGTGTAAGCAGTGTTTCAAATGAATTATCTAGTTTTTAAGCACTATACAAGTGCACGCCACAAATTTGCTTTCAATTATTAAGGCAGGACTGACATTCCAGGAAAAATATGAATGGCTTCCAGCCAAAAACTCCCACCTAAACCTCAACCTTGTGAAGTAACATGATTATAAAGCGAATCTGGCCCTGTATTAAATAGCATGTTTTCTGTGAAGGCAACTTTATTTTGACAGCGAATGAACCCTTAAAATGTGTGGCCCAGGGTGAACTGAGGAGCTACAGCATCGAGAACACAATGTTCTTATGTATAGAGTAAAAAAAAAACAAAACAAGTGTTGTCACTAAGGTGACAACATCCCCCGCCGCAAATGATCAATTCAAAATTAAAGAGATAAGAAGCAAGTGATAGGTTAAGATGAAACTAAATGTCAAAATAACATGATCCAGTCAACATCCGTTGAAATTTTGCACTGTGGTTGTTGAAACGCAAAAATATTTTCAAGACTTACTGTGACCTGACATGAATGTCACAGTGTATGAACAGTAAAAATAATAAGAAAGAAACTGCTTATCAATAAACATTCAACAGAATTCAGATGAAGCTTAGTGTCAAATATGAAGAAATCCAGTGAACCTTTCTTGAGATATCTCGCTGACATGGGTAAAATGTTAAAAAAACGTTAAAGTCACCTTGTGACCTTGAAATGAAGTCAAGGTCACCAAACATGACTGGCACCTTTCATCAGATCAACCCATGTGAAATATGAAGAGAATCCAGTCAACGGTTCTGAGAGCTATTCCACTTCGTACGTACGGGCAGACGGACGTTGGGACGTACGGACGGACAGACAGAGCCCAATACTATATCCACGCTTTGCGCTAAACGTGCGGCAGGGGATATAAAACTCATTTTGGAAGTTTTCGAAAACTGTGCGAATGAAAAGACACAGCAATGTATTCAGAATCAGTCAATAATTTGGATCAACATATGGATATGGCATAATATCTAACCAGAGCAGTCCAATGATAGTAGTTTACATAAAACCATTCATTTCCCAGCCAAATTCTATCCATAACTAGATCATGTTGCACAATTTATTTAAAAAACTTCTATATATATATATCTATATATATATATATATAAATAATGTAACCCTGGGATGGTAGTAAGATATAAACTTACTGAACAGGCAAGGGCCAAAGATTTTCAGGCCAGATTCTCCATTGGTGACATGTGATTGACCTGGCTGTAGGAGGCCACCTTGAGCAGGAAGTGACATAGGTAGGACAGGATGCTGTAGTTGTCTTTGGGAAGACTGGTCAGCTGCTCCCTCAGCATGTGATTTCGGGTCAGCTCATCTGTGAACTCTTTGACACAACATTTTCAGATTTAATGATCTATTTTGTAACACTTTGCTTGCTGATTTTCTCAAGGCTAAGTGGCAGCTGTTTCTGTCACTAACCTGTTGGCTTACCTATACCTAATCTACTGATGCTAAATAGCAATAGCAGGCTGTTTCTGTGACTGACTCAGGGGTGCGTTTCAAAATCACAGATGCTAACTTAAACTACAGGCCAGAAGTTTGGAAGCAAGGCCAATACAGGTCAAAAATTTCGAAGCAACTTCAAGTTTCTGTTCACAATGCCTTTTTTAAATACCAGTATGAAATCTATGGATTTTGGGACGTATTTACTTCATGATTTGACTTTATTCATTGATATGCACCATTTTCCTCTATTTTTACCTTTAGGTACTGTATACATTGATGTTACCAGACCATTGCTGAATAAATGTTAATAAAAGAAAGGAGGGGCTTAGTTTTTGGGTTGAGACGATTTGCAAGAGTCACAACTTCAGTGAAAAAGTAAAAAACAAATCACAGTTTGCATTATTCACTTTATGTATTGGTTTACAACCCACCGGATGCCAACGGTAATCTGGCGGGCGCTCGAACCATGGGCCTAGTAATATAGGCCTGATAATTTGAGTAAAATGTATTCTGATATGACTCTTTATATAAAGGGTCTCATGTTGATTTTAAAATGCAAAAGTATGCCAATGAAACTATGATCTTTTTTTGTACAAATTTGATCTTGCTTCCAAACTTTTAGCCTGTAGTGTATATAGTTGGAAACCATTGACTGTGAATGCACAAAACTATATAAGGTTAACTTAGTTATGAACTACGATTTGGGAAACGCTGCCCCAGGTTGGGATACGATCCCCGACCTGTTAATGCCAACTGCTGCAACGGGCTGTTTGTGACTGACTCCAGGTTGGGATACGTATCTCAGACCTGTTAATGCTAAACGGCTACAACAAGCTGTTTCTGTGACTGACTCAGGTTGGGATACGTATCCCTGACCTGTTAATGCTAAACGGCTACAACAGGCTGTTTCTGTGACTGACTCAGGTTGGGATACGTATCTCTGACCTGTTAATGCTAAACGGCTACAACAGGCTGTTTCTGTGACTGACTCAGGTTGAGACACGCACTCTGAAGCAGCTGCTGATCTCCTACACGCTGGGGGCTTGGACATTGCCTGGGGTAGTTCTTCAAGAACATTTTTGAGCAGGGAGGCCACGTTCTGGACGTCCTCACCAGCACAAGCATCCACAGGCTTCCCGCACATCACAGCGAGCCTTCAGCTTCGCAGTCTTCTCTGCAGAGCCACACACTCTGAACAACCTCCTCCTGCAAACCTGCGCTAGGGTCACAAAAGGAGACACACATTACATACCCTCACACAATCGCACGCACACTGGGGCAGAAACTAAATCCACTCAACATGCATTTATCCTGGCTAGCAGTCATACCACTATTCAATCTGCTCCAGCTGCGTGGCTAAAGCTAAGCAGGTGTGGGCTTGGTTAGTACTTGGATGGGAGACCACCTGGGAAAACCAAGTTGTTGCTGGAAGAGGTGTTGGTGGGCCAGTAGGTTGCGATCTTCCCTCTGGTGGAATAATCCCCAATGCCCCAGTACAGTGACGGGGACACTGTACTGAAGGAGATGCCGTCTTTCGGATGAGACATTAAACCGAGGTCCTGACTCACTGTGGTCATTAAAGATCCTATGATACTTATCGATAAGAGTAGCAGGTTCCCTGGTGTCATGGCTAAAGTCCCAACCTGGCTCTTTCGACCAGCCACCTAATCATCCCCTGATCTAATTGGTTGTGCAAATTGCCCTCTCCCTCCCCACCTCAACCCCCAGGGTTCCCTTGAAAAAGAGATTTCAATCTCAACAAGACTTCCCTGGTTAAATAAATAAAGTCCTCCATTCGTCCAAATTCATTCATTTTAAATTTCACTAAGCCACCAGCCATCCATTCATTCACTTGCATTTCATCCATCCATCCATCCATCCATCCACCATCCATTCATACATGCATCCATCCACTCACTATTGCACTTGATTGCACGGAGATCCGAGCAGTAGCTGTAGTTTGAGATCTCAAGATGTTATTTATTGTTTTATGTTTTGTTTATTGTCTGTCCTGCGTAACGGACCATCTAAATGAAAGCGGCGTTCTGCTCCTCTACCCGAATAACTCTTCGGAAAAGATTTAAACTGATGGAATTAGTCTCGTTGTTCGGATTGAAATTTTGATTAGTACAATGGTGAATAAATCGGTTGATTCGTCTATGTCCGTAGGTATTTCAACATAAGTCCACAGTTGAATGATTATCTTTTTTGACCATCGTGTATTAAGTTGTCTACGTCTTAGTGTTTACATTTTATGTTTTCTTGTTATTGTCATGTTGTCCACAACACTTCATGCCGCCATTTTGGCCAGGTCTCCCTTGAAAAAGAGATCATTGATCTCAATGGGACTGCCTGGTAAAATATAATAAATAAATAAATAAAAATAACTATATTAATTTATTCATTCATTCATCCATTAATATTTACATGTTCATTCACTCTCTCATTCCTGCAAGTTTGTTTTTTTCATTCATTCACAACAGAAAACCAAAGCACGATGCAAACTCAACACACTGCATATTTACCATTTTATCAATACTGATCATATTTTTACCCTGTTGACCATTGAATCACTCCTGGAAAAACAGAAAAGCTGCACTGCTCTCGGGGAATGAATGGCGCCATTATTGTTCAAAAGTGCTCAGTGGTGTGAGACGCACCGTGTTTGTCCAAGATGTCCACCATGTCTCTTAGGACCCAAGGGATGCCACACACCATGTGCCCTGATCTGACCGAGGCCCGGCCAGGAGAGCAAGACTTGGCCCCCATTTCGGCAAGCTGGGGTTTTGAATTGGCCTCTCTGCTGGGCTTTTTTTCCTCTAGAGAATGGACTGTGGTATGGCAGGAGACAGTAATGAGTATTTTACAAATGAAGACCACAATGGAAAAATGATCAGAGTCACATTTTCACAATATGGAGAAATGATGTACTAAAAATTCAAAACGATCTTAGAAACAAAGCACTGAAAAAATATGCAAAAAATATAAAATATATAAAATATTATAATAATATATAATATATGAAATATTAAAACATGAAAAATTTGGACTCTGATTGTTTTTCCTTGGTAGTTTTCAAATAGATTAGCTATAATGATGGCTAGTGACTTTTGACCTAACTAAATGATTTGTTCTTTAAAATAAATGGGCATTTGAAAGAAGTTGTTTTCTTCAGTCCATGCGTAAATTAGCAGACTTCTTCCCTAATTATTTTTCACTTCTTGACTCACAATAGACATGTAACCGGACATTGCCGATTACTTGGAAAGGTAGAAGTGCATTCAAGCAATTTCACCTTTTCCCTGTTTCTGTAGCACTTCAAAAATGGTCTGACAGCACACAAATACTACATTGCGCACACCTATGTGGGAAATGATTAAAATGTTAATGAAGTTTTACTTCTAGCTAGCATAAAAAAGAATATTCTGAATTATGTATACAAATTTGATGCAGGGTATAATTCCTGAATGCATAATAGTGGAGGCTGGGGCCTGATGAGCCATGGGAACCAATGATCCATATCAATATTTTGCCTATTTTAAGCAGCTCTGACATCTTTTGATTACAAATGTGAGATATGGTTCATTGGTCCCCGTGGCTCATTGGAGCCCTGTCTCCCCTACATAACTTGATGACCAAATTAAGCCACGAAAGGTGATTTCACCGTTACTGGACGTTTTTAGAAAACCTCAAATTGAACTAAATCAGCTGTTCCTTGAAGGTGGTGTCATCCATCAGAAAGAGATAAGACCTAGTTTCAACACAAAGGATATTTCCTGTTCTCCTATCATTCCAGCCCACTTTCGTAAACTTGCCCAAAGTTCTTCCAATTTTGAGTTAGAATGAGCAATACATGTTGAAAGATCATATTTTGACTTTTTTCGTCTCTTAGAAAGTGTTGATAAAGAATGAGAGACAGTGAAAGACGTCCTCTTCTAGGATTCTATTGCTTGAAATACATTTTAGATATGATAAGTATGTACAACATATATCAAAGATTAGAAACCTAGAAGAGGGCAAGGTTGATGTTTTTAACTTTGAAAGTGCATGATGAGGTGACTTCTGTAGGATGCTGTTAACTGCATCTAGGTCAGAAGTCATGTAATAAAATGTGACACTTTTGCCTATTTTTCATTTTTTATTATGTTTAAATATTGCCATATGAGTTTTGGATACGTCATTGCAATAATAGGTAAGAAAATTCTAATGAGGTTTTTTTGGAGAGTTTCAACAGACATGAGATCTGCTAAAAAGGGGTGTCTTTCACGGTCTCTCATTCTTTATCAACACTTTGTAAGAGACGAAAAAAGTCAAAATATGATCTTTCAACATGTATTGCTCATTCTAACCCTAAATTGGAAGAACTTTGGGCAAGTTTACGAAAGTGGGCTGGAATGATAGGAAAACAGGACATATCCTTTACTGTACCTTCCGTAGCAACCGTGTAAACTGAGTAAGCTTGAAAAAGATGCACTTACACAAAGAGTGAATGAAGGGCAGATTCCCATTTCGATCTTGCAAACCACAACACTCAATTCGAAGGAAGCAGAGAGTTATCTCACGTCTCGATAAATCTATCCCACCCGGAGTATCAAACACTGATCATAGAGCTTGCTTTTTTCACGAACTAGGTGAACGTCATGAAAAGTTTTTGTCCGAAGTTTTAAAATAAAACACTGAACAGCGTCCAGAGAATCGAACCAGAGATGTTATTTTACGCTCATCTGTATATGCCCATATCAATAACTGTATTTGTTTACAGGTTGCTATCCATGTGACCAAATCGTCAGACTTTGTTTACGGATCGATGGTGATGCGCGTGTTGCGTGCAGCAAACGTCAGCTGGTTCGAAATGCACTTGTCCACTCGCTCGCTCACTCTCCATCGTGCCCTATAGTGAGTGAGAGTACATTCCGAACGCAGCACAGGCTGTTAGAGAATTAGGAGATCAACCTACAGTTTTTTCCAAACACGAGGTATTTATCGTAGCATAGATATCAGGAAATTTCATTTGAAGCGCGAGGTTTCAAATATAAATTTCCAGGTATCTAGCCTACGATAAATACCGAGTGCTGGGAAAAAACGGTTGGTTTATCTCCATTCTACCATGATTCTTGTCAACACCCCTACGAAAATATTGGCGGGCTAGCTATGACACACAGTTCGATATCACTTTGGCTTGCTAGCTAGGAAGCCAACTAGCTCGCTAACGAGTATGACAGTGTACGCATTGAAAGCGAACTGCAGCCTTTTTAGCTCGCTAGCCAGTTGGCTATGTAGCTAAATACATTGGCGCGTTCGCTATACTATTGCTAGCTAGGTAGCCAACTTGCTCCCATTAGTCCCATTAGTGTGCTAGTTAGCTAATTAGCCATCCCATTCAGTTAATATTGACCGCCAATTTACAGCGCAGGCGAGCGATCGCTTACGGTAACGTTACTTGTCCCTTTTTAGGAATAGGCCTCTTTCCCCAAGAAAAAGCAGGGAGAGATATTTTTGTTCTGGTCACTGAAACCAAAATTAACGCCGACGCTCCCGCAAATGTTTTTTGAATCGCCGTCTGCAAGCAGGCGGAAATGAATGAACTCAGGTGCGACTTTTACTTCGGGTGTTTTTGCAGCTGGAACAGTTGCTTCACTTGAGCCTACCCTGACAGCAATCTAGTGTTTCAGTATCCAAATTCATTTCCTTGATTTATGTCCACCAGAGATGTTGCACCAAAAGTCATCAAAATGGGACAAAACATACTTCGAATTGTGTAGAAGACAAACAATATGACATCTTGTGCTTCAAGCAGCCAAACTAAGCCAAACATTTCCATACTTGGGTATAATCGGAAAGAGAAGTAATCCAATGTAATACTAAAGAAATACCATCGTATAAAAGAGATTGCCTTTCTCGCCGGTCATATCGACCAAGATTTGGCAGTGCTATCAGGAGAGATTGGTTTTAAAGTTGCATTTCTTTGTATATGTGCCCCAAAAAAATTCAATTCAGTTTTTTTTTGCTGCCATTGGCAGGTTTCTATGTAACCTACAGGGTTACTCAATAATTATTGATGCTGACATGAATGCCATCCTTGATCCGTATTTGGACAGATCTAGCATACCCCCAAAGAATACTCACCCATCTACAGAAGCTCTTAAAGGGCTGATAAATGATTTTAGTTTGGTAGACTTATTCAGACTTATAAATCCTTCTGCAAGGCAATATAGTTTCCATTCAGAGGATTGATTTCATATTCGCTTCTATGACTTCATTTTCTCAGATCCACTCTGCTGTGATTCAACCCAATTCGCTATCTGACCACAGTGCTGTCACTTCATTGCTCACTTTAGCAGGTGCCACTACTAGGGCCACAAGATGGCGTTTTAATACATCATTATTAGGAAACGAGGAGTACTGTGGTTATTTCAGAAATAATTTAAAAGAATTTATTTCCGTTAATTCTAAATCAGTGGAGGATCCTCGAGTTTTGTGGAGTGCAATTAAAGGTTTTATAAGAAATATAACAATTTCCTTTGCTTCTCACCTTAATCGAACAAGAGTGGGCAAAATTAAAACTCTTGAATATGTTTTGCAAAGGCTAGAATATGACCAACAGAGAGATGGCTTTACTGTTGAGCGAAAAAGGGAAATTGATACAGTCAGAGTGAATCTTAACAATTTACTTAAAATGAGAGCAGAATTCCAAATTCAAAGGGTTAGGAGGAACTATTATTTTCATGGATCGAGGCCAAGTCGTCTTCTCGCTTTGAGTTAACAGAAATGCGAAAAGTATGCAAATATCACAGCTATTAGCTCAGAGCGGCAACTAATTACTTCTCCTAAAGAAATAAATGCAGAGTTCTCTTCATTTTACTCAGAACTTTATACAAAACCCAAAACCAGTGAAGTTGGCACGTTATGTAAATCGTAGATAAAAACAGAATACAATGATTTGCAAATCCTTTTCAACTTATATTCAATTGAATACACTGCAAAGACAAGATGTTTAATGTTCAAACTGAGAAACTTTATTTTTTTTTGCAAATAATCATTAACTTAGAATTTAAAGGCAGCAACACATTGCAAAAAAAGTTGGCACAGGGCCTTTTTACCACTGTGTTACATCACCTTTCCTTTTAACGACACTCAGTAAACGTTTGGGAACTGAGGAGACCAATTTTGAAGCTTTTCAGGTGGAACTCTTTCCCATTCTTGCTTGATGTACAGCTTAAGTTGTTCAACAGTCCGGGGTCTCCGTTGTCGTATTTTACGCTTCATAATGCGCCACACATTTTCAATGGGAGACAGGTCTGGACTACAGGCAGGCCAGTCTAGTACCCGCACTCTTTTACTACGGAGCCATGCTGTTGTAACACGTGCAGAATGTGGCTTGGCATTGTCTTGCTGAAATAAGCAGGGGCGTCCATGAAAAAAGACGTTGCTTGGATGGCAACATATGTTGCTCCAAAACCTGTATGTACCTTTCAGCATTAATGGTGCCATCACATATGTGTAAGTTGCCCATGCCTTGGGCACTAATACACCCCCCATACCATCACAGATGCTGGCTTTTTGAACTTTGCGCCTATAACAGTCCGGATGGTTCTTTTCCTCTTTGGTCCGGAGGACACGGCGTCCACAGTTTCCAAAAACAATTTGAAATGTGGACTCGTCAGACCACAGAACACTTTTCCACTTTGCATCAGTCCATCTTAGATGAGCTTGGGCCCAGCGAAGCCCGGCGGCGTTTCTGGGTGCTGTTGATAAATGGCTTTCGCTTTGCATTGTAGAGTTTTAACTTGCACTTGCAGATGTAGCGACGAACTGTAGTTACTGACAGTGGTTTTCTGAAGTGTTCCTGAGCCCATGTGGTGATGTCCTTTACACACTGATGTCGGTTTTTGATGCAGTACCGCCTGAGGGATCGAAGGTCACGGGCATTCAATGTTGGTTTTTCGGCCTTGTAAACTACGTGCAGTGATTTCTCCAGATTCTCTGAACCTTTTGACGATATTACGGACCGTAGATGATGAAATCCCTAAATTTCTTGCAATAGCTCGTTGAGGAATGTTGTTTTTAAACTGTTCGACAATCAGCTCACGCATTTGTTCACTAAGTGGTGACCCTCGCCCCATCCTTGTTTGTGAATGACTGAGCATTTCAGGAAGCTGCTTTTATACCCAATCATGGCACCCACCTGTTCCCAATTAGCCCGTTCACCTGTGGGATGTTCCAAATAAGTGTTTGATGAGCATTCCTCAACTCTCTCAGTCTTTTTTGCCACTTGTGCCAGCTTTTTTGAAACATGTTGCAGGCATCAAATTCCAAATGAGCTAATATTTGCAAAAAATTACAGTTTACCTGTTGGAACATTAAGTAACTTGTCTTTGCAGTGTATTCAATTGAATATAGGTTGAAAAGGATTTGCAAATCATTGTATTCTGTTTTTATTTACGATTTACACAACGTGCCAACTTCACTGGTTTTGGGTTTTGTAGATCTGAAATAAAATTGGATAAAAATAAATGTAAATCTTTTTTGCAAGGTCTTAATCTCCCTTTTCTTTCTCAAGAGGATAATGAGCGTCTTGGTAAATCAATCACTCTGACTGAATTAAAAGATGCTATTGCAGGGATAAAAAAAGGGAAATCTCCAGGCTGGGATGGGATTCCCCCAGAATTTTATCTTGCTTTTTGGGAAGAGCTTGGACAGTACCTTTTCGCAATGATTCATAGAGCAGTTGAGGTAGGTGCCTTTTTCAATGATTTGAATTCTGCTTTAATTTCTGTACTCCCTAAACCTAACAAAGATGTAACTAAATGTAGTAATTACAGGCCATTATCAATTCTTAATGCTGAAATTAAAATCTTTGCACGGATCCTTTCTTTACGCCTAGAACCCCACATATCGAAATTAATTCATTGCGACCAGACCGGTTTCATGAAATCACGCCTCGCTTCTGACAATGTTCGCAGACTACTCCATGTAATTCATAATGCTAAAGATATAGCTTCTCCTTGCGCAGTGTTGAGCCTTGATGCAGAAAAAGCCTTCGATAGGCTAGAATGGGATTACCTATGGGAGGTTCTACATCATTTTCAATTTGGTCCCAATTTTATTAAATTAATTCAATTATTATATAGTAACCCAACTGCAATGGTAATTACTAATGGCATCATATCAACCAAAATTGCCTTATCACGGTCTTGTAGACAAGGCTGTCCTTTAAGCCCTTTTTTATTCGCTTTGTCACTTGAACCCCTTGCTCAGAAAATTAGGCAACATTCGTCCATTGCACTTATTATTTTCAATAATACCATTCACTCGATATTGTTGTATGCTGATGACATACTTTTATATTTTGATAGGGCACCCGTTTCAATGCCTTATATTTTGGATACCTTTGATGATTTCAGCTCCCTGTCTGGGTATAAAATTAATTGGACAAAATCAGTACTTTCCCCATTAAACTCGAAATTGGATCCCAGCAAATTACCCCAGCATATTCCTATTGTTAATCAATTTAAGTACTTGGGGATAGATATTTTTCCTTCATTGACTAGTATTGCATATAAAAACTTTCAAGGGATCTTTAAAAAAAATTGAATTAGATCTTGATAGATGGTCATACCTCCCAAAATCACTACAAACTCTTGTATCGGTAATTAAGATGGATGTATTGCCACGGGTAAATTTTTTCGCTTCTATGATACCTTTGTCGCCCCCAACTGATTATTGGGACAGAATTCATTCTTTGGTATCCAAATTTATCTGGGGTAAGGAACGACCACGCATTAAACTGACTACTCTTTAGCGTCATAAATCAGAAGGTGGCCTTTCAGTTCCTAATTTCAAGCATTATTTCTGGTCATTTGTCTTAAGACCATTATCAGTTTGGTTTAATTCTGACGTAGTTATTTGTTGGAAATCTATTGAGGCTAATTTAGCATTCCCACACAGACTGGAAGACCTTATTTATTCAGCTGTTCCTTTGAAACGAGCCAAGTTGCGGCTCGGTCCCATAATGAGTTTTCTTTTGTCTGTATGGCTGCTTGCAGAAAAAGGATCTAATATAACATGTAAATGGCATCTTAAAAGCCCAATTTTTAACAATTTCTCTCTGCTTTCTGGGGGGGTTCCATTTTCGTGTTCGGCCTGGAGTACTAAAGGGATTCACACATTAGCAGATATCCATGATGAGGCTGGGCTTCGCAATTTTAATGATTTAAGACTGTCTTACAATTTACCAGGCTCTTCCTATTTTTTATATCTTCAACTGCGGTCATCTATGAAAGCGTACGGAGTGCCATGGAACACTCCATTAACTACTCACCCCTTGCATTCTATTTTGGTCAATAGAGGTCAAAAAAGAGGTTGCGTCACTCAATTATATTCACTATTTCGGAATGCCTCTTATAAAGCTCTTCCTATTATACAAGTATGGTCTGAAGACCTGAAAAACTATACTGAAGAGGTTTTACTTGACGGGGAGAGGATATGGTCCTCAATTATAATGGCCTCTAAAAACCCAAATCATCAACAGATTCATTATAATTTTATCTATAGGACTTACCTCACTCCGAGAAAGACTTATCTTATGAAAAGAGTATCATCCCCAATCTGTACTTTGTGTACAGATGGTCTCTTAGGTTCTTATATGCATGTGTTTTGGGAATGTAAAGATGTAAAAATTTTTTGGGTGTGGTTTGTACTACTCTGTCAGCTATTTTGGGTTAAACTGTGCCGTGCTCTCCCACTGTGTTACTTTTGAATGACACTGCCTCGTTGGAACTAACCTGTATCAATAGACGCATTCTTTTAATGGGTATTATTGCTGCCAAAAAAGATACTAGCTTTACGTTGGAAACCTCCACATATTGTTACCAAACACACTGGATTAACACATTTAGTGATATCATTAACATGG
This sequence comes from Gymnothorax javanicus, assembly GCA_029692085.1. Lineage (NCBI taxonomy): Eukaryota > Metazoa > Chordata > Actinopteri > Anguilliformes > Muraenidae > Gymnothorax > Gymnothorax javanicus. The sequence goes on along the minus strand of CM056208.1, from coordinate 39,568,871 downwards.
AGCTTTGAGTAGCGAGGATGCATGGTGCTCACACTAGCACTATTTTTGTATGGCAAGAGATTGCCGATAAAATCAAAGAAATGCTGTAATTTGTTACTTTATCATTTTTAAGTTGAGCTTTTATATACTGCACATATTACTGTAGGGAGACCCATGAGGTTGGTGAGGGAGGGGGGATGAATTACCTGTCACATGCTTTGTGGGGTTTTTTTTTTTTTTTTTTTTGTATATGCTGTAATGTCTTGTGTTATTTCTTGGTAATATAAATTAATGGTATAATGAAGTGGTTCCCAAAGTGGGGGGCGCGGGGGGAGAATTTTTTTTTTTTTTTCCCACTAGAGTTCCAGACACCAACAGAAAATCATCCGGACCACTGAAGGAGTGTCTTGAGACAGTTGAATTTTTTCTGTCTTTACTGGCCTTGCACCGAGGCGCGGTCTCGGAACCACTGACTGCACAGTCTATTCGCTGCCCAGAATACTGCGATTACATCGTAAATGCCTGCCTTACTCTCAGCATAACTGTTGGCCAAATCATTCATCTAACCTGCCATTTAGATAAATAAATTGTTATGAATGTAGTTGTTCAAATATCTGAAGCTGGTAAATGAGCTGGTTACAATCAATGTAGTCTATACGCAACTCGCTGCTTTTTTTATCCTGCACTGATCTGGCATACTAATAATGAACTAGTCAGTGGCACCGAACAAAATCCGATGAATATAAAGTAGAAATAACTAAGATTGCGTCAGCTTATTCTCGAAAATATGATGCTCTGTAGGCCTAAAGATCATTCTTATCTGGCCTAGCTACTGAACGTTACAAACATATCGGCAGGTTTGGCAAGTGGTGTTCATGAATTTTTTTTCGCACTTCGCTGTCGGCTGTTAATATTGGTTGATTATGGTGCTTTCTTTCTGCATCATAGAGACATAGGCTAATTTTAAGTAGACGGCTATACTCAGGCAGAGGGGTGTGATACAGCCTAATGATTTTATACTTTATAAGAGGTTTTGAATTATTAAATCTTCGTGTCCTTCATTTGAAAATGCGGTGGCCGTTTCCAAACCTGCCAATCATTTTTAATGTTTCCAGCTAGGCTAGACAAAAATCATCTGTTCAGAGCATTCATATTTTCTAGCATAAACTGACGCAATCCCAGTGATTTTTACTTCGTAAGTGCAAGGCCAGTGAAGCGAGAAAAATGTCACTGTCTCGAGACACTCCTTCAGAGGTCCGGCACAAGGTCGCTGATTGGCTGTATTTTTGCATTTTTGCAGAGAGGCAGTTTTCCAAAAAAACATTAATAGCAATGTTGTTGAATATTAAAAAAAAGAAACCTGTTACACTTGTTATGGCCCCAATTTGTTATGGCGTCACGGACAGCAAGGGATGACAGACAAAATTCTTCAACTTCAACAGATTTAATTAAACAAACACTTAAAACTAATTTACCCTCTACCCTACTGACCAAGATTGAAATAAAAAAAAAGATATTTACAGTCCCTTGGTAATTGAGATGGGCTGCTATGTTGCGATGTCCTGGGACAGGAAAATGCTCCAACACAGGCAAAAATCCACAAAAAGCTTCACAGGTCTTGAAAAGAGTGACAGGTCTGGTCAAATGTATCCTTCCACAATTTCTCCTTGCAATTTCTCCTACTACTTACCACTCTCTCAATTTTTCTCCTTATATACTCTTTTCCAGCCCCCTCTGAGGCATGCCCAGGGCATGCCCAAAAACTAGCTCCAGACTTGGCTTAACAAAGAAAATGTCAACACTGCCATTTAAAAAAAAATATCCACAACGCACAGAAAACTAATCTGGCAGGTTGATTGAAGAGTTTCAGGCACACACAAAGGCTGTATTTCATGCCGAAGGGTAAATCCCTACGCCATACACCCTGCACAGCCACTTGCCTTTGTAGTGTAAACTCTGAAGGGCAGGAGGGAGTAGGATTCCCAAATAACAGTCGTTTGGAATGCCCCTCAACACATTTTGGGGCTGCCGTATTCTGTTTAAGCAAGTGTAAACAAAAGCAGCCTGTTCACGGGAGAACTGCTTTCACTGGCCATTTCTCCGTTTCACTGTAGCTTTATGACCAACCGCATTGCTTTCAAAACGCAAAAAATTGCCTGCAGTGAAAAATAAAAACGTCCTTATATAGCTAGTGTCAGCTAGAGTCAGCCAGTCGACGTTAGTAAGCAATCTGGCTATGTTCGTTAGCTTTCTGGGCGTTGTAGTCATTTTCCTATATGTCGCGGAGTCACACGCGTCACTGGGCTCAAGTCGTCGCAAGGCATTATGGGAGCAAAGTGACCATCACTTGCTCACTTTGGAAATTACCATTTTGTAGGGCACTTTGAAGGGATGAGTTTCATACACTTTGGATTGGAATGCCCTTCAATATAGCTTCGGTGGGCGTGGCCTTCCTTATGTTCACTTCGAAGTGAACAACCCTTGCTTTTGAAATACAGCCAAAGTGTATTTTGTCGACAAACTGCCATTAGTTGATGTCACAACCACTAAGAGAGACACCTGCAAATGGGTAATGCGTGAGCTCGCGGGCTCTCGGCGGGGCACCCCTGTTCAGTTGATGTGCGCACGCACGCTCATGCGGTCTCCTGCTGTCTTGAACATACCTCAGAATGACCATTTGGTGCACCAGACTACTGCAGACTGCCAGAAGTTCACAGTATTGGATACGCATTATTGCCTGACAAGAATAAAATCACCTGAATCCCTCCCACACCAATACCAAATCACACCGCAATGAAAGGAGCAGCATGGTTTTGATCCAACTGTTTTGATGGAGAATCCTTAATAACCAGTTTCCTTATAATTTATGTGATGCTTGCTAATTTACCTTTCTGCTTCTCACTGCGCCATTTGGTACTTTCTGAGGTCCAAGTGACAAAGTCGTGCCTCATCAATTTCTCCCAGTTCACGAGTGGCATGCACAAGTCATACTATTGTGGTGAGTGGATGGGTGGTGCCCATGATAATTATTGTGTCCAACTGTGAGAATCTATATAGGAGCCTGCAGGTGGAAATCAAGGAGACAGCAGACACCAGTGCACAAGAGAATGCCGGGTGAAGCGGTCGGACTTTTGGGGTTCGAATTGTGCCGGTCGCGGTCACTAGGGTCGCCGCCGGTGAAGATAGTTTTAGTGGGGGGAATTTAGTATAGGCCTGGTGCATACTTATTAGGACCGCCGCTGGTACGAGCATGTCCCGGAATATTGCGGACGAACTGCGCTGTCGTGCCTGTGGTTGGTCAAACTAAAGACGCTGAACTGACTCCTGGGATCACGTGAACTTGGGCTGTGCCATTTGGACTGTTCACTGCAGACTGGCATTATACCCCAGGGCTGGGTCTTGGGGGAGAAAGCAGGGAAGTTCCCTTTTTAATCAATTGACATTTTGTGTGCGTTTGTGTGAGTGTGTGTGCGTTGAGTGGGTGTGTCTTTTTAGATAGTCGGGCCTGTGCAATAATTGGGTAAAGGGGCTGGGGAACATATTTGCTGTGTTCACGCTCTTGAGTGGGTGGCTCTGTAGTAGTTTAGCGATCTTACTGAAAACGACTTCCTTTTGTGCTGTGATATTGCCATAACTATTTATTGATTTGCTGTGTTGCACATTTGTGGGACGGTATTCCTTTAGCCTCCTGTGTCCCTTATTTAAGTTATCGCTACGGCTCCGGCATACGCTTGTCTTCTATATATGTATCATGAAATAAAGCTGTATCTGATTTCTTAGTGGTGGTCTGATGCGTTTTGGTTCCTCTGGGTGCTGCCTGCGGTTAGGGTCATACCCAAAAATAAATATTCTGAGTGTGCCCGGCCGTTAGTACCGCAGGTGTATTACACTATCATTCGGCCACTCAAGAGATCGAAAACACAACCGCACGAGCAGTTATTGAACGCACCGGGAATGACAGCCGTATCATTAGTTGCCAATAATTAGCCCTAGTGGCTGACATCATATATAGCTAGCCATTTTCAGCCACGCTTATAAAAATATTGCAGCTTAGGCTCCACATGAGCTATCACGGGTTAAAACAGAGGACCTGTGAATGCTTTCTTGCCAGTCAGCAATGCTAACTCACTTAATTGGAATTGCAATCCCGGCTAGATGGACCCAAAGCAAGCTCTGGAAATCGTACCATAGCCAAGCTACTTAGCTCGCTAGCTGGCTAACTCGGTCACAAACTGGGTGAGCGCAGAGAACTTTACGACAACGCAAGCTAGCTAACTGGGTAACCACCTATTTTTGCCCATTTACTACGGCAATGAAACAAGGAAATGTCTGTTGCTTGGAAAGAAATTTGTAACTTGGGTAATTTAGCATGAGAAGAACTCTAATGAACGACAGCTTGTCTTAGCCCAAATGAAATGATCAGAGCAGACTTGATGGTGCCCACTGATCTCTTGGGACCGCAGAAAGCCACAGTTTGACAAACATTTTGTCTTGGATAACAGGATTTTAATGCATTTATTGATGAATGTTAAAATGTTTTATAGAAGAATGTAAAATGAATAAAGCCAAATTTCAATGTATATGGGTAACATGATCTTATCATTCCTCTCACTTTATCTTGACCAGAGGAATTTTTTATTTATTTATTTATTTTAAATTCCATTATAGTGTTTCTTTTTACCCATTAAGTGGAAAGTTTTGCCTGGATTGCTTATTGTGGCCATTGCGAGCGTCAGCCGGAAACTGAACTGCAATATAGCAGTGGTTCTCAAACTCGGGCTGCGTCCAAATAGGAGCTTTCCTAGGCAAAAAAGACTAACTCCTAAAAAATGATCCGGCAGCCATGATGAGTGGATTCGAATTCCTTTAATGTTAAGGAAAGGTGTCTCAGTGCTTCCTAATTTACCTCCTTTAGCACAGAGCTAAATAAAACACTAGAGTGGACAACGTCATTGGCTGAACCAACCAGAAAACGTGAGACGCGTCCCCCATCTTGTGTAAGGTATCGGCAGGGGAATTTCGCTCTCAAACGCTGTACATGTGCATATGCGACTAGATAAAATGCAATGAAAAACACTGAATTTCTTTCACTGTAAAAAATATTTTGTATGATAAGTGATAAATCTGTTTTAGTGTCATCAGCATCAAGTTCACTTTCGGATCTATTTTTCACATATGCTCATATACGAACTTCACCTAGGTTAGTAGGCTATACCCTTAGAATCTTACTTCATGTAAAAATCAACATAATCTCTGTATTCCACCTCTAAATTACCTTGGTCGAAGGTTTCTCACAGTTTCGTGCATAGACTGTATAAAAAGATTGACGCAGCACCGGGGTCTGAAAAGTGAGGCCGATGCGGAAACCTCAAAAATTTGCATTATATTTACAGTTAGGAACTTTCCTAGGCAAAAAAGGCTATTCGGACGCAGCCTATGGTTCCGTGCAGGACGCTATCCTTCGGTAAGATGGCGGTCGCAAATCTCACCAAAACTGGTCTCGTGTCCACTGTAGTGTGTTCTTTAGCTCTGTGGGTACACAGAACCACGCTTTTTGAAAAGAAAGGAGATAACGCTATCCCGCAATTCTGCACAGCAGCAATATTTAAAGCGGCGACCATTCATCCGGCTAATTGCATAAAGAAACGTATATATGATGGGCAGGGGACTTATGATCACGTTGCCTAGTGTAAGTGCATTCGGATTCTCTAATGGACTAAATCGGCATTATGACTGCGCATGCGCGAAAATTTTCTGGTCAGAGTTCAAGACTACCCACAATGTCAACAAAGCCGATAAAGCCTAGCAATCCCAGTGGAACAGCCGGCTACTTTTCGTAATGAAAGCACTGAAGGTGCTGATACCTCGGTGCTTACAGCAGTGAGTATGTCCCTTATTGAAGCTATAAAATTGGGTGTGGACATGTCAGAGTGCCCTAGCTGTGCATCTATGCTTGACATACTCAAGAATTTACCCACCAGTGGCCGTCTGATGAACATCAATGTACAGTTATGGAAGGAAACACCTTTCACACTACTCAGGGTCTATTTAACACTGGTTAAACACTAATAATTAGTGCAATTCAGACTCTGTGGGAACAGCAATAGGCTTTTGGAGAGAAGCACCTTTCATACTATGCAGGACAGAGGTCGTGTTAACCTAATATGTTCCGTCATTTACGGATTTTTTTTTTTACAATTCATGGTCACTGAAGGAGCAACAACTCCGAACAGCGACTGTACGCAATACAGGCGATACAGGAAAACAACAGAGTCAGGAGAAAAGCTGAGTGATAAACTTTCTCACAAACTCTGTAATAGCCTTTTTTTTTTTTTTTTTTTTTCTGAATTAAGAAAATGGTTAGAACGGGAAAAAGCGATAAACCAAGCGACAAACCAAGCCAGCTGGATCTTGCAACAATTGTGGAGACCCTCGAAGAATTGAGAAATGAATGAGGGAGAAGCTGGACCAGCTTTTGAAGAAAAACGGTGATCTCAAAAAGGAGATTGCCAAGAAAGACGCACAAATTCAATCTTTATCAAGCAAACTGGAGGAGCTGGAGCAACAAGAGAAACGTAATGATGTAATCCTGACAGGGCTCAAAATCAAACCCAGGAGTTATGCCAGGGCAGCAGCGAAGGACTACGATGGAGGCGAGGAGGAGAATAAATCTGTGGAAATGCAGGTGATGGAATTCCTTCAGACCAAAAGTATTTCTCTGGACCCCAGCAATGTGGATTCATGTTATCTGCTACCGAAAAGGAGGGAAGCGGAGACCGGAATGCAGCAAGAGCTGTGTTACTACGACTTACAAGCAACAAGCACAAAATCTCTCTGTTGAAGCAAGGGAAAAATCTCAAAAGGATCCAATGTTTTCATAAATGAAAACCTCACCAGGCACAATGCAACCATCGCATGGAAAGCTCGTCAACTAAAGAAAGCGGGAAGATACACAGCACTTGGATGGCTAACTGCAGAATTTTCATCAAACCAAATGGGTCACCGGAAACTCCCAGACCGGTGCTGATCAAGATGATGCGGGATTTGGAGAATTTTTGACCACTGAGGCAGGTTAAAATCCCTGACAAATCTCTATGAGCAGTTATCTGATAAACCAAACTGCAGATCAGGAAACTGGCTTTTCAACAACAAGTCACCAAAACTCAGGAATAGACCCTAATGAAGAAATTGATCCGGACAACCATTTTTTTCTACAACGAAACAAACGCATGCGGATACTTTACTTTAGACAAATTTAACAAGAACATTAAAATGGAAGGGAGTTTGTCCATTATCCACTTCAATAGTAGGAGTCTATATGCAAACTTTGACCAAATAAAGGAATACCTTCTGTCATTTGCTAATCCGTTCAACATCATCGCACTATCGGAAACTTGGATTAAAGAAGAAAAGGGCAAGGACTTCTACATGGAGGGTTACAATTTCTTGTGTAAGAGCAGACTGAATAAAGCTGGTGGGGGTGTTGGACTATTTATTGATGAGGCCATAAACTTCCAGGTACTAGAATGCAAATCAATTGTTGTGGAAAATGTAATGGAATGCCTTACAATTGAGATTCCCTAGGTTGAAAGGTAAAAAATACGGTTATTTGTTGTGTGTACAGAGCACCGGATTCGCAAATTGATGTTTTTAGTAAATGTATGGGTGAATTACTTGTCAATATGAACCAGAAAAATGTTTTTATGTGTGGGGACTTTAATATTGACTTGATAAATCCAAATAATAGCTCTATAATAGAGGAGTATATTGACACCATGTATGCCATGGGTAGCAAACCATTAATCACAAAACCAAGCAGGATTACTAGACACAGTGCCACCTTGATAGATAATGTGTATACTAATGTATTAGATTCTGAAATATTTAGTGGCATTATGATAAATGATATTACTGATCATCTACCAGTTTTTGCTATTTGTAACTGCAAATTAGATATAAGGGATCAGGCTAGATTGAAAACCCTGGAACACACAGAAATCAGAATTAAAAGCGAAAAAAGGCTAAAGAAACTAGAATCAGATATGTTGAACCAGAATTGGGATCATGTATTAACAGAGAAAGATCCAAATCGAGCCTATGAGGCTTTTCTACGGACAGTAAACTCCTGTATGATAAACACTGTCTAGTCAAAATAACGAACAAACTGAAGCAGAACAAAAAAGGAAACCTTGGGTTTCAAAAGTACTGGCAAATGCCTGCAAGAAGAAAAAATATATTGTATAAACAGTTTCTGAGAGAAAGAACTGAGAAAGCAGAAATTAGGTACAAAAATTACAGAAACAAAATGACAAATTTACTAAGGAAACATAAAAAAAGAGTATTATGAAAAGCTTTTATTAGAAAATAAACATTACACCAGAAATCTCTGGAATATAATAAAGAACGTCTCTGGGAGGACACCGAGGAGGGAGTACCCTGCATTCTTTAATATAAATGGCAAAAAGGTAGAGGACAAGGAATTGGTTGTGGAGAATTTTAACAGTTATTTTGTGAATGTTGGGCCAGAACTAGCAAAGGGTATTAAATCCTCACACCTAAGATGGGAATACCTTGACAAGGATGAGGAAATCCAAGACACAATGACACTAACTCCTGTTACCGAATCTGAAATTAGATCAATTCTGAAAAATTGTACAGCTAAGACATCTGTTGATGTAAACCAATTAGATATGAAATTACTGAAAACTAACTAACTAACGCAATTGTTACTCCACTTACGCATATATGCAATCTATCCTTCTCCTGCGGAGTGTTTCCAGATAAAATGAAGATAGCGAAAGTTATCCCTCTCTACAAAAGTGGGGATAAATATGATTTCTCAAACTATCGTCCTGTCTCGATTTTACCTCAATGCTCGAAGGTCCTAGAAAAGCTCTTCAATGACAGATTGGACAAGTACATTGATAAACACAAACTACTGTGTGACAGCCAGAATGGGTTCAGGAAAAAGCATTCAACAGCACTAGCCCTAACAGAATTTATTGAAATGATTAAAGATTCACTAGATTCAAACTTATATTCTATAGGCATATTTATTGATCTGAAGAAAGCATTCGACACTATAAATCACGATATATTGATTGAAAAACTTTACAAATATGGATTAAGAGGGACCGCATTAAAATGGATCAAAAATTACTTAACAAGTAGGACTTAATTTGTGCAGATGGGCAATAGCAAATCGAATTGCTTGGACATTACCTGTGGAATTCCTCAGGGCTCGGTCATAGGTCCCAAGTTGTTCATAATTTACATAAATGACATTGTCAAGGTGTCCGATATCCTAAAACTAATTTTATTCGCAGACGACACGACTATTCTTTGCTCAGGTGTCGATCTCAAGCAATTAGCAAAAGTGGTTAATAAAGAAATGTCTAAACTTCACACGTGGTTTAATGTAAACAAATTGTCATTAAATCTTACAAAGACCAAATTTATGATATTTGGGAAAAAAGGCCTAAAGGACGACATAGACTTAAAGGTAAATGGTACCAGCATTGAAAGGGTAAACGAATATAAAGTCATGGGAGTTATGTTAGATAATCTCTTAAGCTGGAAACCATATGTAAACTTGGTTCAAAGAAAGTTGGCTAAAAGCGTGTCTATTCTTTGGAAAATGCAAAAATTATTAAAATACAAGTCTCTTAAAATAATCTATTCAGCACTCATAGCACCCCACTTACACTACTGCGCTGAAGTATGGGGACACACTTATAATAATACAATAGAATCATTGTTTAAACTCCAAAAAAAGGCCCTTAGAATTATTCATAACGTTCCCTATGGAACTCATACAAACGATTTGTTTATTAAGGCAAAGTTTTTAAATTGCAGGATATAATAAAATTCAACTCCTTGCAAATTGTATATTTAGGATACCACAAAGAATTGCCTAGAAATATACAATGCCTATTTCTCCAACGTGAATGCCTTCATGACCTAAGAGGCAGAATGTTGTTGCAAACTAGAAGGGTCAGATCGACTCGGAGTGAGCACTCCTTATCGGTGGCTGGAGTCAGTGCATGGAACATACTTGAACACAAGGTCAGAAGGGCAGACAATTTGAAAGACTTTAAGTATCTTCTGAAATGTGCATGTTTGAATAACTATGAACTTATCCAACAAAATGGCATTGGATAAATTAAACAGAACCATAGCGGGCATAAACAATAGGGGTTGTTTATAGACACTCAGCTATACTGTGATTAAAACTCTTCATGACTGTCATAAATCTCTATGATTTTATGTTGTGACGTTTAAATCGTAGTGTAAATAGACACTCAGCTCTGTTGTGATTTATAAATCTTTATGATATCTTACCCATAATCAAACTGTTTTTCTGGGAGTTGGGGGCGGGACTTTGACAAGCGATTTCGCTTCTCCCGCGACCCTTTCGGTCATGATACATGTTGTGTTGAAATTGTCATGGAATGACTGTACAATCATGCCGAAATGAAAAAACAAATAAAAAAAAAAATAACAATGACGGAACATTTTGAAGGCCGTTCGTCATTTTGACAGAATGTAATTCACACCCCCGTCCAAGTGGTGGTGGGTGTCCTATTGTGTTGAGCATTGTCTTTGATCTGTATGATCCTGTATTCCTCATATTTTTGTAATATGATCATTTGCTCTTCATTTGTAAAATATGCTGGTCTGCTGCCGGTAGACGATTGGTCATATGCTACAAACGCCATCTCTGTTATGTGAACACGCAGATATCTAGGTCGGGAAAGCCCTGGTTGACATAACAAGTTGATAAATAGCTTCGTAGGATCGCTTCACGAGACTGTGGTTGTTAGGCTTAGTGAAGCCCAGCAATTACTGAAAGCATTGTTCATTTGCACACTGTTACTGTGTGGGGGGAGAAATCATTTGTGATGTTTTATAAAGTTCATACAGCAGTAAGTTCGAAAATCCACGCAGTGCTGTATTTAACACAGTGCGCAATGTGTGTCTGTGAAGAGCTTTTTCTTCGAAGTCTTGATCGCTCGCAGTAGCCATTGTGGTAATCAAATAGTGCTATAACTCGAAAACAAAGCTTTATCTCAAAAATCAGGCAAATTTGAATCCAAGAGATCGTGGCATTTAACCCATAGAGCCATATTCTAGGACTTGATTTTGACCGGCGTAGCAGCTATCCCAGTAACAGACAGAATGACTGACACACAAACGAACTACCGTATACCTCGCTTGCGCATGCGCACCGAGGCATAATTATTTAAGTTATTTTACATTGCCTAAGGTTGTTATAAGGCAATATGCTGGGCTTACATTGTTCAGTCTGTGATTGTCCTTACGGTTTAAGAAGTGGATGGAGGAATTTTGCTCTATTCACGAGTGCAATAAAGGAACAACACGCTGTATATGCGACACACCATATCTACTCATCCCTTTTCCTTCCGAAAGAAAAGATCCAGAAAGATGTGTTGAATTGATTTAATTAGTAAGCTAAACTTAAAATCTTTTATTTTGCTAATCAGTAATTCAATTTGTAACGGATATTAATAAGTCCACGCGTATTACATGTGCCATTTCCTAAGCCTGTAGTCAGTAGTGCTGTACGTGTCAGTGATCCATTTATAAATCCGTAGCCTGTACATGCTTGATGTAAATACGTAAATCGGCTAACCTGCGATTTATGACATCTGTATTATATATAAAATATCAGTGGCGGCTAACGAACAGAAAACAGAAAGAGCGGAAAATATCCCTTGAAGCATTTGATTATTGACCCGTTTCCAATCACTGGCTTTAACACGTTTTCCCAATGATATCAATAATCTGACAGTTAAATGCACAGCTTCCCTCTCAATGCAATGTTAAGACAAGTAGCCTAAATAATAAATGCAAAAAAAGGTTTTATTCATTTGCCGAAATAGGTTACTCTATACAAAATGAAATACCCTAAACTACTATGGATTATGCGCGTTAATTTTGCATGTCCTGCAAAGCAGTTTATCAAACCTGCACTTCATGACCAATATAACAAATGTATTTCACATCCCAATGAAGCGTTTTGTTTCTTTACTTCTGCTACCTCAAAGAAGCGAGTTAGCCACACGTGAAGTAGCCGAATGTTCGAAGAGTTACCAAATCTTTAATCAATGAAAGTAATTGAAAATGGATGAGATCTCATGTTTAAAGGCATGCGTTCTGCCCTCCCGGCTTTCTGTTGAGTGGCCGCCACTTAACATATTTATGCAGATTGTACGATTGTGTATGTACGATTTGTTATCCCAACAGTTCGTCAGTTCTAAGGGATCTGGAGTTGTTAACCACCAGCCGACAACATCATTTGCGAGCAAGGATTTATAGTCTAGTGGCAGTCTGACAACCTCCCGTTCCTGTTGTTTTGTTAACACCAAGGACTGTCCTTGTATATAACCTAGCACGAAAACTGATGACGGCACCTTATGTACATTCTGACATGTTTACTTTTGCTCACATTTTTCCAACGCCAATCATAGAGCATTAATGGTATTGAGAAATGTTCATTCTGATAAAGACCGAACACAAATAGGCTAACTGGCTAATTGGCTAGTTCCCGAATTAGCGGGCTATTTCGGGAACTAGACCAAGATTTTTCTGGGGGAGGGTCCCCAGACCCCGCCTCGAGGCTTCGCGCCTTCGGCGCTCGTATGGGGGCTGCGCCCCCCATTCCAAAATTCCTGGATCCACCCCTGGTGGGGACAAAATGACTTCTGACAAAAAGTGGTGGGAATGAGGCCTATTGCAAATAAAGATAGCTGTGCAGAGCTGAAAGAGCTGATAGCTCTTTATAGTGACAGTGAAATATTAAATAGAATTGATTGAGCATTGCTGCCTCACAGCAAGAAGGTTGTGGGTTCGAATCCGGCCTGTGTGGAGTTTGCATGTGGTCGCGTGGGTTTTCTCTGGGTACTCCGGTTTCCTCCCACAGTCCAAAGACATGCATGTTAGGTTAATTGGAGATACTAAATTGCCCATAGGTATGAGTGTAAGAGTGAATGGTCTGTGAATGGTGTGTGCGCCCTGCGATGGATTGGCAAGCTGTCCAGGGTGGGTCCCTGCCTTTGCCCGTAGTCAGCTGGGATAGGCTCCAGCTCGCCCCGCGACCCTAGTGAGGAATAAGCGGGTATAGAAAATGAATGAATGATATAATTTTTGTTTGAAGGGGGTAGAATGGTCGAACTTTATAGAGGCCATTTTAAAATATATTATCATTATTATTATTATTATTATTAGTCGTAGCAGTAGTCATAATAGTATTGTGGTTGTTGTTTTGTTTCATTTAATTTTTTTTTTTTCTGAGTTTATGCTGCAAGATGGGGGCAACATGACGCAGAAGTATGTTTATATCATTAGACTCTTCAGATCACTTCAAATACGTTAAATACGTCGCAAAAATGATCACCTAAAAACCTCCATGTATTAATTCAATACAATTTCATGCGCAGTCCAAGGAGATTATGGGGCCAATCTTGGTCAAAGTACCTGCATATTGGTTCAGATTTACAACGGTCTCCGGTCCATCTCGTTTAAAAAATGTATATTCCCGCCAAATATGTATGAATATGTAAATAGAACAGTCATGTCAAAAGCGAAATTGCGTATTTGACTGACAGATGTGTTGTCTTATGGTATGTGAGATCCATTCCTCGTATTAAGGCAAACCCTTCCATCTGGACCTATCGCGGATGGGGTCAAAGTATTTCTGGGTGGTACCTAGCATGCTGTTGGTCCGAGTAGGCCCTCTGATCGCGCTGCGTGCGTTCTCTCATAACAGTCAGCGCGGGGTGGGGGAGGCGCAGTCAAAAAAAATTGCTGAAATATTTTGACTTGGTGATGAGACACATGTTAAAAACGAAAACATTTCATTAAAGTACTGACTGCATGAGACTTGGATTTGGCTGTTAATGGGAATAGCAGGTTTTGCGAACCAGCAGCGGATGTCAGCAGAGACTCCAGAGAGAGACGGTGAAGTTGCAGGAGTGTCAGCCGGTACAGAAATTCGATGGCTCGGTGGTGGAAGATTGTGGGGTATTTCGGAGGGAATTGCTGGAAGCCTGTCTCCTGCGATCGGGGGAGAGTCGGACTTTAACTCTGTTCAACTGAATCACCCTGTGGAGATTGGCGAGAACCCTGAACCGAACTATGAGGATCTGCCTCAGGGTGCTTCCACTAGTACCTATATGCTAGCTGGAGCTGTCGCGGGAATTATGGAACACTGTTTGATGTTTCCGATCGACTGCGTTAAGGTAAATTGTGAGCCTCCTGCCATAAACAAACCTTGGGAGGGAAATCAAGATTTCATTGCGACGCCACAGGCTTGCCAGCCTTTGAGAGCATCTCCTTAAACCCTCCCATTATGTTCCGGGTCAATTTGACCCGACTCAACGTTCAATGTCTGTAAAATCATGGTTAACATCCGTTTTTCAGCTAGATTTTTTTCCCTAACTTCACGGGTAAAACTTGAATTTCACACACACACACACAAAAAAAATTCTTTAATGTTGTGCACACATGTTGTAAGCTCTGGTGTTGTTTGGGTCATTTTGACCCCCAGGATCAATTATTACATAAAAACCATCATCTTGATCTTGTTTTTTTTTTTGTTTGTAGTGTTGCCGAATACTGAGGGCATGCTCAAATTAATTTCTCGCTCATTTCACATTTGGTCTCATCCATTTTGTTATAATCATGTAAACTCGATGTTTGATGTATAAGGAGAGGATGGGGGAGTCGTGTATTATTTACTTAGCTATTGAAATGGGAAGTAGAAAAGCATAAATGAGCTGAGAGGAGATTGGGAAACACTTTCAGTTGCAAATAACTTATGTAGGTCTTCATTACAGGGATCAACTGACCTCAAACCAAAAGTGGTTTATTAATTTGAACATAACAGGAGGTTTAATACGCATCGGTCGCTTGCCATCATGTTCGCAAATTACTCTCATGACAAATGGGCGTGCAACGTTTGCTGGCCAGCTAGCTAAGTGGCTAATTCTTGAAAACACCCATGCGGTCTTCTCAATTTTTGACGATCTGGCTGGCGCTAGCTTGCAAGGGTTGTGTCTGTTTATTGCTGGCGACTATAAACAGTGTCTTGCGACTGGAAGACGCATGATATTATTGATAGATTAATGTTAACTTACAAACAGGAATAGGATGGTTCGGATGATAATTTGGCTAGCTAGTATTCCAGTAACATAGGCTAAAGCCGCTTTCACACTGGACGCGAAACGAATTTTTCGCACAACAGATTACATTCTAAGTCAATGCAAAGACGCGAATACGCACGTTTCGCGTGTATTCGCGTCTTTGCATTGACTTTGAATGTAATTTGTCGTGCGAAAAATTCGTTTCGCGTCCGGTGTGAAAGCAGCTTAACGCTTAGACTGCGCAACAAGGTTAGTTACATAGTTACCTAATGTTCCCGAATCATCAAGGACAATGTATGAAGACATTGAACTAATTAGGTGAACGGTGAAGCATTTCTTAGCGAAGAATATAAGGTGGTCTGCTATCTTGGCGAAAATCATGCCTTGTGGCATCAAACTCGCTAAAGTTGGCCGTCATAGCTTACATGAGTTCTGTCCTGCGATGCAACTTTCAGTCATTTTAGTTCGCCGTTGAGCGAACAATATAGTTTGTTAGCGAACCAGCTTGCGAATATCCAGCTCGTATCTTTCTTACTTGAGCAGTAACGTCAGTCGATGCCGAAAAGTTGACCAACTTCACTGTCTTAATTAGCGTAAAGCAAAATATCAAACGCAGTCTCTTCACCATGCTG
Source organism: Gymnothorax javanicus (assembly GCA_029692085.1). Taxonomy (NCBI): domain Eukaryota; kingdom Metazoa; phylum Chordata; class Actinopteri; order Anguilliformes; family Muraenidae; genus Gymnothorax; species Gymnothorax javanicus. The sequence continues at coordinate 39,553,096 of CM056208.1, read as the reverse complement.
TTTCAGGGGATGTTTTCTACTGAATTTCGATGGTTAAGGCCTGCTTTTTAAACCTTGAACGTGCAGTTCACTTCACCTTTTCGATAGCCGTCTAGTCCTGTGTATTGTATGGTTCTGTAGCGTATTTCAAATCTTCATGGCTTTGCCTGGCAGACTGACCATTTACAAACGCGTCCAGGCGCAATTTGGTAACTTTTTACCTGTTCTGTAAGTGGATTGCGTCAGCATGTTTGAATGAGTGAGAGAAACTACGTTGCCGAAGTTAATACTAATTTTGGTCGCAGAATTGGAAGCAATGACAACTATAACTTCTCCAGATCATGAGCTTATGTTTGTCCTAGTTTTTCTTTTTTTGTCTGTTTACGTACTCAAGGGGCTTCACATGCCTCTTAGCGTAATCACAGACCTGTAGCTAGTTTGGATTAGAAAGTGCTTACTGTTGCAACAGGATGGGTGTTTGGGGATTAGAAGTAACATGTCCAACAGTTAGTTGACAAATCACCAGTATTACTGTGATACAGTACCAGCACTGAGCATGCTAGTCATTGTTTATATAGAGGAAGCATAAAGTGAGAGGACCATAATTATTTGGACAGAGACGCTTTCTCTTGATTTAGTGCTGAATGGACCAATGCCCTCGATTTGTGAGGGTTAGTCTGACATTTTGACCATTTGTCCCAAACACGGCTCTGAAAAGTGTTCCTTATTTAACTTGAAGACTACAGCATTGCTTGCAGTTCACTTGACCTGCTCATTTGTTGTCTAGGCCTGTGTATTGCATGGCTTTGTAGCGTATTTCAGACTTTCATGTACTTACCTGGGGGGTATTCCACAAAGCTGGCTAAGTGAGTAAGCCTGGGTTTTGCACAAAGTAAAACCCGGAAAGCTGTATTTATTTCAGTCCATGTTCCATATTTGAATAGTTTCCAGGTTTTACTTTGTGAAAAAGCCAGGCTTACTCAGTTAGCCAGCTTTGCGGAATACCCCCCTGGCAGACTGATCATTTCAAATGCGTCCGATCGCAATTTGCTAAGTTTGTGTGTTTTCTGTAAGTCTGCAGGACTGCATTTGCATGACTGAATAAATAGTGAACAGAGAGTTGCCAAAGTAAATACTAATATTGGCTACAGAATTAGAAATGAAGAGAACAGATTTTCCTGATCATTCAATAAAGTTTGTTCCTTTATCTTTACTTTATTGTCTGTTTACATACACTTGTTCCCGTGATTGTTTATTTTGAGGACTGAGTCTGAATTTCCTTAAATTTTTAGGATTTCAGCCTTAGATCTTTAAATGATCTTATTTTTTCAGTTTAGAGATCTGTTAAAAGCTATCGCATTTATTAATAATGGCTTAAGACATATTTTTGGTGTAACTGGCATTTTAAGCAACTGATCAAGCACTGTTACAAACATTACAGTTTTAGTGAAGAGTCTTCCCATTCTATTATCTCAGTACAAGTTCCTTATTTCAGTACTCATTCTCAGTCTCAGGGTGTTCTTTATGCACTTTTTTGGACAGTTTCTGCCTCATCATTCTTATAAAAGAGGTGTCTATTTAAAAAAAAAAACTGTACTTCAACAGATGGCTGTACTTCCCTCATATCGTAATTATTGGTTGTATTTTGGAAAAGAAAAAAGTGCTTACAGTTGCAACAGGATGGGTATTTTAGGGATTAGAAGTTATAAACCCAGTCCTTTGTCAACAAATCACTAGTATGACTATGATGCTGTACAACCGCTGAGCATATGTACAGGATGCAAAATCAACTTTTTTTGTCCGTCAACCTAATGGCCTGTGAATGTTCAAATTTTACCAGCCACTTAATAGGTGACCATAATTTTTTTTTAGCTGGTGAGTGAAGCAAATCTACCAGCCACCAGCATATTTTACCAGCATTTGGCTGGTGGCTGGTGCTAATTTTGGCCTCTGCATACTTAGTATTGTCCTTGTAAGTGTTAAATGTGTTTGTGCTCAATAAATATTTAATCAGAAGTTTTTTTTTTTTTTTTTTTCTTTTACTTGATTTGGCGCTAAATTGACCAAAGGTCCTGATTTATGTGGGCATTTTTTTGGGGGGGTTGAGAAAAATATAGCTTAACCAGTGATGGTCATCAAAACTGTGTCGGTGGATACTTCAGAGCTGCAATCAAACTTATTAAATGTAATCCTCTTCCTTCTCTTGCAAAACCACTTTCATCTCATGGTGGTGTTACACAGAACCAAAAATACACAAGTAGGAGGAAGAACAAGGGAACAATTTTTGAATTGCAGTTGATCTTGAAAGTTCATGAGTGAAACTTAATTTGGAAATGTCCATTATTGTTGCTTGTGTTTTGTGAATCTGGCTAATAAGGTGGAAAACATTGCGTAGCCTGTCAAACAGAACATGTTAATTGTTTGCACGCAGCGTGGCCAAACGTAAAACTAGAAATAATTTTGCAAGCATATTCAGGCAAATTACGTGCTGAGCAACACAAAGTTAAGCTCTGCAAAGTCATCATCCTCTACCCGACAATTGTTCTCACCCCCTTCCCAATTACTTTGCTCAATTTGCAATCAAACAGTTGATTCGCTCAATTAGGCTAACGATTTAAATTGGTAGACAGTCTGATTTATTTAGATATCATTTTTGTTTGTCACATTTTGAAATTTATATAACCACGAAAACGACCGATTTGCCTGAATGTGTTTGCTAGATTATTTCTAATTTTGCATTCAGCTGCGCTGCTTGCGAATGCAATTTACTTGTCACGTTCAATACTCTTAAACAAAATGTTTTCCACCTTCACTGTCGGTTATTTAGACACTCAAAAGTAAATAAAATCAAGTGCTATGAATTACTTATTTTAAATTAATCTCGTTCAATTATATAACAATAAAAGATGTCACAAATTTGCAGCAAAGATTCTTCTGAACGTGCATTGCCGAATCTTCGGTGCATTTGACTGACCGGTGCATTATTGCGTGCAGTGCAAACATATTCTCTCTCGTATTCACGTTTGATATGCTTCACAAAATGTTTTCCACTTCACGTAGCCTATATTTTTAAGCGCTTAAAACCAGGGCCATCTTAAAATAATTTCATTTTTTAAGAAATATCTTTAATACATATAAAATTCCTCGATGAGAGGTGGAATTCAGAGGTCTACTATTTATTCATATTATTGACATTCTTTCAATCTAAGATGGTTACCTGTTTAGGTCTTTCTGCTTCTCATTATCTCTTTATCATTACAGGCCACATTTTGGTTTTGATTAGTCAGTTGGCTGAATAAATGGCTTGATTGCAAGTTAGGCAAAGTACACGGGAATTGATTTAAGGTAAGCTAATTATGCCAAGGTGATGGAGGCTGTCCAACCTCGCTGGTAATTAGCGGACTTCAAATCAGTTTTCTTCCCAGAAGCATTTCAGATGACTGCATTAGATATGTGTCATAGAAAAGGTAATAAGCAAGCACGTCTGTCTGCCTCATAGTGGCAGTTACTTTTATTGTGCTTAAAATAATTGCGATTCCTGAATCGACACAGCTCTAATTTTTATGGTTATTCAATATGGACATTGTGCCAATAATTTCCATGTCTTAAGGTGTGCCCCAAGGCTCTATCTTAGACCCAGTCTCGTTCTCCATTTTTATAAACAATGTAAACAAGGCTTTTAGTAACTCCTTTATATGGCTGGATGCTGATGATGCCATCATATAATCAGCTGACCCTTCTCTCCACTCTACTATGTCCACTCCTCAACGAACTTTCATCTCAATCCAGCAGTCTTTCCACAGCCTTCATCTGCTTCTCAACTCCAAGAAGAACAGATGTATGCTATTTGACTGGAAAAATCTTGACACCACCAGCCTCCCAAGGTTTTCTGCGCAAATGGCTTGGAATTGGAGTTTGTTGGCTCCGATAAATACCTTGGCCTCAGGCTGGACTCATGACTGTCATTTCACACACACATCATTACCTTTGGGCTTAAGACAAGGCTAGACTTGGCTTTCTTTGTCGTAACAAGGATTCCCTCACACACTTTGCTAAACACATACTTGAAAAATGAACATGTTTGCCTATGGTGACACAATCAATAAAATGGCACCTGAAGGCACTCTTACTAAGCTTGACTCACCATCATTCAGCAGTTCGCTTTTCCGCATATGCACCCTTTACTGCTCACTACTGTGATCTTTATAAATTAGTGGATTGGCCCCCCCTTCATCCCAGGCAGCTACGACACTGGCTGCAATCAGTCTTTAAAACAATCGGGACCCCACATTGCCTCTCAAATCTCCTGCACATTTCTGATGGCAAACCATTTAAGATCCAGTGATTTCATTATGCTATACATACCAAAAGTCTGCACTGCCTTTGGCCATAATTCCCTCTGTTTTGTAGCAGCACATGATTGGAATACACTACAAAACACACTCAAACTTACAGCTTTCACATCACTTAATATGTTCGAGCAAAATCTGCAACCGATCATTGTTGACTGTAGTACCAGCTGACCTGTTCTCCTCCCTCTCTTCTCCTGTTGCAATTCCACAAATAGTGCCCAATAGCTCACTATCTTTTGCACATAATGATTTCTTGTCTATTCCAATTGCCTGTGCGATCTTTTGCCATCTTTGCCGCATGTACTGTATGTGTCGTTTTATGTTGAGAACTGGTTCTCAGTGATTTACCTGATTAAGTAAAGGTCAAATAAATTAATATTTGTTCATCTTTATTGTGATGACCATTTTTGGCGGGCAAAGCTGCTTTAATAATTTGATGTTGCGAAAGGGAATGGCAAAAATAATGCAAAAAATGGCTAGGGTGGCATTCACAGCTGTACCAGGAAGAAAAGTATCAGAGTGCAAAAATTTACTTGGTTAGGGCAGCAATAAGGGCAGGAAATGCAGTCCTGTGTGTTGCAAATCAATTAGTTGGCTGCAGTTTTTCTTAAATTTACACATCAGTTTTTCAGTTATTTTAGTTTATACAAAAGGCATTGTTTTTTTGGGAACAGATCAACTTCCAGAACAACTGCGTCTTGCTTCCCTTAGTTGAAAAGTTGTGTTCTTCAGAGGAACAATCCGGTGCTATGTATGAACCCTTCTGTTGGTAAAAAGCTGTCTGCAAGTGTACCCACAAGGCTTAAACATTTGCAGAAATCAAGACGAAAAGCTATCCTGTACTCTGTTACTTCAATTCTTCCTAATTTCTTGAACAATGATTTGTTATGACCATTAAAAGCTTCATATTTTGCCGTTTTGTGCTTGGCCCTTTTTTTTTCTTTTTTTTTCTTTACCCTGGGATGTATATGGAATAAACCTATACCCACGTGATTACCTGTGCCCGAGAGCGTAGTCAGCTGCCTTTGTCAGAGTTAAGTGGCCATGACAGTGATTTATTTATTTATTGGTCATTCATGCCTGCCGCAGATGTGGGTTTTTTTTTTTTTTTTTTTTTTTTTTTTTACATGGCGTGTCTTTAATAGATGCCCAAGATGGTGCCATGAGGCAATAAAACCCAGGAAAGTAGTTAATCAGTAATATGCCGTTGTATTCTTTATTGGCAAACCTGACCGACTGAAATCCTTGTGATGATTCTGCAAAATTATGGCCGATGGTACCATGGTGTACTCCATTTGCTCCCTTTATGATTGCTGTGGTTATTGCATATTTGACACACTGAATGCCTTAGTTTGATTGTACAGTCAAGTTCATAATTCTTTGGACAATGACACAATTGTCATTATTTTGGCTCTGCATACCTCTATAATGGATTTTAAATGGAACAACGACTGTGCTTGAAGTGAGGAGTTTCAGCTTTAATTTCAGGGTTTTGTCAGCAATACTGCATGAGCCATGAACAAATTACTACTGTCCTATACAACCAAGCCTGCAACGCACTCTAAAAAACTAGGGTCGGGGACAATTTATGACTAGTAATGAGGTAAAAAAATTTGGATAATATTGTGATTTGAGACAGCTGCTGTCAGCTGGTCTGGCCATAGGCTGCATTCGAATTGTCAGAAAATTACGTCTTAATGTCTAATTCCTAACCACTTTTCTTTAACTTCTGGAAAAGGTCATGAGGTGTCAGAAAGATGTAAAGGGAAATTCATAATGGTTTGGGAAAAGACAACCGCACTGCTAAGAGAATCCGAATGCACTTACTAGGCGACGTAGACATGCGTCTCTTGCCTGTCATGTTTGTTTGTTTATATAATATAACTGTCAGCTAGATAGGCTAGCGAACTAGCTAGCTAAGCAAACGAACTAACGTTAGCGAGCTAGCTAGCGAGCAGTTATATTTGGTATAACATAAATGATCGCGGTTCAACTCTAGCTAAGTGAGAGAGCGAAATAATGGATAATTTTATTCACTTATTTTCTACTGAATTCTGTGCACCAAACTGTTGGCTAGCTAAGCTAGCGAACTAGCAAGCTAAGCAAGCGAACTAAGGCTAGGGAGCAGCTATATTTGGTATAAAAAAAAATGCTTGCGGTTCAACTCTAGCTGAGTGAGATGGCAAAATAATGTTTTTTTTTTTTTTAATTCATTTATTTTCTCTTGACATCCGTGCACCAAACTGTTGGCTTGCTAGGCTAGCGAACTTGGTAGCTAAGCAAGCGAACTAACATCGGCTAAGAAGGAGCAACATTGTCTTCTTCTTCTGCTTCCTTCTTGTGACTGACTGGCATGCTCTCCTCAGAGCTCTCCTACTCTTGCTTTGTCACAGCATTGCTGGAGCAGTCTGTCAATTTCGTATGTCATGACATGTCATTGGACTATAAGCTTACTTCAGCAACCAATAGGCTGAGAAGGTTGACACCAAATCCCGCCTCCTCTTTTCAGAGTTTCAAAACTTTTTTACAGAGATTCAAAACTTAGTTTCAGAGCTTCAGGGTTTTTTTTTTTTTTTTCTCCAGACTTTCAGAGGTTTTTTTTTTTTTTAGTTTCAAAACTTCTTTCAGAGTTTCAAATCTTTTTTTCAGAGGGTTTTTTTTTCCAGATCACCATTTACAAGGTTTCAAAACTGGAAAACAAAATAATACTGTGGGAGAACAGTGCCAAATTTGAAACTCTGAAAATGTGTTGTTGAAACACTGTAAAAACAGTGCTGTGGTTGTGAAGAAGAAAAAGAAAAAAACAAAGAAAAGTTGTAGGGCTTCGGAATGAATTTTCAAATACAGAATAATGTTTTCAGAGAATTGAATTATTTTTCCAGGCTGCCAAAACACTATATACACCTTCAAATTTTTCAAAACAGAGATTCGCGCTTTCGAAACTCAAGTTTCAACATTTCAACACTTTTTTCTATATATATTCACACCAGTTTTCAGATTTCCATTTACAAGGTTTCAAAACTGGATAACAAAATAATACTGTGGGAGAACAGTGCCAAATTTGAAACTCTGAAAATGTGTTGTTGAAACACTGTAAAAACAGTGCTATAGTTGTGAAGAAGAATAAGAAAAAAGCAAAGAAAAGTTGTAGAGATTTGGAATGAAAATTCAAATACAAAATAATGTTTTCAGAGATTAGAATTTTTTTTTCAGCCCATCAAAACACTATATACACTTTCAAAACTTAGTTCCAACGTTTCAAATCTTTTGTACGCTTTCAAACACGGGGTTTCAAAATTTCAAAGTTTTTTCTTTCAGTTTCGCGTCATGGCAGTGTTCTAGCTCCATACCTTTAGCATTGGGTACACAGACAGCAGCTTCACCAGACTTTTTATTCTGGGGGTGCACAAGGGGGGCACAACAGTTTGATGAGGGGGCGTGCAATTTATTTTGTTGACCGGGGGTCGTCTTCATTTTGTGGGGGGGTTGCAAGTCAGCGCTTTTTTTTTTTTTATTTACATATCTTAAATGGGTGAGGCCACTATACACAGAACCATCCTTTTCGTAAAGAAAGGAGATAAAGCTATCCCACAATTCTGCGCAGCTCCGATATTTAAAGCGGCGACCACTCATCCCACCAATCGCGTAAAGAAATGTATTTGATGGGCAGGGGACTCATGATCATGTTGCCTAGTGTAAGTGCATTCAGATTCTCTAATTAGCACGGTTGTCTTCCTAAGCCGTTTGGAATTCCCTTAAACACCTTTCCTTTCCCTTATGACGTTTTCCACAAAGGTAAAAGAAAAGTGGTTAGGGATTAGTGGATAGGCCATAATTTTTTGACTATTCGGACGCAGCCAAGGAGTTAGGAAATAGGAACTTTCCTAAGCAAAGATGACTATTGGAACGCAGCCCTGGAGTCCTAAAGCAAAGATTGGCTGAGGATCACCAGTCTGCCCACAAACGCCGTTTCAGGTTGTCTGATTGTCAGTGTTCATACAGCCCCATTTCTGAAAAAAGTGGGATATGGAAAATGCAAATTTAAAATCAGCAATTCATAAATTATCCTTAACCTGTTAAATTGAAAATGATGCACAGACAATATTTCAATTTATTTGATGCTTTTTCTCCTTCACATTTTTATTAATTAAATAAACACTCGTTTGGAATTTTATGCCTACAACACATTCCAGGTAAGTTGGGTCAGGGCTGTGTGTACAACTGTGTTATGTCATCTTTTTTTTTAACAACGGTCCTACTGGGATGGTCTTTTTTTCTTTACCCTGGAGAACATCATCCATTATTATTACCCTAATAATTAGCCTAAAAATGTGAATCGTTAACTAGTCTGACAACGGCATGTTTCTGCTGTGCATCAGTTCATTTTATGTTAGTTCAAGCCCAGGGAAGATGGCAACGTTTCTGGATGTTTTTGACACATAGCTCCCTTGATGCATTGCACTGACTTCACTCACAATTATGGATGCAGCGATGATTGGTGGTTATTGGCAATGGTTTTCCTAAGCACTGTGTGCTGTGTGGTTTTGTCCATCACACAAGCGTGTCTGTGTTCAGTGTTCTGCTGTGTAAAGAAAACAAAATTTGGGACACTCCTTTTTTATTTTCAACCTCATCCATTACTCAGGGATTTCCTCAGATTCCCAGAAACCCTGAATGATATTACTCACTGCAGAATGTGGTGTTTTGCTGTTTTTGATTTTAACTGTTAATTATTCAGGTGCAAAGTTTTTTGCATACTGGTGAGCTTTGACAACAGACTCATTGTTTTTGAACAACTGGGCCTTTGAGGGTGCCCCTGTTATGACATTGTCAATGTTTCAACATCTGTACACCCTTTTTTGGAACCCTACTTTCCTATTCAAAATTTTGGAGTGTGTTACAGGCATCTAATTCAGTGCATATTCCCAATTTAATAATAAATAAGTTGATAAAGTAAAATACTAAATATTTCATCTTGCAGCAATTTCAATTTACTGCGAAGCAAAGATGATTCTATCACTGCTTTCTTCTCTATGCACATTTTTTGCTCCAGCCCAGCTTTTTCAGAAGTTGGTTTGTATATGGGCTTGTTTGTAAGCTGTATTAGCTGGAAATAGGTTGTAACAGAAACGGAGTGAAATTAAAACACATTTTGTAAGCTATTTCTTTTATTTAATGACTCTGCTCTGACCTTATGTCTCATGCTTTAAAACGCACGAAAACCCAGCTTCTTATTTGCAACTCTGGATTTATTTTGCAATGAATACTTATGTCACTGGTCAGACTCATTATGATGAAGTATCTAATATTTTCAAAAGTCAATTCAATTTATTAATATTTTTGGTAAAATATAAATTTTTAGGACCATTTGTGCTCCCAAGATTTTGATTTGGCATTAATATCTAGATACTAAGTCAAAATTTTGGCATCCATCCAGCTCTACTATGAACAGTGTGTGAAAGTTGTCTTATCCAGTTTACAGCTGAAGAAGTTAAAGCTGCGGTTAGTCTCTTGTATTAGTTCGACAGCATACAGCAGTGATTTGGCAGATTTTTTGTGTCTTTGTGTGAGTATTTTGGTTCAGTTCAGTGCAGTGTCTATCGCCTACTCTATTAGGCCTAAGTATGGAAATTTCCTTCATGCACAGTCATGCTCACTTGCTATATTTTCACTGGCTGCGTTAGTGAGTTCCTCAGACAAACTGCCCCCGCAAGGCTTGCAATCTCTAGCAGTTCATTCAAGAATATTTATGTTGACACCAGGCCTTTTGTTCACCATACTCACGGAAGTGAATCATTCTTAAAATTTAGACTGCTCATTAGCAGCCAATTAATATTGCTGGTAGCATGGGCTCTGAGCTGTTCTTTGAGGTTGGCTTTCTGTGGCTTGGTGAAGTATCTTGAGCTTTGGAGGAAATGAACTGAAAGGAAGGTTACACGCCTGTGATGGCTTTCCTACACAGGGAATCTTCCCATTAAAGTCATTCATGTAATGTCTTTTGCTATTGTCAATGTAAACCACAAAATTTTGATCAGATTTAAGTCTGGAGTGATGGGCAGTGAAACAAAACAAAAATTCTGTCTGTTTACAAGTTCTTGATTGACTGAGGTTTTTTGTGGGTTTTCATGTTTTTTTTGTGGGTTGATCAATTCGTAATTCAGGTTTCCACTTTATGATTGGATGGTGGTGCTGAGATAAGGGTGGGGTAATATTAGCTTGGCATTTAGCTGCAATATCTTTTTCCTTGCTGGAATTCCAAGATTCGTGACCATTACACCTGCAAGCCTTCCTTTGGAAGGTACACTGCAAAAAAATGAACGATGAAAATAATAGGTTAGATGAATTTACTTATTTTAAGACTTAAAACACTTATTTCTATCACCATTTTTATTAAGAAGAAAAAAAATTTGTCCTTGATTTGAGGTAATTTTGACTAGCTTGCCAATGGAATAAGAAAATTTTCACTTGTCAAACAAGTAGTAACTTAAAACAAGAGCAATCCGAGATTTCTGATCTCCGCCAAGGGATGATGTTGATACAAATGCAAGCTCTTTCTCTTTGGAAGATTTCAGGACCACCCATGTGACAAGTTTAAATGGGATTTTTGTATGTTTGAAGCATCCATTCTCCAAAGCCGTCATCAAAGTACAGAGCGATCACGATGATCATCACGTGACCATGATGTCACGTGATGATCGTGGTGATTGCGCAATCGCGATCGATGACTGCACAGGCCGTGATTGGACAATCACTGCCGGTGTATGATTGCGCAATCAGTGGTGTGATTGGATAATCAGTTGGCGTGTGATTGGACAATGGCCGCCGGGTGTGATTGCGCAATCAGTGGCCTGACTGGACAATTACCCTCGGGTGTGATTAGCAATCACTTTCCACCTTGATTTGATCAAAATCTGTTCATTAGTTTCGGAGAAATGTCACTGAGATTGTAAATACAGATCCGGATCCAGAATCCAAACCGATCTGGATCATTACACAATTTTAATGGAGTCGTCCCTTGACCAAGATCTATCTCTGGTGAAAATTTCATTTCAAGTAGTTTCCAAGATATGCCACTAATTGTAAATACAGATCCGGATCCAGAATCCAGATCCGGATCTGGATCATCACAAAATTTTAATGGAGTTGTCCCTGGCCCAAGATCTGCCTCTGGTGAAAATTTCATGAAGATCCGTCCAGTAGTTTCCGAGAAATCCTGTCCACAGACAGACAGAAGGACAGACGGACAAATAAATAAATAAATAAATAAACCGACTCGATCGCATTATCTCCTTGGCGGAGATAATAAGTAAAAATTTTCACTTGTCAAACAAATAGTAACTTAAAATAAGTTACTATTTGCTTGACGAGTGAAAATTGACTTATTCCATTGGCAAGCTAGTCGAAATTACCTCAAATCAAGGACAAATTCTTTGTCATACTAAGAAAAATGGTGACAGAAATAAGTGTTTTAAGTCTTAGGATAAGTAAATTCATCTTACCTAGTATTTTCATCTTTCATTTTTTTGCAGTGTAGTGCCACATTGAAGGTGGGATGTTCAGGCATTGCATAGCTAATGCTAAGTGAAGTGGTTAATGGCTTTTGAACTGAGCCCTCCTCATCCTAAGACTCCTCCCCCCTGTCTTCCTCTCAGACGCGGATGCAGAGCCTGCAGCCGGAGCCAGCGGCGCGCTATCGTAATGTGATGGAGGCACTGTGGCGCATTGTGAGGACTGAGGGTTTCTGGCGGCCCATGCGCGGTTTGAACGTTACTGCGGTGGGGGCTGGACCAGCTCACGCTCTCTACTTTGCCTGCTACGAGAGGCTCAAAAAGACACTGAGTGATGCCATCCACGCAGGAGCCAACAGTCATGTGGCCAACGGTACCACTGACCTCTTAAAGGCACACATGCGTTTACCTTAACAGTGCTCCCGCACACACACACACACAAACACACACACACACTGAGCCATATCACTGCCGTAATAGAAAGAAAATATTGGAGTTTGCTGAAGGATTAATTTAATCTAAATAACCCATATTTTCAGTTTCAGGATTGTTTTGGAAATTGGGATGTTTGTCTTCATTTCCAGTGTCTGATTTCATGAAAATGTGGGCGAGTTAAAACGCATTGCAGCACCAGTATTATGAGGAAAAACGGGTCTATCAGGTGTACAGTGCACTATATGTGTAAGATCTAGCCTTCCCAGGGCCGGCACACCGATTGAGTAAAACCTGGAACAGCTGCTTCACTCATCAATCGCCGTCCTCACCTGTGCCTCGTTTACTCTCAGAGCTTTTGCAGTACTATTTAAGCCGCAGCCGCACTATTGTTCTTTGCTATGTCTCGTACAGCATGCCTGTGCTGCTGTATTTTCCAGTTTCGCGAAACTAATGTAAAACTCTTAAACTTTAAACATATGTGCTGTTTTGCTTTTAGCACATAGTTGTTGTTTAAAAGGAACCTCGTTTCCTGTGTCCTTTGCTTACTGTTCGTAATACTTAGCGTGCTATCTCTTAGCCATATTGTATTACTACAGTGCACTCTCATTGTTTGGAACCTCGCTTCCTTTTTGTTAGCGTCTTTTATGTGCTTGTCTCCCGCTTGCGCGGTCGGCAGCAATATAAACTACGACTAAATCCACCTTTGCAGTCCACGTTTTCCTGGCCTCCATGCCAACCCTTACAGTATGGTCCCAGATGGACATGGTGGTGTGTATTTAAGAGTGTAGCTTTTTGTCAGGGATGGGTAATATTGCCTAAAATTTGCATCACAACATATTTTGGACGATAATATTTATTACGATGTCCTTTTTAATCCTATTTTCGATGCAGTATGCTTTAAATGGAGTACAAGTATCCAGTATAAAGTGGGATACTAGCTTGATTGGGGTTTGAGCTTGATTGCATGAGTGTATACAGTTATGTCCGGGCATTAATGTCATGATGATGAGCTGGCTCCAGCAATTGCTAAAAGCCAGTTTGATGCACTAATTGAAGTTTGGTTTTGAAGTTATTAAACTCTTTTAACCCCTTTATGCGGATGCCAAATCAGGCTAATCCTTGCCTGTCTGAGCATGACCTCCGTTTAAGGTTTTATAACTCAGGACGTGAGTGCATATTAGGACATTCCTGTAAAGGTTGGGATGTGATGAGGTTACTTTGACACTGCCTGCTACACCGACGCCATGGCATTGCTAGGTGCCGATGAGGGCACCGTTTGATCACAAACTTATCAGTGCTCGGTACTGACCCCTGAAGAACCCCATACCTAAATGGGACTGGGTCTCACTACTCAACCCTATGGTTTATACCAGCAGATCACCCACTCCTTGTTTGTGGTTACTGTCTGGTACATGGTGCATTCTTTGCTACCCAGGAAGTGTTCTTAATTCATCAGGGAATGGGAATATCAGGGCATGAGGAGCCAGTGGTCTTTAAGGCCTCATTATGGAAAAAGGCTGACTTACAAAAGTAATTAGTGAGTTTTATATTTGTTAACCTCTTTCAAATTGTTGATCAGAAATTGATCGTCTCCAATTTCAGTGGAACATGAGAAGGGAAACTCTGACAGGGATCCCTCACAGAGGTGAAATGTGGTCAGAGTAAGTAAGTTGTGTTGTAGCTCTGCAACTCTTGATTATAGATTGTGTAACATGGCCGAAGGGAGATGTTTGTGGTTTGGCCTGTGGCCAGCAGTTTTCTGTATAGTTTTTCTCTATGCAACGTGGCATACCTTATTTCACCTCCTACCCTCACTCGCATGACTGGGCCTCTCTCAAAATCAGTGAAATGAACAACGCAATAACACAACTTCCTGTATTATTTAGTATGTTCTTTAAAATAAAATACGAAGAGGAGTTATACCGCACTAATTGTTCGTAAACAAAAGTGTTACTGGCGTGATCCATTTATACTTGACTATTTTGCAGCCACAATATGTCTGAAGATTCCTTACAGGGTGGTTGGAGAGGTTCCATTTACATTTGACCTTTTAGCCATCTCATCGGCTCAAGATGCATGAAGTGGCTAACCGTTAGGGGGTATTTGTTCTTGGTACTCCCACAACACACTAGATATCAGAATTGGGACAAAGAGATGCAACATATCTGCAGGACTGTAGCCAATTGGTGTTATCGTGCAAGTGTGATTCCAAACAACGCTTATACTAGCAGTTTTCACAAAGCAGATCGTCATATTTGCCTCAATTTTGTGTTCATGACTTGGTTAACTTGACCGTGTTGTGTCTCTGGATCACTGGAAACAGCCGACTGGTTGTGCGTAACTCCTGTGTATCTGGTAGTGTTTTATGGCGGTGACTGGCTGAAGGGAAAGAGCCAAAAGTATCAGTTTCCTTTGCGAGATAAATAAAAGACATATTTAGAATGAAATTCACTTGCATAAATTTGAGTGTCCTGAAACACTTTTTTTTAAAGTTGGCGTGTAAGATTGCAATTGGTCCATTTAAAACCATGAAGATATTTTAAAAATATGAATATTAATATGATTGTTCTAGGTACACTATACTGTGTGCTGTTTTTTTAATGTTCCTTAATATTTCACACAGCACAGTATTCATGGTCGTAAGATTTATGATTTATTACAGCAATTGCTGCCAGCTACCAACCACACTACGAATAATACAGCATAAAGAATATTGTGATATTTTGGCACCATAGCCCAGCTTGGGCATAGCGGATCGTGGCAGCCGTTCACTGATTTCTGTTTGCCTTCATGTCTTTTTTTGGTTGGATCACATGCGGCCTTGGTGGAGAAATTTGACACTAGGCATGCTGGTCCTGGTGCCCTTTCAAGGCAATGCTGTCAGGGCAGAAACTTGTGAGAGCTTTTTCTGCCCGCTGTGGCATGCTCTGCCTAGGGCACCATAATTTTATGTTTTCCATGCCAAGCTGCTTTTTATTGATTTGGGAAACATGTCAGAAAGTCAGTTAATTTGTCATTCATGCTGCATAAAATGAATTTACATTTTGGAATGCTGCTTCTTGTTGGAAGCCAGTGCGGTCAATACACTGTTGGTCCAACCAGGTTTCAATCGGGAAATTGAGCTCCTGAAATGGCGGGTTCCCCCGTAAAGTGAAATGAGAGCAGAGTTTGAACAAAGGGTATAGTGGTAGTGAGATCTGAAGAAGACTTCGATAGTATTGCTAGTGTACTGTGATTCTCAACCCCATTCCTTAAATTCTCTTGTTAGTGCTGATTTCTGAAAAAGTGAGATTATTATCAATTATTGTATCTCTCTGACGACTATAGTCTGGAGATACTATGGTTTAGTTCCGGGGCTGCCTCCGCCGAGATTTTCAGTTCCGGGCTCTGGAAGCCACAACTATTACAGGAATTTCTCCAAATTTCACACAGGCGAAGATATTGATCGGAGAATGCTCAAGACCGATTTTCGTGAATTTCAGACGTCCAATATGGCTGCCGGCGGCCATTTTGTCCGAAATTTGGGGATCGGGGAGATACACGACTTGGTCCCTGTGGCGACGGAGTTATCTAGTTATTTTGTGCTTCAGATTTTAACATTGTCACCTTGGCTTGGTGTCATCTGCTATGTCTTAGAACTTTATATTTTCCACTCAAGGTGTAGTCTAGTTGTAATGACCAGATCTTTTAATGTCAAGATTGTCACCCAGTACGTCGTAGATGCATGAATTGGTTCAGTACAAAATGTCTCCTCCAGAAGGAATTGCTTGCCTTGTGACATGGCAGAAAGCATCATCGAAGAACTGTTTTTATTGACTGAAGTCAATGAATTAATGTAGAATGCTCATTCTTTATACAACCCCAATTCTGAAATAGTTGGGACAAAGTGTAAATTGTGAATAAAATCAAAACGCAATGACTTTCAAATCACACCAGCCAGTATTTTATTCACAATAGAACAGAAATAACATAGCAAATGTTGAAACTGAGAAATTTTACAATGTTATCCACAAAATGAGCTCATTTCAAATTTGATGGCTGCTACAGGTTTCAAAAAAGTTGGGGCAGGGGCCTGTTTACTATGCTGTGGCATCCCCTCTTCTTTTTAACACAGAGTGGAGGAGTCTGGGATTTGAGGAGACAAGTTTCTTGAGTTTAGCCATTTGAATTTGATCCCACTCTTGTTTAATACAGGTTTCCAGCTGCTGGAGAGTTTGGGGTCTCCTTTGACGGACTTTTTGTTTGAGAACATTTGGCGCATAATCAATCGGTAAAAGATCAGGACTGCAGGCAGGCCAGTTCAGCACACGGACTCTTCTGCTATGAAGCCATGCTGTTGTAATAGCTGCAGTATGTGGTTTTGCGTTGTCCTGCTGAAATACACAAGGCCCTCCCTGGAATAGATGTCATCTGGAGGGGAGTGTATGTTGCTCTAAAACTTTTATCTACTCTTCATCATTCATGGTGCTTTTTAAAACATGCAAGTGTCCCACACCATATGCACTAATGCATCCCCATACCATCAGAGATGCTGGCTTTTGAACTGAACGCTGATAACAGGAGGGGTGGTCTTTCTCCTCTTTAGCCCGGAGGACATGACGCCCATGATTTCCTACAAGAATGTCAATTTTGGACTCGTCTGACCACAGGACACTTTGCCACTTTGCTACAGTCCATTTTAAATTAGCCTTGGCCCACAGAACACGGCTGCGCTTCTGGATCATGCTCAACAATAGCTTCCATTTTGCATGATAGGAGTTTTAGTTGGCATCTGTGGATGGCATGGCGGACTGTGTTTACAGACAGTGGTTTCTTGAAGTATTCCTGGGCCCATTTAGTAATGTCAATGACAGAATAATGCCGGTGAGTGATGTAGTGGTGTCTGAGGGCTCGCAGATCATGGGCATCCAGTAAAGGTCTTCGGCCTTGTCCCTGATGCACGGAGATTTTTCCAGTTTCTCTGAATCTTTTGATGATGTTATGCACTGTCGATGATGAGACCTTCAAAGCCTTTGCCATTTGACGTTGACGAACATTGTTTAAACATTCAATAATTTTTTTATGCAGGCCTTCACAGGTTGGAGAGCCTCTGGCCATCTTTACTTCTGAGAGACTCAGCCTCTCTAAGACATCCCTTTTATAACCAATCATGTTACACACCTGATGCCAGTTAACTTAATTACTTGCTAAATGTTCTTTCAGCTGATGCTCTTATATATTAATTGCTTTTTCAGCCCTTTTTTGCCTGTGTTCCAACTTTTTTGAGACCTGTTGCAGACAGAAAATTTGAAATAAGCTCAATTTGTGGATAAAAATGTAAAATGTCTCAGTTTCAACATTTGAAATGTTAACTATGTTCTATTGTAAATAACATATTGGCTCATGTGATCAGAAAGTCATTGCATTTTGATTTTATTCACAATTTACCCTTTGTCCCAACTATTTTGGAATTGGGGTTGTATCATTTTATACTTCCAGTATTAAAAAGAACAGCTTTTTGAACTTGAGAAATTACAAGCAGGATGTGAGCAAAGACCAGAGTACATAGGGGTTTTCCAATATCCAGGAGGATACCCATGGTCTTCTATTGCACTGTTCACTGGTCAATGTGATG
The DNA here is from genome assembly GCA_029692085.1 of Gymnothorax javanicus. NCBI lineage: Eukaryota > Metazoa > Chordata > Actinopteri > Anguilliformes > Muraenidae > Gymnothorax > Gymnothorax javanicus. Next base: position 39,535,208 of record CM056208.1, on the reverse strand, counting down.
GACCCTGTGCATTTTTGTCTTTCTCTTTCTTGTATTTTCTTTGTTCCAGGTGAGGTGGAGCCTGGGTAAGTAGCGCCCAACACTGATCTGCCACTCGGCCTCCACTAGGTGGTGCTATTGTCATAATGAAAACATGCAGTTATAAAACTGAACACTCATGTTTGGAGTTCCTACCTCGTCTTGTGATTACACTGTACCCAGTTCCTACGTTCAGTCCTCTAATCTCTTCACCCCTTTGAAAAAATTCTTTAGTGGTGTGCCATAACCTGATGACTGTGACAAAATATTTTTGGTCATGAAATGGTGATTAAACTGCAGAAAATACACATTCAGTGTAGTCCTGGATTTTATATTCACATACCTGTCTCTCTGCGGTCATGGTATGATTTTATCTTGTAGCCTGTGATGTGAGAATTCCTTCTGCATCCCTCAGTTGTAATCATTAATGGCTATTGGACGGTATTCGGCCCCCTTGGGTGCTCTGACTTTGGTCCTCCGCCACCTTAGCATCCCTGCAAGGCCTCACCTCTGAGTTTATTTTGCAGGGGCAGCCGGGTGTGTGGCCACGTTGCTTCACGATGCCGTCATGAACCCAGCTGAAGGTAAAATCCGTTCGGATTCTTTGTTATTTGTGAAGACTCGCTGAAGAGACGCTACTGGTTTTACTGGTAGTCTCTCCTCTTAACAATTGCTTTCGTTGTTTCTGTTATTCATTTTGCGAAGATATTATACAATGATCCAGATTATTTTTGATTATTAACTCCACTGGTTGTTGATCAGCTGAACATACGCACTGAAATGCAGAGAACGGATGTGCTGCTTTCCATTATTTTCTGATTCTCCCAAGGTGGTGTGGAAACATGTCTGTAATTAATAGTTGGTCATTTTCAAAACTTGAGGTCATATGCTTACTGGCCGAGTATGGTCTCAACATTTGTTCTTTTTCCTTTAAGTTGTTGTTAACACCGTTGTCATCTGTCATCTATAAACAATTTTACCCGTCACCTCAAGCGGTCACCAGCATTGATCAAATTTGACGAAACTTGGCATGCAACATCTTTTACACGTTTGCTTTTTTGCTTTTCAGCCCCACTGTCCCAAAAGTGGGCGTGGCTGCGTGGCCAGCTCAGTTGTCCATTTAGCAGCTTCCTAGTGTAGATACAAAGCTGAAACTCTGTATATGAGTAGTTTACAACATATATTAACATTAAATGGCCTGTTTTGACAATCTCTAAAAAAAAAAAAAAAATTGCCATTTTGTGGTCCTTGACATTCCTTCACCCATAGACACCTATTTTAACAACCTGTTACCTTTTGCGGCCGCAAATATTGACCAAATTTGATGAAACTTTGCATACAACATCTTTAGGACATGAACTAGTTGGGTATTTCATTTCAGCGTTCTAGTCCACTCCCAAATGGGTGTGGCAGGGTGGCAGGTCAATTGAATTTTAGATTCAGTTGAACCTCTTGTTTAATAATGTACAATGATGGTTTGACCTAGTCTGAACTCATGCATCCACGCCCTGCCTGGGTTCAGAGGTCAGGGACCAGTAACCTGCCTGTGTTGGCCAGAAGGTGCTCTCGGAGGCAATGTAGGCCCCTGGCCGCTTGCTCCCGGAACTGCTGTGACATGTGTCCTAGCTGAATGTACAGATCATGTGATTTGACCTTACCCTCTTGTTCATTGATCTTTTTTATTCTTTTTTTCGTGGCGCAAACCCTCTCGGTCAGTGGTGAAGCAGAGAATGCAGATGTACAACTCCCCATACCGCGGCGTTTTGGACTGTATCGGCGCCATCTGGCGTAGGGAGGGTGTTGGGGCATTCTACCGCAGCTACACCACCCAGCTGACCATGAACGTGCCCTTCCAAGCCCTGCACTTCATGACCTACGAATACCTGCAGGAGGCGCTCAACCCCCACAGACAGTACAACCCGTCCTCACACGTGGTTTCGGGGGCGCTGGCGGGTGCCATCGCCGCGGCGGCCACCACACCGCTGGACGTCTGCAAGACTCTTCTGAACACGCAGGAGTCCCTGGCCCTGCACTCGGTCAACTCCAGCGGCAGCATCTCGGGCATGGCCCACGCCTTCCGGACGGTCTACAGGCTGGGCGGCCTGCCTGCCTACTTCAAGGGCGTTCAGGCCCGGGTCATTTACCAGATGCCCTCTACTGCCATTAGCTGGTCGGTCTACGAGTTTTTCAAGTATGTCATCACCAAGCACCAGCACGACAAGAGGAGGCGGGATTGGGACGGAGAGAAATAGCTCCTCCCCTTTCCTGCACCCCTGCCCCACCCTCCTGCTGGAGTCTGCTGGTATGGTCTCCTTGGCAACCGAGATGCTCCTCAGGACTGAATACCAATAATCAACCAAGCGCACAAAGTTCTCGAAATACCTTTTCTTCTTTTAATGAGACAAAGTCAGTGTGAGATTGCTCCATACATGATTAAGCAAAGGGAGAAGTGAAATTATTTGGACATACTCAATTGCAATATTTTTATTTTTTTTTTTTTTTTCCCCCACTCTTATTTGGCCTCAGGCGTCAACACCCTTTGCACTTCTTTTTTCTTTATGGTCTACTGCAAACAATCTGGCATTTCCCCCGACTACCACTGAGAGGCACTGTTAGTCTGGCAGTTTTAATATCTCTTGGAGAAAAGTAGAAAGTAGTGCGGGTTGGCACAACACAAATACTTTTACACAATGATTAGATTGTGGCCATTTAAGGATTCTTAGCTGCTGAGATTTGGTGGGCATCAAGTTGATAAATCATCAGAACAGAAAATGATTTTAATTCTTGCCATTTGCATTTTAATTTGGGAAATACGTTGCTCTTTAAAAGGTTAGTGAATTCATCAATGGGTTTTTTGGTTTCTCTTTTAAAATTGAAACTCAAAATTTTCTTAAAAGACATGGGCATAGTTTGTTACACTTGGCAGTCGATATCCTAATGGATTTATTTGTGGAGATTACACAATGGGGCCAATGAGGACACTATAAAAAATACTTCACTTTCACCTATTTGTGGGGAAAGATTCTGTAAACTTAATTTGGCCAAGTAGGATAAAATTTTATGCTGCAAGACTATGCGGCAGTAACCTGTAATCACTTTAAATAAGCCAAGACAGCTGCTACAACTGTGATGACTGAGCAGATGAGCTGTCTTCACCCCCCGCTGGGGTAAACATGCCACATTAGTACTAGAGATGCAAAGCTTTTCCACTTGCCTGACCACTTGGCAGAAAAAATGCAAAAAGCGTTCTTCATAAAGCTGCTGTATTTATTGTGAAACTGTTCAAAATGGGCAGATTAAATTTCATTTTGCAATGAATGGAATGTTTTGTAAGGCAGAACAGTGGAAAATCCATTTGTATACCAGTTTACTGAGTGCGGTCAATTACAGCATGCTAACGGGTCTATATGGCCTTAACTTCAGCTTGATGCATTTTACATCACAAAACAGGTTTCAGATGTAGGAAGTAGAGAGAGCTATCCAGATGACGGCAATTTAAACAAAATCAGTTTTTCAACCTTTTCCCAAGAGCAGAAGGATTGGTCTCATGTAGAATCTTCAAATTGGGATGGTTATCCTGTATGCATCAAGCATTCAATGAGTAAATCCAGATCCTCTGGAATTGTCTCATGTTTCATTTTTATACATCATCAAAACACCTCAGAATTTTACTCTTTGGTTTATAAGCAGTAGCTTTGATGTGAGATATTAATTCTGTTTATACATTAATTGAGCAGGAATGCAAAGTGGGATGTGCAGAGTAGACCTAAGCCTTGTAAATGGTTCAGAAGCCTTTTAAATTTGATTAATTGTTATTATTATAAGTCAGGTTATAATGTTGCCATCTTGGACTGTCATAGCTATCACTGCTGATTGTCATCTGACATAACTGAAATATGTTTGGGTTGTCCTGGACAGAAGTACCACCTCGTTTATCATGAATGGATCCCCTCATATTGATTTTTGTCTGTTTTCCCCTCAAACCCTTGTCAGCCATCAATAAAATTGGCACCAAATTAGTGAGCGCTGCTTGCTCACGCTGGGATACGGTCTCAGTCTTCATTTTGTCCTAATACAGCCATTCATCGGAGCTCACTGCTGTTTTTAGTTATATAAAAGGCAGTAGTGTATGTTTAAAGATTTTTCCTACGCCTGAACATGCGGTTATTTACACAGGTTCTGCAGTCTCGGCTGATTGTATAGGTATATATATATATATATATATATATATATATATATATATATATATATAGAGGTATATATAGTCCAACATTTGGATTGTCAGTCTGTCTGGAGGTCAACTTTTGCTGGAAAAGTGCATTCAGTATTTAGCCTGTGGATCTACACTGTACTGCCCTACAATGGGAGACTGCAGTATCTGTATGTCTTAACCTATTGCAGATCGTGCGGTCTTCCAGTGTAGGGCAGTTTAGCTCAGGGACGGGCAACTCCAGGCCTGCAGGGCCGCAGTGTCCACTGGTTTTGCAGCTTTCAATCAGTTGACAATCAATGCCTGTAAAAAGAGGTATGTGGACTCCTTAACCAATTTGTGACCGGAATTAATCACTTGTGTGGAAACGCGCAAAAAAACCAGTGGACTCTGTGGCCCTTCAGGACTAGTGTTGGCCATACAAATTAACAGCTTAAAATAGTGCAATTGAAATTGAGGTTGGAACAAAAACCAGCATACACAGGAGTGCCCCAGGACTGAATTTGGAAACCACTGTGGTAGATCCGGGTTGCTGTGGATGACCAAACAATTCTTTGAACTGTCAAGAAAACCCCAGTTTCAGCTGTTGAATGGATTATGAGCCCTCCTGGTGGTTCTATAAGCTTTGGTTAATCAAAGACTAACTTAAAGGGAGGACTACATGATTGTATTTTTATTGGATCCAAACTGCAGGTAAACTTCAAGCACAGAACGGCCATGTTAGAGTGCATTAAAAGGTACATTTAGGGAATAAGTAGCTCTAACTCTGTTGGTCCTGTGAATGAGGTTAATTTTTGGCTGATAAAGTGATGGAAAGGGGGAACTGGAGAAGGAATGAAACTGCTATGATTCCCACTTGCTCATAATGCGACTCTCAAATTGTCCACACTTTCCTCTGTTCTGTCACACTGGAGCAGAAACCTCACCACCACACCTGAAAGTGTATTGAACTTAAAAGCTGCAAGATTAGCAGCATTTGCTATTGGAGCAGCAATTGATTCTGATTAACATGCAGGTGGTGCTATTGAGATGTCAACTGAGTGTAAATGCAAATATCCATGTCACCAATGTGGCCTCCGAGGTTAATGTATTGCCAGCTTTGAATGATCTCTACTAGGATTTCAAGCCTACTTGAGCTCCTTACAGTTTGACCCATCAATTTATTTAATTGGTCAGTTTTCACATATGAACTGCGCCTATAGTCCACTTAAGGATGTGCCAGTGTTGGCGTATTCAGCTCTTTTGAAAAATATGCCTTTATATTTCTTGCGGAAAAAAGCAGGCACACAAGCTTTGCAGGAAAGAAGGCTCACACACACACACACACACACCTTTTACAAGATTTTCTTTGGGGCAGAATGTTTGGTCTGCAAAGCAGGTGCAAAACTCTGGAGTTCCCAAATGGGGAGGGTCCAACACAGCCGCTACCTGCCCTGGCTCCCCGCTGGGGTAACCAGTGTATGTGGCCCCCTCCCTGGAGCACTGTGGTGGGTGAACCTGATCCCTGCCGTCCTGCTGGCTTGTACAACATGACTGTGTGAAGTCTAGATCATTGGCCTAGGATTAACACCTGTCGCTGCCATTGTCATGTAATACTTGTGCACACACATAGATGAAAGGGTTCCATGTGTACGTGCCTTCGTGCACATGGGTCGTGGATTTTGAACTTCCCTTCCCCCGTACAACATAGCAAATATAATCTATGTCAGCAGGCTTAAAGAAATGGACACCAGAACATCTGGAACTTTCACGCCTCACAGTGCAGTGGTAGAGGTTTAGTCACCACCTGGGCCCGTCTTCCTTACTTATGGTGCTCTAGGCTGACCCCAGCCTGAGAGTGCCTCTGTGTCGTCAGCTAGTTTGAGCAATTCACAGCATCATTCGCCATTGGAGATCATGAGTCCTGGGGTTAGGAAAACGTACTTCTTGTGTTTCTTACTCTAGTTCACTCATCCCTCTGATTTCAGTTATTAGCTGCAGAACAGAGCAAATTAGCAAATCTCTCAGAGTTGCACAAAATATTGGCCTGGTTTCTACTGTGTGAACCTGGATTGACCGACACCGTTTGCCTTCTTGATATGTCTCCAGCTACAACAGAGGCATGTTGGTAACGGTGCCCCCTACAAGTCCGCAAAAGCGGTTTCCAGCAATAAGGTCCTCAGATCAGCTCACATCCAGACTCTAACACTGCACACTTGAACTTGGCCTCTGTAATTAAGCAGCAGGAAGTCTCATAACTGCAGCTGTATTATTACAAAGTTTATGATTTTATTTAATTGGAATAACACAACCTTTTACAGACATGAAATTCAATTTTCTGAAAGTTAAGCTACTCCAGAGCCAATAAGCTTGCGCTCTCACAGTGAATAGGTACGTGCACACCCATGCACACAGATATCCCTTTTTCCCTGGCACATTTAAGCTGAGCCAGACTATAGTGGGCATGAATTTTCTGCCTAGTGCTCAAATTTCACCTGACCTTGGATTTCATCTTTGCAGCTGGCATGATCTTAATTAGCAGCTGAGAATTGACATTACAATTTTAAAGCTGGAAGTTGGCTTCAATGACGCGTCCATAAACCAGGAAACAAGGCAAATGCGAACAACCCAGTCCATAAATAAATGTGTTAAACAAATTGTTTCAGTAATGATGCAGTAATGAGGAGAATGTGGGAAGAGAGCCCTTATGTAGTATTATATGAAATTTTTTAGATGATATGTTCCTCTAATCGATCTTAAACTAAACTACCATTTTTATCGAAAAGTTTTGTTTGCTTACTTCAAAACACATAGTGTAATGTCACTTAATGCATAGCAAAGTATCATTTTTATGCAGTTTCAAAAAAAGCAACAAACAAAAACAGTGGTAGCCTGTCATGTTTGCATCCATGTGAAAACCAGTTGTGCCCACAATGCATTGCAACGTGGACTACATTTTTCATCCACCTGCCACTCAAAGGGAACAGACTAAGATGAAGGTGCTTGACTGAGATTTAGAATATCGCTGGTTCAAACTTCCAGCCAAAGATTAATGCCATTGTTTGGGCAGATTGACCCCAACTGTTAGTTACTATTAATATCTCTCTATTAAATAGCTTTCATGTGTAAATGGTGACTTCCTTTAAGTCTTGCAAACATACAGAGGTAATTTTATGGCTGAAATGGACCTGTAGGCTTCGGCAGCAGTCTTGCTTGCCAGGCCCACACACTGGGTTTTTCTTACAGCAGAACCCACTCAAAACCAGCAGCCCAGGAAAGTGTTCAAGAGTGGCCACCAAGGCTCGATTCAGTGTAGACAGTTTATCACTGAAGAATGAGGCATTTCTCCTCCTTTCTCTGCTTGCATTTTAGTGTGAAATTAATGAATGAAATCCTCTTGAAACGCACATGTATTTTGCTGCTTCAGATCCAGCACACCTGTCCATCTCTCAGACTAGGCCTTGGCAGCTTGAACATTTCTCTTAATTTTCAGCGTGAGGCTAAAAAAGGCCCAAAAAACTCCTCTCAACAGAGCCTATTTCTGTTGATCAGGAGGGATGACACGTAGTTTTGACAGGGGTGAGAGGCAGGCCTGCAAGCACAGAGCAGTGGCTGACATATTTACCTCAGGCTGCGGTGCGGATCCACGCTCAGCACACCCTCCCACCTTTGTTTTCATTTCTGGTGGCTGCTACCCCTTCTTTTCTCATCTGCAAACCCTGCAGTTCCCTGACAGACATTTCACTCTCCCTTCCACCTGACCCCCCACCGCCATGAGGAATACAAGGAGAGCTGAGTGTCTTTGGCTGGGCACACCTGTGCGCCCATTTTGATGGAAGAAAAGTGTTGTGGCGGAGTCACAGGCCTCCATGATCATCTGTTTTTCTTGGTCTCTTTTGTGGCAGGGGAGAAACACTGTACACAGTAAAAAAAAATAAAACTCTTGCTGAGAATTTTAATCAGTACATACTAAAAACACTTTCATGCTTTCATGATTTATCCACGGGGTAAGAAAATTTCACTTGGACTGCTGTCAAATCTAGAAATGAGTGAAAATATCTTACATCAGCGGCACAATTTTTTTCTGAGAAAAAAGTAACAGAAATACGTGTTTTAATTCTAATTTCAAGACTGAAATGCTTGGTAAGTTTTTTTTTTTTTTTTTTTTTTAGCTGCGTATTCTACAGTTATGTGCGCTGCTCCAAATAAAGGCATCAGGCTGGCCTTGCGGAAGAGCTGCTAGCGGAAGAACTGACTGACAGATTTACACAGAGACACATGGGGCGTGGGGGATGTTGGGCTGGACCTCCGTCTATCTACCAGAGGTGGAGAATGAAATTCTGTGAGGCACAACAGCAGCCAACAGAACAGGCAGAAGAATTTTGGTAGGGAAGACTTTTCTAGGCCCCATTAAGTGAATAACAATGTCAAGCTACGTCACTTTTAGTGCGACCTCTTGCACTACTTCTCTGGGTCGAAGTAGAGGGTCTGCTCAATTTCCTCTAGTCGTTGATGGGTGCCTCACTGTCCTTGGCGCGACGGGGCCTTCGATCATGTCTGCATGGCCACTCAGACTCTTGGTGGGGGAGAGAGACAGTATGGCGCCCTGCTGTTCTGTATACGTTAACTACAGACGCGCCATCCTCTTGGCACGTAGGCCAAAAGGAGACCAGATAGAGCCCAAAGATCAGGATGCAGAGCACTGCCATCCACAGTAGAGCGCCTACGAGAACCTCTCTGTCAAAATAAATCATGACAGAGTGAGGCTCCCCTACTACATTAATGGACTTCCCACTCTTATCACTGCAAGCCTCATGCAAATAAACTGCTTGAACAGAAAAGGGTGGATGGGGGTGCTGGCTGGCTAATCTCCTGCATTTAACCAAGCAAAAATTTGCTGTTTAATGTATCACAGTGCAGTTAAACACAGTCTGAGTGACTTGTTTTAAAATACATTTATCTGTAGAATCAGAATAGGAGTTTCTTGGTCTTTCCACAGGCCCCACTACCACTTTTAGCACAAGTAAATGTGTTTAAATGGTGAGCAAACCCTGCAAGGAATGCTATATTATTTCACATTTATGTTGAACCCAAATGACAAGACATGCCTTTTTTGTTTGCACAGATATGATTCATTTTGTGTGTGTGTGTGGGAGGTCAACCTAAGTCTGCAATTCTCCAAGGTCATTCCAAATTCCCTTTAAAGTAACACTAGGCGCCCGTGGGTTTGAGGGCGGAACTTTCAAATCTGCAGTTCAGTTCACCAAATGCGCACCATGATACGCCAAAGCCACCTGAAAATCGCGTGGGGTTTGATTGACAGCTGTATCATTCCAATCATTTGAGTTGGTCGTACGTTTGATTGGCTGTTGTTTTTTAGCTCTTGACCTTACAGGATAGACGTATTTTTTTCATTCCAGTGTCAAACATCTTGTGTTTCATAGCTCTATCTTTCACTGTAGAGGTAGAATAAGAATTTTAAAATATTGTAACAAATCTGCGGGAGCCTAGTGTACCTTTAATACGGACAACCTTGAAATTAACAGCATGGTAATACTGCTGTGAATATCGGCTGTTGCTGTAGTAACAAGCATTAACACAACAAGCACTGGCTCAACATGCCAGGAGTGACTGACACGCCATAAGGGTACACTAATTATTTTTGGAAACTCAACCTCTGGGTTACAAGTATGCGTAGCGCTAGCACGTCTGGATGTGGAGAGAACAACAGCCAGGTGAGGAGATGCACCCTCCTGTGGTGGTGGGACAAGGAGCCAATAAATATTGGCCCCCCATCCCCATCCTGTTTGACTCTGCAGAGGTCCAGCTCAGCTCTTCAAAGCCCAAAAAGATGAAAGTATCTAATGACCAAAGGCCCGAGCATTAGAAAGGGAAATGAGGCTCAAATTTCCCTAACTAGATGGGGTTTTATAAATTGAAGACAACAATGTTCATTCAACAACAAATATACCTTTGCATGTACCTCAGTGTCATATTTGCCTCTCCTGAACAGTATTCTAGCCTGAGCCATGGAAAACAGCCCCTGACCAAGGTGGCTGCACTGAGTATAATTGGGTGGGATTTCTCTGTCATTGTACATCTGGCAGTGTATTGTGTCCAGTCAGCAATGTGACCTGTAGTCCACTTCAGTCATCTACACCATGTTGTCTAAGTCCAGATGTGCTGCATGACTGCTTGGTTGACCAGGGAGGGAGGCTGTCATTCAACAGAAGATTCCAAGCTTGTAACTATATATCTACTGATCAATAAGAGTCAATTATCCTCTGGTTTACCCGCTAGTCCTGTGGTGCAGTGACAACTAAAGCTCTGTTAATGGACTTGGAGGGAAAAGCTTTACATGTTTAGCAGGGCATTGCAGGGATGGGATGTTTTTTTAAAGGTCCCCAATCTTGTCACCAGGTGCACAACCTATTATTCATTACTAGCCATCTCAAAATCTGTTTGTTTGTGACATCATATGACAAAGTGACCATCCAGAGACTAGAAGGACTGATCAACTTTCGGCCACCAGTCAACCAGTTCCTGGATGAAGAGGGTGGGAGGGGATGCGACAGATATTCCCCCAACACCAAGAACACAAGATGTTCAGAGGGCCTTCTGGGGAAAGGACTGTGGAAAGATACATCACAGCCGTCTTATCACTGGGCCAGACAGTGCTGAGAGCATACAGATACTCAGTACTTTTCCATGTGTGGTTTTCATAAACTGGATTCTTATCTAATACCAGCAAATGGAGCAAAGCTTTGAAAATGCAACTTCTGGCTCTAAGCCCAGATATTTACAGTTCTGATGCTGCAGTACTCTCGTTTGTGCTAACACAACTGATGTATAAACACAACATGCATCTCTGGCATGACAGCACAAAGACAGACTATCTCAGATTGGTTGTGGTGAAGAGGTTTTACAGTCTTTCTAAAGTGTTCATGCAATTGCATATATTTGTGAATGATCTAGTTCACCCTAAAGTGAACAACAAAGAACATTGGTGGTAATTGTGTTGTGAATAAGCATGCGCATTCATGCATGTGAGGTGCATGCTTCTGTGGGTTTTTTGCGTGTTCTTGTGTTTGGGTATGTCTGAGGCCGTGCAAGTGCATGTTTGGTTCCATCTGACTGTGTGTGTATTAGTCTGTGATGCTGAGTGTGATTGTGTGTTTGTATCTAACTGTAAGCCTGAGCATGTGCGTGTCTGTGTGTGTTAATGAGCCTTTTGTGTGTGTGTGTGTGTGTGTGTGTGTGTGTGTGGTCCACTGGGAAGTGATTTGCATTTGGGGAACCAGTCATTGCCACTGGAGCTACCCCATTCAAAGATATGAAGGACACAAATCTACCCCATTTGGACTGCAGACAGCTTATCCTGTCAAAGAACAGAGACCAGAATTTTAAAATGTATGCCTGTGTGTGTTGGGGGGGAGGGGAAAGGTCCCAGGTGTCTTGGACTCTCTACGTCCCAATACCAGACTTTCTCTTCTTTTTGTTGTGGTGAATTCCTGCAGAATGTAAACAAGGTCACAGAATTCCCCTTCCAGGCACTGCACCAAACCCTCTCGCCCCCTCCCTTTGGTCTGTCTCCTTCAATCCCTCAGGAGCTGTAGAGAGAACTAGAAGGTTACTGACACTTCAGCTGCACAGCACAGGTGCAGCTCAGGGGCAGTGGAGGCAACAGCTTCTCCCTGCTGGGAACACGAGCCTCAAAGCACCAATCGGATCCTGTCATTCAGGAGTATGTAAGCCAGCCAGGACAGGCCGGAAGTACAGAAGGTCTCACAAACTTAAAGTTTGCATATCAGAGTGAGGGAAGGGAAGGGAGAACGGAGAGGAGGATTTTAATGCTTGAACGTGGTGTTAAGACTCAGGGCCCCATTTTGACTATCTAAGTGCACGGTCTAAAGCGCGTGACACAAATGCATTTAGGGAATATCCAAATCCATTTTCGCGAATTTAACTGCGGGTTAACTGAGCGTAAAGTAGGGGGCATGGCTCAAAGGGGTTGTGCTTAATCTCTTAATTAATCTGGTGTTTTGGGCATATATAAAATAACCCAATCAGAGTGTCATCTCCCGTTTCCTTTAAGAGCCAGATACCCTTGCACCACGGTGAATTGCTATAATAAGGGCAGATTTGCAAAATAATAGGAAAAACACTTCTCTAAGGCGGAAACAGGTCTCCTCTTGCAAGACATTGAAGTGCATGCACAAACCATGGCTGGAAGTACGTACGGAAACCTGATCACTGTAAAATCAAAATATGTTAGTAAAGAATATATATTTTAAATTCTGTTTGAAATGGTTTTAATAATATTCTGGTGAAAGAACTCATCATACTGAGTGAATCCCGAAGTGGCCTTTGAATGTGTGCATAAAACAAGGAAACAAAATAAAAAAGGTAGAATTCAGGGTCACAGCTAAAAAAAAAATTATGCGTAGGTGAGGCATGATCGAGAGAAATTAAAATGAGCAAGAAAAAAAACAGGCAGAAGGAAACAAAACAAATATTATTTTGATTATGCTGTTCTAACCCCTGGAATAATGTCTAGCTGGAGTGAAATTAACCCTTTAAGCGCCGAAAAAAAATTTCAAGGAATTAAGAATGTAATTATCCTGAGCTGTTGAAAATCTATCATGTGTCAACTTGTTTAAAAGAGCTCTTTTAAACAAGTTGCCACATGATAGGTTTTCAACAGCATTTGGTTTTGATATCTTACATCATTGAGCAACTATAGTTGCCTATGGCCCTCAAAGGGTTAACTTTCTTCTGCTTTATTGACAGTGAGGCTGGGAAAGAAAGAGATCAACCTGGATGACATAAGAACAAAAATAACTGCATAGAAACACCAAATTGTCTACATCTCATCCCTGAAGGCCAAGTCGAATGTACGGAAGAAACTTGGACACAATACAAATGGTGACCACAATTTCAGGTGGTCAACAACACTCTAGGGTTGAGGCAGAAACCTTAAACTGTGGACATAACAAACCGTGACTAAAAAAAAGAGTACAGAATGCTCAACAGATAACAAGAAATCTGACAAGAAACTCATGAAGTGTGGGGAAAAAAAGAGAACAAAAAACATGTGGCTGTGATAGTGAGCAAAAAAACAATGGTAAGTAATACAAAAGCATATAAGGAATAACAATAGACACGTAACAGAAAAAATAAATAACAAATGCCCACAAATACATGAAAAATAATAAACACAGGAATCAGACACTGACACAAATTGTCCAGCGAAGTATTAGAACCCCTAGCCATTTTAGGCAGGCATATTATTTGAGCAAACACACACCCAGGTATTAAGAAACCCGTGTGCACATGAAACCTCACTTGCGCCGCAAGCAAAGTACTGACAAAGGTCTAGTTGAGGATCAGACAGTTCTCAATGGCTCACAATGGCCCTTTTTCTGACTGCTTTCAGCATAGGACCTTGATCGCAGTGGTGCTAGGCTATGTGCTTTACCTGACAACAGCGTGAATTTTTGGGCAGACAGCTTTTCAGTCAGAGCAAGGCTGGGTCAGTTTCCAAGGGGGGAGCATTCCTGCTGCCAGACAAATCCTGATAGCTAGCCCTCAGAGGTTACAAGTAACGGCTCTCTCATCATACAGATAGTAAGTGTCTCTGTATCACCCATTCTCAATTTGCAGCTTGTATAATGTTATCAGCACAAATTAAAATATTTTAATTCCTTTCACAGTGCCCGGAGGAGTGGGAGAGGCTCTACTGCGATGTACACTGAGGAGAATATCAGTTGGGAGGATATCAGACTCTTCTCAGTGCCTTCTATGGCAAGGACAGAGCAAAGATATTTTCTTGGTTCTGCCAAGAAAACAACCCGTTCCCACACTTCAAACCTAGCTGAATATCCAGAGGGGTAAAAGTTGCATTGCATACATGCCAACTCTACCGCTTTTGGCGGTAGACTACCGCTTTGGGGCGTTTCACTCTGAAAAAAAAAACGCCCCAAAAGCGGTAGAGTTGGCATGTATGCATTTGAATTCCAGCTGCTCTGCCAGGCCTGTACGGCAGCCATCTTTAGCTCTTGTTTGTTTTGGAGACTTCTTGCCTTTAGTCTTTTCTTCAGCATGAACAATGCATGTTCGTTTGGACTGAGATCTGGTGATTGACGGGGCCACCAGAAAACAAATAACAAAAATGTGTTCAATGAATTATGGAACTCACTACAACTGCATGGGACTGTTAAGCTTTACAATGGCATGTTTGCTGTAGTCATTTTTCTTAGGATTTTGTCAGCCAAGCAATGCATAAAACAGTAATCTAACTTGAGTAGACACCACTAACAATAATGTTAAATACTAACAGATATTAAGTAATATCACTTTCCCTATTTTTTGACCAGGGAAATTCTGTGAAAAAACAAATCTATCACATTTTTATATGAATGTGATGCAAGTTCCATTCAGATCAGCTGTTTTACAACACAGGAGGTAAGAGTGTGGTTTATGTTGGCATATTAGTGCCATTAGAAACATCCCAGATCCCACTGAAAATGAAAATGATTATTTAGTTATTTAAATACGTCATCCACCTTCAGAACAGTGCCACTGGTGACTGAGGTCAAGAGCAATATAGTTTGTGACCTCTGGTTTGCTACAATTGTTTCAAGTAGCCAACAAGATAAGACTGGAATCTTGACTTTGTTCCCGCAGAAGAGGACTAATGACCCTCTACGTCTACGTCCTCACCACTAGTACAGGGGATTCACCAATCTCCACTTGCCCGCCAGCTCCCTCCCTTTACTTAAACAACCAGGGGTGCGTTTCCCAAAAGCGTAGTTGCTAACTAGGTTAGCAACTTACATAGACTAGTTCGCTCATTCACAGTCAATGGGTCCAACCATGTAAGTTAGTATCTGTGATTTCGGGAAATGCACCCCAGGGTAGCTCAACTGTTGTTCCCTATTTGATGACAGCTAATTTCCCACACATTTCCCATATCACTTTGAATATAGCTTATTTATACAGTATTTTAGGGGATACCGTTGTCCAGTTGTTACACTTTTTCTTTTAACGGCTGTAGAATTGACATTATCAGGTTTTTGTTATCAATATGCACTGTAAAGATAGAAAGTTTATTAGACTACATGACTAATCTGCAGCAACCCCTATATTCTGCGCATGCGTAATGCTGGTGAGGAAAAAATAGACCCCTGTCACCTGTAACAAACTACCCCATATATGGGGTTGTTTGTTACAGGACGGGTTGTTGTTGCAGGTTGTGGGGCATTTTGTTACACTAAGAATTTGCTTAAGTGAGACGTGTTTCCCACTTAAGTAGGCAAGTTAAGGGGGATGCCTTACTATTACTATCCCACGAAGTCACAGTAAGGAGCCTCTTGAGTCATTCTCTAATGGCATTGCCAC
The DNA here is from genome assembly GCA_029692085.1 of Gymnothorax javanicus. Lineage (NCBI taxonomy): Eukaryota > Metazoa > Chordata > Actinopteri > Anguilliformes > Muraenidae > Gymnothorax > Gymnothorax javanicus. The sequence goes on along the minus strand of CM056208.1, from coordinate 39,519,601 downwards.
GTTTCATTATTCGTTTGTAATTTCAAGGCATCTTTCTGAAATACAAAATGGTAGAAAGTCATTCAGTGAGGTCATTTGATCTTGCCCAAGTTGTTACAGGTTTTGGGGCAAGTTCTTACTGTAACAACTTGGGTGTATCAACTAGTCCATCAGCAACCCTTCGCCATTGTCCTGACATTTTGAAATGTTCCAGTGCAATCTTTACATGGGTGTGTCATGACACAGAGGCTAATGTCTTCCTCTCTCATAATCCAGAAAATCTCGGGTATGTATCAATTACACTTGATGTGAATCAAAACACCAAGAAAGTTACTTTTTTTTTTTCGAGCATTTTTCTGAAACGCTAACCCGCGACTTTCGACGTACGTCCTTCTGTCATGTAAAGACGCGGGTCACCTTTGCGGAGCAGCAGGAAAAATTAGAGCGCCGTCTTTGTTTTACTATCCGAACTATTTAGAATGTAACAGCATGGACGTGTAACAACTACACCCGGTCTCCCCTACTGTCAAAAGATTGAAATCAGGGCAAAGTTAATGTTTTTGAAAGAAATTGATGCATTTTTCACCTATCGTCCATTAAAATGATTATAAAAGAAAGCCAAGTCGCGATAAATTTATAAATTACAATTGCTCTTTGAAATAATCGTGTTTAATTATCAGTATCCAGGATAAATCCCCGTTTTCAGCACCCTTCACTTCAGTATATAGCCCACCAGCACACTTACCCCGTCCCTATCACCCCAATGGGATAATTTGGTGCTGGAAAACACCTACGCAAATGCAGCAAAAGATTAAATTTATTTCTTCCCGTTGCAACACCATATGTTGAAATTTGCGAGGTCCAATTTTATTTGTAAAATGGCCAAGATTAAAATTCACCATAAAGTCGCAACTAAGTCGATTCCCAGCTGGCATTTTAATGTTTTTTTCACTGTTGAATCAACGTCATGGAGCATAGTTGAATCACTATTGAATTATGTTTTGATTTTGAAAGATGAATGAACGTTGATTTCGCAACGTTTTTTCAACGTTGTTTCAATGTTGTCTCAACGTTAAAACAAATCTTGTTGTGTTGATTTGAGATCATTTTGTTAACCTTTTTTACAACCATCAGAGTAAAAAGTTGTTTCAATAGCGTTTCAACGTTGAAACGACAACTGACATAATTTCAACCATGTTTCAACGTTGAAGGTCGGTCGTGTGCCGGCTGGCTTGTCATTTATAGAGATAAAGGCTTTTCCATGCGCGTATTTATTTAAAAAAAAAAAAACTAATATAATAAATACTTTAAAATAAAATGAAGTTTTTTTTCCACAGCACCGCATTACAACGGATTTTTCATTATACCTTGTAAGACACTGAATGGAAAACTAAAGCTTTAAATGCTTTATGATGGCGTAGTATGTCATAACAACAAAGGACTAATTTACAGCTCAGCTTAAAGAAGTCTATTTTCTTAACTCAATGCTAGTAACAAAATTGAAATGAATGTCATATTGTTATTATTATTATTATTGGGCCTAATACTGGCATTGTGTTAACAATTATAACTGTAACATATTTAATGGCACCTGAAAATAAGGCGCAGGCCGGCCTCTTGGCCCATGCAGGTAAGGGACATTTTGTCTCAATCGTGGGGCAAGAAGCCCAATTACATACTGATAGGCCCGCAAGTGGTGAATTGACATCATTCTTAAGGAACGTTGTCTCCCCATCCTTTCATTAACATCAATTTAACCTCAAGAACACGACGGTATTTTGTCAGCTTTAGATACAAAAAAAGCATTCTTTGAAATTAAAATAAAACTGTAGAATATCAAATCGCATGTCAGCGAACTTCGCTCATGATTTATTTCGACTTTGGCTGACGTAACGTATTTCCCATTGCTTTCACGTATAAAGTCAGGTTCATAAGTGCTATTTTTTTGGCTCTGCACGTCATCCCGAAGGATTTTAAATGAAACAATCAAGATGCGTTCGAAAAGTAGACCTTCAGCTTCAAGATATTTGTGCAAATGTTTGTTTGAAAACTGTAGGAACTACAACCATTTTATAGCACATATCCCCCAATTTTCGGGGCTCGGAAGTAATATAGGAGTTCATTTGCAAAAACAGATAAAAGCCAGTCTGAAAATGAATGAACCAACACCAGTTTGATGAATACTCCTTTAACTGCACAATAAAAACACAATTTAAGAGAAGTAATAAAATAAAATAAAATAAAATTGAGACATCCCTGACATAACCCAACACTAATTTGATTGATATTCTCAGGAGTGCACAATTAAAAATGTCATTTAAGAAAATAAATCATAATGCAGATGACTGTTTTCGCAACTCTTCATTGGAAAAACTAATATTTATTCAATTGTTACCTTTTAATACTTGGCTGCAAGTCATTTGCAGTCGATTACTGCCTGAATTCTGAAACTTATAGACATCGCCAGACTCTGGGTTTCTTCCCTGGTGATACTGTAAGCCTTCACACAGCTATCTTTACTTCCCACTTTTTTTTGATATGCTTAGCCTTTTGCAATTGAAATGTATGCTGCATGTGCAATTGGACTGAAGTCAGATGATTATTTGTGTCAATTGCACATAAATTTTGTTCATGAGAAATAGTAATGGCACACATGTATGGGCAGTAGATTTTATATCACATAGCCTTTAATAGTCTACTCCATTGCTGAACTTGAGGTATTATTATTGGCCAAAGTCAGTTTTTTTCTAAACAAAGTTATGAAGAACAACAAATGTAATATAAATATAGTAAAGAGCGATGCAGACAAAAGAAAGACTACTGCGGTGATGTTAATGTTGGCCAATGTGCTAGAGGCGAGATGTAGAGTTTTATGTAGTCCACAGGTGGGTGATAATTTGAACAGCCTCATTCATACAGAATACTGCTTGTTTTCAATACGCATTTTGTTTAAACCCTGTTCAAACCCTGTTATAGCATGCTATAGGACCTGACCAATGAATGACAGGCAATATAGATGCATATCAGTCATGCCATCGTAAAATGTGGAACTTGCGTGTAAAATCACAAAGGTATGCAAATGAAGAGTTTGTTTCCAGAATGCAATATATCCATTTTACTCATTTTGAGTAAATCAGCTTTTTCTATGTTAGTTCCTATCGCATTTTTGAGAAAAACACAAACTTTGACCATGAAAAAATTCACCTTATAGTATGAATTTCTAAAAACAGATTTTTGCACCATGTGTAAGAAGCACACGGCTATCGCTCTATGATATTACCTCAATTTTTGTCATCTCGGCACTTATTGCGTTTTGGAAACAAACTCTTCATATTGTCAATAAAGTTCATCAAAGTAGATAACCCAGGGAGGTCATATAGCCTGGCCCGAAAAGCGCTGGTGCTCCTGTGGTACACAGAAACGCAAAAATAAAACATCAAGTCAGATTCATTGAAATTGTTACACGCACCAGTTAATTTCAAAGTTTCCCTGGGGCCTGTCGGCTGTGTTCGTTTCCATCTAACTTAACGGAATGGTTATCATTAAAGTATTGACTTAATGCAATCCTGCGCATCGTGCGGCATTGGACAACCAAGGCTGAAAGCAGTATATGTATGGGCAGCATTGGTAAGCCTGGTGCAGTGAAATGAGAAATGGACTAGACAGCTCTCCGTATTGTCTCTGATCATTCCTCACCAGTACCTTGACAGATACTTTCTTTGCTATGGCCGGAGTAGCTATGGCTGCCAATTCAGCGGCCCTCTGTCTTCGTTTAGTTTTATATCTTCTGTTCTGGAACCATATCTTCACTTGTGTTTCAGTGAGCTTAAGGGCTTTGGCCAGATCTGCCCTTTCTGGACCAGATAGGTACCGCTGCAAGTTAAACTGCCGCTCCAGTTCGTAAATCTGTGTGTGAGAGAAAGCCGCTCTTGACCGTTTCCTGTTGGATTTGGGTTGATCACTGCTGCCCTCCAATTTCTCCAGCTCTTCCTCCAGCAGGTGTGCTGCAAAATCAGACAAAATGCCTGTGTGATTTTTTTTTTTTTTTTTTTTTTTACGACAATTAGTTGTTCTGCTGTGGTTGATATAATAAGTCTCTAATGTAGGATAAGCCTATAGAGTTTTCACAATTAACTCTCTCACTCTCAGACTCCTGCTGGTTATGCCACCATAAAGTAACAGGTAAGGATCAATTATGGCAGTGTTTAATAATCAAAGGTTATCAGCAAGACTGGTCTCCAAATCACGATAAACTAACTGAACACATAAGACAGTCACTCATACAATCGGATTTATATTAGTCGAAACATGAATGATGTCAACCAGTGGTGGCAAGTAGGTAAAAACAGAGGAGGCACAAACCATCCCTTTCAAATAATGATTGGTATTGATCTAGTTTGTTTTATTTTTTTAATTAACGTTACTTTTACTCTGAAAACACTCAGGCATATCAGGTCAGTTCTCCTTGTTATGGTAAGACCAGAAATATGCACCATTTTCACGCAAATTTGCATTTCAATCAACATTATTCAGTCGTGGATACTTGTTTCTAATCTTATTTTCGTGGCATCTCTAATTTCACTCGACCAGCCATTACTGATTTTAACTAAAAGGTATAACTTGGCATCTGACAATTCTGGCTGAGTAATGTATGAACATTGCTAAAGTATAGTTACTAAACAAATTTTGAGTTATATTTTTCCATTAATCGAACCACATACATTCCAGCTCATGTGACAGTGACTTAATCATTCCGTAGGCAGCTAAAAGACTGATGTAACAGACCTCATTTTGGCTGACGCAGAGGAACACGCTTATGACTGGCCACAAAAAAAGACATCATACCTATTGTTTATGTGTAAAGTTGAGGTGTTTAGCAAAATTGGGACTGAAGTAGTGTAGATTATGTATAACATAAAAACTAATGTATATGCAAACTATGGGAAATTAATAGAAAGATATCTCATCGGTTATTGAGTCATCCAAACTCCCCTGATACACACAAGCGGTCCATTATCTCCTGCAAGGGTGTTCTGCAGGGGAGACGAATAATAATGCAGAAATTCAGTTAGGAGAGGTTGGGCTGCCTGCTTATATTGCCTAGGCCTACACCTTAAATCAAGGCATATGCCTCACTATAGCCCTATGAGATGTATTTTAATGATGCTCCTATAATGTCCGAATAAAAGTGGAAAATATAGTCCATATAGAGACGGCTCTAAAGGTCGCCAAATGCCAACTATTGCGTTTCTACTGTTGTCTCTGGCATTCCCAAGATCGTTTTAAGAGCGCTGGTAAGTTTGTTATCACACCTGCCATTTCATACATGTGTTTAGTGAAAATAGCTCAATCGTAATCGCAGATTGGTATATAGGCCTTCTTGATTAAGCAAATTTGAGTGGAGGCTCACAGTGAAAATCCTCAAAATTAAGAAATGGACACAAACCTTTATGACATTCGCCATTTACTGCGTCCACACCGTGTGTCTCTTCCTCGCACGCGCTGCTGTAGGGTAAAGCCTTCTCTTTCCCGCATTCTCTGGGCATTCCTCCAAATGAAGTCAGGATTTTCTTGCGTATATCTCCACATTGCTCAATGTTATACGCTGCGCTCGAATCATAGAATCCCATGATTGCTCGGTGATCCGTTCGCTGTTCGCGGAGGGCCAGCCCACATATCTGTGGAAATTTTCTGATGACCGTACATGTATCCTGATTATAAAGCCCGCGGTTTAATATGTCACCTATAGAAAAGGGATTCCCATGTTGTGCCATTTGAAGTTTTCGAAACACCGTTTTTTAGTTTTGAAACTTTATTCCAACCCAGATTTGCTGTGGTCCCTAGACAACTGTCCAACGCCTTCATCCAAGACACATGCCCAACGACAGATTTGTCATTTCAGAGATGATCTGTCCTGCTTAAATTTAACTGCTGGTCAGTCCCTCCGGTCCAATCAACAGCCAATGTGTCAAAAAATGTTCAAATATCTCAACCCTCTTACCAGCGGAGAGGAGCAGAGTTGATTTGATTGGCTCCCTGTATCGCTTAACTCCACCCTTAGACAGCAAGAAACCATGGAAACCAGAGATGTTCCATTTGGATCACGGTTTGCATCAGACTGACAAGATCGCCAGTAGATAAAAAAAAAAAAAAAAAAAAAAGATCGCCAGTAGATGACAAGACTGTGTGGTTGGATCTTATCCAATCCTTTTTTCAGATGTTTTGCCCATTCGCGCAAATTAGGTTGGATATGTTATGCACGTTAAATTGACCACGAATGTGGTATGATTGAGTGATTTGATTACAACTCCAAGGGAAGGTGAAATACCACATGAGGAGGGTCAAGTCAGGTAATTTGGGACCTCCGGAAAAATTGGAAAAATCTCGGCCTTTTTGAATAGGCATATATGCAGTCCATCACCAAACATGTTATTGCATTGTTGCTATAAATTTCCTTTACATGAAATAATCATTTTGATTCGAATGAGATTCCACTCATGTGCATCGACCAGGAGCGAGTTCACCACTTACCTAGAGATGAGCTGGCGCCAGGATGCAGTGTGGGAACAGGAAAAGTTGGTGGCGGGAGTGTGATGTTGTGGGTGATGTTCTGCTGAGAAATCTTGGATCCGGGAGTTCAAGTAGACGTTATTTTGACGAAGCTGTTTCGGCGGCACGAGGGCGACCAACGCAATAAAATCAAATGGGTGGTTGTAATGTTGTGGCTAATCGGTGCATTATCTTATTGTAAGGTAAGTGTTATCAATCAATTATGAATATTTTGTAAGGCCAATTAGGCCAAGTTTAGACTGAGAGGCCTATAGAAATAACATTCAGTAATGCAAGATTTTTAGTCGATTGAAGCACGGATCAAATTACACTCTCAAAAAAAAAACAAACAAAAAAAAAAAAACTATAATGCGCTCCAGTGCTGAATTCAGCTTGTTCGAGGAACACAGGACACCGTGAAAATTATTCTGCTCATGCGTTCTGAGCTCATCATTCATAGCAACTTTTGAATGAAACAGACTACATGGCCTCCCCGGCTCCGCAATGGTGTGGTCATTTTCTTTCTCGTTCAGTCTCTAATCTTTTTTTTTTTCCCTAGGATGAGGATCGAGTTCAATTTTAGCCTGTGTAAGGTAGGCTATTGTAAATCACTTTGATGTAAAAAGGGAAACGGAGTATTGGTTCCGTGGCTTGCTATAAGGCTTAAAATAATAACATCTTTTACGCATACGGAGCTAATAGCCCGCATGACCATGACCCCTCTCAATTAGGTCCATTACCTCCTTTCATCTGTTTAAGGCAACCCTATTTAATCATCTTCAAACTACTTGCTCCTGTTTCGAAGTATAACTTGTGTCCTCACCCACGATTGCAACAATTTGTCTACTCTCTTTATGTATGTATTTTATTTGCAGATGTTTGTCCACTGGTCTCCATGACTGTACTCTCACGGATTGTGTTCAATTTTTCCTTTCTATTTCACATTATTAGGGAACTAGACTGTTGGGGATATGCTAGGGCTAGGCGAGCTATCTATGTGTGTTTGCTTGATTGTATTGTATTGTCAAAGTTTATTTGTCATCATTGTATGTTTAGTTTGTGTATTTCTGGTTTGTTTGTAATAAGGACCCCCTTGAAAACGAGATGTTGCATCTCAAGGGATTATCCTTTCAATAAATTTGAAATTTCCTTGAAATAACATTGACACGTTTTTGATTGAATGAATGTAATGAATGAATGAAACGTGGGTATAAAACTGTCCGCTGTTGGCTTCCCACACGTTCGGGTTACGCTTTATGCGAAGCAATAATTATTTGCCTTGCGGTCCTAACTTTTAGTTGGTGATATCCCAACAATTTAGTCATTCGCTTCATCCACAAACAAGAATGCCTTCACTATAATTAGACCGTCGACCATCCGAGGGATACAGGACTTTATTGCACTTTCCTGGTTCAGCTGTTCAACCAAAGTATAGTGGGAGCTAGTGCAACTGTTAAAGCCTCGGTCACAATCGGGCGCGCGGATTTTTTAATCGTGCGTTCTCTGCGTTTTTTGCAGTAGGTGTGAGTCGTAGAGGACTTGGAGGTTTTTTTAAAAAAAAAAAAAAAAGTAGCAGTCAACTCGTAAGGCTGGAGTAATCGTGCCGTGCTGCCCTGGAGGGTGACGAAATAAGTTCGCAGCAACACTCTTGCCATTTGGCACGTGCGTGCTTCGTAGAGGTAGTAAGGAAGACGTGCGGCAGTCTTGCGATAGCTGCACACGCCTTCCTGTACCAAAGCCGTGCTCTGAAGTTCTATTTATTTCGTACGTTGTGTGTGCGCCAGTCTTATTTCACACTCCCGGGAAACTTGCGGTCGACTTGTGTCTTGGACAAACGGTTTTATTTCCACGACCAGTAAAAAAACGCACGTCTGACCTGCGTGCTCCTTGCGTCGGGAGCAAGGGAAACTTGCATCCTTGGCCTTTCTCTGAAAATCGTGGAGTTTTTTGTGCATGATCAAAATCCATCGTACGTGCTTACGGGCAGTCTGCAGGCTCAAAATTTCGCAAGAAGAACCTGCGTGGCCCGTGAGTTCCTTGGCGTTTTTTACTGTAGATACGCCGTGGAGTGGAAGTACGGCCGGTTGAGACTTAAGGCGCACCTCGACATTGTTTAAATTGCAACCTAAATGGAAAACTTACTGACAGCAGCTTTATAAAGAAGTTGATGAATACTTTTCCCTTTATAGTTTTCAGTATTGATGCTTATCTTACAAAAATTGCCTATATATAATCTAAACAAATACGACACCATAAGGCTCAGCCCAATGAAATGTCTCTGATGACACGAATAAGAACAAGTGCCCTTGATAGTCTCATATTAGCCCTATGAGCATTGAATAAGTGCCCTTGTCACACCCTTGTCAACAACTTGCAGTTTCGTTCTCAGATCAGCCCGCCATAAAATGTGAGTGCCACTACAAGGAATTACCAGGTGTAGGTTATAAAAGCCCGTGATCGGATGTGTCCCGTAGTCTCGACATGTTTTGCCCATAAATTAATTGCCTCCGGAGATATTTGTTGAAGAAAAAAAAAAAAAAAAAAAAACTTGAGCAGTTGAAGCCACCTTTGTGGGACTGCCACTGTCTTCACCTTGTGGGCATTATAGTGCCATTTTATCAGTGGGTGCTGGGATGTGAAATCTTACATTTTAACATTGTTCGTTTTGAAGTTATGCTTTAAAAAATGCGCGTTCTTGGCTTGTCAGTGTGACTTGACATGCAACGCAGGAAAAATAGACTAAAGAAAAATAAGACAAAATACTGAGTGTCTACATGACTTGATACTGATAGTGCATACATGATTTGGCTTGCTGCAAATGGCAAGGATGCCTGATTATTTTTCGTAACCAGGTTAGGTAAAAATTCCAGTAACCTGCAATCTGATTGCCACACAATTCCGGTTTGGTACTATCTGATTGGCTGAAGTGTGGCTCAGAGCGGGAGCGGTACCACAATTTGACTAGTGCGCTGGCAGGATGCACATAGTAAGACTATGCTTATGCTGCTAAGTACGCTTTCTCAGAGTGCTCAGGTGATGCAATGCAATGATATAGAAAGATAAATTGAGCCTAATACAGAAATAAAAATTGAACCCGATACAACGATACAAAATGTGGATTTGAAAATTAAAAAATATGTTTGTGAAAATGATTATAAAAATCATATATTGGCATATTAATCTCCTTCATTTTGTCCAAGAGAATTTCAGTGTGACAGACAGGAAATTCTAATGGTGATTTGGAACAGAATCCCATTCAAATCCTGTTGTTAGCCCTTTAGTAGTCCCACTTCAATCTTGGGGGAATCCCACATCAGTCTAGTGGGACTCCCACACCAGACACATTGGATTCCCACATCAGACGCGTCAGAATCCCACATCAATCCCATGGGATTATCACACTAGTCCCATGAGAAATCCTACATCATTCCCTTAAATCCAAGATTAGTTCCATGGTAATCTGACACTCGTCCCGTACCAATCCAATGTCAGGCTCACAAAATCCTGAATTAGTTTTGTGGGAATACCATACTAGTCTCTAACAATTCCTATATCAGTCCCATGGGAATCCTACATCAGTCCCATAAAATCCCACATTCATCCAGTGGAAAACCCACACTATTCCCATTAGAATCATGTACCAGTCCCATGAAATCCAACACTTTCCCCACCTTGATCCCATAGGAATCCTATGTCATTCCTATGAAATGAAAATATTAGTTTAATGGAGTTGCATATTGGTCTCATAGTAATCCTATACCAATCCCACGGGAATCCCACATCAGTTCAACAAAATCCTACACTAGTGCTACCTTAATCCAGTGGGAATACTGCACATATTCAATAACATTTCCCTCCAGTCTCATTTGGATCCCATATCAATCCTATAGAAATCCTTCAACAGTTTCACATAAACCACTTTCATATAAGTTACTCTACACATAAAGAGAAGTTGGAAGTATGAAGTTTTGAAAGTTTGCCCAAGAGGCTACAAAATTACCTTCTTTGAAAGTAACAGGAAACAAATTAGATTTTTATTAATCCCTTCATTTATGTGAAAGACAAGCCCATAGGGTGATAATCAAGCATGTGCATGTATTTTGAGTATATTTGTCTGAATCAGTGCATTCCACTTGTGGTCAGATTGATTGTCCCTTTTGAGAAAAAAGTCAATATATAATAATATATATAATGCACTATATAATAAGCAGCAACTCCCCAACCATTTTTTGACATGATTAAATCCTGAATAATGAAAATGGTGTGTGTGTAGGATAAAAAGTAAATCCCAGTGGAACAAGTGTGGGATTGAGGTAAAACGATTATTTGGAAAATTACCGATGGGAATAGAAAGCAGAATGCTGAATGTTTTTGACAGTCAGCACTCTTGTCCATTGCCCTTGTTTGACACATCAGTGCAACCAGGACATTAATTTTATAAAGCCACCTATTTAACAATGTCCTGTAGAAATCCCATCAGTGACATAAATGTCAAAAAGGTTTTAGTAAGACAGAGGTGCCTTGTCTCTGTACCTTGGAAATCCCATTGAAATTGTACAAGCAACTTTGTGTTCTTTGGGAATCCCATGGAACTAACTGGAGTCGCGTAGGAATCCCACAGGATTCCTATTGGTCATTTTTGAAAGAGGCTGACACGCAGCTGTTTACCATATTTACACATATGAACATTGCTAAAGACATGAACATGCATTTTTTTCACATTCATACTAGACATTTGCATTAGAAAAAAAATTAGATGATTAATTGGACTTCTGGTTTATTTTATTTCTGTGGCTTATATGTGGGCTATCAAGTAGTTCCTATATTTGTATCTTCCTGAAACATGCCACGTCTGGGCCAGATCAAATAAGCATACATAGACAACATGAGGGTGATTGTTGAAGGTATAACACTCTTGCATGGTGTTTGGGTCAAAATGACCTGTTTTATATTTTCATTTCAAATGTAAGTCATACAACTAATGATCTTTTCGACTTGAAAAGCCATGACCTTGGCTCATTTCATGCAAAGAAATTAGAATTAATCACCACTTTTATGTTTTAGTTTACTTTATTGCTCTGACAGGCAGGTGGAATTTGTTTTCCCCATTTCTTATGGGGGTGCAACACTGGATCATTTCAAACACCACCGCTCTCACTCTGAAGGATCTTTTACCCTTTGTCCTGCGAGAACCTGCAGAATGTTATTCCAAAAGTTCTGTTTTCTCATACTTCACCCAATGTCTCATTCGGCAGGTGGGAGGCTTGTGCTGCCAGTATCTGCGGAATTCTATTCCAAAACACGGTGGACATCCACTATTTTCTTGTACTATACCCAGTTTCTGATTGGGCAGGTGGGAGAGTTAAACAAGGAAATAGATCTGCATCAACATCGTATCATCAGAATCATCTTCACATTGGCAAACTCAGCCCCTGGGGCAGCTGCACACCCAACACCAGGATGGAAAATCTACATCAGAGAATGGTAAAATTGAATTGATCTTCTGTAAGGGTTTGTGCCTGACAGCCCCTCCCCTTTCAAATTCTTTCACCTCCACCTTGACGGGCCTCAGGTGTAGCCCGTTAAGGTGGAGGTGATTGTAGTGTATTTAGGGCTGGCAGTTGCCAGCTCTAAATTGCCTCTGCATTCCACTGTTTATGAAAATGTGTGCTGCTCCTGTCCTTTGTTTTTGACTGCTGGCTTCTTGGAATTTTATTTAATATTAAATTCAGTTTTTATTTCAGCCTTGGCATTTTGACCCTCTCATTTTTTGGCCCATGGTCCTAGTGCTCACCGGCCTGCTTTTGGCATCCAGCGGGGCACATACTATGACAGTCTTCATCCCCAATTAGATGGCCATCACCAAGGCTATGTATTTCTGTTATGTGTGCACTATGTTTGGCATGGTTCCAGATTTAATGTCAATAGATTTAAATTATCTTATGGGTTATTAGATGGCGAGGTTTTATTTCATGACACTAACAAGCAAAACTGTGAGTTGGTAAGGCGTACAAGCACCACAGCGTGGGGCACATGGTACCGCAGTGCAAGAACATCCGCCATAAATTATAAGGCATTATGCATAATGCACAGTAACTTCATGTTGGCTGATGTAGATTTCCTGCTTTCTCATTTAGTATGTCTGGTTCAGGTTATGGTATGCCAGTGAAGGGCAGTTAATTTCATCCATTTATTCTAATAAATTGAACTAGGTCTGCATATTAATATAGGGTGTTGTCAGTTTGGCAAATATGGACCATTTGTGCATGAGCAGCATCAAAGATAAAAAAAAAATTTAAACAGAAAGAAAAATGTTGATGGCCCTATGTCTGAATTGTATTGAAACAAAACTATGATAATTAGGACGCTGGTACTAATTCTGAGCCGTAACAACTTTCCCTATAGCCAGGGGTGCGTTTCCCGAAATCACAGATGCTAACTTACATAGTTGGACCCATTGACTGTGAATGGAGGAACTATGTAAGTTGTTAACTTAGTTAGCAACTACGCTTTTGGGAAACGCGCCCCAGAGCAAGTTTAAACAATTTCACTTCCGCTACTTACAATAAAACAGTGACTGCCAGGAAAGCCTTCGAGCTGCACTGACAGATGGCAGTAATTATTTATTTTGTTTGCGGAATAAACATATACCTATCTGAGATGTAGATATTTTTAATCAAGTAAATGGCTTAAAGTGTTTGGTTGAGTACTGTGTTCAGGCCTGGGTGCCGTATCTTGAAAAAGACAAAAATGTATTGGAAAAGGTGCAAAGAAGAGCCACCAAGCTGGTTCCGGAGTTGCAGCATCTGTCCTATGAGGATAGATTTGCTGAACTAGGTCTAACTACTTTAGATGATAGACGTACCAGAGGTGATTTAATTGAAATGTACAAAATTTTGCATGGCTATGAAAATGTAAATTTTTAAATTTTCTTTGAAATGAGAAGATATGCTGACCTGAGAGGCCATGAGCTGAGCCTTGAGGCGAAAAGGTCAAGACAAAACCTTAGAAAAAAATTCTTTAGTAATGGAGCAATTGTATTATGGAACAGTTTACCTGAAGAAGTGGTTCTCTCACCAAGTGTTTATGCTTTCAAAATGAATTATGATTTGTATTATAGTTTTAACAATGGTTCTTAATATATTGTTTTATTGTTATGATGTGTCACTATATACATCTTGTATACATTTTTTTTACACAATAAAATGAATTATGAATTATGAATTATAATTATGGTTGATATGCCCGGTTTCTGTTGCCCATATTTAAAACAGAGTTGCCCTCGATGGCTTTTAATTTAATTAAATTAAACTATTAACTATTAACTATTAATTTATCGACCGCCCATCACTTATTTGATCACTTCTCGTTTATCCAGTGAAGACAGTTGGATTGGAATTATAAAAGAAAATTGAATTTCATGATTTGACATTGCTCCAGTCTTATTGGAATTTTTCGATGAAAATTTGAAACAGAGTGACAACACCTAAACGTTTGCTAAATTATGTTCTTTAAAATGGATTAATTCAAGGTCTAGAGGTTATAGCTTATCCGGAATTTGCCCAAAGGCGAAGCGAGGCCTAGCTATACGTTTCCAGGCCATGCATGTCTTTTTGGCTAGTCTTTTCAGCTTTGCGTAATCAATGAAGTTGAAGTCCTTGTTTTTAAGAATGATAAATATTTTATTGGTTTGTTAGTTTGTTTCTTTGCTTTGTTTTATTATTTATTTATTTTGCTTTCAAACGGCGGCTTACATTTTGCAGCCCACACAAGTGAAACAACTCCACACAAATTAGTTAAGTTACTCAAAATTAATTTTATTAGTTGAGCCGGTTAAAAATCCAATAATTTATTTCGAAGTTACTTTAGATAGTTGGGAGGAGCTGTGGCATTTTTTGAGTGAATAGTTTTGAGCATATTGTGTTCCTCAATACCTCGAGTCTTTTTTTTTTTTTTTTTTACCATGGAGCCCACGATGTGCTATTCTGTTTCTAATCCCAACGAACCGAATGGGTCTACTTGTAACAATAATAACTCTTCTTTCAAACGACAACCTCACGCTGAATAGTCTACCCTACACCTCGCCTCGCCCGCTCTGGGAGAGCGTGATTGGATTGCTCACCCTCTTATCCTCCATCAGAATTCTTTTCTGTGCCAAAAAGAAAGAAAGAAAACGGAACACATTTTGTAGCGTCCCTGTATCCAGCCATTTCATATAATGCCCCTGCCTCCGCCTCAATTGGGAATATTTTAGGATGTCAATCTTGCAGCTCTCGGGCCCTTTTGTTTTTGCTGAGGGCTGTGCCCTTTCTGCCGCCAATCTTTTTGTCAGGCAATCTAATAAAGACCGTTATTCACACTCTCCAAACTCAAAGGGCTTCTTTTCAGTGAGCCTAAGGGGCTAAATTGCGTCCTTAAAGCTCGCCAACGCATTGGCCTAAAATAACTTCCTCTTTTCACACTGCGGGGCAGTCGGATAATTAGTTCAAGTGCTCATTCTGCAAGATACTTCAGGTTAATGGTGATAGGCTGACAAAGAAATAGTTCAATATAACCAGCATCCAAATGTGTTCTTATTCATAACAGGTTGTCCCGCCACGTTTTAAACGAATATACGAGGGAAAATACGAATTATTGTCTATCCATGTGCTGTAATTGATTGGCCTCAGCTTCTCAGTATGAAAGCAGTTAATTCATCTTTTGATGAATGTGGGAAAGAGTGTTCAACCTAATCTAGAGCAAAATATGCAAATATAAGATGACGTCGTTGCTATACGAGAGTGAGATGATTACCCAAAAAAGATTCATTGATTTTCCTCCTTTTACTAATCCACTTCGAACTGATTAGGGGGTCCTTGTAGGCCTTAATGCGAAATTAAAAAATAAAAATAAAGAAAAATATGATTATAATAATGATACTACTACTACTACTACTACTAATAATAATAATAATAATAATAATAATAATAATAAAATCTCCCACCCAATATTATTTTTAAAGACTCCCACTAATTAAACATATGAATAGGCCTATTTTAAAATATATGATAGTATACGCATTCTCGAAGGAAATATTATTAATCTATGCTTATTGTTTGGTTCAGAATTATTTTAAGAGCCGTCGTCTTGTCTGTGTGTGTGTGTATGTGTGTGCGCGCGCGCGCAAGGCTTGCGTTTGCATAAAAGATCTGTGTTTTAGTCAATAAAATTCGGAGAACAGTTCCTCCATACTTAATTAAAAAGCCAACGCATTTTTCATTCAATGCGTTTCATACACAAGCAACATGTCTTTGCTATTTTGGTTGAGGACCATCACCTCTGTTCTTGGACTTAACTGGCTATCACAGTCCAGCTGAAATGACGGGAAGTGTGATTGTTAAATTTGTCCCCAGTTGTGTTTTGGCAGGTTGCTTATCTCCAAAATGACAGAAAATGGCTGCAATAATAGCATTGTTTCAAATAATAGTTAGAGGTAGCCGGGACCAACTTTGCAATCCTTTTAAATTTTCATCTTTGATTCGAATCACTGACCGGATCACCACTAACAGGCTTTGTCACGAAACAAACACATCACCGAATGTCCCGAAAACACTTCGGCGGAATGGAAGACGCCGTACATAATAAATTCTTTAATACGTTTTCAGATCAGCCTGCCACTCAAAAATGAGAAGCCTGTTGCAATAATACATAAATGAAAACAAGCACATCATTCTTGCTTTTCGTCCAGTTTCCACGTGTCCACATGCTCTAGGTGCGATAGTTTTCCTTACCCTCAGAATGTAGGCTAGGCCTAGGTCCGATGGATGAAACATTTTGATTTACACAGTTTAGCGACAGAAGTCCGGTTGATATGATTCAGTAGATCTGCACAATGTTTTCATTCATTAATTTTTAAATAATATTTTAGGAATACTGTCAACATGTAGTAGAGCTTTTTGTGGAAACCAATTACCTCAAAAAAATTTGTGTAGGCCAACTTAATTGCATTGTGTGGAAGGAACTTGAAGGTGAAGTTTTTTTTTTCTTTTAACATGTTTTCAAGTGCTTTGAACACAAGATCATTAAGTTGGCATACTCTGTTTTCTTGAAGTAGGCCTAGACTAATCGGTTTCCACAAAACATTTGAGTTAACCACAGGGTTTACAGAGCATACGTCCGAGTCAGTTGTTGTCCAGCCTGTGTTGTCACCGATGGTAGGCAGTGTTATTCGGCAATGTGTGTTTTCTTGCCTTATCTTTGCTACCATGCACAGATTCCCTGCAGCGCTCCTTGACAGGAGGAGACGGTTGCTCCTTGGTGAGTTTGCGACTGTTTAAAAGTGCCTATATTTGCAACGTTGCCTAGGTTCAAGTTCATGAAAGCATTAGCCGTTGTTGTCGGTGGAATAGGAGGAGTACAAGACATTGTGCAATTGTAACCGGTATTGCACGCAGGGTTGCAAGCATACCCTGAGTATATGCTGTAGCTGTAGGAGTTTGTTCCCACCGTATATGGTGTGTTGAAGTCCTGCGATCCTTCCAAGCAAGGTTTTCCGTTCCGGACCAACACTGGAACTGCCACCTTTCTTGGTGGTGGCGGATAAATATTTCCTGCAATTTCCAGCGATTTGTCTTGTCGTTGCCGTTTGCACTTGTACCTCCGGTTTTGAAACCATATTTTGACTTGAGTGGAAGTCAGTTTTAGTGTGCTCGCTAAGTGCTCTCTTTCTGGGGCAGACAAATATCTTTGATGCTTGAATCTCCGCTCCAGTTCGAACACCTGGGTTTGAGAGAATAAAATTCTGGGCTTCCGCCTGGTACGCGGTTTCTCGGGTCTCTCTGAGTCCGACTGCCGACAGTCCTCGCATTCCTGAGACTTCGACACTGCCATGCTTTCTGTGACATGAAATAAACAAATTGCAAAATGAATCAGAGTCAGACTGGACGGTCAGGGTGTTTTATGTCTAAATCACGCAATTAATGTTACTGCATATCTGAAAAATGCTGTGGACCCTAACTCCGTAAGAAGTTATTAATCCAAGAGTATTCGATCGAAATCGCATTTCCAGACTTCTTTGTCTACATTTTTTGCATATTCATGCGTTGTAAAAAATAATAGCTATAGTCAGAGAGTAGCCAGTCTGCCTCTTATCAAGAACAATATTGGGGTTGATTAGCTACATTTTCCATTGACTGATTAAATAGAAAACTTCAAACATACTTTTGAAAAAGTAAATCTGTAATGGGATCATTATAATTAATAATCAAGTTCTAAATGACCATGACTGATCAAATAAAACGGCATTCGAATGGAAGAATGCGCTATAGTCCTACAACACATTTGTTTACAAAAAAGTGAAAACCAGAGAATCGGCTATATATATATAGGCCTATATTGTAAGTTGAGCCATTTTCCACGTTGGCTACTTTTGTTAGTCATGACGATATCAGTGAATTGCTTAGGCCTACTTCTTAATAGACCTTCTGTTGCTCCTTACTATCGTCATGTTCTGAATGAGTCTGATGACCACATTCATAGGGCAATCAATGTTCATTCTGAAATCTCATATCATTCTCTCAAATCTCAATGAATTGAAATGTAGGCCTACCTGTAAACCGGAACAATGAATTAAATGGTTGCTCTTTGATACAAAAAACAATGCGGCAAAAAATAAAAATAAAAATAGTAAAAATGATAAAAGATGGTAATGATATTAGAATAATGCTTTAATTTTATTCTCGCAACACGCAGGACTGCAATAATTTAAGGGCGAGCAACGAACCAGAGCTCACTGATGACAGAGGGAGACAGAGAACATGGTGGCAATTTGCACAAAAGCATATGCCAGAGTAGTCCTGCATTATTTCTGCATGTTCTTGTTCGTTTGAAGTGAAAATCGCACGCAAATATGGATTTATATTTTGACTGACAAATAATAGTGAGAAATTGGGCATTCATTGAATGTAACGGGCCAATTTAATTACAAATTAATCAATAGAAATTTCTTACTCACGGGGTCCGTGGTCATCGACAGCAACCGCTTGGTGGTCGTTTGTTGGTCCCAACACTGATTGGATATATGCATTCGCAGAGAAATTGGCTTCCCTTTGTTCTTGTATTGGCCCCGAGTTCAAGTAAGATATTTTATCTTCTCCGTCCGAAAATCGAGGTATTTTCAGAGCTGCAGATATGCACGTGGGAGGCGCTTGAGGATGTTGTTGCTGCTGCAACTCCGGATCCCAAAGTAGCTGCGCGCGATGGTACTCTAGATACAAAGACGACTGCTCCTCCAAGTTCAGTATATCTTTGACAGAGAATGGTGTTGAAGTAACAGGACTGGGTGGTTTGATCGAACTCTTTTCGGTCATATTGAGTGACTTACCTATCCTGAGGAGCTGCGGCGGAATACAATAACCGTTTTTTTTTTTCTGCGTATTTGTTTGGATGCCTGGATGTGTTATGGAGCATAAATCAATTCACTCATCAAAACGTGGGGTTTCGCGGATAGCCCGTGTTCCATACAAGCGGAGGATGGTGGACGGAGCCTGTACTGAGACAACTTATGCCTTCAGCTGCTGCCTTTTTTGTTTCATGAGCCTGTCAGAAGCAAATATCCCTTGGCTACTCAGCCGTGATGTCACTGTGGGCGGGATTAAAAGTATGAGAAAGATGCGATACCGTCGTTATTATCGCAGTTTATTTTGTCAATAAATTCTGATTAAAAGCTACCGACTCTCAAATAAACTAAGTGGCAAACCTATTAATTTAATATCGAATTATTATCATATTTATTAATGTGAAGACAATGCACTAATTTCAAAAGGAATTATTCAACAGACCCATTTTATTAGCCTAAGTTTTAGATCTCAGTCTCCGACCTAGATCCCTTTTAAAAATAAATTCAGCCAAGGATACAAAGACTTGCTTTTTATGGTCTGCATTCTAGCAAATGATAGGTGTTCAGAACACAACTTGATTTGCAAGATTGTTATGTGAGGTATAAATGCTCATGGGGTTTCCTGCTTCTGGCATCCCCTGTCAACATGTAAACATCTAAATTTATGCTTTTAAATTGTCATTTTATAATACTGTATAATCTAGATTAATAGCTACTTCAATTGTACTGAGTATGTCACATGTTGGCTAAATAAATTAATTGATTTCTGACAGGTTTTATTTGTTTATTTACTGATTTATTTATTTATTCATTCATTTGTTTGTTTGTTTGTTTTTTGCTTGCTTGCTTGCTTGTTTAATAAAATAGGCTACCTCTGGCATTATTACGTTAATGGTGGATTAAGCAGAAAAATATTTTTGTTTTTCTTGCTGGTGACAGGCGGGGAGATGGGGGAAATGAAATTAAATCTTACGGGAGGGGAAAATTTTCTACCATTTTATAGCTGTCTTGTGTAAGAGAGCTACTCCGCCACCGCGGCTACGGTGCTGTACATACTGCTAAAGAATTCATTAAGATGTGTAAATACCAATTCAGAAATGTGTGGAAAGAATACCAAAATGCATGGAAACTTATTTTTTAACAAAATGCTGTTTTTTTTTTTTGCGGCAAATAATGAGATATTTTGATCTAAGAACATGCATAATCACAAGTTCCTTAAGCAAGTTACTTATTGATATTCCCAGCTGGCCAAGAGGCACAATTTTTCAGAATTCCCGGCACTGCAACAAGGTACTACTTTACGGGTAATGCATGCCAGATTTTAACTAGAAGTCCACTATTTAGAAGACGCATTATTATACTTAGTCAATAACTTTTTTACGGCGATTGCAGATTTACATTTTTTACACGCAAACGTTAATAATAATAATAATAATAATAATAATGGCCAAAGCATAAACTGTTTGAAAATAGTTCTTGTCAAGATTTATTTTTGCTTTTCTGCTGTAACTGTTTTTGGGTCTATTACACCATAGATGGCACATCTTTCAATAGCCAATCCGGCGATGGCGCCCACCCAACTGACCACGTGGAGGCACTTTAATAAACTGTTGTACACTTTGGCTAAAAACTTCCGAAGCAATTCAACCAGAAAAATCAATTATCAAAACCATCCATAGCATGCAGCTACATAGAAAAAATTTCTATCAGTAGTATTCTCAAAAAAAGTATATAGTCATTTGTTCATTGGGATTTCCCTTTGTCCCCTTGCATAAACTGTCAGGATGAACGGTTTATCTGACTGGGCCTCTGTTTTTTGTTTCTGTCGCTGAGCAGGCAAACAAGGAATGAAAAATGGTTATTTTTTCAGACTGAAGGAATTCTTGATTAATGTGGGAAATTAAGTAATCAGACATAACACAAAGCCACCACTTTTCTCCCATACATTTTTTGTTCTTGTTGAGTGCATGTATGATTATGACCTGATTTTTTCTCTCTCTCCATGTTGTCTTAACCAGAATTGGAAACTCCAGACTGTTCTACCACATTTTTTTTTCCCCATGAACTCATCCAGCTGAATTCTCTGATTAGTTGCACAAACTGGTGGAGGAATCCTGCTAAATGACAAAACCAAGTAACTGGAGCAAAATACTGGGGTTGATTTTTACTTTCTGAACCTGAATTTTCCACCTCTGGGCTTGACCTGTACAAACACAGTAAAATCAAATGAGAGGGCACCTGAAACTAACAGAGTCATGGTGTTGATTCAAACACCTTTAAATTCATAGAGGTGTTTTTAAAAATGCAAATATTTCTATTGTTAGAAGATGGAAACATTGGACACGTTTAAACAAATGTCAGCTGTTTTTTGGCGAGTCTGGTATTGACTTCAAACCAAAACCAAAACGTGCATCTTTCAATTCTGCTTCCAAACATATGCTGCGTGATGGGGTAGCTTTGATAGTCTAGTTTAACCCGTTGGGGGTTAAATGTCAGGGGGGTCAAGGTCATGGGTGAAAATAATATATTTTTCATTAAACTCAAAAACAATTGCAGATAGACAGATTTTTACTTTTATGGACATATATGGAACTCCTATATGGTGCTCTATTTGACACCATGACCTTTGACCTTGAGTGACCATAAAGGTCAAACTCAAGGTCACAGATTTTCAGGGTTGAAAACCGATTGAGGTCACACTTTTAAAACTGAGTCAGTATCAAATGCACTAAAATGAGTGCTGGCGGGTGAGGTTTGTATTGCCTGGCAACACTTGATTATGTTTATTTATTTAATTATTGCCCATGAGTGTATATTAGAGCATTAGATATGGTTGACTGCTGATAGTCCTGGTAAAATGTGAACCTGGTCAATGCTTAAAGGCACAGTCAGGGTTTGTGAATCAGTCAAAATGATCTAGTGGCTCCTTGTCTGTATTCAATGGCCTGGATTAGCACACTGGCTCCAAAATGGTTAAAGGGAAATCAATCAATCAAAACAATGACAGCAAGATTCCCCTTACTTCCATTTAGAGATGAGCTGTCCTGGAGATACAAGTTTATCAGCTCTCCATTGCATAAACAGTTCCCTTCATATTTGTTTTAATGATGACCAAACTCACCGTTTAACTGCCTGTTGCAGCTTTTGCTATGTATAACACTATGAGTCAAACCTTCATTCTGGGCCATCCTCTCTGTTTGCACACTTATTTGACATTTGCTTTAGGTATCTCAAACATTAGTCATGAACAAGAGGCAATATCATGACCTCAGTAGAACTGCCACGACCTAATTCCCAGTTATGTTTCTTGAAATTCATTTTATTATTGAAACAAGTATAATATACTACAAATCAGACACCTGAGCTGCTCATCTATGACCACAACCACAGTTTAAACAATGACATAAAAGTGTCCCTGTATTAAAATAGAACTAAAATATATGGATGGAAAAAATACATTTAAAAAATAAACAAACCCAATTATAGGAACAATCTTACCGCTGCCCCTGGACAAGGAACTGGCTTTTGAACTGGAGTTGGTCACCAGGTGCAGCTCTGTGGCTGCCCACTCCTAACGATGGGATGGGTCAAATGAGGAGTCAACTTGCAAAACCTGCTAAGTCAAGTTTTGAAAATAAATGAGTTATCTCCCTCAGCCTCTCTTTCAGGCACCTGCATGTCCCACTGATAGCTCCACTTTCAAAACCTCATAAATCATGTTATAAATTGTGACAGAAAAAGCCAAACTCTGTCAAATCCCGCCAAATCAAGGAGGAAAACTGTCAAATTCTGTTGAGTCATCAGCCAATGTGGAAACGTGATTCCATTTTGTTCGCTAGAAGGAACCAATCACAGTCGAGCTTTTATAGCCTTTTCAGCTTTTGCTTTCTCTAACTCTAACTGGTTTGGGCAGTTCAGAAAAGTGTAATGATAATGACACCATAAAAAGGGGGTTTTGAACCCATGGACTCATGTTTATGTTGTCATATAGTCATAGCAGCTATTCAACCACTGTGCTGTCTGCAGCATTGAGTTGCATGTAGAGTGGGTCCTGAGTCAAATACCTTCACCTATTCAGCAACGGGGCTGGTTTAAACACTGTCAAAACCAGCTAAATTTCCACTCAACTTTCAAAACCTGCTAAGTCAAAATTTTGTGTTGCCAAATCAAAGTCATTGCTTAAAAAAAAAAAAAAACATGAATTGCCTCATGGATTATGTCTGCAAGGCTAATAGTTTCAGTATAGTGAAAATTGGTATGTATGGAAGATCATTTCTATGCCTACCAAAAAATCAGATTTTTCTAAAAAATGGACCAACTTGACTTTGAAGGCTTTGCAAGTGGACTCCTCCAATGCAGAGGGAAAATTACCCTTCAGAGTTCAGTAAAGTATATCTCTGGCCATAGCACGTCTAGAGGCTACGCATGGTATCATAAAGCCACATAATTCTTAAAAATGTAAAATGGATTTTTCACGAGTATGCTATTTATACTGGAACAGACTGCTTGTGCATTGAACCTGAGTAAATAACTAGCTTTGATGCAAGTAATCTTGAGTCAATTCGCAGTATGACAACTGTAAATGAAACCAGACTTAGCCAGAGCGTATAAATGAGAGGTTTACGATTTGGTAAGGGTACAAAAATGCCTCCACAAGAAGGTTGGTCCATCAAATGTCAGATTGAGCATAGAATTCACACAGTGGGTAGACTTGTACGTGGCATTGTTCAATGTAGCTTCTAAATGATTTACATGGTGGTATTTTGTGATTTTGCGCCATTTGTCCCCTCTGACCCTGCTTACCCCCAGCCCAGAGTGACATTCTGATAGCGATCCTAGCGTGCTAGTTTCAGTTGAGAAGCCATTTGACCCGACTCACTGTTTACTGGGAAGGAAGAGCCTGTTTCCTGGAGCTAACAAAACCCAGGGCTGGAAGACGGGGTTAGGGAGGAGGCTGAGGTAGGAGGGTGCGCAAATACATCATCTTCATCATGACCTTGTGCCGGACACAAGTTCAGACGGCCAGAATCTGAACTTAAGGGTCAAGGGCGCAGCCTCAATGGGTAAGTTTTTCGTGGCAACAGGGCTACGGGTCCCAGACTGTCATGCACTATTAACCCTGAAACCAAAGCTTAAATGCATTGTGCTCTGTCCGCCTCAATAAGGTTTTTAGATTAGTCTGCGATGTGCTGTTATCAATATTGATGCTGGACATGCTTAAATCTGTAACTGAATAGTAAAGAGATATTGAATGCAAGCTACTGAAAAAGATGGACAATTTTGCTCCTTTTTTCCCTTTCAGAATAATACAGAATAAGGGTAGTTAAATTCTGATACGTATCTTCCTTTTAGGTGTTAGCAAAATATGCCGTTATTTGACCTCTCAAGTTTAG
This sequence comes from Gymnothorax javanicus, assembly GCA_029692085.1. NCBI lineage: Eukaryota > Metazoa > Chordata > Actinopteri > Anguilliformes > Muraenidae > Gymnothorax > Gymnothorax javanicus. The sequence continues at coordinate 39,495,304 of CM056208.1, read as the reverse complement.
TATCAACAACCCACTGTGTTTCTATTTGGATATTGAATTGCATTGCAAATGCATAGCTATGACTCTCTTGCAAACTGATCTTGATGACATGCTTCACTGAATATGAATTCAAATGGTTGAACATCAAATAATGTGCTGGTGCATTGTTTTCAACTTAATATCAGCCAAAGATAATTTATTAGACCCTGCTTTCAGTTTTATCATCCAAAGTTTTTCTGATTTGGGGTCGTAAATTACATGTTTAGTATTTGAAGGCCAACTTAGCACATACCTATAGAAAGCCAAGGCTTTTGAGTGATTTGACTGATTTTTTGTCATTTTGTCATTCAGGATAATTTTAATTTTGTGTCACCTCACAGTATCGTTTGTTATCTGGAGTGACTTGTATACTATTGTTATTCTCTCAGCTAGGAGGTATTGTGATTACTTGTGCATGCACGTGTGTTTATGTAAGTGTTGATCAGCAGAATTACTGAAAAACTATTCAATGGATTACAAAGAAATTTCATGGGAAGTTGGACTATATGAATGGGAAGAGGTGATTAAATTTCCAGACCGAGTACATATCAAAATTCTGCAGCTGATTGTAAACCTGCTAGCGGAGGTGTGCGCCCTCTGAGTGCCTGCTAGTTTATACTATTTTTCATCTGTTTGGTATATAGCTTACATCGTTAATGTGCATTTCTATGTGATTGACGTGTTATTATGTATAAAGTTATTCTGTATTATTATCCAGTTGTGTTCATATTATAGGCATACTTTATCCACAAATTGCACCAGAGAAGGCTGAATATTCATATACACTCAGGTCCATGAGTATTTGGACATTGGCACAATTTTCATCATTTTGGCTCTGTATGCCCTCACAATGGATATGAAATAAATCAATCAAGATGTGCTTTGCAGGTTTAAAATGGATATTTAATGTCCAGGTTTTTCAAAAAATAATTTCTGACTGGGATTTAGGTCATATAAAAAAAATGGTAGATTAGCATCCTTTACATTTAAATTCTCAGGAGTGCACAGGAGGTTTGTTTTAATTTCTCATTTTATTACAAGAGTTTGAAAAAAAATACTCAAAAAAAAAAAAGGAAACACCAGTAACTGATTTTTTGAATGTACAACCCCAGTTCCGAAATAGTTGAGATGAAGTGTAAATTGTGAATAAAATCAAAATGCATTGACTTTCAGATCACATGAGCCAATATGTTATTTACAATAGAAAATAAATAACATTTCAAATGTTGAAACTGAGACATTTCACATTTTTATCCACAAATTGAGCTTATTTCAAATTTTCTATTTCAAACAGTCTCAAAAAAATTGGGACACAGGCAAAAAAGGGCTGAAAAAGCAATTAATATATAAGAGAATCAGCTGAGAGAACATTTAGCAAGTAATAAAGTTAACTGGCATCAGGTGTGTAACATGATTGGCTATAAAAGGGATGTCTTAGAGAGGCTGAGTCCCTCAGAAGCAAAGATGGCCAGAGGCTCTCCAACCTGTGAAGGCTTGCGTAAAAAAATTGTAGAATACTTTAAAAACAATGTTCCTCAACGTCAAATTGCAAAGGCTTTGAAGGTCTCATCAATGACAGTGCATAACATCATCAAAAGATTCAGAGAAACTGGAAAAATCTCTGTGCATCAGGGACAAGGCCGAAGACCTTTACTGGATGCCCATGTTCTTCGGGCTCTCAGACGCCACTGCATCACTCACCGGCATGATTCTGTCATCGACATTACTAAATGGGCCCAGGAATACTTCAAGAAACCACTGTCTGTAAACGCAGTCCGCTGTGCCATCCACAGATGCCACCTAAAACTCTATCATGCAAAAAAGGAAGCCATTGTTGAGCATGATCCAGAGGCGCCGCCGTGTTCTGTGGGCCAAGGCTCATTTAAAATGGACTGTAGCAAGGTGGCAAAGTGTCCTGTGGTCAGAAGAGTCCAAATTTGACATTCATGTTGGAAATCATGGGCGTCGTGTCCTCCAGGCTAAAGACCACCCCTCCTGTTGTCAGCGTTCAGTTCAAAAGCCAGCATTTCTGATGGTATGGGGATGCATTAGTGCATATGGTGTGGGACACTTGCATGTTTTAAAAAGCACCATGAATGCTGAAAGGTACATAAAGGTTTTAGAGCAACATATGCTCCCCTCCAGACGACATCTATTCCAGGGAAGGCCTTGTGTATTTCAACAGGACAATGCAAAACCACATACTGCAGCTATTACACCAGCATGGCTTTGTAGTAGAAGAGTCTGTGTGCTGAACTGGCCTGCCTGCAGTCCTGATCTTTCACTGATTGAGAACATTTGGGGCATAATTAAACGAAAAGTCCGTCAAAGGAGACCCAAAACTCTTCAGCAGCTGGAAGCCTGTATTAAACAAGAGTGGGATCAAATTCCAATGGCTAAACTCAAGAAACTTGTGTCCTCAATGCCCAGACGCCTCCACTCTGTGTTAAAAAGAAGAGGGTATGCTACACCATAGTCAATGGTCCCCTGTCCCAACTTTTTTGAGATCTGTAGCAGCCATCAAATTTGAAATGAGCTCATTTTGTGGATAAAATTGAAAAATTTCTCAGTCTCAACATTTGCTATGCAATCTCTGTTCCATTGTGAATAAAATACTAGCTGGTGTGATTTGAAAGTCATTGCATTTTGATTTTATTTACAATTTACACTTTGTCCCAACTATTTCGGAATTGGGGTTGTAGTCTAAGAAAGCGTAAGTGGGTCTTTGACCTGCCAGTTATGCTCCACTGAAAGTCAGCTTTCTTCATTTGTCTGCATAGGACAGAAACATACCGGACAAACGGTGCTTAACAAATTTATTAGACCACCACCCAATGTAAGGTTTATGCCACAGCTGCCCTAAGTTAACAGTATTGGTAATTACCAAAATCATTTTTTATGTTTCTGTAACGCTTAATCCACCAGTATGCGCAAGCTCTTTAACTGAAATTATATTTTAATGCTAAAATATAATTATTGTTGTTATCTATGAGTTTTCACAAAAAAGCAGATGCCGAATAACATAACATAAAGATGCCAAATAACAGTTATTTACTTGCATTCCTGAGCATAAAAATTAGTTTTAGTGGTTGAATGCAAGAATGCAAGCTGTTATCAAGGCCAAAGGAGGCCATACAAAATATTAAGTTTTTTTTTTATTTTTATGTGTGAATAAGGACTATTTCGTTGTTTCAGTTTGTTATTTGCCAAAGAAATAGCAATATAATTTTTAGTTTTAAACAAATTTTTGACAAATTTCTAAAATATTTGTGTTTTTCTCGTTTTCATGACAGGTGGTCTAATTAATTTGTCAAGAACTGTACAAACACACATTCCGACAAAAACCTGAATAATTTTTCCATTTTCTTTTTTCCTCTAAGAATGACAAACATGCTAATGACTGTATAAGGTTGATTAGGCGGTTTGAATGGCATTATCCTTGAGGAAGCTTGTAAGCAACGTTGAGCTTTGCGGTGGGAAATGTTGCGTAATTATGGATTCTGTACATATCTGGAGTCATCAGGCTTTTCCCAGTCTTGTGTGGCTTGAGGGCCATGTTCCTAAAGGCTTATCAGCGGTTCCAGAAGCTGTCTGAGCCCAAGAGCCCAGGCCCTTGATTTAGTCTGATCCGGTGGGGAGACTGACTGCATTCTTTATTTACTGCCTCAAGATTGCTGCTGAGGTGTTAGCTGGAATAATGATCAGTGTCACGGATTCAGAACACAGGTGCCACACGCAGATTACGGACAAAACCTCAAGGGTGTCTTTAATAAATAGAAAATTGCAATTATGTAGTCACAATGAAAAGGATAATCAGAACACAGTCCCAGGTCAGGCAGGAGTGAACTGGAACATTGAGGGTCACACAGAGTGTATTAGAAGGGGCTGGTCCAAGGCTAGTAGCCGGGATGTAAACAGGGCAGATGCACATTCTCAGATTTGGGAGAAGAAGAAACTGGGAGAAGTACCGCTTGCCAGGACCTCAGGCACTGGGAATTGAATGACTAATGAGAAGACACTTTGCGGTTAGAGTCTCAGCATGGACCACAACAGACCCGCAAGGGGAAACATAAACCAGGAACCAAGACATGACAGATAAACTGAAATAATAAATTGTTTATATACAGAGCTTCACATGCTGGGATTCAAAGTGAGCACTGAAAATATCAATGAAAAGGTCATCCTGAAAAATTTCAGGAACAAAACATAGATTACACGCCCTAGAAAATTCTATCATCCACAATTTGCAATGCTGGAAAACTATATTCAGCAAAAATAATACAAGGAATTTAACGATAATTTTAAAAGATCAAATTTGATTTTAAAATGATGGCTATTTGTTAATACTCATCAGTAAGTAAAGTTTTATTTATATAGCACCTTTCAAAACTGAGGTTACAAAGTGCTTTCCACATAAATAAAAGGTTAAAAGAGCAAGAGAAAATCCAATACAATATTTGTTGTATAGACTGTACGGAGTTTTTGTGGTTATGCACAGATGAAACCTGATCAGGCTATCTTTTTAAAGAGATCATGTGCTCTCAAAAGAAAGCCTGAACATCTAAAAGGATGTTGTTGACAGACGTATTTAGTGGCTAGGAAGTGAAGTAGACAACCAGCAAATGTGTTCAAGTAATTTCAATCTAACTTAGAGTCTGTGGCAGTGTCAGTCCAGCTGTATAACAGGCCTCTAATCAGTTTGGTTGTACATTGCAGCAAATGCTGTCATCTAATATGTACCTTTCACTGCTTACTTTTTTTTTAATTGAGCATAACTGATGTGTTTCCATTCAAACACCTTTCCCTAAGGCACAACAGCAGTTCCCAACTGGCAATCAAACTTAGAGGTTCTGCGCTACAAGCCCAATTCCTTAACTATTATGAATATACAATCAACTTCCTTGGGAGCCCACTGAAGGAAGTTGGCCCAGTTTAGAATCACAGCCCCCTGGGACTCATAAATTACACGGCTGTATTTTTTGTAGACTGCCCTGCTCTTGCAGGTGCCTGTTTGTATATAATACTATATCTGCAGAGGCGGGAGGGATGTGTCTGCATGCCTGTATGTGTAATCTCCATCTGCAACAGGGTCCATGACGGAGGAAACCTGCAACCTAAATATTCCTATCCTGACGTGGCCACAGGTTTCATAGCCAAATGATAAAAAGGGAACAATCCAGGCCTGAGCTCTCTAAATCATAAAATTCTAAAGTTGTCTTTGCATTGGTGTGGCACATCATTACAGTTTGATCATGGTACTGAAATAACAGGCATAAACACGGGCAATAACAAAACAAAGAGTGTGTGCGCAGTTCATTTGATTGTGGTGTAATGGAGAGGTTGCGTGAAGTTCATTTGGCTGTAGTGTAGTGGCCAATCACCAGTTTTTTCTCAACAGCTACACCAACGTAATTAATTTTGGGTGTGAGAAGGGTTGGGATGTAGGGTTCATTGTATCGTTGAGTGTAAAGATGCACATGGGTTGACCCTTGACCCCTCCTTGGATAAACATCTTTCTGGGAACAACCCAATCCACTTCGAATGGCTGGTGGCATCCGCCATCAAAACGGCAGTTTGTTTTTGGAAAGGCAAGGCATACCATTCATAACTTTGTCATCTCTGTAAATAGGAGAGGCACGCTATTTTTTCTTGTTTTGCTTCCTCTGTAATAAGGTTGTGGGTTGCTTTTTGCTGTGTTCAGCTATATGGTGCTATTGGTCATCCCCTGACCTGGGCAGACCCAGGTGTGGGAACCCATTGGGGTTCTGACCTTTCTCAGCATGAGTAAATGGGTGCTTCCTTCCAGTGTGGGAACACACTGCAGGTGAGTTACAAAATATCGCCCTAATATGCCTGTGTCTGAAGAACTACATCTCATTGCCTTCCAGCATCAGTTAACATAATGGTCAAAGAGAAAAAACATCTGAAAGGCAAAGTTTGCTTGTTAGGAGGAGAATGTTTGTTACTTCTTTCGGAAACCATGGCAACTCTTGAAACATGCAGGAGAATGTGCTTACTGTGGTAACAAAAGTAAAACTTCGGCTAGAAAAGAAGAATTGTGTCCAAAGGCTTCACTGTGGGCTGCAGTGAGCCCATTATTAATAGGAAAGTGATTCATGCGTAGTTTCTGCCAGATCTCTTCCTTCTTTTAATCATATTACGCACCATGAAGGGCTGAATACCCCAAATCCTATAAATTTGTTTTTAGAGAGCATTGTTTTGAGAGTAATAGATTACAAAAAAAAAACATATTGGTGAGCCTTGCCCCATCTTACCTCTAGAAGGACAACATTTTTAGTGGCTTCTTTTGTACCTTAACATGACTAGATCACCTGCTCATAATCCCCCATTTCACATCACCTAATTATTACTATACAGTATGTCACATCAATATTGGTCCTAAATTGCCCCTGTGCCAATTTTTTGGAATCTGTTGAAATTAGTGTCTATATACAATAAACAGTTGAATTCAATATTTAAAGAATCAAATAATGTGCTGTTGTAATGTTTTCAATATAGTAAAGGGTGAATGACCTGTTCAAACTGCTCCAATTTGTTTTTATTAGTGTTTTTCATGATACGCCAACTTTTTCAAGTTAGGAGCTGCACAACTTTCAAAGGCAAACCCCACTAAGTGGACTCCTTTCCTCCTCTTGATTGGATCATCCATTGTCCTTGAAATCAATGGAAACCAAATACATAATGGCTGCCATGATGACTATAATTGGATATCGAAGTGTAACCTTTTTCAAAAGAAACTTTCCTCTTCCCATCCCTAACACACATGGCATTCAAATTTGATTGGATTATCCATTCTCAAAATTTGTCAAAATTGACAAAAACTGAATTCAAGACAGCTGCCATGGGAGCCATATTGAAAATGACAGTACACCAATTTTTGGAAAGGACAAATATCCATCACCTAGGCACATAACAAATTTGAATTTAATTGGATCATCCATTCTCCTTGAAATCAACAGAAAACCTAATTTAAGATAGCTGCTGTAGCCGCCATATTGAAAATGGCAGCTGTCCTATGTTCAAAAGGAACCTTCTTCTACCCACCACTAATGTATACACCAAATTTGGATTTGATCTGCTCATCTGTTTTCCTCAAAATTTACAGACACCAAATTCGAGATGGCTGCTATGGCAGCCATATTGAAAATTGCAGCGAGTCCCTTTTTGGAAAGTTACCTTCCTAATTCATCTGCCCACCATCAATGCACACAGCAAATTTGAATTTTATTGGATAATGCGTGAATCCTCAAAGAGTGCTGGAAGTCTAGGACTAGTAGCGTTTACAAGGTTGATATTGGAAAGGGGAATAACTGTTGCTAAAAACATCTCAAAAGTTCTCAAAAACGCACATGATCCCCTTCACCCATATACAATCGTGCAACCAAATTTGGAAAATAACCCCAAAAAACTCTCAAATGAGGTAACAAAAAAAAACTTCACAGGCGGACAGACGAACAGACAGACAGATGGAAAGACAGCACCATACCATGATATGGCCATCATTACTGATGAAGGATGTATAATAAAAATGATTAGCTTATTCTACATAATGTTAAACTGTCAAATATGTTTTGATGCCCGAAAATGTAAGGACTATATCAATGAGGTTTTGTAATTCTGAAAAGTTCATCGAATGTAGATGAAGACACCCTCAGATTGAAACTGGCAGCCTGCATCTAAACCTCATTTCACCGTATCCTTACAAACTCAAAATACTAGAGTACAGAACCAAAACCCACTTAACCAGTGTAATCAAAAGACATTGTGATGTCACACAGTGAAAAAAGTCAACGATACCAACTTTTTTGGACTGCAGTCATTGCACTGCATATAAAAAATAAATAAATAAATTCACACTAAACATTTATTAATGCATTGTATTGTTTTCAATATAATATAGTTCAAGGGCTTTTAGAATTAGCCTTTTTTGATTTTATTTTGGAATTGGGGTTGTATCACAGTGTTGAGTGTAATAAGAGAATGAGTTATTCTTTGTTGTAGCTTTAATACTTTGAGGTACTGTATTGTTATTTTTAAAGAAAGAGGTTATACTGTTTTATGTGGTCGGATAAGGCCCGCAGAGGGCTGGTGTGAGCAACGCTCATCCGAAACCACATCAGAGGCGAGTTCATATTCTCTGAGCTGCCCTCTTGTGGAAAAGGAATTTATTTTCCCTCAACATTTGAGACAGCCATCTGTTTCTCTGTAAGTAAATATCGGGGAAATTTTACATCTAAGTATTTATTAATGTTGTATTTAGAAATGTGCCTTATAGGGAACAATAAATGCCACATGTTGCTAAAATTACTGAAAATACTTTCCTTTAGGTTTATTTTTGAGACGTACTGACTTTATTCCAGTATTCGACGGCAGTTCATTTCAAATAATAATAATAATAAAAATAAACAAATAACGCATTTCAAACAATAAAAAATAATAACGAATTAAAATATATGATGTATTAATAAAAATTCACCACACTGTCTTTTCGCATAAGTGCAAACAGTGTGACACAAAAGACGAGAACTATTGCACACATTGTCAGCAGTTGTGAAGTGCTAGGGAACACTGAGTACCTCAAGCAAGCACCAGGGCTTTATGTGGCAAATTTGTGAGAAATGTGAGAAATCAGAACAGCGGTGGCAACACCAGGTGGACCTAGGAGTGGATGAAGAGAATAACTGTATCTAGACTGTAGATACAGCTTTACCACGGGGCGCCAACATTGACAGCGAGTACAGAGAGAAGACTGACTGGTAAAAAGGCCTTTCCGAACTCTCCCAGGCTCACCAGTGGCAGTAGTAATAGTTGTAGTATACGTAGTAGTAGTAATAGTAGTATTAATGAATTTATTTTTAACTTAGAAGTCCAGGGTAGCCTTCCATTGGGTGTCATGTACAATGTACAGAAAGTGGAAAAATAATTTTCAGTCATTGACAAATACAATCGGTTAGTAATTTTGGCATAATTTTGAATCATACTTCTTCTAACTGTCTGAAGTTTATCAGTTGCATTCCATACCTTGTAAGGAATGAATTCTGGAATTCGGAACTAAAATTTTTCCTTTTGTAGTAGTGTTTTTTTCTTTTCTTTTTTTACCTTCCAGACCTGCAGCCACTGCTGGGATGTTTCCAGATTTGATAACATTGTCACAAGATTACCACTTCCCATCATTGTTTAAATAACATGTACAAAAGTAGGTAGGATCTCTGAGGTCAGAGTTGACTAAACATCACATCAATCAGTAGGTCATTATAGTTCCTGCTTTTCACCTCCCCACCCCTGTCTCTTGGAGAAAATGGCTTCAATTATAACCAAGTGCAAGTTTCCCACAGAATTATGCGGGAAAGCCCTCGATACTCCCTAACATTAAATGGTCAGAAGTGACACTGCGTATATGAAATAATTTTATTACTCGGGCCAGTAGGCCACGAGTCTAAGTTTCGGCTCCGTTCTTTTTTTTTTTTTTTTTTCGGGGTCGCGATTGTCCTGCTCATGCGTGCGCGTGGTTTCGCGATTGGCCCAGGCCTAGACCCGGCCCGAGTACAGGCTCTGAGGAGCCTCTTGTTTATATAGAGATCAATATATTACATTTTTTGTGTCCGCATACCTGTATAGCACTTCATGTAGACTGAAGCAGTCTCAAAAATACAAAACTGGTGCATACATGTCTTCTCATGTTCTATATCCTAGCAAGTTGCAGAGATGAGTTCTTTGTAGCTCAGATAAGCTATGGATTTGATGACTCCGTGTGTACACAGCAAATCGCATGCAAGCAGTTCAGTGCTAGATCACTCAGCGCCAGGTATGTAGGGGCTGAAACACAAGGTGCCCTTAAAGATTTGCATTGGAATGTTGTCTGCTTGTGCTTGCCTCAGCAGTCTGCTGTCTCTCTGATCTACAATCATTCAAAAGTCAACTAAAGCATCTTAAATTACATTCAGACTTCAGAAAAAAAAATTGATTGAATTGATTGAAATCTAACTGTGCATTTCCCTTATTAGTACTGCCTAACTACTGTTATCAGAACTTGATATTACCCCTGCAGTGCCTCAAGACCAGTGTCTACAAGCATGAGTTCTCAATTTCAGTTGAAGCTTTGATCATGCTAGGAGTTTAGTAGTTGGGCCAAAGTGGACATGAATTGGCTTAAAAGACATAACAGGTGCTGTTCAACAGGTGCAAAGGTATGCAGATACGTAGGGCATGCTCAGGACCGAAGGGTCTCATGCCTAGGTCTTGTTAGGGAAGACTCCGGAGTTTTGAAGGACTTCCAAGTTCTTGCACATTTTCCAACATGGCTGCCAGCCAAGGTTTGCATCAAATTCCATTGAACAAGCAGTGACAATACTGGACGCCATCTTGAAAATTAAGGTGAGGCTTGTCGCAGATGTTCTCAATTGTCTTTGCAAGACCAAAGGTAGTTTTATCGTTCCAGAGGCAAGAACTAGTGGGATCTCAGTCGACCCTGCTATTTTGAAAATGCTCCTGGCATCTAAAGGCACTGGCATCTCTCCAGCTTAGGAAAAGTTTGGTGGGTCAGGGTAATTGTGTCCTTGCTCTCTAGTCACCTCTGCAGACAGACGAACTGTGTGCAATCTGCGTGTTGAAGCTGTGAACGAAGCAATAATGTGCCAGAGTATCTTGCTGAGCTTGATGTCAGCGCAAGTTTTGTTTGTGGACAGTGGTGAAAGAGAAAGTTCACTTTAAGGTTAAATGAAAAAACATATTTATACGTTTGAGAAATAGTCTGCTTTCGAAAACACTCTCTCATATCGCAATATAAGTTGCTTTGGAGTTATTTGCAGTGTATTTCCTACTTTCAACCATGAATCCCAAAATGCCCTTGCACCACCCATTACAAACCTGGCCAGCAAAGATTGACTTTGCGTAAAAAAGTACTCAGTGTTTTATATAAAATTTTGCAGGCAAAATGGAACCATAATTTATTGAACTATATAAATAAAAAATACTATAATATAAAATAAACTCATGGAGGCGCACTGTCCTTTCGCTGTAATTGCTCAGCTGAAGTTTTAATTGCCAATAAATACAACGTTGTATAAATATTATCAAGTATGATTATTTTTGTGCTACCAAGAACACACATTAAGGCATTGCTTTCACACACCATCTAATAAGCATCTTGACAATTGTTTTGTGTCTTTATTGACTGTGTTGAAAGTTGGCTCATGGGCAGTTCAGCAGGGCTCTTGATGATGGATCCACTCAATATCAAACTCAGAATAACGATGCTGCGCAACTGAGGAAAATCCTGTTGAATCAGTTTATTTTACATCGATTTTCTGTCCTCAGAGGAACAAAATTCAGAGAAGGTTTCAAAATTTGCTTCATAATAATTTGGGTTGGTCATGTAAAATTCATAACTGTTTTTGCTGGTGTAGCTTTCCTCTTATCTATTCTTCTCTTTCAGGAGTCATTGAGTCTAATTACATCATAAATGGCAGTATATAAGTTTTTTTTTTTCACCAAAAAAAAAAACAAAAAAAACCATGCTGTGTCTTTCCACTTACCCAGAGTACAACAGTTAAGTCCAAAAGTAATTGGACAATTGGCTGCATAACTGTTCCATTGTTATATGTGTGTAATTCCCTCATTATTTAATGAATTTTAGTTCATTTGACATGGACATTACAGAAGCATTGGAACTGGAACATACACTAATTCTCAAGCACCTGACGCGCTGTATGTTTTAGCAAAGCGCTAATTTTACATCAAATTTCTACAGGAGGCTTTTAAAAGTTTGAATAAAAATAAGAAAAGAAAAAAAAAAAAATATATAAACGCAGTAAAGGTACAAAAACAACGCAAATTGTTTTGCATCCTTGCGCCCCTGTGGGCCTGACGTAATCACGCTGAGCGCTTTTGTTAACGTCACGTTACGTCAATCCGCAAAGGGTCGTGTCCGCTCTGCTAGACTGGTGGATGGTTGACATTTTTGGAATCTGTACGAGTTGAAGGTGACAAGTCCCTCTACGGCATTCTATTACTGGGTAATTGCCTCTCCTCCTCGCCTTCAGCACATCTTTGAAGCTACATTCGATAATGTCCGTGTTCACCGAGGTTCCTCAGGCCGTTCCAGTGGCAGTATTTAAACTAACTGCAGATTTCAAGGAGGATAAAGATCCAAACAAGGTGAACCTTGGAGTGGGAGGTAAGTCCAGTACATAGGGTTTGTTCATTTTGGTTTACTGGTTGCAGTATATTGACAACGCAAGCACAAACCCGTTATTTGACTAACTGCTGATGGTTGCATTGAGTGATTGAATGAATACAATATCTGTGCAATGATAATGGCATATACGTATTGTTTTTGAGGCTTTGTTATGCGTGCTGAAATGTTGGTTGAAGGTAGTATTAACCATAGTTACAGCTGGCTATCTATCTCTGAATAATTTTAGCCATTTATATCGCATTTCAAAATAATGCTTTGCTATCGTTTGGGAGCGACTGCAAGCCGCATTCGAATGACTGATGACTTTTCATCCTGTAGGGTGGATAGCTGTGGCTTGTCGGTATCTCAGTAACACAGAGGCAGAAGGCTACCAACTAACATCAGATTAGTCACCTAGGTAGCTGTTCAAACACCGTTTACATTTAGAAACACAGAATTTGCATAAGTGTTGGAGGACTTTTTCGGAAAGCGTACCATTATTTCCATAAAGGGTCCTGGCTTGTTTTTGTTTACATTAGACCATTGCTCTCGAATAATCTCTCCCTGTGGCGGCCCTTGCGCGATTTGGCTACTCAGCGGTGGAAAAGGGTCGTTATCGTTACATTTTACTACGCGCTTAACACGAACCCTCCATTCATCAAAGAAACCTCCGCTGTCACGCGGCGAATGTGTCGCAGCGGATTGCAGCTTTTTCCTGCTGAAAAAAGCTGTGGGCTAAAGGTCAAGGACAAGGTTACGTATAGGCCCATTGGACTGACTTCAAAAATATCAAAATCAAAAGTAGCACAGACCTCTCGTGATGTCTAGCACTTCTGTATCACTATATTTGTTCTTTAGTATACTTGGGATGTAATTATAGCTTATAGACTACAATTTATAGGCACGCATCTGGCACCAAATCACCCCCCCTTTTCCCTGCACAAACATAATCTTTGAAAAGAGACTATTCTAATCAAGAGAGAATATAGTAAAGATGACTGTTTTATTATCTAGGTGATGAGGATACAGGGGCTTCGTCCTGATACCTACACTTGAGGTCTTTGTACATAGTCAAGTGACCACTTGGGTGATGCGTTTCCAGACTCTGGCCAAAATGAATCAGTAGGCATAAAAATGAAAAGTGCCATAAGGTTTTGACATCTCATGTTGTGACACCCTTGACAAAAGGAGGATGTTTGCAGCTGAGTCAGCAGTTCAAGGACTTTATGAGCCAAGAATGACATAAAGAGAATGCCTATTTCGAATCAATTTGTGAATAAAGGCCTAATTAGGGATCCAAACATTAAAACATTGTTTGAAATCATAGATATATACAGCAATAAGTGACCTTTTAAAGGCATCTTTAAATGAGCAACCAATTAGATCACAGTTGCTTAATATACTCCGTGCATAATGCCCATTCACAGGAGCTTCAGTAACCTGATATAACTTTTTTAACATTAGAATATTTTCTTGTCTGTCATCTTAATGACCACTTTCTTTCTGCATACAAAATCCTGGTGCATTGTGGGATATATTTTGCCCTTAATAGCATTCCAAAGTGGTATTAGAATGAGGATTCATAAAGTTTAGATTAAGTGCATCTGAGCCTGGGCATTTTCAGAGATTGAACTGTCTTCCATACTGACTTGGTGGTGTGTGAATGCGCACTCAAGGCCACGAGTCTGTTGGTGTGTGTGTTTGGATGAACCCACCATCTTGACATGATAAGTTATTGATGCTTGATCTTAACAGGGAGATTTTTAATTGAGGGGCTCTGAAGAGCTGCATTGTACTGCTGGGATACTGCTGGGATTGGTGGCTGATAACTTCAGATTCAATTTGATGTTATTCAAATCGCCCTTTTCACGGAAATGCTGTCAAGAATATGTTTAACAGAGTAAAGGAAGTTGGTGCCTCATTGTTGCAAATGAGGTTAAAAAAAAAACAACAAAACACTCCGTAGGAAGCAAAATACTCAAACAGTGCCGAGAAAAAACTGCCAATTCAACAGAAAAATCTGGAAGAAGCCGTCTACAGTGGGGGAGTCTTCCCTCCTCTGGCCAACTAATTGTATAGCAGGTTGGATTTAAACGGGTATTTTTCTCAATATGGGCACTATTAGTGAAATGCAGAGTCCGTTTCCCTTATTTTTTAAATAATCCCACAGGGTTAGTTTTTTACCTATTAAACTATAAGTATGTGTCCTTACTAATTGGAAATAAAGTATCATGGGTGTATTTTCATTCTATCCTTCGTTTTTGGGGTCAAAAAAGTGGATTTTGGGGCATTTTGGGAGTGTCCCAAATCTGGATGATATTTTTGAAACTCACAATACTCCAATGATTTCAATTTCCTTTAGCTGGAAACTGTATGCATACATTAAAAGACACTGTGAGATAAATATCCTAAGCAAAAAAAAAAAATCAAAGTTGGTGGTTTTCCGAGAAAAATCACTGAAAATAGGGGTGTCCAAAAAACCCTCTCAGCTCCATAACCATCACTACACAGACTCCCCCTGGAGACAGAAGCTGAAATCACAGTATTTGGTCCATGCAAACAGAACCTTTGTGTGACCCCTGTAGCAGCCATGTGGACTTTTTTCAAAATGGCTCTATGATTATTTCAATATTTCTCAAAATTTTGGCATCTTATGGTGAGTATACTTTTTAAACTCCACTCCGTTACCTTCATTAAAATCCATGGTAATGGTAGGACAAATTTTTAATCATGCTTTTCATAATACTTGTGCAAAACCCTCCATGGTATGGTAGGAAGCATCAAAAGTTACTCTACTGGTGCATGGAAAATTCCTCTTTTCTGAAAAACATCTCAACTCCATAACCTCAACTCTGTTACCAATATTGGTTATGGAGGTGAGTAAAATGGTAATAGTAAATGGTAATGGTTTATCAGTTTCAATCAGAGGCACTGAAAAGGGTGATATTCACTTAGTTTCAGAACTCTGGTATATCACAATGTACCAGGAGAGAGCCTCACTTGAAAAAGTAACGGAGTTGAGTGGATCCGAGGACACGGCGAAATTAAAATGGCCTGCCCTAAAAATTCTGCCCTGGTTTGAGCTCTGCCTTGTGGTTTTTTGAGTACTTTAGGGGAAACCCTACCCCTGGGGGAAAAAACAATCAGAATCAAACAACTTTAAAAAAAAAAAAAAAAGAAATCCAACAAGTGCCCGTGTTGAGAAAAATACCCAAATATGAGATTGGTGAAGATGAGATTGAAATGATGCTTAGGAGATCGATGAAGTGGTGAAACTAATGCGTCTATGAAGCCACCATTGGATGAGCGTAACGTTTAATACGTATCAATAGCCTCAGACATGTTGTAGGTGAATACAGACTGCTGCACAGGCAAGGATGTCGTTATAATCGTAGTGTTACTAGTGGGCAATGTGTTTCGTCTAGAGCAGCAAATAATCCTCAAAAACAAAATTCAGGTTTGGACCCAAAGTTCAGGAAAGTTCAGTGAAGGATATTCACTGACAAACATGAACCTTTCCTTGGCCTAGTCAAAAGCTGAGCTCACACAGAGCGGGAGGGAAGACCCGTCTGTCTGAGGCTCAGCTGTGCACAGCAGTATGCTGCCTTAATAAGCTAGCTATTCAGGAGTCCTGACACATTTTAACAAAATATTTCTATTTCTCACTACAACGTGCCCTACCAAAATGATAATTTCAATCAAAGTGTAATTTGCAATGTTACGAAAAAGACATGGGACTCCTGTTTCTCAAACGATCATTATTTTTTGGGTATCATGACAATGATTGTGTACTTGGTTGCCCTGCCTTTTCAGTAGGACACAAGTTGGGCTGCCTGACTTGGTTTAGGGAATGAGGTTGTGTGGGCTTTTCTTTGCTGCCTTACAGCTGGGTAAAAGTGTGTTAAGGTGTGAGAAGGGAAATGTTTCTGCCAACATGAACATCATTGATTAAATATTTACATACTCAACTCCGTTTTCTCCAATCAGGAGCCACAACGGAAAGACGCCTCAGTTGACGCAACTAGCTGGATAGTGGCTGTAACCGTCAGTGTTGCTATAGATAAGGCAATGGTATAAAAACAAACGTGCAGTTTTCTTTTTTTTTAAATTGTGCTCAGAGGTTTTGGACTCTGTTATTGCAGAAACGTGTCACATTGATTGAGTTTACTGCATTAAAGATTGCTCAGCACTGTGAAGCCAAAGGTATATACAGTATTCAGACACTTCTTGGCTTGCCTGTGTTGCTCGGAGCACTCAAGAATTCAGGTGCATACTGGCACTCGTGTTTGCTGCTGCTTTGTTCTGCCCAAACCTTGCCACTCTGATCTATTTATCTATACATTATTGTGTCTCCGGACGATGAGTCAGATATACTGTGGATCAGCGATCGTCGTGCCGTGTCAGTAGAGATTTGCTTGTGAACACTTTAGAGGCCACAAAGTACAACTGATACCTTTCATATTTGGCGAGGGCCTTGCGTGTGATAAGGTCACAAAGTCTTATCAATTTTGGGAGTGATTGCTTCGGGGGGTCCAGCGATACACATCAACCAACGGCGACTGACGGTCTAGTTTTTTTTTTTTGGTCTGGCTCTGTTCCATCAGTGCTGCAGTGTTGTTCTTTGATGCAGCTTAGTCCTATTATTCTGAGATTAGGTCATGTCACATGCGACTAAATCTACCCTATCTCCTTTGTACAATCCCTTCACTACTCTGTTCAGCGCGTAATCCTCTTCTTATAAAATATGGTAGGTAGAGTTTAGTATTGGGTACTTTTAGGTTATGATGAAACATGTAGGATGCATGTTTGAGTTGGTCATGGAATACAGTACAGTGTTCCTCAGTAGCCATCTGAAGGCCATGGTTATTGACTTGAGACTTGATGGATACATTTTTCATGTGTTGAAAAAACCTAGGAGACCTCTTTCAGTAGGCCAGAATTACTGATTTGCGTCTTCAAAATGACTGGCCGACATTTGTTGATCCTTACCTGTAATCTGGAAAGAGGTTACAATGGCGTAATATTCATTTGTGCAGTAAAGTGGTAGACTGTCTTCCTCTTCTGGTCAGAAGGTAGTGTTGAAAGCACAGACTAATTTTTTGTTTATGGTTTGGTCGTACTATGTTTCAATTTCTGGGAGACAATTGTTTTAATACTAAACAAGAGGCACCTCAGAGCCTGTACTCGGGCCGGGTCTAGGCCTGGGCCAATCGCGAAACCGCGGCAGCGCATGAGCAGGACAATCGCGACCCCAGGGGGGGGGAAAGAAGAAGAACGGAGCTGAAACTAAGACTCGTGGCCTACTGGCCCGAGTAATGAGTTGATTGGATTGAAGTCTTATTTTGTTGTTTGCTCACACATTTGAAATTCCTGTTCCCTTTCCTCATTAGCATACAGGACAGATGACAGCCAGCCATGGGTGCTGCCAGTGGTGAAGAAGGTGGAAAGGATTATTGTTGAGGACCAGAGCCTGAACCACGAGTATCTACCAATCCTGGGACTCCCTGAATTCCGCTCCAGGGCCTCAAAAATTGCCTTGGGAGACGACAGTCCAGCCATCCAGCAGAACAGGGTATGCCCTTTCATAGGGGACATGTGTTAGTACTAGTTCAAGTACATAGCAGATGTAAGTGGAGGGGAGCTCTGCTCCTTATTTTATTAATGTATCAATAATGGCTGGCAGGTTTTATGATCAGGAATTGATTTATATTCAACATATTTGCTGAGGTCACAACAACATTCAGTTAATTGAGATAAAGTTCATGAGAAGTTCTTTAATAAAATAACTTTGAGTACTATCATTGCAGTCAACTCTGTAATGTGTCTATTTTTATTGTAGCCCATGCATCACTATATTGTTGACATAATGCCAGTTATAGGGTATGTAGTCGTATGTAATTCATTGTATTGGCTACCACACTGGAAGTGAAGTTTTTGTCTAAAATCAGCACAGACATTGGTCTACAATTTCCTATACCATTGGGCCCTATTTAGTGATAATTGTTTTTAAATAGTTACAGTTTTTCCAAACAGAATCAATAAAATGCTCCTCTCCTCCTCTCTTATGTGTAGGTGGGAGGTGTGCAGTGTCTGGGCGGCACTGGAGCTCTAAAGATAGGGGCCGAGTTTCTGCGTCGCTGGTACAACGGCACCAATAACACATCCACACCTGTGTACGTCTCCGCACCAACCTGGGGTGAGTGAGGCCCTGTGTGTTTCGGAGGCATGATGGGATGGAGGATAGTTCAAGTGGTAATTTAAACTCCAAAGGTCACAGACAGTTGGAGAATGGTAGAACAATTTTGTCTTTTGAATCAGAAAGTCCTCTGAAGTCTTGATTGAACAGTTGGAGTTTAAGGGGTTAACCTTGTCGAAGAGTAAAGTAAAAGAGTCCATGCTGTTTCCATGACAGAGTTTGATACTGAAAGTATTAAATTTGGTGGTTTAATTAATTCTCAAACCTTGATTTAGGGGAAATTAGTTTTTAATTTGATTATTTAATGTTTTTATGAAGTATTTTTGGCACATATCCAGTCAGGGATTCCAAAAATATGGTACCAAGTGTAATTGGGGAAAAAAATGGTAAATGATTACAGTTTAAGTTGCATTGTAAAGGGTCAGCTGGAAAGGCTTTGATTCATCAGGTGTGGCTTTTTGTGTGGAGGTGTTTATGATTTGTAGGTGAGTGTACAGGAGGCCACACCGTGTAGCTGCTATAATCCTGTGGTGAGGGATATCCTGAAAACCACACGTGGCCATTCCACTTCTGCTAATGAAACATTCGGAATGCAATGCTTTCAAACTATACCATGATAATGGATGCGAGATCCAACACTGATGTATGTTACATTTATGCACTGCATCCTTCTGCTTTCCAGAAAATCATAATGGCGTATTTGTCGATGCTGGGTTCAAGGACGTCCGCCCGTACAAGTACTGGGACGCAGAGAATCGCGGGCTGGATCTGTCCGGGTTCCTGGGCGATCTTGAGGTGAGGCAGCCTCGTCTCTACCCCTTTTATTTCCCAGAGCCGCATTCGTATTAATCGTTTTTCTCGGACCATGCAGTTAATTTAACCGCACAATTTTTTTTACTGCATTTCCCAGAGTGCTCCTGAACATTCCATTTTCCTCCTCCACGCCTGCGCTCACAACCCGACAGGCACTGACCCCACCCAGGGAGAATGGACGCAGATTGCAGATGTTATAAAGGTGAGGGATGATGAGCACGAAATCATTGAGTATGGTTCCTTTTTTTGGGAGGGCGCTGATTCTGTCTGTATGTGAACTCTGATTAAGAACCTTTTGCATACTAATGCACAGAAAATTCAGCTTTCGTGCACTACCTGCCAAGTAACTCAACAAATAGGTGCAAAAAGTTTTAAGAAGCCCTTTTGATCCAACCCTTCTTCTGTTGATCTTATTTTAATACTCATTTGTTGTGAAGTAGTAGTTCTGAAATACAGCTCTGTATTATTCTGAAATCAGGTTTTCTTCATATCTGGCCTTGGGAATGGTTTTCGCTGTTTATTTTTTTTGTTTCTACCTGTATTTCTGTATCTATGTGTCTCTCCAGCGCAGGAAGCACTTTGTCTTCTTCGACTCGGCCTATCAGGGCTTTGCCTCTGGAAGCCTGGAGAAGGACGCCTGGGCCGTTCGGTACTTTGTGTCCCAGGGCTTCGAGCTCTTCTGTGCCCAGTCCTTCTCCAAGAACTTCGGCTTGTACAGTGAGTGACCAGATTGGCTGTAATCCTTGCGTTTCCTCAATCATTATCTCCGAAATTGACACCAGTGAAATGCACAAAGGTGAAGACATCGAAAAACAAGGCATACTGTTTTGAAAAACTAAATTTGTAACCCTTTGGGGCGCCCCGGTGGCTCATCGGTCTAAGTGCGCGTACCATAAAGGCTGTGTCCTTCCCGCAGCGACCTGGGTTCAAATCTGGCTCGGGTCATTTGCTGCATGTCTTCACCAATTCTTCTCCCCAACTTTCCTGTCTCTCCACACTGTATAACTATTAAATAAAGGAAAAATTCCCAAAAAAAAAAAAAAAAAAAAAAAAAAATTTGTTACACTTTCAGGTTGTCTAGGTATGATAACATTACATATTTGAACGTGATTTTAAATTAATTAACCCTCAGAGCACTAAATGCAACTATTGTTACTCAATGATGTAAGATTTCAAAATCAAAGCTGTTGAAAACCTATCATGTGGCAACTTGTTTAAAAGAGCTCCTGCAAGGGAGCTCTTTTCCACAAGTCGCCACAGGATAGGCTGTCAACAGGACAAGGTAATTAAATTCATACATTTTTTAAGTTTATTTTAGCGCTCGAAGGGTTAATCTCTAAATAAACTGTCAAATGTAAATATGCCTGCTCTAGTTACTTAAGTAACATTTAAATTCTGAAAAACTGCACCATCCATGGCCTTCACATCTGAGACTGATATCTCTGTGCACAGATGAGAGAGTTGGGAACCTCACCATTGTGGCTAAGGACAGTGATAACCTGACCCGGATCTTGTCCCAGATGGAGAAGATTGTGCGAACAACTTGGTCCAACCCTCCATCCCAGGGGGCGCGCATTGTGGCCATCACCCTCAATACACCCGAGCTCTTTGACGAGTGGTATGTATTCACCCCAGTGATTCAGTTCAATCATGCTACCTCTTGGTGTAGAACAATTTCCAATTTTTCCCTTGTATGTGAAATACTGGTGCTACATCAATGCAGTTCCAACTCGCAAAAAGTGTTGGATGCGCAAATCAAACATATTCAGTTCTCATATACAGGAGATCCTAGCCTTTCTTGCACCAGGAACTCCATTTGTGCTGAAAGACATTTCAGAGACTTCTTTATATAGTTTATATGAAATAAAAAGTTGCATAGAGAATTTTAATCTTTTTTGGCTGGGTTCCTGAAATGCTGTGCATTTGATTATGTTACATTCGGGGTTTTTTTTTTTTTTTTTTTAACCCTCCATGTTTGCAGGAAAGACAATGTGAAGACGATGGCGGACAGGGTGCTGCTCATGAGAGCTCAGCTGAGGGCCAAACTTGAGGCCCTGGGCACACCTGGTACCTGGAGCCACATCACCCAACAGATCGGCATGTTCAGCTTCACGGGCCTCAATCGTACGTCAGCATACCTCCGCAGCCGTACTGACACTGCGCACTTTACTGCTGCTGATCGCCATAACTGATTCCCAGTCTCTGTGTTTGACCTAAATGGGGTTTCCTATCTCATTCCTCCCAATCTCTCGGATCTGCAGGTAAGCAAGTGGAATATCTTGTCAAGGAGAAGCACGTCTACCTGATGGCTAGCGGTCGTATTAACATGTGCGGGCTGACCACCAAGAACATCGACTACGTTGCAGAGTCCATCCATGAAGCTGTGACAAAGGTCCAGTAACGGCCGTCCATCAACAAGCAGTTTAGTGTGGCATGCAGCAGGGGGCGTTGCTGGGCCTGTCATCTCGCCCCTCCAGCACAACCTATTCGGGCATCACTGACAAATAGATGTGTAATGGTTCAAAAACAAATGGTATATCCTCTTGCTTGTGGGCAATTTAATGGTCAGTAGCTTCCTGTCATATAGTGAGCACTTTGGTCCTGGCATTTCTTTTACCGTGCAATTATTTTTTTTTTTTAAACAGAATCACTTGTTTAGTCATATTTAGAGTTTTGGTATTATAGGATTGGGGAAGAGCATTAAACTAGCAGATATGTTTTTATCCATTGGCCAGTTTTGTCCTAATGATCATCATTTTAACTTCAATTTTTTTTTTTTGTCTCTTTCCTTCATTCCATCTCAACTTGAAAACTGTATGTTTACACTGTGGCCAGTTCTTTGTTTTTTCTGAAGATACTGCTCGCATTTATGTTGAGCACCTTTGGTGACCCACCATTTATCAGCATTAGCTGAAGAAATGTGACATTGTGAAATCTTAGAAATTTTAGGGCGGTTGAGATTTTCTGTTTGCACCAGTGTTATGCCTCCTGTGAGTACAACTGCTGCTAATCCTGTAATCAGGAGAACTGGAATTTGTCCTCTATTTTATAGTTATTTAATTACAATATGCACTTTACCCAGGAAACATTCTGTTTAAACCATAGTTTTACCAACAATTACTTGAAACCATTGTTTTCACGAGGCAGACTTGAAGCATTATCAAAATATGTTTGTGAAGTTGAGGGTTGAATAATTTTAACCCATTTTCACCAACTGGCATAAACTCTGGCTCTGATTATTGATGCACCGAAGGTTCCTGTGTTTTATTGTCTAATTGCTTGAACACTAAAAATAGCTTTTTTTTTTTTTTTTTTTTTTAATTGTCACCTCCCTGATTCATTATGTCCTCTGCTGTGTTTGTAGAGATTTGTGTCAGATTTGTTAATATTTTAAATGTTTTCCATAGCACAACCTCATTCCATTTTGAGTTTCTGATACAGTGAACTAAGAGTGCAAAAATAAATTATTAATGGACCATATTTTTTATTGTATTTATTGGGTGCAAGAATTTTACTAAGTTAAAGTCGAAGCATTATCTGTTTGAATGGCCCTTGGTTGTCATCCCTGTCTGCTAGCCAGTCAGCTTCCTGAAAATGCCCATGTTATTCACAGCCAATCACCAGGAAGATACCAAAGACAGGACAGAAGTCCTGCCAGTGTTAAGACAGATGAATAATGCCTAACACTGGATTGCTTGGGGCTTTGATTGTGTTTTATTCGGGGGCATATTGTGTTGCGTCTGTCTGTCTGTAGCAGCGGGGGGGGGGACTTTAACCTGCAATACTTTAACCTGCCGCCGGGGGCATCAGTGTTCCATGAACACAGCTTGTTTTAATATATAAAAAAGGGAGTTGAGAGGTTTTCTTCAAATGAGTAATGGGTTGGACTTTCTGTGACTGGGAGGAGCCAGGCAGTCATATGACCGCCCAAAAAATGAGGTCTGAGTGCTCAGATGTATTTGGCAAATTTGTGGTCACACAGTTTTACTTGCCTGTCCTATGTCTACTGATGGCTGGTGAGGTGAGGAATCTCATTTTGAAGTCATGCGACCAAACTGAAAGTATCAGACGGCAAACTTTAGAGTGACTTTCCTTGTTTTTCTCTGAGACTCTTATTGGAGTGCACACTCTGGTTGCCACAAGACCTCAAGGGCTGCTGGGTGGTTAACATTTTTGGTACTGACCTTTTTTTTTTTTTTTTTTTTGTGAAGAGTTCCCTGATGGCCTACTGTTTAGATTTTGGATCCTTTCAACCTAAAAAGAAAATGTCTGATCCCCTGAAATAATATAATTTTGAGCCCTATATTTTGCTAGTTTTTCTACATGTTAGGTTTTTTAAAGCCAATTGTTTTGCACTAATTAAAGTTGAAAATTTGAGTCATTATGTTAACTTTATACATTAATTTCTGCTCATTTGCATGAAGGGTTTCTGGTACTTGGCTGGGGCCACAGCATTGCACGATGCAGTTAATAATGAAAGGGTCTGTGGTGGGGAGAAACTGGCAGAGGACTTTTTATTTGTGTCCAAAGACCACTAACAAATCAAACTTCAAACAGGAGTCTTAAGCCTGAAACAACAAACTTAATGAGACGAAAATAACGGGCTGAGGCCCTTCTATATTGGTTTCCAACGACTACTAACAAATCAAAATTTAAACCGGGTCTTAAACCCAAAGCACCAAACTTCATTGGAAGAAAATAATTATAGTCAGAAAGGAAAAATAACAAACCTTTAGTTGAGTTCCTTTAAGTCCTCCAGAAACCTAATCTCCACAGTTCTCTCCCAAATGTCTCTCCCTCAGGTCTGGGACGTAGGCCTTCATTGGCAATGAGCCACACCTGAAGTGGCTGTGAGGCTGTGCAGCTGTGACTCTGGGTGCATTTCAATGGGTGCATCTCAAAGCGGTTACAGTTAAGGTTAGGGTGAGGGAAACCAGTGACGACTCACTTAAATCAAAGCTTTTTAAGGGAAATAACATCATGTCAGTTTGGCGGGTGGAATTAAGTGACGTCCCCTAAAAATGCAGCCTTCGAAGGCTGCATTTTTAGGGGTCGTCACTTAATTCCATCCGCCAAACTGACATTTAGGGTAAGGGACAAGGTTAAATTTAGGGTTAGGTTTAGGGCTAGGTTTAGGGGTTAGAGTTAAGGTTAGGGAAACCAGTGATGACTCGCTTAAACCGAAGCTGTTTAATGGAGATGAAATAATGTTACATCAGTTCGTCGGATGGAATTAAGTGACGACCCCTAAAATTGCAGCCTTTGAAGGATGCAGCCTATGCTTTGATATGCACCCAAAGCCTAGGCTGCAACCTTCGAAGACTGCATTTTTAGGGGTTGTCACTTCTTTCCATCCACCAAACTAACATTCAGGGTTAGGGATAAGGTTAGATTAAAGGTTAGGTTTAGGGCCAGGTTTAGGGTTAGGAGTTAGAGTTAAGGTTAGGGTGAGGGAAACCAGTAACAACTCGCTTAGTTCAAAGCTGTTTAACGGAAATAACGTCAGTTTGGCGGATGGAATTAAGTGATGTCCTCGAAAAATGCAGCCTTCAAAGGCTGCAGCCTCCACTTTGAGAAGCACCCTTCAAGATGCACTGCCTGTTTGTTGGCTGAGTGCTGCCCTCTGTGGCTGAACCCTGCATTGCTCCCCTCCAGCTACCACAGGTGCCATTATCTGACAAGTTACACTACTGATGCAATTCCTGTGAAGGAATAAGACAAAATGTATAATTATGGATTCTTTTGAAACGGTGTACTGGACAGTGCTCACAGATAAGCCAAAACATGACAGATGAAGCAAATAATGTTGACTATCTTGTAATAAAGTGGCATGTCAAGGTCTACAAACAGACCAAAGATGATAAGCGAACTGTTTGCGCTCTTAGTCAACCTATTGGATGCGGGAGAAATGGGACCTGAACAACTTTGGCAAAGGCCAAATAGTTATGGCTTGATGGCTGGGCCAGAGCATCTCCAAAGCCACAAGGCTACTGTGGTGCTCTAGGTCAGCGATGGTGAGTTTACCTACGGACAGTGGTCCAAGACAGAACAAATTATGAACCGGCAATGAGCTGCTGCGTGCCCAAGGCTTATTGCCATGCCAAAGCAAAGACGGCTATCCCATTTATTCTTAACTCACAGAAGCGCTACTATGGCAAAAGTGAAAATTTTAATGACCGTTACGGGATAAAAGTGTCACAAAATGCAGAACATCGCACATTGCTGGGTATGCAGCTGTTCAATCTCGTCAAAGTTCTAATTCTAACCCCTGTTCACTGTCTAAAGCACCAATAATGGGCACATGAGCGTTGAAACTGGACCTTGGAGCAATGGAGAAAGACGGGATGGCTCATTGAGACCTACTTTCTTCTGCATTACGTAGCTACATTAGCCAGGTACATGTGTGCTATTTCCCTAGGGAAGTGTACCACTGTGAAGGAGAGCTGGCGAAAGGAGTGTTACAATATGGAAAATATTCTGCAGGGAAACCCTAGGTCCGGGCACTCATGTAGATGAAAATTTTACGAAGCTGTATAGGTATCAGGCTGAGGACCAACGGCATATCAGACAGGTAGTCATAATATTTTTGCTCATCAGTGTGTACACTGTAAATAATTCCATTCAGTTAGGTCCTTTTCTCTAAACAATCCTAGAAAATGTTCTAAAAAATTATTTCAAAATGATTTAAGAGCTATAAATATACAATCCTGTCTGAGAGATAATGTCAAAGATACAAGGCAATTTATCCTTTGACCCAACTGGCCCTGTATCATTTAAATACATTCCTTTTCTGGTTTCTGTGTACGTACAGTATGAGGAGTGCTAAACATATTGCAATTTGACTATGTGTTCATAAGGACTTGCTTGCACTGGAGGGCAAATTCAAACATTAGAGTACACCAGCTGTTTCTCTTCTGTTCTGCTTATGCAGTGTGCACTCTCAATAAAGTCAGAAATTTGTATTGGAAGCTGCCTTTGCTTTCCGTGGTTGGACTGGAGCTCTGCAAGCTATGAGAGACTCCTTTTCTCCTCCACAAGCAGTTGGAGGCTCTTATTCCGCAGTTCCCATCTCTTGGATCATGGAGCAGCTGTACACATTTATCCCGAAGGACATGGTAATGCGTGGCCTCATTCCATAACTAAAAGCCTTAAAGACCTGCATTATACATTACCCTTAAAGTCGTATAGCAGAACGTTCATATTCTGCAACAAAAATATTTCTGTGGTGCCCATCTTTCAATCTTCTCCTTACCCAGCATACAGGCTGTTTTAACTTTCTATCATTTCAGCAATATCACTCATAACATCAGGAGATGGTGCGACACAAGGTTTGACAAAAAAAAAAAAGTCAAAAAGGGGAAAATCCAATATTGGCACATCATTTTGGTCCAAGAGGTTGTTTTTTTTTTCAGCTGGAGCTATGGAATCAGTGGGAAAGACGAATTTTGAATGCAGCCCAAAGAGTTCAAGAGTATTATCCTACAACACATTATGCTTCTCTATACCACCATCATTTGGCCAACCAAAGTCATTTTAATGCTCTTTCACACCTCATACACAATCTTGCTATGTTTCATGATGATTCATATAGCTCAGTGAGTAGAGGGGCTTGCTGAAATGTGATTGTTTGATGGATGCCATTTTGTTTGAGAAATCACCCTGTGCTTATAAATCCATAGGACCATATATCCCTAGGACCCATCGCCAACATGTAACATGCAAACTTTTAATTTGGTTTGCCCATTGGTTTTGGAGTTACGACTATTTGCCATAGATATATAATAGAACCAGAGAGAACGAGAAGTACCTTTGCTTCAGCCAGTCAGCATGTTAGCTTCCTGCTTCCGCGTTTCCCAAGGATGCAATTTTGTGGCCAAAGATGCAGCAGCTCCATAGACACCATTTGAAAAGTGCTCATTTTTTTCTTGCCAAATAAAGCAAAAACAAAAGAAAATGTATTCGGTAATCCTTCATTATTTTGCTCTTTGTCTGACACAACTGTTCGATGTTTTCAAGAGGGCCTGTAAGATAAGAACTGCTACTTAGAGCTTGATGACAGCTCGTGCACGAGTTTGGTTGTCCAGCTGTTGCTCTGACTGCAGCATTTCAGCCAATGAGTGTATAGTGCGTGCGCGTTCCGGATTAACAGCGTTGCTCGTCATTTCCCCTCGAACACATTCGCCAGTCCGCACAGACGACACGTTGCGTTTGAGCGTACCCGCAAGTAAGCCGGGTGCGCGAGGTTCCCGAAAAATTAGGCGAGAATCTTGCCGAAGTTGTGCAATAAGCCGTCCAAACCATGGATAGCTGCAGGATCTTGCAGCTATCGCGGGGTTTGGAGGGCTTATCGCGCAACCGCAAGATTCTGGCCTAATTTTTTCGAATCTCGCCAGTCCGGCTTACTTTGCAGACGCTTTTAAACGCACCGTCTTTCTTGGCCATTTGTGCTGTGTAAGATTGGCAATCTTATGAAATGGTGCCGGAAATAAGCACCCATGGAACGCCATTTTTATAGATGGCGTCGGTCAATTCCGTACTTCCTGGGCTGAAGTAGCTAGCCTAGCATCTCCCATTGAAAGTAATAAGGGTGGTACTTCCTCGATCTCTCCAGTTCTATTATATTACCTCCATGCTATTTGCTTGTTGTAGTGCCACCCACAGATGCATTTACACCAAATTTGATAGGCTTGAGTCTAATAGCCAGTAGATGAGTCATCTCAAGCTTGGTGATGATGATAGGCCATTGCTTTCAGGTGTCATATATGATTCTCAAAGCCTGGTTGTGCAACTCTAAATAATATCTCATGACGAACATGTGCGCCATACATGTATGCAGTACAGCGTCAGAGCATTTGGAAATACACTGCGCAGTTGCAGTCTCAAACTGCGCTGTTTCAATTGCAAGCATTTGTTAATCCAGCAGAGGTCAGCAAAAGTAGCACAGTGGAGAATTAAAAACATAAACAGGATGCATAAGGCCATACCACTGCAAACATTGGCACAACCTGGTGAGTAACCTCATGTAGGCAGGCTGCAACATTGTCAAGTGTAAATAGATCCAGATACGGAAGTAATATTTTTGAGTGCTATGCTCTACCAAAAATATCACGTCTCCAGCTATGCCAATAGGCAACACTGTGTTCTGGACCATAGTAGGCACTTCAACATCTGGCTTAGGCTTTCACTTTTAAGGATTTTCTCTAATAGCACAAGACTTTTTATCTCCCTCATGATTGTCACACTCAGGTGCTTATATTACACCTAAGTCTGAAAATCCACACTTCAAACAAATCCAGATTGTTTCATTTCCAATTCATTGTGGTGCAAAAAGTAGCTAATTTTTAAAAAAATCTATCACTGTCTTATGCACCTGTGCAAATACTTATGCACCTGTCTGTCTGTTACCTGACTATCTATTCACAGGGTGGCTGGCTGGCCATCATGCGAGGCAAAAAAAGAAGTAAAATTGTTGATTTCATTTTTCGCAGGAAAGAATTTTTCAGCAATGACTACACATGCTTCGACTGTATTTGCTGTCTGCCCTTCCAAGACTTCTTTGCGGGGTTTTTGGGTAGGGGCTTTACAGCCAGCCATCATGATGATGTTGGCTCACTATATTCCATTACTTAGGTATGCTGCCATAGGCTAAGTCTGCTAGAAGTCTTCCTATAAGACACAACGAGCAACCATTCTTCTCAATATTTCTGATTCCAACAGCAACAGGCTTTTCAAAAACACATCTCTCCGTCTCCCCATAATCCAGGCCCAAGTTTCTTTTTGGGGGTTTACGCCCTGTTTTGTGTAAATCATTTTGGGTCAATCTCAAATGTGAAAAGAATTAAAGGCATAAGATTCAATAGAAAAATAAAATCAAATATTAATTAATAAAACCAATTTCTCGTGGGGCTCCAAATTAATGCCATTTTATAATATTTACTCACATACCAGGATTAATTATAAGTGATGATGATGAATGGAGGTAATCTATTGAGTTCCTAAGATGTTAGTGAGCCCCATAATTAATTAGACAGGAACACATTTTGGTTCTGTATTCCAGAACTTCAAGTTTGAATGTACAAAGCAATGAGCTTGAAATGCAGGCTGTATGCATTTGAGGATGCTTTCATCCACACTGGAAGAACCATTTAGAAATGACAGCACCATTTTAATATATTCCTGCCATTTTTGGGCACATCAAAAAATATTGGACAGTTTTACATAATGGAGAATAAATTGTTATTCATAGCATCTGGGCGCATACGCATGCAATGACTGCTTGACGTCTCAGTGGCATAGACAGCACAAGACGCAGGATATTTTCCCCGGTGCTACGCCTGCATTACAGCCGTTTTCCGTTCCTGCCTGTTTTGGGAACTTTTGCCTTCTGCTCTCTTTTCCGTAAAAGATAAAATAACAAACTACAGGATAATAGTTACACGATGAAATCGCCCACAAGGTGGCGGTCTCTTCGCCAATTTCAATTGCTTTCTCCAAGTCCTAGCTAAAGTTATCCAACCCCGTAGTCCACTTTCCGTGGTCTTCAGTGTGTTATTTTAGATTTAATGCTCAAATTCACCCAACAGTTTTTATGTGATGGATATTCGGGCCAAACGTTTTCCCAGCAGAAGTTTCTGATTATTTAACAGCGGGCTTTACAAAGACCGATATTGGGGCGTGTTAGACGGTTATTGATCTAAATAAACTGTATTCACTTACACTGTTTGCAATGTAGTGTTAAGCTTCCAGAGATTATGGCAACAAGTAAACATTATGGAATTATTATTTTACGCTACTTTAACTCCTATGTCGGTAAATAAACATGAAACTGGCAAGCGTTAAAACAAGTGGCACGATATTAGCCTACCGAACTAGCGTGCATGTTCTGAATAGTGAACAAACACTGCTAGACCTATAAATGAATGCATGCGTTTGGACAGCATCTGGAAACATGATTTTGCTGTGTAATCTGTTTTTGGAAGTGAAGCCAGTGTTCTTGTACCGCACAGTAAACATACCAAATCTTCGATTTTGACTGGCAACACGGCACTTCATCACTCATGCGACTTAACATCAAAAGTAGCCTGCATTGCTCACACTTAAAATTGATGGGAAATATACCATGCTGGTACATAGTTAAGGCTTTCACTGTGACCTCAGATCAACTTTGGCTCAAACTCACACATCAAGTAGGCGACTCTGAAAATATTTTTCTTTGTCTTATCATACATAATAAATAAAGCATATAGGCCCAGTTATCTAGACTCCAACCTCTTCTTTGCCAATGAATAAAAGTCTGCGAAATAATTTACTGGCCAGAGATAAAATGCTCCCATAGGGTCTGAGTTATTGGTATGCTAAGCCGGATACTGCTGCGACGGTAAATGAAACCGTTTGTGAATCTATAAAATGTATCATTAGCTGCTATCCGCTTGATCTCGTCGATCCGTTTGCTACTTCAGTTCAGCAGCGGAATATACAACCTGACAAGCCTCCTGTAGAACTTGGGAAGACCTGAGCAACAATTTTCGCAGAATGCTTAATTGCGCAAATTCTTTTAACATACTTGTTTAAATATGCTTCGTCCACAAACAAGAAAAATGCATTTGATATAATAACAGACCACCGACTTTGCAGGTGGTGGCAGTTCAACGGTAAGCAGCCGAAGTGCGATTCTTAAAACTTATCCGGACTGCGGTGCATGGTTTTAACAGCTCTTGGGTAGAACAGAACAAACTTATATCTTCATTTATTTAGCCCATTTAATTATCGATACTAATTTATTTTAATGATTAATATTTTCTCTCGCAAAAGCGCAATTAAATTCATTTTTTGCTCAGGACTTCACGTAGTTCATCAGTAAGCTCTTTGAACAGTGAAACTATATTAAAAGGGTGTAAATTTATGTTGCAGTACATTCAAAGAAGGCAAGATTGTGTCAGTGCTAAATTAGCTCGTTGTGTATTGCGCAGTACTTACAGTCCATTGTACCCTAATTCAAATGTTATAGAAGCGATGTATCAGGGAGATTCTTTTCAGAAGCTGAATAGTTCTCACTTAATTATATCAATCTTAGTTTGCAACAGACTGGTAAACAACTTCCTGAGAGATCAAAGATCAAACGCAGAAGCCCAAATATAAAAAAAACTACACAACTGGGGTCGGTCTGAACCAGTAGTGTGATTTAAAGCTATTTCGGTAAAAGCGGCATTATTATTATTATTATTATTATTATTATTATTATTATTATTATTATTATTGTTGTTGTTGTTGTTGTTATTATTATTATTCCTAATTATGGCTAAAGTATTATTATTATTATTATTATTAACTTTATTAGTGTTTGCAGCTGTATTAGTAGCCTAGTTTGTGGAATTAGTTGTTACAAATGTTTTTGATTCGATCAACTAATTTGCCTTTGGAATATTACTGGCGGACAATATCGACACATTTCACCCAGATTACCAAGATTATATTTACCTAATATTTTTTTCATTTTCAAATGATTAAATTGTTGTACGTCATTACAATATTATTGCACACGGTAGCTCTTATTTTTGCCCAAAATTCAACCTTCATTTTAGTCCAGCGATTCAGCATATATATATATATATATATATATATATATATATATATATTTTTTTTTTTTTTTTTTTTTTTTTAAACAGGGCGCTAAATAACATTGTTTGTGCAGAAGCCGACGCGTTTCTATTTGGTCTTAATGTTAAAGAACAGAACTCCTTTGGCTCCATACTCTTTGACAATGCAGTGGCTAATATCCAGGAGTTTTCAACATAACAACTTTTCTAAGCATAGGCAAAGTTTTTCCCACCAGATATATAAAAAGGCAGGCGACTTCATGCTCCAAGGATAATTATCGGAGCGTTACAGATGGAGCCCAAGCGCCACAAAAGCAAAGTTTGCCGAAAGCTATACCAACATCATAAAACGGTGCAAGAATTGGACAATATCGGCCCAGGAAATGTGCAATTAAATAGAATAGACCTATATAATTAAAATTAATCTTGGAACAGCCTAAAACAGAACAGGATGAATTACCAGCCTTTTATTGCATTTGATACAGATTACCAATATTTCGATTGAAATTAGCCTTTTATACTTAGGAGCTAATTTCAGGCCATCAGTGGGAGCGTATGCGCTGTCATTTTTCAAATTAAGACGAGATTTGATACATTATCTTGATTAAAAGCGTTAAAACTGATCGTGAACAGCAGAGCATTCAGCGTTTCATCCCGAAATCCTGTCAATTTCAATTCCAGCAAACGTGAATTTACAGCATAGCTATGCGAATATTCATTCTCTAAAACATTCCGTGCAGAGATATTTTATATTATTTAACACATATTCGCTACATTCACAAACAGACTACATGATGAGTTTCTGTGGCCGGGCGCAACCTAACGCAATGGTCATTTGTTAAAATATAAACGAATAGCCTATTTATGTGAATATTTTTCTCCACAAACAAGACGGCTAAATGCCTCAGCTATAATCACTGTTTGTTCAACTTCGAATGGCTAATCTCCTAGTATCCCAGGTAGAGGATCAGAAGGATATCGAAAGGGTTACTTTCTCCAAAAAGACTTAATAAACAATGAAATACTTAAAGTTTAACCTGGAAATAAACCATGGCCCGCAAATGCCCATCTGCTTCTCCTGCTCTTGTGTTGAGGACAGTGTTGCCAGAATTCTCAGAGCTGAAAACAACAATACGATGTCTATTTTGACAGCAAAATTTGTTGTTATATTTAATCATGAAGAAGGCCATGTCAATCAACCGTTACACTCTGGATATTGTTCCAGTGCAAAGCCTATAGGCTACTTTCGTCTTCGCACTCTGAAGTGGCACTTGTAGCCTATAGCTTGATAGGACAAGATTTGTACAGGCATAAGAGTGCAGTCAATGCAAATTCGTTGTTGTTATTTGATCCGTTTATTTTCTCAAAAGCGGAGAAACCAAACTTACCGGCGGTCAGTACATTAACAGAAATGGATTATGGAGCAGATTTATCACCTTGTTTCAAACGTACACTGGGGTTCAAATGTTTCAGGACCGGTGTGGGCTTACTTTTATTATTTTCTTGCGTCCGTAAACCTCTGTGTTAATTTCAACGACACGAAAATGATCGCAGCTGTCATCTTTACTGAGTCAGTGTCTCGAGCACAGCAGATATCAAAGGCAGACGACAGAATGCGGAGCCAGAAAATGTTCTCGTTTCATCGTAAAAAAATGGCAAGCAGTCTGGCACGCCATGGGATTCCACATGAAGGTCACGCAAGATGAGATGATCAGAAATAGGCTGTTTGCGATTTTCGTAGCTCGTAAAATCTAGTCAATATTTTAAATATCTATGAAAGGCATATCGAACCAATGACATACTTATCAGTTAATATACCTCGGTCTACCAATTTCCGTTAAGCTAACGGTAGGCTGTAAAGTGCAGGATAATTAGTCTGGCTATATCCAGTCACAAAACAGTTGCAGCCTGTCAAAATGAGCGAAACTGAAGTCTGTCGAAAAGAGTGTTAATATCAACAGACGTTTCGTGTTATTATCTTAGTGTTACTCTCAATAGCTATATTTTGTGTCATTGTTACCCTTTTGTATTCGGCTCTGTGTGTTACAAAAAAGATTTTGACTAATCTTATGAACACGCAAAGTTCAAAATACACGACAAATATTAATAATGAACCACTTCAGTTCAGAGCACGGCATTATACTTAGATTTATCGGTCAGGCCCAGCCACGCGCAATGACGCGCTACACTGAAAAAGAGTTAATCGGTCCAGGTCTATTTGAGAGAATATATACAGATTTCATGAATTATTTTCTCCTGTTTTACATGTCCGTGGAGAAGCAAAATGGGGATCACTTTCTATAGTCTGAATCTAGGCCACTAATCATGCAGTAGCCCAACAGCTCAGTCATTGTGTAATTCTTTGCAGTAGGCCGATAGTCTTCTTTTTTTCAGTGAATGCCTTGTCACATGATCCAGCGAAACTCAGCATCCATAATGCTTGAACAAAAACGTGAATGAAGTTAAATGTGACTATTCATTAATTTGGAAAACTAAATAGGTACATAAATATTTTGTAATCAGGGCTCCCCTGCAAAAGAGACCTCGGTCTCAGTGGGACTCCCTGCAATAAAGGTTAATAAAGGTTAATAAATAAATAAATAAATAAATAAAAAGTATGCTACAATTTAATAAATAGGCCTACACTGAAAATTATTTCACTTCGTAAAGTTTCGAATAAACATGTGGGTAATTTCACCCGTTACTCGAAGTATAGACTTGTGCCTCATTTCATAGCAAAACGAGTTTTGAATATTTCGGTGTTGCCACATCAGGCTTATTTCTTGAAGGGTGTATATAAGCAATATTATATATAGTCTATAAAATCCTCGACCCTAAAATAAGATTCCATATTTTCATTTCGGTCTCTTAAATTTAGTAAGGTTAAAATATTTGGAGCAACACCAACATAATTTAAAACACATCACGTTATGATCTAAGGCCTTTGCTGAGCAAACTTAAAATCAGGGTCGAATTATCACAATGTTACCGGGCATAATTTAATCCATTGTTGAGCTGGTATATTTACTCAACATGCGCGACCTTGCTTCGGTTTTGTTTGTTTTTTTTTTTTTGTTCGTTTGTTTTTTAAGTGAGCTATAGCATCGGAGATCCATTTGCAAAAGATTTGCAAATATCTCGCGTATAGGCTCTAAATACGTTTTTTTTTTTTTTTTTATAGGCTAGTTTGTTTTAACAAGGTGATCTGGTGGTGATCAGTGGTGATCTGTCCGGCCATTTATAGGCGTATAATATTCCATTAGGCCTACTCGAAGTGACAAATCAACACTAGACGGTTCTGTGATTTATAAGTAGGCTCACTTTAGTTGAAGTACATACGCAAATAAACAAATAAATACACAGTCTATGTGAATACAATCGCGTCTATTAGGCCAACAGGCATTAATTGAAATAGGTCTACTTTGTAAAGAAAATTCTTGTAGCACAGGGTATACCCATATCACCAGTTATCACAGTTCTCCCCCGGGGACCACTGTTGTGCTGACGTATTTCATTTTTTGTTCAGATGAAGGCTCCCCCGTTTTAGACATTACTCCTGTTGTTGAGTGAACAAACAAGGCCTCTGTTTTCACAAGCACAATTTCCCAAAACCAGTCAGTTCAAACAAGATACTGACATTTTTATTTACAGCCAATATTTAACAATTAAGGGGTTACGACAACGGCACTGGGAAGTCTTCCACATCAACAACAACAACAACAACAAAAACAAAAACAACAAAAACAGCAACAATTCAATATAAGAGGCCATTTATCCAAGCCCATGTGGCCTATTCGTTGTATAACAGGCCCTATTCTCCAATTGCCTGCCCGCGACCCTTATGAAAATATCATATAGTTATTTCTCAGTAATGATGTAGTATTTTTGGCATTTCTGTAGTATTACTATAGTTTGCATAATATAACTAGAGTAGTACTATGACCATTAAATTATAACTATAGTATTACTACAGTCAACAGTACCATGATATCATTATAGTCCACACAACTGTATTGCCTGTATTGCTGTAGTTTGAATAACTATAATATCACTATAGTAATACTACACTATGGTGGCAAAATACCATCCATTTTACTATGACTATAGCTTTGAACTATGGAAATTTTTCATAAGGAGAAGTCGAGGCACGGATAGAATTTGAATTGTATCATGCTATTGTGGCCTTAGCACTCATGCGCAAACATCAGAATTAATTTCTTTTGAAGAGCACGCACAATATCCTGTGATAATGTGAAGTATCCTGCTCAGCATGCAGCTTTTTACGAAAAATCTGTAAAAACAACTTCTGAAATATACAGCACGTCGCTAACAGGCTATAGGCCCATTAAGACACCGGACATATTAATGATATTGGATTATTAATCAAAACAGGGCGGACTTCCCCCGTTTTCCAGAGACAGGAATACAGGCAACGATTATTTTCTTTTCCGACACATAGGCCAAGGGTAAAATCAACACTTCCAAATGCGATTCATCATTGAAAATGTTTTCCGTCTTTGAAAACACTTAGACCCCTGTAGTTTTACTCGAAATGTCCGCAATTATGGAGAACAGCCCATGAACCATTAAGGTTTCGCTTGAATATTGTTCATATTCCTTTGCAACTGCCTTCATGCAAAAGCTTTATCTCTACCAGCATGCATTCACCAGGTATCCCGATCAGATTAGCATATGTGTGTGTGTGTGTGTGTGTGTGGATATTTCCATGTATTTGGAAAACCCCAAATTATTTTCCCACTTGCACGCAACGATGCCTGTGAATCCGCTCCACTCTTGACCTACCAGTGACTCGTATGGAGCTGTCCATGTCAATTTCAAGACGACTCTTCACGTTGAAGTGTTCACTGAATCCTCAAGACATAACGCCGTAACTTACGGGTTCATATTACAGTTGATTTATTTAGTTACTTGTCAGTTTCAGTCTGTATGAATTCTGACCGATTCATATATTGAATACAGTGTGAAGAATATTCGACATAACAGGCTACATGACGCGAAGCGCAGCATTTAGAGTAGGCTTAGCATAGTCAGGAGCAGTGTTTGTTTTTCATTTACAAATTTAACTGTTAAAGTAAGACAGTGAGCCTACAGGTCATTTAGCCTACGGTAAATGTCCGAGTCACGGGCTGAAACGGAGTAAACAGGTGATAAAAGAGGTGTTCATTTCAAGCAAGAAGAGACAAGAGAGGCCCTAGCCTCTTTCAAACTGGTTCATTTAGTGCTGTCAGAATGTCGTAAAACATTACGGCCTGGGAAAGGCTGGAAACTTGATCATTAAGCAGTGCAATTCGCATTTATCCTGGTTGCTCACACATGAGTAATGGTTGGCCTGATCATACAATCTTCCTCCTCGAAATCCCCCAGGGTTAAATGTGAGCCACCTTACCTTTAAGAGCGAGAGCCGCTTCTCCGGGAGGGGCGGTGCTCGATCTGCACTGCTCCTGGCACCCACAAACTAAGAGGCTGGCCTGGGGCGTGAGTTTCCCTCACCAATTCCAAAACTCTGGGGGGAGAACGGAGAGAAACAGACAGGAAGATATAAACAGATATCCTCGCACACGGAGAGTCTCATTTGGACTTAAGGTGGCCTTTTCCCGTTTTTTCTAAATCCACACAGCAGGGTATCGTCGCAGAGCTCCGCCCGGTGTTCAGTGGATGAAGATGCCGCAACGCTACCTCTTCCCCATCTTCGGCTCTTCTTTGTGGTTGGCATCCATTGCGCTGATGGTGCAGCCCTTGATATCTACAGCTGCTACCTACAGGAGACCTGCGTCTGGAGGGAAAAGACGGGGCTTTATGGAAAGAACGCTCATTCTTCTCGATGTGAACACTCGGAGTCCAGTTAAGATTTTAAATGAAAACTTCCTTTCCTTGCAGCTGGATCCCTCCATCATTAAAGACGGATGGCTAGACTTTCTAAGGTATTTATCACTGTCATTTCCTGATCGCGTCACAAGTATTGTTTAATGCAGGTATTAACGGATTTCATTGTTTTTTTTTATTTTCATTCTGTTTATTTATTTTTATTACAAAAGACTCGATGTTGACGTAATATTAAAAATGGACAACGACCGAAAATGGAGAAAAGTTGCACACAGACTATTTTCGATGCTGTTGAATCAAATAGCCCAGTCAAGTAGGGTATGTTTAGCCTACTAAAATAAAAATTGGACAACATCTCATTTTCTTGTAGTCTTTAAGTAACATATATTCGCAAAGTAGGCCCTAAATTGTCCTTAGGGGACATCGTAATGTGTCCCAATATATCAGATTTCTGTTTTGAACCATATGAAGGCTGCTACTTATACACTTTAATCATAGATTTGTTATGTGGTTCCCCATCTTGAAATTCTCATTTCCCTCACACATTAACGGTAGGCTATACTTCCATGTTCGCATGGCAACAAATATAATCCAAAAATCCGAGCTCATAAACGCGGCTCAGCAAAGATTGCATCGTTGCAAACAGGACGTCCTGCGCCTATGCAAACATGTACAGGCTGTTTTTACCGCTACGCCATGCTAGGTAATAAAAAAATAATAATAATTATTATTATTATTACTATTATTATTATTAATGAAATATTTGGAGGGCTGAGGAACGAATGGAAGGAGTAGCCGAAGCAACTTTCCGTTGAATTCCTTCTGAGGCCACTGTAGCATAAGCTTTGAATCTGGGACAAACGAAATGAATCTGGAACGAATGCACGATCGAAGCCCCAGCGACGACTGAGCGAAGCTTGGATGATGGGATATATGCTTTGAACATATATATCGTTCATGAAAATGACTTAGGGTGTTTTTAAAGCAGAGAAAACTATTGCAAATGAGGTTGAAGGTAGAACTTACGTAAATGATGGAAACGCATGTAAATCGCGACCTGGAAGTGAACAGATTGAAACTTCAATTCAAGCCAAGTCTGCTCGGGATTCTTTCAAATAATCGACAAAATGTGCTAGCTATTTTCTTCGATCGGAAATGACCGAAAAAAATGCAGTCTCAAATTTTTCCTCCTTATCTGTTTGTGCTGACGAAGTTTTTCTATAGCCTAACATGTATGTATTCAGTTATGATAAAACAGCAAGGCAACAGCGAGATGTAGGCTACTGGCCATGTGGTGTACATGTTAAGTTTATGTGAGAAAACTGTTTCGATGTATATATATATATATATATATATATATTTTTTTTTGCACTGAAATTTTAACCTCGTGTGAGTTATGTGCGTCTAGCCTTATTTGCTTATACTAGACGCAGCTGTCAACCTTAACTTGAAATGTAATCTTACTTGACTATTTTTGCCAAGAATATAGCGGTAGATCATTGTCTTTACGCAATAGGCGTATGGCACGGGTGCCTCTCAGATTATTGTTGTATTTTTATTGTTTTGACACATTAGGCCTGTATTGTGGTTGTAGTGGTATGAGGGCTGTCGGTTCCCTTTATGCTGAATAAATAAAAGATGGTCGCAGTTCTTTCAGTGTACAATGAAGCCTACTTAGAAAAATTCTGTAAACGCTATTGCCATACTATGCTATCAAATGCAACCAATAGGCCTCTTCCTGATGCATAGGATGTTTATTAACTCTTGTGCATTCAATGCCGATTTAATCCGGAGTTATGCGAAAAATGCATTGTTATGCATTAACAAACTGACATCGACATTTTTGGCAATGCCAGTTTTAAATTTACATTTTTTTGGTATCGTTACCTCTGTATGACCTTTGAAGCGAATCAATCACTGAGTCTATTTCGCTTTTTGTATAAACTATAGCTATGGACTGACAGAGCAAAACAGCTCCACTCCTCCGAGTTGAGTAACTCCAAAATAATTTTATGAATTAAACTGGCCAAAAATCAAAGAATTTAATTTGGGGTTACAACAACTGTCCGGAACGGTTTCACCTTTTTTTCAGTGTACCCTTATAACTGGAATATTGTATCTTTTCCTGGTGTCTCCATGCAATTAATTCCCATACTGTTGAACCAAATTAACGGCACCATATATACCTCACAAATTCATAGTAGAGGACATTGCATTAATCAACTTGATGCAATAAACGAAATCATAAATTGATGTATGTGTTTAATTTATATAGTTTTAAATTATAAGGCATAAATATTCTGGGGCAACGTGTTCTATAGAATCATTTGAGATGCAGTTTATATCCGCTCATATATACCGATAGGCTACATTTAATTTTATATAGGCTATATAAATGTGTGTGTGTGTGTGTGTGTGTGTGTGCGCGCGCGTGTGTGTGTGTGTGCGTGTGTGTGTGTGATCAATCTTTACAGCGGGGCAAACTGTTTCGATATTTTATAAATATGGACATTGCATTGCATTTCTACAGAACTTAAAAACCTTTTTGTATATAGGTTAGGCTATAAGATTTACACCACAACTGACTGCAAATCCTCTGAACAATTCAATGAGCGTTCGACGTTTGTTTGTCGCCTAGTCATTTTAAAACACCATAGCTCTAGACGTGGACAACGGGAAATAACCAGAGCTTTCAGAAAAAGCCACCAAAACCATACCCCATGAGTTGTATTTCTTAAAATCGATTTTAAAAGTTCAGATGATAAATCCTTACTTCCATTAATCACTGAGTCTGGTGAGCGGGCCGCAAGCACTTAAAATTCATCGTCTTCTGCCTACACCTGTTTATACAGATGGGCTATAGGCCTACTCTCAATGGCTGTGAACTGCCCTTCAGTAGTGAACGCCCTGTTTTCGGAGTAATATACAGTTCTAAACAATTCAGTAGTATTTAGCCTATGACCCGCTGTATTTTTTGTGCGCTTTTTCTGAACGACGCGCATTTGCCCAATTATTAGAAGCATACATTTGAAAGGCAAAGTTTTCCTCAAAGTAGGCCTATTAGATGGAACTGATTCAGAGAAGAGTTTTGTTTCCAACTCTTGCTTTTGTAAATCTAGGGCGCAGGGTGAGAAAGATGTTAACTACGAACGTACTTTTAAAGCAAGGCTAAAGTTTCGTTGTGCTGTCATTCCGGAATTTACTGAATCCTCAATATAGTCGATCAACTGAGCAAAATGTCCTGTATTTCCTGCATAGGTCTATTATTTTCCGACTGGGCGATTGTATTTAACGTGTTCGCCCTAATAAAAAGCATTCACATTTTCTCTTTCCGACTGCGATAGGATTACGAAGACGACTCCGCCTCCTCATCTCTGGGTAGGCCCGCAGTGTACTGCCTGAGAAGTGTTTTCCCGAAAGCAGAACCCGATGTGGGCATGCAGAATCCGGGATGTTCTAGAAAATTTCGCTCACTAGGCAAGTTTTTCATCCAGGTCGGAAACTCAACCAGCTGTTGTAAGAAACAGTTAGTATGTTGGCGGGCAGTGAGTTTTTGGCTCTATCGACAGTATAGCCTGCTATTTCGAGGATAGGTTACACAATAAGGAACCGTACTGGCCACGGCTTATGGCTGTACCCGCAATAGCTCTCGATATGATGTGACTATCAGTCATATTATTTTTTTGCCTTATGCTGTTTATTTAAATGTCTTTATCTTGAATAGTGAGTTGTTTACTAGGCCTAGGGCCTACTTGACAAGCTAAAGGCCTACGCTGCAGTTTCGCGGAGTGTGGCTTTGCCCGAAATGACTGTCCGACTCCTCAGTAGGCCTATGTAGGCTAATATTTATTAATTAATTGTACTGGATACACTGTCCAATTTTTCCTCAGTAAGACATTTTAACAGGAGGAGTGGTGTGTTTTACTGGCTGTTCTGATTCACTGTTCTCATAGTTACGAAAAGTAATGGTGTGGAATTTGCTTATGACCCACCTAGGCCTAATGGTAAGGCAGGACGACGTCACAGTTAAAAGGCGGTGAGGTCTGCTTAAAAAAGAAGTCGGGGTGGATTGGTGGGACGACGGAACTACGGATTTTGATACCGGTGGTTGAGTTCAGTCACCAACCAGGCAGGAGTTTAACATTTGCAACATAGTAAGTCGGCCAAAAACAATTTGGAAACCGTGTCAGTCAGCACTCCAGCTGTATCTGAAAAAGCTGTCTATGTAGTATACTAAATTGGCTGCCATCTTGTTCTAGTGTCTAAATTCAGTAATGAGAGGCTTAGCCTACTAACAGTGCATGCTTTGGATGTTCAAGGTATTTACTGCTTGATTCTCAAACTTCCATAGTTGTATTTCCCCAACGACCATAGTCGGGAGATACTATGGTTTAGTTCCGGGGCCACCGCTGCCGCCGCAGAGATTTTCTGTTCCAGGCTCTGGAGGCTTCAAAGTTTATAGGATTTTTCTCTAAATTTGCATAGTTAAAGGTGTTTATTTGGCAATGCTCAAGATCAATTCTCGGCAATTTCTGACATCCAATATGGCCGTCGGCGGCCATTTTGTCGAAAAATTTTTTTCGAAATTTTTTGTCGAAAATTTTTTTTAGATTTTGTGTTTTCTGCTCATTTTGAGCCACATTTACATATATATACATGTACAGAGATGCATATTAATGTCACAGCAAGAGTGAAAACAGTAACATTGCGGCTGTAAAAATTTGCAAGTGATCTCTCATGGGGATCGGGGAGATACACGACTCGGTCCCTGTGGCGACCGAGTTATCTAGTTTTGCAATGTATGGCATTGTCAGTTGCTACCATGTGCTACTGTGCAGACATTTCAATATTTTCTGCATACTATTTATTCTTGGTTAAAAAAAAAAAAAAATACAAATTAAAACTGAATCCACCCGGACCTCACCGATCTTGCAGACTGGTGGATTTTGCCGGTGCTTTCTCACAGTCTGCGAGTGTTGAGAGCTGTCTAAACCTACAATTTATCCAGTCAACAAGGTCCCCAAACGGACTTACTGCAGACTTCCAGAGGTTTTTTTTTTTCTCCCTAGGATGGTGAAGGCATGAATCACCATACTCTGCACTGTTATAAACTGGCACCTTTTTTGCCAGTTGTTTTAGCTGGCACCTTTTTTTTAACCAGTTGTTTTAACTGTAATTTTACGATCCGTTTATAACAGAAGTTCCGTGTATGTTACTGTAAACCACAGTTAAACGTGCGCAGGACTCTGCTTGCAGTTAAAATAACAAGGAGACAATGCATTAATTTAATTGTTGAATTCAGGCAAATTATGACAGTGTGCTGCTAATCGACAAGTACTCATTGCCTTCGGTGGTTGGGTTGGTTAGGTTTAGGAACGAGGAGTAAGATTGGTTTGGGTTCGCGTCAAAATTTCAGGTAAGCTAACAAGATGCAGAGTTGGCTGGGCATGCTTTCGCCATCCTGAAAAAAAATATTGCTCACTGGATTTAGCCAGTGGGATTACCCAATATTCATAGCAAAAAGGATGGAATGATATAAATGATGTCACTGAAGCCATTTTAAACTAGAGGTTCGAGGGAACCTGAAACTCACTGGTCTGCCACCTTGCTGCGTCCTTTTGAGGGTGGAATACACTGTTATAAACTGGCATCTTTTTTACCAGTTATTTTTACTGGCACCTCTTTTACCAATTATTTTAACTGTAATTTTACCATCAAATTATAACAGAGTGCAAATGGCAACTCAAATCCTCGCGCTCCTGCGTATCACTTGTGTAACTTGAGAGGGGTCAAAACTGCATAAATACCCTGTGGGCTTGCCTGGTGTGGCCGTATCCTGTCAATTTCAGCTGCATGCAAAACCTGACCCACTGCAGTGATGTATACAAATTTCATGGATCCGTCTGTGTTAACTGTAAATCACAGTTAAAGTGTGCAGGACTCTACATACAGTTCAAATAACAAGGAAACAATTCATCAATTTAATTGCTAAATTCAGTCAATTTATAACAGTGTACAAGGCTGAAATTAAATATCAAGATTGTTTATGTTCTAAAGAGGTTGTGTGCAAAGTTTCATCAAATTTGATGT
This sequence comes from Gymnothorax javanicus, assembly GCA_029692085.1. Classification (NCBI taxonomy): domain Eukaryota; kingdom Metazoa; phylum Chordata; class Actinopteri; order Anguilliformes; family Muraenidae; genus Gymnothorax; species Gymnothorax javanicus. Next base: position 39,451,551 of record CM056208.1, on the reverse strand, counting down.
AAATTTGTGACTGCAAGAGATATCGGGTCGTTCAAGTAGGTATCTATGGGTTGAGGGAATGCTGTAGGTCACAAAACGCCCATTTTTCAGAAATCGTCGAAACCTGCCATTTACATGATGAGACACACTATATACTTCTTACATGCCAAGTTTCAACTCATTATCTACATGAAGAAGTTTATAAAGTTGTAACATGGACAACTTCAGTTTTTTAATTTTACCACCCTGTCATGCCCACTTGGGAGTGCAGTACAAGGCTGGAATGTCCCACAGAGGTTGCATGCATGCAAAGTTTCATCAAATTTGATCCATTTTGTCTCCGTTAGAGGTTACGGGTCTTTCAACTAGGAGTCTACGAATGAAGGAATATCAAAGGTCACAAAGCCCCTGTTTTTCAGAAATCTTCAAAACCCTGTTATTTTTATGAATAAACATGCTGTTAACTACGTACAAACCATATTTGAGCTCTTTAGCTTGATAATTTTAGTTTTTTATGACCAACGTTCCAAGCCCATTTTTGGGGCTGAGGGGCTGACATGCTACCCGTTTATATGCGAAAGATGTTGCATGCCATGTTTTGTCAAATTTGATCTATATTTGTGACCACTAGAGGTTACAGGTTGAATTGTTTACGGACAACAGATGATGACGACAGAGGATGTAGTTTTCACCAGCTTAATTACTCAGCTGGGCAACAACCAGTTGTGTTAAGTAAGAGAAAACATTAATCCAAATTTGATGGGAAAGTTACCAAATAAGGTATCTCACTGTAAGTGATCCTGAATTCAGCCTTAGTGCTATATTCTTTCTAGACACTGACTTATTCATTCTTTAACTGGCAGTTGTAGTGAGTGAGGCCTGATATCTGGTCGGATTCGTACATTTAAGATCGCTGCACCGCGGTCTCTTAGACTTCAGAGAATGAGGCAGAGCAGTGCAGTCAACACCGCTGTACAAAACACAAAAGCCTGAGATGGCCTGGACCACTTGTCCAGAGTGCAGGCATTTGGATTCAGGGATTTGGCACCTGCCCTGTTAAATAAAAGCACTTGCCTGTTCCTCGAAGATCCTTCTGGCTGGTTGACCCCTATCTGTTGGGCTACCTAACAAGAATGGTTTACTTCCTGAGAAGAGCTTTTCTGAATTTACTTGCCAAGCCAAGCTTTTAAGTCCTATAGGCCAGTTTTTTCTCTGACTGAGTCAATGATACTTGGTGCACTGCCCCAAGGGACCACTTGAGTCCAATTTAAATATGAAATGAATGAACTAAGAAGAATGTTATTATGTATTATGTTAAGAATGTTATTATGAAATAAATAAACTTACCTGTGCTTGAAAGCCAGGGTAATGTTCTTCATGCAGGTTAGTCGCAAGGTTCCTCTGAATCATTGTTGGTGGTTACAGTTGTTTCACTGAAATAAATGTGTAGATGGTCCTTCTTGGAGCAGGTCATGGCTAAGGCTGAAGCAAACTAAATTTGGGCATTCTTAGGCTTACAGAGACGAAAGGTCAGTCAGGGTTCACGTATGTTTGCGACTTACATAGTTTGAACCAGAGCTCTGGTTCAAAATAGTTAGCAACGTTGTTTTGGGAAATGCCTCAGAGCAAATGATTGTCATGAAAACACTGAATTTTTCCTGGGTGAGGGACATAGTGGTTAAGAGTGTTTGACTTGGGATTGTAGGGTCCTGAGTTTGAGTCCTTGCCACGGCTTCCGTGGTGCATTTTTGGGCAAAACACTTAACTCCCACAGTGCTCACTCCACCCAGGTGTACAGTTGGGTGCCAGCAAATGGTTGGGAAAACCTGACTTAGAGCTGGGGGGTAACCTGCGATGGACAAGTATCCCATCCACGGGGAGTAGGAATACTCCTAGTCACTTCATACTATGGAAACTGGGGTTAAGCACTGTCCTGATGAGCCACCTGGCTTGGGACAGACTTTGCCTTACTGCAACTGGTGTTGTCTGGCCATCTGCTAGTTATTCACTTAGATGAAGTCAGTGGTGCAAAGATTTAATTTGAAATGATCTATGATAGAGCATAAATTTGAAACAAATTTATGTCCCTCCAGTGCATTTTGTTTCCAGACCAGATATCAACCATTGTTTGGCAGGGTATCTGAGTATCTCATGCTCATATCAAGATACTTCTGGCAATTTTCAGCTGGCTCAGCAGATTTTTTAAACATTTCTCCGCATTTGTACTTTCGTGTCAAGACTTCATTCAACTGTCTAAATGTTCAGTTTATTTTCTACATTTTTGATATCATTCATATTCTTGTATCTGGTTTACTTTTTGCAACATTAGCTTCTTAATACTCTTTGTACAATGGCAGTCAACGAGAAGAACTCTGTAACCCAGCCCTATTTGAAGTTTTCCTATTCTTTCATACTTTCAAGGAGAAATGTAATTCAGATTTTGAACTGGTCTGCACAAGCACTAGTTTGTTGCCGTAGAACAACTTTTTGATGTCTTTTAAACTTACACAGTTTTTTGAAGATGTAATGCATCGGGCACATACAAACTTATAGGCTCAGCTTTTTTACTTTAAAAAAAAAAAAAAACAACTTAATTTTCTGTTTGGACTCCCTAAATCAAAACAGCACAAATTCATTTTAAAATGTGGGGGTTTGTGCCGTATGTCTAGTCATCTGATTTTTGAAGTGATTTTGACACATAGTTTTTAAGCAGTGACCTTTTGTTTGCAGGGTGTTTGTGAGGAGTTTGTTTGGTCTCATGAAACCCACTCATTCTCAGTGATTTTCAGCCATTTTTCAACGCACATTGCTCTTTCGTTCTTTTAGCTAGAAACTCCATTACACCTGTAAAATATTCAGCATACTTGGCACATTAAAAGCAAAGTTAAACTTTTTGATCACTTTCATACATTTAACTACGTTAGACATTTAAACAGAACCATTACTATCAGGCCTCAACCATCACATATACTTCTTCTTCTCTTTGACTATGTAAGCATCTGTAAAATTCACCCTGTGCGCAGTGACTGCCTCTGTGGGAAATGAATGCTGAATAGAAGGCTCTATCCTACACCTGCTACGCCCTCACTCTACACAATTCCCCTCCATTTGTGTATTCATGCCATGTTGAAGCCTGTCTCTATCCTATTAGCCCTAAATCCATGACCAGGTGGGAGTGGACTGTGAAATTCTTCAACAGCTAGTGTGCTTCATTGCTCACTTTCCGATCTCACTCTCCCTTGCCAAGAACATGCCAACATAAGAGGCAGTGTATACAATGTACCATGTCGGTTTGTACCGATGGGGCTGACTCCTTTCATTGGATGCAAGGGCATCCCAAAGATCACATCCAGAATTAAACCCTCCCCCTTTGTGAGGAGAAGTGATACTTGGCTGTCAAGCGTTAGTGGCAACGGACTGGTTTTAGGAAAAGGCTCAAATGTCCGACTTTGGACTAGCAGACTCTGCCCTCTCGGACTTTGTTGTTATGTACTGTGAGGCTGACTGAACTGCTCTGCGTCATTCTGCAAAATATATGGTGTTTGTATACGCATCAAATGGTATTGCTAAGATTGGCCAACCTCGCTTCAGCAAACCTCACATCCTCCGTCCAGTGAAGTAGGTGGGTTTTCTGACTTGTTGTACTGGAACTCGGTCAACTTGGTGTGACGTCATTCTCAGCTCCAACTTCCAAGGTAAATGGGACGCAGCATTAAATGAGCCAATGTGTCTGGTTTCAGGCCACACTCACTGCCGTGGATACAATGCCCAAGTAAAGGAAGAATAAATCGGTTTCTGAAAATAAGTATACATTCAAGCTGAATCATGATTAGTGCATTACATACATTGTAATACTTTATTTTGGTCACTTTCCCATCAGATTTCAACTAATGATCCAAAGCACACAAGCACTTCAACCTCTGAATGGCTCAAAAGAAACAAAATGAAGGTTTTGGAGTTGCCTAGTCACAGTTTTGACTTGAATCCAATTTAGATGCTGTGGCGTGACCTTAAACAGGCAGTTCATGCTCGAAAACCCTCAAATGTGGCTGTATGAAAACAATCCCACGAAAAAGAGTGGGCCAAATTTTCTTCATTACAATGTATTGGACTCATTGCCAGTTATTGGAAATGTTTGCAATTGTTGCCTCTAAGGCTGGCGTAACCACTTATCAGGTTTGGCAGAGGTGGTTGGGCAATTGCTTTTTCACATGGGAGACATAGGTTTTTGAATAACTCTTTGGGCTCTAATTTCTTGGCGCAGCGCAGGGTGGCGCAGCGTGATGTAGCCCACGCAGTGGTAATTTCGTCCGGTGCAGCCTGCGCAGGGGTAATTTCATGCGGTGCAACACCGTGCACAGCCACTTTGGCAATTTGGTAGATGGACGTGCGCCGAGATGGGTGTGGCGGCGAGGTAGGGGGAGGTGTCACATATTCATCATGACGCAGTGACAATTTCATGGATCAAGGCTCCGCCGAAATTGCGCAGAGAGCTCGCCAGCTCCAACCTGGTTTACTTTATTGAGCAGAGCTTAAACAGAAACATTGATTGAAATTCTCGGTACTCATCTTGAAGAACTGAGCCCTCTTATCAAAACATTCACGTTTAATATCTAAAAGATTCAGTAGATTTGAAGAAATTAAAAACAATAATCGACTGTCGGACACGGAGTTGTATTGAAACCACCCGACTGTCGGACATGGAGATACATTAAAACCCTGTCTGACTTTCGGACACATAGACACTGCGTTCAGCGCAATCTGTCATGCGAAAAATTCGTCTCGCGTCCAGTGTGCATGCGGCTTAATACTACTATTATTGTCACTTAGGTTTTATCGTTTTTAGTGGGGGAAAGGAATACAGCCTGATTGCTATGATCTCGTACTGAGTTAAGATCACATATTGAAAATAAATGTGTAACGTATCTTGCATTGTTGTCCATGCATGTTAATTCCAAAATTTTAAGCAGCAACAGGGTGTAATAATAGGAACACGCTATCCATCGTTTCTCTTCCCAATGATGCAGGCAGAAGAAATAAATGAGCAACCGTCGTATTTCATTCCAACTTCATAAGTTTGAATGATCTGACGTGGTTTCGTTTTGAAATTCCATTCCGGTTGGCTAATGGTTCGCTAACTCATATTCGTAATGCTTAATATAGACGTAAGCGGTGCAGAAAACATGCCTGAAGCAGCAAAGTAAAATGCAACATTAACGCATCATGCAGATGTAAGACAGAGGCTTCTTTATTTCAACACTTTAAAGGTGAGGAGAGGAGCTCATTTTATTGATGAAGATTTGACTCGGCTGTGTTAAACCCACTGACGCCTTCTCTCCTCCCTCTTTGCCACTTGTGCCGGCAGGAGGGACAGAGGCAGGACAGAGGAGTACTTGCGCCGGGCTGCACTGGGCACGAAATTGCAAAATACGCCTGGATACACCCCGTTGGCGCGGCACTCCCCCCATTCGCCGCGCCTGCGACTGGCCAACGAATTTAAGTCAAGTCAATTTATTTATATTGCACATTTAAAAAACAACAGGAGTTGACCCAAAGTGCTTTACAAAAGAGGAAAAGAGAATAAAAACATTTGGATACGACATAGCTTAGCTTAACTTAATATAGCTCAGAGCTAAGGCACCACAGAGGTCTAGAACACGAAATAAATACATACAAGAGCAAATAATAGTAAAAGCAAGTACAAAATTTGGAAAAGGCAAGTCATAAAAGGACAAGCACTAAAAACCATACAAGAAGTAATAATAAATAAATAAATTTAAAAAAATAAATAAATAAAAAAAAATAAATATTTAGAATTTAGAGCCCTTTATATTCAATAAATGAAATGATCATTTATAAACTGCATTTTGTGTTTACTCACGTTGTCTTGGTCTTATATTAAAATTAGTTGAATGATCTGAAATTCCATTTACATTTAACTAATAAGCAAAACTAGAGCAAATTGGGAAGGTAGCACATACATTTTCACAGCGCTCTATCTTTTGTTCTACAGTGAGAGGGATTTAAGCCATGCCTGAATTAGATTATATACCTGCTATTAAGAATACAAACATAATGCAAGTTTTCTTGCATACTAAGTAGTGTAGACAATGCAGCTCGCCATGTCAGAAACATGTTAAGGAATGTCTGAAGAAATGCAAATCCCAAAATTAATTTTACCATCCATGGAACTGTCACGGTTAACTTCAGCGACTCACACTTCTATCGATTGGCTGCACTCAATCCACTTCCATGGGTTGTCATAAAAAAGAAGCCATACTGAATCTGGCAAGCATTTGCTTTGGCTAGCTAGCACATTAAAGCGTTCGTCATGTTTTTTTAAGTGAAGTTGTCGGCTTTGTGGTACTTATTCATCATAGTAGACGCTCCCTGTTTGGAAAAGCATGCAGGATTACTGGCGATGAAGCCAAGCTGTGTACTGCAGTTGACAGAGAGCCAGCAAAACTTATTTTAACCAACTAAAAAGGTCCCTCTACAAAAAGTCAGTTTGTGTATGCTACCTTGCCATTGCACCGCCCTATCCTATGGAACTAACGTTACATTTTCTCAACCGGAGAACTTAAGTATTCCCATTCCTTACATGGTGTGTGCTTGTAAAAGTTCTTTGTGAAATTATAGTGAAATGGATAAAAAAAATTACCATGATATAAACTAATTTTAAACAATGTGCTTGTGTATGTGTGTTCCACTACTGCTCTGAATTTTCCATCCTTTTCTCTGCAGCTCCAAACGCCTGGTGACTCTTGCTCGTGGGCTCTCACCGGCATACTTAAGATTTGGAGGCAAAAGAACAGACTTTCTTCAGTTTCACAATCTGAAGAATCTGGCCAAATTCAGAGGACCTGGACCAGATTACTATCTGAAGAACTATGAGGATGGTGAGAAATGCTTTCTCTGTGTTGGGGATTGATCTAGTGTTGACAACCGAAAGGCCCCAAACATACTCCAAAAATTAAGCATCCAGTGAAAGGATGAGACAGGAGCATCACATAACTCTTTTGATATGAATATGCAGTGCTATTGGTTTTGGCAAGGTTTAGGAACAGGGTTATGGTTTGATGTATGATTGTGTATGATATGCTTTCATATTTTCTTAAATTGGATTAATGATCATTTGTGATAGTTGTATTACAAGGTACTTTTTTTTTAAATCAATTGAAACTTTTTCTTATTACAAGGCTCTGCATTACAATAATGCAATGAATCGACTGATTTATATTGTGAATGTTTATTTTAGTATCATTTGAAATTCACCTTTACTTATGGAGTAGAATATTTGAGGTGATGGAATGGAGTGGGATACAATAACTACTTTTATCCAGAGGAGCCAGATTCCTCTATATTTAATTAAAATGGATGTCACAACACAATAATACTAAGCTCATGCTTTGACATTATGCAGATGCTGAATGGATCTGAAAATATGCTACAGCTTGACAGTAAAATTACTGTAGAGCCGATGTCTGTTTTTTGACCCACTGTGGTCATGTCGTCTGATACCCCCGTCTGATACCCCCTCTCCTGCGCGAGGGGGTATCAGACGACATTCTATATTTGTGTAACTTTCATGAAAATGGTGCGTTAATTGGCTCAAACTATTTTATATGACGGCTTTTCTGTATCGCCATTCAACATTTGGCCTCCATTCTCAGTGTACAAGGGTTGTAAATTACGGAACTGCTTATAATGTGAGTGCTGCACATTATATGCATTCATTGGCTTAATGTGCATTTCTTCCACTCATTGACCATCCAAGGAGAACAGAGGAGTGAATCAGTCACCTGTATACTTCTAATAGGCTGAGATCTGGAGGTTTATGAATGATTAATGGTGGCATTGTAAGGTATAGGAGGTTGCATTAGGAACTGTAGGTTGGACTTCTAGAACTTTCGTCTGCATGCGAATTTTTGTGTTTGCATTTTTGTTTGAGGATTGAGTGATCCTTCTTGACCACTGCTAAGACTGGTGTGGGTCTCTCATAAGATGTTCAGCTAATGTTTTCTTCATTCATACTAATCTTGACCGATTTTTTTTTTTTAATGAATAATTCTCGTACACTGCCTGGCTAAAAAAAGGTCGCACACTCTAATATTTTGTTGGACTGCCTTTAGCTTTGATCACAGTGTGCATTCATCGGGGACTTGTTTGTTCTGACAATCTTATTCAATGTTACAAGATTTTTTTTTTTTTTTACCAGAATAGCAGTAATTTCTGATGGAGATCTTGAATTGATGATGGGAAAGTCAAACAATTCAGAAAAATCTTCTCCAGTGCATCCCAAAAACTTTCAATTTGTTAAGCTCAGAACTCTGTGGTAGCCAGTTCATGTTTGAAAATGATTCCTCATGCACGCGAAACTACCCTTTCCCACTTTGAACCCAATGAATCTTGGCATTTTCACACTGGAATATGCCTATGCCATCAGGGATTTAAAAAATTCATACAGTACATACAGTACCTGTCAAAAGTTTAGACACGCCCACATTTTTCTTATAATACATGTTAAATAAAGCAATAAGCCGCCTTTATTTTGCAAAAAAAAAAAAATCTAATTATTAAATCCATCAAACTAACCACCATTTGTTGTCATATTTGCAGAGCATTCTCACATTTTTTTTTTTTTAAACAAGGGCAGTCATATGACTATAATGAACTTCGCCCAATAAGTCCCAAAACTGCTTGACTTTAATTCAGCTGTTGGAAAATAGGAGTAGTTTATTTGTCTGTTTACTTTGCAAAATATGGCTTGAGAATTCCAAAATTATGGACACTATTCAAACAAGTAAATTATTCTCTTTTCACTTCTGACTGTTTACCTTTTACAAGATTCCATTTGAGATTATATAGAGAAGTTAAGCCATTGAAATTTCTCTAAAAACAGAGTGCTGTGACATTAGCAAAGTGTGTCCAAACTTTTGACAGGTACTGTACATGGCTTGCATTGGGTTACCTTCAGGCCTACGTGGGTTTGTTTACATAGATTACTGACATTCTGTTCGTTATACTTTGCCCTGATTAATGAAATGATTGTTTGGTTGGTTAATAAAAATGACCAACAATTTTTTTTAGATGGCATTATGGTTCTTTTTACTTGATCAAATTTTTCTGATATCCACATTTGTGATGACTTTGAAAGAGGTAATATTTGATGCAAGGGTTGGGCAACTAAAGTGGAATTTTGAACTTTTTTTAAGAGGCATGATGTTTGGAGTCATGTGAGAACAATGGAATATATTGAAACACTGAATATGGGTAAGGTCACAGCGGCAAAAGGGTTCAATCCTAAGATTGTTACCCCCGCCCAGCAAAGTTGGAGGAGATTATGTGATCATTACCGTTTGTCTGTTGGTTGGTTTGTTGGTTTGTTTGTAAGCAGGATTACGCAAAAAATTATGGATGGATTTTCCTCAAATTTGGTGGATTGATTAAGCATTGTTCAAGGAAGAGGTGATTCGATTTTGGGATGTCAAGGTCAAAGGTCAAGGTCAAGGGCATGCAAAAGGTCAAAAACACATTAAAAACATATTTGCATGAAGGCTACAGGACTGCATAAACACAGGGGTTGCTAGCTAATTCTGGCAAAAATAACATTGAGTACATTGGTGGAGGTACTCTAGTTGTTTATGCATATACTTTTATGAATGAATTCATGACCAATTTTGGAACTTCATAAAAACACCAATTTCATTCCAATTTTCATGGTTTGTATTTTAGGGTAAGATGCAGTAGTGTGCTGTAGTCTTAGGCACGTGTTAAAGGAATACAGGATGAAGAGCTGTTTTTAATGAAAAACTAAAACCTTTGTGACCACCTATAGCTCTAAAAATTGCATAAGTGCTCTGTCCTGCAAAATTTTATGAAATTGGTCTGTATGGTGTCTCGAGTATTGGAAAACTTGCCGCAATTCTTCTGCTGACTCGCTGTCTCGCTTCTTTCTCTGTTGGTAATCCTAGACTGCCTTGATGTTGAGATCAGATCTCTTAGGAAGCTGTACCACCTGTTACTCTTCGTTAACAAAATTAAATGTTCTCTCTGTAAAATTTAGTGTTTTGAAAAATGAATGCTGAATTATAGCTCAAAATAAATGCCCAAAATGAATGGGAATCTCAATGTAGGTGTTTTCCAACGAAACATTAATGCAGAAAAATAAGAAATCTCTAAGAACAAATGTACAGTACTGTGAAAAAGTATTTGCCCCCTTTCTGATTTTTTTTTTTTTTTTGCATATTTGTAACACTTAAATGTCTGTTATTTTGTCTGTGTTCGAGTTGCTGTGCTACATTGTGCAGACCCACTGAGTCTTGTGTCGTGTATGAAATTGCTGGAATCTCCAGCAGTCTGCAGGTCATTGTCACGGTAGTGAATTGAGCTTTCAGTACACTCATGGTCTGCTCAAACTTTTGATCTCTTTCCAGAGAGATCTGTGTTATCTTCTGAAATTCGTCTTGATTTGCAGTGTCATCAAAGGTCAGATCAGTCACTGCTGTCTAGCTGCACAGATGAAGGCACTTGTGTCGTCAGTTAGATTTCCAGCCGTTAGCCTGCAGTGGGTAACCTTGTAACTCTATCTGGTTAATTATGGGGTTGGGACCTGTGCGTGGATTGAGTTGGCAATAAGCCTCCTGTTACAGTGCACTCTGAGTGTACTTGAGCTTTGTCCCTGAATTGGTGGCTGCGAGTCGGTTATGTGGTTCATGATTGGACCTGCACTTGAATGACAATTTGTTTTTCTCTTTGTTTACTCCACTGCTGGATGAAATTTCTCTGAATCTATCAGATTTTAGGTAGTAGAGCTGGCACTGAGAACTAAATTAACAATTAACCCTTGCCATCATTGCAGCAGTACAAAACAGCACAGATTCATAGGGAACACATTATGCCTTATCACATTTTCCCTTTTCTTTTGTGTGTTATATATGCTTTTTTTGTTCATCTAAAATGTCCCAGAAGTAGGGCCGGCTGTTATGGCCGAAAAAGTAAAATTTCCAATTTTTTTCACACCAAACCAAAATGACTATTTTAATCAGTTTTCTTTCCTTAAAAATGGAAGACAAAAGGCAAATGAATTACTCATGTTCATTTTTTTTATTTGCTTGGTAAAAAATGATCAATAAAAGCAAACAAATATAAATTTCCCTATTGAGATTAATAAAGTGCAAACCTGACTATCTCCACTTAACCAAACTTTGCCTCTTTTAGATAAATAAAAGCTGCCTCTTAAAAAATATTTTGTATCCTTGCAGAAAATAAAAAGCATTTTCTGGGCAAGGATACAAAACATTTTTTTCAAGAGGGAGCTTCTATTTATTTCATAAAAATAATGTTTGGTGCTAGTTAGGATTGCATTTCATTAATCCTAATAAGGAAATTTATCTCTGGTAACTTTTTAAGACATTACCATGCGCTTGTATGTGGATGCAGCAAGTGGATTATCTGAGGCTTTTCAGCTATGTACAGTATACAGGCATCATACGAATTGTCAGCTTGTTTACACTTTATTTCCATGTCATCAATTCCATCCGATATCAGGGGAGATGAAAGCTGCATTTCGCTGCTGTATGCGTAGATGCCTTCACAGTCGCACAGCGTGCAATGAAGTAGCAGGCTAAAAATGCAGCCTTCGAAGGACGCAGCCCCCGCTTTGAAAAACGGTGTTGACATTGATGGTTGTCCACAAACGCGGTTGTGTCTAGAACCTTTTCAGCTCTTAGAACTACAGCGATGCTGTATTTGATGTGTGTGTGAGGATTGTGAGGGACGGTGGCAACACTACAAACCATTTGAAGCAATTGACATTTAAGACCATTCTTAAAGCTACGGATTGCTGTTTCATCTAAATTGATACAAATAAGTGTGCCAGCTAAATGAATAAATATGGTGATTAAATTGGTAATGAAATAAATAAATTCTGCAACAAATGGGTACATAAAGATGAGGGCTGCAACTTTTTGAGTTCGGCTTGGACTGCAATTTGTGGCTCAGGATCACCTCACATCAACTCAATAAAATACTTCTCTGCCGTATTTTATTTTTTACTAAGTATCAGCATTATATAGATATTGGCGATACCAGTCTAGATTTTACTTGGTGTCTAATTAGAAAGGAAATCAGCAGTGTTGAACGTCGCTCGAGCTGTGCTTCGCAGACCATGGTTCAATTATTTTTAGTCATCGATGAACTTGCTTTGAATAAAGGCGAAGAAAGCGGAGGTTCGCTTAAATGGACTTTTCAAGAGTTGCTGAGCCAGTCACTTTGCAAGGCCTAATATTGCCCTATTTGCACTGCAGATATTGTGCGGAGTGACATTGCCTTGGACAAGCAGAAGGGCTGCAAGCTGGCCAACCACCCGGAGATGATGCTGGAGCTTCAGAGAGAGAAAGCTGCCCAGATGCAGCAGGTGCTCCTGAAGGAACAGCTCTCAAACATCTACAGCAACATCACAATAACAGGTAGGAGATCACACACATATGCTGTGTGCACTGATTCTGCTCTTCTAACCTGTAGGTTCTCTAGATGTGGCTCTCTTTACCTGTGCTTTCCTTGTTCAGAATGGCTCCCATTGTTATATGGAAACTCTACCCTATCTCATTTCCTTTATTTGCCCAAAGGTAATTAATGTTAATCTTTGTTTAATTTCTATAAACAAAAATATTTCTATATTATCTGCAAGTGGCAATGAGGTCCTGTGAATACTGACTGCAGATTCAGATAATTCTCTTTGCCCTCGACCTCTTTGTCATAGTCACAAAATACATATATGATGTATACGCACGCACACACGTGCACACACAGGTGGCAAATTACAGGAAAAATCCTGACAAAATGCATGGGCAACCATAAATGCTGTACATGCTTCTGTTCATTTTCCTGGCATGTTTTGACCCTTAAAGGTAGAAGGGTCACTGCAAATCAATGTAAAGTTATTCCTACTGTGATGGGAGTGGTCTTTTCAAGAATGACAATGGCCCAAGCCCCACAGGGTGCAAGGGGTCACTGAATGGTCTTATGCACATAAAAATGATCCTAAGCTTGTACCACCAGACCTCAAATCACCTGAACTCATATGGGAGATTTTGGAACAATGTCTTAGACAGGGAGCGCCTCCTGGAGGAAGGTTCTCCATCCCTCCCAGGAGGCTTTACACTTGTAGACTCTATGGCTAGCCTTGCTGAAGCTGGTCTGGCAGCTTGTGGAGGCCCAACACCTTACTAAAATTGTTTATATTAATTTTTCCATTAATTTTCACCCTTCTGTGTGTGTGTGTGTGTGTGTGTGTTTTGTGTTTGGGTTGCCAAAAAATCTGTGCAATTCTGTGAAAAGTATTTTAACACCTTCTTGATTTCATTTATTAGTGTATATTTGTCACAGCTAATTTCAGACATTTTAACAGAACAAAATATTGTAAATCGAACCTTCAGAAAACAGAAAATTTTTCAATCAAGTGATAGTTAAGTATTAATTAGCTAGCTTATTTGCCGAAGTTTATTCATTTAGCTGATTACAGCCAGGCCTCAGTGCAGCTAGCCCAGATGAATCTAAACCTCAGTCCTATCGAACGTTACCCGTAGGCATTGCCATTAGGAGGTCTGTTTCATCAACTACCTGAAAATATTGTTTTGATGCGCCATTTTTAATTGTTCTAATATGCAGTCCAGGAATGCAAGAAGAGTCAATGATTTGATTTTTAACATTGCAGTTAATCTCTTTTTGACTGCAGAGCCCAGAGAACTCGCAAGGCTTCAATGTAACACTCCCGCCCCAATCACTTGTTTGTTTTGCCCGAGGCTATCCTGCCAAAGGTGTCCCAAGTCCTGTCATGAGATATTCAGAGCTCTATTTAGCTGGGTTTTTAATGTAATCAATTTTATTAATGATCGAGCATCTAGTTGCAGATTAAAACATTCATGGCTCCTCTTGTTGATGTGGTACATTCAAGTAGCTTCTCACAATCGGTTCCTAGGTTTACCTGTACCAACATTGCCTCAGTTGTATTCTGCAGTTTGCATCACTGTCATTGTTTTGGCATATGCTGGGTCGGTTGTGGATGCATGGCCAAGTTTAGTGGGGCAGCTGTGTTTGGGGAATTTTGTAAACCATACACCATTTAAATTGCTAATGTAGTTTATAAGCAATGAAGGTTCGGGGCCTTGGGTAAATCCAACTAGCATCTTCTTGAGAGTGGAGCAAGTTTGACTCTGAAGTGTAAATATGAGCGAGTCACGTTGCATTTTTTCTAAGGTTGCCTTGTATCTGTGTCTTATCTCCACAGAGTGGAGCTGGAAGCATTTGTGGTTGATTTAAAATGTGCTTTCATCCGTGGAAGAGTGCGTTTGAGGTCCACCTCTTTCATCTTCCTTGTGCATAATAGTTGATTTTATCTGATATTTTTTTGTAACTCTTTCAATAATATGATATCTATGTTTCCTCATATTTTTTTGAGGGTAGTTGAGGTTTGAGAAACTGCCAGGTCAGAAATGCAGGGAATTGGTTCAAATAAAACAATGTAGAGGAAAGGTGAAGTTAAACAGCAATCACAGCTGTTCATGATTTCACAAAACTGGATTTTCTGAAGCCACCCACACTCCCTCTCTGTATGTTCATGATGCGCTTTGTGGATAGTGTGCAAATGTATTATTACATTTATCGGGAGAGAACATAGTGTTTCCTGGGATGTGTGTGGGAGAGTGCGTCCCAGCTCCCTATTCTGGGAGGGCTGCTTTGGCAAAAACAGTAGATCGGGACTCTGATACAAAAGATTTCATTGAGTGCAGAAGGGTCAGTTTGACAGTCAGGTCCATCAGTTTTTTCATCGTTTTGGCTCTGTTCTCCACGGCAATGGATTTAAAACTAAACAATCAAGATTTGTGTGATGTGCCATTGAATGAACATTGTATGAATTTCAACCATTTTTAGAAGTGGCCCCAAATTTTAGGGGCTCAAGAGTAACTGTTGGACAAGGTAACATTTGCTAAATTGTTACTTTTAATTGTCATTGACTGCCTGATGTCTGGAACCTATAAAAAATCACTAGAAACGGGATTTCTTACAAGTTGACGTTTCACCCGGCATTCACTGTAGCTGTTACCAGCTTATTAAATTCCAAGTCTAATTTGTTGTGGTAGATAACTAAAATAGCAATACATTTTGTCAGTGTCCAGATATATATGGACCATCTGAATATTTTTCCTTTGGTTCTGAAAATTTTCTTGAGGTCTGGGCAGTTGCTCCTAAGACAATACAGATGATACGTCTCCTTGGTGAAGCTCTGAGTTGAAGCATTATGGCATGCAGTGATCGTGAGCTGATGCCATAGAATTGGTCAGATATCATTTAGGCTTATTCCTTGGCAGCAAGTTCAAATTAGCTGAATATTCTGCGCTGACGGGAGCTATGTTTAGGCTGTCCCAAAAATATTCATTGCTAATATGCCAAACTGGAACTACGTAATGACAGGTGTTTGATTTTCCGTGCAGTTTGAAAATGAACCAGCCCTCTCAGTGGAAAGGAGGCTAAAATTATTCTGAAGGATCTGCGAGCCCTCCAATCTCATCTTAGTTGTCAGTGACTAAAACTTTGATGCATGAGTGAGCAGTTGAGTGTAGTTGGAAAAAATTTTTGCGAGGACTGTCAGGTTGCTGAATATGAAGTCACTCCAATGCCCTTCATGTTAATACCAAACAGTATTTTTTTCCTTTTGAGAGGAGCAAGATAGTTTGATATTGGTTGACTGCCAGTTCTGCATATCATCTCAAAATTTCACAGAACGCATACACTGGAAAAACAAATGATCAGTAGTTTGAATTTCAGTTTCACGAAACCTGTGGTTATTGTGAATACCATTAAATCTTAGAAAGTTCAAATCCAAATATCCATGCACAGCCTCAAAACGGGTGCTGGTTGGTCGTAGGATTATCTATAGAATCATAAAAGTGAATAACAGGCTACCGCACACCGTGTTGACTTTACCTAGTTTTTATTTCGAGCGAACAACCCGTTTCGCCTGTAGCGCTCAGAGCGAACCTGATGACGCTGCAGGTGAAACGTGTTGTTCGCTCGAAATAAAAACTAAAGTCAACATGGTGTGCGGTGGCCTGTTATTCACTTTTACCATTAAATCTTAGTCATAGCAAGGGGGAAGTTGTGAAAACTGGAAAGCAAATGACATCTCATTTTTGTGCTTGGTGAGTAGCCTACTTGCATTTAGGCAAGTATCACAATAATTTTTGGAAAAACTGAACTTAACATTAATTCATTGAGATGGGCTTCCATGAGAAAGTACTGCCTGTAAAAACATGAAATGTCTATCAATGTAGGCTTACCTAATCTCTAATGTAATCGGCTAATCAAAGTAACAATAAACATGGAGTGTTGCGTCATTGTGAGTGCACATGAACCCTCTGTTGCCCCCAGTTTTGCCTTTACAGGCAAAATCAAGAATGCCTCTAATCTTTAAAAACGTCCCCATGGTACATATTATATTAGTGCAAAGTTTCATGCTTGTATCATAAAGTGCACAAATACCTTACATAGGCCTGCACTGGAGCTCATCTGCTATGGCTGGGTAACAACATGACACCGATCCAGTAGTTGGCCAGACTCCGTGTACGGCTGTGGTATGTTAGAGGCAGGAATTGTCTGGGAGCCGAGGGATATGCCTATTCAATGGCTCAATGGCATTGGGACTAATTTGCATTTGTTCCAATTAATTGTAAGACCAAAGGACTGCTATTTGATATGGCAGTCGGTGAAATCAGTCGTTTATTTATGGCCGTGTTCTTTACTGGTTTCAGGCAGCAGTTTGAGTGCCCTTGAATGCTCTTTGAAAAAACCCTGAAGGCCAGGTACAAGCCAGATACAAAGAACCTTGAACTGAATGGAAAGCAAAGGTACTGCCTGTCTTCTGGAGTGGAACATGAAAGTGGGTGTCATGAGAATCCACTTCTGAGGTTTGATGGCTTGCAGAACATCTGTTGCGCGTAACATTCAACATTGTTGGAGCGTAATAAAAATGATTGAACTGCCTTAAATCCAAGAAATCTGAGATCAACCCAAACCCACCACCTTTTTTAGGACTAGAACGAAGGTTGATAAAAAAGACTCAAGAATGGACACTGGGGCTGTTCTGTTTTACAGCTCCTTTGCGCAGTAAGTCCCATCTTGTACTTGCAGCACAAAGACATCATCCTAATGTTGGTTATGGAACAGAGTTTGTATCCCACCTGAGTACACTGGAGACCTGCACCAGAGCTTCAGGCAATTGCCTGTGGAGAGGGTGCCTTAGAAGCATTGATTCAGTGTTTGAACCTCCAATGAGCCAGCTGTTGATCCATTAACAGCTCGATGTTCGTCCTGCTGCAGAGCCCATGAGAAGCCAGGTTGTTTAGTAGATGAAGGCTGTGGATTCAGTGACCGGTTTCAGAAATTGTACTTTGGGTGCCTTGTGTACCTTGAGGGCCAGAAATGACCCCACGTGGCATGAACAAGATTCTGAAGGCATGTTGATAAAAGGCCTCAAGGGCTGCTGGCCTGGGGACTTGGCCAGGGACCAGTAGCTGATGACTTGTGCTAATATGACACCTGTTGGGCTCAGGCACTTGCAATGGAAATCCTACTGTAAGCCCAGAAATTAAGATGGATGTCAGTTTGACGGAGCTGTTTCCAGAATATTATGCAGGTGGTTTTTTTGTGATTGATCAGTGCATGCGATACTAGTTTCAATATGTCTATCTTTGGGTGTTTTGAATCTTGAGTAAGGGCTGTGACCTCATTAGTCAAGAGCAAGTACCTCAGAATTACGGCTGCATCGTACATGTCACAAGTTTTTCTGAGTGTCTGCATTTTGCATTATATGGTGGACATCCTCCTGGAATGCTTCATCTTGCAGTGTTTTGTACCGCTGTTAAAGCATATAATGCCCAATTAGAGTGAGTGGTTGCCACAGCAGTATTAGTGATTTTAGCGAAGTTTATTGTGGAAGCATTTCATTTGGCCTCTAACATTTTGTTGCTGTTTGTTTAAGACTGCTTCAGGTAAGATTATGAAGGCAAGTTTCAAGAAAAATAAATGGCACACGACTGCCTGCATGCCCTGAGGCGGCAATTCGTCTCGTCACACTTTAAAGTAATCGCAGTTCAACATTGTGCAAGGGGCTCTCCTGTTTTGTCTGAGCTGGCCTGTTTCCTCTATTGGAGACAGAGCATTTGCTTCACAGCTGTGGTAAGCTTTTCTATCTCAGCAGAAAAAACTGCAGATTTGAACTTCTTCCGGTTCATTCACAGTGGAGCCGTGTGTTTTCATTTGCGTGCCAGCACAGGGACGCCAGATGACACAACCATCTCATCTGAATCTGCTCGCGCCAAGAAAATATCCGACTCTGCTGATATCAAAATTTAGTTTTGGCCTGGATCCTGTCTATGTGATTCCTGGCACTGCTCAGTGAGCACTCCTAGGAGATACTCAGAGAATCAGCGCAACAGTAACATCCATCCAGTTCATACAGATAGTAGCAGCTGGTGGAGCACCTGGCCACGTCAGGGCACAATACTACAGGGGTCAAAACTTCTAGGCTGATACTGCTGTATACACAGCTCCCACACCTGAGCTTGGATGGCCAACTGGGCTGGCGACCAGCTTGCTTGGGGTTTAGTTCATCGCGCATGGGTGACATGATGTAGTGGAATGAGGCCATTGGATGTATTTTCAACATAACAAACTACTCAACTACTTTCTTTGCTAAAGCACATAGCAACTTGAAAATTCACAGTTAAATGTAGTGAACAACAAAAACTCCTGGCACTGAACCCCCAAAAAAAAAAAAAAAAAAAAAATCAATCAGTAATCAAATTTCTTCTCCACTCCTGTCATTTGCCAAGAAGTACCAGCTTGAGGTTTGCGGCACTTGAAATAGGTGGCAGACTGGTGTTAACTATGGTGACAGAGAGGTTACACTGGGCTAAAGACATGGCAGGGATGCCCAGTATTTCAGTCTTTGTCAAGTTGATTTGTGGGGTGATTTTTCATATGCCTCAAGATGACTTAAGCAGTGTTGTGTCAGAATTATATGGTGTAGTTGGCTGAAACTGTGACTGCCTTTATTGAATCATAGTCAGGAAGTCTGCTAATAAATGGAATAGAATAAGGCTTTGGACTGATTTCACCAGGAAATGGAAGTGCATTGGCCATGGATCCTCGGGTTTGATAAGCTGGGACTGAGCCAATTCTGGATGGAAATAGTTTTGATTTATTTGCTGCTTTTTGGTTTCAAATAAAAAATGTTCCCTGTCACAATGTGGAGCAGGAGATATTGCAATTGACCTCATCTGTCTGTCCATTCTTCCGTCCATCCATATAAGTAGGGACATACTTAGTCAGAAACTAGTCTGCCTATCTGAATGGAGTTTTGCATGTATATGTAACTAGCCATGACCTTGATTGGTTGGAAAATGGGATTCCATGGTGGAGGGGGATATTGATAACAATGCTGTATTATTTTTATTCTAAATAAAATATTATTTTATTCTATTAATTCTAAATTAATCTATTAAGTCATTATTACAGTGTCTGGAAATCAACACATTTCGTGAAGTAAAAATGTATCATCCTAGCAAAAGATGCCTTATTTTCAGCAGAGACTGTAATTCTTGTAGCATAAACATCTTGCTCAAATCAGATGATCTACTACCGTGGGCAGCCATTTGATCTGCCATAGAAAGCATCCATAGAATAATTCATTTTCATAGAGCAACAAAAACCCTTTAAATTTATTTCGAAGTTCTCACGCAAGTTACCCTGGACCACTTAATTGATTATGAAAACACTGGAGCATGATTCAAAAACAAAACTGAGGTTTTTATTTTGCAATTGCATAGTGAAGAGTAATTTACTTGGAAATGTATCAAGGAAAAATTCCCATTGAACCATACCCTGATTCAAGTTCTCAACCACAGCAGTTGGCATAATGAAGTAAACGCTTTGCTGGCAGTTTTAAGTACAGTTCATGTTCAATACATGCAATTTGCTGCTATGTCACAGCCAAGGTTCAAACCTTCAAATTTCTCCCAAAAATCATACTAGCGGCTAAAAAAATAAATCCAAGTACCTTGGTCTTCTGATGGACCTGAGGTGCTCTAGAGAAAGGAAGACACCCCTGTTTGAGAGGCAGACTTAAAAAAAAAAAAAAAACACACATTGGCCTTTACTCTTTTGTGTTTTCTGTTTTCTGCTTTCTGACCTCTGCTCATTAGAACTGTCTGCTTCAATCTGTCTTTAACTGCTGATCTGGAGGTCATGGTATGGAGTGTCTGTGTCTCGCAACAATTTTTACTCTGCTTCATAAGGACATGCAAGCTTTCAGTGGATGGTCACTGCACAAGGAATATGGATGTCATAATTTTATTTAACCCTTATTTAACCAGGGAAGTCCCGTTGAGATTGAAATCTCTTTTTCAAGGGAGCCCTGGGGGTTGAGGTGGGGAGGGAGAGGGCAATTTGCACAGCCAATTGGATCAGGGGATGATTAGGTGGCAGGTCGAAAGAGCCAGGTTGGGACTTTAGCCATGACACTGGGGAACCCCCTATTTGTATCGAAGAGTGTTATAATCTATAAATTTGGATAAGCTTTGGCCATGCAATTAACACATGGTAAAACTCAACCTCTTTATTTTTGCAGTGTACAGATTTAGTTTTTTTTTTTTCAATTTTTTCCTGTTTTCTATAAGGGATGGGTAATGTAAATGATTGGTGTGACTTGTTAAATTGAAGCTGACGTAGAATGTTACTTGGCCCCAATGAAGGTAAAGAAGAGTTAGATTTATCCTTCAGTGGGCCTCTTCTAAATCTGTGTCGGTCTGACTCTGTAGCCAATAATACGAACACCAGACTTCAGAGATTGGCTCTTGATGATGAAATGCCATTTCATGTCTCTTGCTCCATATTGCACTTCTTTCTCTATCTCTTATCTTTCTTTCTCTCCATCTCTACCTCATCACCAACCTTGAGAATCAAGTCTGCTCTGTCTCTCGCCTTATTCCCAGAAAACTCATGTCACAGCAGGGGCTAGCCTGTTGGAGAGGTAAACTTAAACCCTCAAATTATGCATTGTAGAAATAATTTAGGGAAATTTATAATATGCTGTTTGTGCAGAGAAAGAAGTTTGGTCAAGGCAATATTTAGACTCTGTTTTTTATCGGCTGTCAATTGCTTGAATTTTCAGGTTTTGGATGTCTGTTCAAGCTTTTTTAAGTGGAAGATATTGTGAAAATTGCAATTATGCTAGGGGTGTGCAGAAATACCACCATGTTTATCGCACGAGGGATCAAGATCTCCACCATGTAAACTTCCTGTCCGCTGTAAGTGCTTGTAGTTTTCTTAAATTCCTCCAGATGCTTTGCCAAAATAATTTCCATTCCATCCGAGGGCTGTTTAAGAGTCTATAATTAATACTGTGTTTTTTATGTTTACTGCAACTGACAATAGTAATGGCAGATGACCATTGCAATTCAGGTTAAAACTAATCAAATTTTTACTTTTTAATTTAGAGAATTCCATATGCAACATGCTCAAGAAAACAAATCTATTTAGTTTCTTTTTTGAATATATAAAAAGAACTATAACTATAAAGTTACCCCGAGTGGTAATTCACTGGGTGTAAGCAACTTGAAGAAAGCATGAATTCTGAAACACAAATTTTACTAATTTTTGAAACGATTTCCTGTTCGTGGTGCTTATTTTTTCATGGTATTCTTAGCCGTGGAAATTTCATGATGATCAGACAGCTGCTGGCAGAGTTGCTGGAGCTGGTGACAGGCATCAGTGGGAAAAAGAATTTTGAATCATTTGAGGAAGATTCAAAAGTTATAGCCCAAAATGTGTTTAGCTCTGCAAAATTTTAAGTTTGGGTAATCAGTTTTGGAGTTACGAGCATTTTTGTACTACAGTGCCACCTATGTACAGATTTACACCGAACTCGATAGACTTCAGTCTAATGGTCTGTAGATGAGTCATCTCGAATTTGGTGATGATTGGATGTTGCATTCAGGAGTTATAGCTCCTTATATTTACCATGTCCACGATAATAATTGGCTTACTGAGGCCACTTGTTTTAACATGGGAACTTCATTTATTTTTGATTTAAAAATCTTGGTTAAGATGCTGTCTTTCAAATATTTTGCAAATATTTCAGCAGATCATTTAAGTCCAATAGACATTTTTCCAGCTGGAGCCAGGGAGTGAGTGCAAAAAAGAATTTGGAATCTATCCTAGATGTGCCAAGATTTGTATTGATAGGACTATTTGCTGAAGAGTTATGGCTAAATATTTGTTATGAAACCATCTACGGACTGATTTGCGCCAAATATGTTAGGCTTGAGTCTATTGGCCTGTAGATATGAGAAATCATATTCTTTGATGATTGGATATTGCACTGAGGAATTACTGCTTGTTTGTTCAGTAGAAGCCTAGCCCACAAATTTCATTGGCTTACTGCAGCCACATCTTTAAATTAAGTAATTTTGTCTATTTAATTTATATGGACCTTGGTCTGAAGATGCTGTATCCCAAATTTTGTACAAATCGGTCACGTCGTCTAAGAGGAGATGGATTTTAAAGGTTTCACAAAAAATTTTAAATGGCGTAAAACCTACCTACATTAAATGGATGGGACTACTATGGATAGATTCGTCGATATATAGATAGATTGAATCTACAGAATCCAGAAAAACAGGAATATTGTTTCTATGACCTACGTGTCAGAAGTTATATGACAAAACATAAAGTTGGAAATAAAATAGGGTTCCAAGCACTTCCAAGGACTCTGTCATAACCGCTGATTGGGTCTACAACCAAACATGAGTTAATTCATAGACAGCAAAATATTTCCTTGAGGGACATGTGAACAGTCTTTTATGGGCATTCAAGAGCTTTTCAAATTACACTGATAAAATTTAAGATTTATGAATGGTTTGGCTAATTAAGTTGATTAGGTAATCAAGGACAGAGGTAGGAATGAAAGTCAAGAATAGATACATCCCTTATTGCCTAGCTCTGCTTTGGAATATCTTTTGTTTGTTGAATTAAATATGGTGAATGTTTATCTTGCGTTTTCGTGGTGGATTTTCTGCATAAAAACACTGAATCCTGTGTTATTGTGACCTCTAATGACCCAGTAAATCTGCACTTAACATCTCGGACAGGTAGTGTTACGATTCTGTTAAGTCAAAACCCCAGATGTCAGCCATTGAATAAAAAAAAAAATTTTTAGTCCCATAGTTTGAACTTCGTGTCTTAAGAATACTAACATGATGGAATGGCCAAATGGCACCAGATTAACCAGCAATTTTTGTTAAAATTGAACTGTCTATGCAATGAAACAGAGTAACTTTTGATCCCATTCTAAGAAATTAACTTAGAATGACTGCTTGAATAACAGTGAACCTGAAGCATGAGAAATCAGTATCCACGCGAGATCCTATCTGAGCTCCACTGTTGTGTCTTCTTAAAGGCACTCTTTGCATGATCCAGGGGACAGAGTTGTAGAGGGCAATGTGTTTATATCAATGATGTTTTTTGATCATGAACAGTAATGAAATCATGAAAAGTTGGGCTATACACAATCATTAGATCAACATGCATAGAATACAGTGATGTCCCAATTGAATTTAGCCCCTAAATGCTTCAGTGTAAATCCATGTAATGGCCATTTCCTGTAATTTATCCCTATTGCGTGGAAAATGTGTCCAAACACAAACAAAACACGAATGGAGGGGGCAAGTGGATGGTGATAACTAGCCTTTTCCGGACAACCAGAAAGGGAACCAAAATAACAAAAAATTTCACTGTAAAATGAATTACGGTGCTCACAGTCTGTGATCTCTGACTGAGACCATGAAATTAGAAATATCCAGATGTAATTAAGTCTGTAACACAAGCAATCTTTAAGAAAATCCTCATCATTGCAGTCGGGCACTGCAATAAAAGGGTCTGCTCTCAGTGAACAACAAATGATCAAAACCTCAGATCTTTGTCCTAGAATGTCCATGGGAATCAGGAAATGGGGATCTTTCACCTTGTGTGAATGTGAAGTTGAACAGGCTATAATGTTCTGCTTGCTGAACTATTTTAGCCACAATAATTAATAAGTTGTGAAATGTCATTGCCCACTGCTCGAGCTTCATCCTGCGGCACTAGCTAAAGCAACTACAGGTATGAGGTATGAGTTAATTTCCAATGCTAAATTTTGTCATCCCATTACTTTATTTGTACTGAAGTTAATTCTGTGCTATAAAGGAGAACACTTCTGAGCCACAATCAGAACCAACATTACAATTTCACAGCTTTTATTGTTGAATTGGCCTGGAGTTCAGACTGCAGGTATCTTGGAAGAATCATTGGAACTAATATATCCTTTTCCATGCAATTAAAACCAAATGAATGTGCGCAATGGATAATGCCCCAGTTGTCTTTTTTTTTTTTGTAACCATTTGGTAAAATTACTGATCTAGCTGTTATATACAGTGTCTGTGCATCAACAAATCACTTATATTAGCTGGAGATAGGCACTCTCATGAAATGACCTTCAGCTATGAGGGCAAGGTACAGTGATATGTCAATTAACTTCACTCGTTCAGTAAGTCTTAATCACTTTTTTTGCTTTGAAGGCAGCTGGCTTGTCAACATCTAGCTTCTTGGCTACTCGTCTTTTTATGATATATTTCATATAATTAGTGGATTGACAGCATTACTTAATTAATGGATTTGCAGGATCAACATTACACGTATGGCTTGGTATTCCAAGTATCAATATTTCAGTCAAAATGAAAATTTGCTGGCTTGCTGGATTACTTCCACATAACTTCATCCCACCCATTTTATCCTATAAAGATGAACTGTGCATGTATGCCAGAATAAGAACAGTGTTGCTATATTGCACATTTTACAGTGGACATTTTTACACGAAATCTGGGAAAGGTGGAGAGACAAAAACACTGTTCTGTAGTGGAGCAGTTGAACTCCTAATTGAGTGGCAGTTACTAGTTTGCACGTGGTTTGTTTTAGTGCCATTAACTGTTGACATTCTGCATGTCTTTGTTGTGTGATTTTCAATGCGTGACTTAAAGGAGAGTGCACAAACACTCACTGGGCACTTTATTAGGAACACCGTACTAATACTGTGCAGGGCTTCCCTCGGCTCTCAGAATAGCCTCAAGTCTTCAAAACTATGATCAGATGCCATCTGGGCAACCATAAAATGTTTGGGAGGATTGCCAAGAAAAAAGGTTCTGTTGCCATCAAAAAACAAAATGATGCACCCAGGCGGCATTCAAACAATAATTGTTTAGGTTTAATGGGCCCACAGTTTGGCAGAAAATATTCCCGACAATGTTACACCATCACCAGTGGCCTGAATTGTTGATACAGGGCTGGTTCGGTTTATGGATCTACGCTGCTGAAGTCAAATTCTGTCCCAATCTGCATGTCAGAAACTAGTCTTGAGAAAATCTGTTATACTATTCCCATATTTGACAGTCCTGGTGAGCCTGTTCTTGGATGATCGGAATGGGACCCAGTGTGATCTTATGCTGCTGTAGCCTGTTTACCTCGATGTTCGAAGTATTGTGCATTCTGAGATTTTGTGGTTTTACTCACCACAATAGACCGATCCAAAGTACAGCCCGCCCAGGCCTATCCAGCCAATGAGATCCAGGGCTGCAGTCATGTGACTGCACCCAGCTCGCGCCCGCTATAACCTTGGACAAACACTTATCCGAACTGCTTTCTCTATTGGGAAGAGTGCATTCGCGCTTTGTTTTCACATTTTTGTCATTATAAAATCTCACACAATGGTAAAGCGGTGTTGTTACGGTGACCGTAAATCGGACACGAGATACCCAGACAGGGTTGTAAACACTGCTTTCAGGAGGCTGGATATGGCAATTAATCTGCTAATAATTACTCATTATTCTGAAAGCTCAACTCGCTTTGTTTACGAACAATAACGCCTCTTGATGGCTTTGCACTGGGCCGTAAAAGGGTCAAGAGGCTGCAGGTTTTCATTCAAACAGCAGAAACACATCGGATACGATTAATGCAGCCTTCACACAGAGCTCCGTTTCAATCAAAGACTGTCTTGGGCAATAACACTTGGGTGCTCCAGAAAAGGTTTACGATCTTATCACACCATATGTAAATTGAATGCTACGTACCCTGCTTTGCAAGAGCACTGGCCATGAACAATGCTTCTCTGTTCCTTGTCGATCGTAATTATCAATGAGTGTGGCTTCTGGGACTTCAACATTGAGCATTAGCATTTGCATTTGGCTTCAACTTCACGGGCGTTTATAACAGAAAATGACACTTCGTGAATATACCCAGATAAAAAATAGCTAATTATAACCTTTGTCTTTTGCTTTTTTTTGCGATGCGATCCGTTTTTAAAAACTCAAGATTGATGTTTTCAGGAAGTGCTTCCAATGAGATTATAAGGGACGTTGGCGCCATCTTCAGCAATGCTTGACCGAGGTCCAGCCGTTGCTGTGCGTAGTTAGGGGGTGGGCGGAGCTATGGATTGGTCTATTGTGATCGGTGGCTATTGGAGTTACCGTAGCTTTTCTGTTAGCTTGAGCCATTGTGAACATTCTCCTTGGACTAATTTCATCAAGAGAGCATTTTTGATCTTTTATATGAACATAAGCGGAAGCTCCTTACCTGTATCTGCATGGTCGTTTACAATGCCTCACAAAGGCTGACTGCACAAATATGCGGGTGGAAAGGTGTTCCAAATAATGTGCATGATGTGTTTGTTTTATATACTTTCCATGTACACCAATAAGCCAAAAAAAATTATGACCACTAACAGTCAAATAACATAACATTGATTTTCTTGGAACAGTTGGGTAGGATATTAGTCGGTAGGTGAACAATTGACCTATGGCTGAGCCCCGCCCCCTCCACTGACTCGGACAAACAATCAACATTTTAGAGCAGGCACTATTGGCTGGTATCACAGTTGGAGATATTTTTGGATGCTGTCGATGATTTTTGGCGATAGAAGGCTCATCAAGAAGTCAGCAAATAGGATTACACTATGTATTGGAGGGATACATTAATGAATTTGGAGTGGAGAAGGTCAACGAAAAGTTTAAATTAGAAGCTAAAATTTTCAGGTCTCAGTGCAAACGCGATCAACCGCATCTCGTTTCCATCACCCTCTCACACAACAAGACAGAGGATCAGCATTGTTCGTGCACGGCAGGGTAATAAATTTAATTTACGTATTATTATTGCTAGCTACTGAATTTAAGAAATCTAACCTGACGTGACTGAACTCCTAAGTAAACAAGGTGACACGGTGAACAACGCAGCCAGGAGCTCACATTAAGCCAACGTCCGTCAGCACTTAAGTTAGCCATAGAGTTTACTACTAACTTGAGCTAACGTAGTGATGTAAAAGATAACTTTACATTAATCTCCAGCGAAGTGACAAGATGTCGCCTTAAACACTACGTTGACTTAGCTTGGAACAAATGTAGACATCCTTGTTGACCTTTGTTAGCTACATTAAGCTGATAGTGGGGTCTTAGTTCCACAAAGCTTTAAGCTGCTTTCACATCGGATGCGAAACGAATTTTTTGCACGACAGATTACATTCAAAGTCAATGCAAACGCGCGCATTCGCGTCTTTGCAATGCCTTTGAATGTAATCTGTCGTGCGAAAAATTCGTTTCACGTCCCGTGTGAAAGCAGCTTTATCCAGAGGAGACGCTTCTCTCAATTATGACGTGGCTTTGGGAAGGGTATAAAATACACCCCATCGACCAGCCTCTCGGGATACCTCGTATCGGAGTTAAATTTACCCCAAGCACAGCGTTTGACCATTTTTTAAACTTAGAAGCATTTTAAAACCCCATAAAAGCGAACAATTCGGAGTGTCCATAATGCATTTCAGTGGAAGTTCAGGCTCAGCATGTCCGAGTATATGGGGAGAGAATACGCACTGTGATTGGCTCATCGCATTTGAGGGCGGGGCTTAGCCATAGGTCAATTAGTCCTCATAGTCAGTATGTCACAAATCTGCAGGCAAAAAGACCAAAGTGATTTTGACAAGGGCCAAATCTTTATAGCTAGACCACTGGGTCGGAATATCACTGAAACGAGCAGGCTTTTGGGGTGCTCCTGGTTTGCAATAGTGAGTTCCTACCAACAGTGATCTGGTGATGGACAAACCAGGAGCCAGCAACGGGGCGTTGGACACCCAAGGCTTATTGATACGGGAGAGACCATCTCGTCTGGTCAGAACCAACAAAGGGGTTACAGTGGCCCAAGTAGCAGTAAATAAAGACTCCAGATCCACAACCTGTAACATGCCTCCTTCATCATAAGTGGATGAGTTTCATCTCCCTAATTTGACCCTTTTTGCTGTCGGGAGTCATTTATGAGCATGGCAAAATAATTTGAGTGTTTTCCTCCTTCTGAAGAATTTCCACAAGTCTGCATATTGTTAATGATCGTAAGGAGGCCTGCAATTATGATTTGATGGTGTGGAAGCAGGATCTACGAACATGGAGATTTCCCCAGGCAGTTTGAATGGCCCCAGCCATTTGAGATTTTGTTTGACCCTCTTCATGCAATCTGGTCCCACCAGTATTCCAGAGTGTGCACTGAACTATGTCTTCTCGTACACTGTACAGATGTCAGAACCTCAATTTGAGTTAATTTAACCTCCCCAGTGACTCGGTATTCATGCAGCATTTTAGTAATTAAGTAGTTTTTTAAGCATGCAGTGAAGATTGTTGGAGCTTTCATCGTGCTACAAACATTCAGAAAATACGTGCACCTGTTGATACGAATACATCTTTTGAGGTTTTATTATACAGTATATGCCAATCTGGTGGATGAAATGTTTGAATGTTTTCTAGTTTTGTTGTATTCTTTGACATTCATCATTTTTGCTGCAATGAAATTTTAAGGCTGTCAGAGTAGCCAACCTTCCAAGTTCACTCCAAGACATTTGGCAGGCTACTTTGCCCATGATAAGCCCCTGAAGTTTTAATCAACACCTCCGATGGGTGCACAAGAGTCAACAGCAGTATGCTGTGTTTGAGTTTTGGTGTTTTTTCACTGAGAGTCACTCTGAGAAACGAGCCTACTATCCTCCCTCTGTCTTCTGTGCCTCACTCCCGGTGCCCTCAGATTGTTGAAGAAGTTTGTGAGATGGAGGGGATGAACAGCACTGAATGGCTCTCTCTATCCAAACAGTATTAGGTTTCCCCTCATCTTTTGAGTTAATTTTATACTCTGCAGCTGCAGCTGTCTGGGTGCTGCCAGTGGACATCCAATTCAACCGAGGGAGAAATTGAAATCGGTGGGTCCTTTTCTAGCAAAGTAGAGTATATTAAATCTGCCCTGAAAAGGCATGAATTATGCAAGAATATAGTGCTTGTTGAATGCTACCACCTGTGGGTTACATTATTTCATTTCTCTAAAGGTAGCAATTTTGTTTTTTCAGAGCTTGTCAGGGGAAATTTATCAACTTGTTGGAGCTCACTGATTTTATTTGGTTCCCTGTCTATGAGTGACTGCATTGGGATTCAATAGGCGTTAAACATGTGATGAGCAAGAGAATAATTTATCACTTAAGTTCAGAATCTTGGATGTTTGTTTTTTCCATGCAAGGAAAAGAATTCTTTATAGAAAAATGTTTAATTGGGAGAATTGTTAATTATTTTGAAAAAGAATGAAACATGACCGAAATTTATGTTCATACAAGCGACACTTGATTATTATTACTGATTATCTTTCTGCAGATAAACTTTTGTAGTATTTTGTTTGCTGGGTTCATAGCAGCAATTTTAGTGTGTTTAAAGGTGCAAATGATTGAGGAAAAACTGTTTCTGTGAGGTTGCCTGGGATTTGCAGCATGAAAATCCCCTTCATGGCACGAACAAGCCCATAAGAAAACCAGAATCGGTGTTTATACCTACCTAAGCCCAGAGAAGGTTCTCATGTTACAAATACAAGTGCCAAAATATTGACTAGGAGCAGCCTTTCCTTCCTCGGTGCTGCCAAGTCACTGACTGACATTAAAATCAACTCTGCACAGCTAGAGAGAATAGTATGGTATTCTCTTCACAGCTGCAGTTCCCTGAAGGTAATCTGAACAGAGACCAGGAGAGAAACGGGAAGAATCGCCCAGTGGGAGGGGAAAATGCCAAGAGTTCATATCTGAGTTTTTGTAATTGCACAGATGAAGTGTCACAGACCTGTGTTATTACCTTCAAAAGAGGGAACTAATCTTCCCCACTTCACTCTTGGGAGCCGTGTTGAATGCATTTCTGCCAGTCACGATGGTGATAAGAAATCGAAGATGGTTGACATGTGTAAGCAGATTGAGGATTTTGTTGATAAATGCTCCACTTCTCTGGAATTTTGCCCATCTAACATCAAGAAATCTATTACCCCTGGGAGACTATTGCACCTTGTGGCTACATATCTTCTTACATAGAACATTCTGGACTACAGATTTGCCTTATACTACTACAGCAAGCAGATGCTTAGTGCTGGAAAAACTTCACATCAGAATGTCTTCAGCTGTAATCCACTAAACAGAAAATGACTTCTCTGACAA
Source organism: Gymnothorax javanicus (assembly GCA_029692085.1). Classification (NCBI taxonomy): domain Eukaryota; kingdom Metazoa; phylum Chordata; class Actinopteri; order Anguilliformes; family Muraenidae; genus Gymnothorax; species Gymnothorax javanicus. The sequence continues at coordinate 39,420,932 of CM056208.1, read as the reverse complement.
GGGGCAGCACCCTTGTGTCTTATCAGTGAGCTTCAGTAAAAGGAAAAACGGTCATATTGAAACTTCATTGACATCACGATTTGTGTGCACAAGCCTGAGAGAGCAAGTGCGCATAAACATCCAAGAAAACCATTTCCATTGCCAAATCCTGCCAGACAAAGCATATTTGGTTGAGAAATACTCTGCTCTCTGTCTGCTTGTGTAATGCAGCATTATTATTATTTTCTTACCAGCTTTGCAGGTGTTTGCTACATTTCTATAGAAACAATTAATTTCTTTCTGATTGTATAAGGTTCTCTGACTACGGCTCATCATTGTTATTGGCATTCAGGTAACGAAATGCGATTCCTTCTGTTGTTATGTACTTATCTACTTCTCTACGAACCTTTCAGTGACTTTAAAAAATGTCCTGTGGGGCTTCACATTGTATGCGTCACTGAAGGATGAACGAAAACTAGGAAGCTTGCTAGAATGGGATAAAAGGTGATTTCACGGTTGCTTAATCAGAGACACAGGGTTCACTGAGTCAAACTCCTAGGAAATTCTATGATGGGAATGTTACATTTTGCTGTTATAGCCTATCAAAAAATTTTCTTCATAAATTGTTCAGGCAACATTAATTTTGCTGGATTTAGGATTGCAATATCTTCAATGAGGTTTTATTAGCTAATAAATGGAACATGATGTCCCCTGAGGCTTCAGTAGCTACCCGAACATTTGCTGCATTAGTATTTTAACCAAAGGCTGTGGTCAGGCCTCTTGGAGCAGTTGGTATCAAACCTTCCAAAACTGCCGCAGAAGTGCAATGCTGATGAAAGCCATGGTCTCAGGTTGAATATGCCATCCAATTACATATAAGGCATAGTTTTTAAGGGGACAGTGAAGTAATATGTTCACATATGGAGACTTTGAAACACAGTTGAAGCCATGGGGCTGCAGGGTTGCCTAGTGGTGAGCTGCTTGACTAGTAACCAAAAAGGTGCTGGCTCTGGGCCCGAATGGAGTTTGGGATTCTGACTCAATCTGGGGAATAGAAGTTGGGGAGAGCTCAGCCATTGGGCCCTTGAGTAAGGCCCTTAACTCTAAAAGTGCTCCATGGGCTTTACCCCTGTTTCTCTCTATCCTCTCCTCACTTGCGATTATTCTGTCTAGAATTTCCCCCTGTACGTCCTTGAAATATAGAAATATGTTCTCAATGGAATTTCCCCGGTGAAATTAATGTAAAAAAAAAACATTACTGCTGGGAAAGGTCATTCACAATGAAGAGGTTAGTACTTTTCTGTTCACCACAAATTGCAAAATATTGCGATATCACTGTGAAGCAAATATCATATCACAAAATATCCTTGATTGCAAAAAAAAAAAAAAATAGGTCACTCAAAAACATATTAAAACTGAAACAAAACAAAAAAAAAAAAAACGGAAGTTGAATCATGCCTGTAGTATTTAAAAATCTTGGCTAATATTGTGGCGCGTGATGGAATGGCATTATCTCGAGTATAAACTTGAGAATTTTAATTGTGAGGTAAATATTTTAACAAACGTAACCGAATGCTGACTATGAAAAGAATATCTTATTTCATTCAGATCACATGTTGATTTTATAAATGTTGATTTTTTTTTCCAGACTTTTTGGAGGAAAGACTGTCTTTCTAAAATAATTTCATTTGTCATAAGTGTGTAATGAAATTTGCTATGGTCTCAGAAGCATGGAACGGAAAGTAAAATTGAATTTTCTGTGGTATGCTATATGGACCTTTGCTTCTTTCGAGTGAGATTGGGGGGGGTGTATAGAGTGTTTCTTAGAGGAGGAAGCCAAAAGAAACCTCTTTCCTGGTCTTTTTAATCTTGAACTTGACTGACAGGACCTGACACCTTTAAATAAGACCAGATGTAGGCCTTGCTTTAAGTTTTCACTGGGTTGACTGGAGAGCGAGAGATTGCTGCAGTCTGTTTGCCCTTCTGACAGTCTAGCAGCCCTTCAAAGTTTCCTCCCTCATTACTACCCTAATTATCCCTGTTCTCTGGTCCAGCCCCCTCTTTAGCAAGCAAGAGTGATCACAGGATGTACACAGATGAAACTGTGCCAAGACTGCAAAAAAAAAAAAAACCCAAAATGGCAGACCCTCAACTGCTGAAGAAAGGTTGGGGAAGATGCCTGTGTATCACGTCAATCATGGTAGTCAACCAATGATCCTTTAGCTTCTCTGAATTTTATTTCTTTGGGGCCAAATCTGTTATTTTGCATTGACCAAAAATAGCATATTTGACACTTTCTCACCATAACACTTTCTGCCATATCGATTCAATGTGCTTGGCTTAATAAATTTATCCTTTATATGCTGATTTAATTGGGTCGAGTCAGGTTAGATAGTCCCACTTCAAAATCAGGATGAGCTAGAGTGCCAGTGATTTTACCAATGTCCGATATATATTCAGAATGTTACTGTATATGACTAATGCGGAAAAAGTAATTGCTATATTCTAAAAAGAGTTCTGCTGCATTATTATTCCTTTAGTGCTACAGTTTACGTTGTGCATTGTCTCTCATCTTCTTTAAATAAAATAAAGCATTTGATGTGCTCCTTTTAAATTGTTTCCTTTACAGTGGAATTAAGGGAATGGATTGTGAAAATAAAAATTTCTGACTGCCTGTAACAGCACTATGCCATTAAAGTTACCAAAACTAAATCTTCAGATGGAACATTTTAATTATATGAGTGTCTTTTTTGCATATTCCACAGATCTAGACAAGAACATGCTTTACTCACATTATGGTTTTCTTTTTTAGATGATTTGTAATTAAATTGATAAGGTAGCATCCAAAATTTTGGCATCCATAAAAAAATCCATATTTGGCTAAATAAATAGAAGAACAATATATGTGTACAGGACTAGGAAAAGGGGTCACTTGGGATTTTTTTCCATTCTGAGATTAACGGGGTATGTCAGTGATATCCCAGGGATAGTGATATCCCAGCACTACTGTACTGTCAATTTACAACACTTTGCTGTGCACAAATTCACCTAATTTTTTTCTCAAAATGACAAACTTGGATCACTCTTTGTTGGAAAATCTCAATTTTCATAAAATGACCCAAGTGACCCCTTTTCCTAGTCCTGCACACATATTTCTATTTCCCAACAGGTGAATTAAGCTAGTTTGGGACTTTTTTGATAGAAAGGTCAAGGATTAGCAAACTACAAGTACAGTGGGAACCTCTCCAGCTGCGCTGGTATGAACTCTCAGAGCTTTGGCTGCCTTTATGCAAGAAGGTATATGAATAAGCTGACTCAGCGATTACGATTGCAACTGGTATTTACCTTGATTCATTTAAGATATAGATAATTTCTTTTTGTAAAATAAAAGTTGCTTGAGAAATATCAGTTTGTCCAAACGTTTGACTAGTGTTGTAAATGTTCTCTTGATCTTTAGTCTTCTTTAACAGTTAGGTATCATTTTAGGGTTGGGGAAATGCTTTGCAATAGTATTATATTGAAATTCTTAGCTTGCACCAGCTTCTCATCTAGATTTGACTCATTTCTGGTTTCTTTGTCTATTGCATGTCCTAGATTCAATATCGAGCTCAGGATGCAGAAGTTTGTTAAAGAGAAAGTTCGGTCATAACCTAGATATGGGTGCACTCATGTAAATTGATAGATTTAATGTGATTAAATCTGATTAAATCTGACCATTTAACATGCGGGCAGCAATATGGGTAAAGTAAGAAGGTTGTAGGCTTGAATCCAACTGGGGGCCTTTTTGTGTGGAGTTTGCATGTTCTTCTCATGTTTATGTGGGTTTCCTCTCTGTCTCCCAGTTTCTGCTTGAAGTCATGAAAGCCCTGCTAATTGGAGGCTTTAGATGACCCATAGAAATTAGTGGTGTTTGATCCCTACATTGCTTTGATATGAGTATTGGCAGTGGCAATATCTGACTTTAATGTACTGAAGTAATGGTCATATTATTTTGACCATTAAAAGATATGTTTGAATATTTTATATATTTTGTGAATATTAAATATTGGGGAGTTACACATATTGTAAGATCAATAAAGATGAATTGTCTTTTTTAATCACTATCTTTGAGCATGGCACGTCTTACTGCCGCTTTTTTCAGAGGAAGAATTACAGTGTAATCTTGTGCATTTCTTAAAAACTTCTTAAAAACTTTCCATTTCATCTGAGTAAAACTGAATGTGTCTGGCTATAATATTCCTCCTCTGTCAGTAGGTTGGTGATGGTAATTCACTTTGAGAGAACTAATATCTTTACCTTTGGCTTGTCCGTTATTACATGAACATTATCACTCATTTTGATTTCAGGGGAAGTTCTTAACCTTTTCACCAGTAGTTTTGTGAGGGTATGCCATTTGAGTTGGAGCAATTCTCCTTTCCCTTTTGTCAGAATAAGTATGAACTGCCTCCAGCTCAGCGATTAGCCTTATTATTTATTGCATTCACTAGACAGCAGCATGGCAAAATTGCAGTTTCAGTTGTTTTTGAATTACATGTGTGCTACACATAGACAACTGAGGTATTTTATGCATATAATTACAATTGTAGACTGTTTTTTGATCATTCATATGACCTTAATATTGACAACATACAGCCTTTCATTCATAGTTTAGTTTTAGATGACAATTAAGAATTTTTGGACAGTTTAGTTTTAGCATATGACAATTGAGAATTTTTGGAAATTTTGAACTTGAAAGAGCCTAGAAACTCAAAATATATGTATATTTTTAAATCTGTGTTTCAGTTAGCTTTTAATGCTGCTGTTGTGATGCAACAGGTAAAGTAATGCATTGAGGTTATTGTTTTTGTATGCGTCCATCCATCCATGGAAATGATTGGTTGCTTGCTTTAACCTGAAAGGAAATTGGCTTAATAGCTGTGTGGCAAATTAAGCAAAGGGTGCTGAATGGACAGCTCAGAAGGGTAATATTTTGCATTCAGTCTTAGTTTCATGTTGATGGAGATACTTAATCCTATGGAATGGGACACTAGGAGCAGGGAAGTGTGTTATGTGATGAATTTGCTGGCCCATTCAGTGTTCATTGGCCTGAGCTTATTTTTCCCAGTAAATGCAATGGAGTCATGTCTACAATATAACTTCTGAAAACTCCTTTGTAGGATTGAAGTTATTAGGGGGTCTTTTGAAATTAGTGCCAAAATTCACCATTTCCCCTTCTTTTCTCCCAATTGAGAATGCTCCTTTTTATAACAGCAGTTATAATTGATTCTGTCAGGACCCTTTTGCCCACCAGCATCACCTGGCTTGCCTGTGTGTAAAGGAGTTGGGCAGGATCCATGCTTGAGACCCACTGATTTTCTAAACCATCTTTTAATCAGCACCATGGAAAACATTCTCAGCTCAGTCACACACAGTTATTGTTGTGTAGCCTATTCCGTGAACTACGACTCTTCAGTTCTTATAATGTGTTGTATAATTTCAAAAATGCAGTAATTTAATGCTCACGCAATTCTGAAAGGAATCTTATGGACAGTATCCGTTCAGCTAATTTCAATATGATTATCACTGTCTATCTCTAGGATGTTGCATGTGTAAATTTAAGCAAGACTCCTGACTCCCGCCTGTGCATTGGATCACACAAGTTTATATTTGTTAGAAAATATTGAACAATCATCATCCATCTGTCCATCCTTTATCTAATCGTTTCTTCCTCACTAGAGTCGCGGGAGTGCTGTAGCCTATCCCAACTAACTATGTGTGAAAGGCAGGGATGCACCTTGGACAGCTAGTCAATTTGAGCGATTGCATTCTATTAACAGAATGACACAAACACACACACAAGACCTTGCACGTGCATGGTTGATGAATAAGGAACCTTTTGCGGTTTCCAGCTTTGATTAGAAAGCAGAGCCCTGTGCCATGAAGACCTAGGAGTGTCTCAGTGGCACTGTCAATGATATATCCGATATTATGATGGATCATTCCGATTAATCAATACTCATTTAGTGATTCTAAGAAATTGAATCAAAAGCTTTTCCACACTCTGACTGCTGAATAATCATAAAAAAAACTCAAATACCACTGGCATGGGCAGATTTCAAATAATTTTGCTCAGACACACTTGAACTCAGCATGATTCCTGCTGCCTTGACTTCAGAGTATCAGAGGATTTTTGTTCTATTAAACCCCCAAAACAGTCCAATTACAACTCCTGCTCCCAAAAAGTGGGGACACTGTGTAAAATGTAAATAAAAAAGAATGTACTGATTTGTAAACCATTTAAACCTAAGATTCAATAGATACAGATACAACAATGGGAACGCCCATAAAAGTCTCATCCGGTAGAGCCGAGGGGGAAAACAAAGCGGTCTCTGCCATTAGCCATAATGCCGAAGAGTTGCTGTGTGCCCTTTTGCACTGCAAATAAACAAAACAATCACCAATTAAAGTTTTACATTTTACCAAATAATAAAACGGAACCGCAAAGGAGGACAAAATGGCTTCAAGCTATCAGAAGGGAGGACGAGTTTGGCAGATTATGGGACCCAACAACAAAACATGTGTATGTCTGCAGTCAGCACTTCATTTCACTTCAGGCCACTGAGTCAGATCATTCGCCCAGTCTTTTAAAGCGTATGGACAGCAATCCAACCCCAGTGTATTTAATTTTTTAATACATCGATCCTTGTCAGCAGGCAATAGCGACTCAAAGTACGACATGACTACTTGTTAGCGTTAGCAAAACAAGTTTAAATTCCACGTTTTTACAGTATAGCGGACGGGGGGGAAGGATTCTTTTCCCCCTGGGCTCTAACTGGATGTGACGTTTGTGGGCGTTCCTGTTGTTGCCGACTGTATCTATTGAAAATAGTACAAAGACAAATGTTGAAACTGAAACATGACATTTTATAGTTTTTTTTTTTTTTTTTCAATTATTAGCTCAATTTGAATTCGATGCCTGCACCACGTTTCAAAAAAGTTGATACGGGGGCAACAAAAGACTGGAAAAGCTGTTTGATGCTTAAAAAAAAATACACATGCTGGAAGTAAGATTAATTTTCATAACCATATTAGGGAGAAATTCCAGTTACGTACAATCTGATTGGCTTACAATTCCAGTTAGGTACAATCTGATTGGCTGAAGCGTGGTTCAGAGCCATAAATTTGTTAGGAAAAATAAGCACAAGTGGTGGAACATTTCACAAATACTTAGCTTAAATTGCAACAAGTCAGTAGCATAATTGGCTATAAAAGAGCATCATAGAGTCTTTCAGAGTTAAAGATGGTGAGGACTTTACCCCTCTGTGAAAGACATTTCTCAACTTAAAATTGCCAAGAATTTTGGGTTTTCACCATCTACGGTATATAATGTCATTAACAGGTTCATAGTGTCTGGAGAAATCTCAGGGCACAAGTGGCAAGGCAAAAAACCTGATTGAATGGCCAAGACCTTCAGGCCCTAAGGCGGATCTGCTTTAAAAACAGAGGGGATTTTGTAGTGGAAATCACTGCATGGACCAAGGAACACTCTGGAAAACATTGACTGTAAATACAGTTCACCACTGCCTCCACAAATGTTAAAAGTTAAAACTCTACCACATAAAGATAAAACTATGTACTGTATATACAAGATCCAGAAATGCTGCTGCAATAATGGGTCTGAGCTCATTTGAGATGGACTAGGTGGAAAATTGTTCTGTAGTTTAACCAATCAAAACGTGAATTTTTTTTTATGGAAATCATGTACGCTGCATCTTCTGGGCTAAAGAGGAGTTGGGACCATCTTTCTCGTCATCAGTGCACAGCACAAAAGCTAGCATTTGTGATGGGGTGCATTAGTGCACATTGCAAGGGGAACTTGCACGACTGTGAAGACCCCATTAATGCTGAATGATATATACAGGTTAAGGAGCAAAATTTGCAGCCATCCCGACAACATCTTTTTCTGGTAAGGCCTTGCTTATTCCAGCAAGACGATGCCAAACCAGTTTGTACATATTGCAACAATATTGCTCCGTAGTAAAAGAGTCTGGGTGCTAAACTGGCCTGCCTGCCGTTCAGACCTGTCACCCTGTGAAAACATTTGGTGCATTATGAAATTAAAAATATGACGAGGGAGACACAAAGTATTGAGCAGCTGAAATCTTACGTTAAGCAAGAATGCCACAAGCATTCAGAATTTTGCCACAAGGAAGGGCCGAGAAACTACACAACAGATTAATGCAGACTGCAAACAAATAATTACATGTAAACTTTTTTCACTAATGCAATTTGAACGAGATGACATGGAAAAAGCGACTCCTTGCCAATTTTTACAATGTGGCATTTACACAGTGCAAATGCAGTTAATGTCAGTCAGTCATGATATGGCAATGAAACTTACATACATGTTTATCTTGTCTGTTGATCATTGGTGCCTGCATAGCCCATGCTACAGTCATTTTCAGTTTATGTCTGTGTCTCCAAATGTTTCCCTTTGATGCAAAAAAAGAAATGGCAACATCAAAAAAATAGGCTCCCCAGAGCTCGTCATGCTTGGATCCATTTAAAAAGCTTGCAGAACGGAGTGGGATTCCAGTGGACAACAGAACTGGAGTGCTAGACAGCCACAGAATGTAATTCTGAAACAATTTCAGCTCTGTCTGCCAGCTCAGAATTGAGAGTTGTATATGGCTAGGCTCAAACATATGAATATGGCTAGGAGTGAAGGAGATGGTAAGAACTGTATAGTTGAGAGATGTATCACTGTAGATGCATCCAAGTTGGTTCTCTGTTTTTCCTGTTTATAGTGGACCTCGTTAGCTTCATTGGGTTGACTATTCTTTCCAGCCAGATTCTGGACTTAAATTGGCATCCAAAGAGGAACTTAAAGTATTTTTCTGCTTAGTTGGAGAGCCGTCTAATCCGCCAGATAGTAAAGCTTCAACTGAATTTTGATAGTATTTTATATTGCTTAATGCCGCAAAAATGTATGGAAATCTGAGCATGTCTCTTTGCTAATATAATACCGCTATTCTTCATAAACATCCACCGTTCAGTTGAAATCTATTTTTTACCTGAGTAAATCATATTATAGCAAATGAACTCTCATGAAACTTTAGCTTTATGACATTGTACCCATGTAATTCTCCAAATTAGAATACATTCTTCATTTGAGATACACACTCTCAGAAAGTTTTCATTTCCCCATTTATTCTCATTTTTTACATACTTTTAACATTTTTATTCTGATATATAAATAGTTCCTGTCAATAATGGCAAAATGAATTATTTAAGTGGCGTTCAGATTGCAGAAGGGTGAGGCTGAAGTGACAGCTGTCACTCATTTTCAATGAGAGTTGAGCGGATCTCAGATATGGGAAGCGATAATGATTGGTGACTAAAAGTGGGCGATGCCCTGTAATCCTACATGGCGTCAGACAGATAGACAAAAGGGGTCGAAAAACATAGCCTCCATCCAGCTTGATTGACAAAGATAATGAGAACATCAAAATGAGCTCATGATCATAACCTTTATTAATTCAGGAAACTTGACTGCGTGCAACAGCTCTTTTTTGGCATTACTCTTTTAATGCTTCTCAAATAGGCTAACCTGTTTATCTATACCTTAGGATTGTGGGAGGATGTGGGGACAGGGAGAACAAGCATACTCCATATGGAATAGCAACAAGAACCAAGGACCTTTTCACAATGGAGTGACAGTGTTTTCCACCCCCACAATGACACCATGTACCTCAGATAAATAGTCTTGCTTTTTGGATACCAAGGAATTGCCCAGACATTTCAAGTTGAAGTTGAGGACGATGAAGATTGTAAGGCTTAGAACTGACAATGCTGTAAACTGCAGCATAACACAGAGATCAGTCCATCCAACAAGGCTGTGCAACCAAGAAAGGTAGTAGATAGTGGAATAATTAACTGCCTTTGGAGAAACTGTTCAGAGAACAGTCTTCAAAACCTCACATATTTGGGATAGAGGGTAGATGAAATGTACTTCTGGGAAAGGCCAACATTAAGTCCCCCTTGGAATTTGCCAGAAGCCATTGGGAAAGCCCGGAGATTGGGACCTTCCAGAAGAATTTTTCACCCTCCTGCACTTATACAGTTGAAACTAGTTCCCATTTAGCAATCAAAATGAGAAAATTAGCAATCTAACAGACAATTGCCTAGTAACTAAGATTAATTGGTGGAATGACTGGCCGGTTTAGATGGCATTTTTGTTCATTCATATGTAACAAAGCTTTTTCTTATCCACACGGCCTAACTCATGAATATGTCTGAGGATTCTCTAAAATTAAAATACTCATGAAACAGCACAGATTTTCAAACATTTTGCTAGGCTGGCTGTAATTAAAGCCATTTCACATCAGTGCAAAACTGAGAAATGTTGAGCTCAAAATTGGTTCTCTAAATGTTTGCCTTTTTAATGCTTAAAAAATGTGCTATTCAAACATAAATCATATTTTGTTACTTTGCCCCTGATGAAATAAAAAATGCAATGAATGTTATTTGATGGAAGTTTTTCTCTGATGTATTATTCACATTATTGCCTCCCTTACAGTCTCTCATTATAGCCTGTAGTTGTCTTTTTATCATTGTCATTTCTTAGTCATTGCTGGGTACATATGCTTTAGTCTTGATTTGTCAATAAATAAATATATTAAATACATTGATTGTTTATCAGGCAAAGTACATGGGAACAGGCAGAGAGTAACTCTACGCCAAAAGGTGAGGTTACTGCCTACCCTGGCTGCACGTCTTTGGGTTGGACTGGAGTTCATTTCTTTGGCCTGAGATCAAAGGGCGAAAGACACAAACAATTGCCCAAGTTACACAATCCCTGACATTAAGCATGGTACCAGCATGTATTTTTCCTTTTTAGCAGAAGGGACTGGGATGTATTTGTCTTGAGAGGTGCAAGAGATGGAGCCAAACAAAGCATAATAAAAAAAGACAAGAATAAAAAAGATTGAATAGTTATATGATCATTTGTTTTCTGCATTATAAAAGGGGTAACTTTATTGTACTGGTGAAATAGAACAACTACTTTGAGATATTACATTCTGCTTAACCCTTAAATGCCCCCTGTGACAAATTTGTCACACGATTTTGGGGGTTGTCAAAACCACTGACCCCACATAAATTTTGCTACCTAATGCCCATAGTGACATATTTAGACCATCAGTGCTGCCATCTGATGCATAAAAGTGGAACTGACACTACACTAGCTGCACCAGCTAACTTTCCAATATGGCCGCCCCCATGGTGGAATCCACACGATAGATCAGCACCCATTCATCACTGGATAAAGTAGACAAACAGGTAAGCTAATGAAAAATAAGCTACGCCTAATACTTCAGCTATATGTCAACTACCAAAACAATGATGGACAAAAGTTCTCTTTATGTCCTAGAAACTTAGAGTGACATATATGTCACAAAACTAAAATGAGGTCAAAGGTCACCAAAAATTAAAAATTGCTATTGGGCTGTTATTAGCCCCTCCCCAGGACATATTAACAGAATACATAGATTTTCCTTCAACTTTTACTATAGTTGGGCATTTAAGGGTTAATATAGATGTTCTATTAGTGACATAGCATGCATTTATTTAGTGATTGTTAGCACTAGGTAAAGTCAATACAGATTTTAGTGATAAATTTTGAAATCCTGGATATGTGAGGCATCTCTAGGGTGGAAAGGTATGTAGCAATGCACATGGGGCTGCTGTAGGAGTGACTTCATTCTTCACTTTTTTCTTGCTAGTTCTTACACTGTCAGTTTTCATGCTGTCAATGTGTCACTGAACCTCTAATTCTGTTTATATGAGTTGAAAACGGTGCTGCCTATCTTGTTTCAAGAGTTCAGGTTCAGAAAGTGGATTTTAGTGGCTGGAAGAAAGTTACAGTGGGAAGCATTTGTTGGATTGATGGCTACAAGTAAGACTAAGAATATTGTTATTATGCAATTTGATCAGATTTCCCTCAGTAGCCTCTTTATAAGCCATCATATGTTTGAGATTACTTTTTTAACTATATGACTGCATTGGTTTCTGATACATTCTCTGAAGTTTTTGTTCCTGACTGTAATATTCACTTTGAGGTTTAACTGGTAACTTACAGATAATAGAACTTGGGCAGGGTTTTGCAAAGGGTCAATTACAGTATTAGCTGGGTCAGTAATAGTTGGTCTCAGGGATCCTGTTTTAATGCTCACTGGCATTTACAGATTTAAGGGGCTCTTTGAACATAAAGGTGTGACTAAGCTCTGACACATGTTACACTGGGGGGCATCCTTCTGAATTGGAACTCGCCTCACCACACCTGGGGTCAACGTTTTGTGTGATGACATTTTGTTTTTGTACTTTTTTCAGAAACAATGATTTAAAGTTTTAAGAGGGTAAATTTTAAGTTACTTTTCATTTTATGTTTAGCTTTATGTGGTCTAGTTACTCTGGTTGTGTGCCTGCTGAGTTGCTTTATACAATTTTGGATTCTCACTGTGGAAACTGCAGTCACTTTGGACTGGTTTTGCCTCTTAGGCTCCCGTTTAATTTGAAGATGGAGTGCACATGTCCTGGCTGTGCTTTATCAAACTATATGGAAACTGTTCCTACAATGTAATTGCTTTCTGTTTTCTGCAAAGCAGCGTCACTTGGACCAAGAGTCAAAGGTTTTTTCCCCCACTTTAAAGCATGTTCTTTTCTTATCAAACGGCCGTGAAATGTTCTCATATCTGGACAGTCAGACTGTCTCTGATTTCATAATTCTGGCAGTGCATTATCTCTGGATGGAAGCAACTGCTTTCCCTAAAATAGTTGAAAGGAAATTGTCTATAGGGTATGGTTATTTCCTTGGCCAAAAAACTATTTTTATTGATTAGGAAAGCTTATTTTGGGGGCAGATTTTGTTCTGTGAAGAAATGATGTTGCATGATGACGTATGGCACCAATTTGCCTCCACCAGCCACCTCTTAGTATTTAAGAGTGAATATTTTTCAATAAACTACCTTCACAGCTATTGTTTTGACTTTAAATGCAGATCTTATGTAAAAAGAAAGCAGTTGATAAAATTTGGCATGCCCCTGTGTCTTTGTCCTTATCAAATGTTGCTCCGTTCAGCCCACCTCCCAGGACTGTTGACACTAGGAGGAAACCAAACTCCGGTTTGCATACCTCCACATCTCTGAAATTGTGTAGCCGCTCAGAGCAGGTTCTCTGGGGAAAGCTGATTTGTGTATATGAATGTGTGCATATGTATATACACTAGAGTGTGCGCTGAGATGCTAACATATCACTCAGCCGCTCTGTCTCCCCTAACCAGGATTACAGCGCTAACAGGAACGCCGCGCAAGTCACATCAACAAAAATACAATACACAAATGTGAAAAGGCCGCTCAACCTCACCCGATGAAATCAAAAACAGGTGCCAGCATAGCTTGCATTCTTCCTAATACAAAAGTGGTTTGACCTGAGCGGTTCTCAAAGCAAGACACTAGTTATGAAGGGAGGGCCTATATATAATTTTGTTTATAAACATGAGCATATTTCGGTTGTACGACATTACAGTATTTAGCAGATCACCACAGGCACAGAGCAAGTCTATTGGAACCACATTGTCTTTCTAGTTACCCTCACCACTTGGTACAAAGTACAATAAGTCACTGAGAGCTCAGCTTTTGTTTTGCTCTGTGCCTTAAGTTTATAATCATTTGTTTAGGACGGGACACTTGTATTTATCGACCAATGATGTTCATCCCTTTTATTTCAGTATCAGATGATGTACTCTACTTCACTTATTAAAATAAAGTGGATCAATAAGAAGTGTTTACAATTAATTTTTAATTCATCATCTTGGAAATCCCACTAACATCTTGCTACTCAACTGTGAGTGGGGCTTGTACAAGTCGCTGCATCACTGGCCCGTTCCATTGCTCCAGCATCTGTTAAGAATGTTATTCTTTTTCGCTACTACTACAATTATGGCATATTTATTTCCAAAACTGTGGTCATTGGAGGACGTTTGTGTCTCTACGACAGTGTAATGCTCTCGTTCATTGGTTTAAATCCCAAGCTATTAACAATGCATGCTGATTCCTATGTAACTGTTTTGACTCTCAATATGTAATGACCTTCAGAGGATTAGAAGATTGGTCATAGTGCGCTATGAGTCATTTACAAATCTCTGGCCATGTAGTGGGGATTTGTGGAGAGGTAATGCTAAGACATGTTTACAGACTTCGATTAAAAAAGAAGCATCTGAGGTTTGGAGCCATGTACAGTCAAGGAGAAAATTTCGATCCTCTTCATGGTCCTAATTCAGAATATTGCTTTCGGAGATATTCCATTGACAAAGCATAATTCATGGATTAAGCAGTCTATAAAGGATTTCCAACCTTTGGCGACAGTGTAATCTTGAAACTATCTCGCACTTTATGACCAGTAGCAATAAGAGAAAAATTGCCGTTGGTGTCATGTTGTGATTTATATTCATGCTAGTGAGTCATATTGGCTACAAAAGAAATGAGAAGAGAGAAAATGGCTCAGTAAAATAATCTTGGTGAATTATATTTGCTAGTAATCAGTTGTCATCCAAAGTTTTCACACAGCCAAGGGTAACGACTGTTCAGGAAGCTTAGTCTAAGAGAATGCAGTTTAGGATTTTGCCCCAAATTAGTACTCAGGATGTTCATTACCATTTCCCTTATTAAACAACACAACAACATATAAATGATTTACTTTTTGGTATTTTGAAAGGGATCATAGCAATTTTTGCTATCCACAGCTTCCTGTGTGTGATTTATTTGTCTAATTTTAGTGCCCAGGATCATGGCACTATGAAGAGCTCACAGCAGTACTGTGACACCACATGAGATCAGCACAAGAACTTCAAGTAACAATGGGGCAGCCCAGTGGGCCTCTCTCTGTGAAGTTTACATGTTCTGCTCGAGTTCGCAAGAGTTCACTTCGGGTACTTAATTTTCCTTCCACAGTCAAAAGACATGCTTTAGGCTGATTGTAGACACTAAATAGCCCTTTGGTGTGAGCATCCGAGTGAACAGTGTATGTGTTTAGAAGAGTGCAACTGGTGACATAGTTGTAAAAACCAGCGGAAAGTGCCGTTGAATAATAAATAGATACATATACAATACCATCAACTATAGTTTGTAGGCATTTTGATTTATGTAACTATGTAATTTCTAAGTTATGCCATAAAATGCACATATTTATTCATTTTTATCCCCAAAATAAAATTTTATCAGCATATCGTTTGATTGTTTTTATAGCTAGATTGGGGGCTGGAAGCTTCTTTTGATTGTGTCCCGAGTTTTGCAATTGTGTGGAGAGGGTGAACCAAAACATTCAAGAAAAAAAAGCCTAATGGCTCTGCCATTTTGAAAACATTCCTGTCTCCTTTTTATCTGAATATGGAATGTTTCTTCATACTCACAAGTTGCACTCATAGCTGCAAACTTAGGTATAGCTTTTGCAAACATACGCGGTCAGCCTGACTGACTGAATCCCTTCCTACCTCCCAGCGTGACATTGCTGCAAAGGCTGTCTTTCAAGTTGTCCATACTTATTTGAAACAAATGTGCTGGGTCCATCCAAACACTGAAATCATGGCATAGCGCAATGGACCACCCAGCAGCTTTAGCTAATAGTTTTATGCTTGGACAACTTCAGAATTGTCATTCAGTAAAACCGTTATACCTGAGGCCATCAGGAACGCAATGAACGTGCAGAAAGCTTGTAGGATGAGTACAAATGATACTTTCCAAAATTTTGAGAGGCATTTCCTGGTTGTCGTCAATCTGATTTATTGGTTGATTCTGTCAAGAAAGAAGGTTTATGCATAGGGTGCTGAATTTGTTAGGTATTATGACATAAAGATTGCAAATGTGTCAAATCCATACTCTTTTCTATCCGGTCACAATTGTATTTTTATTCAATAACATCTTTACGCAATGAACTTGGCAATAAGCTTGGCTTTACAGTCAGCTTGCATTTTCATGGCATTGTACCAGAAATGATACACAATCCTTCAGTCCCGATGGAGCTCTTGGTAAAGAGATTATCTCGAATATACATACAGTATATATTTAATCCTTTTTATTGCACCAATGAGTTTCTGCTGTTTGTAATGGCATGGTAGGAGTCCGATACAGGTCCTAAGATATTTCCTTACAAACCGTCACTGAAAATCTCAGCAAGACATGGCTTAATATGAAAGGATCCTCGCTGATTTTGTCTCAGGATTTATTACGTGGTGAAATGGAAACAAGATTATGGCTGCCCCAGCCAGCCAGCCCCCCTCTAGGTAACATACAAGCATGAGGAGTGTTTGGAACCCAGTCTCAAAGTACACATACAGTACGCCCTGGAAAAACCTCATACTGAATTCATAAAAAGCAAAAAAAAAAAAAAAAAAAAAAAAATTGAAGAAGTTTTCAATTAATTTCCCCTGTCTTCTGTCCTGTCTGGAAGTACACTCTGACCCTCCTCCCCCTCCCCCAAGGCTTCTTTTTGAAGCATATTTAAAATGAACCAGAACGCTTCACCACAAGAGTCCTGCGTTCTTGGGGATCTGCCTCAAAATGAGAGCAGCCTGCAATATTTGCCATGCCCCTTGGGAAGTATGTGCATCTCTGAGAAGATCAGAAACATAAGAGAAAAAGAATCATCCGAACTTCAAATGAAGTAAATACAGGATCATAGTTTTTGTCCAGACTTACGCATTTACAAATGCTCATTCTTAAAAAATGCCATGTGGTCGAGTATTGAAGTTATATAATTATCTAAGTACACTACAGAAGTATGTGGACACCTTATGGTCTGGGCCTGTTTCCATTGTTTGGGCTCGGCCTCTTCGTTCCACTAAAGCAAAATATTGAAAATCTTTGACCTTTACTCTATTCAGCAATGAACACAGAGAAGCAGGTTTGCGCTAAAACTGTTGCATGCTTTTCTCCTGTCTTGTACCTCTCATACCTCTCTCTTTTTGGGGATCAACCAATTCATGCTTTATTCCAGCACAAGAAGTAAGACTCTCAAGGTTCTTGTTCATTGGTCCAAAGCAGCTATAGGGTGTCCCATTGGTTGAAAGCAGCTATAGGGTGTCCCATTGTGGTTCTTATAAAATTAGGTGTCCCATTATGGTTCTTATAAAATTAACCAAAGCCAGTTCTTTAGAAAAAAACGAACGCAAACCAGCTCCACTAAAGCTGACCTCTTGTCGTTCACACAATTGCTCTTTTAACTGACTAGAGCCTGCAAGCCCACTGTTTTAGGTTTGGATGATGAGCAGGGGTTGACATATGTGGTGTGAAAGTATGCATAAATGGCAAAAAGCTTCAAATGCTTTTTGATTTTATGTCTTCGAACTACTCATAAGTGGGAAGGCATTTGCAAGTTTAGAACATAAAATTGCCGAGCATTTTTTCTATAATGCCTACTTGTGTATCACTTATGTCAACACCTGATTATGGGTAATTTTCTTCAAGACAGAATCTGCAGATCTGTTTAACATTTGGTTGTGTTACATTTTTCGGAATTTGATGCCAAAAGAGCACTAGTTTGTTCCGACCACACCGTTCCCTGAACACCAACAGCAGCCACTGTGCTGTCTCTCTTCTTTTCTTTTTTTGCCTGCTGTGCGCGCAAGTTTCTGCAGCTGCATAGAGTTGATGTATGGCAAGTACTTGGGTATTAAAGTGTACTGCAAAAGGCCTAGTGGCTTGTGTTCACAATATACAAATCGAGTGAACCTCAAAACAAACCACAACCAAAACATACTGAGGTCAGCTCATCCCAAAAGGGTATGAATTCATTTACACCAACGTCGTCTAGTTCCGGTCATTTTCAGGTGTTACCATATTTTGCTGGCCCGCATTGATCAGAATTTCTCACTCCTCAAACCCAAGATAGTCAGCTTCATTGTCACTATCATTCACAGCACACAACATATATAGATACTCAGCACTTTCTTCATTAAACTCACTGCCATCTATTGGCAAGTTCTCGAATGCCACCATTTTGAACCAACGCATGATCAAAATCCACGAAACAAGAATATTGTAATGATTAATTCTTAGGATGACTATACAGTTCAAAGAAATTGTTACAATGCAAAGTCCGGAGCCCCTAGCAACCAATCCCTAATGTGGTTGCATAAATAGTAAAATCTGGTCATATACATGGTGAAACACACCTATGCCCCTAAACGTCTTTTGCCACAACTAGCAGTTGTGGCTGGAAACTTCCTCGCAGCAATAGCCCCGATCAGCGGCCATTATTATTGTTATTGCGACTATAGCCGTGACTAGCGCTTAAGGGGTTAACATACAGTATGCCTAAAAATGCTGAGTCATTGGTGTGGGTGCAGTTCAGAGGAAACTAAGTGCGGAAACATCTTAACAATGGCTCTTTTAACGGCTCCAAGGTCACCTTGCGCTGAAAATGATGGAATTTAAGCCTGTCGGTATCACGGCTCTTTGTGAGCAGCTACACGTTAATCACGGCATATTGTAATCACAAAAAGTTACAAAAATAATGAATTCCGTGCTGCGCGCACATCATTGGGAGGAGACTTCAGTAGTTCATTTTGTCTTGAATTATGAAGGATTTATTGCGATCAAAACGGCATGCGGCATTATTAAATGCATATATAAATACAAATATACATTTGATGGACATTAAGTTCTGTGGTCTTGCATTATTCCCCAAAAAATTTGGTGTGTGGGTCTTGATAATGGATTCAGTAATGAAAAAATTAAGTTTACACTAAAATATATGAAGTCATATTTAAAACAAATGGCCTCATGCAATATTTTGTAAGAACATTCATAAATTTTGTGATGTATTATTTGGATTGCTCATGTAGATAATACAGTGGGCTTCAAAATTACTGCCACTCCTGATTGGCAATGGACAAACAATGCAAAAAAAAACATTATAAAATAAGTTTCAACAAAATCAAAGTTTTATGATTATTGGCACCCTTCATTTAGTGCTTAGTGCAACCACCTCTGGCAAGGTTAGCAGACAGCAGCGTGGAGTCTTTTCATGTAATCCTAGGTATTATTTGGAAAAATAAGTTTTATGTCAGTACATATCAAAGAAAATACATAACACTGAAACATGTTGATTCGGGCTTTTCAGATAGTATTCGGTTGAAACTCCAGTAACTGAAATAGCAGCTTTACATGTTTTAAGTTACCATCAGCACTAGTGCAGAATTGCCCTAATGTTCCTAGCAGGTTTGCTTCAGCTCTCTCAAGTTGCTCAGACTCTGCATGGGGTTTTCTTGGGGTCAGGGCTGGCCCACAAGAACATTTAATCTTTTTAATCCAGAACGACTGCTTTGTAGATTTGACAGTGCTGGGACACACGACGGATTGTTGTGCTATTGTCTTACAGACAAGGCTTTAGCTCACTGACAGCATTCCATTATGGTTTGCATTGGTGAAATTCGCATATCACTGAAAAAATAGCCTCTGCGATACACAATAGCAGTATTTTACTTTTCTGTTGGGATGGTATTAAGTGGGACATTTACAGTGTTAGATTTGTTCCATTCATACCTAAAGACGAAATAGTTCAGTTTTAGAAAAATGATCAAATACCCTTTCCCCAGTTGGATAATTCTTGTGCCCTCAAGCAAAGGAATATATATATTTTTTATTTATTTTTTAATTTTTTTTTTTAAATGATGGTCGACATGCCAGACCAAAATGTTACTTATTATATAAGGGGTCTAAATACATATACATTGTGTTTCAACATTACTAAGATAGCATAATTTACGTATTGTTGTGTTTTAGACGTTCTGTAAATATATGTAACAGGGTGCAACACCTGGCCGAAGTTATTTTAAAAAGCCTCGCTGTGCGGCAGTTCTGCTAAGGTTTTGGAAAAGCTCATTGCTTCCAAAATCTTCTTGGTGGTTCTCGTCCCAGCTCTCGTTGCAGTTCTACAGGTTATTCTTAGAGCCAGCGCAAGGCAATAAATGAGAAGCAGTCCATTGTTATTGTAGTCTGTTTCTGATTTGAGTTCTAATAGGCACCAGTTTAAATTCCTCAACAACTCCGTGCACTGTTCACAGCTCAACGTTTGAGATGCAATGGCATAATGATCTCATTCTGTTATGGCTCAGAAAGTAATCTAAGAAGATGGATGGGGAGAAAAGTATATATTTACCACATTATTAGTTAATCAATTAGGGCTGTTCTCTTTTTTTTTTTTTTTTTTTGCCCCCGCTTTGTATTACCATGAAGTCTGCCATGCTGTGGCTAGATGTGAGAGTGAGAAGGTGTGGACTAAGGCTAGAGGGAGGATTTGGGGGTAAATCCAGAAGGAGTTTCTGTTTCCTCTGCATACCTGCAGTAATTGCAGGCCATTAAACTGTCACGGCGCTAACACATGCAGAGACCTGAGCCCCCGTACTCGCTGCTGGTCGCTACGCCACAAGGCTGCTGTAGGACCTGTTCCCCTGATATAGATTCCGAAGGCCATCTCTGTAACCTGTTGCCTCCGGTGAATCACCCATGGGAACACTCCCCCTTCCGTTTCCCTGAAGTTATCCATCTCGGACAACTTTGGTAACAAGTGTGGCAATGCCTCCCAGTCAGCCTGCAAACAGGAAGGCGTTGAAAAACATTGATATGGACTGATTTGCAACTTAAATGATTCATTATTATTATTACTGGTCATTATTTTTTATTCAGCGTTGTCTTCCTTTTACTTCCATTTTAAAAACATGTACTGTATATGATTTTGGGATCTACTTTTGAATTGCACAAAGCGATGCAAGTATGATCATTACTTCATCAAATGCGCACCAGAAGCAATAACTCCAGAAACACTACGCTTGCCCAGATTCAACACTGTATTGGAACCGATGCTATTAAAGTGTTACATTTAGTGCTGTGTTCAATAGTACCTGTAACGGTTAAAAAAGCATGCATGAAATACTCAGTTCCCCTGCCATGGTTTGGCGTTCTGCCTTGAAAACAGAATGCAACAAAGGGACAGAGCAACGGACAGGAGGAATGGCAGGTTTATGAAAAGGCACATCTAATCACCTCCACCAAGGAGGTTATGTTTTTGCTTCCGTTTGTTTATTGGTTGTCGAAATCGACAACCGTGTCACTTCGTTCCGTTAGTCGTCTGTCTGTCTGTTTGTCTGTTTGTCTGTTTGTTAGCAGGATATCTCAAAAACGGCCGCATAGATTTCAACCAAACTTTGCAGGATGTTACAGTAGCACAAGAGGAACAAGTCATTAAATTTAGGCATATCTAGGCCTAAGTACAGCTGAGATATAGGCCAAAGTACAAATCCAGCTATGCTGGCAGAGATTAAGTACAGCTGAGATATAGGCCAAAGAACAAATCCAGCTATGCTGGCGGAGATTTGAAGTCTCGAGTCAGACACCAGACGATTTCGACAACGGTCCCGCTAGGCGGGAGTCATTTATTTGTTTGTCTGTCTATTAGCAGGATATCTCAAAAACGGTTGCATAGATTTTAACCAAACTTTGCAAGATGTTAGTGTAGCACAAGAGGAACAATTGATTTTGGAATATCTTGGCCAAAGAACAGCTGAGGTATTGGACAAAGTTCATATCCAGCTATGCTGGTGGAGGTATGGGCTCTCACATGTCCAGCTCTAGTTATAATACGTATCTATGCATTAGATTTTGTGGAAAAATCTTGAACGGTTTAGAAGTTTTGGCCTAGCAAAGAAGCTTGACAGACGGACATGCGGACTGATGGACGGACACACGGTAGGACAACACTCATTCGTATATCCCCCTACCACTTCTTGGCAGGGAATAATGCTGACATCATCGCTGTGTATTATGCATCATCCTTGCGCAATGATTTTACATACTGTGTGTAAATGTATAAACAAATTTTAAAAATGCTTTGAAAACAAATAGGATATGTGCATTTAAAAAATTAATTGTTGAAAGAAGGTCATGCAGTACAATGGCTAGATGGATGGGACCAGAGGGAAAAGATGCACCAGAGTTATATGAATCCAGCTTCATCATGTGAGAATGGGAAAAAATTCAGTAACTGAATCATTGTGGATCTGCGTAAGCAGGGAATTCCAGTATATAGGGGCAGAAAATCAGAAAAATGCCCCCCCCCCACTCTTTCTGTGTTTACTTTTTGAACACGGAGCAAGCCTGCTCCTGTCCATCTCATGTGGTGTCACAGGTGGAAATTCAATACGACTGCTAAGGAGGTTATGTGATTGGTCGTGTTTTTTGGTTCGTTGGTTATTTAGCAGGATTATGGAAAAACTGCAGGCCCGATTTTTGTGAAATTAGGTGGGAGGGTGTAGCATGGGCCATGGAAGAACCCATCAAATAGTTCAGAATCAAGGAGCAACTGTAGAGCTTTTATTTCACTTTTGTTCATGTTGCGAGGTACAGCATTTGGCCGCCAAGGCGGAATAAATGTCATCAATCTTTAAATCAAGTAGATTGTAGTGGAGTTCAATAGGAACAAAACCACAGCCAATTGTAAAAATGCAATGGCAGGACTTGAAGATTGCATGTTATAGGAGTGTCTGCACTCTCCTAATGCCACTCTAGCTAAGACTGGTTTTCAATTCTTGTTTGGTTCAATAATTAGGACACAGATCCATGGACTTAAAAAATTGAATGTGAAATGCTGGAGGGAGGAAAGAAAAAAGGGAAGAAAGATGTGAAATTTAAAACAAGAAATAAAGGAATGCAAATGGTATGAAGGTGGAGCACTGCCAGTATGTAGGACTGGAATTGTAATAGTGGAATGTCAAACAAAGAAGCAGAGAGATTAAGAATTACTTGTTTTTTGACGACAGACTGGGTTCATTTGAAGAAAGTAGTCAGTGGTTTTCTGCCATGAGTAGGGTTTTTTTTTTTTTTTTTTTTTTTTTAAATATAGGGAGTCTGTGGGGCAAGACAGCTGAAAAGCCATAGAAATGGGGAACAGAGGGAAGAGAGAGAGCCTGTGTTATGTGATTTTGAGGAACAATTTTACTAAGAATTTATTTAGATTATACAGTATTAGTTGAAACCATATGAAAAGAGTTCAGTGAGATATTGCTGGTGTCGAGATTATGGGCATGCGTTAGTGGTGTGTAGAAAGAGGATGCAAATGCGCTGGAGGAGTGGGAAAGATGAGTGTGATGGTGATCAGTGTGAACGTACTCAGTGGTTCCCCAACTCAGTCCTGGGGACCCACTGTGTATGCTTGTTTTTGTTATAACCACAGTTACAATCCTAGAATTTAAAAGCTGTACATTTTATGTAATTACTTGCTTTTAAGGTTAGATGGTGGTTTCACCCTCTTAAACCAGATAGACAAAAATGGCTGTTAATGCCATGCTGTTTGAAAGCCAAACTTTCATATTTTGTTAATTTTGCCATATTCCAAACAAGAAAGTACTGTTCTAAGTCAACTAGTGGTGGCTGGTGAGGCTGCTAATAGACGAGGCACGGGATGTCCCTTTAAACTAATGATAGTCTTGACCTGTTTGCATTCATTATTTAAATTAAGTTAAGTTGAGAAGTAAAATGTGTCATTTTATGCAGGGATGCAATTACTGGCACAAGTAGCCTTGCAAGTAGCCAAAACAAACAAGCTGACAAAACTCAAGTCCCTCTACAGTTTCAATACAAGAAAACCATGAGAAGCTGAACTGAAACGTGGAAAAAGCGAAGTTAGAGAAATTAGTACAGCGTAGCTTAATTTCAAACTTTTCAGCAGCTAAATAGACACGATTTAACATTATTTATTTAGTTATTATTTTGCCTACAATTTCAGCGCTATTTTACGGCTATGATAGCTGGCTATGCTGGACAGGTAGACCAAAGGAAGTTCAGCAAGCAACAAAATTATCTCATCAGGCCAACGTAAATTCTAGCACTGTTACGGTGAAGTAGAACTAGTAGTAGCTAAATGGCAACATTTCAGATCAGCTTAACTGAATTGGTAGTTATTACCCCACTTCTCTCGCTTTCGTTTAGTCACAAAGAATGACAGCTCCCTCCCTAGTAGTGTTACCGCTTTATGTGAAAGTGAAACTAACATTCATGCGGAATATACCGTGTCTGTATTCGAAATTGCTGGCAACTACGTAGATCTCTCGAGGCCTTCTGGTAGTACACAAGAGTAACAAGTAGTTAACTCACGCGATTCATTTTGAACGCATCCAGTGATAAACACATGGTGAAGGCGGGAGAAGCTCGCGTTGTACAGTTACGATATCATCGTTTCAACGCATTATCGACCATAGTAATAAAACGCAGTAGGGGGCCTTCAGCCGACTGAAGTGAGAAGGGCAGGGGCTCGAGCCTTCAGACCCCACCCACCCCCGCAACTTGCCTGTCAGACTCTTGACACCGAATGTTGTTGGCACGAAGAAGCGGGAGTAAGTATTTTGTTTTGGTTCATGTCTGGGTCACTGTCCGTTATACTTCTAGAAAGAAACAAAAAAAAAAAAAAAAAAAACACTTAAGACGATCAGCCTTTGTTGCGCAACATATTTATTTTCCTGCATTTTACGGTCTTTATTAGCAGAGTCAACGCAACCGCTGCATGTGAAGTGGTTACCTGTAACCCCTTGGGTTTTTTTCATTGACTTAATTTACTCGCATCCTCATGCATTTCAGTTGGCGCCTCTGTTATTTGTATTTGGAGGAAGAAACTGCTTCCAGAATTATAAAAAAAAAAAAATAAATTAAAAAAAAACTTCATGAAGTTTTGAGAGATATTTAAAAAGAAAGAATAAAGATAATCTCTCTGTTGGCACGCAGTTTATAGGTCCGAAATTGTTCTTGTTGGTAGATATTCAGTGGAGACGCCCTCAGTTGTGTTACAGCCTATCGAAGTAGCAAGGATTGCTAAGAGGGCTGTCAAAAATCCATGTTTTCATAGTGTTGTGGTGCCATTTATGTGTCAAAGACCCTCTTCTTTATTTCTGACTTCCTGCAAAATAATATCACTCATTTACCTGAGACCACTCTTTTAAGAATGAATATTTTGGCTGAGCCTGAATGTTCTTTAATTTTTTGAGGATTTCAACCTCATATGTTCTTTAAATTTTCTCATTTATTCAGCTTAGAAATTTGTTTAAAAATATTGTTTTTATTTTTTGTGGCTTAAGACATTGCATAATTTGCGTAATTCGCATTTTGCCGACTGATAAAGCACTCTCATGAAAATTACTATATTGTATAATGACCAGTGTTTCCACTCTATTATCTCGATACTAGTTCCTTACTGTAATACTTGTTCTCAGCCTCAGGATGTTCTCAACATCTGCTAAATTTTGAGTATTTTTTAGCTTCAACATTTTTATTAAAAAAAAAGCTTTTTATTGAAAAAGTGTCATGTTCCAAGGCTGGTTTTGCGAGGCGCACTTCTTCGGAAAGGCTACATAGTGTAGACTGCCGTCAGAAATTGTTGACCCCCTTGAACAAACTTGAGTCTTAATTGTGTCATACTGTTTTCTATTTTGTGGGAATTGACTACTGGGGAGGCTCAAAGCTTATCCTCCATTTTGCCTGCAAACTACTCCTCAAAGTTTTTTAGGCATGTCTTTGATCTTGATCTGCTGTTTCATTTGTGGTTGTTCAGAATTTCTGTATTTCTTATGCTATTTTGGAATCTACATCAATTTAGGCTGAGCTTAGAAAAAGGAATACATAAGCCACATTTTTAATCAGCAAAACTAACAAGATGGATACTTATCAGGCATTTTCAGGCACTTAAGTTTTTATTTGAATGTCATTATGAAGACATCTAATAACCTTTTTAAATATTTTATTTAATTAATCCATTTACTATTTGTTCCACATACGGGATGTGAGCCTTTAGTGATAATCTTCAAGATATATTCTACTTTGGTGAAGAACTAGAATTTTTAAATGCGAGAATAAATCAATTCAGTGTCAGTATTACCGCAATTTTTTAATAAAAAAATATTTTTTTCTCATTTGTTTGAAAAACATCGAAGATAAAATTGAATGGATGAGGGGCTTTTGATGTAGACCTGTATTCTGTTGGGCTGAGGATAAGTGAGTTTTTAAGGACTTTGGTTATCTGGGGATTGAGTATGTTTATGTACTCATTTTAATTCCTCACTCTTAAGTAATCCCGCCTTTCAAACCGAGGCCCTTCGTACGGAAATGAGCCGTACAAGTGCGCTCTTGCATGGGTCTAATTCTTCTGGTGGGCCTGGATCAGATAGCCACTTTGACAGTCTCCAGACCTCGCTGTTTCCATTACATCCAGGCGACAGGGGAATTCTGCAGTTAGAGGTATAAAAAGCCCTATGAAGAAATTATGTTCCTTGAGATTTGTTGCATGTTCATATTTGCAGGATGAAAGCATAGAAAACTCTCCCTGAAGCTGGTCCTTTGGGCTTGGCGGTCATTTTTTGATTGAAAACAACTTCAGTCTCCCAGGAAATGTTTTCATGAACTCCTTGTGAAATATGCAGGATAATGTTCAGAAAATGTACAATATGTCAATATTTAGGCTCAGTTTGCATGCACAGAACAGTCTGGAGACTTAATGGGAAGTTTTTTAGACAAAAAAAGGGCATTGGCTTTCATTGTTGCCCTGTTTGTCCAGTTCATTTCACAGCGCTTTACAGGATAAGACTAACATTTATTATTTAGGCTGGTATTTTGGCTGATTTTGTACACACAGTTAGTGGGGAAATATTTGTCAGAAAAACAGGCATTAGCTATCACTGGCATCCAAAATGTCCTGTTCAACTTACAGCGCCTAATGTGATAAGACTACTACTGAAATGTTCCAACAATAACTGTTGACTTCAAGCAGCTGGATATGGGAGCATTGTTCTGCCATTTGTCATAATTACATAGACGTTTTTGGCTGCAGTAACCTCTTTGGCTGTAAGGAACAGGCATTAGTGATTTCTGAGCGCCTCTGAGCTCCGCATTCTGGAAGCAGGATCCTGCTCCAGGTATTCTGTGGTCTGTTTTCCAAATGTGAACGTTGCCTGCTGCTCCAACATTGCACGTTAATCTCATGTGACTGCGTTTCTTAAAAATTATACTGCTTCTGAAAAACCCATGGCTGCATTGCCAATCTACAGGTGCAGTTCTTAAAATTAGGGACGAACAGCTGTGTATATATTTTTTTTTTTTTGCTTATATAGGCTGATATTTAGGTTACTGTTGAAGGACCAAGTGAAAGGTATTCTGTCTCAGACCTGTTGCTCTTCTCTGTTCTAACCACGAACCAGAGTGAGGCTCTGTTTAAATTGAAACTAAAAAAAAAAAAAAAAAAAAAAGTGGATTGAAATGTCCAGGCTTCAACAAAGAATGATGGGAACCACACATTCGTTCACGATGGCGGTCAATGTCAAACTAGAGTCAGGCATTTATGAGAAAAATGCATGTTCTTTATTTTAAAATAAGTGTAACCCAGCCAAGGTCAGCCTATTACCCAGCTAAAGCATGACGTGCTTACAGTTGTACAGCGAGAGGAGCGGCGGGTGGAAGTGGAGAGAAGTGAGCTCAGGTGTGTGTAGATCTGGAATCTTTCAGCCGCATGTGGTTCTCCTTTCTCCCCTGCTCTCAGAGCAAGGCCCTGCTTCTCATCACACCTGCCTTTGATATTTTTATTCCTGTCAACCCTTGATGCAAAAAGGAGGGCAAGACCATAGACCCCCAGTATGTTGTAGCAAGCGATATCAGCATTCGTCTCCATCGTGTTGGTAAAATTGTCCAGTATTTGGCGTTTGTTTAGGCTGAAATGCAATGTGGATATTTTTTCAAACACAAAAGGGATTATGGTCTGCTTTTGAGCTCAACGCTTTCGTTGTGAGCTACTATAATGTCAAGAATAACTTTTTATTAGATGTGTTTTCAGAAAATTACTGTCTGAATTGGACAGTTTAGAATGCCGTTTCAGTAGAACGTGTCCATGTATTTTCTCAGAAAATTTGCGCATGAGTTTTTCCAAGCCAAATGCGCACGGCTGTTAATTGCGAACTCAATGTGTTGTCTCAAGAAAAAAGTGAAACGACAGATTTGATTTGAGTATCAGCTCCTCTTGTGGTGGATGTTGAAGCAGTAAATACTGCATATTGTGCTCCAAAAAAATTTCTTTTTCATTACCATACTCTGGCAAAAGCTTATTTCTGTCTGAGGAAGTTTATAAAAAAATTTAAGTTGAATTACCTTAGATTTGTGGCCCCTGAAATTGGTCCTGGGGGCCTACTGTATATGCTGTTTTTTTCCCCAACCACACTTGCAATCATAGGATTTTTACAAGCTGTCAATTTGTCTTTGGAGCGTTTCATGTTTAGAGCAACTATTTTCCATCACACATGCTGACATAAATATTCATGTAAGCCTTGAAAATTCAATATCCATTTTGTGATATATTGGAAACAACTACTTTAAAGGAGGTGAAAAAACTGTCAAATATAATCTCATTGGAGAATTATTAGGTTCCTACCTGGAGAAAACTAATTGACACATGATGGTGAAAAAACCGACAATATAACCATTCATTATGCAAATGCAGGTCAGACCTACAACCCCAATTCCGAAATAGTTGGGACAAAGTGTAAATTGTGAATAAAATCAAAACGCGATGACTTTCAAATCACACCAGCCAGTATTTTATTCACAATAGCACAGAGGTAACATAGCAAATGTTGAAACTGAGAAATTCTACCATTTTATCCACAAAATGAGCTCATTTCAAATTTGATGGCTGCTACAGATCTCAAAAAAGTTGGGACAGGGGCCTGTTTACCATGGTGTAGCATCCCCTCTTCTTTTTAACACAGAGTGGAGGTGTCTGGGCATTGAGGAGACAAGTTTCTTGAGTTTAGCCACTGGAATTGGATCCCACTCTTGTTTAAAACAGGCTTCCAGCTGCTGGAGAGTTTTGGGTCTTTTCATTTAATTATGCGCCAAATGTTCTCAATCGGTGAAAGATCAGGACTGCAGGCAGGCCAGTTCAGCGCACGGACTCTTCTACTCACGGCCATGCTGTTGTAATAGCTGCAGTATGTGGTTTTGCATTGTCCTGCTGAAATACACAAGGCCTTCCTTGGAATAGATGTTGTCTGGGGGGAGCATATGTTGCTCTAAAACCTTTATATACCTTTCAGCATTCATGGTGCTTTTTAAAACATGCAAGTGTCCCACACCATATGCACTAATGTATCCCCATACCATCAGAGATGCTGGCTTTTGAACTGAACGCTGATAATAGGAGGGGTGGTCTTTCTCCTCTTTAGCCCGGAGGACACAACGCCCATGATTTCCAAAAAGAATGTCAAATTTGGACTCTTCTGACCACAGGACACTTTGCCACTTTGCTACAGTCCATTTTAAATGAGCCTTGGCCCACAGAACACGGCAGCGCTTCTGGATCATGCTCAACAATAGCTTCCTTTTTTTTTTTTTTTGCATGATAGAGTTTTAGTTGGCATCTGTGGATGGCACGGCGGACTGTGTTTACAGACAGAGGTTTCTTGAAGTATTCCTAGGCCCATTAGTAATGTCAATGACAGAATCATGCCGGTGAGTGATGCAGTGGCGTCTGAGGGCCCGAAGATCACGGGCATCCAGTAAAGGTCTTCGGCCTTGTCCCTTACGCATAGAGATTTTTCCAGTTTCTCTAAATCTTTTGATGATGTTATGCATTGTCGTTGATGACACCTTCAAAGCCTTTGCAATTTGACATTGAGGAGCATTGCTTTTAAAGTGTTCCACAATTTTTTTTACGCAAGCCTTCACAGGTTGGAGAGCCTCTGGCCATCTTTACTTCTGAGAGACTCAGCCTCTCTAAGACATCCCTTTTATAGCCAGTCATGTTACATACCTGATGCCAGTTAATGCCAGTTACTTGCTAAATGTTCTTTCAGCTGATTCTCTTATTTATTAATTGCTTTTTCAGCCCTTTTTTTGCCTGTGTCCCAACTTTTTTGAGACCTGTTGCAGCCAGAAAATTTGAAATGAGCTCTTTTTGTGGATAAAAATGTCAAATGTCTCAGTTTCAACATTTGAAATGTTATCTATGTTCTATTGTAAATAACATATTGGCTCATGTGATCTGAAAGTCATTGCATTTTGATTTTATTCACAATTTACACTTCGTCCCAACTATTTCGGAATTGGGGTTGTACTTTGTAACATGTAATTAAGTTCTAACAAAGTATTTTGAAAGAGCTAAAAAAAAAAAAAAAACCTTGTTTTTAGCAACCAAATGTGGAGCTTACTGATTTTTTTCATTGCCAAATTTTATCTTTTTTTAAAAAAATATTACCTGAAATTCCTTCCAGTTTAGGTCAAAGCACAATAAGATCGTGGCGTTTTTACTCATATGGCAAGCGTGGATATTTCTGTCAAAATTTGGTTTACAAGCAGAAGTAAATGCTTCACACAAGAAATGCATCCAAATAAAACAAATTAACAGCTTGCTAAAATCCTATGATTGCAACTGTGGTTGGAAAAAAACTAGAATACACAGCGGGCCCCCAGAACTGACATTGGCGACCACTGCCTGAGATAAAGCATTTCCAAAAACAAACTGAATTTCTTATGGTTGATGCAAGAATATTTCATAAACCATGGGTCAGGGTTGCAACAGTTTCAAACTGTTAGAGGAAATAGTTCCAGGAGAAAATGAGAATGGATATCAAAGAACATTTGGGTAATATTCATATGAACTACCTCTGGAATTGTAGCCTTACTGTGCAAGCTACTCTGAGGTTATGTGAGGGTTATTTCATCACTTGGGGGTCTACAATCCCTATAATTCCCCTTACCAGCCATTTTTCAAGCAGCATGTATAAAATGCTCTTCACTGCCAACAGAACTGCAAGGCCCAATAAAAAATGGATGAGTAAGACTAAAACCTTGGAGTTAGACTGAAAGTATATTTCAAAACCCTGAAATGTAACTGTCCATTTTTGATTAATACATACAAAATCTTGTATAGTTGTCAAGAAATGGCAAGTCACTTAAAAGGATTCTGTGCCATCCATGGCAATGGCTGTTAAATTCTGTATATAACAGTGTTGGGACAGAATTTGGGTTGACGTGCTTCAACTTTCACAGTCCAATAAATTTTCATGGGCTGGATGGATGGATAGACACCCAGGAGTAAAAACTCAATTTCAATTTCATGTAAATTTCTGTGTTGACATTTTACAAAACATCGAGGGTTTGGAGCACAATGCTTCTATGTCCAAAATTTCGAATTTGAGATTTATATACTAAAACAAGTGGTTTCTGATGCTTTTCCTTGGAGAACAAACGTGATATGTCCAGCTGGCTCAGTTCCAGGAGAATTGGCAATTTAAAATAGTATTATGCCTATCAATGCAGAAACCTTTGGAGCACAAAAGTGCTATGTCCAGACATGTACCATTTGTGCTCCAACTGCACTGAACTGTTGGAGCACAAATGTGACACGTCCAGACATACAACTTCTGTGCTCCAAGGTATCCTGTGTAGATGTTGACATATCAGAGGGTTTCCGCTACATGTAATTGATTGTGGCGCACCGCCACAGCAAAAAAAAAAGGCCGCCACGCCTATGTAAAATGACTTTACATGAACTCCAAAAATCCTGAGGACAATCAGGTGTCGCCAGTTCTCCTTGTTAAGTTAAAATTAGCACTAATAATTCTTGACCTGTTGTCAACCATTTTGCTTGATGAACACGTTTTCCACTGAATAAAAATTAGCCCTCGGCAGTAAAATGCGCTGCTTTCTTCTTAATGCAATGTGTGCAATGATTGGAGAAAAAAATATTTTGTTCACTTTGCAAAACGATAAACTACGATGTTAACTTCTGTGTTTGCTGTGATTCATTGAAAGTAAGCGACTGTGCTTGCCATTGACTTTCATTTTTTTCGGCATACCATGACACTAGATCTAAATGAAATTGAGGAAATGAAATACACGAGTGTGATTGAGTATAATGACTGTAGGTGTTCCAAACTGAACTTGATGGTGGACTGGAAAGATTAAGCAATTCCCACGATTGTTTCGGCAAGTTTCGGCACAAAATTTTTGAAGGAGGAAACCAGACTTAGTAGTTATTTTGCGTTGCCCTGATATCCTTAAAGTCATTGGATTGATTGACATAAAATTACATCTGATTTGTAGCTAAGTTACCCTTATTCTTTATACTTAATACATTTGACCATTGTGCTATGTTACCAAATGTGCAAAGATTATTGGAGCACAAAAGTAATATGTCCATTTTTGGTCATTTTGGCTGTTATGCAATACTTCAGCATAATTGAATCATTTTTTATTCAAAGACAAGTGTAATGCCTCGCATATAAGTAGTGAATGTGTAAAGTCTATGAAACATCTAATTTAATGCAGCATTCACAAAGTTTAAAATGGGGTTTTCTCAAAAGTGCTAAAATGGACATATAACCATTGCGCTCCAAACCCTCGACATGTAATCTCAAGAAGTTCTATCAGAAGGAAAACCCAGACAAAGAATGTCCTGAATGGTTAGACATTTCCTGGTGTTTCGTGTTTTGTGGTCTTTTTCTTTCACGTAAATGCGATTGTATGTTAGAAACGAAATGCATTGCAATTATTGCATTTCAATAGATAACAGAACAAGCAATAAATTTGAGAAATCATTGTATGACAACTACTTTAGAATTTCTTTGACTGGCCCAGAGTAAATTCACCACACATTTTCACAGGTATGCTAATAGTTTAGTTTTCATCAAGGACTTGACCGCTATGTCAAGTTGCTTTCACCAATCATTCATCAAAAATGACAAATATGACTGTGCCATTTAACACACTTCTTGTAATGCCCTCGACACATTTCTGACAGGTTTACAACTTTTTAAACAGTCACAGTAATTTAGCCCATCTGGACCCTTAATGTGTTTCTTTTTTGTTACAGGAAATGCAGTCAAAGTGCAGTACAATATTTATGTTTATTGCTCTATTCTTAACATATAGAGTTTCCAAACAAGTTGGGGTGCTTAATAGGGTCAGGTCTCAATGGAGGCTAGTATACCTCTCAGTGCTTTCTATGGTTGCAGCCTCCTGGGGCTTCCTGTGCGTATGTCAAGAGGCAATGGCATAAAGATAAATACTATGTTCACACATACAATGCAGTATGCAGTAGAACAGTGAAATAAAACTTTGAAGAAAACTTGAATTTGACAGGTGACCCTGAAGCAAGAAGATCAATAGAGTTTGTTAAATTTGGAATTGTGGTGAAATGGATGTTAGACAATAGATAGACATTTTAGTCTACTTAGACGTCATTTTCCACTACTTGGAAATACCTTCTGGAATTTTGAGTTAATCATTGTGGCATCTATAAGTGAAATATAAGAAATATAATTACCATGAAATTATTTCCAGATTCATAGACTTCCAGATTTTTTGCTCTGTCATACCAAAAAATATTTCCAGGGTTTCATAGTGAATAAGCAGGTCCTGTCAACCTGCTTTTAATCAAAAATAATGGCTGCGTCTTTAGTGCTGATAGATTCGGTTTTTAGCCTAATAATTTGCGACTTCATAAAAACAAGGAACAATATTTAAGTTGTGAGGGGGACGGGGGGTTGGAGCTACAGGATAATCACCAAGCTCCTGTTGATTGACCAGTGGGCTGCACAGCTGTCCCCCTTCAGCTTTGACAGAATTATTTAATTCCCTCCTGTGTCCGGCCATGAGTCATGCAGGTGAAAACACTAATTCAGACAGAAGTGCTCTGTGAATATGGTAAATCAGACCTGTCCATTTTATGATTACCTCTGGAATCAGTTAGAGACAACAGTGGGTCATAAAAAAATTCTGCTTTGAAGACGCCATTGCTTTGCTTATGCCTCAAGGGGTCCATGATGAAGAAATCAGTCATCCCCTCCCTCTCTACTAACCAGTCCCCCACCTCATAGTAAAAAACACTGACAGAGATCATGCTGAGTTCTTTTTTTCTACTTTCTTCCTTGTAGCGACTGAAATTTACATTGAAAATAATGTGGTTGTTTGTGTGTGTGTGTGTGTGTGTGTCTGTGTGTGTGTGTGTACATGTGGTTGTTAAAAGGCTGTTTTATACTTATCACTTTCTGCGGAATGTGCTTACCTTTATCCCTCATACCAAAAATATGGTGGGGACCTGCAAAACTCCACAAATTGCTCTTACGAACTGTGTTAATGGTGTGATAGTATGAGACTAATCTATTCTTTGGATTCATTTTTTGTGACTACTTATAACAGGAGTCTGCATCTGCAATGATTTTCTTTTCAAGCTGTGCCTCAACTAAAGAAGCAAAGTTACAACTGCATTTCGCTTTCTCCCAGCCAGGTCTTTAGACAAACTCTATAACTTTGCCGACTGTGCCGGCCTGCACCTGATCTTCGGACTGAACGCCCTGCACCGGAATCCGGACAACTCCTGGAATGGTTCCAGCGCACTCAGCCTCCTGAAATACAGTGCTGGCAAGAAGTACAACATCTCTTGGGAACTGGGCAATGGTGAGTTTATTTAGCTTGCTTTCATCAACACATCCTGCATGAGGGCAGACACGCAATGTGCATGTTTATAGTAAATGGCACACACATGTACATGCACCATCAAAAACAGAGAAACTGGTGATGAGCCGCAAAGGTTTCTGTTAGTTCATTTGTATTTTAGATGGTTTAAGTGTCGTTTTTTCCAAGCTGGTGATTTGATTTGTGAAGGACTCAGCAACGTCTCCTGTTGACATCCTATTTGTCACAGAAGTGATATGGTCTTGCATTCAAATCTGAAATTGAGTCAGCATTGGGTTAAAAATATGTTGGCAGCATCTAGAACTTGGTTATACCCACCTGGGAATTAGGTATTTGATTTTCATTTGTTGGTTGGGTTATATTTGTCACTAAAGCTATTTATACAACCTTGATAGACCACTAACATTCAATGAGCTCATGAGATAGATGGATTGGGTGGGAAAAAAAATGAACAAAAAGGCCAGGAAGGGTTCAAATCCCATTTTAGAATGTATGAGAGGTATTGTAAATGTACGTCATCACATTTGTGTTCTGCAGCCTATCGCTTCAGTGTTCTGCAGCATTAACTGTCAGCATGGTGAGGTTAAAGATACTTGTTCACACTACGATTAAAGGATTTCAAATCTCGGATCTGTTTTTAGGAGATTACTTGTAAGGAATTCCAAATTCAGCTGAAAATTGTATTTTGATGTAAGGGGAAGACAAGTGTTTGGTGTTTTATATAATTATGCTTGAAATCAATTTCGGGGTCAGGATTCAATTTACTGTGGTCGAATGAACAGGCCAAAACATTACCTAGAACATAATCAGTATTTTAGTGCTGTAGTACTGAGGGATCACCCATTGACATTCATTTGAAAGAGGTTTCAAACAGTTGTCTTGCCGTTGAGTGTGGAGATGGGGGAATGTACATGAACATCCCATGTTTGATTTAGAGCTGGCATTTACTATCCGTATTAAACTGAAAAAGAATAGCCATTTGCTGTTTTTACAAGGAACTGTGGTATCTCTATTCAGCTTTGGCAACGAGCTCTGAAGACCTTACCCTTAATAACAACATTACAGTTGACTCCTCCAGTGGATATTCTCTTGGATAACTTGGCTTTACAATCCAATATTGAGAGATATTCTCTCAGCGGATTTAAAGGGGCCCCTTGTGCATTTTTGTACTGCTTTTGCATCGATGGGCTCTGTCTGCTTTCTCTAACACAGAGAAAAATTACTCCAAAAAGTATTCTACCGTGTTTAGACACTATTGAAAATACCCACAGCACTATAGCTCTTTCGATTCTCTCAAGATACACACACAGTACTACAGCAGTAATTCATATCATGTGTATATGCACATCAGCATTTTATCTTTCCATTATTTTTCATTATCTTTAGGATTTAAAAAAATTGTCCTTGTATTATGTTAATTGAGCAATGGGAATGCAATCACATTGAAAATTCTCTTATTTTGTTGTGTTAACTTCATTTTGAAAAATAGATTTTTATGCTTGTCTTTTCTCAACCTCCTGCCGTTCACGACAGGGTTATAACCTGTACTCCTGAAGTACTGGTTAATTGTGATAGTAATTGAAGAGTAGATTTTGTTGACAGAACCTTTCAAGAAGTTCATTTGACTTGTGAAGTAAAAATACAGGAAGTAATGACACTGAGCTTATATGCAGTTTTCCCCTAAAACTGTCCCTCTCCCTGCAGAGCCCAACAGCTATCGAACTATGGTGGCCCGCACAATCAACAGCAGCCAACTCGCTCAGGACTACATCCAGCTGAGGACCCTGCTGCAGTCTGTCCGCTTCTACAGCCGAGCTAACCTATATGGGCCCAACATTGGCCGTCCGCGAAAAAACGCCCTTGTGCTACTGGATGGGTGAGTTAGCCAGAGATTCAAAAAATGTTTTTGGCATTGAGTGACCTAACCTAAGAGTTTGTTTATATTATACTGCATTATATCACCTTGTCTGTCGTAAGTATGGTATAATGTGCACTTACAGTTTTATATAATGTTCATTTTGCTTATTGAAAGTCAGTTTCATTTATCCTTAGCTTCCTTCTCTACACGACTCTCTCCCTTTTCTAACAGGATTTGTAGACCACACATGAACTTTGCTTACCAGTCGGCAGTAGTTAGGGACAGTTCGGAAAGAGATTTATGAATGCATGCTAATAGTTTTCAATCTTAAAATAGCGTATTAATTTTTTTTTTTTTCTGGTGATACAAAGACAGCTAATGTTGATTCAAAGAACAGGCCGTGCACATTCACCACATCGAATGTTTGTTTTTGTCCTACAATAATCAAAACAATAAGATTCTTAAGTTAATTTGTTTACATATTGTGGTGGGATATCCAATCCTTCTCCTAGTTGGAAAATCAAGCAAGGAAACATATGTGCAGTTGTGCAACGAATACTCCTGGTACTGAGTACCACAGGAAATGTAGTCACCCTAATTCAGTATCCAGGAAAACGAATAAAGTTTTTGTTTTCTGTTCCTGGAAGCCTAAAACCGAAGACAGTTCCCTTGCCGACAATGACACGACACATCTTTCTTTTAACCTAACTATTTGTGTCAATAGGAAAATTATATTTATTTTTGTTTTTACAAATGGAGCTTTTACAAAGGCTGCAGACAGAAAACAACACTTTATTCCTTAATTCATTAGGAACTGGCGAGAGATGTTCTGCTGAGCCATAAAACCGTTGCCAATAAATTGTGTCGTGTATAAACCACATTTTGTTTATGTGGTGCATTTTATTTCAAAATTTTGTGGCCGCGCATATCCAGTCACAATTGTGTATGTGCTTTCAGTAGTGTTATACTGTTGCTTTTTTCCTGATGCCATTTGACAAAACAAATCTCAAGTTGTTTGATTCTGTTTTGGGCTTGTTTTAAAAAATAGTGACCAATTCAACAAGTTTCAACAAGTTTTGTTTTTTTTCCACCTTTTTCATAACTGTTGCCAAATGGCACACGCTTTTGAATGTAATCTCTCATGGAAGAATTTTTTTCATCTGTGATTATGAATCATGGAGACGGAAAAAAAAAAAAACATCACACTTAATTCAGTTTTGTCTTCATATGTTCAGCTTATTAAACCAGTATTGAACACAATATTCAATTTCTAATTAGTGTGAAATGGATTAAATTACTGTAAGCTCAGCAAAACAATTTACACAAACCTAAGCAAATAAAGTTCATAATCTCCACAGGACATCAAATCATCTAGAGAGGTTTTTCGCCTGGAAGTTTCTGTCTGTAATTTCATTTTGGTGAATTTAGCAACGTATGTGGTATTGGAAAAACTTCATTTTCATGCTGTAAATATCAGAGATGCAAAAAAAAATGTTAACTCATAGAGGCCCATCTAGTATTTTTATATTTTTTTATATGTTTGCATATTTGAGGAAAGGAGACTCCCTCCAAAGTGTGCTGACATAGTAATATCGAGCAGCATATCAAACCAATTTTCAAAGATGCCTTTGGAAAATTTTTTAGCTTGTTTGCTCAGTGCTTGCAATGAGTTTTCAATATGTGCAGCATTATCAAATTACAATGTTTACTCAGTGTTTTTGGTTTAAAATGGAATATAGGGAATTTGAACTATGAACACAGACAAAAAAAAAAATCCCTGAGATGATTTTAAATATATTTGCACAAAAATTATGAATGGATACTTAAAGATCAGAAAAGCGGTTGAAGATTACTGATTATCAGCTAAATATTTAACAGTGCCGACATAGTGGCGTGTGTTCCATATAAGGCATGCGCTGTATTCAGAGCGATTCTGCCCTCGAGAAGAGAAAGTGATGATGACAAGAAGGAGGAGGGGCTTTTTAGTGTTGCTTTGTGAAATTTTATCTCAGTTCCTTGTGTTTACATAAAGTCAGAGGCAACAGAAGTTCATGTCTGCCAGGAATGAGAATCATTGTAGTTACCTCTGTGATAAACACTTGGAAGTGCTGTTTAGGCATGAGGTATGTTCTACAATGCTTTTAACTTCATACTCTGCATGCCTACCCCTCTAATCCATTTGTAAGTATTGCATTTTGGAATAAATGGATTAATGCTCATTGAATATGCATATCCTATAAAGAGCATATTTCAAAGCAGCATCTGCATCGGATGCATCATAAATTTGCATGTGAACCCTTGTTCAATTCAGTGAAAGAACAGATGCAAATGCTTTCATAGATGGACTTCCACATGTCGGTATGATAAACAAACCAAATATAATCCAGACAAATGCGGTTCTAATTAGGAATAATGGGGTCAGCGGTATTATAGACCTTCAAAAAATATGAAATAACAACCATTAAATTGCGCTGTTCAAATGTCTGTAAACCAACCAGGCCAAACATGACAGAAATTATGCCATGGTAGTAACTAGCAACCCTTGTGTCACTCTGTTTTATACTTTCAAAGCAGTGTAACTGTATGTGTGTGCACGTGTGTGTATGTGTGTGAGCGAAGGGTGTGTTTGTCTGTATTTCATGTATATACATGAAATATACAGTAAAATGTAAAGCAGGAAAAGCATGTGGTTCTCAGTCCAAAGAAAGTATACATCCTGGGGGAATCTTTTCTGTAGCAGTACATGTTGAATTGATCACATTACCTTGGTTTGGTGAATGGATATGAAGAGTGCGGTGGGTTCCCAAGATTGTTGCTCTGCACTAGACAGGAGGTGCTCATCTCCCAGCCAGCAGACTGTTAATCCCAGGGCAGTGACACAATTTACTAGCCTTGTCAGATAAATAAAGTGTCTCTAGATTTATGGCCTGATGGAGCAATTTCCCACCTGCAAGGTCTCGGGATGCACAGTGAAAATGTCTCCCTCCCTGATGGTGATGTGGTGCCTCTCTCGCGTCTGACTGGCATCATTGGTGGAGTTCTCGATATCAAAGTGTGACCTCGCTGACTTTCTGAATGAACATGTCAGCAAAAGCATCGCCAGTGGAGTCCCAGGGGTTATAGAAACTAAAGAAAGTCCTTCTCTGTCAGCTATTTTATGCTGAAAGAACCTCATCTGACAGTCAATGGGATTTTCTCACAGAAGTGTTTTTTTTTTTTTTTTTTTGGATCACACAAATGATATATGATCCTAAATGTAGTCATATGATTTATGAAAGGTACTTAAACTTTACGATGCTTTTTAGAGCCACAGATTTTAACGATGGAATTAGACACTTTTTTTCCGAGTGGGAGTAGAATGTCAGGAGATAATGTTGCTGAAAAATTTGCTTTAATAAGAAGTGATATTCGCTTGGTTTGATGAACCCTGTAGCTCAAAATTTCTTTCATTTCTACAGTATTTTATGATAATTCCTTAATTATTTAAAATTTCTTCTAATATATTATATTTCAGTCTTTGTCTGACATCTGGTTGATGATGACATTTCCATCCATCATCAACCAGAAATGGGGGCTAATGCCATGTTCTATTAAATACCACTTCTAAGAATAATACTTCATGTGCAGTCACTTCAGAATTTTCTTGTGAGCTTCAAGGAGACCGATATCGGTACGGTTTGGTTTACAGATTATTTGGTGAAAAGTCTGAACATAAACAATGCATTGAGAATTCCATACCATTTTGTATTTGTGAGATTAAAAAACCAGGTGCCTGCTCTCGCAAGAATATCCCTCAGGGCTTCAAGTGATTTACAAGCGGAAATGAAAGACAGGGGTGGTGCCCGTATTTCCTCACTGAGTAGCTGCTGAGATGTGAACAACAGAATAAAAATGTGAATCACTGCACTGACATGCATTATTACAGTTTTACTGCAGTGTACACTCTCCATTGAAGTCTTTAGGTATGAATGACATGAGAACTTTGTATAATCACCAATGGGGTTCCACCCTTTATGTCATCTTGACCCATATTATCTCATCTTTGTTGCATTGTACTCCTACATTCAAATGCAGAGTTTCTAGCGTTAAGTTGCATTAGAAATTCGGACTCTTGTCATTATGAAAGGAATGTAAGTTTCCCAAAATTACTGCCAGCAGACTGCAGTTCTGTAATATTTGTCCTGGCCAATATGCACTTGAAATCATGGAAAGACACCAAGTGAGCAAGTTTTGGGTAATAGAATTGCAGGTGCAATATTTCTGAGAATGGGTAGTGCATAATATGGAGCTTTAGGGTAGTAGGGATTATGATCATCTGCTTTGGATAACATTGGAAGGCAGTTCCTTTGTGTTATGTTATGTCTAAGATTGTAAACAAATGCCAGCTAATTGCGCTACTTATGATAAAAGCATCTTACAGAATGCATTAACTGTATCTTACTATGTTGTAAAAAAAAAAAAAAAAAAAAAAACCCCAAGTTTAAAATTATGCATTTCAATTTTCCTGTTTAAAAGTCCTTTCATGTTTTTCAAGCTATGCACTACGAAATTACGAAGAGAGGGTTAAAGATGGAT
Source organism: Gymnothorax javanicus (assembly GCA_029692085.1). Classification (NCBI taxonomy): domain Eukaryota; kingdom Metazoa; phylum Chordata; class Actinopteri; order Anguilliformes; family Muraenidae; genus Gymnothorax; species Gymnothorax javanicus. Next base: position 39,379,985 of record CM056208.1, on the reverse strand, counting down.
GTTGCTTCAAAAAAAAATGGCATGGTTTTATATCTTACATTATCATGATTACTTTCTTCATTACTACTACTAACAGAATATTATGTTATGTATAATTTGTCAGCCAAACTTCTACATAAATGAGGATATAATTTTTTTAGGGGGCATATCGCCCTCTATTGAAGGTTGTTCTTGGCTAGGATTGAATTGATGTGCCTGCATATTTTCAACAAAGCATAGAAACTGAGCCGTCTTTCATTTATTTGTTGAATTAAAAAACCTGGCGAGTGGACTTGGAACTTTAGCAGAGGTTTCCGCTGAAAATTCAGTCACATGATACCGCCTGCTCTAGGTGCCCAAAGAGATGAGCATGAACAGTGAGTGTATGCTTGTTCTGAGATGACCTCACCTGACCTGAGCTCAGATCCATTTGGTCTGTTAATGGTTTGGGCAATTGTCTGGGATAAGCTCTTCTGGGAAATGCATCATAAAACCATCACAGTTTTCACCGTCGTGTGAAAACACACCCAGAAATACACACCAAATATCCACCTGGTCTACGATGTCTACTTGACACTTGTTGCCTGATCAAAAATGAATTATCTAAATAAGCTGCTATAATTATATCGGAAATGGAGTACCCTGGGGTGCCTAAGACTGAGCCTGTGTCTGACAGTCAGTTTTGAAACTGAAGATTGATTTGACTATTGAACTTCATAATTAATCATTTTAACATGTGTTGAATATTGAATGCCCAGGAGGGAGGATTGACTGGCATGTCACTCCTATCTGACTGGCTCAGTTAAATGGTTCTGGGTGGATACAGTATTTCAATAAGTTTACATGCTTTAACACTTCAGCTGGAATTGTTCATTTGTATAAGTTTACACTTCATGGCAGTTTCCATGGTTTAAGATATTTAAATGTAACTCCTTTACAGTTCAATCACCTGACTTTCTTTGCGGGCCTGCCGTCTCACCGAGAAATGACTTGAGCTGGGATTTTCAACAATTTATCCAAGCAGCACCTGATCTGGTGTTTTCATGCTGGTTCTTTATTCTCCATATTTGGCATTTATCGAGGAAAGTAAAACATTTTAAATGAAACATTTTGAATAATATTGTGGTCGTTGGCGAGATAGAGAGCTCTTTGTTGTTGTTGTTTTGTGACTAAAAGTTTTGTCAGTCTGCTCATATAGCTGCGGAGACTGAATGAGATGTTAGAAGTAATTTTTAACATTAATGGTTAATGTTTTGATGTTGTATGGAGCGGTAAAATATGTTCCAGCCTCATTCATATAAGCACTGCTAAGGATTATTTCTCAGTATATAGGACTGTATCCTTTTGTCATATAAAGTAATGCACATTTCATTGCATAAATCTTTAATTCAACCATAAGTCTCCTCTGGCAGTGTTTCAAGGGGGAGTTTAAAGTGTTTAGATATGGGCATCTAGACTTCTAGCCAATGGGCATAAATTCTTCAACTGTGAAGAATTTACTGTTGCGATATATGGTATAGGACTTGCATGGAGATCTGGCAGCATATGTTGTGCGTGATGTGGTTATTGTCATGCTTTATAAGAGAAACTGATATAATGAAAGCACCAGAGGTGCTGATGCCTCGGTGTGTATTGCTTAGCCACTACTGATGTACAATAGTTGTACAGTAACATAAAAGCAAGCTTGAATACATAAACAGTCAATAGAGTGCGGTCCTTGTGCCAAAATCATGTGGGTGTGGCTTAACATTATGTACACAAAACGTGTATACTGAAACATGAAGTGCTACAAAAAATCAAAATTCTGGCACATTTAAAATCAAGAGAACAGTGTTTGTCACTCGTTGGCATTGTTACTTTAGCTTGGATGCACACGCTGTCGCAGTTATGATGGTAACAGACAGACAAACAAACAAATACACAGACTGAGTACCGTATGCTCGCTGTGCGCATGCGTACACCGAGGCATAAAAATATTCTAATAATGTGATTATAAAAGGTCAGTGTGCAATCTGCATGGTGTTCATATAAGCCAGAAATACTACTTTAAGAATTCTTGCATTATGTTCAATAGATTGTAGAAGTAGCTCTGCATTCATATTTGGTTGATATACTATGAATTCCAAAATGATAACAAATCTCATTTTAAAAAAGGACAACAAGTCAACCCCTTGAACATTAGGCCTACCCATGAACAAAATTTTTGAACCGTAAATAATGTCTAATGCTGTGATGTATGGCATGAGGGTCTGCTGGCAGTGTCGTGTATAATGTGGATACTCATCATGTTTTATAAGAGTAAATTTTCATATGCATCTGAAAGTATTGATGACAAATTTTCTCCCCACCTTACATAAAAAAATTGGCTTAAACCTAAGCCTATGGTAAGACAAGCTCCCATAAATACACAGTTCAAACCTCACAAAATCTCAACATGGGAATTAATTGATTAATTGATTAGTAATGATATTTTATTTTTTGTCCTGGTTGTTATAGGTTAAAATGACTGTTCATAATGTTTCAGTTTTTTTTTTTAAATTTGGCATCTCCAATCCCACCCGAATCTGGAATGTCCAATTGAACTATGTACAAGGCTTTTCGCATATGCGGCGCCCTATTGCCAACTCAGGAGAGTGAGACAGCTCGCGGCTCTACTCCGAAGCACGTGCCCGTCGCCACCGCTTCTTATACACCCATTGGTCGAAACCTCGCAAGCTCAGAATGAGGGCGGAGGATACCCGAACATGAACGAGCTTAGAATTAGGGCTGCACGATAAACGGAATCGCGGTTATCGCAAGCGCAATAAAAGTAACTGCCACTGTGAGGCAGACAGACGTGCTTGCTTTTTACCTTTTCTATGACACTTACCTAATGCGGTCATTTGAAATGCTTCCGGGAAGAAAACTGTGATTTGAAGTCCACAAATTACCAGCGAGGTTCGACCGCCTCCTTCACCTTGACATAATTATCTTACCTTAAATCAATTCCCGTGTACTTTGCCTAACTTGCAATTAAGCCATTTATGCAGCCAACTGACTGATCAAAACCAAAATATGGCCAATAATGATTAAGAAGAGATAATGAGAAGCAGACGGACCTAACCAGGCTGCCGTGTTAGATTGAAAGAATGTTAATAATCTGAATAAATAGCAGACCTCTAAATTCCACCTCTCGTAGAATTTTTACATATTATTAAAAAGATTTCTTAAGAATAAACCATTTCAAGATGGCCTTGGTTTTTAAGCATTTCAAAACATACACAAAGTGGATAACATTTTGTGAAGCATCTTGAGCGTGAAAGAGAGAAATTATTTTAGCATTGCACTTAATAGACAAATACAGCGCAGACTTGGCAAACAAGTTCATTTAATCTGTGCCGCAATTTTCTTGCATTTTTTTTATATGATAATTGAACAAGATTAATTTAAAATAAAATAATTCACAGCTCTTGATTTTGGTGACTTTTGAGCGTCTAATAGCCAACAGTGAAGGTGGAAAACATTTTGTTAAAGCTTATCGAACATCACATGTAAATTGTTAATGCAGTTGCACGCAGCGCAGTCGAATGTGAAACTAGAAATAATCAAACAAATTCAGGCAAATCTGTCATGTTTCATGGTCATTTAAATTTCAAAATGTAATAAACACAACATATTCAAATAAATCAGACTGTCTACCAATTTAAATCGTTAATTGAGTGAATCGACTGTTTGATTGCAAATTAAGCAAAGCTAGTGGGAAGGGGGTGAGAGCAATTGTCGGGTAGAGGATGATGATTTTGCAGACCTTAACTTTGCTTGGTTCAGCACGTAATTTACCTGAATGTGTTTGCCAAGTCGTCGCTGCATTTGTCTATTATTGTGCAATGCGAAAATAATTTCTCTCACTTTCACGCTCGATATTTTTTACAAAATTTTTCCACTTCATATATATTTTGAAACGCTTAAAAACCAAGGCCATCTTAAAATGGTTTATTTTTGAGAAATCTGTATAATGATATGTAAAAATTCTACGAGAGGTGGAATTCAGAGGTCTGCTATTTATTCAGATTATTAACATTCTTTCAATCTAACACAGCAGCCTGGTTAGGTCCGTCTGCTTCTCATTATCTCCTCTTAATCATTATTGGCCACATTTTGGTTTTGATCAGTCAGTTGGCTGAATAAACGGGCAAAGTACACGGGAATTGATTTAAGGTAAGCTACCTAAGGTGAAGGAGGCTGGCTGGTAATTAGCGGACTTCAAATCACAGTTCTCTTCCGGAAGCATTTCAAATGACCGTGATTAGGTATGTGTCATAGAAAAGGTAATAAGCAAGTTTCGTCTGTCTGCCTCATAGTGGCAGTTACTTTTATTGCGCTTGCGATAACCGTGATTCCGTTTATCGTGCAGCCCTACTTAGAATCTTCCTAACGAGAGCCCGTCTGGCCAACAAGAGGCGCCTGAGACCCTTCCCAATTTGCATCCCTGTAGCGCATTGGCCAATTGCACACTACTCTGAAAGGAGCTGCCGACCACTGCCGGCTGGTACGAGGTGGGGATCGAACCTGCGCCGTGATAGTCACTTCTGCTTCGCAACGCGATGCTTTACCGAATGAGCTATCCGGCAGCTCGATAATGTTTCAGTTTTGAAGGACATAGTAAGATCCTGTAACCTCTGTGAGAATGGAAAACATCCTCTTAGGTCATAAATGTAAGCAACCAAAATGGCCAATATTTACGTTTAAGTGGCAAATGACCTATAGTGGTGGTAGTAATTGTGACCACAGCAAAGGACAACATGAGGTGATGTTAATATATAGCACAAAAGTTTGCATAGGTTGAATGTCAATATGGTTGGGAAATTGAACAACGAACATTCACAAAGGAGACCGTTTTGTTTCCATGGGTTTAAACATTTTGAAGTGGGTGGCTCGACTTTCAAAAGGCTCGACTCACTTATATAAAACCACAATCAACTTTCCATCTCCGTAACCTTAACTTTTAGGAAGTAGAAATTTTAACCGAAGCCACTGTATTTTTTTGTTCCCCCACCACCCGAAGGGTAGGCTGGGGGACTAATGATTTAGGCAGTGTCTGTCCATGTGTCTGTCCCTCTGTATGTTTGTGCGTCCATCCAGATCCATAGCTCTGAAACTATGTGCCGCAGCCCTACTATGTCACAATTACTTTATTACCTTTACCAAAGCTTCATATTGGTTGCCGTTTTTGTGACTTCTGACCTGTGGTCTTTCAGCGATGACCTCAATCATTGCTTTTTTTTGTTTCCAGAGCAAACCTACGACACTGTTGACAGTGGCCTTTCGAAATAGCTTGAGTGGTAGGCGATGGACTCTAGTTGTGCCTTTTCAATATTTCATTGACCCGTGACCTTTGAGCTTTTTCCCATGACCTTGACCATTTTCTGCAATTTTCAACTTTCTGAAAAATCATCTGATCTTTTAACGTTGCCATCAAAACTTATTAATTTTTGGTCACGGAAACCAATACAAGTATTAAAACTGATGTATGACTTATGTGCGACCTTTGACTTGGGACCGTGACCTTGACCTAGCTACTCACAGTGGCCTTTCAAAATTGCTTATTGCGACTCCATCACCAGACTGGTAGGTCAGGGGACTTGATTTAGGTTGTGTCCATCCAGCTATCTGTTCGTTTGTCCAACAGTTCATCTGTCTACCTGAGTGTGGGTCCTTTGGCAGGGGCCTTTTTTTTTCCGGGGCATTTTGCAAAAAAGGTGTTGTTGACAAAGTGAATATATTGTTATGGACTTTCCTCAGCTTTGGTACTGCATTGTGCACTTGCACTATCACGGCAGCTTCTTTCACTGTGCGCTGAAAGCAAAATAAATACTTGCTGAGTATCTCTCATCCTTTGAGTGCGATTCCCTTGTCTATGACTGAACCTGTGTTTGACTCTCTCATGGTTCCTTAATTTTCTTGCTGTCTGATTTAGTTCTTATCCCTTTCTTTTGCATGGCTTGTCCTACTCATTGTTTACATAGGCAGAATAGAATTGATCTTGACTGATGGCCACAAGTGCTTTAGCAAGGCTCCTCTTCACAAGCAGACGCCACCTCACGCTGATCCCAGGCTCCTTTCAGGTGGAAATGATTAATGGCTTAGAGTCTACAGGAATAAAGTGAAACTTAAAGGATGAAAAAAATAAAATAAAATTTTCCCATAACTGTTTATTTTCGGAATCAGAGTCACTTCCCCACTCCCCAGTTTAGAGTCGACCCTCAACCAGATGTTTGGCGGTTCTCAGGTCTTTCAGTTTCACCCCCACCAAGTTATGTCAGCACAGAAACATATACAGCATGTACACACGTCCCCATGAGCAGTGTTTTTGGTCCCAAATATGGATATCTGTGTTTGTTGGAGTTTTCACAGTCCCTTTGACCGTGTCATCCCTTGACCATCTCTCCTCACAAACAGTTTACACAGTTCCAGAGATACTGTCCATGTGAGGGAGCATATTATAAACAGAGAGACGCAAAGAAAGGCAGTACTTGACTCTGGCTTGCCTTTTGTCCCCAGCACCTCAAACGCCCCAACAAAGTGCAGGTTATTTAGACTGCTACACCGCTTGAATTTATTGCTCTCAAAATGTTAATAGTCTACATATTAGATTCACACTGGCTACAAGGAAAATACCTAGTTTTTTAATAAGGAAGTGCTTACAGATTATTGCAAATGTTTCTGTTATTTTGACTCAAATAGACCTGAAACATATCCTTCATCGTAGAGTATTAGTAGGCGTGTGAATTCCCACGATGGAAAAAATCGCAAATTCCCACATATTTTGCAGGCACTGTAATCCTTCTTGTCTAGTCTGCACAATTTTTTGCCGTTTGGTTTACATTAGAGCGAATATGAATTTTGGAACATTAACAAATTACTATAAAAAAAAGTATAGTAATAATACATATGAATATATACATACAACTGGATGGCATTTGACTGTTAACTGATACCTAAAATGTACTTTCATTACCCCATTTATATTTTGAACTACATATTGTAAATAAATGAATCAAATGTTTTAAAGGTTTCAGTGTAATATACTACAGTGGAAGTTTTATTCTGTACAGCTGACTAGCACCTGAAGAACAGCCGGAATTCTCCATTGCAGGCATAGAACTTGTGCTGGAAACACCCCTCTGGGATTTCTATCCATGCCAAGCAATGGGCTCAATTTTCCTGCAGACAGTGGGCAACTTTTTCAGAGATTTGGAAACTACCTTTTTGGGAACCAAAAATCACACCATGGACAAAGTCACTCTAAGGACACACATCTTGCCCATTCAAGCAACAACAATTAAGCCTTCATTGTATCTGGGTTTTCTATATATTGAGTTGTAGTCACACTCCTTGCTGTTCAAGAGAGCAGGTTATTTGCATTAATAATGCAAAGTTCAGCTCATGTTGAAGAACTGTTGTCACATTACACTGTATGTTCATTCAGTAACAACAGATTTGTCAATTTGGAGAGTAAATTAAGAATTTTTAAACTCGATCAGTAATTAATTCCCACTGTTTTTCTGCAGGTTCATGAAGAACGCTGGCTCTGTCGTTGATGCAGTTACGTGGCAACAGTAGGTATTTTACCTTTTTTCTATTATTTACAAACTTTTATTTTTAATAGTCCTGTTAGTACGTTCTTTGTAGTAATTTCCATTATGCTGTTGATGGAAAAATTATAACTTTTTAGGAGTTAAACGTATTAAATTTTTTTTACAGTTTTTAAACTTATAAAAAGCTGCTTTAGCCTAAGTATTGATAATAATTATGATACTAAACAACTCAAGGGATTGCAGTTAAATTTCCAAACTTTGCTACCGGTGGTGCTACTGCTGTTCTTGCGTGTGATTGGCTCACATGCTGGAGGTTAAAGGAGGTCAGTTCTCCTTGTCAGAATGTGAACTTCTGTTAAGTACAGTAACCAATACTCTTCGCTAGCAATGCAACACCAGATCAGTGAGGCACCACAGCAACGGTATTTGCTTCGCCTGAACATATACAATTATATCTCCAGAAAAAAATACATCAATATTTCCAAAATTGTAACCGCTTGTGTTGCCTTTAGCATGAACATACAAAGGGAAAACCAGTTTCTTGCACTAGTCCCATTGACTGTATACAGCCTATGGCTGAAACTGGAAGTGTGTATCATGATGCAAGTATTTTAGCTCCAACTGATTGCGATCCCTCAAATTACTTTATAATGATGAACTAGTCAAAGAATCTTCTAATAATTAAACAAACTGTAATTTTGCCTCAATGAATATTTGTAAAATTACTTTTCAAAAAAAACCCCTTTGATTTACTGTTGATATTTTAGGTGTAAACTTTGGACACCCAGTCATCACAGTTACTTTGTCTTTACCGTGCTAGCAGATGAATGTGCGCATACATGAGGTGGATCGAATACCAGAACTATCTATAATAAGCAAAAAAATTACGCTTACCCTTTAACTGATTCAACTCTTCAGTCATACAGTTTCTGAACTAACTGAAGTTAGATGTGAGCCAGTTCTTCAAGAAGGACATTTTCCAGTTATTTGAAGGTTTTTAGCGGAAGGTATTATAGTTTGCATCCTGCGCTCCAAAAATTCCCATCATTTTCTATTAAGTATAGATTTGGTGATTGTGCAGGACATGGAAGGCATTTGACTTCATCCTTGGGGTCTTGGAACCATTCTGTTGTCTTTATGCTAGGGCGCGTGGGGGCATTATCATTTCGGAGTATGGTGACATAATATGGGAATAGTGTATGCTCCAGTGGTGCATTAATCGCAGATATAAATGGTCTGAATGGCGGCCCTGCCATAAATATCTGCTTTGCAAAGCTCACATATTATTTTTGTTTTCTGAGACTGGTTTGTCACTGCTTTCAATTGTGGACAAAGTGAGTTTTGACTGTTGCTGTTCTTTGGTGTCGGGCTTATGTTGTCAAAATTTTTGACACGGATCCCCGCGTCACCCTAAGTAATTTTGCTGTTGTTTGTGACTGGTGGACTGGAAATTCAAGCACCTGCCTCTTGGCCCCTTAGGAACACTGTTTGTATCTTAATCATGCTTTTTTTGTGGAAAATTGGGCATCTCCTATCCCACCCAAATCTGGAATATCCAATCTGCTGAGTGTGTACAAGCGTGCTCATACGTGACTCATACTGCCATCTCCGGAGAGTGCAAACAGTTTGTGCATCTCCTCTAAAACACTCGCCTGTCAGCCTCTGCTTTCTTTTGCGCACAGTTTCAGTAAAGCCCAGGCAGAACATCACCAGGGAAGAAACCCAGTGGCAGGTGATGTCTATGGGTTTAAGACTTCAGACAGTCACTTACTGCCCAGGGATTGTCACCGAGTATTAAAAATGACAATTTAGTTATCGATTATGTCAGTTTGTCCAATTACTTTTGAGCCTCTAAAACTGATGGGGCTGTGCATAAAATGAGTGTAATTCATACATGGTTCAGGCGTATTTTTGGAAAAAAAAAAAAACTCAAATTGAATTTGACTGTCTGCTCTTCAATCACAGATTGATTGTGTCATTTCAAATCCATTGTGGTGGTGCACAAAATTAAAACAGTGAAAATTGTGTCTCTCTCCAAATATTTATGGACCAAACTGTAAGTATTAATAAAAATAACTGCAACCTTAGGATGTGGTCTTCAGATAGCACAAAGTATATCATGTTTGATTTTAGTTGATTAGACCTCTGTGAGCTACTTTATTGAGGAAATGTAATTTTGGGCCTTTGGTCATTTCCATTTCTTTCTCCAGCATCTCGCTGTGTGTGTCTCGATGGCCTTGCATGAATATAACCAGGTGTTTTAGCTTTTGGGCGCTTAACTTTTGAGACTATTCCAATTTGCAAATTCTTTTTTGCCTTCTTTTGATGTGCTGGCCATATCCATGTTCAACACATTCCTGGGAGTATTAGAGGGAAGAAACCTATAAATTATTATAACTAGTGGTCATTATCTAATTATCTGTAAAGTATTACCCTTGCTAATCTGCTGTTGCCTAATTTCACCCAAATGCTTTGCTTAACTTCTGTGACTAATTTATTAGAGCTTCACTGCGGTGGATGCAGAAAGTGAGCCTTTGAAAGTATATGACCAACATTCTCTCATATCCTATATGCATGTATGAGAACCCTTGTGACATGCTTTGGCCTGGATACAGTCAATACTTGTCTAAAACTTAGCCTTTTATTTCAGCTAAAGTTTTATTTCCCATCCATGCGAACATGGTCTCTAGAGCTCTGAGTGGCAGTTGAAGTTAATGATAAATGTTGATTGAAGTTTGGCTGATATGTGTCACGATGAACTGCATACAAATTTTTTCGAATTTTTTAAAGTATTATTTGTGCATTGCCAGTCAGGGGTCCCAGTAATTTTGAAGCCCACTGTACCACCTCAATATTCCAGCGTCCATCTTGCAACAAGTGTGCATCTTGCAGTATCCGTTGAATTTACTTGAAGTGTATTTTGCACAAAATGGACAGGATGTCCGCATATCTTTAATGATCCAGGTGAGATAAATTTGTTGCGCTACAGAAATTCACCATATTTTTCTCATTGACCACAGATGCTAGCTAATTTATTTTCTTTTATGAGCTTGTATATTTTGCTGTAACGTCCTTCATTACAAAGGAATGTTTGAATCTACAGCCAGGTAATTCTAGCCAGTCTGCTAATTTAAGGTTGCACTGAATTGGCTTGCGCTATAAGCTGAACCCCTTTCACTTTAAGCTAATGTAGATGGGCAAGGACAGCCTATGCTTTAGCATGGGTCTGTCTTTGAAAAGGGTAACCACTGACTCATTAACGCACAGTCCTCCCTAAATGGAAGCAAAAAAACCTTGTGGAATAATCTTTTAACCTCCCAACAAATGCAACACACTCAACGGTAAAGTTAAACCATATGCTCACCATCAACATTTACAATCATGAACTGGGATCCCAGGGTCCTTTAGTCAAACACAAGGTTGAAGACTGCCTGATGTTCCAGAAATGGTAGGTTACTCGGAGGGTCAGATCTTAACTGCAAAACATACAGATCCTGCACCGGATGAAAGGAAGGATCATTACTTTAGTCTGTTTCCTCCATACGGGTGCCAGGAATTTTTACAGATTAATATGACGATACCTGGGAGAAATAGTCTTCCCCCACTGATTTTCCAACTGTGCTAATCGCTTAGCCTGTGGCACATACTGCAAAGAGTGACACAATTCTCACTTTGTGAATTTACTGTGGGATTCAAAGTTGTTCTAGCCATTAATCTTCTCCTGACCTCATGTTCACACAGCGTGCTATTCAGTTGATGGGTTGCTTGGGTGCACTAGGCTGACAGAGGGCCAGAGCTTTGTGGTGTGCTCTTCTAATGGTCACATGCTGCTAAGTGTTGTGGAAGAGAAATACTGGCATTGTAATCACTCAGATGTTTCCGTAGGTATGTTGTAACACTTAGCGAATGCTATGTATTTTACCGGTATTAAACTGGATTGCTAGTCAGATACAGTCAGTTGCAGACTTATTGACATGCTTATTGAAAACGAAGAAGGAAGGGTGGTGTATTATAAACAACATAGTTAATAAGCTGTATGTTAAGTTCAAAGACGTCAGAAATGTATTTACTTCAATACATTTACTGCAACACTCAGTTGTTTTTTTCATCAAGTAGGCCTAATCAATTTTTCTAAAGACTGGGAACACAGAATCAATCTTTGAAATTGATGTCATAATTAAAAATTGACTCTGCTCTGAAGTATCTACCAAAGTTTGAATGGGAAAAAATTACGTGCATATCAGCCAAATTGAATATCCATGTAAAAAATCTTGGCATAATTTCTAGTCCTTGCAGAAATTTGACACACAAATTGGCTTTGTAGTGACAGATAGCTTCTTTTAGCTTTGCACAATTGCCAAGCTTAAACTGCTCTTTTTACCCATGGACTTGGAGATGGTCATTCATGCCCTAATTACATCTTCCTGGGATTACTGTGATGCCCATTATATGGCGGTGGCACAAACCTCCTTGTTTGAGCTCCAGGTTGTGTAGAATGCAGCAGCAAGTTTTTTCACTGTTATGAAGAGAAAGGATTACATAACTCCTGCTCTGGCTTCACTCTGCTGGCTACCAGTATTCCGAATTGATTTTAAGGTTTTTTTTTTTTTTTTTTTTTAAGGCACTTCACAGTCTTGCACCTGAGTACATTTTTGACCTCCTCAAGCCATATTCTGCCTCAAGGTGCCTCTGGTCATCTAACCAGCTATTATTTTCACTCCCGCAATTACAGCTGAAGCTCAAGTGTGATTTGGCCTTTTCAGTAACCGCCCCTAGGCTTTGGAACAGTCTCTTTCTCCAGAGTTGGTCTTCCCCTGCTATTTCCACTTTTAAATCTCATTTAAAAGCCCATTTTTATGCCATAGCATTTCAGTCTGCGTGAATTTTAGTTTTTTGAGCTATTCCTTTGTTGAGCCACTTTCATTTGTCTTTATCATATGTGTATTGTAATGTTGAGCATTTTGGATTAACTTCTGTTGTGTTTTTGTGCTATAGAAATAAAGTTGACATGACTTTTAATAGCTATCTAGCTTAGGGGTAGCCAACCATGGTCCTGGAGGGCCCCGGCATGTTCTTGCTTTTGGAATTACTCTGAAAATTTGTATTAATTTGAGGGATCGCAGTTAAAGTTCCAAAATTTGTCGCCGTAGGCGCGGTTGCGATTCTCGCCAAATCCTTGCATGTGATTGGCTGACGTGCTGAAGGTTAAAGGAGGTCAGTTCTCTGTGTCGGAATATGCACTGCCGGTAAATACAGTAACGGATGCTCTTTGCTTGCAATGCAATGCCAGGTCAGTATATGGTATACAGCTATGGTACTTGCTTTGCTTCAACATGTGCGATTATGTCTCCTGAAAAGAATACACAGTTCCATAATAATAACTCGCTTGCATTGCATGTACCTTGTGCATGCAAAGGGAAAACCAGTTTTACGTGCTGAAAACATTGACTGCATACAGTCTGTGGCTGAAACAGGAAGCGTGTATCACAACGCAAATATTCTTGCTCCTCCCATGGCAAGGTTTGGATATTTATTTGCAATCCCTCAAATTAATATGGAAGCATATAGCTAACAATATTAAAATGAAAATGTATTCTCAGAAATGCATTTTTGTTTTCAAGATGCAAACACATTATTTGTATCATAATGAAAATGAAAATATAATCCTCCACTTAGTGTTTTCATTTTCAAGTACATACAATTATCGTGACAAATTGAAAATTAAAACACATTCCCCACTTGCGTTTTCATTTTCAAAAAGTGCTACGCAATATCGTTAACAGAATGAAAATGAAAATGCAGATCTTATGATGCAAGTACATTCACAGCAATGCTTCTTCTTTATCGAGAAGCCAGCACATATTATATCTCATCATGAAAATGATAATGTAATCATCCACTATTTCTTTTTCATTTTCATGTTGACCAAATGCTTTGAGCCATATAACCGCCATAGTTGAAAATCATACGTTAGAATGTTCAGCAATTACAATAGTTTATTTTCATTAAATCAAGATGCAGATATTTTTTGGAAATTAAAATGTGTTTATTTCTTTTTTTTCCCATTTTTAATTCCATTCCGTAAATTTCATTTTCAGTGTGGGTGTATCCACCTTTTGTCTGCCACTGTGTGAGATCAGTTGTAATATTAAGAACCACTGATTGGATTGACAAGTGATGAATGTAAAAAGATAAGCCAGGCTACCTTCATTGCGCAGTTGCTTAGTTACTTACGTCACTGGTCATTGATTTGGGAATGAAATTACTTCTGGCAAGTGGTTGACCAAATCGCTGTCTGTATTTCAGTCCTCGTTGCCCATGTGCCCACAATAAGGCTGAAAACCCTTTTGCTGTGAGCAGACGGCATGGACTGACTCCGATCAGCCCTGTCTTCCTGTGTTGTTTGCCCGCACATGTTTTTCCACTAGTGTGTTGCGCCTCACAGGGGCATTTTGCATCTTTCAATTAGTTTTAACAGTTTACCATAATCCATTTTACAACTGAAATCGTTGTGCGCAGTTGACTGTCTTTTTTTTTTTTTTGCTCTTCATTGCAGGTGCAGTATCTTTTCTAAAAATCTTTTTAATGTATGTGGCAGCACCAACCTCCTTAACTTTTCAGTTCTATGGGCAAGACTTAAGGTTTACACTGATGTCTCCTATGGCTTTTACGGTTTATTGCACCAGTACTTCATCTCCTAAATATGCCTCACTAAATGGGGATTAAAAATGTCATTTGGTACTACAAGCTGTGCTGATTTAATTGCGACAACAGTAATCTTGCGCTAATGATCTCAGCATTAGATTTATAAATCAGTGCGAGATACCGGAACATGGTCTTTTCATGACCGCATTACAGTGCTGTTAAGAATCTGCAGCTGGGCTCTGTTTTCTCAGTTTATATGGTTTTTTTTTCCCTTTTTTATGACTAGCATTGCCTTGTTTTAGAACATCTTGATTTAGAAGATGGAGATAACTGCAGAACAACCTAAGGATTACGTGTGGGTAGCAGCGGATGAGTTCCTGCTGAGCAGGAACCAAAGCAGAAGATTTGTTACCGCTGCTGTTATGCAGCTGAAACCTCAGTAGAACAGTAAATTATGGGGCCCACTTCTCAGAAGGACCACAACTCAAAATTTCCTCTCATAATTTGCCCTATGGATGGTCACCATGCTGAGCGGGTCTACCCTGGCCTCTCCAGATGGTCATGCTACTTTATCCAACATACATCTTTGCTTTGACCTGAGCTTGGCCAGGAAAAGGAGGGAGAAAGCTTTGTACCTTTTCTCTGCCTCCTCTCCTGACATCTTAATTCACATCGCAGGCTGTTATTAGTTTACATTTGAGCTGTTATTGGTGAAAGAAATATGAAAACCTTTCTATTCGTTTCTTTTCTTTCATATGAGTGTATTTATGGGAGAGCAAGGATACCTTCTTTGCTGAGGCTCACTGATAACAAGATTGACAGTGGGTTTCTGGTGTAACCTTTCTTGTGATTTGAACCTTTGAACTGTCACCATCATGACTGTTTGACTAACTCCACTTGTTTGAAACTTGTTTGAATGCTCTTCATCTCAACATGTTGTGCCCCTGTGTGTGTCCTGCAGTAAATTCTGATTGTCATTGTCTCGCCATGTCATGGCCTTTATCAAGATCTACAGCAGTCTGTCTCCCTCAGTTACTACATGGATGGGCGTGTGGCTAAAGTGGAGGATTTCATGAAAACGCGGCTGTTTGACACGCTGACGGAGCACATCACTAAGGTACTGAAGGTGAGTCAGATTCACAGTATCAACAAGGGACGCACCCTGTATTTATTGGGCAGGCTGATAGCATGAGGCAATGAAGACCGTGTGTCCTGAATAGTTTGACTGTGAGGGAGTTGGGATATGTCTTGTTATTGTCTTGCAAAAATACATTCTTGTGAAAAATTTCAACATTCATCTACATTTTAGTCAGCCTACTGAAGTTGGTTAATTGCTGCAAGCACACATAGTTAGAGTTATATATATTACTCATATAACATCGCAAATAATCTAGGTTCTTACTTAGTGAATGGAACAGCAGAGAACCTAAGGGTTCATGACCAAAACTGATGAGCTGTTGGACCAGTTGAACATGCAACTAAGGAAGGAGAAGATGCATGTCACGCAGCATTTGAAAAAAATTCAAAGCACTGGAGCGTCCATTGACCAAAGAAATCGGCGAGATGATCGGAGTGATCCCTGTCAGGCCACTGCTATACAGATTGAAGGCTAAGCCTGGCTGCATGGTCTGAGGAACCCTTGTGTGGAATAGGCTGCAGATGGAAATTGTGCCAGAAATGAAGGCCTCTTTATTGGAATTATAGGACAGTTACAATACAGTGAATTTCTAAAGTTGCAGAGATTGCACTGCCTAACTTACATACATTTCCTGCTGATCTTTGTGGATTTTGGGAGGAACGCCAGCAATTCAAGACAGTCTTCGTGGACAATAATTCAACTGCCAAGCACCTCACCATTATGTAGGCTTATTTTGATAGAGATGTGTGCGAAGTTGGAAACAGGCTGAGAGAATCTGGTCTTCTTCAGCACAAATTGCTCCAATAATTTTTAGTCAAGTAGAAATTGTATTTTTGAAGTTACAAAATGGACTTTTATTTGTAGTTATTCAGCGGGCCATTCACTGTCTTTTATGCCCTGATGGAAACTTAATTTATGTATTGATGATTTCTTGCGGAGTTGCATGTGCTGTTCCAGCCGTTTCAATGAAAAAAAAAATCTTCCCAAGTTACACTTGCTCTAGGTTAGGTTTAAATGTTTAGTGTCTAATAAGCGCAAAGTTGAAGCTAGTTTGCACAGTGCAGCCAGTTTTGATAAGTAATGCGTACGGCCAGGGATATACTTTCTCTTCAACCATGTGTTTGTGTGGTCAACTGGCTAGGACTCGAACGAAATAGTTCACATGCATGTCTATGTATTTTGCTTGTTACTGGAGGATTCCACTAGAGGGCGCATCAGAGAGCTGATAGACCAGCGTATATAGAATTTCCGGATTTGGCTGCAAACCCCTGAGCCTGCCACACCCCCATGCTGCTCCTACGCTGCCCCAACCACTCGAGTCCGTTGCATGTTTCGTACGCGTAGCATTAATTTATGACAACTTGCACAACCTACTCTCCAAGCACAATTAATTGACTCATTTTATTTGGATACTTTGTAAAGCCCAAAATAACAGCTCTTACTCTTCTATATTAGTGTGTCACAAAGTTGTGGAAAACATGGAGAGGAACCTGAGACCATCACTTTGGGCAGAATCTCTATAGATCCTTCAGATTCTTTGGTTCAAGTTTGTGGAATCCTATCTTCATCTTATCCAGTTGGTTTTCTACTGGCTTTAGGTCAGGGGACTGGGATGGACATGGTGATGGCCATTTTTTGATTTTGATGCATGTTTTGGATAAATGTTCAGTTGGAAGACCCAACCACGACCTAGTTTAAGCTTTCTGGTAGTGGCAGCCAGGTTTTTGTGGCATGGGAAGGGGTCGTCACGGAATAATCTGCATGATGTGGGAGTAGCATTTCGTCAGCCTGCTGATAAAACCCCGTATCTTGAAAATGATCAACTTTACAGGAGGGCATAAAAAAATGTTTAATTTTGCATGTAAGAATGCAGTTGAGCTGTGTTTGGGTAGGATGACTATTTTTCTTCCAAGAATGTATTTTGTATTTTGCAATGTTTATGTTATTATCGTGGACATACAAGTTTTTGTGTCTTATCAAATTTGGAGATACGAGGTTTTATCACAGGCCGACGATTTCTTTCAGTGCTCAAATAAAATTTCTCAACATTGAATCAAAATCTGTCCAATGAAATGTACAATGGCATGAAAATTCAATGAATTAAACAAAAAAAATTTGATAACTGTTTGTGTGTTGCAACAAGGACAACAGGTTTACTGTCACAGCCTTAACTAGCTTTAGCCATTCAATAAAATTGGAGTCGCTTTTTTCCACTCATTGCTGAATGTTTGCTGGTGATGCTCATTTTTTTGGCTGTTCCAAGAATGCCTCTGCACTTCCCCTCTCCACTCCCCTGTCAACACCTTCCTGATCAGCACTTATTCTTTTTTATTTTCAAATCGATCCTGTGTACTCTATCTCTCATTAACTCTGTTTTCAAATGAGTGTCCAGCAGCCGGAGTGACTGGAAAAACAACTGGCATGCTTGCTTCTGTGGGTCAAGTTAATCGCACAACAAGCATGATTGGCTAGAAACGGTCACATGGGATGCATGAACACAGGCATTCCATTCATACTTTGTGTACTAATCCCAATCATATTAGACAGCCAAGATTAATTACAACTACTTATACAAATGGTTACAAAATGATCCAATGGTTGTACGTTATGGCACTTTTGCTATTATTGACTACACGTCATGCAGGTGGCAAGATTATTGTGCAAATACAATAATTATCCTGCGCCTGGCGATGCTGAAACATAGCGCAAAGTTAGTGAGAGAAAACAAATTAATTCAAGCTGCTTTAGCAAGCAGCCCCCTCTGTTTGTCAGAACAAAAAAAAAGATTGGTGCCTAATTGCTGTGCTCTGCTGTCTAATTGGGATGGTAAAGGTGCATTTTACTGATAATTAAACCCTGTATAGTTTTTAAGTGTAGGCTGTGTATGAATAAGTTGCACACAAACTACGCACATTTTCTTACAACAGCTCAAGATATTAGCGTATTTATCTCCCCCATGGCTTCCCTGTCCATTTGCTGTAAGACAGCAAATGCCCCACTGCACTGTGCTAGCTCATGACTCCAGATACGCCCTCAACTCCATCTGGATCTGCTTCATACAGCTGTCAAAGCATTGCATTGGAGCATCATTCGCATTACTGCGAAGAGGGAGGACGAACCGTAATAATAAAGCCGACAGTTTGTTCCCTTCCTGGGTGCATTGGCTACAAAAAGGCCAATGCTAGAAGCGTTAGTGTGCACTCTTTATCTGCATATACAGTACGGGATACAGAATAGCAATACAGTACGGGATACAGAATAGCAACTAGCCCTTGCAAACACGACATATAAAGTTGACATGCTAGCAATGCAAATCTGTGAGTTCATAGCAAGCATTTTTTTTCTTAAGCACTAAGAGAGATCTCCAATCAGTGTCGCTTGGTTGTCCTCTGAAATGAATTCTGAATGATGCTGCCAAGCCGTTCATTTTTGACTCAAGCAATGAATGTCAATCAAGACTCACCCTCACCCTTGAAACCCTCAGTAAAGAAGAGATTACCCCTACCGGAGTCACTGTGTTCTACCAAACTCATGGCACGTGAAATTTCCTGCAAGCAGGCTGGCTCCAGGCAACCCACGTTACAACTGTAAGCTAACGTTAATTGACAGAAATGAAGCTGACTTGTGCCAGAACTGTAAGGAATTGCCAAAATTCACTTACTAGCTTGCTTCAGTTTGGTGCACCCATAAGCTGACACAAAGCTCTGCTAGCTGACTGAAAGGTAACGTTATAGAAGAAAAGTCGTTAAGCGAGCTTTCTGTGAAATTTATACTTGTCCGTAATATTCTCTGCACCATTTCTGCTGTTGGAAGTGTAACTTGTTTCCAAAACCAGCAAAAACTACAAAGTTGTTTCTTAGCAGCATCTAGGGCATGCACCTTGGTTTCCCAGCAGCAGAGCATGGAAATTCAAGCTGAAAGAATTTGTAGTTCTTCCATACCTCCAATTACGTCACTCTATGCATCAAATGACTGCGCTAGATAGGGAAGTGGACAGATTCTGCTGCTTATTTCCAGAAATATACTATTTGCCATATACAAGTTGTCTCTATCCATTTTAATGCAAAATTCTACATAGGCTGCAATGTGTCACCATATGTTTTGCTAATATAGGTTTGATGAAAGTGTTTTGTTTTCGAGTCCAGTTATCAATTTCAGACATTATCAGTTTTACAACTTCAGTTGGAATGAAGTTGATAATGGTCTAGACATGATCTAGACATTCCAGCAACTGCAGGTATAATCACTGATATCAAGAATGGCACTTTAATACTGCTAAGTCTTGGTAAAGTTCCTAAGCTCGTAGAAATATTGATTGCTTGGTTTTTGAAGATCTCATCTGATCCCACTGCGATGTAATATGTGATTTTGCATGCACTTGCTCAAGTAGGTTTTTCTTATCCACTTAGGCAATGATTCTAATTCATTTTAATGCCTTAATCTTTATATGGAGTTTCCATTAGTTTGTTTAAGTGAACGAGAGAGCTCCCTATCGCCTGAGTATAGGCTCCAGTGTATGCAAATGGTAATAGCATGTCTGGTTCGTGGAGGTAATAAAGTCTGTCTTGCTCTCATTAGCGCTCAGAGCTCTATTATGCCTGCCTCTCAGGGCTGTCAAGAAGCTCCATGCGAGACCTTAATAAACCGCAGGATGGCTTAGTTAGGGTGTAGCCATTGGGCTTGTGGGATAAAAAGCTGGAGAAACTTTTGAGCTGGGGTAAGGGTTTACAAGGCTCCCTGCAGGATTGCTCACATGGCCCCACCTGGCTTTTTGGAACCAGCAGGCTCATGTAACAAGCAACACCAGGTTTCATATTGCATAAACCATCTTCGTTGGGCTCTGTCTAAAGCTAGTATTTTCCTAATGTATGCAGGTAATATAGATTGTTATTCTGGCAACTTAAAAGAAGGAAGCTTATTGAGCTTTGGTTTAAAGTGATAAATAAGATTAGGGGCTCTATTTTCGTGCCTTTGCAAACTGAAACAAGTGACTGTAACATTATTCACAATTTCGTCCATTACTAATGGCATATTTATCATCTTAGTCCAGTTTGGTTGTCTCATGCCCTGCAACAGATGTGTATGGGACACAGTGGGTTGAACTGTGAATTAGGGGGCATGTCCATCAATACAACTGGTACTGTGCAATTATCTTATCAGAAATCTTGCTTGCATTTTTTCTTGCCCAGACCACCTTGCGTTAAAATAAATCCCAGCAAGTAGAGCTATTTGCTCACATATTCTTCATATTGTTTTCTTTCCTTTCTTAATCCTCACTTTCATTATGTATGCTACCCCGTAATTAATGCTTATGAAATAGTGGTCGAGTCAAATAGGAAGGGGAAGGTTAAAGGGGCCATTTTTACATGTGATTTTGTTTGTGTGTGTGTGTGTGTGTGTGTGTGTGTATGTTGGAAAAATACAAATAATGCTCTATATAATATGAAAGGGCAATCACAAGTTGTTCATTAGGTGCTTTGGTCGTCTTGGAAGGACTCTGGCACCGGTAACTACTTCTTTGTTGTTATTTCTGAATGTACATTTCACAAACCTGCAACTTCAATAATGGTGTACAGACTTGTTTTATTAACAGTTTAATGTATCACTAAAGTGTCTGGGGTTTAATCTAATGTAGTCTATCCTTTGCACATTTTGTGTAAGTTAAATAAGCATTAGCTGCCATATCCAGAATGCATTTTTTACAGTGAAAAAGAATTCAGTGCAGCCAGATAAAAATTTACTTGCTGGCAAGGTGGTTTCAATATCATTATTTCCATGAATAAGATGTGTTCCCAAGATTATTTATTGGCATGAGAACTATACAGCATGTACAGGCCTCAATCAGCTTGTCCCATATGTGGAATAAGTTTTCTTTACCTTGTCAGCTTTATTTTATTGCTCAATAAATTTCTCAGTCTAAGCACTGGCTTAAAATGTTCCACTGAGTCATTGCTAATAAAGTAATGCTGTTGAGTTAATGATGGGGCGTACCTCAATGTTCTGTGGCCTTCATCTGAAATGACTTTGAATTTACAGTTTTTTCCTTAAATAATTATGCTCTAAAATTTCTCGTAATAGTGCGAATGCTCCTTGAATTTCTGTGTTATATTGCAGCTGACCTAACCACACAGCCAGCTCCTGCCTGATATGTAAGCTTTTTTTGGATGGCTACTTGTTATGATATAACATTACCGTTCTTCCAGCCAGGAAATGTAGAGTTAGCTGAATATCCACATGCTAATAATTGTAGACAAACTAGCTGTGTTCCAGTACTTGCTGATTTTTCATTGCTTCTTTCATTGCTTTCAGTAGGGTTTCATCGACACCTCCTCAGTGTCTATTTTATTTATGTATATGTATAATATTTTATAATATGAAGTTGCTTCATTTTTTGCGACGAATGTTCCTATATTGTGTCACATGATTATATTTGCATTACCTGCATTTTATCCTCCAACAGGCAGTGTGGCTAAAATTTAGGGGGGAAAAGTCAAATGTTAAATAGATGACATAAACCCTGATTTACAGTCTGCAAACATAAGGCTGCGATATAAAATATTCAACAAAATGCAAAAAATATATTCACCCCTAACTTGGCTGAGAGTAGAAATGCTGGTGGGGTGACCTCAGTCTTGCAGTTTCTTAAAGCAGGCGTCACACTGTCCCGAAATTGACACCAGATAGACACACGATAAAGGAGATGTTCAAATTCGGATCTGATCGTAAAAACATTGGGCCATTTGTGAGGGCATCTTAAGACATCGTATGACTGCCGGTTGAGTTTCTCAGGCTCCGGCAGCAACTTCATGAGCGGTGGCAAAATCTTTGGCATGCCAAAAAATTGCCGGAAGACCTTGCGAAGGTTCATTTTCGTGTTGAATTCGTGTGTCCATTTTGCCGTTCGTAAGGCCATGGTGAGGGCATCTTGTCAAATTGTGTCATCTTCGTCTTTACTTTGTGTGATCATCGGTGCCGTCGGGCATTTTTCGCCTCACGAAGACAATACAAAGGAAACAAGAAGCTGCCCGATTGTCTTGGGAAGGCAACACGACTACGTGAAGCCCTCGCAATGCCTTCGTCTAGCCATCGTATTATAGTACGATGACATCGAGATGGGACCACGGTGTCGGCGAAGACAGCCGAATTTGAGTAGCTCAAGTGTATCACATGTGTCATGATAACATGGACATATAAAACGCCAGCCTCAGAGCATCTTCCTCAGTCAGTCCTGAGCAACTCTACAGAGGAGGCACAACGTATTATATATGTAAAGGATAATGTAGCTATAGTGAGCCAGTGATTGTTGAAAAATAACTCCCGACGGGGGAATAGAACCCCGACGCACAGCTCACTATACATTATTCCGCTTAGAATATGGCTAAAACATTTAAAATATTAATATTACTAGCAACAGACAGCAGCGCAGCGGTCATACCTCTGGAAATAAACACCGCAGAATTTTGGCGATTGACCAATCAGAATCGAGTATTTAAGAGTGCCATGTTCTAAATATATATAAATGAGGCACAATGTATTCATGAAACTGATAACTGATAATTAAGTGGTTGCTTTTTACATCATATTTTTTTAGCTTAACATTTCTTGTTCATAACAAAACAATAGTTTACTATAGAAACTTACAGTAATCTGTCGTAAATTTACTATATTACTCTGTAGTGAATATGCAAGCCATTGTGTGGCCTTTGTGTGTCCTGCGGGTAAACTACTTAACAAAAATTCACATCTTTTTGTTGCCTTCGTGTGTAGTACGGGTGCCATCGTGTGACCTTCTGTAGGCATTGTACTTGCTTCGGCTGTAGATTGGCTTTTGACCAAGTTCAGGGCCATCGCGCGATATTAAATATTCGTATGGCCATCTGGTGTCAATTTCAGGACAGTGTGACGCCTGCTTAAAGCTTGACATGGTTGGTGTGACAGTTATGAGGCACTCGTATGAAGTGTTTGGTCCCCTGTTCCAGGTTGTGAAGACGCATGTTTCTGATAAAAAGGTGTGGCTGGGTGGAGTGGGGCCAGCATGGGCGGCGGGCACTAACAATCTTTCCGATACCTACGCTGCTGGATTTCTGTGAGTACCAAACCTGGTGCCTTAGCTTGGGCACAAAAAATACAGAATTCATAGTCTGCTGGTTTTAAGAATTAAGCAGACATGTTTATCCTGAGTGTATTATATGGCTTTGGTGCAATTTTTTAAATGTAATTTATTTAAACCATTTATATTTAGCTTTAAACCTAAGCATTTTACACTAAAGCGACATGTTTAACCATAGTATGTTGAACATATACACCCAATAAACACTGAAGAGAGGGCTAGCTAGAGAAAAAACACATCCTGCAAGTTGGTTTATCAGTTTGAAATTTCACTGTCCTTCCATTTTCAGGACTGTATGGGTGTTAGCAACTGCCTCCTGCTCACAGCTTCGCTTTAACAAATAAAAAATGCGAGCGTTGAAAATATTGAAGCAGACCTTCACAGTAAGATGACTGATAACTTTAATAGCGGATTTTTTGCATATGCTTGGAACAAGTCACCATTAAGAAAATAACGACAATATTTAAAGATAATAAGCTGCTGGAATGCAATTTAACAAGCTACAACTGCAGTGTCCTCAATGGAGCTAACTCGGGTCATGCAAATAGGCCAGCATTAGAAGACATAGCATTAGTTCTCATATTTACACTTGACATGAGTGGCTAGCTAGGTAAAATTTCATTTTGATTAGTTCTTGCACACACAGACCTTTGCTCTGTTTTGCTCTTGCTGTCCTCACATTCATAGCTGTTGTGATCGGGGCATAGTTTGACTTTAATAACCATGATTATGGAATGGAGATGAGCTCTGTTAGGATTGGTAGGATGCAAATTCGGTTTTGGATGACGTATGGTAAGACCATGACTCTCTGAACTCCTAAAGACAAGCCAAGTAGAGAAAATTAATAGCAATGCAACTTTGCGTACAGGCTACTGCCTAAATTATGACCAATTAGTTTGGTATTCTGGTAGTTAAGGTTCCTTATACACGTTGAACACGATTGAATGACCAAATAAGGTTTACAGTCCCCTTGAGTACCTGCTTTGGGACAAAATCCTTTGCTAGGACCTTTAGTTACTGGCTCACCTCCGTAAACATTATAATGCAGAACAACAACAGTTTCAATTGTAAATTAACTGCAAGATTCCTAAAGTGCTCCAGAACCTCTTGGCTAATTCAGTCTTGTGTTATCATGCTGTTTATCTCTTCCTTGCATCCAGATGGCTGAACACTCTGGGCATGGCGGCCATGCAGGGTATTGACGTTGTGCTTCGACATTCCTTCTTTGACTATGGGTACAACCATCTAGTGGACCAGCACTTCAATCCTTTACCTGTGAGTTTTAAATATTGATCTAATAGACTTAATTAAAAAGGTTTCTGTGAGTCTCTTGAACAAAAATCTTAAATTTTCCCAAACTCACTTATTCTATATGCCCTTTGTCATCTTCCTTTGTATTGGACTGTCTACTCAAATATGAATGCCTCTCTATGGAGCAGGGTTTGCTTTGCTGCCATGATACTTTTTGAACTCACATTTTGATGTGTAACTCCCTGCTTTCTCCTGATGTAAAATAAAAATAGCATTGTTGGTTGGCTGCCAGCTTCCCTTCAGGAAATGTTGTACCATATTTTAAATTTTATTTTCAAGATCCAAAATTATATTCAGGTGCTCGTGTTATGTTGAAGTGAAAAGAAGAATAGACCACCACTAGCAGGAATAAAAATGAAAAAAGAGTAAATGTGTAGCATAAAAATTCAGGCGGTTTGCAGTATTATAAAATACTTTTATGAAGTCTCAGAGCAAAACTCCTTGACTGTTAAAGGATATTTTATGGGAAATACTTTTTCCATGTTCAGTCCACCTGTGAAGTGGTCTCCATTGTAAAGTAATGTCACAGATAAGGTTGACGTTGAAGACCAGCCCTCGTCTTTACTTCTGCGACTTGAGAAATGTGGTTTGACATTCTTGCTGTTTTCTACGTCACAAACAGATATGCATAGTTCATGCCAACCAGCTTTATCTGTGCGCCCAGCTCCCTCCTGTAGCCTTGTTCAACCTCCTTTCTCCTCCGTCTTGTGGCATTAGCGGTACTTTTTTATCGAGTTTGTCAACAAGAACATTGCATCTTAAGTTATTCCAATTCTGCTTGTGTGTGTTCTTCATTTTATGTTGGACTGCTTTTTGAATGAATCCTGTTTTGCTAAAACGCTTGATTCACTACAGTTGTATGACTGTAGAATGGCTCCATTTCAAACTGCAAACCCGATAGCTGTAGCTAAGATCTATTAGGCTGTTTGTTCACAGTTTGTGTAATTACTTATCAAATTGAATTATTGAAATTCGTGATTTTTCATTTCAATGGAACAATAAAGTGTTGTTTAAAATTTGCGTCATAACACTGTCAGTAATCTTTCTTGCTGAAATGCACAATGAATGAACAAAACATCTTCATGATGGTTTAAAAAAAAATTGCAAATAATGCATGTTCTTTGCTTTAATGTGGATAGTCATGTATTACCAGAAAACAGGAATTTATACGCCTATTTATGTTCTTAATGGTACTCCTGTTTCTTTTGACGCAAACTAACTGTACTCTGTTTATCTTGATGCAAACCAACTGATTCTAGTCAGTATACAAAACCTGTAAATACTTTTTTTGTCATACCCACAATAATCCACAAAAGTCTCAGGAGAAGGAGGAAATTTCTTTAAAATTCTGTTTTCTGAATTACATCCAATGTATTTTGTCCACTTTTCATGGTACTACGAGATGTGACCATCTGTACAGTAGCTGAACTGAATTTACTACAGCCACACACCACCTTTTGCGTCACCGACCTAAGATTGGCCGTCATAGCCTTAATGTTTGGTTTTGGAATTAATGTTTACTTGAGAGTTCAATATGTTATCGAACATGATCACCATAGACAAAAGCTAATGATTGTTTTCTCAAAGGGCTGACTTAAATGCTAATTTGAATCAGTAAAGCAGGAAACAATAGTACGCACCCACAGGTATAAATTCAAATGGCTGTTATTAAAGTTGAAAGTGTGGCATAACCTGTTTGTAGAGACAAAGTATGGTATAGATGAGGGACAGGTCTTTCTTCTGCCTTTCTTCTTCCTGCATGCTCCAGCACCTTGCAGTTTTTCCCGTGGGAGCTATTGGCTGAGATGAAAGCTGGTTAATGGTGTTGAATGCTGGAGAGTAGGGGAGCACTGTAGTGAAACATTAGTCCTGTGTTAGAGCCATAGTTGCTCTTCTCTTTGGCATGTGTGCCCTCTGTGTGGAACAGCCAACCGCTGACAGATGTGTAACGCGAGCTCCCAGCATTCCACGGTCAGCCACCTAGTCAGTAGTATCCCTGTCCTGCATGACACAACCCCCTTCTTTCCCCAAAAGCCCAGGTTTAGCTCTGGTTTGGCATGTTTACTGCCAGCATACAACAGGCTTAACCACACAAACTTTGCAGGTACTTACTAGAGTCATTTGGACCGTGCTGTTTGAATGGTTTCAGGCTAGCAGTCTGTTTTTCTATTCATGCATTTGCATGACTATGATGCTCTGATAAGGCTTAGAAGAGAACTCCTTCTACTATCCAAATCCGCCATCTGTACTACATGTACACCGTCGCTATCAGGGACTGAACAAATGCCAGGGGTCTGAGGGAGGGTTTTAATGACAGAGTAGGTAGGGGCCTCATTGGAAAAGGGCATCCTCGCCGGTTGAACTGTCATGTTTCATGTCTCCCAGCAATAAGTTCTACTTCCTGTTTTTGTTCATTTATGGCTTCTGTCCCATGTGGCTTTCTGTAGTCTGTTAAATTCATTGTTCATTGCCTTTGCATTAGGTTTCATTTTAATGTAAAAATGCATAACTGGGTCCACATTATAACGTTTTCAAACCCCTAAAACGGAGGCTTTTAAAAACGCTACTGACTTTATTTTTGTTTGAAAACTCCAGGATTGCATTTTAGTGTGGACGGTGATCAATTTTGTTTTAAAATGCTGTTTTAATGAAAACACATTGGTGTGGATGTAGCCTTAGTCTCACCTGTTCTTCATTCCATCTGTCCCTCACTGCACCTGATTCGTATTTTCTCTTCATTACCCCTGTATATTTGAGCCTGTCATTCTTTCATGTTCTTTGCCAGATTATCTTGTGCCTGGTTTGTGCTTGTCCTTGCCTTTCTAGCACATTCTCCAGTGCTTGCCTCCTTGTTGTGTGCTCCCACACCTTCTCCAGCACCTCCTACCTCCCCTACTTTGCGTTTGTCTTTGCCTTGCTCCATCTCCACCCTTACCGCTGTTTGAATTGAGCCACCAGTTCTGACTTCTACCTGCCTGTCAACTTCATCCTTACTGCCCTGCTTCTTCCTGAGTACCATGGCCTGTTCTTCTCCGGTCCACTGACTACGAGGTGTCTTGCCTGAATTACCTTGACTACTTCGTGGCGTTCCTGGCCTGTCGACCTTGCATTAAAGAAACGGATCAGTGCTCTTTCTGGGTTTGTATGTTCCCTCTGTGTTCGGAATTTGATAGGAAACCATGTGCACTGTGTTTCACTTCAGACTAGCTGATGATCTTAGCGTGCTGACCCAAATTCCTGTTCATATTGGGTGCTGCAAAACACCAGATATCGCTTCCAGGCAGTGGTAGTAGTGGGCCATACTTGTTAATTCATTTGGGCAGATGTGCAGGTACTTTCCAGGAAGACACGCTTAGCAGGAGATTAGAAGGTATACATTTGTTCCAGATGAATGAAAATCATTTGCAAAATAGTTTCTGCTTTTGAAAAATAATATATGGAGAATGTCTTGACCCATGGCCATGAGTGTGGTTGAGGAAGCAATAATCTTAATCAAGTATTCTTAAAAAATACGTTCTAAACATGGGCTTTACTGTATAGTTTTATGAATTATTCCCATGGGAAGTGTAAAATATGAAACAAATACTGTATGTCATTGTTAATTTAAAATTCAGTGCCCAGCAACATAGTGCCTTAAAGCTGAAAGGGTTGTCTCTAGCGGAGGCAGAAACTGTCAAACCAAATTTGTATGTTGAAATCGGAGCAATGAAATTGCCAAATGCTTGATCGTGGGGACTTGCATACTTGTTGCGGCCCTTTAAAACATAATATATTTTCTAATGAAAATATGTTGAAATTGTGCAGAATTTACATGTTCTCTCCCACCCTGGTAAGGTTTTTCAGTTTGTTCCAGGAGCATGCACCACCTGCTGGGATCACAATGCTTTTAACATGGCTGGGCGTCTGAGTGAGCTGCCAGGCATCCCGCTGTGAGAATTCCTAACAGCCCCAACTTGTCAGCTTGGAGGCAAATTTATATCCCTGTCTGTTCCTTTTAATCCCCCATATAGGACAACACTGGGCCTGCCAAAAGCCCCCTCCCCCCACTCAATGGCCAGTCAGCCCAATTCGTCCACCTTTTCCCTAGATCACTCGCCCTGGCAGAGTCTGTGCCATCCTTTCTGTTTCATAAAATCTAAGAAAGCGATGCCTCACCAGTGTTTCCACTTCACAAAGAAAAGTCAGTTTTCTTTCATTCAAAGCTGCTGATGTCAAAACTCGAGCATGTTGTATCCTTTTGCTTAAATTATGAAGTCTTTCCAGTAGAGAGTCATTCATTTTCTTTTTTCTTCTTACTCTAATTTTTTGTTGTTGTTGTTTTTGAGTCAATTACGATCATTTTTGCATCGTGTGACCTTTGTGTCGATTGACCATTAACTGGCCTTCTACCTGCAGAGCAGGAAATGCTGTTGTCTTCAGTACTTAGCTTCAGTGGCATGCTTGATTATGTAGAAATTGCGTTAACGTAGCGATGATCACTTACATAAGCTGCTCTTGGCTGTTTATCTGCAAAGTTGCATTAAGAATCTTTAATTTTCATGGATCGTAAAATACATCTGGTTCAGTTTTTCATTGGCATGGTTCTTGGCTGTATTCACTACTGTTTATAAGTACATTGGTATAACATGAGAAACTATGCATTTGTTGTCTATATAGCTAGCACTATAGCCTTGACTATACTTTTTTGTCTATTTTTGCACTCTGAAATTCACTCTATGAGGACAGTATTTCACAACATAATTAGCTAAATTATTGTGAACCAACTCTGCTTATTCTCTGTGTGCATGTGAAATTTAGGACAGTTTGGTACGCAATACCAACCAATACACACAGAAGGATTCAGAGATATATTTTGGGATTTATATATGAATTGCTCTTTCCACAGAAATATTTTTACTGCAAACAAAAATGATCATTGTTTTATATAAATATAAAAAGACGTCTATTCTTAAAAATATTTATTTCACTCATGCATGTATGATGCACATTGCACATGCTTATATTTTTTTTGTTTTAAATATATGTAATAAGAGTCCACAAATATATGTTCTTAAAAGAATTTGTACTTTTCAATGAAACACATTTGGATGTCGTTACAATTATATACTGACTGTTCAACCTGCATTTACAAACAGCTTGTCATTTATAAACTTCACTACATCTCTGACAGGACCACTTTGTCAAAATGATTTATTAAGCGGCACATAAGTGTACATTGAGTTTGATGACATGGCTGTTCCTAGAGATTTCCACCCATCCAAGCATGGAAATAAAGGGAGAGAGCAGCAGCTAAACCCCTCCCATCCCAATAGAACAGAGCATGGAGCAACAATGACATCAAAGAAGAGACATTGATACACAAACCCAATTCCGAAATAGTTGGGACAAAGTGTAAATTGTGAATAAAATCAAAACGCAATGACTTCCAAATCATAACAGCCTGTATTTTATTCACAATAAAACAGAGATAACATAGCAAATGTTGAAACTGAGAAATGTTACAATTTCATCCACAAAATGTGCTCATTTCAAATTTGATGGCTGCTACAGGTCTCAAAAAAGTTGGGACAGGGGCCTGTTTACTATGTTGTAGCATCCCCTCTTCTTTTTAACACAGAGTGGAGGCGTCTGGGCATTGAGGAGACAAGTTTCTTGAGTTTAGCCATTGGAATTTGATCCCACTCTTGTTTAATACAGGCTTCCAGCTGCTGGAGAGTTTTGGGTCTCCTTTGAAGGACTTTACGTTTAATTATGCGCCAAATGTTCTCAATCGGTGAAAGATCAGGACTGCAGGCAGGCCAGTTCAGCACACGGACTCTTCTACTACGAAGCCATGCTGTTGTAATAGCTGCAGTATATGATTTTACGTTGTCCTGCTGAAATATACAAGGCCTTCCCTGGAATAGATGTCATCTGAAGGGGAGCATATGTTGTTCTAAAACCTTTATATACCTTTCAGCATTCATGGTCCGTTTTAAAACATGCAAGTGTCCCACACCATATGCACTAATGCATCCCCATACCATCAGAGATGCTGGCTTTTGAAATGAATGCTGATAACAGGAGGGGTGGTCTTTCTCCTCTTTAGCCCAGAGGACACAACGCCCATGATTTCCAACAAGAATGTCAAATTTGGACTCGTCTGACCACAGGACACTTTGCCACCTTACAACAGTCCATTTTAAAGGAGGCTTGGCCCATAGAACACTGCGGCGCTTCTGGATCATGCTCAACAATGGCTTCCTTTTTTGCATGATAGAGTTTTAGGTGGCATCTGTGGATGGCACGGCGGACTGTGTTTTGTGTCCCAACTTTTTTGAGACCTGTTGCAGCCAGAAAATTTGAAATAAGCTCATTTTGTGGATAAAAATGTAAAATGTCTCAGTTTCAACATTGGAAATATTATCTATGTTCTATTGTAAGTAGCATATTGGCTTATGTGATCTGAAAGTCATTGCATTTTGATTTTATTCACAATTTACACTTCGTCCCAACTATTTTGGAATTGGGGTTGTAGATTGGTGTAACTCAGTCAAAATAAATTAAATGAATATATACTAGACAGGTGGAGCTAGGCTGGTGGAGAGTTTGAGAGGCTAGCGTGGCGAGAAGCTTCCTCTAATGGTGTGAGCTTCAATAAGACTATGGATTTGACAATCAAGCAATCGACGGACGGGATAAAGTCAGGTGAAAGTCAAGTTTGATCAGGTGACTCTTAGGAGCTGAATCAGTTGATAATACAGCTGATCAAATAGCTTGATGACGTAGACTATCAGAACCTACTCAATGCTTCACTTCTGATAGGGCCACTTTGTCAAAACAGTTTACATCATGTAATGCAAGCTTACATTGAGTTTTGTGACAATACCTTGCTCTGGGAGATTTCTGGCTGTCCAGGCATGGAATCAAAGGCAAGGATCAGGAACAAACCTCCCAAACGAAACAATGTTGGTATTAGGCTAAATGGAATGCAAGAGAAATATGTTAGATGAGGTGTTCTATATGTAGTGACAACTCGGCGACTGGCACAATTTCTCTTGAATCCAATACAAGAGAAATATGCTACCTGAGGTGTTCTAGGTATAGTGACAGCCTGGCAGCTGGCACGATTTTTGTTGAAGCCAATACAAGAGAAGAATAGAATGTGAAGTGTTCTTTGTGTAGTGGCAGTGCAGCAGTTGGCGCCTTTTCTATGCTATTACAAGAGAAATACGCTGTGTGAAATGTTTTATGTGTAGTGACAGCCCAGTGGCTGAACAATGTCTCTTGAAGCCAATAGAAGAGAAATATGCCACCTGAAGGGTTTTAGGTCCTGGCAGCAGGCACAATTTCTCTTGATAGGCAAAACAAGGGAAGTATTCTATGTTGAAGTGTTCTATGTGTAGTGATAGTCCAGCGGCTGGCGCAATTTTTATTTAAGTTTATACAAGAGAAATATGCTATATGAAATGTTCCATGTGTTGTGATGGCCAGACGGCTGACAATTTCTCTTGAAGCCAGTACAAGAGTAATATACGCCATGTGATGATACTATTTGTAAGACAACACCAATGTTTTCATTTTCTCTGCTGCCAACAATACAAGGGATATGTCAATCAAGTTTCCTATGTATAGCATATTCCACAAATATTTGCCACAATGCTCCACGGTTGCCCTTCTGCCGTTTTCGACCAGACGGGATAGCCTTCATAGCCCTTGTGTGTCTATAAGCCTTGGACGACTAAAACCATGTCGCTGGTTCATGGTTTATCCCTCCTTGGACCACTGTCAGTAGGTTTTCACATCAACTGTCAGGGAACACCTCAGAAGTCTTGCCACTTCAGAGATGCTCAAACCCTCTTGTCAGGCCGTAATGATTTTTCCTTTGTCTTAATCATTCAGTTTCCATTTCTTCCACATCCAACATGTGGAATACAAAAACTGACTGTTCGCTTGCCATCTAATGTCTGTCTGCAGACCTGGACATATGATGCTGTTATGGGATAATCAACATCATTTGCTGCATCTGTGAGTGGTTTTAATATTTTTGCTCATTGATGGAAATTAGGGAAAGCATAATACCGCCCACTGTAAGAGTTGGTTTTGTGGTATAGGTCTGTTGTTGTTCTGGAGGGTCTTATTATTGGAGTATTGATCTAAGATCAAATATCCCTCATCCATGTGTTATAAGCTTAACCCTTTAGGCGCCAGAGTTAATTTAGGAAAATATTCCATTTTCATTTCAAGATTTCAAAAGGATGTAGCTTGAAAGTGGTGAGAGATAAAGGCATACTGTTAATGACAAAAATATTCATTATGACCAATAGTTTGTGATGGGAGTAGATTTACTCATCTAATTTGCATATTGTGACGTCACTAGGATTACATAACTCTCAATAAAACTGAATTTTGAACATATTTACCCAGTAGATTTTTTTGTTTTGTTTTGGTCATCTCATCCTCAAAATAAAGGAATAGGAATCTAATGGAAGTAAATTTACTCATCTAAGTTGCATATTGTGGCATTTATAGGCGGCGTAAATATTGGATAACATAACTCTCAGTAAAACTGAATTTTGAACATATTTACACAGATTATTATTATTATTATTTTTTTTTGTCTTCTCATCCTCAAAATAAGGAACAGGAATCACTAAAAGGTAAAACAGACACTAATAAAATGTAGTTTTCTAGCAGCCCACCAGCCAAGTAGCACAGAAGCCTAATCTGTCTATCTATCAAGATGGCATTGTTTGTAGTTTTCATTCGCTGGTCAGCTGTATCTACTCCTCCCATAAAGGAGTTACAACTGTCAACGCACTCTTGTTCCTTGATTTTACGAAAACCAGTCACATTTCCCTTGGTTCATATACATTTGTGAAGTCTGGGTATGATCAATGATGTGCTGCTTTTTGTGGACCGTCGTTGTGCATGCTATGCACAGACGCACCGTCACTTTCACTTTCATCTTTTATGAAAACCAGTCACATTTTCCTTATCTTGAATTCATTCCTAAGGTCTGGGTATGATCAATGCGATGTGCTGCTTTCTATGGACCATTGTTGCGCATGCTACATAACAGACGCACCGTCACTTTCACTTTCGTCACTCGCCGATCAATCGTCATCTGAGGGTAAATATTTCCCGTCAGGATCAGAATCGGCAAGTACCTGACTAAGTACTTCATCAATGGTAAAAAAAAAAAAAAAAGTCCTTTCGGCATTCTGTGTGTTTTTGCAGTATTTCGCTGTCTATCTTTCTCTATCTGCTGTCTCTCGCTCAGCTTTCTCTGACTCCACTCACTGGGGCACTCTCGCTGTGTTCACTGCGCTCGCTCCACCCTATTTAAAGCTCTGTTTTCTCAGTTTCTTTTAATAAAGACACACCTCTAAATTACATCAGGATAACTGCTACACATGTTCACCATCTAGCAGTACAGAGTAATTACGAAATTTGGCAGTATATTTGGAACAAGAGCCTGTTCCATGCAGTAATGTTGCTTGTCGCAATTTTGCGACTTTGGCGCTTAGAGGGTTAAAGGTAAAAAGGATCCTAAAATGCGCCCCAGTGGCTCATCGGTCTAAGCGCGTGTACCATAAAGGCTGTGTCCTTCCCGTGGCGACCCGGGTTCGATTCCGGCTCGGGTTGTTTGCTGCATGTCTTCCCCACTCTTCTCCCCAACTTTCCTGTCTCTATCCTCTGTATAACTATAAAATAAAGGAAAAATTCTCAAAAAAAAAGGATCCTAAAACAGAACACCTGATCTGATATGAACAATAATGTATAATCATCCAAATTATAATTCTTTAGATGCTTCAAAGCAACAGTTATGAGATCAGCTGCAGAACCTCCAGGGACTCCCTCAATTTTTTTCTGGGGTGCTTTTGTGTGGTTTTCATTGATTGCATTCAACATAGTTTTCTTTTTATTGTGGTTGTCTGATTTGAGTTTTTTTTTCTATAAAATATTTATAATCAATCCAGTCCATCAGTTTTTTTTTTTTTTTGTTTATCTTGAGAGCCACATTTTTCATATGTTGCATGTGTCTGTGTGTTGGTGTTGCAGGATTACTGGCTGTCCCTGCTCTTCAAACAGCTGGTGGGTCCCCGAGTGCTGGCAGTGCATGTGGCTGGGCTTCAGCGGAAACCGCGCCCAGGCCGAGTGATCCGTGATAAACTGCGCATATACGCGCACTGCACCAGCTTTCATAAGTAAGTCTGCATCTTCTCTAGGGCCACTCACACAACAGAAACTGCAGGGGACTTTGCAGGTTGTTTGGAAGTGTTCCAGAATTTTTACTAATTCTGGTCAGCAGAATATCAGTATTTCCCAGATTTGTAGGATTTGGGTTAAGTTTGTGGGTGGAGTGAATGCTCAGCTTCAAAACAAAATAAATGTAGCCCTAGAAACAGTACTGGGTGACAGCTTTTGCACAAATGTGCCTGGACCTCAATGGAACTGCCAATTTTTGAGTTTTTTGGTTTGCAGTAGACTGCACCATTAGTGCAAATTGATTGTTAAGTATTGGCTGCTATACAGTTGGTAGCATGCTTTTGTTGTGAACTTTTTGGTCATCATAAATGAACCTGTTGAAAGATCTCTTTTTTTTTGTTTACCTATGTTTACACACTGTTACTTCTACACATCCATTCCCCTTCCCTTACAAGTTTGCTGTCTGATTATTTGCTTTAGAAACATTTTTTCTTAAACGCCTTTATTTATTCATTTTCCTGTTTCAGAACCCCTCCACCTGTTGAGACAATATCTTATTCTCATTTTACCCTGAAGGTTTCTATTGTATAAAATATATTTTCATGGTTCAGCAGCCTTGCCTTTTCAAAACCTCTTGTTGCTTTGATTTACTTTTGGAGAAATTCATCCAGGTTGGACGATCTTCTGTGTATCTTTCAAATAACTGAGATAGCATACTGTGCACTGTTTCATCAGTGGCGACGTCCTACCTACTTCTAATAGCCAGATAAATGGTGATGACATTGCTTCATTATGAGAGATTTAGATGGCAATATGCGATGAATAGATTTATAAAAGAACACAATTTTCTGTGAAAATTAAATTAGATCTTCAAATTTGATTTTACTTACTATGAGCTTAAATGGATTGTCTGTTTACCCATGTTGGCACAAGTTGCATTTCTGGCATAGGATTGTTGAAGGAAACCACCTTCACTTGTACACAACGGGCATTTGGACACAATATCTGATTACATTCCTGTTCAGCTCTTTTTATTTTAGTCCATGTTGCTGATTTTGGGTGCTGAGTTTTGGTTTTAACACTACGGCCTGATATGCTCAGTGCTGTTACACTGCAAATTCAGTTATCCTACTTCATGAAATAGGACTTCGCACATGCAGTATTTTTGATCAGACTTTGACGTTTCATTGCCTGTTTTTTTGTTTTTTGCGTTTTTAAGTGCTGTGAACACAAGATCATTGAGCTGGCATTTGCAATTTTTTTGAGGTAATTGGTGTCCGCAAAACATTTGAGTTCTCCTCATTTGTCAGGGTTTACTGAGCATTCTACCTGGTACATTCAGGTTATCTGGCCTGCATTAGCCACCCATGGTGCATTCTAATTCGATAGGTAATTCTGACCTTACTGGCAGGTAACTAATGTTGATATATCTTGCAGAATGGTGCTTTAGGCTTCAATCTCAGGATTTAGTCCTGCTGTCTGTCACCTCCGCAGACGTACAGATGTGGGGGATATTTATGTATTCTGGTGTGATGCTGCTGTGAACCGAGCTCAGCAAGTCCAAACTTCATTGTGTTTATAGGGTTAACTGTGTCTGTGTGAGTGGGGGACCACAGTGCTTAAATTACACAGACAAGAGTGTCTGAACCTTGCTCTGCTGTTAAAGTGTTGAAGGCCATGGGGATATTAGATGGAGATAACTATCTAGCAGAAGATAAGGCAAACATGATAAAATTCAAGAAGGGCTGTAGCACAACGGCAAGAAAAACAGTGTGGTAGTGAATACCACATGTTTTATGTGGGACCAGTGAGTAAGAGGTCACAGCTTGGCTTTGTTGGTGCGGCTAGCTCATAGAGTCCCTCTTGTTTCAAGAAGGAGCACCCGGGCCAAGCACTTGCACTCTGGCATACAGCACAGCGAAGTTAAAATCATGATAAAAACAAAGCCAAACAAACAGAACAGCCTTGAAAAAATGCTGAAAGAATGAGCATTGCTTTTAATTTCCTTGAATTTAATATCCTGGACCTGTAGCACACGTAATCCTATCCAACCATTATTTGGAGCAAGCACAAGAAAGGCTGAATGTCAAATAAGCATAAAACATTAGTGCTAGGCTCCTCCGCATAATACTTCATCAAAAAAATGCTAAAGAATTACATTTGAACTTTAGGTTATCGGGGATGAAGTTAGATAAGTGGTTGTCCTAACCTTAGGTTAGCACTCTTACCCTGTGAAGCTGAACATGCTTTGTGAGCTCTAGTCTCTGTTTCATTCGAAGATGACATGGCAGCTGGCACCAACATCAAGATCATTACCTGAGGGCTTTTCTATTTTTTTTTTTTTCTCATTTTGTGCTGTTGTATAAAATGTTTATTTGTATCCTAAAGATTGCTGTAGCCAGCTGGCTGGGTGTTTCTGGGTGGTAGTCTGCATGTGAGGCTTGGGAAAGACTACCTCTGCCCTCAACTTATTCCTTATTGCTCACAGCTGCATTGCAAAAACACTAGCTTCCAGATACCCACAATTGCGTGGTGTAGGAATTTCCATCCTAAGGCCTCCTACACCAATACACCACCGCCATGACTCACTTAATTTCCGTAAAGAGCTCAGTGCTGCCCTCCCTTTGTACACGCGCGTATAACACTCTCAGTGCCGTGTACTACGTATGTCCAACCTACTGGCAGAATACTGGACAGCATTATCTAGATTATGGGTATAAAAGCATGGCGAGTGACTACAGTATGTTGAATCTACAGTGGAGAGATGCAATTAGTCGTCGTCTTGCTCGGACAGTCTAGCTCATTCAGGATATCATTGTCCTGCTATAAGACATAGACTTGAACCAGGAAAGCTACCTGTCTGTAATGGAGAAGTGACTGGAGGCGGTATGTCTGCTCTGGCGTTGACAGGCTGGCAGCCCCGGCACAGATCTCTGCAGTTAACTGATAACCTTCAAAGCCCATGGTGGCACTTTTTATCTGGCCTGGGGACAGACCTGCTTATTGTTTCCCCAGGCATTGGAAGTACCTGAGACGAGATGAAGGCCGAGGCTCTACTTTTCAGCAGCTCTTTGACGTGAGAAAGAGGCTCAGCGTGCTTGATAATTGATCCTGGTTAAGTTTTATGGCTGTTCGCTCTGAATGGCCAAGTGTCTAAACCCTGTTATTTATGTATCTTTATTATAAGCAGGTAAGAGCTCACATATTTAAACCTGTGACTTAGATGTGCTCTCATGTGTCTCTTGAGAGGAAAAAACAGTGCTGTAGTGAATATTAACTGTACAGGGAATAGTTTTGAGAGCTGATCTTAAGACCATTACATTTTCTGTCTTCGAGATCTGAGAGTTTATACACCTTCCAGTAGCATACCTTAAAAGCCCTGTACACAGCAGTGTCTGTCTGGGTGCCATATTCAGTGGTGCCATGTGCCTTGAAAAGATGCATTATACTGTATTTAAAAGAGAAGCATATCTGTTTATTATTATGGGTATTGTTAATATCATTGGGAACCTTACTTGCAGCTGTAATTGTCATTTTTTTCTGAAAACTTAGAAAAAATAAGAAAATAATAAATACGTAAAAACTCTGAAAAAATAAGAGTATAATTTGCTAATGAATTTGTCACATGCTCACTGTGGCATTCAAAATGTGGTATAAATACAGACCTTTATCAAACTCATGCCTGTTCAGTCGATGAGAGCTTTCTGTCTACTGCACTTGAACTTCTAATTCTGCTGCCTTCCTCAACTGATAAGCATCATAAAAAACATCACCTTAAGTGCTTCGCTTTAATTTCTGGTGGGATAGTCATTCCAATGCAGTTGAGAGTGTGAAAATTGGTAACACAAATAATTTTATGAGGTTATTATATATTTACTTACTGTTGCTGGAAAGTGTTGATAATAAAATCCATCAGGAACGTTCTGTGTGGCCAAGGATGGAATATATGTATTAATACTGTATTTTCAATTTAATTGCATTTATATTCTAAAGCTGCCTGCAAGTATATTACAGCAAGATACAACAAAATACCCAGACACCATAACACAGCCTGTCTGGACAATAGTCTATGGCCTAATACTAGAAAGTGACACTGTTTTAGTTTGGTCTTTTTCTGTATATCTGACTGTGTAGGCATGCAAATATACTTTTATAAATTATCATTCCGAGAATAACATAAATACATTACTAAAAGTTTGCTTTTCATGACAAGGCTACACCTGTAGCTCCCAATTAATTGTGGCCAGTACCTGAAGTGATATTATTGTACTTTATGATCTTAATGATTATAAGCCATTTATTTATCCCTTATAAACCATTTATTAACTATTAGTTAATGATTAACTGATCATTATCAGGACATTTAAATATATTTGTAAATGATGAACTATTAATTTTTCATAAAATAGTTTATGTTTGTATTAACTGAGAGATGATTCCATGAGCAAATCAGTTATCCTGTAAATCCCCTGCAGGATAGTGCATACTACTGTATGTGCTATGAAGCAGGGGACAAAAAACATTATAATTTCAGGGCATATTTTGGGAACAGGATGCCCTGTGCCCTCTTTTTCATGCTTTGGAATGGAGGAAGTTACAGTTCCAAGACAAGGGCATGATTTGGATAATGTGCTTCTCCAATGTGAAGCTCAGTTGATCAGTATATGCAAGATCCTTGCTCCTCTTGGCCTTGATGCAGATTTTGATTTCAGTCCTAGTAATTGGTAAAATTTTTAAGAGACTCTTTTTTATTTTCTGTAGTCTAGTTTCTCTCTGGTGTATCACCTTGGATGTTGTGCTTACCCCAGTTACTTGTTGTATTCTGTGTTCTGTTCATCGTAACACTGTTCATGTAACCTCCTCCTGATGTGTACCCGGGTAGCAGAATTCTCCTTCACCACACAATTGATAATTCCTGATCGCATTCACCTGTTAAATTAGATAGAACACGTCTTGAATGGTTTCAGATACACTGATGAAGGCATCTGTTTGCTGTAACGCTGGTTCAGTTTTGCTAGTGCAGTGAAGCTTCAGGGTGTGCTTCTTGAAAATTAGGTTTGACATGTTTGCTGAATAGTACCATGTCAGAAGGCTGTGTTGATTGTCTCTTGGCAGTCGGCAATTATGGTACCGCGGGATTGCCTTCCAGGAAAAATAAAGCACTAGATGTGCTTGTATTAAATAACATTAGTATGAATGAAACCTTAGCACTTGGAGTGTGAAAACAAACTTTTCTGACAAGCAGTGACCAAACATTTTTTTAATACACCAAAGAAGAAATTTTAACAGATGTGAAGCACTCAGGGAGTCTGCAAATTGCTGGTAAACTTAAATACTCTACTTTACATAATGAATATAGTTTACACTTTAGCGGCTACTAAAGGCTGCTGAAATGAATTGGAAATTATTGAATAAAGCATTTATAAATCATGTATGACATGCAAGAAGTGCTGGAAGAGGACCTCCACAAATAGCTTATAAACATCATGGATTAGTTGTACATGATGTATTGTTTTCAGTAATGTGCTGTAAATATTTCAATAAATTGCGATAACAATTATTATTTGCAAACAGTGGTAAAAGTCATCTACCAGTTCAAGGTAACTGTTTCATTTCTGTGAATTCTTATCGCAAACTATTTAACATGCTTTACCTTATTTTGCACTACTTTGAGCGATGGAATTGCGACTTAGTTTCACCAGCTTGTGCCACATTAGTGTTTGCTGCATTGTTCCTTTCTTTTCCTTTACTGATCATTTATTTTACACATTTTTCATCTCACAGTCGGAATTATGTGCGAGGATCTATAACCATCTACATCATTAATCTACACCGGTCACGCAAGAAAATCAAACTAGCTGGGACCTTGCGGAACAAAACAGTTCACCAGTACCTGCTTCAGCCTTTGGGAGAGGATGGACTCCAGGCTAAGTAAGTAAATCTAATAAATTGAAACATGCATAAGTTACTGAAGCATTAAGTAGCTGGTTTGCAGTGTTGCATAGTACCAGGTGACATAACAGTTTTAAACAAATCTGACTTTTTTTAAGGCAAGTATGGAATTTTTTCATGTGAATCCAAGCCAATATACTTACGGTCTTCTGGTTTCTCTGGCACAGAAGGCCTGAATCGGGATTGGTCATTGGTCGATAGGGACTTCCATCATTGGCTTTAATGAGCGTGACTTGTCTCAATTTCCAGGTTTAATAGTCAGAACTTAAACATTTTAACAAAACAAGGGGGCTCTGTTCTGATATCTTTTAGTGGACTTAGCTGAGATCCGCTGGAGATTATAACCTCTGTAGGCCTACGAAGAACTGATTACCACCGAAAGAACTCTTTGGTTGTTTTCTGAAACAATACAAACTGTAGGAGTAATGGAATATCCCATTTCACAAGCACTGATCTAGAAAATGAATCATGCGGGAAATTAAGTGGAGTTGGACCCAGGTTAAGATAACATGGAGGACCTACTGTTTATAGTCTGTAATCACCAAGAGATGGGGCGCAGGACATTCTTCCATGCGAATGAAATGTGACCGTGGTTTAAGACAATTTTAGACTGGCCAAACACAGTTTTTTATATATATATATATATATATATAATATTTTCAACAACAGGTTTTCAACAGCAAAAGATACTTAAATTTATATTTTTAAAAAATTTTTTCAGCGTCCTAAAGGCTCAGTCCCACTGGGCATTTTTTGCCTCAGCGATGTACTCCCGATGGAAATTGATGAACCTCGGGAGGTGTCGGGAACAGGTTCCCCGATGTCCCGGGGATGCTTCGGGAGCGTCGCGAGCCATCTGGAACCATCGGGAGGCATCGGGAGAACTGCGAAAAATTTCAATGCTTGCATTGAAATTTTTCCTGATGTGTTCCCGACGTTTTGTCGGGAAAACAGGCCGGGGAGGCCTCGCCGGAGCTTTCCAGAGCGAAATATTGTTTTCCCCGAGGCATCTCCGAAGCATCGGTGATGTCTTGCCGAAGTATCAGGGGAACTTTGGGGATATTTGAATCTTCGGCAAAAGTTCGGCGACCTTTCGGTGGCACATTCCCGATTTCAGGGTTGCATCCCCGAATATTCGCCGAAATTTCGCGACGATTGAAAAGTTCATTCTTACCATGGCGCTGATTGGCTGGATTTTGTGTTCGTGCGCACTATAAGTATGTTTCATGTAAGTACATGCAAGAGAGAGAATTATGCTACGCCCAAAATGTGCATATATTATAGCGTAGCCGAACACAGTTATTTTATCAATGTTTTGTTCAGGCGCCACGTCGTCTGTTTGACCAAAATAAATTAGTTGTGTTCAGCTCCACTACAGCATTTCACGGAAAAACTCGTCAACAAAACCATGAGAAAGTAAATAACTTGTATTGTACCAACAAAGAAAGAGGCACTTCTGTTTGCTCGAATCATAACATTATTTACATCAAGAGAAAAACAGGTTAAGGGAAAAAACACATTTATCCGCGGAAAATAAATAACCCAATTTGGAGGCCCCAGCCTAGACACCTGCAAGAAAACTAAATATGTATGTCCAGCCACTCAATTAAAAAAAATAAATAAAAAAATAGTTGATTAATTTCTAAAGGAAAAGATCGGGCTGCTGCAGTACAGATTATAACAACCAGATGCGCTTGCCAGACGCAAGTCGCGGTCAGCTAAATAAAGCAATGCCCGACAGCCTTCTCGTCGTTAAACAAACTTCAATTATATATCAAAATTAAGAGAAAAAATTAAGGAAACGAAATCGTAAAAATAAAGGCTAGAGGGGGAATATGAGTGGGAGAAACTGTTGAAAATGTTCAAGGTAACTTGGGGCAGGAGTAAGTGGAGTGAATGGGAGTGATTAAAAAAAAGAAAGTTTTCATTCGGCGATGTCAGTTTTTGTGGTGGGATGAGTTACAGGAGTGCTGGGGGAGTTTAGAGGATTTTTCAGTAAAAAAAAAAAAAGTTCTTTCCCAAATCCTGCTTGGCGTCTCCGCTGGATTCCCATCCAAACTGTTCGATAATTCTAGAGGCTGGTTCCCCCATTAGCTCGCTACATTATATACCTCCCCAATAACCCTTCCCGAGGCACCTGGGATGGTTACAAGTACTCACCGATGCATCCCTAATCTCTGGGGATATTCCCCGATGATGTTTCAAATTTGGGGAAGCTCGGGGCACCTTCGCCGATTATCGTGAAGGTACCTGAAAGCTTTCGAGCATCGAAGCCATCCCCGATGTTTCACGGGCATTGTTCGGGGACATTCCCAGAAGCCTTGTGACCATAGCGAAGCATCAGTGAGCGTTCACGGACCATCCCTGATGCCTAATAAGTGCAATTTCTAATCGACTACTCCGTTTTTTTGGCAAAAACATCGGGAGCATCGGGAGCCATTGTGAGAAAATTTGTCTATTTCCACTTCGCCGATGATTTTTCCCCAGTGGGACCTAGGCATAAGGGTTAATATTAATTTAAGATTATGTACAGGGAGTGGGCTGATCAGTGGTGACACTGTCATAAATGCTAGCTTTGCGAAGCTCACAACTTGCGTTTTTGTTGAGGCTGCTTCTGGTATTAAATGATTAAGTTATGCGTTGATTTCAGAGCTGTAATGCTTTTTGTGGTCATTAGCAACTATCCGACCAAGTGTCGGTCTCTCCCTGTTGGAGACCTTCTACTTGCAATTCTTTTTTCTGCTGTTGTTCTGTGGCATATATTGTCATTATTATTGACTCAGTTCCTCTTTTGCCATTTTTTGGACCGTTTGCTATTCATGCACCAACTATTGGTGCCTTTGGAACTCTTCTACCTCTTTGTATGTGCATGCTGGTTAAATCTCTTTTCAAGCAAAAGGGCTGCTAATTAGTACTGAAATTGATAGTAATAAGCTGCCTACTGCTAAGTTAGTCATGTTTCATGGGTGCTTCTGATATTTTGTCCACCACTTGAATATTTCATCCTAAATGCTAGGCGACTGTTTTGACTTTACATTGTAGATGATGTTGGCTAGATTTGCTGTTGGCGTGGAGAATCTGTCACATCTAGTTCTGCTCATAGCTCTGCTATGATCTCCATTTTGAAGCTGGCAAGCTAGGTGATCTATACTTAAGTCAGGGTTCCCCTACCCCTTTCAACTGCAGTGAACAAAAAATACACAGATTTCACAACTGAATAAAATTTACCTGAATACCCTGTTTTTCAAATGTCATTTCACTCTCAGCAGATACAGTGGGCTCTAGAATTATTGCCACCCATGACCCGAATTGCCTCAAAAATAGAGTTAAAAGTGAACAATAACATTGTGGGGATAATCTCAAAATGCAAAGATGTGAGAAAGGCTGCACTTAGTTCATGTTTCAATGAAATTAACCTATCAGTATTTATTTATTTTTTTTTTTTTGGGAATTAAATGTCAATTTCCTCCAAATCAAGGTTTCATAATGAATGTTACTCCTAAAGATTATAGTGAATAGAATCCACCAAATTTAAATCATAAATGAAATTCAACTTATTTTAAGTTCGTCTTTGTTTTAAGGAACTATATTGTTCTATTACATCCTCTCCTGTTTCTCTAGGGTTGTAAGTATGAGTTACCACGCAGGCAGAATTCGTTTGTCATTCAGGACCATGAAGAAAACAAAAGTACGGGCAGGTTAAAAGACTTAAATAACTTTCAACCTTCATAAATCTGGTAATAGCTTCTGGAAGATCAACGAAAGATGAAATATACCTTTGAATACTCTAAGGGCATTAAATTAAAAAATTTTGAAAGTATGGAACTGTTGAAGACTGTTG
Source organism: Gymnothorax javanicus (assembly GCA_029692085.1). Classification (NCBI taxonomy): domain Eukaryota; kingdom Metazoa; phylum Chordata; class Actinopteri; order Anguilliformes; family Muraenidae; genus Gymnothorax; species Gymnothorax javanicus. The sequence goes on along the minus strand of CM056208.1, from coordinate 39,335,241 downwards.
AGTAGAAGATCCAAACACATTTTGACCTCGGGGACAGGAAAGGTGGTAGTGAGAGAAATAAAAAAAAAAAAAAAAGCCCAGGAATCCATGTGAAAGAAGGCCATGGTGGCATCTTGGGGTACCCAGGTTTCAGAAAGTCACTATCAGACACCACCACTATAACCACAGGGTTGCAGAAAGAAAGGCTTTTCTGACCACAAGACACAGAAGTAAGTGCTTGCAATCTGCCAATGACCATTTCAATTATGATGGGACAAGGGTGCTGTGGCCCAGTGCATTACCATGTTTGGCGGCAAAATGTAGATGTATACAAGGAAAGGCACCTCACACCCACACTGAAATATGGTGGTGGATCACTAATGCTTTGGGGCTGTTTTAAATCCACAGGTGAATGACCAAGTGTTAGGCAGTTTTTGCTGAAAGTCTGGTTGCCAGTGCCAGAAGGCTGAGGCTTTGAAGTACAGTACCAGTCAAAAGTTTGGACATACCCACATTTTTCTTACAGTACATGTTAAATAAAGAAACAAGCACCCTTTATCTTGAAAAAAAAAAAAGATCTAAAAAGATCTTAAATCAATCAAACTAACCAGCATTTTTGTTGTAATTTCTGAGCATATTCATATTTGTTTTTCTTTTACTAGGGCAGTTATAATATATATAATAATATGTAATATATATATGGTTATAATGAGTTTGCAGCTGAGCGGCTATCTAAGTTCCCAAAGATACAGTGCATTTGTGGTTATTTGCTTTTCATTGACGTTTTTGCCCAATAAGTCCCAAAACAGCTTGATTTCAATTTGGCCGTTTGAAAATGGAAGGCGCTTGTTATTTGTTTACTTTGAAAAATGTGGCTTCTTTGAGAATTCCACGTTTTTCGACACTATTCAAACAAGAAAATTATTCTCTTTTAACTTCTGAATGTTTACCTCTGACAAGATTCCCTTTGAGATTATGTGGAGAAGTTAACCCGTCTAAATTTCTCTAAAAAACAGAGTGCTGTGACATTAGCAAAGTGTGTCCAATTTTTTGACTGGTACTGTAGATAAACTTTTGAGCATGACAATGACCCAAAGCACACCTCAGAAATCCACAGAAATGGTCGCAGGAAATCACTATCAATTTTCAGCAATGGCCATGTCCATTACCTGACCTCAATCCGATTAAAACCTGAGGATGAACAGAAGACAAGAACACAAGAATGTGGCTGATCTTGAAATGACCTACTGGGAGAACGGTCCGAAATCCCTCCAAGTGTGCACCTTAACAGTTCAGGGGAAGAATCCATGCTGTTATCTATGGCAGAGGTGGTTGTAAGAAGCACTAAAGCAGAGACAGCAATCATGTATGAGTCCCATATGTGGGTGATGATCTTACCTTAATATAGTACACTCTGACTTGTGATCCCTTACCCTCTTTGTTTTAATGCCTGTCTGACTGGAGTTAAAAAAGATGGCTGGACTGTCTGCTCAAAATATGAACGTACCTCAGTATATGCGCCTGTGGTGCATGAATGACTGTCTGCATTTTCTGGAACAGTTGGACTGCACCACATGCTGTATGTTTATTTTGGCATATCAAAGCTTCAGCGAATATGGTATGTATGAGTGTTTCTTTTAATAAAATCTATATTAACTGCTTTGTCATGCCGTTTTCAAAACTCCAAAGTTCGACATCCGTTCAAAATAAGCGTCTGGTACAGAATGCCAAGTTGACTCAAGCCTTCATAGGAAATTTGTCAAGATAGTGGAAATATCAGCATACAAGAATCATCCACAAGTATGTCCTGTGATTGATGCATACTACTTCAGGACTAGAATGCATTTTTGGGTTCCTATGTTTGTACTATTCACAGCCATGAGCTCAGAAATCAGACTTACTGTGACACGTCATTAAGCTGTGGCTTTGTTTTTGTGGTTTAACCTTAATCCAGGAATTACCCTGATAAGATTTTGGTCGTTTGTTATGTTGAAGGCGGATTATATGTTCATTAATGAACCTGTAACCTCCAGAGAGAGAAGTCAGTACTGTTATTCATGGAAGAGGAAGTTAGGGAAAGCTTTTATTAAAAATTTACGAGGACCAGATGTTAATAAGCACAAATATGTATGGGTGACAGCTTAAAGGGAAAATTTTGAATAAGTGAGTGGAGAAACACAACAAATGTGGATGCTTCCATACATTTATGCTGCATCATGCAGTCAAACAACCTCTTTGGGAGCTTCATTCAAGGGCTACTCAATTAGCAAGTGTTTCATTGGAAAAAGTTGCTGAAGTGGCCTCTTGCACTAAAGGAAAGAGACGGGTACATAGGGTCAAAAATTGTGGTTAAAAGTGCACAATCAATTACTTTGATTCTCTTGCATTAGTGCAATTTGTAAGGGGAAAGAGAAGAGCAGAACACTTTTCCGCAGTTGACCGAGAATATCAATGCAGGACATGTTCAGACTGTCATCCAGAACAGTCTGTTGAGAATTATAAAGAGGTGGATTTTATAGTTGGGATGTAGTGTATAAGCCCCTGGTTTACAAATATGTCTAAAAAGTAATATGGTCCGATGAGTCATCCTTCAGCATATTCTGAGGACAAGTGGGTTAGTGAATGGGTGGCCTTTGATATTTTTTTATTAAGCTTGGCACAAACATCAGCCATTGCTTGAGTAGTGCCTTGTACTGTTTTGGTATTTTTTGACATTTTTGTTCTATTTTTCTAGAATTTTTTTTACATTTTATTTTTCTCTGATACATTTGACTTTGTTTAATTGCAGTGTGTATTGCTTGTCCGGACTCTATCATATACCTTTTGCAAACATAGCACTGACGTCAAGTACTTTGTGAAGTGGAGCTTTATACTATTTTGACAATTTTTACATTTTTATTTTGTTTTATTTTTTTTATCCATGGAAACGTGTTTTAGTTAAGTTAATGTGACTGTTTATTTTTTGTCACAATTCTTATTACAAATTCATGTCATGTATTCTTTTTACCCCCTGCCACAATGCCTGTCCTTCCATCCTTCCTTCCTGTCAAAATGTTGTCCGGGCTGTTTCTATTACACCATTTTACAAAGCTTCATAAAACTTCATACGCTTGAGTATCACGTTCACCTGTTGTAGATTTTAGCATGTTCACTATTCTGAATTTTGACATTTTTAGAGTTTCCATTGAAACAAGATCGGACCTGGTAATTTGATGGTAGCATTTTGACAAAATCAGGCCATAAAAAGATTTTTTTTTTTTCATTTCTGTGTTTAAGTTATTATGATTTGTCATTTTGCTAGTTGTTTCATTAGCTAAACTTTTCTGCTTTATTAAGCATGCAACTGAAAGGTATAACAGACAAGTTTCTTTTTTGTCATAATTGGACGCTGAAGAACATGAAGGGATGGCCATTCTAGTGCTCTTGGTGATCAACTTCCTTGAAGTAAACACAGGTAACATGGGATATAAATATTTTTACATATCCATATTCGCACATAATTGTTTCAGGTATTTCGTCCATGTTTCCCTTGAATATTACTATTTCGATTTTTTGTTTGATATTCTGAGATCTGTCCTGTTTTAGGAGGCACAATTCTGACTTCCAGTTCTATTTGACTAATTACATGAAATTAGTTTTTTACTCAATCACACTCAGTACAACTTTGCAGCGGGCGGCGGGGACATGCCGTCTCCTGATGGTTTTTGTTTTGCTTGTCAAGGGAAATATAAGGTTAATGGGACAAAACATGAACAGATTCAAGGGTCATTGTTTCCAAGCAATCAAGACTATTTCTGAATAAGTTATTGCTTTTCTTCTTTGTACATGCAAAAAATATGAATACTGTATTAAATCCACTTGGTTTGAGATTTAATGCAAATGGTCATCTCAAAAATGAAGCTTACATTTTAATACTATGAAAATTGATGAATGAAAAATTAGTAAAATAATCGCAAGAAATATGAGATTCTTAGGTATTTTAAAGATGATGCATGTGTTTCTATGTCATAGTTTATTGCCCAAGTTCTCTAATCATGGTCCTTGAGCTCTGAAACCTGCTAGTTTTTCACCCTCTTTTCCTGGGAGCCAGGTCTGAGGGCAGTCTGGCCAATAGTGGTTATTACATAGAAAGTGCAATTAATTGTCATTTCTAAATGTAATACTTGCTTTTAATAATGATGTAAAAAATACAGTAAATGATTTACCAAAAAAGATTAATGACATTAGGGAGTACCTTGGAAGCAGTGACATGACTATATCAGGCACAATACGAGGAGTCCTTGTATATATACAGCAGCGTCTGCTGTTGTGGAAAATCCTTGTCACAGAAAGGGTGACTGTTTTACCTCCTCCCCAGGAAACAGACCACAACAAGCAAAAATCCATGTACCAAGGAAACCCTTTTATCTTTGTTTAGAAATGCATAAGCATTGTCAGGGACCCCTCTCTGTATAGTGTTAAACTTGAGTCTGTTCTTTGAACAGGATTTTCAAGTTTGAAATTGTACAAACAAACATTTTAGTGAAGACTGAAGATCATTAAACAGTACAACATTGTCCTCGTGTAACATTTGATCTCCTACAGAAAAGCCGGTGAGGATTCACTGGCTTTTTATCCTCACTTCAAAAGCATATTGCTTTTTTTGTGATATGTTATGCATTATATAATGACATTGCCATTACGTGCTTAATGACTGACATGATGTGAATGGGATCTTGTGCAATCATACAAGCTTTTAAATATGAAATGAAAGCATAAATGCGGCACTCACCAAAACATAATTAAATATTTCATATTTACTTTAAAATATAATGAATCAGGAAAAGTGCATTGACAGAAGAAAATGCATATATAGCTGCAAGCTATAATGCTGGTGACAGGGATCAGACTCAGAACACAGGCGCAGGCTGAGAATCAGCTCCACAAATTTATTGGAGAGTTTACTATTTGGTCAATTAGCCTGGTGCGGAGGCAATCAGAAAAAATGCAGCACAAAAGGGAAAATCGAGACCAAAGTCACAGAACAGTACAAGGGTCAAAAACCTAACAGCAAAATTGCCTGAATCTGGGATGGAAGAGAATCTTAAATCCAAAACCCAGCTGAAGTCAAAACCGGAATATCTCAATACACTTAGGAAAAGGCAATCTCAAAACCATTGGACTGAACACAGCCAAACTGGGAAACTCTCCGAAATAACAAAGGCTTATACTGCTCACTGGTAAAAGCAAACAAACTTGCAACAAGCTAAGGAAAAGGGGGGCTATGTAAAGGGAAGACAGAGCGAATGGGAAGTGATTACAGGTGTGAGTGCACAGGGAAGCGTGGCAAGAGACGTGGTTATAAACAAGGGAATTAACTGAACTATTAACTATTAACGGAACGAGGAGGGCAAGTGCGGAAGTGAGCATAAAAACGAAAGCATATGAGGACAGGACAGGGAATGAGAAAATAAAATACAACCCCAATTCCGAAATAGTTGGGATGAAGTGTAAATTGTGAATAAAATCAAAACCCAATAACTTTCAAATCACTCCAGCCAGTATTTTATTCACAATAGAACAGAGATAACATAGCAAATGTTGTAACTGAGAAATTTTACAATTTTATCCACAAAATGAGCTCATTTCAAATTTGATGGCTGCTACAGATCTCAAAAAAGTTGGGACAGGGGCCTGTTTACCATGGTGTAGCATCCCCTCTTCTTTTTAATGCAGAGTGGAGGCGTCTGGGCATTGAGGAGACAAGTTTCTTGAGTTTAGCCATTGGAATTTGATCCCACTCTTGTTTAATACAGGCTTCCAGCTGCTGGAGAGTTTTGGGTCTCCTTTGGCCGGACTTTTGTTTAATTATCGCCAAATGCTCTCAATCGGTGAAAGATCAGGACTGCAGGCAGTCCAGTTCAGCACACGGACTCTTCTACTACGAAGCCATGCTGTTGTAATAGCTGCAGTATGTGGTTTTGCATTGTCCTGCTGAAATACACAAGGCCTTCCCTGGAATAGATGTCGTCTGGAGGGAGCATATGTTGCTCTAAAACCTTTATATACCTTTCAGCATTCATGGTGCTTTTTTAAAACATGCAAGTGTCCCACACCATATGCACTAATGCATCCCCATACCATCAGAGATGCTGGCTTTTGAACTGAACGCTGATAACAGAAGGGGTGGTCTTTCTCCTCTTTAGCCCGGAGGACACGACGCCCATGATTTCTAACAAGAATGTCAAGTTTGGACTCGTCTGACCACAGGACACTTTGCCACTTTGCTACAGTCCATTTTAAATGAGCCTTGGCCCACAGAACACAGGGGCGCTTCTGGATCATGCTAACAATGGCTTCCTTTTTGCATGATAGAGTTTTAGGTGGCATCTGTGGATGGCACGGCGGACTATGTTTACAGACAGTGGTTTCTTGAAGTATTCCTAGGCCCATTTAGTAATGTCAATGACAGAATCATGCCGGTGAGTGATGCAGTGACGTCTGAGAGCCCGAAGAACACAGGCATCCAGTAAAGGTCTACGGGCTTGTCCCTTACGCACAGAGATTTTTCCAGTTTCTCTGAATCTTTTGATGATGTTATGCACTGTCGATGATGAGACCTTCAAAGCCTTTGCAATTTGATGTTGAGGAACATTGTTTATAAAGTATTCCACAATTTTTTTTTACGCAAACCTTCACAGGTTGGAGAGCCTCTGGCCATCTTTACTTCTGAGGGACTCAGCCTCTCTAAGACATCCCTTTTATAGCCAATCATGTTACATACCTGATGCCTGTTAACTTAATTACTTGCTAAATGTTCTTTCAGCTGATTCTCTTATATATTAGTAGCTTTTTCAGCCCTTTTTTGCCTGTGTCCCAACTTTTTGAGACCTGTTGCAGCCAGAAAATTTGAAATAAGCTCATTTTGTGGATAGAAATGTAAAATGTCTCAGTTTCAACATTTCAAATGTTATCTATGTTCTATTGTAAATATTATATTGGCTCATGTGACCTGAACGTCATTGCATTTTGATTTTATTCACAATTTACACTTCGTCCCAACTATTTCAGAATTGGGGTTGTACAATAACTGAAATAACAAATGAACACAATGATACATAATCATAAGAAAAATAACAAACACAGATCACTGACAGCTGTGATTCAAGTACCACAAACCACTGTCCTTAAGATTGGCTGCATTAAACCAATGAAAAAATTAGCGGAAGTGTTACTGAGATCCATGCAGTCCCCACCATTTTCAGAATGACATGAGAGAGGAAATCTTGAAAACTATGCAAGACTAAGAATGAACTTCCAAATGTCATGCTGAGGAGGCTGTTTTGGACAAAGCTGAGCGGTCAATCACCAGCCAATGGCTTCTGGGATAACAGCTAGATGGAGTGTGCACTTTGCCAGCGCTGAACTGTGCCACAGGATAATGGAGTAGCTTGAGGGAAACTTTGCTCCTGTGCTGAGGAGCATAGATGGGAGCTTGTTCCTAACTACCTGGATGGAGGAACTGACTTGGAAGGGTTAACAAGAATGTGGCCCCAATCCTGAATCCTCTTTAAGCTTGGGAGCATGTTCCTATTAAACTGGACAGAGGAACTGACTTGAGCTGGGTGAACTTGAATATGGTCCCAATTCTGGACCCTGAATCGGCTTGGAAGCTTTTTCGAGTTAACTGAGCAAAGAGAAAAGGTTTTCGGGAATAGCTGTCATGAAAGGACATATTACATTTAAAAAAAGACAGTTTCTTCAAGGAACACTCAACGATTCAAACCACAAAAGGCAAATTACAATCCGGCAACTTACAACACAATGGGGGGGGCTTAAATACATATCATATGGTCATTAGGGAATAACCATTAAATAAGCCCGAACGGCATCACCAGGTATTCATAGTTGCCCGTAGTGGTAGAGTTGATTGGAGAGAGCTCCCCTGAACTGGCAAAGCTGTTGGAGTTCATCTTCCTGCAGAATGATATGCACATTCTGGTACCACAGGGCACCAACTGGGCTCGACATCTCCGCTGATTCCATCTCGCGGTAGGATTGTCCTGTTATGTTCTGGACCAGGAATCCTGTGTGGAGGTGGAGTACAATTCAATAGGTAGTTTTATTGACAGCTTAAATGGTAATTTGGGGATGGAACCCTTGAGGAAGAGGTGAGGAAGGAACATCATATAAGGATTGGACAGCTCAGGACAGATGTTGTGGGCAAAGCTCAGCTGTTAATCACCGGTCAGTGGCTTCTGGATAACAGCTGGATGGAGTGCACACTTCGCCAGTGCTGAACTGTCCCATAGGAGGATGTAGTAGCTTGAGAGTAACTTGGTTCCAATCCTGATGACCGTAGAAGAATTTAGAGCTTGCTCCTAACAAACTGGACAGAGGAACATACTTGGAAGGGTTAACAAGAACCAGTCCCAATCCTGTACCATGATTAGGCTTGGGAGCTTGTTCCTATTAAACTGGAAAGACAAACTGACTTTAGCTGGGTTAACTTGAACGCAGTCCCAATCCCGGATACTGATTAGGCTTGGGAGCTTGTTCGATTTAACTGAGTAAGGAGAAAAGCTTCTGCAAATTGCTGTTATTAAAGTACAAGTTACACTTAATAATGACAAGGAGCTTCTACTTGGAACACTGACTGATTCAAAGCACAAAAGGCAGATTACAATCCAGAAACTTGCAACACAAAGCAGGGGGCATCAATTCACATCATCTGGTCATTAGGACATAACTATGAAATGAGATACAGCCAAGGAAGGGCAAACATGCAAGACGTAAACCAGTCAAAAGAAGACTTACTTCTAATAGTCATATAAGTTGCTGAGGAGGAAGAGACATGAAAGGCATTCACATAAGGGTTGTGACACAATCTATCATTCTGCATGCCTTTTCTCTGCTTCGCTGGACAGTGTATTACAGTATACCAAAAATGTTATCATCTCACAAAGTCCAGTGAGAAAACCTGCATTTTTATGGTCTCTTTGTTCCTCTGTTAGGTTTGCCTTGTCAGTATATCTGTCCACACACATGTTCACATCTGCAACCAGCACTGCTGCAGCACAACATATGGAACCATTACAGGAGTTTAATGTAATTTACATCATATTTAGAGGAAATGCAAACTCCCCTTTCCCTGTGCGCGGCGCTGTGCACTGTGTGCTTACATACTTCGCCTGGCTCTTTGAACTCGCTAACATAAATCCTCAGTGAGAAATGGACTGCAGAGATCAACAAGCAGTCCTCTTTGGTGTCACTTGCAAAGTTTCTCAGCTTCCTAAAATATCCAGATTACATCACTTTCTGTAGCTTACTTTTGCTTACCGGCTGCATTTTACAGTAGATCAGGAAATGCGTCGCTCATAATGTGTATCCAATGATTGATAAGGATGCCAGAATTTTTTATTTATTTATTTTGTGAACTTTTTAGCGTCAAAACTTTTATAAGCTTTTACGAAAGTATTTGAAGATTAATTGATTAGGGAAATTACTGGAATAGTTTCCATACATGTCCATCAGAATTATCCATGACAGCATTCTCATGAACTGCAGATCTGACACGACAAAGACTTGATTCACTGATATTTTTTTCCAGATTTCAGCTATTGATTTAATCTGCAAACATTTGGGAAGACGGGAGCTGCAGAGTTAAATTAAGTGACTCAAGCCTAATTCTATTGCTTTTGCACATGGCAGTTGGTTAAGTTTCTGTGTTTGTAAATATGCCAGAAAAGAATGGAAATTTAGACTTTGAAGCGTTAATCAATAAACAAACATTAAGCCATATGACCATAGCTTTCATGAAAGATTGTCATGAATATTAACTCAAATTCCTATTTTACAACCTGGGTAACCTTTAATTTATATCATTTATGATTAAGTCCTATTTTAGGCAGACAAGTCAAGTCTGCCTCAGGAGTACCTTGGATTTCATGCATGGCGGCTTCTTGAAAAATCTCATTTTTACGATTATGGCGCCCTCCAGTGAGTTACGAATGGAAATTACAATTGGATCAATCATTGCAATGAAAAACTAATTTGATTCTCAACTACTTATTTATGAGCTTGCATTTCCTCATGAAACTTTTAGATACGTGAAGGTATGTTTTTTTTTTATTCTTATTTATTTATTTATTTATTATGTTCCTTTAATTTATGGGTAATGATTTTGGTGTAGCAAGCAGTTATGTTCTTCAAATGTTCTTTGTATGAGTGTTGAACATAAACATACATCAAGTTTATGATCTGCACAGACTCATTGCTCCTCGTGCTCCACATATGTTTGAAATTAGTCTATGGGGCAAAGACTCCACCAGGGGTAAAAATCAAGTCCTCTCATTTGTTTAAAAACTCATTCATTTCAAAACTATACCTAACTTATTTGTGAGATTTGATAAAACCTTTTCATTATATAGATGTGTTGTTCATATAATAGGCTACTTTATAATTGGTTATGTATGTTATTGCCCGCATACAGTAAAAACGGCCTGCCAATATATCTTGTTTTGGCCGACCTGTATTGGCCGAGTTCAGCATGTGCACAAGTAACCATTGGCAACTGTGGCATTCGCTCTTTTTGAGAAGCAGACGACACGACAGTCACGGACCTGGCATTTAGCTCTTTAATGAGTCTTGAAGTCGCATACTTCAGAAGTCATAGTCATAATATTGCCATGATAGCACAACATATGTAACCAATTAATAAAAATATAATAAATTGCTTGTTTGCGCATTGCCTTGGTATTGACCTTCTGGTCGCGGTATTATCCCGAGGCCGCGGCGACCCGCGGGCCAATACCAAGGCAATACGGAAATAAGCAATTAATAACATATAGTAGCCTATATTTAAGCAATATCACCGGAGGGAGAGTGATGTTTTTGGTTAATATCATCACGGCTGTGATGCAGTTGTAGAAGATATCACAACCGTGATGATATTCAGCAACATCACGGTCTCAAGTGTGATATTGCTTTTATACAACAGTTCTACAAACGCCACTTATCAGTTGATGGCAATAAGCGACATCAGATTATGATTTTTTTTGTTTATTTCATAGGTTATGCGGCTTCGCCAGCGCAAATAGTTCCATAAATGGATCGGGACTTGACTGTTGCTAACAATGTTGTACTGAGTTTGTGGTCGGCAGTTAGTGTAATTAACTGTTATTAAAAGACCTGTAAGTGGAGTTATTTTGCTGTTATATGTCCTAGTGATGTTGTGCTCCATTATCAGCACTCATGGAATGCCTCTTGTCCAATCAAATTACTTGGTCGGAACTAACTGTTGTATAACAATGGTTATAGTGCTGAATACTGTATATACGGAGATAAAGAGAGAGAGAAAAAATTTCAGGTGAAAATTTGAAATTACATGATTAGTGCTTAGAAGTTTCTGGAAGAATATTGTGCCAAAAGTCTTGAAATGTAGTCGTTTTACAACGTAGTTAATTAATTATTTTTCTTGTGGATGCAGCCATAAAGATAAATTTTTGTGGATTTTGTAGGTAATGGAAAATTAATTTTAATGTGATAGCCAACCAATCATTGATTACTTCTTCTGTATTTTATTGCCAGCAGCTAGTAATTAATTGTGAACAAATAGCTGCAAGTTTAATTTCTGTATTAAATGTTCCTTGTCTCTTTTTTCAATAATGCTTTGCCATTGCCTCCAGAAATGGTAAATAACAAATTTCTGATTCCATTATTAATTTTCAGTGCAGTATGTTAAAAAAATTGATAAAATTTAAAAGTCATATTTCATATGTTTTAATTTTGCTGCTATTCTCCACATCTTGTTGTAACTATGACTCAGTGAGTCACCACTCTTGATCTCAGGAGGCATTTATTACTCTCTACTGAACCGTAAACTAAAAGTGACCTTTGATAAAAATGCAATTCATACTTTTGAACACATTCCTTGCAACATATAATACAATAACAAAGACTTTTCTATGTTTTGTATATTAACTTTGACTGTAAAAATATATCTGTTGAAATCAGGTGTCAGTTGCAAATGGAAGCAGAACAGGGGAGATCTTGCTGAAATAAATGTAATAATGAAATTTTTTATCTGATGGAAAAACTAGGTTTACGTACCATTGTGAATATTCATTTTCTTTGAACGCAAATTATTTAAAAATGAACTTTGTGTACATAGTGAAATACTGTATGTAGTAATTTAGGAGAACATGGAATTATTACCTTTGCCAAGGAGGTTATGTTTTCACCCGTGTTTGTCTGTTCGTCTGTCTGTTAACAGGATGACTCAAAAAGTTAAGAACGGGTTGGCTTGAAATTTGGGAGGATGGTAGGTGGTAGTTCAGGGAAGAGTTTATTCTATTTTGGAAGTGATCTGGAGCAAATTCTGGATTCTAGATCTGGAAGAAGTTAAAGTATATCTGAATGGACTGATTGTCCTTTATGTAATGATCAGATTTTCATAAAATTGCAGTGTTAAATAGAATCTACACTAATGTAGAATTGATTGTAGTTGGTGATCTAGATAATATTCTTGTGGATCCAGAACCAATAATACTGAGATATAGCATGGCAGAAGTATGTGCTCGAAAGTTATAACTTAACACATTCAAAATATTTATTGCAACAACCAGCAGTTATTATACTTCATTTAGGACAATGGTATTATATTAAGTTTTCCTTTTCATTTCCATCTAACCCTCGATGACTAGAAATTGCTTTTATAACATACATGACCATAATAATGCAGTATTCTCAGAGGGCAACTGGTGGAGTCAGACACAAAATATCCTGCCTGGATGTTTGGTGACCTCAGCCTTGACCTTGACCTTGACCCAATTAATTCCAAAATTTAACCAAGATAATCGTTGGACCGTTGCACCCCTCTCCTGAAGATTTTGTGTAATTTGAGCAAACCGTTTTTCTGCTTTACTGCTGACAGACAAACACACAAATACAAGCCACCGAAAACAATACCCCTTCCCCCTTTGGGTGGGCTATGAAACACAATTATTAAGTTATTTCAAAATTGTGATTACTACTTGTTAACATTCTCTACAATGTTGAGGGTCAAGGTGGTAAACAGTCTTGTGAATCATTACAGAGTAATTGAAGTATTGTGCATGCGTTGTATCTTGAACATTATCTCTTTGCTCATGCTCTGAAGTCCCTCTTCTGTTCTGGAACCTTTCTGTGACACAATTTTTCCATGACCATATTTATATAAGTCGGTGCTTGTGAAAGTCTCTGACTCTGTTATGAATTATCCCTGTTTCCATGGCTCTGTGGGTGTGAGTGATCATTGACATGATCACTGTAATATATTTGCTTAATATATTTTTTTTTTTTTCAGAGAAACACCAGTTATACTGTTTGACTACATTCTGACCGCAGATTGAGCAGTTGATTGGAGAGCAGCATTAATGAAGGCAGGAGAAGTAGAGATTGGTTAGTTGAACAGAGCGCCTTACAGGATGGTTCAGAAAGATGGTGTGTTGATTAGTAAAGCGGAGAGTTGTACTTGACAGGCTGTGTCAGATGGTATGTTTATTGGTTGAATAAAGAGCTGTACTGGGCAGGCAGATTCAGATGGCTATATATTGGTAGAATAGAGAGCTATACTTCACAGGCAGGTTCAGATGGTGTGTTGATTGGTAGAATAAAAAGCTGTTCTTGACAGGCAGGTTCAGATGGGATGATGATTGGTTAAATGGAGAGCTGACTTGACAGGCAGGTTCAGATGATGTGTTTATTGGTTGAATAGAGAGCTGTTCTTGACAGGCAGATTCAGAGGGCTATATATTGGTAGAATAGAGAGCGATACTTCACAGGCAGGTTCAGATGGGGTGATGATTGGTTAAATAGAGAGCTGTTCACGACTGGCAGGTTTAGCTGGTGTGTTGATTGATGGAATAGAGCAGCTGTTCTTGTCCTCCAGGGCCAGATGATGTTTGCATTGTAAACCCTGATAGTGTGGTGAACTCAAATGTTTTGTGGAAACCGATTACCTCAAAAAAATTGTGTAGGCCAACTTAATGGCATTGTGTGGAAAGAACTTAAAGAAAATAAGGAAAAGTTTTTTTTTTTACGTTTTAAGTGTTGTGAACACAAGATCATTAAGTTGGCATACTCAATTTTTTTGAGATAATCGGTTTCCACAAAACATTTGAGTTCACCACACTATCAGGGTTTACAGTGTGGATTTGTTGAATGGAGGGCTATTTATGACATTCAAGTTCAGATGGTGTGTTGATTGGTTGAATAGAGAGCTATACTTGACAGGCAGGGTCAGATGTTGCGTTGATTGATAGAGTAGAGAGCTGTTCACGGCAGGCGGGCTTAGATGGTGTGTTGATTGATTGAATTGACAGTTGTATTTGTGTCTATCACTGTGCAGGTCGGTGCAGCTGAACGGGGAGCCTCTCGTCATGCTGGACGATGAGACATTTCCAGAACTGAAGCCACAGTCGCTGCGCACAGGTCGGACGATAGCCCTGCCCCCAATGGCCATTGGCTTCTACGTAATAAAAAACATCAATGCCTATGCCTGCCGCAGATAACAGCATCCGCGAACACGGAAAAAAGCCTGCCCTTCATACGAATCCAGGGCTGAACTTACGACCTTTTCACTCCTGCTGCCCTAAGGTCAGCTTATATGTGCTTATTTATAATATTTTCAAAACACGGCTCAGTCTGGCTAATGTTTTCCTTGCATCCTGAAGTCACTATTCACTTTCACCATGTCTATTTTTGTGGTTAATAGAATCACAACCCACCATCCCATTTTTTTTGTTCTTAGTTTTCTTTTAAACTTAAGCAGTCTGCTCAACTCCTCTGCGGCGCACCGCAGACTGAAAGCCGCGGATTCCGATTTTGACTCTGCCTCAGGATCAACTGTACCATAACGCCCCGAGGAATGAAAGAGCCGCCTAAAGTGGATACTGCTGTGGCAGGCTGCGAGCCCATGGAAATCCTCAGCACCCCAGTGCCCTCCAGGAGACCTGCTGATTAAAGCAGGAAGGGCTGTCAGCCTGCACTGAATCCCAGCAGCTACACTCTCCCAAAAATGTTATTTTTATCCGCACTGTGTCATTGTTTTGTCTGGTACGACAGCCGTTCCTCAAATACTCATGTCACATTTCACATTTTTGCAGAAAAGATTATTTTGAAATGAATTATGAATATGTCTTACATGTTTTGTCTGTTTTGTTTCTTTACTTATGGTGGATTAAGCTATGCTTTCAAACCACAAAGCTGCGATGTGGTCCTGGCCTGATTATGTTGTGTGCGTTTAATGACAGATTTATAGAATATAAGCTTCCCAAAATGCTTGCACGGTGTTACAAGAGGTGATTCTTGCTTTAAGGCTTGAAGTGAGCTGATTTGGTGATAAAGGGGCACAACACCTCGTGACAATATCAGCACTGATGACGTCAAGAGTGGGAAAATTGCTCTGTTTGCTGTGGGCATAGATGAAATGCAATAAAATTTAAAGAATTGTATTTTTAAGTTAATTTTATTATGTATTTCAAGTATACTGACCATAGATTGAA
The DNA here is from genome assembly GCA_029692085.1 of Gymnothorax javanicus. NCBI lineage: Eukaryota > Metazoa > Chordata > Actinopteri > Anguilliformes > Muraenidae > Gymnothorax > Gymnothorax javanicus. The sequence goes on along the minus strand of CM056208.1, from coordinate 39,319,738 downwards.
ACCTGGAGATGGGAATACTGCAGGTCTCCGGGGTAGAATGTGTCGTGGAATTTGGAAGAAAAGCATGGGTACCCAGGGCATGGAGGGCTACGGTCATTCTGTGATGTTTTCCCAAATGCTGTAAATGTTTGGTCTGCCTAAATTATAATTCAGTCAAAAAAAGCTGTTAGAATATCTATGTATATATCATGTATGTCTTTGTGTTAACTGAGCTTCACGGCCATGACTGCTTTCATCGTTATTCAAACCCAGAGTAACTGACCTCGCTCAATTGCTCAGTGCTGCTTTCTCTAAAGAGTATAATTAAAATGTTCGGTATAAATTTTTTGTACAGTTTGTCTAATGCATGTATCATCCTTTTATAATATGTATTGTATATAAATGCATATAGTCGATGGGAAATGCATTGAAAATGTTTAATTTCATATATTTTGTAATTTAAATAAATGTTTGTGTTTATACAGGGGACAGATTATTCTACATTACAGGCATTTAATAGACAATCTAATATCCACAATGACTTGCCCTTATAAGTGCATAATATCTTGTTATACAGCTAGATGTAGTCATTTAAATTATTCAGGTTACCTCGAGCAAATGGCGGCAGCACCTGGGAGTTAAATCAGTAATCTTTACCTCTACCTTTTACAGCCAACCGTGACTAACCATGACTATTCTATAACACTGCCACTTGCTTTTGAACTTACAGTATATTCTACAGAACGGTAAATTTCTTTTATCATTCTATGACAAATTCACTTCAAATTTGCTAATGTTTTAAGGATGCATAATATAATGGTACCTCCATTGTGATAATTCAAATTTAGGTTGTATAACCGATGTGTCAGAATGGGGGAAGGGAGCAGTTTAATGCAGAGCTTTCGCTATCAAATGTGTGAAATGATGAACGTCCTTCTGAATATTTTGATTTTTATTTTGGAGTTGTTTATATTTTCTATTTCAAAGAATATTATTATATTTTGGGAAATTCATGAGTGGACACTTATTTTTTGTAAGAATGTATACAGTCATAATAAAAATTTTCGGAAATTTAAGTTCTATTTTTATCCAACACGTTATTCCAGAATTTTTATTTATTTTGCATGCACCTAAAATGCTGTTGTGGTGTCTGAGATGAGTGGTGCACTTTGTGGTTTAAAAAAAAAAAAAAAAATTTTCAGCCAGAGGTTCCCTCAGTATATTTCTCACATTTTTTGACATGGGGATTTCATTTTTTCTGGCAGGTATATAGCCCATGGTCAGCATAGGCTTATGAGCATTCACTTTTTGTGCTACAAGTTAAATTACACCCATCTCTGCCGAAACCAAAGTTAGCATATAGCAACATAACTACTTCAAAATTCATAACTGAGATTTTAAAGAATTGAATTGAATTCATGGATAAAACAAAAGATGAAACTTTCTCAAAATTGTGCTCCCACAGATCTTCTTTTCAACAGGAAATGAAAACTAGGAGAAAAATGTGGTCGAAAAACCCAAGTTAGAGCTGGGTTGGCCTATAAAACCATTATTATTATTATTATTATTATTATTATTAGGTGATTTTGCAGTTTCCCATGAGATAAATGTCAGACATGAGAATTGCCAGTTTGGTCTGGTTACTAGGAGCCTAGATGCCAGAATCGAATGGAATCATTATGCACTGTCATCCCAATTAAAGAAGCAATTTTTTTCACTAAAAATACCAAGGACTCAAACATGGTACATATTGCTATCCACTAAACTTGGCATACATATGGATGGATACATTTATATTTTTTGCCAATGTCCTTTTCTTTCCAGAAGCTTTTTAAATCTAGTATCAGATTCCCATGCATGTTTAGAGGAATAAGATACTGAAATGTACTGTAAACCAGTGCAGTTGGACCAGCAATATGGCAGCTGCTAATCACTGAGCTTGAAAATTGATGGGATTTTCAGCATAATTGGTCATAGCAACTTTGTAATCGTCTGTCCATTCATAATTGAATTGGTCCTCATTTCAAAGGGAGGCATCCTATAATTTATATATTGGCATGATCAAATTCAAAGCTTCAGTTAAGTATAAATTTAAAAAAACAGGCATGAATGGGCACTACAAACTCCCCAAAAATATTTGGGAAAAAAAAAAACTAAATCAGTAGGTATGCATCCAGGAGGGTAAAAAAGGTTTTACTGAATGGTTTATTCATCAGAGGAGGTGTGGCTAATCATTGCAATGCTGTAGATGGTTATCTTACTGTCCTTTTTGAAAGTATGTCCATTTTTCATTAAGATCTATCTAATGATGGCTGATGGATAAATGACTTTCTGTGCGCTGAGTAATATCACTCCTTTGGGCTCTGAAAATCTTGAGCATAATTTTGCATGAACCACTCACAGATATTAGATGAGGCTTGCCATTTGCTGTCTGCAGAAATTTCATGAGATCTTTATTGCGAGGCATAACAATCAACTGCCTATATCAAGTCTTTTTTTTTAAATGCTGCTGTTACGTTTCCTTTTGCATCACCATCAGATCAAACATATATTGACATAATCGCAGGAAAACCTTCCGATATTTGTTGCTCACATTCAGGTGAGCATTCTTAGTGTTAAGCTCAGTGTAACATTAATTGATAAAGCACCAGAAAGCACTGGATAAACACAAAGAATGGCAGGTATAAATAAAAGAAAATAAAAAAAGCAGTCTTGTTGAAGGTTGTCTAATTCTTCCACAGTTTACTCTCTGAATGCATATCTGCCTCATATTAACTGACTTTGAAACACTTGTACACCCAAAAATAAAAATTGAAGGTTATATCCTATATATAGCAGGTTAGCTCAACCAAATAAGCTGTGCATGTTGCACTAAGCTTGCGAGACCACTGTGTGAATTTTGATGTGGCTCTTTTTCCGATTTAACACTGGCTCACCCTTCCATCAATGTATGATAAAAAAATGCTCGGTCACAGCACACTTACTCATTATGATCCTTTATGGAGCCCAGGCTCTGGTGAAATTAAAATGTACTCAAGACTTTCTGTTATGCACAAATGCAAAATATTGCACACACAATGTATGACATTTGTTGTCAGCAAAGAAATAATAGGTTATTTGCAGATTTACCATACTCTGTCTCAGCGCTGTAATTAAATAATAAGAAATGATAGCCTCATTAAGTGATGTGATCTTATTTCTTCTTATTAACTCCATTTGTCATGACAAATTTTAGATATTGAACTGAAGTTTATAGGTTTTCAAAAGTTGAACTTAAATTATCCATTGTCTTCACTACTTGCGAGCTGAAACAGCTTATTTTCAAGTTGAGTTATTTCACATTTTTAAGGCAGCTGGTGAACTTTACATTCTAAGTTTAACCAGCTTGAAATTTATCACAGTGAGTCATGCTATAAGTCATCGCACACAAATACAGTCTGAGGTAAAAGATTTACATCACAGCAATACTACATATACATATGATTTTGTTCATAAATGTTACATGTTTATTAAATTCTTGTGGAATTTTTTGACGAAGAAAATCTGGCAGCCAACCCTGGCCAGGAGCACTGTATGTCTAGAAGCCTCAGTATATCATTTGGTAGCTGGTAGTCATTTGGTCAGGCTTAATGTCAAACCTCTGGGCTACTGTAAAGGAGTTTCGGGGAGTGCTGGGGTTTAAGCAATGGGGTTGTGCATCGGATGAATAATTGGTCGAGGACATACAGGAGAAATACTTAAGAGCATATGTTCAGTGTGGAAGGGGTAAAGGATAAAAGGAATGTGAAATGCAACGATTTATACCTGCACTGCAGCACGAAGCAGATCAGAAATACACTGTGACAGTGAGAGGCAATCAGAAACTCAAAAAACAAGCTTTGTGTCGCTCCAGTGTGGGACAAAGCGTTCAAAGGGCTCGTCTGCTGGCCCGGTGCTTGGGTGGGGGTGGGAGAGGGAAGCCAAGGGTTGAGCTGAGGCCCAGCAGATGTCCGTGGCAGCTGCACCCAGGCTTTGTTGTGGCTGGCAAAAGCATTGTCTTGTCAGGGCAATGTCATGAGGCCAGTGCTGATGGGAAACACTCGTGCGTGTTGAGCCCCGCAGCTACGTCTCTGGAATTCCCGAAGTCTGGGCCCAGTTGGAGAGAAGGTAACGCACACCAGCCTCATCTCCGACTCTCCGAGGATAAGCGGGTTCAAGGAGAGGCAGCGAAGGAATATGCGGATTGGGGAGGGATCAAGGAGAACAACTGAAAAATGCAGCTCGGATTTATGAAAGTATATATGAATTTTATTTCAGGGACTGCTTTTTTTTATATACACCTGCTCCTTAACTCAAAAGGCCTGCTCTCCAAGTAGCAAATCAAAATAAAAAGCTTTCAGACACAGTGAAGGGGTTTATTTCTCATTCAACCAAACATTAGCCCCATAAAACTTACGGACCCATATATGGGTCCATAAAATGCAGCTGTTGTATTCAAAGATGTCGAGCTTCAGGCCTATTTAAAATTAAAGTGGCAAGCCCAAGGTTTTCAGCAATACCAAATATGTCCTGCTGTACAAAATGATGTACATGATCTAGATATTTTCCATTTGATGTAATGGGATGGCCATTAAAACATAAAATCGCAAGCTTGAATATTTCATTCAATATGTGTGTGTTGAAGCATCAGTGAAGCGCTGCAACCAGCAGATATAGAATATGTGTGTGACATTATTCTACAATTTAAAAAAAATGCTTTTTCAGACTTCGAACTGACTTGAGGGAAATTTTAAGTGAAAAATTAGAGTTTAAGAAGTTAGTATGAGTTGCATAATCTAAACACCTTCGACTACAGTATGACCAATGGCGCCAGAAATGGTAGTTCCAGAATCTTGGAAACAGCCAAACTGGAATTTTCATGCACTGTCTTCTTAAGTTCTTCCATTGCTTGGTGTGATTAACAAAAACATGGTACTTTGGGCAAAAACACCTTATAAAAGAGAGAGAAATGGGCCAACATGCTAAAGCCAATGTATAGGTCTTAAATAGCAGCTGTTTCCACGATAATGTGTAGAAGAGCATCTGTGAATGCAAAACATATCGAAACTTGAATCAACTACATAACAGCATGGAGATTGCCCACTTAATCAAAAAAATCGGGATGATCAAAGACTGAGAAAACATATCCTATCTGACCAGCCTCAATTTGAGTTCAAATTCCCATGTGGTAGGGGATTTGGCATAGACAGTATGAATCCATGAATCTATCCCACCATACCTCAGTCTTACAGGTTACTTGAGGAGGCATGATGGTATGGCCTATGTTTTCTGGGGACACGTTTGGCTAGGTGCACCCATTAAAGGCTGCAATCTACCATTTTGAAATGGATGCCTCTCTCATGATTCTGCATCATGCCACAAAACATTTCAAGCGTGTAAACAGAGTAAACTGAAATTTAATCCAGTGGCCTTCAAAGTCCCAGATCTCAATCCAATAAAGCATGTTTGAGATGATGTGGAATGAAAGTTTTGCAGCATAAATGTGAAAGCAAAATAATCTGCAGCAACAGACATTAATGATTGAACTAGGAGCCAAAATCCCACAAAAATGTTTGTTAAATTCATGCCATGAAAATCCAGGCCACTCTGGAGGCAAAAGCATAGAATATTTAGTGTGGTCCATAATCCTTTGGGACTAGTATATATTTCTTTCCCAATGTGTCCCACAAAGTCACTTGCCTATGCACTTGTGCCATCACAGAATACTCGGTTTCATGATTTCAGGCAGTTATCAACCAGTCTAAAGGCACATCTGAGTCTAAAACATTAGATACCAATCATCATTGAGCCACACTACTGGAGGATATGTGAAGTATCTTGTCCATAACTATAAGTGTACTGGAAACGTTAAAGCATTTTTTTTTAACAATTTAATTTTTTTTGTCATCATTATTAATCCAATATCAGATGCATGGCAGCATGACACTTCTAAGATATCTGATTCATACATTTTTTGATCCTGACAGGGTTAATTTTTCACTTGTGTGTAAGTTTACAAATTAAATAGAAAAAAAATGTAATAAGTGAAACCATGATAATGAAAACATTGACCTGTTCCTGTTTTAGTTGTTTGAAAGTTTGTTTCAACCACAAAAGTACAGTGTACATAACATGCATGCGCTAATAAATTGTCTACATTTATTTCCAGCCGATGCCCATGTTAAGACACAGGACCTCAAAACATACATTCTTTCTGTTTTTTGTCATCATTGGTTTACTTTTTTGTTCATTGCTTGACTTTTCTCCATACAATTAAGCAGAACTGTGCCTCAATCTAGAGGTCTGCACAGAGTCAAGCCACTATTGCGTGACAAACGCTCCTTCACCATGATAACAGTAACCAAAGCTTGCGTGAAACTGTTTATATTCTGGGACCATTTTGTGCATGGTGGCTCTATTCCCCCTTCAGCCAAAATGGAGGATTTTGCAATGTTTACACTGTGTATACAGTAGTCGGCTCCAAGACAGCTCGCATGCATGTCATCCAGCCCTAAACTGATCGAGCAGATTAGCAAAAGCCAACCAATATTGGATTTTTGCAGCCATTATGGGCATTCTGACCAATGTGGGATACAAAAAGACATAAATATTTATTCAGAGATGGAAATAGGATAATGCAAATGTTCTGTTTCAATCTAACCATATCTGACCTATGGCCCCTTTTTGCTTAATATCTAGCTGCATTAGCCAGTTTTAGAAGTTTCTCTTCAGAAATGGACATCGGTTGCCATGACATCCGCATATGGATGTTTACCACTTTGCTGCCTATGTTTAAGACTATAGCAGGCATAAGTTACAACAAGTGTCTATCAAAGAGCATTAGTGACTTATGTATAAAATGTAAAAGTGCTCGTAGCAAACACAATTTTAACTATAAACAATGAAATATCAATACATTGAGGATTTGAACCAGATATAAACGATTAGATGTCATAGGCTCCACTGAGATTCCCCCCCAAAAAATAGTATTTCAGTCTTCTTATGGTTCATTGATTTTGTACCAATTTATTTTTGTTGGCAAATCAATTGCTATTTCAAATGAGGGTGCATCTGAACGAGAGCAGTATATTTGAAACATTTAGACCATCATATTTATGTTTGCATCATTCATAAACCAGACAAATTTCATTGCATTAGCCTAATGTTTGATCAATATGAATTATTACGTGCACCACAGATCCAGAAATGTAAAAGTTGTTTTCTGTATGGTTCTTGGCAGCCCTTTTACATCAACATGAAAATAAGGTGCAGGTTTCCCAATACCTGAATCGTCCAATCAAGAAGAATGTTTAACTGAGCACTAAAGCAATGAGCGTTCATTACGCAGCTTTCCATAAAATCCTCTTCAGATGAGGGTGCATCCAAATACTCTTAAACAGGCGGCCTTTTCCTTTCCTTTCCACTTTTCCTTAAGCGAGACAGAAAACATCACAGGGGTCAAGGGAAAGTTGCAGAGATTTTAAGTAACCTTGGGATAAATTTGAGAAAACTCAAATGTCCTTTCCTTCATTATTTTAGAGGAACAAAATAGTTAAAGACACAAAAGGCAACACAGAGTAATGAAGGCAGCTATGAGGCAGTCCCTACCAGATGATGGATGACTCAATCTACAGATTAACACAAAAAAACCCATGCATGATCTAGCAGCAGCACTGACTTCTCGGTCAACCAGTGACACTGTGGCTCACATCAACCACCTAAACCTGGCCCTAAAATGAACTTTTTAAGCTTTATTTTGGACAGAACGCAATTACATGCCATGGCAAAAGTTTTAAAAAAATCATTAATATTTCATGCTTATCGTGAACGTCATGCTAGTTACTTCATGTAAGAGACTGGCAGAGATTCTTCATCAATTGCCCAGATAACTGACAGAATGGTTTGATTGGCACCCTCGATAAATATGATCGAAAATGTTTATAAATGAATGCCTTTTTTAAACCCTAGTTATATTTAATTTAAAATATTAAGAAAAAAACATTAAAATGCAAATATATAAAAGTTAATAATAATAATAATAATAATAGTTATTATTATTATTATTAGTAGTAGTAGTATCAGTAGTAGTAGTAGTAGTCGTAGTCGTCGTCGTTATATTGACTTATTTTTGGCCATAAACTTTCTTATTATTTCTCGGAGAAATGGAATTGGTATTTTCAACTTTTAGGTGTTTTCTCATAGCCATTTCCATTTTGCGAATTGAAACCATCACGCGGATCTCGGGGAATGCCTCCAGTTCAAGGTTTGTTTCCAAAAAAAAAAAAAAAAAAAAAAAAAAACTGAAAAGTTTTGAAGATGAAAGATCCTTGGTCAGTAGTCAGGCTAGGCGAATACCTCAGTATATGCAGGTGAAATCCCGGTCTTTTTTTCGATTAAATTATCTTTCTCGTCACCATGCTATTATAGGGGTTATTTGGACTGTTTTCCAAGATGCACAACAAGGGTTACCCGTCTGTATCCATTCTCTCATGACAAGGGTCTAACGCCAAGTCTCGTTCACTGATAGTCCTACAGCAGCAAATGCTGCCCAGGTCACATGGTACTAAAGTCACGTGGTAATTTGTGAAGGGAAGTAAATGAAAACTGTCATTGAAGTTGTCAACTTGCTTCGGACCTTTACAAGTCCACTACTGAGTGTGAAGAGGGGTGTTTTGAGATTGCGTGTATAAAACTGATTGCGAAAGAAGATATGAAATGGCTAATCTGACATCATAAACAGAAAAGGTTGGTATTCAGCTGTATTTTACTTTAACTACACTGAGTTACTCGCTTCAGTGAAACAACCGTTCAGCTTGCTTCTTGGCTGTGTTGCTAGTAAAATTACGTTAAGTGATTTAAGTTAGACTTTTTGTTTGTTAAACAAACGTCTTTTATTATTTGGTTGAAAGAGAAACAGAACCACGTGTTTTGATTCTAATCAGCGGGATCTAAGAAGCAATGAAAAGGCGGTATTCAAAGACGCGGTGACGTAACTTAGTGTTATAGTGCTCACGCGCTTGATCTTATGACTGCTCAACATTACTGAGTTTAAATAAGATCTTGCTGTGATGGCGGGGTCCTTTCATCTGTCGGACGAACACAAAAAGTGGGTTAACATCACTGGAATGCGTACCTGTCTCTACTATTCACCCCCGTTTGTACCACAAGAAAGCGGCTGCAAAAATTGAATAGATCACCGTTTAATCTGTAGTGACGGCGTACAAATATTTTCTGGCTGCTGTTTTTGACGTAAAATTATGTTATCAAAGTGTTTTCGAAGTAGGATTTACTCCGAAGCCATAGATAAATGTATAATTTTTTGGGGACCTCATACTGTATCTGTAGTCTTAAACAGCTGACGTTCTAAGGTTGTGGTGTCTTCTACAGATGAAGTGCCTTCTGGTGACCAGCGAGACTGTTGAGCTCCTTTTTTATTGGACAGACAAAGAGTACGAACAGAATATTCAGCAGCAGTATGGAGTATCTCACGAAGAAGGACAGAAGGTGAACATGCCTCCTATATTCCAAGTGCAATGCGCACCATCATTCAGTGGACAACGACTTTTTTTTTTTTGGTTATTTTGTTTCTGAAACAAAATAGTAACTCAAATTAGTGACTCTAATACTACGAGTTTCAAATGATAAAATGACTGAGTTTGAATTGCAGACCGTTTGCTTTAATGTGTGGGTGTTATCATCTTTTTTTGGATGAACCGTGTGCAGTTGGCTGGCACATCAACAAATAGGGAGTTTAATTTGCAGAGCAACATATATGTTGCTAGAGTTTCATTATGCTGCAATTTTAGCTTAGTGAAGACCTATTTAGTGAACACGTCTTTCTGTGCAGCTAACTTTAACTTTTGTGGCACATTTTCTTGGAATTGGGCCATTTTTGTTCTGAGTTTGAACTGTCTCCCCATATTTAGTTATACCATGCCTCTGATTTTGATTTTGCTCTGGGGGTTATGTTATGCTCTACACAAATTCATATCAATGTGAATTGATAGTTTTAGTGAACCTTAGATTTACGCTTTGATATTGTTTGGTATTACTGAGCACTAAGGTATTCGCAGTGCTCAGTAATTCCAAACAATATCAAAGTGTAAATGGCTCCTTTTCTCACTGACAGCCTCCTGCTTTTGAGGACAGCATCAGCACATGCTTTGCACCCATAATCATGTCCTGCAGCAGCATGATGGCCAAGATGGATGACTGCTACACCTCCTTCACCACCGAAAACAATCACATCTATGCCCTTCATCAGGTACCTGTCTGAAACTGACACACTTTGTCTAGAATTGTATGGTGCACCAGTCTGCCTGTAAGCCAGATGAGTGACACAGTCTGTCTGTGAGCTGGGCGAGTGAGACAGTCTGTCTGCGAGCTGGGCGAGTGAGACAGTCTGTCTGTGAGCTTCCCTCAGGACACTGGTCTTTTTGGCACGTTACTTTCACCAGTGCAGTGCCCATTCAAAACATGCCTTTTCAGAATGATCTGATTGCTGCTTGCAGCTTTCTGGAGAGCCGCTCGGTCGAATGCCTTAACACTCAATTCTGTGCTTCCTTGGGCCCTCAGTAGTACACCCACCAAGGGTGAAATCGATCGGATGAATGGTTGTTGAGAAAATCAAAGGACAGACATGCATACATACAGACAGGCAGAGACCTCTTCCATTTTTGTTAAACGTTGCCAAAAAAGATGACTAATGTGTCTACTTAAAAAGAAATGAACATGACAAAAGAGAATATATCTGTTCATCGTAAATTATTCTTGTACAATGTTACCAGTGGCTATGGTTGGCTACCATTTATTTGGTGTATGTGCTCAAATGACATTTTTCATCATACCTTGCTGCGTATCGAAGTGGACTGGGAGATATTGCAATGGAGCTCGTCCATCCTGTAGCTAGGTGGATGTCCATACGAAGCAAACCAAGTTTTGCCTGTTTGATTCTTCAGTGTTACAGCTTTATTCATAGTAAAACTGGAGTAGAACTTTTTTTCATATGCAGCTGTGTTATGAGATGGCAGAAGGGTCTCTGAGTGAGTTGCTTGTCCTGTGAGCTGAATGAGGTCAGTGAGCCGTCTCTGAGCAGGTGGTCTGGCCCTGATGTGCTTGTTTGGTTGCAGTTTGACGAGTGCCTGTACATTGCTGTGAACGGAGACGGGGAGGAGAAGGATGAAGACTTGAGGAGGAAGATATATGTCATGAAGAAGCTGCTGGCTGTGCACTTTGGAGTAGTAACACTCAGCAGCTCCCTCCTGAAGAGAGAGTAAGAGCACCGTGCTTTTATTACCTCCGCCAGGGGATAGTGTGATTACTTATGTCCGTATTTGTGTTTGTCAGCAGGGTTACTCAAAAACTATTCAACGGATTATCACACAATTTATGGGAAGTTGGAATGTATGAATGGAAGTGATTACATTTCCAGACCAATCTGGATACAGATCTGGATTTTGCTGCTAATTATAAGTGATAGTGGATCAAAACCTGCCGGCAGAGGTGTGCACTCCCTGAGTGCCCTTTAGTAATGATCTAGAGTTATTTTAATTAACAAGTTGTGGTGTGTGTTGAGATAGTGTTTTTACTGCATGCCTGTTTGCTAGCCTGCTGGTATACCTACATGACCTGCATAGCCAACTGTAGTGAAAGGAGCTCAAGTTGGGCACAGTTTCTGTTCAGTCAGTCAATTAATTGATTTTCAGTTAAATAAATCATTTAGTCAATAGAGAAATTCTAATCTTATAATCATTTTTGGCCCCAGTTTTTAAGCAATGTTACCTTTCAAAATCAACACTTGCAAAATTAATCATCTGTGGTTGTTGGACTACTTGGTGTCTGTCTTCTGAGCTACAGTATCTGGCTGTCTACTGGCATGCTGATTCTATGTTACTTTCAGTCTTGCTCTTGAAAGAATTTTACCAGCAATTTATGTTTCTTATCCTGAAAAGTTTTAGTTCATTTCAAATCATTGTCCATTATTTTGGAGATGTTGAAATATTAAAATGAAATTAAGGTGCTAGAATTTAGGTCCAGTTTATTTTTGGCTTTAAATTGTGTGTAGAATTTATTCCTTTCCTGTGCAAAAAAACTTGGTACTAGACATTCAAGAATGGTAAAAACAGGATGTGATGTCATGACACACTATGGTTCCTTAAAACGCGGATGAACCTGAGTTGCATTTCAGTTCTGGTTTAAATTTGGCAGATTTTATTCACAATAACTTTTTAGCGGCATCATAAATGGCAAAACTATGATTCTAAGGAAATAAATTCTTTATTAAATGAACAAATACTTTTGGTTGATTGCATTGAAACACAAATTAAATCCAGCATTTATTACTTTATGGCATTTTAGTTGAACTCAATTATGGTATTTATTTTTTGAGTATTTTTAGTGCATTTCATCTGGGGTGTCAATAATTCTTGAGCCCTCTGTCTATTGCTGTATTTACTACTGAAACTGATTTTTTTATTTTATTTATTTAACCCTTGTTTAACCAGGGAAATCCCGTTGAGATTGAAATCTCTTTTTCAAGGGAGCCCTGGGGGTTGAGGTGGGGAGGGAGAGGGAAATTTGCACAGCCAATTAGATCAGAGGATGATTAGGTGGCAGGTCTACATTCTCTTACCCTGGCTGTACAGAATATGTAGGTTAATGACTCTAAATTTTATCTGCATTTTGAATAAAATAGTGGTTTAGTGGTTCTGCTCAAGATGCCCTGTTTGGAACATTGTTAATGGATATTTGTAACTATCAGCTCATTTGGCAATCCAAACGCCAAGAATTGATTTGACAATTTTATCCATGATTATTGGTCCAATTTCCATACACGTAAGTGTTTTAGTGTTGGCGTCAGTAAGTTTGGCTTTGATTCACAACAATTTCTCAAGTAGTGCAATTTTCTGGAAGCACTGACTGTAACAGGGGTGATAGCATGTCAGATTGATGGAGCATTAATCTCTGGTGGATCTCCTCTAGGCTTCGTCCCCAGGACACCGATCAAAGGAATCGCCTGTGGAGGAAGTTGCAGGGCCTTTTGGAAACCTACAGCCAGCTCAAAGAGCAGGACCAGAGCTTTCTGGTGGAGGTATGGTTTAAGGGGAAGGAAAAGGGACAACTCCACTCACTTGCTCCTACCTTCTTATTCAAAATGATGGACGGTTTTTCAAAAGCGTACACAGTATTTGCTGTTACATGTGTAATACTTCATTCTTTTTTCGGCTTTGGTTTTTGTTTCCGTGCCACCCAAAAAATGGTCTACAATTTCACTATTTTGATTTTAGTTTATATTTCTTTATGTGTTAATTGAAGAAATACATTTTAGTTCATTTTTTCCCTGATTCAATGTTTCTTTCATTTCAGCTTCCTGATTGCTTTCTTTGTCATCTCCTTTCCTCTATCTCTGTTGCAGGCAGTAGAGAGGCTGATTCACCCCACTCTGTGCGAGCAGTGCATTGAGTTCTTGGAGCGACGGCTGGTCCAGCAGATCAACAGCAGCTCGGAGCGCGCTGGGGAGGAAGTTCTGCACGCCTTTATCCTGGTGCACACCAAGCTGCTGGCCTTCTACTCCGGGTACAGCGTGGCCTCCAGCAGAGGGCGCCATTATCAATCATTGTCTGTTGCATGGTGCATTTCAGCTTGCTGTTTTCTGTCTCAAAACTACCTTAATTTATGTTTTCTGTTTATTGAGTACCTGCTTCAACAAGGCAGCACATCTTACACTCTCCTTTCATTATTATTATTATTGTTATTATTATTATTATTATTTAACTTCTTCTGCCTGAATTTTGCTTGTTAACAGCTTTCACATTGTTTCAGCTATTAGACACCTTTCAGACTTTAAAATCTTCCACATGTTCTGCATTGTGTTGCAGCTGAACGGAATTTTGATATTCTTCATAGTTTATTTTTTATGAAGTTTTAAGAGCATTTTTTTTGCCCCTATTAATTCCAGAAAATTCAGAGATTTTCAGCAGATTCAGCAACTTTTCATCATTTTCTGCCCTTTTGTACTTCCTTGTAGACAGTCCATTCAACTTTCCAAATGTGATATTCTAAATTTTTTCAACTTTTCAGCTTATTTTATCTTCTGCAACATATCTAACTTCAGAGTTGGCCTTTTCAAGTACTCCAGCTGAAGCAAGCACATCAATTTAGCCTTTTCTAGTTTGACATGCTTCCTCTGGGTGGGGGGGGTAAGAACGAGTAGTTTAATAACGATTTTACTCCTCCTCAGTCGTAATGCCAGCACGCTGACTTCATCTGACCTCCTGACCCTGATTCTGATGGTGCAGAACCGATATCCCAGCAGCGAGCACGAGGACCAGCTGTCTGAGGTCAGGGACGTCAGCAATTAAAATATGACGTAGTCCATGCCTCACAAAGTTGCATGCTCTTCACTTTCCTTTTTATTGCTCTTGGTTTATTTAAATTGATAACTACTGACAATCCCCATCATTAAGTTTTCAGTACATAAACAAACCAGAAGTAATCTGTGATTTGATCATTAATTAGATAAGAGTGTGTGGATATGTGGATGTGCTTTGTGTTTGTCAGTAATGGTGTGCTCAAATGTTTTTGCTTAGCCTGGGGAGAACAGTGTGGCATCCGAGGTCTTCTATACTCCACAGCCTTCCCCTACTACGAGCAGTTCAGGTAGGCCAGTATACTGAACCATGGGAACATTATTCCCAACTTTCTGATTTTGGATAAAGGGTATGTGTCTTTTTGGCGTGGTGAACCACTCTGTCTGGGGTTCAGTGATTGGTAGGTAGAAAAGGTGAAATAAATTGGTGTTGATTTAATTATTGAATGATTGCAAAAATCGGTTAATGGGTCCCATTTTTACCCCCTCGGTGCTTCCAGCCGATGGGATATTGTCATCCCCTCCGCTGTCTGTCTGTCTTTCTTCCCATTGCTTGTTACCACTCTAGCTCCTTAACCATTGTAGGGGACAGCCCTCAAATTTGAAGAGGTATGTGTAATGGGTGTCTCCAGAAGCCTGTTTGATGTCAAGGTCATAAGTGAGATTTTCACCTTATTTTTTGTACGACAAAGGTCAGGCACCTGTAAGGCTCGCCGAGGGGGTATGTAGTGCTGAACTATAATTTGTGGCCGAGTTTAATTTGTAAATGTAAATGTAAATGTACTTTGTTTATACAGCCCTTTACAACAATCCTTTCGGCGAACCAAAGTGCTTTACAACAGATAATAAGTAAAGAGGAATAAACAAAAACAATTAAAAACGATAGATAAAATAGATAAAAATTAGAAAAAAAAAAACTTTGATAAAAAAAATAGATAAAAATTTGTGGTTCATTTGCAGAAATATCCATGGAATCTGTATAATTTTGTTTAAACTAAAGGGGTGTTTTAAACTTAATGTAGTTGGGGTGATTAATAACCATTGGCTAAACATCTCGGCAGTCAGAAACATTATTTGAGTGAATTAAAATTCATAGGCACTCAAGCGTTTGGGAGGGGGAATCCTTGAAAGAGACATTTTGGACTTGTACAGTAACAGGTCTGTCACGCTATTGCGCTGTCAGCTAGCACTGGGCTGCTGTTGAGAACAGCTCCACTGAAAACAGTAGCTACTTTCGCAAGTTTAACAGGCAGCGGCTTGTGAAGTTCAAAGTGTTTGTTTTGTAAAAGCTAACATGGGTTCAGCTGATCCGCTGCTGAACTGTCTGGAAACCTGTAAACGTCTGGAAACCAGAAATGCAATTCTCACACAGCAGGAAAATTACAGAAATACCACACAGGCCTGGTACCATGATTTTGATTCTTTGCTCTTTACATCCTCACAAATATCAATATTAGTGATATTATACACTTTTAATGCAATTAACATGGTATCCGCCAGAAAATTATTAGTGATTCCCAAAAAAAAAAAACAATATTACTGTTATTCTGTCTTCATTTGCGCAATCGTTTTGATAATCACAGTCTGCTCATAGTTAAAATACTCAGTAAAAATTTTTCCATGATGTAAGACCACAGCAGAAAGTTATGACTTTTTCATCCTCATTGTTTTATTTATTTTTATATTGAATTTTTTTAGTATGCTTAAGTGTCACCTTCTGTTTTAGTGAACCAGTCAATAAATGATTTTAACACATCTACCGTTTTTTTTTCTTTTTCTTTTTGTGTGCATTCAACTGGACCAATAGTTTTGGGTGGCGTTATATCTTAACGTCTATTATGGTTATTCTGGAGTCCGAATTTTTACTTTCATATCACAGTTGGGCTTCTGATTCAGGTAAACAACCATCTGCTGTCAGCGTCACTGCTCGCCTGCTCGCTGTGTACCGTTTACTCAACTTCAAACTCAAATACAGGCTCGTTGGGCGCTCTCGGGTTATCCTGACTCAATAACACGAGTGCCCTTTATTAGGAACCTACTGTACTGTATCACAGGTTGAAGTGATTATATTGCCACTCGATTCGGCGAGTTGGAGTGCCCTGAGGTGAAGATGGGTAAGGTTGCAAATATTAGCAACGAGCAGTGATTATATCTTATTGATTGTATTAGAGAAGTTCTAAATGATATTTAGGATGCATGTATTGACTCCACTACGGTCCTCCGAGAAGACTGCATGGATTAACATTACAAACGCGTTCACAGTGCCAGGTAAACGGGCAAACGGCCACGTAACGGTGACAAACTGAAGAACCGACGGAAATGCATGAAAATGACTGCGCATAAAGCGCTCCTCTAGTGCACTGCGGGCAACGCACTGGACCCAATCATCCACCAAATATCACTGCTCCAACCAAACCTCTCCACTGCTAAAGAGGCTACATTGGACAGTGATAGTCTTTGCCAATAAGTGGATATTTTGTGCGTTTGCGCGCGTGTGCATGGAGAAATCGGCCAGTTCTCCAGGAAATGACGATTAACTAATGATCTCCGCAAATCTTTCCATGAATATGCCAGTAGTATGATGGTTAAACTTAAACCGCGGTTAAACCATGTGTGTAGCAAAGATAACTTAATTGTGCCCTCTAGTGGCAGTTTGGTGATCTCTACAGGACATAGCAGCTGGGTTTAGATTAAACTGCAGGATTGTTTTAAACCACAGGTTTTGAGGACACAGTAATCAGTTCTTAATAACTTGTTCCGAACAACGCAGGTTTAAACTCGTTTTAAACTTTAAATTGCAGCTAAGCTAATTAAAGAGCGATAGTCCGAATGAGTTCAGATGA